>JAYJMM010000025.1:0-1311689 GCA_037349105.1 Limnomonas spitsbergensis
CCTAAACCCTAAACCCTAAACCCTAAACCCTAAACCCTAAACCCTAAACCCTAAACCCTAAACCCTAAACCCTAAACCCTAAACCCTAAACCCTAAACCCTAAACCCTAAACCCTAAACCCTAAACCCTAAACCCTAAACCCTAAACCCTAAACCCTAAACCCTAAACCCTAAACCCTAAACCCTAAACCCTAAACCCTAAACCCTAAACCCTAAACCCTAAACCCTAAACCCTAAACCCTAAACCCTAAACCCTAAACCCTAAACCCTAAACCCTAAACCCTAAACCCTAAACCCTAAACCCTAAACCCTAAACCCTAAACCCTAAACCCTAAACCCTAAACCCTAAACCCTAAACCCTAAACCCTAAACCCTAAACCCGAGGCTAGGACCCAGCGGTCAGAACAAGCTACCAGGGCATGTAACCCGCCTGACGAACAGGGGAGGGGCGGGAGGCAGCGGTCGGCCAGCAAGGAGGGCAGTGAAAGAATCCGGGGACAGAGAGAGGAGAGCCCTGGGAGACAGCGGAGGAGCCAGCCCAGAGGCAGGTCCCAGGAGCGAGGCCAAGGGGGCCAAGCCAGGTCTCAAAGGCGAGAGGAGAACGAGCAGGACAGGAGGAGGGCCTCCGGCCAGAGTCCGCCGGGCAGGGCCCTGGCAGGGCGCGGCTGGACTGGAGGAAGACAGAGCGTCCTCGGACCCCACGATGGGGGAGTATGCTTCAAGTGCTTGAGACCAGGGCACTATGCAAGTGCGTGCCCAGAAGGGGACGCCTTGCAAGCAGGCGAGAGCATTCGCCTTGACGGGCACCAGCAGGCCCAGAGCGGGGCTTGGAGGCCAGGGGGCTTGGCAGCGGCCAGGGGGCCTCGGAAGAGCGCATGCGGCAGGCCTACGAGGCGGCCCCGGGAGTCTCGTACGAAGACTGGAGGGAGCAGCAGGCTGCAACGGGACCAAGCACGCTACTAGGCCCGCCAGGATGGCCGGGGCCAGCAGAGCAGCCAGATCTATCGAACACGCAGTTGGGCTCCTGAGGGACCTCCAACACAGAGGGTGCCCGGCCCCGTGTGAGGGGTGGCCCAGCTTGTTACAGATATTCATGGACAAATAGTGGGTGGGCTACCATGTCCAGATGGATGAGATTGACAGAAGCATGAAGCTTCCACCCACATCCGTCTCACTACCCTGTCACCTTCATTCCCGGCTTTGATCCTGCTCCCTCAGGTCCTGATCAAGCTACCCTCCATTCTGGCAACCCTACGCGCCCTCCTCTCAGCCATATTGCCCGGACTCAGCCCCAACTCCTTCCCACTGGCCAGCCCCAACACCGGGCAGTTCAGCGACTCGGCCTTTGCCCACATCAGCGGTTTGAGCAGAAGTGGCGCTGGGGATGTCAGCGGGGCCGACCACTCCTTTCCGCTGGCCATTGACTACCGTGCTGTCGTGAGGCGGCTGGCTCTGCTGCTGGGGTTGCTGCTGCTGCTTTTAAATGTGGCAAGGTGGGGTTACTTAGCCTAAAATATATTTTCCTGATGCACGCACGCTAACATTTGTAGAGTCTTGCCCTGTTGCCTGAACCCTCGCGCTTCTGCTGCGGTGCAAACTTTTTATTTTTAAGCTGCAGCTTGAGGTGCACAAGAGCAGATAAAACATTTGATTTCGCTTTGGAACACCTGGGCCTGAAAGTTCAAAAATACCGTAGCTTATCTAGACTCCATTGCCCAAACCACTAGGACATTGATATCATGATATGTCATTCCTTGCCCATGCTGCTTTGCCCAGATCGAAGTTCCCTGACTCACTCATCTGTTGTTGCTTGTCCAGGACCCCGCTGCCTACTCGGACGCCCCCAAGGGTGGGTGGGGAACTGGGCTGGAGGGCGCGCAGCCGAGGGCGGATGACACAACAGCGGGCGGCCCGTTGTTCCAGCAGCGTCCCTACCCTAGCCCAGGAGCAGTGCTGCGGGCAAACCAGAAGCAGATGGGCCAGTAGAGCCGATCAGCTGTCCTGGTGGGCTTGCCACTGTGTCTGCTAATAAGGAGAGAGGGGTTGCCTGGCCGAGAGCAGATCGTGTCTTGGACAATATGCAAGATTGCTTACGCTTGCCGGCTTGCGTGGGGCCTTCTTGCTATCTTTGCTACGATGACTTGAGGGCAGCCACTATCTGACCACCGGTACTACCTCTGACTGCTTTGTCCTGAAGACACAAGTCAATGACGTTACACCTCCGGGCCCGGTTTAAAAGGCTCGGCCGGGTGGGCGCCTTACTAAAAGGGGCAAAATGACGGAAAAGGGGGAAATTAAATGAAGGGACAGACAAATGGCTGGAAAAGAAAGGCAAACACAAAAGACAACTCGCAAAATCGATAATTCCACCCTCGGCCTGTGTTGAATCTGGATTCCGTTTGCGGATTCCTGTTATGTTGAACCTAGCTGATGCCTGTGTTAGTTTAAGCCTGCATTACATGTTTCCGGAACGTCTGTCCTTGAAATTAGCCACATCTATCAGTCAATGACGTTACACCACGGGGCCATGCCGCAAAGGCTCGGCCGTGTCGGCGACCGACAGCAAGGTTGGAAACTAAAGAGAGAGAGGAAAGAGCCCCCCTCAAAAGCAAGACAAAAAGTCCTAATCCCCAATCCAACTGCCGGAAGCTAAAGACGTCTGGGCCACAACTTTCAGTGCTACCCTTTGGCGTTACTGATACAATCGCTTAAGCACTGTCATGAGTTTCTGGTCCTGCTGAATAATTGTGAGATTCTCGGTATTTTATACCGGTTTATCAGTGCCTCGACTTCACTTACCAACCTGGCCGTCATTTTTAGGGATCTCCTTCATGGGAGACTGTAAAAAAAGTGTGCCTAGAAAAAAAAAGTGACTAAAAAAAAAAAAAATCGTGGGGATCTTTGGCACTTGCCCCGGGTTTCTTTTGGTGTCTTTTATTTTCTTGAACCCTTCGCTCTTTTTCAGGGTTGTTTTCTTTCGGGTGCGAACAACCATCGGCGTGTCAGTGCGATAACGCACGGTATGCAACATTTTTTTCTGCCACCGGCAGGTATCGAACTCGCGACCTCCGCTTGACAGTATCGTTGATGCTAGGCTGTAAGCGACTGACACCAGTACGGCATTAGTCACAGACGATTACGTCGGGTGGGTGGCGGGCGAGAAATGTCATCGCCGCGCGGCCAAAAAGCTTTTCGAATTCATGTCGCCTACACCCGACGTTGGGTGCAATAGAATCGCATTGCTAATGCGCTGCTTTTGATCGAGGCCGCGCTTGCGGTAGAACACTTCGTGGCAACCCACCCCTGGCCTGTGCCTGCGGAGCGTCGTGAGCCGTCGCTTCGGCATAGAAGTTTCTCTTGCGCGTGTTTGTTGTTTTTTTTTTTAGTCACTTTTTTTTTCTAGGCACACTTTTTTTACAGTCTCCCATAAAGGAGATCCCTAAAAATAAAAAAAAAACGCAGCAGAACCTACTTTGCCGGCCTGGACGGCTCACGACGCTCAGCAGGCACCGGGCAGGCGATCAAAAGATGCGCATTGACAATGTGATTCTAATGCACTCAACTTCGAGTGTAGGCGATATGTATTCGAAAAGTTATTGAAGTCGCTGCGAATTGGGGGCCGATGACATCTCTCGCCGGCCAACCACCCATGCTACATACCGAAACGAGTGGCGACGCTCGGCATGCACGGCCTGGGTGGCAACGCAGTGTTATGCCGCAAGTGCGGCCTCGATTGAAAGCAGCGCATTAGCAATGTGGTTATATTTTACTCAACGTGTATTCGTGAAGTTTTTTGGCCGCGCGGCTATGACACCTCTCGCCCGCCACCCACCCAATCGACCGTGACTAATGCCTTATAGGTGTCAGTCGCTTACAGCCTAGCACCGACGTTGCTGATTAAGCGGAGGTCGCGAGTTCGATACCTGCTGGTGTTAGAAAACGTTGTTGCATACCGTGCGTTATCGCACTAACACGCCGATGGTTGTTCGCACCCGAAAGAAAACAACCCTGAAAAAGAGCGAAGGGTTGAAAAAGAGCGAAGGGTTGAATAAAAGTAAATACACCAAAAGAAACCCGGGAAAGGTGCCAAAGATCCCCACGATTTTTTTACGCGCTCGTGGACAAGCCCCGTGCATGGCGACCATGTGCCGCATGAGCATCAAACCTGACTGCGGCAAAGGGATATCGACGATTCATGCCTTTGTCAAAGTCCTCAGCCCCAATGCCAGGGTCATGTGCTGATGATGTGGGCCTTCGGGACTTGTACTATTGTACTGCTGCTTGGAGAACAAAATCCTTCGACACACTCATACGTCCTCATGCTTCTGCTGAATGATGCCCACGATTGTGAATTCTTTGCAATGCTCGGCCGCGTCGGCGTCCAACAGCAAGGTTGGAAACTAAGGAGAGAGAGGAAAGAGACCCCCTCACAAACAAAACAAAAAGTCTTTATCCCCAATCCAACTACCGGAAGCTAAAGACTTCTGGGCCATGCTCAAAAGACTCGGTTGCGTGGGCGTCCGACTGTCAGAAAGGGGGGAGAAGGAGAAACGAAAAACAGGAAATTATTGGTCGACCAAAAAGCAGGCACCTGTCCCAAGCGATACCGTCGGTAAGGGCCAAGACAAGTAGGACTCACCCAGGTAATACAAGCTGGTGGCAGTGCTATCCTGCATTAGTATCAACATGTTTGGGCGGTACGCGGCCTAACCAATCGAGCAGGGCCCAGATGTGTGATGTCATTGACCCACTCTCATACCTACATACCAGTACAGGCATACCGTGCAAGATTACCCGTACTGGCGACTGATACACGTACAACAAGCTTTGCATGGTTTTATGTTGCCAAATCAATGATTGGGAAATTAAGTACTGGTAACAGTGTTCGGTTCATGCTTTGTTGGTAGGCCTGACGACTCCACTGCAGAAATCCATGGATCACGGATGGTCTCCAAAGGGCGAGGCTGAGGCTGTACAAGGACATGAAACCTATTTCTTCCGGTCGTGTCAGGGGATATGAAGATTATTGGCTTGTGTTATGACAAAGGGATGCAAGTTTGGACACCGGTACGGCAGTGCCTCACTTGCATGTTGTAAGATGCGTGCATTCCGTGCATGCATGAGTTGAACTGTTAAAACAGTATTGGTTTACCAAAGATATTCACTTTGATGGGCATTTGCCTAGGCGATTGCTAGCAATCTGAGTGAATCTAGCTTACGAATGTGTTAATCCTACCGCCGCACTTTGGCATTTACTCAGTCAGTTGCTGTATGCTGACACCCGACGCATCGACAACTGTACGTACGACAATCCCGTTCCAGGCGGATGCAGGGGTTGTTTAGTGTTCTTCACCATGATGATGGGTCGGAACATGGTTTGTACAGCCCTAGGTACTCCCTGGGCCACCTGCCGGAAGCCGGCCCAGATTTGATATGAATCAGCGGCCCATTGGTGGCCGCAGCACGTCCCAGCAAAACTAAAGTGGTCCGGTATGCGCTTATCATATTACTTACATACCATAGAACGTCTTTGACTCCGCTCGTAATTAAATAATTATTGGGGTGCGCGGACATGCTGCGCGGTAACTTTAATAATTAAATCTCCGTTGCGCGGAGCGTCAGTCAGGTGCCCAAACAATTATTTTGGGGGTGCGCGGTATGAATTAAAACAGCAATTTTTACAAAACTTCGCGCGCTAGCGCGCGACTGTTTGATTTGACATGTCGAGTGATCCTTACGCCAATCCCCGTTGCGAAGCTCGATCCTGGAGGCAGAGACGGGTGCTGACGACTGCTGACATTTCGGGGCATCAGAAAGTAGAAAGACTACTCCTCCGCCGAAGCAGGAGGCGTGAGAACCACTCGATCCACAGCAGTTCATCCAAGTTGGTAGGTTAGCCCGCTCACGACGTTCTGCGGGGCACATTTAACGAAGTGCCAGACGTTTTCCCCGCTCACACCTGGAGCACGGTAAATCAGCATTGACAGAATTCGAACCGCAGACATCAGGGTGGACTGCCAATTAGCGTAGTACCACTGAGCCCCTCGGGCCCCAATAGCCACACGTTTCCTGAGGCCAGGAACCGGCGGAGGAGGAGGATGACGACTACGGTATGCGGAGTATTGCTGACCGTGTGCTATACTGCTATCCCTGCTAGCATCAAACGAAGTTTTTACTGAGTTTGACTGTACTGGCTGAAAGTGCAGCGCGGACGGAAAGTTAAATTATTCTCAGAAATGCGCCATGTGAAATTAATTTACCTGCTGTGCGGGCGTCAAATTAAATTAAAAAGAAATCGCTGCGCGACCATTTTTAAATTCTTTTTGGGTGCGCGACCAAAAAATAAATTCTTTTTTTTGGGGGTGCGCGGAGTCTAAGGCGGAGTCTAAGGGTCAACAGCTCTTGTCTGAAGTACAAGGAGCCAGTTTGTGAGTAGAAGGACACCTCTCTAAGGCGCCTTTACCGGAGATTACGGAGTTTACCATATTGGCGCGTTTACTGCTTTATGGTGCGACAGCTGTCACGGTATATTACGGTATACGTGCCATAACCGTTTAGGCCGCAGTTTGCGACCGCGGAGACTTCGCAGCTTCCCTGCGGTGTCTCCTTATTTGAACTGGAACCTAGAAGTTACGCTCTGCTTGGCGTCCTCTGGGCGCCCAGAGCAATACCGATTTTTATCTAAAGCGTGTAGCGGCCCTACACCTACGGTGGAGGGGCCGCGGCGTAACTCCTAGAGCTCAATTTGGGTCCCAGACGGTAAGGGGCCCCAAAAGAGCCCTCCATTTTGTGGAGGAACATTTTTGGTAACCCCGCGAACTAAATATGGGTCCTGACCGGTAGAGGCGCTGCGCGCACCAAGAATAGAATGGGGGTTCCCGGACGTTAAGGTACTTGGTTATTAGGCTTTGTGGAGGCTGAAGGATGTTTTACAATACGTTTTTTTGTCTAATTCAATAGCTCGTACACGTTTTATATTAGCACAGAAAGGTGATATAAATTTACCCGTCTTAAGTCATCTTATCTTATTATTTATGGCAGGGGCAGTATCGGCTCATCATGAAAAGGATAATTACCAATATATAGTATACAGTTTAGTTAATGTTCAAAAAGTTTATTCTTATTTTGACAAATATATTGAGGAATTTAAGGGTATTAAAAAAATCAGTTGCTTAAAATTCAAAGATTTAAATCTTGTACTTGAACAGAAACAACATTTAGACCCATTGAAACGTGGTTTATTAACTCAAATGGCTAATGAAATAAATGGGATTTCTAGGAAACAAAAATAGATCAACTAGGAAAACAGGATTTGTTTTATTAAATAATGTATATTTAATAGAGAAGTTAATTAAGTAGGTGCGTATTTTAATTAATACGAAAACCCGCTTACGCTAGGGGTTTAGCTTTCCCGTACTCTGAATTTAGGGTTTGCCGATTCAATATCTTTCTCGGCAATGGCCAAACTAGTTACTTCGTCCCTTTCAAAAGGACAGACCGCTTCTGTAACAAGCCCCGGCCATCATCCAAGTGCATGAGACCTATGGTGTTCCAAAACGTCAGTACCTTCAGCGAGTCAAGACTACCTCAGCCTCCGCTGAGATAGCAGGAGAGACCAAGACCTCAGTTGAGGATCGAGATCACTGCAGAACAGAAGTACGCAGTCTGCGATCTCGTATACTCACCGCGTGTGACGCGGTAAGTGCCCTTTACATAGCCTAGCTGGATTGCGACCAGACGGCCAGAAGGCCTGGACCAATCCTAGCTATTTCCTGACATACAAAGACAAATTGAGAAGCTTAACTCGTTGAGCACTCGCAGCCAGTGAGTAGTCACGAAGTCTGCCCGTAGGCGCCCATCACTGTCGTGAGGGAGAAGTCCGCCACGGACCTGAAGCGCACATCGCGAGTGAAGTAGTAGGGGCGGTACCCACGAGACAGGGACACCCAGACTTTCCCCTAGGCAGAGAGACTTCCTGCTAGGGCTGAACCTTACAGTAGCCAGTTAACAGCTCTTGTCTGAAGTACAAGGAGCCTGTTTGTGAGTAGAAGGACACCTCTCTAAGGCGCCTTTACCGGAGATTACGGAGCTTACCGTATTGGCGCGTTTACTGCTTTATGGTGCGACACAGGAGTCATGTGTCCCCTCAGACCTCCTCATCTCCAGCATGGCAGCAGAGCTTTGTGCTCTTTCAGACCTCCACACATGCAACAAGGTGTCACAGTAGTTCCAGGCTCCCTCAGACCTCCTCACCTCCAGAAAGGTTGTGCTGTCCCTCACTCTGACATCCTCGCCTCCAGCAAGGCGGCACCTGTTTTTTGGGTCAATTTACCCACAAATACTGGCGGCACAAGCTGCAATCCAGAGGACATTCCCTTTAATTTTTAGGATGTTACATATCATAGCTGTACTGCACCTGGAAGTCAAATGTGTTTGTTGTATTTTGGAAGGGAGTCTCTGTTCTGGTCATGTATGCGGGTATAGGTATCACAAGTATTTGTGTTTTTCCCATCAGTGATTAGAGGGCAGTGGGAAGTGGGGTGCGCTTGAGTCTGAGCATGTGAGGTCTGCGGTAAACCAGGGCGCATCAGGTTCGGTAGTAGCATCGGTGCCTGTCTGTGAGGGGAGACAAGGCCTAAAGAGGAATGTAGGAGAAGGTGAGGGAATAGTCCGTGGGTTGACTTTTCTCTAGTCCTCATCTGTGGTAGTCTTCCTTGGTAGTTCTTTGGCAGTCAAAAACCCTGTCCTCGCGTCTTATGGTAAATCAATCCCCAAATTGCCGGTTCCTGCTCTATATAAAATGGAGGATGGATATTCATTAAATGTCCGTTGGCTGAAGAGGAAGCACCAGAAAAGGCCCTTCCCAGCGGAATGGTGGCAGACATCCTTGGGGTAGTATTCTATGGAAGAACATGCCCGACCTTAACAATGCCTAACCATGCATGAAGCGTGACTACGGCAAGGAAGCAAAGAGTTAATGCATGAAGCGTTACCACGGTTAGGAGGCAAAGAGTTAATGCAAGAAGCGTTACTACGGTAAGGAAACATAGCGTTCGTGAGGTCCGCTGGTACTCGAGTTCCGGGGGGCTCCAGGGTGCGCGCCCTTCGGACAAAACGCAAGTCACTCATCCCACCACCAAGATCCATATTTATTCCTGTCATGGTCCCCGCTTTCTCTTCTTCTTGTGCTCAACCCACTTGTTTTGAGCCATCTTCACGTCATCTGGGTTGGGCGCGAGGCGCTCTTCAGGGGCGAGGAATGCGAGGAGGGTGAACATGCCACAACACACAACCGCGCTGCCCGATCAGAACTTGAAGTAGGACCAACTAGTAGAGAGACTTGCTGGGTGAGCAACGTCACACCAACTAGGCCACGATCAAGGCATTGATGCAGAAGGAACGGGGCCACTACCAAACACCCATGCTTCACTCACCGGGCAGCTTCTCGCATGCCTCCTTCAGCCACGGGTGAGACAGCAGATCGTCCAAACTCTTCTTATGTCCCAAGAGGTGCTCTAGGAAGTCCTGCCCGTATGAGTCCATCTTCCACAGCTTTGCAGACACGGACAGCCGCAACATGAGGCCTGCCGAGTACATGTCGCTGGATCTTGTGTACTTGCCCTCTACGAGCGTGCCAGCCCGCCCCTCCATCCCCTTCTCCTCCCAAGCTTTCCACGCGTTCACATCCATCGTCGGAGCCTGCACCCAGAAAACGCAGCAACATCAATCCTTGAGCAACATCCATGCACCCTTGCTCCTTTCGCCGCACGCGCAAATATACCGTGAAACATAGAGGACGTACCACCAACGATGCTCGCATGTTCTATACTATGGCTCTCATGGCACCTTTCACACAGACACACACACAGGCAGCTTATGCCTCTGGTCCCATCATCCCCCTGTTTTATGTGGAGCAAGGCCAAGACACCTGTAAGGTTGCTGATGAAATTCCTCTCACCTTGCCCTCCCGCGCTACTGTCTCAAGGCAATCAGCTTGTAATAGTAGATCCAAGCCGAGGTGGACGCAGCGCAACACGTTGGGCCAGCGGATGTCGCGGTGGACCAGCCCTTTCTTCGTCTCTTGGTCGAGGCAGCCATGGAGCGCCTGGAGGGCCCTCAGAACGCAGAGCATGCATATCTGGGTCTCCTCTTCGGAAAGGTTTCCAACATCCACGAGGCGGCCGACGCTGGCGGCGTTCAGCTGGTGGCGGGAAGCGCAGCATGGCATTGCGTGATCACAAAGGAGAGGTGTTTGACGCATAGGCTACCCTGAGGGGGTCATATGCATGCAAGACGGGATCCCTGTCCATGACAAGCATGGTCCTTTATTACCCCCCCCCCCTTCCCCCCTCAGCCCCCTATATCAGGCCCGACCAAGCCCGTGGCCATGTCTGTGCCGTGTAAGATCACCACACTCCTGTCCCAGCCTGCAGCCCCATGTTGTACGCATGCACATACTTTTCTGCCCTATTTGTGTTTCCCAACCTCCCTTCCTCCCACTTCCCCCAGCCCCCTGCCTCAGGCCCAAGTCCGTGGCTCCCTCACACGTCCCCTCACCCCTCTGCCTCAGGCCAGCCCAATCTCAGCGGCCTTGTGTGTGCCGATTGTGATCACCATCCTCCCATCCACGTCCCCTCCCCCTTCAGCCCTGTATTTGAAGCCCGACCATAAACTGCAGCCCTATCGTTGCAGCAAATCTTTCTGCCCCTCTGTCGATTCCATGCCAACATCTTGAATACCCACCCCCCCTTGCCTCAGGCTAACGTGGCTACTTCCAATGCAACCGACCGCGTTCCTCAGCACTCACCTCGACCCAGTAAACGTTCATCCCTGATGTAGAGTCGCATTGATTGTTCCATTTCCGGACGACATCGGTGTGGTGTAGGTCTGAAATCTCTTCAAGCAGCTGCGGCAAGTACAGGCAGCCCAGTCCTGCCCCGTACGCTTCCTGTTGAAGGCACACAAAGGGGGGACACACTCAAGAGGCCATTTGTATGGAGTAACTTCCCTGCCATTCACACCCTTGAAGTTGAGGAGCTGGCAACTAGCGGGCAGCAAGGGAGAACCTTCCAGCCAACTTGCACGTGTCAGGAGCAAGAGCAAACACACTTTCTACCCACAAACTGTCTTGTGAATCATGGCCATAGTTACCTGCAGGTCTGACAGGTCTACACCGACAGACGCCTTTAAGGGAGGCAGCTACACATGCGGAACCCCACATGTGCCACAACACAAACTCTCGCTCCTCCTAGGCTATCTTCACTTTTCAACCTAATCCTAGCCCAAATCATGTCACCCCGCCGGTCATACCTCTGGACGCTCGATGGGCTCCCACATGCCGGCCAAATCGCTCGCGGAGGGCCCCTTCGCGCGCAGCTGGCGGAGCAGCCTGGTCAGCTGCGCCAAGGCGCCGCACACCAGCACAGCGTGGAGTGGGTCGTCGGTCTCATACGGCACCCCACACATGATCACCTGCACAGCATGACGAGCACAACCACAAAGTTTACACGAGTTGGATCCAGTTTGCAGCTTCTTTGCTGGGGCACAACAATACATGCACTCGTGGGGTGGGGTGGGGGTCGCACAGAAACTGCCAGCAGGTCAACATTCGCCCCACAAGAGAGTTCATGAACACGCTCGTTAAACAAGCCGCTTCAAAACTGTTATGGCGGATCGTATGCCACATGCCTTCCACACAAGACACACATCAAAGCATGCCGATTCTTGCAAAGCGTCATACCTGGCCGGTGGCCCCGTCGCAATAGCCGAACTGCAGTTGGCGGCCGGCGCACGCCATGACGACGATGAACGGGGTCCTGTCGAACAGTAGAGGATTCTGAGGTTTCTTGAGCTTCCTTGTCAGGTCCTTGATGGCCTCTTGAAGGCTGGCCACCTTGTCCTCGTTGTGGAGCAACAACACCTTGTCCACCACCAGGGCCCCATCAGGCCAGAGGGCGCCCTGCATGACAGGCTGTGGAAATCAAACGTATGTGTGAGGTCTGTATTATATACCTGGTATGGGATTCTCAACATGTAGTGTTGGCTGTGTAACGGTAAACACAGAAGTAAGATGCGCCTTTCCCAACATCAATCAAGTTGTCTGCCTGACCTGAAAAACAACAAGGCGCTATGTTTGCACTGCCCACTCCAGTGCACAGCCTGAAGCCATGTGGTCTCATCTATCAAGTTCTCGAAGTTACTGGAAAAGTGCCGGAGGCTTGGGTCAAATAAATTGTGGCACGGAATCGCACCAGAGAGGCCACGGTTGCCTTCCGCTTGGATCCAGATTTCGAAGAAGAGGCGCTGGCCTGTACTCTCGTCGCTTCTTGTGTAGAGTTGTTGGATAGCTGCTTCAGGTTGCCCAGCTTCTTGACCAAACGGTCGTTGAGCAGCTCGACCACGTCCAGCAGCGGCATGGAGGTGCGCCCCGTCACATGAACCTCAGATGCGATGCCTACAGTGAGTGAAGGCGGCGGTGACCTTTGTATTCAGCGACCTGCGTCGTCCCATGATGGGTAGTTGCGACGCCAGACAAATGCATCAAGCGTGCGTGAAGAGGCGTGAGCCCTCCCACGCTAGCCAGAAAGTACAACAGCTATATATGTGCACCACCACTAATAACAGGGCAAAAGGAGCAGAGACCTGCGGCACAGAATACCGTGGTGTTTGATACTGTGGTCCTACCAAGGGGCTTTAAGATGTGGGACACGAGGAAGTCTCCCAACTTCGAGGAGATACAGTTGCAATCGGCGGCGACCAAGTAGTCCTTGAGGGCGGGGTGGGCCTCGGTGAGCACCTTGAAGTGGCCCCCGGGCACCGGTATGGGGAAGTGCTGATCCGGCTGAAGGACCTTGTGTAGCTTGTCAGCGCAGTCGGGCAGGTCGCCTAGCAGATCTTCCTCGATGTGCATGATCCACTTGCCAAACGCCTCATGTTTACCCCCTGCAGTAGGAGGCACACAAGCATGGAGTCAACCGAAGAGTTAAGAAAATACGAATAGGACGGACTTCAAGAAGGTGTCGGGCTGGGATGCACCGATATGGGGACGGGCGAATCCGGCTGGCCCTGAGGGGGGAAATCTGGAGACACGTCGTAATGGAAGTGTCCATCCCCAGGTCGGTGCATGCCTCAAGGTTCACCACTAGGTCCATACAAGGCCTCACAAATCACCCCCACACCCGAGGGCAGCCAAGGGGCAGTCATGCGGTGAGGGGGGCAACCAAGGGCAGCGCGGCAGCATGGGAGGGGCGGTCTACAAGCCGCTCCAGGTTAGGCTCCAATCCTTTGGCGGCCGCGAACGGTCTACCGAATATAGCCTTGAAGCAAAAAAAAAAAACGATACAACAGAAAACAGGGTGGGAGAGGGATAAGGCCTCTCCAAAACAGCGGCGGGGGGCAGACCGTTTTGCTTCCATTTTGGCCGCCCCAAGCCACGGCGCCAGTGTGCCGAGTCCCAGTGGCTCACTACTCACAGTTCAGACCCCCACACCCATAGCCCATGCGCACTGCCCGTCCGTGCAATACCAGCGCAAGGCCAGCTACATCACACCACCCATCCCGCCCACCTGCCCCTCCAAGCCCAACCTAGGGCTGCACGTCTGGTTCTACTCGCTGCTCTGCTCCTGCTGGCTGTCCCACTCGTGTCCTTGCTTGCTGCTGTGGCTGCTGTTGTTCTACTTCTACCCTGGCCTTATTCGGCGGAGCCCCCCCGGGCGGCCAAAGGTCGTGGGGGCGAAGCTCCCGGAGTCACCCCATATCCGTCAGTCAGTCTGTCAGTTTGGGACCAGGCGCGACCCTCGACTCCAAGAGGCAGCGGCAAGTTCAGCAGGAGGGAGAGGCAGGGGGCAGTAACGAAGGTGACAGCAGCGGGGTGGTGCTCCAGGGGCTCGCAGAAGCAAGGCCCTGCATGGGGGTGCTCCAGAGCAGCAAGGTCAAGTAGTTGCCACCACCACTGCTAAAATTCACACAAGGTCTAGGCGGCACAAGAGCGTCAGTCGTAGTACACAGTACAGGCTAACAGGCAGCAAACGTAACCAGAGGGAGCCTTGCAATGAGGTCCGCGGTAGGCACCACTGAGAGCAGGGGCAGGAAGAGATAATGGAGCAGGGGCGGGCGGGCGGGAGGAAGGGACACCAGGAGGGAGAGCAGGGGGGGAGAGGAGCTCCATGGCATACATGGCTCAGTTTCGTGAGGGTACGGTAGGGTTGCCGGCAGCAGGGCACGGCAAAAAGGGGCGCATGCTTGTGAATGTACTGAAATATAAAATACAGGTGCGCAGGGCACCCTCATGAACAGAAAATGTGGAGAAGTCGTGCAGGGGGTAAGCTGTATTGTTGCCTGAGCCCTCACGCCCCGGTAGGAGGTAGCTTCTTTCTATCTAGATCCAGATCTGGCTTCCTATCCCTTAACTTGAAGCCCATGAACCCTGACCCCCTCGCAGGTCATCCGAGCCCATGAGGAGGCCCAGCAGCTGGCCATGTGGCGGAGGCAACAGCGCCGCCTGGGATGCAGTGACCCAGCAATTGGTGCTGAGGACGACGACGTTGATCTGCCGGAACCGATGGCCACGGGTGCCCTTGGTGCTGCCCCTGGAATGACTGATCGTCCGCCAGGAGGCTCACGCCAACGGCTGCCCCTGCCTCGGGGAGAGGATATTCACAATGGTCCTGTGAATGCTGCCGGTGCCGCATCTGCTTATGCGGGGACTCCTGGTGGTGG
Source organism: Limnomonas spitsbergensis (assembly GCA_037349105.1). NCBI lineage: Eukaryota > Viridiplantae > Chlorophyta > Chlorophyceae > Chlamydomonadales > Limnomonas > Limnomonas spitsbergensis. The sequence goes on from JAYJMM010000025.1 coordinate 14,718, forward strand.
GGGTGGGGGCGCCGCTGTGGCTGGCCGGCGGGACCTCTGTGTTGACACAGGTGCGTCAGGGGTAAGGGTCTGTGGACTAGGTCCCCAAAAGCGTATAATCCAGAGTGTGCTGCAGCTGTACACTCATGCTGCACCAGGTCATCTCTTGATGCAGGTCAAATGTAGTTGAGATGTAGCTGGGGGTGTAACTGGGAGTGTAGCTGAACTGTAGCTGAATTGTATGGAACTAATTACAACTGTATCGTTTAGGCACTGAGAAGGCCTAGAGCTGAACTGTAGCTGAAGCATGGCTGAACCGTAGCTGAAGAGCACTAACGTTTGCACTGCACTGCATGATCACTCAGGCACAGAAGGTAAACGGTGTTATGATGAAGATTCTGCGGCGGTTACGCCCATAGGATCCATCATGCAAACAATTGGGAGGCCGCTTCGCGCCACCCATCAAACAGAAGCAGAGGGGCGCCCGCCACCGCCTCTCCATTACAGACCGCCATGCGGATGGAGAGCCATACGGCAACCCGCCTGGCAGCAACGTGGATCTACTGCTCTATCCAGATCTGGATCTAGAGATGTATCTCGATCTACCTGACAGCAGCATCCCTTTTACTGTCCCTTAAAACACTGAGCACCCTCCTGCCTCCTGCCACGCCCAAACCAACCCAGTCCCGCTTTTCATTGGGTCCGTAACACAGAAAGGCCTTTTGGGAATCTCGTCAGTGAAGCCGTGCACACTAGCATGCAGTTAAAAGGAGCCCTACCCGACCAGATGCCATGCTCAGTGGATTCATGCCCCTTCACCCATGCACACAGCCATGCAGCAGCTGCTGAAGCTTGGCAATCTCTGCTGCGCATGCCTTTCGGCTGGCACCCAAGACTGAACGCCCCAGGTCGATGACCTTGACAGAGCCCGTGTCCTGGTTGACGACCAGGTTTTCCAGACGCACGTCACCGTGCAGTATGCCCAGCTGGTGCAGCTGCTGCATTGTTGACACCGCAGCAACGCTGGTCTCTGCCGTGACACCTGGTGGGGCGAGGGCATGCAAAGAAGCGCGCGCTATGTCAAGGAATGCCAACACTGGCTGTGGATGTGACTAGGGTTCAGGGTTCATGGTCTAGGCATGCAAGTTAGTTCTTGGTAGCTGTCTGCTTTGGGGCTTGGCTCTTAGGGCTTGTGCTCTGCTGTGGCTGCTCTAGTGTTTGGGTTGGCCCCCAGGCCTTCTCTTGTTGTCATGTTGTTGGGCCCTTCGGCTCCTTACTTGTCTGCCTCCTAGGTTTTCCTAGGTTCAGTTCTTTAGGGATAAAGGCTGCTCGGCGGCCGGCCTCCCATGTAATCCTCAACAATTAAAAATGCAAGCGCACCATGACAGGCATCTTGCAACAAGAATAAGAGCATATGGCAATCACAGCCGCACCCGCTGCAGGTCAACCAATACAAACTCCCTAAGCAGAGCATGTTCCCAATCATCCCACATGCAATAGTGGATCATGTGCACCACTTCAAAATATTGTCAAGTCTGGTATTTTAAGATACAGTAGGGGCAAGAAGCTGGTCAGCCCAGCTCACAACAAAACACAATTGGCCAAATGATGGTCATGCCTGCAACACGATAGATGGTGTATGCTAAGGCAATCAACAATGCAGACAAGAGCGTGGTGTGTCACACCTGATGAAGCAAGCGAGTTGCCCTCCAATGACATGGCGATGAAAGGGGAGAAGGTGTGGTCCATAAGCCCGTGCGCCAGGACGGTAGGCACAGACACCCCTTGCAGGCACTGCACCTTGCGGTACATATCCAGCTCCTTCAGCATCTCCGCCTCGCCGTCGCGGGTGGCCCCAAAGCACTTGACGGCCGCGGGTTGGGTGCCGTGGAGACGAGCACCATACACAGTGCCAGTGCCGCCGATACTGATGAGCTTACCTGGGAAGAGAGACGTGGATTGGGAAAATAGCCATGTGCTCAGTGAGATTGAAGAGATGTGGCATATATTGTCCTACCGCACCAACTATGAGCATGGCATTGAGCACTTAGGTAGCACGTTCAAGCGACTACAAAGCTTTGCCACCCTGCAAGGTGAATCCCATTTTTGGAGCAAGCACCATAGCTCATAGCTGCCATCTCAAACAGCACCAACTAAACAAAAAAAACGAATTGTGGAAGATGGATGATGACACACGGCAAAGACTTATGTGTACAATAAGAGACTTAACCCTATCAACATTTCACCATGCTGTGATTTGCACAGTGTGTGAGAACCACATGATCAAAGGGGACGCAGGCTACTATGCCGTTGCTTTGCGCACCCAATACATCAGCACAACCTGGCCACATGCCAAAAATGAATGTGTGCGCACATGCACATAGAAATTAGTCAGACACATGTCCGAACCGAATGATGTTCCTTGCTGCACACGGAAAATTATCCCTTTCCGAGGCGCGTATAATTTCACGACTGCATACTTTCAAGCTGGTGTTGGGCCACTCACCGAGCTGCATGCTTTTCAGAGACCAGATCTGCAGTGTGCTGCTCAGGCCCAGGCTATATGACTGGCCGCTCCGCCTCTTGCGGGGCGACTGGTGGGTGCTGTTCACCTCGCCCGGGCGCTTGGGTCCGTCGTTGCCCTGATAGCTTGGATCACCGGTTTCATCGTCATTTTCCCCGTTGTCCTGTGGCTCACTCCCCGAGCCGTACGGGTTATTCTCGCTTGGCTGGGAATCCGGGACATCCTCCTTCGGCATCGGCGCTGCGAGTGTCATCTCCTGCAGGGTCGGGAGCAGCCACAACAGCAGCAGCTAGAATCAATGGTGCAAGTGTTGTGGTATGAGCTACGTGACGTGTTGAGTGCTGTATAATGCTGCATGCAACAAATGTAGACCATGCCGTGTCAGTTCAAGTCACTTCACTTACTATACAGCACAGAACATAGCTGATCAATTGGCATAGGTCACAACATTGCAAACCATGTGTCATAGCATGCACACAAAGTAAGATCTTCAAACATCAAATCTGGCAACGTATATAGAGAGCATGAAGGGGACTGATTTTGAGACACACACGCATCCCTGGAAGCGCATTGTGCGGCAAGTGGACATACCTTTAAAGCGTACACCATTAGTAGCAAGTGGCGGTCTTGCGGGGTAAACGCCTTCGAAATCTGCGACAACAAAGGGAAAGCGCGACGTCGATCGTCGTGATGTGTCCCTCGGTCGCTCAAACCACTCATGCTGAGATGGTCAAGGTCATGGTCTGGCAACAAGTCAAGAGCCGAAGGTCACCAAGACCCAAATGGCTGTCAGGGCTATCAAGGCTGTAGCAGGCCATGATGGTCACGCTGTCCCATGGTGTCACATTTCTCAATGGCTGGCTCCCCAAAAGGGCAGGCAAGACCAGTCGCAGCAAGACCAACTGAGAGCACCTGAGTGATTGCACCCCATGCAGCCAGTCAAGCTTTACCTGGTGTGTTTACCAAGGATTGAGCTACAGATGAAGTAGCAACTGCTTGCGTGTGCACACCTGCAAATCGAGCGAGTCAGCCGCCGTACGTCGGACCATCCAGCTCTGGTTGAAGGTGCTCAGCAAGCCCACAGCCTTGTTGCAGTGAATGAGGTCCCCAAAGAGCTGGGCAAAAGAAGCAGATCACAGGGAGACACGTTCCATTTCACTGAACAACTGAGATTTGAATATTTTTTCTGAGGGAGGGGCGCAAGTGCTCATAGATAGTTGTGGGTATTGCTTGAGACATCCTTGCGATAGCGGATGGTCAAACTACTGAGCCAAACTGTGGCCTTGCAGTGCATGACAGCACATCTCGGCAAAGCACTACGCAGTTCGCAATTTCTGTGGCACACCACATGTGACACACAGCCCTTCCTTCAGCCCCAAAGAACACCATCAGGGCACAGCGCTCTGCTCATCATCCACGCCCAGTCAAGATGGCAGCATGCCATAAGGTGTCGGGAAAAGGGAGACATGCACACCTGCTGTACAGCGTTCTTGGCGTTCTGCTCAAACACACTGGCGACATTGTCCTCGATGTTGACCACCTCGACCAGCGACTTGCCGCAGAGATCGATCTTCCAGAAAGTCTTGAACTCCAGAAGCCCTATTAGGATGTCATCTGCACTCGCCTCCTCCGCAAAAGCATTGAAGACCTTGATGTCGCAGTAGGATGTGATGGCCTGATTTCCGTCGCCAGTGCCGCAGCGGGCTTTTACCTCAAGGGCCCTGAGGATCTGCAAAGGTGGCACCGATCAGAGGCAATGCAGGGAAGCTCATGAGAACAGGATTGATAGATGCACATTGGAACTTCAGAGGGGTAGAGACAAGCTTGGTGGTGGGGTGAAGGAACGGGTTGCGCTACAACAGCATGCGGTGGTGTGACCACACAGGCCATGCAGAGCTTCTAGTACTCCGACAAGGAGCTCCAGGGTGGAGCACTCAAAGAGCGAGGCATGGCGTGGCTGATCCAGGAGGCGGAGGGGACAACGACCTTCCAAACAGTCTCAATAGCATGACGCCATGCTATTTACAAGTCCCATGTGTCCATGTGAGGCGGCCTGTGGAACAACATGCACTCTAACAAGAAGCGTGCGCTTCGAAAATTTGCTCTCGCTGAATAGTTTGGCATGGCAGCAGTGCACCGGTAAAGCACGAGCGCCTCATTTGCAATAGGCATGGTGCAGAAAGTAGCCGTGCCTCACCTGATGAACAACCGGAAGCTGGTGGGAAGCAAATGCTGAGGCAACACCACCCTCGTTGCCGGCCAGTGCAGGAGCAGTTATGAGGGGGGCGTCCACCATGATGGAGCAGTCTCGCAGAAGATCGCAGAGCCTGTTCAATCCCCCATCAATGTCCATCTCAGTGCAGGTTCTGAAGCTGCGGGACCTTGTGCTCTTATGGCTGCTCGAACTTCGTTTTGTCAGGGTGGGCTCCAGCTTCAGCAGCTTGCATGTACTCAACGCGGCATCAAGCACGTTGACCTTGCCTACATTGAGCAGCGTAAGTCATGGGGAGGGAGGGAGGCAGGGCGCTGAGACGCCACCCCTTGGACCCACCCTAGAGCCCCACCTGCCCCTCCCACCACAGTGCATGAGGAGAGCCTTAAGGGGACGGGTGCAAAGGCGGGTGGGAGGGAAGGGGACAGGCGCCACAGCAGCTGCTGCAGCCTCCACTGCAATCAGCAAGGGAACAAATAATTTAAAAATAAAAAAACTCGCGCACCCCTCCACGGAAAATGCGGGGGGGGGGGGGGCAGGGGGGGGGAAGAGACGGGCCGCAACCATGGGGGGAGAGGCTGGTCCAAACAACTGTGGGCCTGCCTCGGGGGCTGGAGGGCCAAGTGGGGCAAAAAGGGCAGCCAGGAGGGTTGGAAGGTGCTCAGGCGTTCAGGGCGGCAACCTAGGGGGCCACGACGGCAGGAGAAGAAGGGGTCCTTAAGCAGTTTGTATAAATTAAGGTCAGCAACTTGGCAGCTACACTCCGGCCTCCGGCCCAAACTGTGGCCATGCTGCTAGGGCCTCATGACGGTGGCCGATCTAGGTTTGGGGCCTAACTGGCCTTTAGCGGCCGCGGGGAGGCCTGCCGACAACTTGTGAAGACGGCGATCCCTCCAAATAGCGCCAAAATTTAAAGAAGGGGGCCCGGGGACCCTGCCCCTACTTGCCTACCGCACTGTTTTTTAGCGGCTACAGTGGACGTCGCTTGAGTGCAGGGGCCAAGCGTGTTCCATAGCTCACAACAGTGAAACGGACCCCACCCTTCTGCCTCACCCTAGATCCCCTCCCTACGCCCACCTTTCGTTGCTGCCGCCGGCTGCACCGCTTCCGCTGCAATCACGAGCAAACAAAACGTCAGGAAATAATTAAAATAGCAAAGCCAGGCAGTAGGTTATCTGTGCCCAGCTGCATGGGCCGCATGCACATGTGCATGGGTCGTGTGGGCGAGGCAGGGAAGGGGTAGCAGTTGAGGTTGTGAAATAAGGGGGAGTGCTGGGGTTCTTGGGAGCCCATGCGGGGGGACATTCAAAGCGGGGTGCAGCTCTCAGCCCTGCGATCCCTGTGAGTCGCAGCGGAATGTTGCTCAGCTGGGATGGCGGCACCAGTAGGGAGGGGTTGGCGTGAGGCAGGGCACTCGCAGGGGGGGTGCAGGCGGTTTGAACGCATGAGTCTCAGGGGGGTGCGCTGCCCCACCCCGGGACTGGGCTACGCGTCTGTGCGCAGCCCCACCTTGCACTCCTCTGTGGGCAAGGAGGGGCTGGCGAACTGCTAGGGGGCTGGGAGGGATGTACCCTGCAGGGTCTGGCAAGCTCCAGGGCGGCATGCGGCCGCCTTAATGCAGACCTGTTGTTACCTCCCCTAGCATAGGCCTCTGAATGAGCATAGGGAGCGCAGGGCGCACGCAGCCGTTCATGGCCAGGGCTGCAGACTAGCAGCAAGTACCCCAAGAGCACAGGCTGGAGGCCAGGCAGCATGCCTTGCTGCACATGGGGCCTCTGGCCGGGGGCCACAGTGTAGATGTAGAGCAGCTCACAAGCCAGAAGCCCTGTTCAAGGGACCTTGGGCCCCCTACCCTAGCCTCATTTGCACCGAAACAAGCGCGAGCGGGGCACGCGGGCTTCAATGAAATCTAAGTGCGCACAGATTGAGGATCGGCCAGGCAAGGGACTACGGTATGTGCGCCAGGTCCCAGTCCCGGTCTAGATGGGTCACACATGGTTCAGGATGCACCCGTTCCTCCGCACCTGTCCCCGATGTCCCCGCTGCTGCTACTGCCGCCGCCGCTGCAGGCAACAAGCACCAGACGATTCGTCAGGAAATGAGCAAATATAGAAAAGTGGTGTAGCAGACACCTCATGGGCAGCAGGCACTGCGCTCCGGGGTAGGGGGGGGGCTCCATAGCAATGTAGGGAGGTGTGTCTTGGCCACGGCAGGGGAGTAGCGTGGGGGGGCTGCAGCATGAGAGAGGGCAACAATGGGGGAACCACAAGTGCGCTCCCCCACCCCGGCGATTGGGCCACGCGTCTGTGCGCAGCCCCACCTTGCACTCCTCTGAGGGCAAGGAGGGGTTGGAGAACTGCTAGGGGGCTGGGAGGGATGTACCATGCATAGTCATGCAAGCTCCAAGGCGGCATGCAGCCGCCTTCCTGCAGACCTGTTGTTGGCCACTACCTAACAGTGTCATGCTCCAGGGCATGTGGGCCCGGCGGCAGCTTTGGAGAGGGCGCATGGGGGTGCATTGGGGCAGCACCCGCCGATCAACAGCCCTGGCCAGTCAAGGGCCACAGCGGAATCCCTGTGCAAGGTCTCTTCGGCGCCCTATCCTAGCCTCATCTGCACTATAACAGGCGCAAGTGGGGCAATTGACGATCGGCTAGGCAAGGCAAGATGGCCAGTGTGCCAGGTCTCACAAGTACTTAAGGGCGTAAAAAGTGTAAGGCAGGGCGCACGAATAAAAAAGGAGAACAATCCCCACACGGATCATAGGGATTTTCCGACTGGGCCACGACATTTCACTTTCAGTTGATTGCTCATTGCCCATATTTGTCCCCTCAGGCTACATATCGCCTACACAAAAAACTGCTCCACATGCACCCCCATGTATGGAAATGCAGCTTTGTACGCATGGCATAAGGCTTGTTCGGTGCACAATGCGTGGCATTGCGTGCCGGTGAGGCAACAAGCAGCATGCAACCCCAAGAGGGGACGCAAGCATTGGGTAGTGGCGTGCGCCTGTCAGCTACACTACGGCCTCTGACAGGAGTATCCAGATTTGACCAGGCATGGATGCTAGTGGAGGACACATGCAGGGCTTTTGCTTGGGCCTCCGTGTCCGTACCTTGGGTCAGTACATGTTCCACTATCACCACCCTCTCGTCGTCATCAGCGCCAGGGTCCGACAGGCTGCTGATGATGCTCGCCCGGAGAGCCTGGTCGCCCAAGGTCGTCACATAGGTCAGGGCACGATTAAATTGGTCGTTGTTGATCTTGTCCCTGTCTCGCAGCTCTCGCAGCACAGGCCTCCACCGCTCGGCCATGGTTGGGCGCAGATATTTTGGGGTTGCCTGCGGAAAAACATAGCAAGATTCGAATAGACCGAAAAGGCTATAATGGCAGCATTGGCATTGGCATGGCATGGCATGGCATTGGCATGGCATTGGCATGGCGTTGGCATTGGCATTGGCATGGCATTGGCATTGGCATTAGCATTGGCATGGCGTTGGCATGGCATTGGCATTGGCATGGCGTTGGCTCCTGACTGATCATGATTTGTGGCCTGCAATAAAGGGCATGGGCGCATCGACAGTGGCCATGGCACACAGCGGTGGAGATGGTGCGAGCCATGCAGCTGCCAAATTCTACACCAACCAACCTGGGGAGGAGCCACTCAGTACAAGATCCAAGCCGCGACTCACTGCCCCAATTCTATCCCTCAAAACCATCTTACCTTGTGGACTCTGCTGCCAGAAGCTTTCGGAGAAGGCTTCTTCCAAAGTCCTGCAAGGAAGCAAAGGAATGAACTCCCAATCCCTTTTCTTAGCAGCGACGATTCCCTCGAGACGAGACTCTCCCCGAAAGCCGCTAGGTGAAGGCGAAGCAAATTGGTCGCAAACCTGCAAGATCATTGTATTCCGCTATTCCTATTTCCTTACTGCTTCTATCTCACCTGGGACGACCCAACAAACAGCTAACAGAAGATTATTCCAAAGCCCTGCAAAAAATCAAGCGACAATTTCGACCCACACTACGGGATAATGTTATCTCCGAAGTAGTCGACGGGACCTTATCCAGGATGCGACCCACCTCAGAGGAGTCCAGGTATAAACCGAGAGGCTGGCTGCAAGAGTTAAAAAGAAATTAAATCCACTGAATAACCCATACAGAGATGATACAAACGAATTTATCACTTTGTCAGTTCCACACTGGCAAGGTGTGTTACAACCCACACTTTCCAATTTCGTTGTGTCCTCCTTTGGATCTACAGGTATGCCTGGGCTAAACCCAATGACTTCCTTGAAAGCCACGAATTTTCGTTTCTTGCCTTTCTTCATGGGAGTCAAGTTCGAGTGAGCAAGGGCTGCTTTGCCATGCTGAGACCAAAAGACTAACGTCGCCACTCCAAAGGTGTGTCAAGGGGGCATGGAGTCCTTCTGGGTCTAGTAGGAGTGGAGCGTGGCATGTTTCTGCATCACATGCAATATCTAGGCGGGCGCACATTTCCACGAAGTCCTTTTCCGGCAGATGCCATTGTTAAATGTATGAAAGGGCATATGGCATGGGGTATCAGATCCATACTGCTACTTGGAACTGTTCTTCTTTGAGGTGCATGATTGTGGCTCGGGGGCTGCAGAGCTGGAAAAGGAGGTGCCTTCCAATTGGAACTTCCTGCCTAGCTGATTTCCAACCTTCCTGGGCAGCGATTCTAGGTGTCCGCGCACCCGTTGCGGCGTTGCTCAAGCTTTTCTGCTGGCTTCCTGTGTGCTTGCACCTCTTGTGGCAGCCATCTATGGCCTCCTCATTTCATGCTAGATGTCAATTATCCGTCACGTTCACCAGGCCGCCGGTGGGCCCCGACAGCGCTGGATCGCCTCACTCAGCTGGTTGCTGGTTGAAGCTGCAGTGTGGGAGCTTGTGTCATGCAAGGCCTGTGTCTGACGCACAGACCTGTATCTTCATGATGTTTAAGGGTCAGAGGAGAGATGAGGCATCGCCATGGTCTGAAGGCAAGCGGCTGTTCTGAAGGTTATGTGACCTTCAGCGACTTGACAAAAGAGCCACTGGACTTCAATGTGGATGGGCCCTTTCAGCGGGCGATGAGTGCTCAGGTATACCACTCGTTTGTTTATGGTTGCATGGACCGAAGGTGCTGATGTGACGTGTTTAGTCCTCGAATTGGATGTTCATCACCATATTCCATTCCTGCCAACTTGACAGGCGTGTACCGCGCACCCACTGCACCACATGCCAGTGCCAGACGAGGCCGTCTACTGGTCCCTTGTAAAGGAAAGCAAGGACGGCGTTGTGAAGTTCCTGTTCAGGAGCGGCGTTCTCCCGCAAGTTGTCAACCACTTGAAGCGCAGGCGAACCGAGGGTGGAACCGAGGGTGGCGACCCTGCTGGCCGCAAGTGATGAAGCCCCAGCGGGTGGGTGCCAAGATATCAGTAATAGGATGAGGATCAGGGTGCAGGGGTGTGTGGGAAAGGCTTTAAAGGACTTAGCAGGGGGCTCAGCTCAGAAATTGAGGCGCAGGGTCTAGGGGTTGCTCAGCCGCCATCTCATGGCAGTAGATGGCTAGGCTATCTTCTGGAGGGGAGCTCAAGCTATGCTAGGCTTACGCTACCTTCTAGAGGGGAGCTCAAGCTCTGCTGTTATAGTGGACCTACTTTCTTGACCTCTAGGCTGCCTAGGTTTAGGGTAAGGTATGGACCCCATAGACCTCTCCACTCCTCTTCCACATCATTTGGCCAACGTTTACATCGCCATTAGTGTGAAATGCCCTTCCCACGCACCCATGCGGGACCCGCGTCAGCTGGCCTTGGCTTGTTGTGGGGCTGTGCTCGTGTATCGGGACTTCTGGAACGCTCAATTGATGATGATGATGAATTCACTCATAATAGCCTCTTGCTGGTCCATGCGGCAGGTGCTGTGCCGTGCCGGCATCGCCAAATACTTTTGGGGGGGCTGCGCATCAGAGGGTTCAGAACCTTCATGTGCATGGAAGGACACGGCTCGAATCTCATATTGATCTATTAATTACGTTCACAAAAATCAGAATAAAAAACCTTTGAACCAGAGCTGCGAAAATCTATGGGGGAGAAATAATGGATATGAAGGGCCTAGGTGTATAACCTACCTTAACTACGGTATTATAATGGGGTATATATTTGTCTTTTGTTTTGAGATTTTTTACAATCCCCGGGGCGCGACAGTGGCGCATGTTATGATAGGAGACCTGAAGCTCGCTGAAGGAGGATGTCGTTCGTCAAGTAATGAACATCCCATATTGTAGGCATTATTAATGAATTTTGCAAGCGCCAAGGAGATTCCTGAAACCGCTTGCCTTCTGAGAGCCTTAAAGCCATGAGCTTTTCCACCTGGAACCAGAATCTGGTTTAGCTCCTGATGAGCTGCCGGAGTGGATCATGGCCATCTGTGTCCAGGAGTTTGGTACCAAACTGGTTAGAGCCTTGTACTTTCGTAGACTCTCTTTGGGGGAGTAGGTAAGTACTGCGGCTTCTTCTTGCTTTGGAGGAAGTCTTCCAGAGCACCTAGATATGTAAGGCCTTCATGATAACAGCTGACGTGGGACCTTGAATGTACTGGGACCTAGGGTGAGCTGGTCAGCAGTATCAGGGGCTGTACCTGGGGCGCAAGGGACTGCGTCATTTCAAGAAATGAGGAATGTCAGAGGGGGCACAGGCGCGTTTTGGTCCATGTGGCTTTTTTATTTTTGGAGTCTGAGGGAGCCTGGGTCTACATTTGAGGCAGACATGACTGTTTATGTCATGCTGGTGGTACAGCCAGCAGCAGGACCGCTCCCGTCAGCAGGACCACTCCCGTCAGCAGGACGGCGACCGTCAGCCTGACGTAAGGAACTGCTGGCATGAGGCATTATGCCAACCTGGCGTTAGGAACAGTGGGTCCGCGGCAGTAGGCCAGCCCTTCGACGTTAGGAACAGTGGCTATCGTTAGCAGTACCGTGAGCCATTAGCGCATGAGCCATCAGCCAGCCACAGTGAGCCATCAGCGCAGGAGCCATCAGCCAGCCCCAGTGAGCCATCAACAGGACTGCCAAGCCTTCTTGAACAATGCCCCGGAGAACTACTTGAGGGCAGCAACAGCCCACCGTTGCACCCTAGGACGAGGGACAATGGGGGCGGCCTGAGGGGCCAGCTCAGGCCGGGGGAACTGCTTCTTGAAACGGCCAGCGCCACCGTCAGCAGCTGGAGATGTCGCTAGCGTCGTCACTGATGTACCCGAAGGCCATGACATCAAGAAGGGTGTCTGTGCTGGCGCCGCTTGTGAGAGCGACGCTGGAGCGGCATCTACTGGTCGTCATCTGATTGGTAAAAGTAGCAAGAGAGCTGCAATTTTGCTTTGGTTTTTCTTGCCTTAGTTGGCTGCATACACGGTCCTATCATTCCTTCACATGATGGGGTTGTGTACCCAAGCAGTTGACCTAATTAACCGAACCTGCATACGATAGTCTGCCTCGCTTGGTTGATTTTCTATGAGATCCCTTAAGCTCACTGACATCCCGATGTATGTATCCTACGGTTTTATTGACACCTCTCCCATTTTCACCCGAGGGTCTCAGTACCAAACCTTTAGATGCGATGCGATGTGGGGAGACAAAGAGCAAAATAAGGGTGCGTCTCTGTTCAGTGTCCGATCCTCGGGGCCGTCCCCTAATCTAGCATCCAGAGTCCGAACTTTCGGTCCTCAGTCCACATCCAACTGGAGCCATTGGGGCTCTCCCGCCTTCTCTTAGCTGCCGTCGAGGGCCCCAAGCGCACCCGGGCTGCTCTTTTTGTGTTAGCGTCTCAGGTTTTCCAGGGTTGGGCGGCCTGCCTCCCACTTTGTAAAGTCCAAGCAAAAGAAAAAGCAGCCCCCGCCTGCTGCGCATGCTCCACCCACACCTGCGGCTCAGAGCAGGTCCTATGCGGCCACTGTCGTGCTCGGCAGTGGCCCACAGGAACATCACCTGCCCAAGCGTCCGCAGCAGCCGTGTCCGGCCATCCCCACTCAGTGCCTTGGCGCCTCCCTGACTGACGCTGTTGTTTCGTGGTGACAGGGTCCTCAGAGGAGATGCCCGGCCTGGTGGGCCAGCGTGGCACCGTCAGTAGGCCACTGGGTCGAGGTAGGTCCCCTCATCGACCCAGTGGTGGCTGACCGGCAGCCACCCCAAAAGTTGGCTTGGTGCGCATTGAACAAAATAAACACCGTTTGATTATCGAGAGACCAGGTGATTTCCGACGTAGCTGATAGCCTCCAATGCGGATGTACATCTAGCTGCCCTGTACCCCGAGTACCCCAGCCACAGTTGCCCTGGATTGAATTCCAGTGATTATGCCATGGCATGACCTGTTGCGCTGGATTCTAGTCATCTTGCCCCGGCATGACCCCACACCTGAGTAACCCTTTCGTTTCCTGCAGCAGTGCAGAGTAGAATCACACATGAGCAAGAGCAGGAGATCAACCGTGGTTTTTAATCACACGAGCATGAGAGGGCTCGGACATCCCTCTCATCCTGGAAGCATAAGAGACGCCGGCATGCCTTATCGCGTTACGAACCTGCCAAACACAGGTCCTGGAGCAAATGCAATTTAGGTAACAAGTAATTTAGGTAAAATGTAGGTAAAAGTAATGAAGGTAAAAGTAATTTAGGTAAAAATAAATGGTTCTTGGAGACTTGCATCCTGGAAGCTTACAAGACGCTTGATTTCGTGTTTCTTTTAGGCTACACCAGACCGCCTTTGGGAGGCTGTTGGGCAGCCACCACTGGGCCAATGGAGGGGCCGAATCATGACCGGCCTAAGGTCGGCAGCTCAAGCACCGTGCATGCATGCAATACCAAGCCCCCCCAGCCGGGGGCCGTCATGTAGCTGAATTGAAGCTGATTTGTGCACCATAAACAGTGGCTGGAATGCATCGTGACATAGCAAACCCGCCACCCGCCCACACACAGGTCCTGGAGCAAGCATAGCCGAGAGATTTAGGCAAACAAGTACCGTATACCGGTACATTGAGACTTTCATTCTGGACGCCCTCGTACAATTGGTTTACACAACTCCCCAAGAGGTCTACATGCGCAACAACATCTTGTCACCTGCAGTAGATTTGCTTTGTCTTCCCTCATAATTACCGTTGCTTGGGGTTGAGGGATCCATGAATATACTACTTATTGATTGTCAACGCCAGTTTTCAGTCAGTAATTAAGAGTTTGGGAGGGTAGCCTTCGAAAACGGGAGCGGGGGGAGCGGCGCAACTGGCGCATACAGTGAGACATTCATATGCTGAGCATCGATTGATCATGCTGATCAGGTCCATATGAGGCCTGCGTTCTAGTACGATTTCCCTAATTACTCGTACGATTTTCCGTTCCCGTCCATTTTGAATCCCCTTCCCTGCCGGTAGGTGAAGTCCTTGCATGGCGACCACCCTTTGGTCGTCTTCTCCGGTTATGCCTTCAACCCATCTTGGCTGTCAACAATCACGCTCGGAGCTCGTATGCCACCTGTGCTGAATGCCATCGGCGTGCATGTTGCATGTGTCGGGAACCATGACCTGGACTTTGGGACTCAACAGCTGATCAAGCTCGTCAGGCAGTGCAACTTCCCTTGGCTCATGGCCAATGTGCTGGATAGAGAAGCAAGTGAGTTCCCATTTCAAAACTGTTATATTGCTACGCCCTTCACTATTTATTGCTAGGCCCTTAATTCGCTTACCGTACGTCCGGACCGTTGCCCTTCGTCCCCCCCAATTTCGAAGAGTTGCTTGAGGTCATCTGCACCATAGATGCCTCCCACATCTGAACTCACATCTGAACCCCCATCTGAACCCTTGATGCCCCCACATGTGAACCCCCATGTGAACCCTTGATGCCCCCACATCTGAACCCACATCTGAACCCACATCTGAACCCTTTATGTCCCCACATCTGAACCCACATCTGAACCCACATCTGAACCCACATCTGAACCCGTGATGTCCCAACATCTGAACCCACATCTGAACAATTCTACTTTGGTTTTTCTTGCCTTGGCTGCATACACGGTCCTATCATTCCTTCACATGATGGGGTTGTGTACCCAAGCAGTTGACCTAATTAACTGAACCTGCATACGATAGTCTGCCTCGCTTGTTTGATTTTCCTATGAACCCCCTTGAGCTCACTGACATCCCGATATGTGTATCCTACGGTAGGTTTTATTGATATCTCTCCCATTTCACCCGAGGGTCTCAGTACCAAACCTTTGTAAGAGTTACCCTGATTTAATTATCATGACTGTATGCCTTGTACTGCTTATGCGTACAATGCATGGTGTCAAAGTTTTTCTTGCAACGCAAATAGAAAAATGTATGTGTCGGCTTAATAGCGCTTTGCTGCAACTGTGCAATCTGCAGATCCTAAAACTGCATATCCTAAAGCACACAGATCTACAGCATGCAGCTCATCACCTGCAAATGTACAACCTGCACATCTTGGGTTGCAGATCTTAGATTGCTAGACATTCCATGCGGCTTTCACAATTGCAGTTATTCACATGCAGATGTAGAGTCTGCAGATATAAAATTGCAGATCTAAAACCTGTAGATCCTAATGCAAGCAGAGGTAATGCAGCAGATCATAAAATTGCAGGTCGTAAACTGCAACGCTTAAAATTGCAGTCATGTATTTGCAGATATTAAAATCCAGATCCAAATGTTTTATGTCATGAGTTCCAGAACCTGACCTGCTGAATTTGGATCAGATCCCGACCTGCAGATCTTGAGTCCGAATTTAAATTGGAAATCACTCAGGTGTTTCAAAAACATTTAATAGATGAAGATTACATGTTCCGCATCGCATGCATCTGCCACCTTCACAGCAGTACATGTCACCTGTTACGACAGTCAATCATCGTGATCAGCATTCAGATGTGACCTGGCCTTTTTCAAAACCAGGCCATGTCGTGTGCTGCCTTGTTTGACTTTCTCTTGCTTGCACGAGTGCCAGATAACTGGTAGTGTCGCAGCTCCTGAATTAGCATCTGATGTTGTTGAATCATCTAATGCTGACTCGTCTGAGACAACTGCTACATTTCACGCTGTTTTTGTTAGGTCACATGAGCGTTCGTTTCCTTACAGAAAAACAGAAATGCTTTGTTCCCTTTGCTAACAGGTGCCCAGCTTGGTTTACCAGGTGACACCCGCACAGTTTGACGAGGAGCACATCAATTTTGTTGTCTTTGCTGAGAATTTTAGATGTGGAAGTTAAATAATTCTCTGACTGTTGTTTACTTGTGTACAGCATGGTACAGCATGGTTCAGCGCTAAACGTCTGCTGAGTGCTGAATCTGTGAGATTCCCATTTCATTCATGGGTTAGCAGCATGCTTAAAAAAAAACTGTCCCTCTTGATCCTATCGATACCGACAACAGAGCACGCCACCTGGGGTTTATCAGGGTCACTCCGTGCCCACCTGCCTCCCTGGTGTTTCTATTATGCACTGCCGGAAAATTCATGCGGAAGCCGTCACGACGTATGACTGTACCGTGCGTTTGACCGCGCCAACTGTTTTTCGGTTGGAAGGTTGCAGTTAGTAACAGCAGTATGTGTGAACTTGAATAAGTGTGAGCGCCTATCAACGCGAATCCCAATTCTGATTCGTTACTTTTTCTCTCTTATGGTAATTCACAGCCGAGACACTCGAGCCATGTAATCATACATTTGCAAGTTAATTGTTTTTGGGGTATAAAAGTCTCTTGAGCCGCTCCTCGTGGTGTACCAGAATCGGATCTTCAGCTATTGTCTTCAGAGTCGACCATTGGTAGTGTATCAATCGAAACTCTCCAGCAGTATTGTTTGCTTGCCCCTAACAAAGGCATATCTACAGAGCAGTTGGCTCTGTGTTTTAACCCTTACACCCTTCCCAAAACGCCCATACAGTCTTTCCTTAGGCTACAAGTCGATCATCTGAGCAATCAGAGAATCACCACTCCAAAGCAGTCACCCAGAAGTGACTCATCACCAGCAGATGTCTTGTGTTCTTTTTGCGTGGGTCACCCATTCCTTAGGGTGCACCCCTCAGCCGCGACACGTCAACCCCCGATCAATGCCAATCAATAAGGTAGAATGATTATGATGTGTCCATGTTCTGAATTTTGATGAGAACATGTATGGTCATCCTGCCCGTAGCCGACTCTCGCCATCGAGCTCATGTTCCTCTTTTTTCTTAGGTTCTCTGCACTAACAAGTCCCTGCTCGGCAATTAAAGAGCAAGATGCAGGTACTAAGCCTTACTCGCTGCATGGAACCCGGTAGCCGTACACCACTACACCGGATGCGTAAAACATATGGATCAGTGTGGATCTGATTTTGATTGTATTTGAGTCGAGGTTGTCCTGAGGCAGGAAATTCCTGACAAGGAAAGTCAAGCTAGGACTACCGGTCAACATGTGACTGGATGCCCTCCGGCCCTCTGAGGATTTTTTGATGCAAGGATAGCCGAAAAAGATACGACTTCGTAAAGACAATAACCACATCGGTTGTGAAGCTCTACAGACATTTCGAGTTGCTCGCGGCACGCACTTGTCTCAACATAGCTGCGCATATCGGAAATTTTATTAATATTTTAGACTGTATTTAAGACGACGGCTCCCCCTTTCCGGCCTCGACGCAGAGTTGCACTAGGGATCTAGGGTTTACTGCTGCTGGGTTTCTTCTCCCTTGTGTTCATGCTAGGGCGACATACTTCGGTTCATGACGTTTATGATTATATGACACGTCATCTACGGACACAACGCCCTTATGAGCACTTGTTGGCCGTGGCTGAGGGAGAAGCAGCAGGTGCGCTTTCCCCTCATTTACAATACTGATTCAAGAGATGATACTATCTATATAGTTTGTGGATATCCCGAGGAAGCTTTAATTTTAGAGAAAGTGTTTCTAGCGGCCAGCCTAGCATTTTGTCGTGTTTTCATTTGCACTTATCGCAGGGAAAGGTTGGATATCTAAGGACGCAACAGCAGATCAGGTGCAGTTTGATCAAGCATGATGTCGCACCATAAAGCAGTAACCGTGATATATTGGCAAAAGCTGGCAAGGGCGCCTTAGAGAGGCACCCTCTACTCACAACTGCGGTACATCACCGTACACAAGGGCTCCTTGTACTACATTACCTAGATACAAGGGCTGTAAAAGGGGTTAAGTGTACATAGTACAGGTATAAAGATTGCCCTAGTGGAAGGTCTTCACTGGTGAGGCCTGTCTGGGCGCCCCTGACTCGTGGGTACCGCCCCTACTACTTTACTAAAGATCTGTCACAGACAAGAAACGTCAAGATCTGGGCGCACTGGACGGCGTGCATGGATGGCTGCATAGGGTAGCCCTCAACTTCCCTGTACCACTCCAGGCATGGTGAGGGGCGGTGGGCTCCCTTTCTGGCCCAGTACGCCTCCTCCACCGTGCGAACCTCGATGGCATGCTGCACCTCGCCGATCGTCGCCCGGCCCTAAACTGCTCTCAGCACCACGTCCCTTTCGCTGGGCAGCTCCTCCTCCTCCTTCGCACCACCACCTTACTCCGTTCCGGGAGTCCTCTGCCTGCTGCTTTCTCCTGAGGATGCCCAGCGGCTGGACGGGCATGCCTTGGTCTTGTGGCCACGTTGGTAGCAGATGGAGCACCTGCTCGCCCGCTCTTCTGGTGCGGGGCAGGCCAGGTAGTCGTGCCCTTCCTTACCGCATCGCATGCACGGCTCTCCTGTAGCTGAGCCATGGCCCCATGCCGGGGGCACCGTGTCGCTGCAGCCGTAAGCCCACATCCCCCTGCGGCTGCCCCCGGGGTCATGTCTGTCCGCGCAACTTCCACAGGCTGAGCCGCGGCACCTGAAGCAATACCTGTTGGCCTGCTGTGTCGAGCGGAGGTCCTTCCAGCATCCCAGGCACCGCTGCTGCCCTTGCTTGGTCTCTGTGCAGAATCTGCACACCCTGGCTCCTCCAGTCCTAAGGGTTCGCATGCACAGGTCATGCCACGGTGCTCCACATTTTCTTCACTGGATGACGGGCTCGCCGATGCTGCTCTTGTTGTACCCGCGCACGGCCTGTCGCCCTCAATGCGCGCGGCCATGCCCCTGCATGGTTGGTGGCTGGCTGCCTCGGCCTCGCCGCTGGCCAGGCCAGTGTTGCTTCTGCTCTTCTCCTCCTTTGGCTCCTGATGCTGACTTGATGCGCTCGCCTGCTGTTATCCCTACTCTCGGGTGTTGTGCGGCCCGCCCCAGCGGCTGCCTGCAGCCATGCTGTCCATTGGAACCCGGTCGGCTGGTGGCTGGACGACAAGTGGCGTCAGGCCCCGCTGTGCGCCTTTGGTTGCTCCCAAGTCTTCCAGCTGCGCCGCAGCAGGCTCCTCGGCCTCTGGCCCGATGTTTGTGCTCAAGGATCCCTCCATATGCCACAGCTCCTCCTCTGCACTGCTGTCTATGGCTGGCAGCTGGTCCTCGGCCTCGATGCTCTCCTCACTCATGTGAGCTAGCGACCTGCCCTCGAAGTCATGCCGCAGGTCCCTTGCTGCTTGGCTGAAACGGCTCATTCTGGGGTCTGGGTCGGGGTCCGGGACCATGCTCAGCCTGTACCTTAGACTGGCCTCAATCATGCTGGCCATGGTGATGCGCTCCCCTTGGCCCTGCTCCCCCAAGGCCTCCCTTTCCAATCTCTGCCGGTCGAGACGGGCCACGAAGCTCCTCAGCTCACTGCCCCACTTCTCGGCGCTGAAGTCCCCCTACTCGCTCATGGGTTCCCTTACATGCAAGAGGGATGGTGGGCATGGTCCTCCATTGCCTGGGCTGCCGGCCTCGCTGCAGCTTCCGCTGCCTGCCTTGGGCTCTGGGGGTTCCTTGCCTGGCGGGTCCCCCTCGGACTCTGTATCGTCGATCAGTGACGGCAGCCCTTCTAGCGGGTCCTTGTCGTCCAATGAAGGCTATTCTACCTCGAAATTTTGTCCCCATGCTGACGTGAAGAGAGCCACCTCGCCCGATCCGAACAGCATATCGTACAGCTCCTCCGAGCCTTGGCTTTCAGGGCTGCTGAGTTCTATGTAGGCTCCCCATCTCCCCCTGTTCCTCCCCTGACGGGCTGCAATGCCTTGGTCCAGCAGCGCGACCAGCTCCCTCTGGTAGTCCTCCAGGTCGCCCCCGTGGTACCAGGGGTGAAGGGTGCGCGTTCCCAAAGGGTGGCGCTGCTGCCACATGTCGGTTGTGGCCGCCGGAGCGGACGAGTAGGGGGTCAGATCTGATATCCCCCCATCGCAGTAGGCAGCTCTTTCCGCCTGCACCCACTGGCCCACGTAGGCCTCGAGCTTGTTCACTGCGAAGGACGAGCGGGCTAGCTCCGTCTCTCCCATCCACATTGGTTCCCCTGGCTCAGGTGTGCAGGGCCCGTAAGGCTGTGTGGGGCATTCGGCGCGCTCCAGGGGTGCCCACAACTCGTCCACGATCCAAACGTCCCTCATGGCCGCTGACATCTGCCCTGGCGTCAGGGTCATGTTTAAGGCCATCATCATGATGGCCCACGGCGGCCCACCCAGCGGGGTCCGCCCCCCTGACCATGTTCAGGGCGTGCCCCTCGGCCTCCTCCACGCTGGAGCACCGGGCGCTCCTCGTCTCGCTATGGGTTTTGAAGAAAAATATACCGGCTGGTCGTCTATGCGCGCGTGCATGTGGATCCACGCCCTAGGGTCCGGAGCTGGCAGGTCTTCCCCTTCCGCTACCTCCTCGCGGTAGTAGGCCACCGCCTGCCTCACCGGGAAAGCCGTCCTGGCCTCTCCTGGCGCGAATCCCCATGCACCGCCTGGCCCAGCACGACCCTGGGGATGGCCCGTCCCCTGGCGACGACGCTCTCGCATTGGCGGGGCGCGCCGGGGTGGAGCAGTCCTGCCCCGTCGTAGCCGTCCTGGTCTCGACATTCCGCCAGGCCGGCCGCTATCGCCGCGGCTGCCTGCGTGGGAACGTAGGAAGGTTGGTTGGCCAGGTACGGGTAGGCCGCCAAGCTCAGGACGCAGCTTTCCGCCTGGCGTCTGCATGAACTCCTCCTAGGCCTGCTTCCACACCCCGCTGGTGCGGGCGATCTCTGGGACGCCTGGCCGGCCCGGGCCTGCCCTTCCACGGCTGTGACCCCCTCTTTGGCCACGAATCCTAGGATCTCGCTGGTGCAGTAAGCGTAGACGGGATGCCCCCAGCTGGCTCGCATGAAATCCTCCATGGATGTGCTTGGCTTGATGAACCCTTTAAGAGCTGCCATCAGCAGCACCGCCGTTACAGAGTCCCATGGGAACACCAGCCGAGCCACTGCCTGCATAGCCGCCCTCCTGTTGACGCAGATTACCTCCCCCTCGCGCATGCATCTGTAGTTCTGCAGCCTGCACATTCCGTCGGCGCCCTGAGCCGGGAGGGTAATTATGGCTGCGGTTGTGGCGGCATCTGGCATATCTGTACCCATCCAGTACCACTGCACAAAGCTCCAGCGCGGCCAGGGGTCTGGCGGGCCCGGCCTAGGGGTACTGCGCGCTCCTCCGCTGTCGTCGGCGCACTCGCTATCCACTGGGTACCTTGTGTCGAGCGGCCCTGCCCACCTGGCCTCCCTGCCACTGCTAGGGGCCTGGGTGATCTCCACCTCCATGGGCTCATCCTGGTCCCATACCGCCTTGGGGCTACGATGGCCTCCGGCGGAGGCAGGGCAGCTGTTGGCTGTGCCCTCCCTTGCCTCTTGGGCCTCCATCTCCCGACTTGTCCCGAAGGTTCCGGCGGTGTCGGCCCTGGCCCTTGAGACGGCGGCAGGGCCCTGGTGCCTGGGTGTACCTGGGCGCAACACATCAGAGACTCGGTCAGGGCCTAGCGAAGGGGCATCAGGATCCCAGGCGTCCTCGGGGTAAACTTCTAGCTGCTCAAGGCCGCGGCTGGGGGCGCTCTCTGCGGAGCCGCCCCAGCTGCCCTCGGCGCCGTTATCTCCCCTGGCCCATTCCTCCAAGAGGAAGTATTTCAGTAGGGCATGCCACCCTTCCTGTGGCGTCGGGGCCCCCCTTCGCCAAAGGCCCTGCAGGACCTCCATGGCGTGGGGTGTGCTCTTAGGCGCTCTCCTAGGCCTGGTCAGGTAGTAGTTGGTGGCTAGTGCTTCAACCGCCATCCTCCAGTGGTCTAACTGCTGGGCCACCTGCCCCTCCTGCACCTCGGAGTCCACAAATGGGGGCCATTCCTCCCCCTTCCAGGTGGGCAGCGTGCCGTCTTCCAAGTCGCGCCCCCCTGGTATGGTCACTAGGCACCCTTGGCACCCCTTGCCAGCCCACCTTGCTCCCTCTGGCGGTCCTGGCAGCTGCTCGGGGTGGTTCTGGCCTGCCCGCTTGGCCGCCTAAACCTCAAAAGGCTCTGCCCTGGCTGCCTCGAACATATCGCGGAGGATGTCGCGCTGTCCGCTGCCGCTGGCTGGCTCCTCCTGCCTGGCCTGGCTAGGCCTTGCGGCCTCCTGGGCTTGCGGAGCCCGGTCTCCTCCTATGCTGACCTGCTGCCGAGCCCGCCCCTGGTAGCGGCTGCACTCGTAGGCGTAAAGGCCCACTCCTCCACAGGTGGAGCAGGAGCCTTTCTGGAAGGCTGCGGCCTTTTCACCCCGACCCTGGGTGTGCATTTCCTGTGGTGTCCACGTGATCCACCTGCTTGGGCTCAGGGCCTCGCCCGGCGCCCTGCGCTCGCAGGTCGGGTGTTGGGCCAAGCCCTTCGGCCTATGCTCCATGCCTGGGCTCTGGTCCCTGCCCCATGGCTTACGTTCCCTGCTTGGGCTCCGGGCCTTGCCCCACGGCCTCCGCTCCCTGCTTCTGCCCTCGCGCCTGGGCGTCCCCCTTGCAGTGGCAGGGCCGCGGCTCCAGGCTCGGCGTTCCCGGCCTCTGTCCTCTGGGCTGTCGTGTGCCCTGCTTCTGGGGCGCAGCTCTCTGCTGCTGCTGACGTCCCGGGGCTCGGGGGATCGCCATTTGCCCGAGGGCCCTTCGCCCATGGGGCGCTGTGTTCTGTCGCCCTTTCTGTCCACAAGATTCTCCACCTTCTGGCCTCCACGGTGCTGCTCATCGGCGCTAGCAGCCCTTCTTCCCCCACAGCCGTTGCGGCGCTCGGGGCTCCTTTTCCTGTGGCGGCATCCCCCCTCGGCGCTGGCGGGCCTGCTCCTTTCCTTTCCACTGGAGCTGCGGTCCGTGTTGCGGTCTGGCTTCCCTGCCGCTGCTCTGGGGCTGTAACTGGCGTCCACCTTGGGGTGTTCGGCCACCTCCTGCTTCACCTTGCCGCCACTGCCTCCCCGGCCCGTGGTCCTCCAGGGCGTCCCATAGGGCGGGGTCGTGGAGTGCATCCAGGAGTTTTTGCACCGCGTTCTCCTCTGACCTGGTGCTGAGTGCCTCGTTGCCGCTGCCTTGCGCTGCTCCTTTTGCCTCGTCCTCCTGATCCCCGTCTCGTTGTGGCTGCGCTGTCCCTCTGGCCTGGCTGCTTGCCCTGCTCCAGGTTGGCCCGTGGCTGCCGCTAGGGCCCGCCTGGTGCTGCGCCCCGGTCTCTTCCGTGCTCTTCCATTTCCTGGTGTACTTCAGCTTGAGCACCTTGACCTCCTTGATCAGGGCTTGGCACTCGTTCCGCAGCCTGGCGATCGCCTCCTCTCCTGTCCCGCTCGTGTGCCACTTGGCCTGCTGCATTTTGAGGAAGGCGATTGATGCCTCCAAATGGCAGATCTGCCGCTTGTCCCTGCCTTGGAGCGGCTGGGTGAGCTAGCGCACCTGGTGCTCCAGGTCGCGGATCGTCTTGTCCTTGGGG
This sequence comes from Limnomonas spitsbergensis, assembly GCA_037349105.1. NCBI lineage: Eukaryota > Viridiplantae > Chlorophyta > Chlorophyceae > Chlamydomonadales > Limnomonas > Limnomonas spitsbergensis. The sequence goes on from JAYJMM010000025.1 coordinate 38,244, forward strand.
TCGGCCGCGCCGTCTTTCCATTTGTCTTCTGCGGCGGCTCCTTCCTCCTCACTGGGTGGGCTGCTCTTCACTGTCCTGGCTAGCCTCGCTGACCGTTCTGCTCTTGCGCTTGCCCTTCTGGCGGCCCTGAGCTCTCCGAGCCGGCCCTCACATTCCTTTTCTGTATGCGTGCTTTGTTCATTGCAGTATGCGCACGGGATGCCCGGGAACTTCCTCAGGAGTTTTCTGACCTCCCTCCGGATTTCCGGGTTCTGGCCCATGGCTGCCCGAGCCTTCTCCCCTGCCATTAATGGGGGCACCACAGGGCTGCCGTCGCCCTCGTCTGGGCGGTCGAGCCGGCACCCGGCGCCCCTGGCGCCGTCCTGGCCTCCTGGCGTTGGGCGTTTCTGGGCAGCGGCCCAGCCTCGCTGGCAGGCGCGTGACTCGGGTTGCAGCCACCGTCGTCGCCGGCCCCGGGGCTGCACCTGCGTGCGTCACCATGGCACACTGTGGGATCAGTTCCAGTAGTCCTCCTCGCTCCCTTCCGCTCGCCACTCCCACTGTACCCTGTCGGGGTCATCCAGCCCGGCCCATGACGCTGCCGCCGCCTGGCAGCCCCCCGCCGGAGAGGCTAGCACCAGCGGCAGTGTCAGCCCATTGGTTCCGCTGTTGCCAGCAGGCCCAGCGTCGGGGTACAGGTGTCAGCCTGCCCGCGGCTTCCAGGACCCCCCCGTACTTGAGGTACTCAGGGTTCCCCACCAGGTGCTCATATGCGTCTGGGGGCATCTTGACCACTCTGACCACTGCCTTCTCGACCACTGCATTCGGGCTCCCGCAACCGTACACCACATAGATGAACAGGATCCCATACAGATCTGCCCCCGCATTATCAGTGGTCCTGATCTTTTCATCTGTCCGGACGAGCTTGGCCCCCATGGCCACCAGCTGCTCAGCAATGTTCACTGTGATTACGTGGCAAGAGCATGCTGTGTCCATAAGTGCCTTCTGGGCCACTAGCACCTTGCCCTTTACCATGAGCCCCACGCATTGCCCAGGGTTACTCATGTCATTCCTGGAGTACTGCAGCCTGGGACTGACCACCACCGTACGTCCCCGGCCACCCATGCTGGCCTCACCGCGGTCTTCAGTTGGTCCAATTGATTGGCATGGTGGTGTGCGCCAGTGACGTAATCCTCTTGTTCAAATGCAGCACTTGCGCGCGGACATCACACAACCCGTCAGCCAGCCTGCGCAGCGCAAGTCTCTTGGCCCCCTTTCTGGAAGTGTGCTCGATAAGGAGCGGTTCAGGTTCCTCATCGCTGCTAGACGAGGTTTTAAACGACCTGGGCCTAGCGTTGTGTGCTGCCTGTTTGTATTCCCCTGGCCTGGGCGCCAACCCCACTTGCGTCAACAATGCCACCGACTCGCTCAGCATCTCGGCTATTGTCTGGTGCCACCCATCTGGCTCGGCCTGCTCTGAGGGGCCGGTCAGATGGTACATATGGGCCGTCTGCTGGCCTTGCCCCGCCTGTCCTTGCCCCTGCCTTGGGAACTGCCAGCTGCCCTGGTTCCTCCGTAGCCTGCCCTTGCGGCTTAGGCGGCTACGGGTACGGCTGTTGCGGCGGCCTGGCCTGCCCCTTAGCGATATCCGTAGCCAGTGGTGCTGGCCTGCGCTCATCCCTGGCCCTGAGCGCCCTGCAATCCCTGGTCAGGTGCTCCAAGCTGTCACACTGGAAGCATGCCTTGGGGGCGCCCCTAGCCCCCTGGGCACCGGTGGTCAGCGCGGCTGCTTGATCTGCTCACGTGACCCCCTTGGCCTTACCTTCCTGCCTGGCTGGCTGGGTGGAGACCTGGCCTGCTGCAGCTGCTGGTCCTTCCGGCCTCAACCTGGCCTCCCACTGGCCTGGCCTATCTCGTCTGCCTCGCCCCGCCTGCGGCTCCCCCTGGTCTCTGTGCTGTTGTTCTTCTGGTCCTTGCCTGGCGTCAATGGCTGTCAGGTCCCCCATCTCCAGGGCAAACCTTTCCCACAGCAGCACCTGTCGCATCAGCACTGCGACCTGCACCTCATCCGTCATGCTCAGGTAGTCTGGCACGGTGATAACAAACGCGTCCAGCTTAGCCCTGACGGTTCCTGGCAACCCCTCGTAGAACATGTGCGCCACCGAGTGCCGTCTGCCGAAGTGGTCAACTGCGTCCCTGGAGATCTGCTGCAGCTCTGCTGTGGACACGACCCTGTGGGCGAAAGCCTCCACCGTCTCCTCTGGCTTGACTCCTGGGTCCAGGGTAGTCTTGACTCCCAGCTTGAGGTTGGAGACTGCTGCTCTCTCGTCCGAGGTTGGTTTTCCTATCTCCTTCTTCACCACCCTGATCCACAAGGTAAGCAAGGATACCTCGCAGCGCTGTCCTTCCGCTGGAGCTGACCAGGCCTCCTTGATCCTCTCGACCTCCCGGGTGGCCCTGTCCCCATGAGTTGCTGTCCTGATGGCGACCACCAGAGGCTCCATGCTGGCAGGCTTGTCGTTCCACATATTGACCAGCGACCGCACGCACCAGCAGGGCCATGGCTGAGGGTGACTGGCATGACCCTGCGATCTCCCCGGCCACCACCGCCAGCGCTGGCGGCTCGTCGGATAATGCCAGCCGATTGTGCGACCCCCAGAAAGCTGCAGGCCTGGCAGTACTGCCTGGCTGCGACGGCCCCAGGCTGGGCCATATCCAGGACGGGCACGTTGCCTTGGATGGTCGGGATCTTGGTAAACTTGGCCCCTCCTGCCAGCTGCTGGATCATCTGTTTCTGCAGCTGCAAGTGTGCTTCCGCCTGCTCCAAGGCCACCCTCTCCCTTTTCTGCCTCATGGATTCTCTGCTGGATCCCTGGCCGCGTCCCTCCGATCCTTCCGAATCCGATTTGCTGGGGTCAGAGCCTGAGCCTCCGCCTCCATTCCTGGTTGGGTGTCGGCTGCGCTGGCCCCGGCTGTCTCTGCACAGGGCCGCCTCGTCCAATCCCCCTGCGTGTCACTGCCACATGCACCGTGCCAGCATCCAAGGACAGGGAGCTATCGGCCCCTGGGCCCTTGCTCTCCCACACGGCTGTACCCTCATCTCCTGACAGTCCTAGAGAGATCCGCATTGCCTCCTCAGCTATCACCGCATCGCTGGGTGTTACTGGGTCCTCCCCTGGTTCCATCCCCCTTAGCCTGCTGCTGCGCCTGGATGCTTCCGGGTGCTGGTGACGGTCTGGATCTATGATCCCTCCCTGCATTCTGCTAAAGTCCTGAACAACCACGTCCGTTCGCCTGTGTTGGCACACAGCAACCTCTGACGCAGCTTACAGTGTGCTTCTGTTCCCTCTACCTTCTGCAGACTGGTGAGGCCCGGCTGGATACGTCAGGATAACAGGCAATTTCTAGCCGACTCTGGCGGAATTATCCCTCGCCTTCTCCCACCTTTCGACTCGCTGGGATGCTCTGCTGATCCCTGCGTTGTCAGACGCGCGGCTCCCTGATCCGTACTTGCTTTCCTGCAAACAACCTCGTGTCGCCGCTTTTAAACTTGGATCCCAGATCCACAAGTCCACTTCTGTCAGCACTTGGTAATTTGCACTCCACCACAAAGGCAAGTCCAGGTGCACAGGCACTAATCAGCTGGGTTTATAACTCCACAGCCTGATTCTTCAAGCTACTTCTGCTTCTGGGTTGCCACGCCCAGCGGAAGCAGGTATTGACTTGGTATTATGTTAAGCGAATCCTCTGCTCAGTCTTTTCTAGCTGTCCAAGGCAGATCCGTTGTCATTCAAAACAAATTCAAGCTCCACAGCACATACACCTTTAGCAGGATTCGATGGGTCAGGCTGATCAGGCAAGATCCACTTCGTCCCTTTCGAGTGGACACATGATGTTTGCTTCAGGTCCGTGGCGGACTTCTTCCCCACAGAGTGGCGGACGCCTACGGGCGGACTTCGTGACTACTCACTGGCCGCGGATGCGCGGCGCGTTAAACTGTGGCTGGAACTTCTATATGGCAGTCGCGGATCTAGACACTTGTAATGCTAAACTGCTGGCCATCCAGATAGCTAATCTGGCTGGTCGCTGAGTCACTTACCGCGTATAGCGGGGGATGCCGTAGACGTAGACTGCGGATGTTGTCCTAAGTCGGGCTGGGCATCTCGTAGGTGATTCTTAAGCTGCTATGTCGGCTGTTAAGCTGATATATGCTTGACTAGTTTGGTGGTACTGGCGTTATTGTGCTTCACAGGGTATATCTCTGGATGATAGCCGGTGCTGTTTACAATTAGAGGCATGTCCACTTAAAAGGGACGAAGTAAGAGTCAAGCGTGCCAGCCGGGATTCTAAGGTCCCGGCAAGCCCTATTTACTAAGTGCGGGAGTACTGCCTCAGGCCATCCCGAAAGTGGGATGCTGGGCCCTTATCCTAGATTTGGGGACTCCGCAGAGAAGCTGCGGAGTTCCCGCGACCGCGTTTGCGGCAAATGCGGTTCTGTCACGTTTACTGCAATACACCGTGACAATGACCTGGGATCACAAATTCCCCATGCATGTCCACAGGGGAACCTCTTGTGCTCTGATGCTTCGATTCCACAGTGTATTCAATAAACAACCATGCACCCCATCATCTTTCCCACATGAGCTGATGCATTCCACACCTACACGGAGCTCCATGCTGGAAGAGTGACAACAACACGAAAAAGAGTGACAGCAACATCATTAAGGAGAGAGTGTGAACATCCCCATGAAGGAACGAGTGATAACAGCTCCATGGAGAAAAGGTCGTTTGAGCTGCTGATGAAAAGGGCGACTGTGAATGCAAGGCATGCCCGGGTGCACGCTTGGAAGGAGTGTGTAGCTCTCAAAATCTACCTTCACTTGACTGATATTTGCGATGATAGACTGGCATGCAAACAGGTCACCGAATCACCAGTAAGCGACATTTGTATTAAAACCATAACGAGCAAATGCACTTTCCCATCCCTCATAATAAACGTTGCATCTGGATATGATGACACAGAAAGTACCGGTTCTAATGATCAATCTTAGACGCCATAAGTTTCTCTTAGTATTTCAAATATTGCTTACTTAAATCGCAAGGGCAGGGCATCATACAAAATAATTTTGTCATACTTGGGGGTGGCCATTCAAATCTACAGTTGCCCCAGGGTAGAATCTATGTCTCTGATTACGTCTTCATGTATTGGTCCAGCTTCTCCCCGCTGATCTCCTCCAGCAGCGCCACCAGCTGCTGGGCCCTCGCCTCCACCGCTAGCTCAGAGTCCTCAAGCAGCTCAGCGATGAAGGGGATAGTCTGCAAGTGGAAACAGAAGCACACACACACACACACACAGGGATTTAGCAACTTGCACACACACACACACACAGATGGATTCAGCAACTTGCACACACACACACAGATGAATTTAGCAACTTGCACACACACAAAGCACACAGCTCCTTGCAAGCAATCCTTTCGCAGAAACACAATCCTCATCACAGTCGTGTCCTCCCGGCCTTCCCACCTCAGGTAGCAACACCAGGTATTCCTCCCTCAGCCTCTCCACCAGCTGCATCACAACCTCCACCGCCAATAGCCGCGTACGGACGGAGTTGCCGCGCGTGCACATGAGCACACGGTGGTTGAGCGGTTTCCAGAACACGTCCGTGTTGGCCGTGACGCCCATCTGCACCAACGCGGCCACCGTCGCGACGCCCATCGTGTCGTACGCCTCGTGGCGCTGTTGCCCCGCAGGCGCTTTGCAGGCCGTGAGCACGTAGCCATCCAGCTCAGGCGAAGCGCACTGCTTGGCAAGCGTCGAGGCAACCTCGGGCGGCGGCATCACCTCGAGCTGCGCAACAAGCGGCTGCAACAGCCGCTCCATCTTCTCCGCGTCAAAGAAGCCGCCCATGTCGTACAGCAGGGCGCGGTGCAACGAGCGGATCACTCGTAAACGCAGAATCCACGGCGCGTCGCCACCCGCCTCTGCCGCTGTGCCACCATCTGCCACCTGCAGCTTGCGCTTCTTCTTCTTGGGCTGGGAAAGCGCTGTGCTGCCGGACAGGTGCTTGACCGTCTTATCTAACAGGTAGCGGTGGTATGGAACAAACACAGAGCGCAACCGCTCCGTCAAAGCGCTCGTCACGCCAAACAGCGTCACCTGCCGGGCAATCGCTGCCGAAGCCGCACCTGCGTTGCCCGCGTCATCCCCGCCGCCCTCAGCGTTGTGTGCTCCTGCCGCTGCCCACTCCATCAGCCGCAGGAACAAGGGCTTGAAGCGGCTCTCCGTGAGCTTCATTACCAACGCGACGACCGAGCGTGTCGCCGCAGCCTCAACCTCATGTGCGTGTCGTACCAGCGAGGGTGGCGCCAGCGCCCGCACATCCAGCACTCTCAGCAGGAAAAGGAACACCTGATCATGGTACGCAGCCGCCACCTTCGTCTCCATGTGCTCCACAGTCGATGTGACCACCTCCAGAAGCGCTAATGTGCTCGAGAGGCCGGACTCGATTGCGCGTGGGAGCTGCGCAAAGAGCGGCTCCAAAAGCAGGCGTGCCGGGATGACGGCAGGTAGCTCGGCGCGCACGGTGGCCGCTGCAACGGAGCAGCCGGCCAGGCAGCATGTTAGCACCGCCGGGTCCAGCGTCAGGCTCAGAGCATCCCGCAAGTATGGGCTCAGGAATGCCCCCAGCCCGCGGATCAGCGAAAAGAGCGCAGCCAGGGCCGCAGCGAGCTCCACAGCGTCGGCCTCTTCCCCGCTGGCGGCTGAGGGTTCATCATCATCCTCCTCCTCAGCAGCTACGACCAAACCACCGACGTCCCCCACACTTCCGCCTGCCAGCCTGGTCGCCGCCGCCTGTCCAGAGCTCAACAACGCCTTCATTGTCGCCGGCAGCATCGGCACCAGTCGCATGCCGACCGCGTGCACCGCCGTGGCCAAGGCGACAAGCGCACTGCCCCGCACCCCCGTGTTCGCGTCAACAGCGCAAGCCAGCACAGACGGCAGCGCCGCGACAATACTGTCCGGGCGAGCCTTCCCGAACGCCGTGGCCGAGGCGCTCACGGCCGCCAGCAGCGCCTGCTTAGCCAGCGGTGACAGATCCAACTCGGCTGCCCCCTGCCCTAGCTCGCTGAGCATGGCGCAAGGCAGCAAGGCTGCCCCCGCCAAGCGATCCTCGTGCGCGGTCCGCTCCTTCAGCGGGAGGTCAGCCAGGGACTCCAACTCGCCCCGCAGCATGCGCACTTTGTCGGCAAACAGGCGCAGCGCCCGGCGGCGCAGCTTGTCCGACTTGTGGTGCGCGAGGACGTCCAGGGCCTGGAAAGTGTGAATACAATTTTGGGTTGATAATTAATAAGGAACTGTGCACACCAGACCACCTTGAGTGACTCCCGAGTTCAGGGTATTGCTCGGCGCGGCACAAGGCTTTCAAAGGGCTACACCGCTTTTGATGCAAGATTGGGGACGAAATAGCCAGCCAAAGATTTTGGGGTGTGACCACCTGATACTACTGGTACAGAGTACATGAGCATGATCGTCTACAGGCCGTGCTATACAGACCCTCATGACCATAAAGGCCTTGACGCTGATCAACCAATCACACACCTGTGAGCCCAACCGCATCGCACCTAGCGGCCCACATCTGAGGCTCCCGACCGCTCACCTTAAGGTACGAGTCCGACAGCATGACCGTCTGCAGCGCCGCCAACAACGCGTACAGGCCCTCCAACGAGGCCTTGCAGGCACGTCGTACGCTGCCTGCGCTGCGTCCTTCCTTCCCGCCCTGCTGCAGCTGCTCCATCGGCCGGGTCAGCGCGTGCATCTGTGCCAGCACCGATTGCATCATCGACTCGCAAGCCGCCTGGAGCAGCGGCCCCGTCACAGCGTCGGCACTATGAGGGCTGGGGATGCCTCGTACCTACAGGAAGGGGTGGGGGGGAAGTGACAAGGGTGGGGAAAGGAGTGAACTAAAGACTTGCGGAATGTGGGAGCCCGAGACTAGCTGGCAGGTGAGGGGGGGGGGAGTTAAAATGGGTAACTGCAAGAGGGCCTCAGACCGCTGTTTGTCATCACGAGCACGGCCTTTCGGCCGCACTACAGAGTGTGTAACAATATAGAGGATCATCATAGGCCATATCAACAGGAGAGGCTGTAAAGCAATGGGGGGGTGGCATGCAAGCACACGACACAGATAGCAAATAAGGGGGGGGAAGAGGCGAATGGGCCATTCCAAAAGAACCTCAGACCGCTGTTTGTCATCACGAGCACGGCCTTGCGGCCGCACCACAGAGTGTGTAACAATATAGAGGATCATCATAGGCCTTGTCGACAGGTGATGCAGTGAATCGGTGGGAGGTACAGGAAAGCGCAAGGGCGGATGGTGAAGTAGGAGGCGGGGCATGAGATGGGGGGGGGAAGGGGGAAAAATGGACCATTCCAAGAGAACCTCAGACCGCTGGATGTCATCAGGAGCACGGCCTTGCGGCCGCACCACAGAGTGTGTAACAATGTAGAGGATCATCATCAGGCCTCACATTGGGGCATTACCATCAGAGGCAGTGTCAGTATATCAGGGGTCGTACAGCAGGAGGCATCCGGACTAAATCGTATAAGACTTAGGAGGGTTACAGGTTGGGTTCAGGGTTAGGGTAAGGGCACACACCTTGACCTAGGAGGGTTACAGGTTGGGTTCAGGGTTAGGGTAAGGGCACACACCTTGACCTAGGAGGGTTACAGGTTGGGTTCTGGGTTCAGGGTTAGGGTAAGGGCACACACCTTGACCTAGGAGGGTTACAGGTTGGGTTCTGGGTTCAGGGTTAGGGTTAGGGCACACACCTTGAGTTGTGTGGTGCAGAATGCCACGGCCAGACGGGGCAGTGCCTCGTGGGCTAGGCCTTGTGCTGTCTCCAGGGCGCGGCTGAGGAGGGTGGCCAGGGAGGCCAGGCGGACCGGGGGGGCAGCCTGAGAAGGGCAACGGCAGTGGTGTGGAGGGTCTGCGGGGCAAGGGACTGGAGGCTAAGGAGTTGGAAGCAAAGGAAGTGATGCAGTTCAGGGCGGGCAGTGCAGGTCAGGTGAACCACCCAATGTACAAAGCAACTGGGGCATACAGTGCATGGCAGGCTGGAGGAGTGGGGCCTCAGAGTAGTTAAGTTTTTGTTTTGTCATCAGAAGATCAGACTGACGTGCAAAATTGCCTCATCACTGGCCACCACATCCAATATGCAACTTGTTGAGTGTTTGTGCCGCTGCAGATAAGTTTAAGGTAAAGGGTTTCAGCTTGACAGCTAATACCCCAAATTGCCTCATCACTGGACACCGTGTCCATTATGCAGCACCTGGCCACTACAAAACGCAAAACCTGGCCACCACAAAATGAACTAAAATAACAACACAAATTGCCTCGTCACCACATGCGTGATGCAGCAGGTTTCCATGCCGCTGCATATGGTCCACGTTGCCTGCATGTTATCATTCACATCAAGGTGGCACACAATAATGAGGGTGACGCCGCGCATGTTACGCCGGATTATTTTACCAAGATTCAGCTTTTCCAATAGGGTTTGGTGATTAAATTTTGGTGATTTACATTGGTGACTGTTTCGGGAAGCATTTTCTTTATGGCTTAGGCTCATAGTCGTGTGCTTAGGCTTAAAGATTACACATGTGCTTATATGTTTCAGGGGTGCATGTTTCAGGGTTGCAGGGTTTCAGGGTTTCAGGGTTGCATGTTGGTGCTCAGGGTTTGTGCCAAGGTGACACATTTGGTGATGACAATTCAACGTATCACTTCAGTATATGTCAAGCCATGGCGAAACAGAAATAATGCATGGCACGACCTTCGTGCCTTCTGTACCTGAGAGGCAAGGAGTGAAGCCAGGTCGGGGAGCCACTCTGCGGGTGAGGTCACATCGGTGGCCTCACTGACACCCGATAGGCCGGCCGCGCTGACTGGAACTGCTTCGGAGGCTTTCTTGAGCAAAAGGAGCAGCGCAACCGGCAGTCCCTCCTCCTGAAGGAAGGAAACAGAGAGATCAATTGCTAGGGTTCAGACAGGAACTGCTTCAGAAGTTTTCTTGAGCAGTAGGAGCAGCGCAACAGGCAGCTCCTCCTCCTGCATACAACAAAACAGTGGAATCACCTGTTAGGGCTTAGGCAGGTGTGTGTGTGTGTATTTATAACTACTTGTATGAGTGGGTGTGGGGGGGGATGGGGGGGTCACAGAAATATGGAAACACAGAAATCAAATGATTTAAAGTGGTCTAAATGGTTCAAACAAACGGGAGAGGCAGACTAAAACATAACATATAAATATGAAGTAGGCACACGAAAGAAGTATTGAGAAAAACATACAGGGCATTGCACATACAAGAAAAACATACAGGGCATTGCACATACAAGAAAAAAATACAGGGCATTGCACATACAAGAAAAACATACAGGGCATTGCACATACAAGAAAAACATACAGGGCATTGCACATACAAGAAAAACATACAGGGCATTGCACTTTTAGTCGTGAGGCACCTCAACTAAGACTCTCATGCACGTGGTGATGATGGGGGATGGGAGAGAAAGAGCGAGAGAGAGAGGGAGAAGCGTGTGCCATCAGACAAATGCCTCGGTATAGCTTCACTCGCAGCCAAAGGGGGCAGGGGCAAAACGCCTCCACCCCGCCCTTTAAAGGGAACTGCTCAGATTCGTCATCTAATATGGTTATCATCACTTGGCAGACGCAGGGAGGCGGGGACGGACATCCCCATTCTTCCGATATCCACTTGCATCCTCTCTCTCTCTGCTCACCGGCATGTATGATCTAGATGCGCTTTACCCTGCCTCATATGATTGGCCAGGGCTATCAGCATTGGTATGCACCCAAGAACGTTAAGACACAACTTTGAGCAGCATTTCCCATATATAACACCCCAAGCACTTCCTGACGCTCACCTGCGGCATCGCGGCCATCAGAGCAGCCAGCAGAGCCGGCCTGCGGTGTGACATGACACTCGGCAGCACGCCCACCACCTCGCTCCAAAGCTCAGCGGCATCGCGTCCAGCCGCCAGCCATGCCGGCACCAGGGCCAGCATGGCGGCTGCAGAGACTTGTTGAGAGTGCTGATCGTCCTGCACCGCTGCGCTGCGGTTGATGACGGACAGCACCTACCGAGAAAGAAAACATAGGATGCGATAAGGGCATTGTGTTTATTGTTTTGCACCACAGCCTTCGGTTCATGACAGACATCACCTGCCTAGGGCGGTTTACGTGGTGGTGGTGGTGGCGGTATGCGGGGGGGGTGAAGCTCCCAGAGGGGGCATCCTCAGAGATCCCAGTGCAGTGCATTGAGCGAGCCTCATAACCAGATGTTGTGGATATAATCATTGGTATCATAAACTGTGAAAGCTTTGGTAGCAATCATCGGCAAGCTCAATGCACACAAGGCGGATGCAGGGTGCGATAATCATATATATGTCACACATATCACACACATGTATCACACATGTATCATAACACATATCACACACTTACTATGCGACACACATATCACACGTATCACACACTTATCACGTGACACACATATTACACATGTATCACACACTTATCACGTGACACACATATCACACATGTATCACACATATATCATAGCACATATCACACGTATAACATAGCACATATCACACATGTATCATAACACATATCACACGCATGTATCACACATATATCATGACACATATGTCCCAAGTGCCGTTTGTCATGCACAAGTTTAAGCCAAGGTCAATGCAATGGGCGCTTAGGTAGCAATCATCGGCAAGGTCAATCTGCAGCGGGATTGATTCTCGCAAAAGAGGAATCATTTGTCTTTTCAGTACATACCTGCAGGACGTGCCCCAGCACTGCTTCGGGCATCAGCCCCGCCAGCTCCGAGACCAGCGACAGCACAGAGCTGTCAGGAGCCTCCTGAGCCGCTTGCACCGCCAGCTCTGGACGCAGCACCTGCACGAGCCGCGCTATGACCTCCTTATTGGCAGATTGATCCTTCAGCTGCGCTTCAATCCCAGACAGGACCAGCTGCGCGGCATAGCCGGCCAGCGAGCTGCTGCTGCTGCCAGCAGCGGCAGCCGGCTGCTGCTGCTCCGAAGCAGGATCCTCGGGCCCGTCCTCCTCATGCTGATGTGGCTCAGAGATGCTCCCGATGAGAGGCATGAGGCTCCCCAGCAGGGTCTGCGCCGCCACGACCACCAGCTCGACACCCGCGATGCCGCCCTTCCATTGGAGAAGCTCCAGAACCATCACGGCCCGTCTGAGGTTCTTGCCAAAGTCATCTGAGGTCAAAACTGCGGCGGCGGTGGCATCTGCCCTGGCCGTCGGGTCTGCTGTGGCGGACGCCTTACTGCTGGATCGCTTCTTCTTGCTGCTGTGGACCGCTGGGAAGGCCTCGGGGGCTGCCGGCTGGGCGGCCTCGAGAATCCTTACCACAACCTCCGCGGAAACATCGCACGCCTCCAGCACTGACCTCGCCGCACGGCGGCAGAGCTCGCTTGCATCGCCGACCGATGCAGCAACCAAGTCCTCAAAGCAGGTGCGCGACAGCTCCGGCGCAGCGGAAAACATCGCGGGGAGAAGCGCCGGCTCGGCAGCCAGGGCGCGCAGCGCCGCCAGACGAAGGGGCAACAGCGCCGGAAAGGACGCCTCGGTGAGCAGAGCAGCCAGGCAGCGGGCGGCTACCGTGCCGTGCGGGCCCGAGAAAACGAGCGCTGGCGCGCCCACGGCCTTCATTAGCGGCGCCGCGAGCGCATCGAGCGCCTCGACCCACTGCGGGCCAGCCGAGGGCGCCGCTGCCAACAGCGCCTGCAACAGCGTCAGGGACGGGTGGAACAAGGCCGCCTGGAACTCCATCGAGGCAGCAAACTCCGCCTCGCACTCCGTACCAGCCTGTAGGCAGGACAGGAGCGCCTCGGCGGCCGAGACGTCGGCAGCGCTTCTACCTGGCAAGCCCTCCAAGAGTCCAGAAAGCAGACCATACAGGCCCTTTCTGTTCGACTCATCCAGCTCCAAAAGATGACTCAGCCCGCCGGCTCCCTGCTGGAGCTGCTTTGCGGCAGCCGCCTTGCCGCCGACTCTCTTCTTTCCAGACAGGAGGCCTGCGGGTGCTGTTGGAGTGCTAGTCGGCATCAGGCAGCCGAGCAGCAGCCGCGAGGCCGCGTCCGCATCCGCCGTTAGCAGCGCTGGATGCGCGCCCAGCGCAGAGACTACCGCCTTTGCCGCAGAGTGAGACGGCGACGGACCATCCGCCATCTCGCCAGCGAGAGCCTTGAGACAATCGGCGGCGGCGGACCGCACCTCAATGAGCGGGCTGGAAGCCGCTGCTAGCAAGTAAGGCAGACTCTCCAGGCAAAAGCTGTTAGCAGCTGCAGCGGCAGCCTTACGACTGCTGGGTGCGGGCCCTGCAGCGGTCATCGAGGCATGCAACTTCAGGGCAGCAATCTGCGCCTTGATAGGTACGCAGCCCGCAGGCCCTCCATAGATCTGCCGCAGAAAGGTGACCTGGTCCCTGGCCAGCGGCAGCGAGGCGTGCAGCAGCAGTGCCAAGTGCTGTTCAAACACGGCGGCGGGACGCAGCTCCGATACCTTGCAGAAGGTGTCTAGAAGCTGCTGCTGTCCAGAGGCGCCGGGGGCGGATGCTGTGGGGCCCGGAAGGGCAGCTATCACCTGGAGGGCCGACAGCAGGGCCCCGGGGAGCACCGCGGCATGCGCTGAAAGGACAGAAGTCTGCATCAGCTTCAGATGCCCCGTCGTCGGAACGCCGGACGCGGCGTCCAGCAGTGCCGCGAGCTCGCCGTCTCCGCCTGCACGAAACAATTGCTCGCCGTCTGCCAAGGCGGCCAGCCCGTCGATCTCGATCTCGCAGAGCTCCTGCAGCGAGGCCGCGAGAGATGTAGTGGCAGCTTTGGAGGAAGCAGCCTTGCCGCCAGTCTTTCCACCGCTGCCCGCCGTAGAAGATCCCTTGGTGATCAGCGAGGCGTGGAGCCCAAGAACCATCAGGTGGCGCGCCTGCAAGTGGGCCTGCCCTGGCTCAGCCCCGCTGCCAGCTGCCAGCCGAGCCAGCCGCACAAGGTCCACTGCCAGCTCCGGATGCAACAAAGCCGCTGCGGCAAGGCCCTGCACCGCGCTGGCTTGAAGCTCAATCGTCTGCCGTGCCCGCTGATCCTTCTTGGCCTCCTTCTTGTCCAGCACCGGGACCTCTGGCTTGACAAACAGGCCCAGTGCGGCGGATACCGCCCGCACCGACGCGTCGGCCGCACCAGCAGACAGCGCCTTTGCCGCCTTGACGGTGGCGCGTGCCACCGACAGCGCGTGCGGCGGCGCCATAGTGAAATCCATGATGGCCAACAGCGCTGTGCTCTGGTAGGCCTCGGTACCATCCCGGACTGCCAGCTGCGCCGCCACGTCCAACGCCAGCCTCGCCACTGTCATCACCGCCGTTGAGTCTGCAGACCTCGCGTCAAACAGCAGAAGCGACGAGAGGCGGCTCAGCAGCGCCTGCACAGCCGGGAGCAGCGCAGCTGCCGGGAGCTGCGCCAGCTGCTGCAGCGAGAGCACGGCCGCGACACAGCCCCAGTCGTCGTCGCGCATCCCGGCCAGCGCAGTGCTCTGAAGGTGCGCCCGCGCCTCGTCCAGGAGCGTCGTTGAGGCCAGCAAGCCGTCAAGCTGCTCAAGGGCCAGCTTCCGCATGCCGGCCTGCGGGGCGCTGGCGGCCGCGGCAACCGTCATACCTGTGTCCGCGCACAACGCGCGAGCCGTGCCGGCAAATGTCTCGTTGACAAAGTCAAACACAGCCTGCCGGCGCGCATCAGCCCCTGTATTTACCACCTGCGCCCCCGCAGCCCCGTCCTCGTCGTCCGAAGAGGCGGCCGCAGCGCCCGGCTTCGCCGCGCCGCTCCCATCCGCGTGGGCCGCCAGCAACAAGTTGATCGCGACGTCAACGGCCTCAGGGTGGCGACGCTCAAGGGCTGCGAGCACACGCTTGGCAGTGGCCTTGAGCAAGGCAGCTGCGGTCTCAGAGCCAGACTCCTGCCCGGCTTCACTCGACCGTCGCTTCTTGCCAGACTCAGGCGCGGCACCGCCATCCTGGGCCGGGACGGCAGCTAGAAGAAGTTTCTCCGCCAAGCCCTGGGCACTCAGGCGCAGCAGGCCTGCCTTGACAAGGTCAAGTAGCGCCGCTTCGGCCTCAGCGCGGAAGCTGGATGAGGAGAGGCGTGAGACCAAGGTGTCGGCAAGAAGGCGGAGCAGAGGCTGCACGCGCACGCGGGTTGCTTCCATGGCGGACAGCTCCCGCGTGAGGCCCGGGATGGCAAGCAGGGCCTGCCGAGGGAGGGGGCGCAACAATGTGAGAGTCAGCAGTCGACCAAGAAACAAATATGGGTTAGGTGATTGAGCAAAGGCAAGCCCCAAACGCCAGGCGCAGCCAGGCAGGGCCTGCCGGGGGGAGGGAGGGGCGCACCGCAGGGGTGAACAGCACCCAAGAAACAAATCCCCAGGCAAGAAAATTCAGCAAAGGCAAGCCGAAAACACCTGGCAAAACAAGCAGGGTCTGACAGAGGGGGGGGGGTACAGCGATGTGAGAGTCCAACCACCCAAGAAACATATCCAAGCAAGAGAGCTAGGCAGGGGCAACTCCTGAACATATCCAAGCAAGAGAGCAGAGTAAGCTATGTGTATCGGTATGTGTTGAGTGCTAAGCTAAGTACAGAATGTGTTTCTATGTCCAGTGCTGGGTAGAGTGTATGTCCAGTGCCGGTCACACTTCCAGCATTGTGTGAATGTTCAGTGTTATGTAGAGTGCATACGCCCAGTTTTCGTTACGCTTCAAGTAATGCATGAATGTCCAGTGCATGTTACACTTCAGGTAATGTGTGAATGTCCAGTGCAGGTTACACTTCAGATTATGCGTGAATGTCCAGTGCAGGTTACACTTCAGGTAATGTGTGAATGTCCAGTGCAGATTACACTTCAGGTAATGTGTGAATGTCCAGTGCTGGGTAGGACCCAAAGGGTAACTGCCCCGACGGGGCTCCCCAAGGCGATGGAATCAGCAAGGGCGGCAAAACGGGAGTCGTCCCCGCGACAGGATCCTCTCCGGCAAGCGGAGAGGGGCCGAGGAGCCGCCTACGACCGCTCCGCATTTTCATCTGCGGTGTTTCTGCTGGAATGTGCGCCCATGGGAGGGTGCCCCACAAGGGGGCAGGCGCTCTAACGCAGAAGCTTTGGGGATGCCGGTTAAGCATCTACCCTCAGCCCACCGATATTATGCTCTGGATCTCATGCACTGGATCTCATGCTCTGGATCTCATACTCTGGATATATCTCATGCTCTGGATCGGTCTCATGCTCTGGATCTCATGCTCTATATCTTATGCTCTGGATAAATCTCATACTTCAGAAACATCTCATGCTCCAGACCGGGAGTACCACCAGGGGGGGCAGATGCACACAACATAAAACAGTTGTATATTCCTACCGTACATTGTATTACATCACATAACTTCAATCCCAAATGAAATACCTTGATGGCAAGGTTAGGGAGGGAAACCAAGTGGTGCTGCGTCGACGCGGTGTGAGCCAGGACCAGGAGCACAGTGCGGATATGGTCTTGGCTAGCCTCCATGCCTTGTAGGGTGGAGTTAATCACAGCTGCAGGGTGAAGGGGAGAGGGAGTACGGGTCGGGTATTTGCTGGGAGGGTGAGGAAGAGGGGAGGGCGTAGGCAGGCAGGCAGGGTGGAGGGCAGAGAAAAGTTTATCATAGCTGCAGGGTGAGAGGGAGGGGGGGTGCAGGTCAGGGATTGTATGGGGGCAATAGCAGGGGGGCAGAGTTGGTCCCAGCTGCAGGGAGAGAGGGAGAGGGGTACAGGTACAGGTCAGGTTATGTGTTGGACGGGTGGCCGAGATAGAGGGGCAGAGTTTATGACAGCTGCAGAGGGAGAGGGTCGGGTAGAGGTCAGGTTATGGCCGGGGGTGGTGGCAGGCAGGCCGGAGTAGATCATAGCTTCAGGTAGAGGTCAGGTTTTGGCCGGGGACAGAGGCAGGCAGGCCGGAGGGCAGGTCGGAGTGGATCATTGCTTCAGGGAGAGAGTCAGGTAGAGGTCAGGTTTTGGCCAGGGGTGGAGGTAGGTACACTTTCAAGCAGGGCGGCTAAACTAAAGCAGGGGACTAAAGCTACCTCTGCCTTCAAGAATGGTATGCTTATTTTCATAGGCCTGCCAAAGATGACAGGCTGGGGTCGCTGCTGCAATCATTTCTTTAAATTCAGACATATTGAATTTAGTACAGGCAGCCGTAGGTACCATATTCTTATCTTGTCTGGGCTGACTGTTTAGGAAGAGATACATTTGTCTCCCGCAGATTGTTTTGCATCAGCATCTTGAAGCGAGTGCCCAATCGGTGGCTGTCGCACTCCCACTACAGCCACACTGGTTGCACTGCAATAATTTATTAAATTATTTACCTCCTGGCAGGTTTGCATGCAGGGGTTGCATTCACTCCCAGCAGGAGATACCCAGGAGGCAGCAGAAGACAGTTTAATTTTGCCTAGCCAGGCTCACTGTGGTATCCAGGATGACAAAAAATAGGCTTCCAAATCTGGCCTGCAATCACCCGATTAATTATCTGGATTGAAGGAGTGAAGGTGCTGAACGCTTTGTTCATGGTCGCCTAACAGAGTGATGGTGAGACAGCGTTTCGGGGCATCGTTCCTTCCCCTCTTCCCTGTAACCCTATTATATTATGAATTACCTGGTAGGGTGCAGTTGCCGCTCCTGTTGCTGTACCACATCTCGTACCTCACATGTTGTTCACACTTCCATCATTGTTGTTGCTGCTCCTCATCATGGCCCATGGTACAATCCGGCTGAACGGTATTGCGCCGTACGTAGTACAATCGGGCTGAACCCTATTGCGCCTATCATGCTGTATCATGCTACCATGTCATGGCCCGGTGGTGGGCTCCCAAGCGGTCCACTTGCACTTAGAACTTGTCCGGATGCGTAACATTTAACAAGCACCATGTCCCTGCCGCTCCTGTTGCTGTACCGCATCTCCCAACTCGTGTGTAGCCGCCGCTCCTGTTGCTGTACCGCATCTCCCAGCTCGTGTGTAACAGCCGCTCCTGTTGCTGTACCGCATCTCCCAACTCGTGTGTAGCCGCCGCTCCTGTTGCTGTACCGCATCTCCAAACTCGTGTGTAGCCGCCGCTCCTGATGCTGTACCGCATCTCCCAACTCGTGTGTAGCCGCCGCTTCTGTTGCTGTATCGCATCTCCCAACTCGTGTGTAGCCGCCGCTCCTGTTGCTGTACCGCATCTCCTACCTCTTCGCTGCTGCTGCGCCGCATCTCGTCACTCGTTCTTGGTGATAACGTCATTGCTGTTGCTGCTGCTGTTGTTGCTCCTGCTGCTTAAGGCCCGGTCGTGGGCTCCCATGTGGTCCACTCCCGGTTGAACTTGTCAGAATGCGGAACATCAAACAACATATCGTAATGGATGTGACCCGGGTGTGCGTGGATACAGCACCAGATGCTGCCGTAGATCTTGATGCGTGATGCAAACTTGGTCCAGTCACCTGAAAGAGGACGGAAGAGGGGAGGGTTACAGGCCGCGGTACTTGTTTCCTATCACCTATCAGAGGGATGTGGGTTTAAGGCTGAGGGATCATGCGTGGATACAGCACCAGATGCTGCCGTACATCTTGATGCGGGAAGCAAAGTGGGTCCAGTCGCCTCTAATAGGGAGAGGGATGGGTTACGGGCCACGGAAAACCTGTTTTCCATCGCCTAGCTAGCTGATGGATGTGGGTGTAAGGTTAAGGGATCATGCGTGGATGTAACACCAGATGCTGCTATAGACCTTAAAACGTGAAGCCAACTTGGTCCAGTTGCCTGAAAGATGGAGGGGGGAATGAGAGGGGAGGGGGGAGGGTGATGGGCTATGGTAGCACAATCCGCATTAACCTGTGCCGTATAAAGCCACATCATGCCATTTTATGGTACCATGTTACAGGCCATGGTAGCACAAACTGCTCCCTGTTGCCTAGAGTAGGGATGTGGGTTCAAGGTTGAGGGATCATGCGTGGATGCAGCACCAGATGCTGCCATAGATCTTGATGCGTGATGCACACCATTTGGTCCAACGGCCTGACGAGGGTTTAGGGTATATAAGGAGCAGGGTTCATGTTGGTACACACAAACCAAACATGAAGTGCTTAAAAACAACTCTGATTTGGGGCCCCTAAATGTTAACAAGTAAAGAAGTCACGCTGCTGCATGTGTGGATGCGAGACTCAAACCGAGTTTGAGCAAAAAGTATCTCAGTTTAAGCTGTGCAGCAGGGTCGAATTTCTAAGTTGCTGAAAGATTTGTTCAGGACCGCCGGACAGGGTTTAGGGGCGCGGGACCGCACCCTGAAACTTTCTTCTTCCCCTTCCCCTCCACCTACCGTGTACCGATTACCATCTGGGTTGGCGAAGTTGCTGGACCCTTTGTTAATGGACGGCAAACAGAGTGTTGGTGGGACAGCGTTCTGGGGCATGGTTTCGGAGCGTGCCTGCCCCGGCCCTTAGCGACCCCTACCTGGCCTGGTGAAGTTGTTGAACACTTTGTTCATGGTCGTAAAGTCCAGCACCTTGTACTTGGCTGCCTCCTGCACCGCCACCTTCAGCTGATCGGACAGCAAGCCCTCCTGGACGCGGATCTTACCGGCCTGATGGGACGGCAAAGGGGAGGGGGGGGGGGGTGAGAGAGAAGTAGTGGAGGGCAGCTGAGCACCAAGGCAGAGGGCAGGGGGGGAGAGAGTTAAGGGGAGCTCAATACAAAACAAAAGGGAGAAATCGGTATATTCCTCTTGGCAGACCCAGACAGCTTAAGACTAAGTAAGACCAAGCACTGCACTTGTCCCCCCACTACAAGCCTCAGTTCCCGCCAGCTGCTGTCACACCACACCCTCATCTCGGACACTCACCACCACATGTGCCGCTGTTGTCCAGTCACGACAGCCTTCAGCCCCACTGGGCAGATCTCCACCACGGCACCCCACTGGCTGCTGCCCCGCCCCACCACCAGCTGCCGCCACATCATACCCTACTCACCACCACAGGTGCAGCTGTTCTACTGTCACTGCAGCCCTCAGTCCCCACTGGGCAGATCTCCACCACCACACATCAACTGCTGCTGCTGGTTCCACCCCCCACACCCCACCATCTGAGACATTGACCACCCCATCAACTGCGGCCACCACACCCCACTCACAACCACAGGTGCCGCTGTCGTTCCGTCACTGCAGCCGTCAGTCCCTGCGGGGCAGATCTCCACCGACACACGGCTGTCATTGACAGCCGCAGTCATGCGCGGGTTCTCAAAGAAAGAGGACTCCCTGTTCATGGGTGTGGCAAGTGTTCTGATAGGTGTAATAAGTGTTGTGTCACGGGTGTGACAGGGTGAAGGGGAAGAGTAATTAGGTTGAGTTCACGGGTATGACAGGAGGGTTAGGGTGAGAGTAAGCCGGGTGTATTAATGTATTCGTGTCACCAATATGGTTTAGGGTGCAGCATTACACGACTCAGCAAACTGCAATTATTGTATAACACAATTTTACTTGTTTCCTGTTTTAAAAGTTAACAAGTGTGATACTGCAAACTATTTTAAAAGTGTAATATGTATTATGTAAGGCAGAGGACTGTTCAAAGAGAAGCAAGCCCATCAAAACACATGAAGAACAATCGAGATAGCAACTGCGTGATAAACACGTTTGGCCCTTGACGTTAAAAGTGCCCCGTAGAATATGTTGTAAGCGGGCTATCCTACTTCGGGATATAACTGCTATGGGCCTCTGCTTCGGCGGAGCGCGTCACAATCTTCTCTCCTTTCTTTATTCTTGCGTCAGAAACCCAACCAACGCGCCCTGCTCACTTGAAAGGCACGTTGGGTCCCGCGTAGTCCTCGTTCAGCTTGGAGGATCAGCCCCCCCTCCTCAATGTTCAGGATACAAAGGAAATATAAACCAGGCCACCGCACCCTGCTCGGCTCACTTACAAGGCACATTGGGTCCGAATTTATAATGAGATTCCTGAGTAGGCTTAAACGACTAGCCCTTCACCAAATTTGAAGAGCTCTATTTGCACGGCATCCCTACTGCCTAGACAACAAGCCCTTCAACAGGAATTGAAGGATGAAGAGCTCTGTTTGCACAGCCGCCCCGCCCTTAGTGCTCACTTGAATGGCACATTAGGTCCAGCATAGTCTTCACTCAGCTTGGAGGACCAGCCCCCCTCCAGGTCAAAGACGTGGTCCATGGGGCACTTGAACGGCAGTTTGAAGTTGCTGCCAGGAATCGTGCCTTGCGAGTCCAGGGTTCGGAGTTGTGAGAGTTTCAGATCCAGGGTTTATTACTGAGGGTCAAGGGCTTGCAACACCGGGCGCCGGGGCCGACCCCCCTCCGTGTCAAAACTAAATATGTGCAGTACTTGAACGACAGCTATACGTTGCTGCCAGTTTACCTGCTGGGTGTAGCTCCTAGGGTTCAGGGTTCAGATATCAGGTTAGGGGTTCAGGGTTTTGGTGTTCAGAAATCAGGGTTCCGAGATCAGAGTTGCAGGTTTTCAGATGTAGGGTTCCGAGATAAGAGTTCAGGGTTCAGGATTAAGGGTTCAGGGTCAATAGCGTTGAGGCATAAGTTGCGGCTGAAAAAATCAGGTCTGACAAGGCCCAACCTCTGCTGCCCCCTAGCTCTAACCTGCCCAACCCTTTAGAGCATGCAGCAATTGGGCTTGTCCACCTACCACGCGAAAATAGGTGCACAGAAAATGCATGTGCAAGCTATTAAATACCCTCATAGCATCATGCAGGCAGGGCGAAGAACTGAATACTGCCCCACTGGACCTGCTAAAACCGTTGGGAAAACAAATCAGAACCCCAAGCCGTCGTAATCAATTACGATGCGTATTTTTCTCACGGTAACGACGTGGATGTGGCTTCGGCCAAGGCTGTGTTGTTACCCCAACCCTCACGCCCCCCACGAGGCGTATATTTATTTCTCTTTTGCATGTGGCAGCCCCCACCTGTCCAGGCCACATCGCATCTGAGAGGGGGGCATCACTATCATACGCTCCAACACCCACCACGCACCCCACACTCTACAAATCAACCCCCAGACCCCAGCTACCAGGCCCAATGCTGACCTGAACCCTGGACCCCAGCTGCTGCCCTCTGTCACCCAAACCCAGCTCCTGATCCCTGCTGCCCTGAACTCTTTACCCAAGCTCCCGCCCACTGCTACCGTATCGAGGGGAGGCATCACCAGCATACAACCCAATGTCGACCACACACCCTACACCCCTAACCCCAGAACCTGCCCTTCACCCTATATAGGGGAGGCATCGCCAGCAAACAACCCAATGTCAACCACACACCCTACACCCCAAACCCCAGAACCTGCTCTTCACCCTATATAGGGGAGGCATCACCAGCAGACAACCCAAAGCCGACCATACACCCTACACCTTTCAAGTAAACCCCTAACCCCAGCACCTGTCTTTCACCCTACTCCTTTACAGCTTACACCCCATAAGCCAGATAATATTTCCCACCTGCATGCGGGGCCCACCACCTATTCTGTCCGTCCCACAAGTGAGGCATCACCAACACACGGCCCAACACCTGCCCTTTGCTCCCCTTCACCCTAAACCCCGGCTACCGCGCCCTGCTCTCATTAACCTCAATCCCCAGCGCTATATTATGTCCCACCTGCATGCGGGGCCCACCACCTATCTTGTCTTCACCACAGTTGAGGCATAAACAGCGCACGCCCCAACACCTGCCCTATACCCCACTCCCAATGGCATACACCTTAAGCCCAGCTCCTGCACTGGGTTCCCCTAAACCCCAAACCAAGTTCACACCCCTGCTCCCCTTCTCCTAAATCCCCAGAGCACTAACAGGTCCTACCTGCCTGCGGGGCCCACCACCCTGAAGCCCTCTCCCTCTCAAAACCCCACCTGCATGCGGGGCCCACCACCTGTCTTGCCCACACCACAGCTGGGGCATCACCAACGCACGGCCGAGAACCGAGGAGATGGCCAGCGCATTACGTATCCTCAGAATCTGATGATTGACCAATGCAAAGTGACCCTGCATACGAATAGAGGAGGGTCGTGTGCTGAGGGGGCAGTGGATGGTTGACCAGCGTACGCCCGAACACCGAGGAGAGGGCCAGCGCATAACGTATCCTCAGGATGTGATGGCCGACCAACGCAAAGTGACCCTGCGCCCAGAGAGGAGGGTGGCACGCTGAGGAGGCATTGCAACACATTGAAAACACCGAGGACAGGGCCAGCACAATCCGTAAGATCTGATGGTTGACCATGGTTGACCAACACAAAGTGACCCTGCACCCGGAGAGGAGGGTGGTACCATGGTTGTGCAAACTGGCTGAACCTGTGCCATATTGCGCCGTATCGTGCTACCATGATTGAGGAGGCACTGCACATTGGCCAGCACCATGGTCCCGGTGTTGAGTCCTGCGTTTGAGTACCATAAATGCCGCCCATCATTGCGTCTTCCCTCTGCCCCTTTCTTTCACGCACCTACCACCGTAAATGTTTTATGGATACAATTGTCGTTTCGTTGTTCTATATATATAGCGTTAAAAGATCAAAACATGTGATAAACCATATTTCATTATATCGAATCGGTTTTACTTTCAATTTTCGAATATATACATTTGCCAGCACCATCGTCCCGCGTTACCCAGCAGATCCTAAATATGCCCTGAATATGTGTCACTTATCCTTGCGTCTTCCCTCTGCCCCTGGCTTTCAGACGCACCTGTACATTGGCCAGCACCATGGTCCCAGTGTTGGGTCCCGCGTTGTCCAGCAGGTCCTCCACACCATCCATCTGCACAGTGGGGAAATAAAAACGGCTTCAGAAACGAAGAAACCCAGTGGGCAACAGCAAAGGAAATGGAAAAGCAGTCGGGTATTCAAAATGTCCCGACAGCTCTTCCACACCATCCATCTGCAACACAAGGAAATGAAACACAGCTTTGGAAAAGGGGGGGGGGGGGGAGAGAGCCGGGTTTTCAAATTGTCCTGACAGGACCTCCACAGCATCCATATGCAACGCAGGAAAATCAAAAGGGGGGACAATGTTATTTTACTTTTAACTGTAAGGGGAAACAAAGTTATTTTAATTTAAGTTTTAAGGGGAAACAAAGTTCTTTTAATTTTAACTCTTAAGGAAAACAAAGTTCGTTTACATTTGACTTTTAAGGGGAAACAAAGCTCGTTTTATTTCCATCCATTGCCAGTGCAGAAAGGGGAGCATCGGCATGACAAAAGAAAACCTTGACACGACATCTAGGACGCGCCCACAACTTGAACAAGACTAAGCCATCTGAGTGTCAAATGAATCCACTGACCTTTCACTACGAGCTCCTGCGTGATACCCACCCACCTCGAATGAAATAAAGCCAACCGAGTGGTAACAATAACAGTTCTCAATGTGGTTCACCCACCCACCTCGGATGAGACAAAGCCCACGGAGTAGTAACAAGAACAGTTCTCAATATGGTTCACCCACCCACCTCGAATGAGACAAAGCCCACGGAGTGATCGAAGTACTCGGGCCCATCTTCGTAGAGCATGAACTCGCGCATGCGGTTCAACTTGCCGGGTGTCCCGGAGAATTGGAACGTTGCATGAACAGCATAGGGTTGCAGCTTAAGCGTCTCATGCATACGTTGCGTGAAGAAAGTGTGACCACTGGAAAGAGGGGTGAGAGTGTGGAAAAGTGTGAACACTGGAGCATGCGGTTCAACTTGCCTGGTGTCCCGGAGAACTGGCCCGTAGCATGAATGGCGTAGGGCTGCAGCTTGAGCGTCTCATGCATGCGTTGTATAAAGAAAGTGTGACCACTGCAAAGAGAGGGTGTGTGTAAGCAAGTGTGACTGGTGCAGTTTAGGTTTCAACTTACCAGGGGTCCCGGAGAATAGGACCTTTAGCGTGAACGGCTTGGGGATTTAGCTTCAGCATCTCATGCATGCGTTGTGTGAACAAAGTTCGACCCCGTAAAGAGGGGGTGGTGGACACAGAAGTATGAACACAGCAGATTGGGGAGTTGCCTCGCCAGGCCTCTGATATACTGGAACGAGACATACATGGCGCAGACGGAGCTGCAGATGCATGGTATCGTGCATATATTGAGTGATTAAAGTGTGAGCACAGCAAAGAGGTTTGTGTGTGAGAGCAAGTGTGACCAGTGCAACTTGTTTTCATCTTGCTAGGTGTCCCAGCGACTCCATCATTTTAAACAGATGGCTGCAGCAACAGCGTCTCATGTATCACCTGGGAAAGTAAAGTGCAGTCCATTAGCCAGTACAAAGGGGGAGGAATTGTGTGGGGGGGGATAATGGCTAAATACCACCCTTGCCCCCCCCCCCGTCCCCTTTCAGCTACACACACACCAGGACTCAGCTACATCCCCTGCCTCCCCCCCCCACACGCACACCGCTCCTTCTCAGCTACACACACACCAGGACTCAGCTACATCCCCTGCCTCCTCCACCACCCCCCCCCCCACACACCGCTCATTCTCAGCTACGTACACACCAGGACTCAGCTACATCCCCTGCCTCCCCCACCCCCCACACACACCGCTCCTTCTCAGCTACACACACACCAGGACTCAGCTATATCCCCTGCCTCCCCCCCCCCCACACACACACACCGCTCCTTCTCAGCTACGTACACACCAGGACTCAGCTACATCCCCTGCCTCCCCGCCCCCCCCCCCCCCACACACCGCTACTTCTCAGCTACACACACACCAGGACTCAGCTACATCCCCTGCCTCCCCCACCCCCCACACACACTGCTCTTTCTCAGCTACGTACACACCAGGACTCAGCTACATCCCCTGCCTCCCCGCCCCCTCCCCCACACCGCTACTTCCCAGCTACACACACACCAGGACTCAGCTACATCCCCTGCCTCCCCCACCCCCCACACACACCGCTCCTTCTCAGCTACGTACACACCAGGACTCAGCTACATCCCCTGCCTCCCCCACCCCACACACCACCCCATTCAATAGTGACCCTGTCTTACCTGGCAAAGAGAGCCACGGGTAGGACACCCATCCTGAGCATGCCATCGTATCCGAACAAATACTTCTGGTACGATGCATAGACTCAGAAGCATCAACCCACCTGGCAAATAGAGCCCCGGGCAATCTGCCCATCTTGAGCGTGCCGTCATAGCCGTGAATAAATAAATAGCGGCCTCACTATCAACTCACCACATCTGGCCCACACCCCTGCCCTGTCTGGTATAGACTGCCACTGGTAGGATGCATTGGCTTGGTAGCATAAACCAAACCAGGGGCATTAACCCACCTGGCAAAGAGAGCCACAGGCAAGATGCCCATCTTGAGCGTGCCGTCATAGCCATAAAAGTAGCCGTTGGGGTCGCCTGGGATCTCCTTGGTCTTCCTGAGAGGCGTCACAAAGTAATGCATCAGCTCGGGATTTTGGTTATAGTTTAAGTGTTTCAGGGTAAGCCATAAATCTGCTTGTAAAGGGTCATCTGGGGTCTCCTTGGTCTTCCTGAGAGATGCAACAAACAGGAACACACCATCTCAGGGTTGGGGGTCGCGCAAGTGTAAGATGAAGAAGGGGTAAGAAAGAAAGCCATGCCTCGTGGGAGGCGCAAGAGTTAAGGAAACAGCACAGCCTGGGCCAAAGCCACATCCACACCGTTACCGTATTACCGCAGTCGACTTTCTCCTTGACCGCACCGATGGTTCACCAAGGCACCGGCTAGCAGCCAGTAGTGCCAGTTCTGCCTCAGTAACACGTCCTGAGCTTTGCCGATGTTTTAAGCTGGGGACTAGTCTCAGGGTCCACACCCAGAGGCCAATGTTTCCCCTACGCACGCCCACCACTGCAATCAGCCTCCTGCTAGGCCCACCGACAGCTGGCCGTGGATGGTACTGGCACCAGTATCCGATACCTTCCTGAAGAGCCATTGGAATGTCGCCCCGGCCCATAGCACACATACATGTGGTGCGCAGCAAGTAAGAAGTAAGAACTACGTGTCGTTTCCAATCGTTCGTGAATTTGACGGATCCCTAGGTATAGGCGACCCGTAGGTAAACCTGCCCGCTCGGGATACGCGCACCCTCCCCCGAGTCATAGTAACTGTGGATCAGACACTCGTCGGTACCTCTTTTACTTTGCGATTTCCTTCATGACTGGCTACGGCGCGTACGTAAGCGCCGAGAGGTTTTACCAGTCACTCAGGTAGCTCCAGTGGGATTACCCTCATGCGCAGCAAGGTTCATGAGCGGGCGGCAATTGAGTCTCAGATTACTCACTTTGAGAACAAGTTCGTTTCTTTGGTCCCGGGCGGCCCTAATTCCCTCATCTTCACGCCCCAGTACAGCTTGGTTTTCTTCCTTTCATCCTAAATGACAATTTGTTTTAAATGCGCGTTGGCCCTGCCCAGTCTCTGCCCACCCACTTCCTGAACAGCGTGTCGAATGTGTTCCAGGCCCTTGGAACAAAATCATGCAATACACAGCTAGGCCCAGGAGCAGGCGGCTACTGATTCTCCATGCAATCACTTCCTGAAGAGCGTGTTGAATGCATTCGAAAGCTCTTTCTACAAGAGGCTCTTTCTACAGAAACAAGTAACCGATCACTCACTTCCTGAAGAGTGAGTTGAATGCGTTTTGGTCCCAAACGGTCTCATCGGCCTCAATGATATCAATCCACTCCTGGACAAAGGCCATGGAGTTCTTGCGGAACAACATGATGCCTGGGGATAGTATGGAAGGATGGGCAGGCGGGGGGGGGGGGGAGGGGGTATGGGAATTATTGCAGAATAACATATGTGTGGGGAAGTATGTACAAGATCATGGAGTTCTTGCGGAACAGCATGATGCCTGGGGGGATATGGAACAGGGCAGGGTGGACGTGGTGGTGTGGGGGACAGGGACAAGGGCAGAGATAAAGGGAGGAGGGGGGGGCAGTATGAAGCCATGGAATTCTTGCTGGACAGTATGCCTGAGGATGGGGACAGAGTGGAGGGGCAGAGTATTGCGTAACAGCATGATGCCCGTGGGGAAGTAATCAGGGGCAGAGACGGGAGAGGGGAGGGGAGGAGAGGGGGGCCGCATGTGAGTTCTTGCGGAACAGCATGATGCCTGGGGATAAGAGAAGAGGAAGGAACAGGGTCGGGAAGGGGGGGATAATGCTATGGAGCTCTTGCGGAACAGCATGATGCCTGGGGATAAGAGGAGGAAGGAACAGGGTCGGGAAGGGGGGGATAATGCTATGGAGCTCTTGCGGAACAGCATGATGGCTGGGGATAAGAGAAGAGGAAGGAACAGGGTCGGGAAGGGGGGGGATAATGCTATGGAGCTCTAACGGAACAGCATGATGCCTGGGGATAAGAGAAGAGGAAGGAACAGGGTCGGGAAGGGGGGGGATAATGCTATGGAGCTCTTACGGAACAGCATGATGCCTGGGGATAAGAGAAGAGGAAGGAACAGGGTCGGGAAGGGGGGGGATAATGCTATGGAGCTCTTGCGGAACAGCATGATGCCTGGGGATAAGAGAAGAGGAAGGAACAGGGTCGGGAAGGGGGGGGATAATGCTATGGAGCTCTTGCGGAACAGCATGATGCCTGGGGATAAGATAAGAGGAAGGAACAGGATCGGGAAGGGGGGGGATAATGCTATGGAGCTCTTGCGGAACAGCATGATGGCTGGGGATAAGAGAAGAGGAAGGAACAGGGTCGGGAAGGGGGGGGATAATGCTATGGAGCTCTTGCGGAACAGCATGATGCCTGGGGATAAGAGAAGAGGAGAAACAGGGTCGGGAAGGGGGGGGATAATGCTATGGAGCTCTTGCGGAACAGCATGATGCCTGGGGATAAGAGAAGAGGAAGGAACAGGGTCGGGAAGGGGGGGGATAATGCTATGGAGCTCTTGCGGAACAGCATGATGCCTGGGGATAAGAGAAGAGGAAGGAACAGGGTCGGGAAGGGGGGGATAATGCTATGGAGCTCTTGCGGAACAGCATGATGCCTGGGGATAAGAGAAGAGGAAGGAACAGGGTCGGGAAGGGGGGGGATAATGCTATGGAGCTCTTGCGGAACAGCATGATGCCTGGAGATAAGAGAAGAGGAAGGAACAGGGTCGGGAAGGGGGGGGATAATGCTATGGAGCTCTTGCGGAACAGCATGATGGCTGGGGATAAGAGAAGAGGAAGGAACAGGATCGGGAAGGGGGGGGATAATGCTATGGAGCTCTTGCGGAACAGCATGATGCCTGGGGATAAGAGAAGAGGAAGGAACAGGGTCGGGAAGGGGGGGGATAATGCTATGGAGCTCTTGCGGAACAGCATGATGCCTGGGGATAAGAGAAGAGGAAGGAACAGGGTCGGGAAGGGGGGGGATAATGCTATGGAGCTCTTGCGGAACAGCATGATGCCTGGGGATAAGAGAAGAGGAAGGAACGGGGTCGGGAAGGGGGGGGATAATGCTATGGAGCTCTTGCGGAACAGCATGATGCCTGGGGATAAGAGAAGAGGAGAAACAGGGTCGGGAAGGGGGGGATAATGCTATGGAGCTCTTGCGGAACAGCATGATGCCTGGGGATAAGAGAAGAGGAAGGAACAGGATCGGGAAGGGGGGGGATAATGCTATGGAGCTCTTGCGGAACAGCATGATGCCTGGGGATAAGAGAAGAGGAAGGAACAGGGTCGGGAAGGGGGGGGATAATGCTATGGAGCTCTTGCGGAACAGCATGATGGCTGGGGATAAGAGAAGAGGAAGGAACATGATTGGGAAGGGGGGGGATAATGCTATGGAGCTCTTGCGGAACAGCATGATGCCTGGGGATAAGAGAAGAGGAAGGAACAGGGTCGGGAAGGGGGGGGATAATGCTATGGAGCTCTTGCGGAACAGCATGATGCCTGGGGATAAGAGAAGAGGAAGGAACAGGGTCGGGAAGGGGGGGGATAATGCTATGGAGCTCTTGCGGAACAGCATGATGCCTGGAGACAAGAGAAGAGGAAGGAACAGGGTCGGGAAGGGGGGGGGTAATGCTATGGAGCTCTTGCGGAACAGCATGATGCCTGGGGATAAGAGAAGAGGAAGGAACAGGGTCGGGAAGGGGGGGGGTAATGCTATGGAGCTCTTGCGGAACAGCATGATGCCTGGGGATAAGAGAAGAGGAAGGAACAGGGTCGGGAAGGGGGGGGATAATGCTATGGAGCTCTTGCGGAACAGCATGATGCCTGGGGATAAGAGAAGAGGAAGGAACAGGGTCGGGAAGGGGGGGGATAATGCTATGGAGCTCTTGCGGAACAGCATGATGCCTGGGGATAAGAGAAGAGGAAGGAACAGGGTCGGGAAGGGGGGGATAATGCTATGGAGCTCTTGCGGAACAGCATGATGGCTGGAGATAAGAGAAGAGGAAGGAACAGGATTGGGAAGGGGGAGGATAATGCTATGGAGCTCTTGCGGAACAGCATGATGCCTGGGGATAAGAGAAGAGGAAGGAACAGGGTCGGGAAGGGGGGGGATAATGCTATGGAGCTCTTGCGGAACAGCATGATGCCTGGGGATAAGAGAAGAGGAAGGAACAGGGTCGGGAAGGGGGGGGATAATGCTATGGAGCTCTTGCGGAACAGCATGATGCCTGGGGATAAGAGAAGAGGAAGGAACAGGGTCGGGAAGGGGGGGGATAATGCTATGGAGCTCTTGCGGAACAGCATGATGCCTGGAGATAAGAGGAGGAAGGAACAGGGTCGGGAAGGGGGGGGATAATGCTATGGAGCTCTTGCGGAACAGCATGATGCCTGGGGATAAGAGAAGAGGAAGGAACAGGGTCGGGAAGGGGGGGGATAATGCTATGGAGCTCTTGCGGAACAGCATGATGCCTGGGGATAAGAGAAGAGGAAGGAACAGGGTCGGGAAGGGGGGGGATAATGCTATGGAGCTCTTGCGGAACAGCATGATGCCTGGGGATAAGAGAAGAGGAAGGAACAGGGTCGGGAAGGGGGAGGATAATGCTATGGAGCTCTTGCGGAACAGCATGATGCCTGGGGATAAGAGAAGAGGAAGGAACAGGGTCGGGAAGGGGGGGGATAATGCTATGGAGCTCTTGCGGAACAGCATGATGGCTGGGGATAAGAGAAGAGGAAGGAACAGGGTCGGGAAGGGGGGGGATAATGCTGTGGAGCTCTTGCGGAACAGCATGATGCCTGGGGATAAGAGAAGAGGAAGGAACAGGGTCGGGAAGGGGGGGATAATGCTATGGAGCTCTTGCGGAACAGCATGATGCCTGGGGATAAGAGGAGGAAGGAACAGGGTCGGGATGGGGGGGATAATGCTATGGAGCTCTTGCGGAACAGCATGATGCCTGGGGATAAGAGAAGAGGAAGGAACAGGGTCGGGAAGGGGGGGGATAATGCTATGGAGCTCTTGCGGAACAGCATGATGCCTGGGGATAAGAGAAGAGGAAGGAACAGGGTCGGGAAGGGGGGGGATAATGCTATGGAGCTCTTGCGGAACAGCATGATGGCTGGGGATAAGAGAAGAGGAAGGAACAGGGTTGGGAAGGGGGGGGATAATGCTATGGAGCTCTTGCGGAACAGCATGATGCCTGGGGATAAGAGAAGAGGAAGGAACAAGGTCGGGAAGGGGGGGGATAATGCTATGGAGCTCTTGCGGAACAGCATGATGCCTGGGGATAAGAGAAGAGGAAGGAACAGGATCGGGAAGGGGGGGGATAATGCTATGGAGCTCTTGCGGAACAGCATGATGCCTGGGGATAAGAGAAGAGGAAGGAACAGGATCGGGAAGGGGGGGGATAATGCTATGGAGCTCTTGCGGAACAGCATGATGCCTGGGGATAAGAGAAGAGGAAGGAACAGGATTGGGAAGGGGGAGGATAATGCTATGGAGCTCTTGCGGAACAGCATGATGCCTGGGGATAAGAGAAGAGGAAGGAACAGGGTCGGGAAGGGGGGGGATAATGCTATGGAGCTCTTGCGGAACAGCATGATGCCTGGGGATAAGAGTAGAGGAAGGAACAGGATCGGGAAGGGGGGGGATAATGCTATGGAGCTCTTGCGGAACAGCATGATGCCTGGGGATAAGAGAAGAGGAAGGAACAGGGTCGGGAAGGGGGAGGATAATGCTATGGAGCTCTTGCGGAACAGCATGATGCCTGGGGATAAGAGAAGAGGAAGGAACAGGGTCGGGAAGGGGGGGATAATGCTATGGAGCTCTTGCGGAACAGCATGATGCCTGGGGATAAGAGAAGAGGAAGGAACAGGGTCGGGAAGGGGGAGGATAATGCTATGGAGCTCTTGCGGAACAGCATGATGCCTGGGGATAAGAGAAGAGGAAGGAACAGGGTCGGGAAGGGGGGGGATAATGCTATGGAGCTCTTGCGGAACAGCATGATGCCTGGGGATAAGAGAAGAGGAAGGAACAGGGTCGGGAAGGGGGGGATAATGCTATGGAGCTCTTGCGGAACAGCATGATGCCTGGGGATAAGAGAAGAGGAAGGAACAGGGTCGGGAAGGGGGGGGATAATGCTATGGAGCTCTTGCGGAACAGCATGATGCCTGGGGATAAGAGAAGAGGAAGGAACAGGATCGGGAAGGGGGGGGATAATGCTATGGAGCTCTTGCGGAACAGCATGATGCCTGGGGATAAGAGAAGAGGAAGGAACAGGGTCGGGAAGGGGGGGGATAATGCTATGGAGCTCTTGCGGAACAGCATGATGCCTGGGGATAAGAGAAGAGGAAGGAACAGGATTGGGAAGGGGGGGGATAATGCTATGGAGCTCTTGCGGAACAGCATGATGCCTGGGGATAAGAGAAGAGGAAGGAACAGGGTCGGGAAGGGGGGGGATAATGCTATGGAGCTCTTGCGGAACAGCATGATGCCTGGGGATAAGAGAAGAGGAAGGAACAGGATCGGGAAGGGGGGGGATAATGCTATGGAGCTCTTGCGGAACAGCATGATGCCTGGGGATAAGAGAAGAGGAAGGAACAGGATCGGGAAGGGGGGGGATAATGCTATGGAGGTCTTGCGGAACAGCATGATGCCTGGAGATAAGAGAAGAGGAAGGAACAGGGTCGGGAAGGGGGGGGATAATGCTATGGAGCTCTTGCGGAACAGCATGATGCCTGGGGATAAGAGAAGAGGAAGGAACAGGATCGGGAAGGGGGGGGATAATGCTATGGAGCTCTTGCGGAACAGCATGATGCCTGGGGATAAGAGGAGGAAGGAACAGGGTCGGGAAGGGGGGGGATAATGCTATGGAGCTCTTGCGGAACAGCATGATGGCTGGGGATAAGAGAAGAGGAAGGAACAGGGTCGGGAAGGGGGGGGATAATGCTATGGAGCTCTTGCGGAACAGCATGATGCCTGGGGATAAGAGGAGGAAGGAACAGGGTCGGGAAGGGGGGGGATAATGCTATGGAGCTCTTGCGGAACAGCATGATGCCTGGGGATAAGAGAAGAGGAAGGAACAGGGTCGGGAAGGGGGGGGATAATGCTATGGAGCTCTTGCGGAACAGCATGATGCCTGGGGATAAGAGAAGAGGAAGGAACAGGGTCGGGAAGGGGGGGGATAATGCTATGGAGCTCTTGCGGAACAGCATGATGGCTGGGGATAAGAGAAGAGGAAGGAACAGGGTCGGGAAGGGGGGGGATAATGCTATGGAGCTCTTGCGGAACAGCATGATGCCTGGGGATAAGAGAAGAGGAAGGAACAGGATTGGGAAGGGGGGGGATAATGCTATGGAGCTCTTGCGGAACAGCATGATGCCTGGGGATAAGAGAAGAGGAAGGAACAGGGTCGGGAAGGGGGGGGATAATGCTATGGAGCTCTTGCGGAACAGCATGATGGCTGGGGATAAGAGGAGGAAGGAACAGGGTCGGGAAGGGGGGGGATAATGCTATGGAGCTCTTGCGGAACAGCATGATGCCTGGAGACAAGAGAAGAGGAAGGAACAGGGTCGGGAAGGGGGGGGATAATGCTATGGAGCTCTTGCGGAACAGCATGATGCCTGGAGATAAGAGAAGAGGAAGGAACAGGGTCGGGAAGGGGGGGGATAATGCTATGGAGCTCTTGCGGAACAGCATGATGCCTGGGGATAAGAGAAGAGGAAGGAACAGGGTCGGGAAGGGGGGGGATAATGCTATGGAGCTCTTGCGGAACAGCATGATGCCTGGGGATAAGAGAAGAGGAAGGAACAGGGTCGGGAAGGGGGGGGATAATGCTATGGAGCTCTTGCGGAACAGCATGATGGCTGGGGATAAGAGAAGAGGAAGGAACAGGGTCGGGAAGGGGGGGGATAATGCTATGGAGCTCTTGCGGAACAGCATGATGGCTGGAGATAAGAGAAGAGGAAGGAACAGGGTCGGGAAGGGGGGGGATAATGCTATGGAGCTCTTGCGGAACAGCATGATGCCTGGAGACAAGAGAAGAGGAAGGAACAGGGTCGGGAAGGGGGGGGATAATGCTATGGAGCTCTTGCGGAACAGCATGATGGCTGGGGATAAGAGAAGAGGAAGGAACAGGGTCGGGAAGGGGGGGGATAATGCTATGGAGCTCTTGCGGAACAGCATGATGCCTGGGGATAAGAGAAGAGGAAGGAACAGGGTCGGGATGGGGGGGGGTAATGCTATGGAGCTCTTGCGGAACAGCATGATGCCTGGGGATAAGAGAAGAGGAAGGAACAGGGTCGGGAAGGGGGGGGATAATGCTATGGAGCTCTTGCGGAACAGCATGATGCCTGGGGATAAGAGAAGAGGAAGGAACAGGGTCGGGAAGGGGGGGATAATGCTATGGAGCTCTTGCGGAACAGCATGATGCCTGGGGATAAGAGAAGAGGAAGGAACAGGGTCGGGAAGGGGGGGATAATGCTATGGAGCTCTTGCGGAACAGCATGATGGCTGGAGATAAGAGAAGAGGAAGGAACAGGATTGGGAAGGGGGAGGATAATGCTATGGAGCTCTTGCGGAACAGCATGATGCCTGGGGATAAGAGAAGAGGAAGGAACAGGGTCGGGAAGGGGGGGGATAATGCTATGGAGCTCTTGCGGAACAGCATGATGCCTGGGGATAAGAGAAGAGGAAGGAACGGGGTCGGGAAGGGGGGGGATAATGCTATGGAGCTCTTGCGGAACAGCATGATGCCTGGGGATAAGAGAAGAGGAAGGAACAGGGTCGGGAAGGGGGGGGATAATGCTATGGAGCTCTTGCGGAACAGCATGATGGCTGGGGATAAGAGAAGAGGAAGGAACAGGGTCGGGAAGGGGGGGATAATGCTATGGAGCTCTTGCGGAACAGCATGATGGCTGGGGATAAGAGAAGAGGAAGGAACAGGATTGGGAAGGGGGAGGATAATGCTATGGAGCTCTTGCGGAACAGCATGATGCCTGGGGATAAGAGAAGAGGAAGGAACAGGGTCGGGAAGGGGGGGGATAATGCTATGGAGCTCTTGCGGAACAGCATGATGCCTGGGGATAAGAGAATAGGAAGGAACAGGGTCGGGAAGGGGGGGGATAATGCTATGGAGCTCTTGCGGAACAGCATGATGCCTGGGGATAAGAGAAGAGGAAGGAACAGGGTCGGGAAGGGGGGGATAATGCTATGGAGCTCTTGCGGAACAGCATGATGGCTGGAGATAAGAGAAGAGGAAGGAACAGGATTGGGAAGGGGGAGGATAATGCTATGGAGCTCTTGCGGAACAGCATGATGCCTGGGGATAAGAGAAGAGGAAGGAACAGGGTCGGGAAGGGGGGGGATAATGCTATGGAGCTCTTGCGGAACAGCATGATGCCTGGGGATAAGAGAAGAGGAAGGAACAGGGTCGGGATGGGGGGGGGTAATGCTATGGAGCTCTTGCGGAACAGCATGATGCCTGGGGATAAGAGAAGAGGAAGGAACAGGGTCGGGAAGGGGGGGGATAATGCTATGGAGCTCTTGCGGAACAGCATGATGCCTGGGGATAAGAGAAGAGGAAGGAACAGGGTCGGGAAGGGGGGGGATAATGCTATGGAGCTCTTGCGGAACAGCATGATGCCTGGGGATAAGAGAAGAGGAAGGAACAGGGTCGGGAAGGGGGGGATAATGCTATGGAGCTCTTGCGGAACAGCATGATGGCTGGAGATAAGAGAAGAGGAAGGAACAGGATTGGGAAGGGGGAGGATAATGCTATGGAGCTCTTGCGGAACAGCATGATGCCTGGGGATAAGAGAAGAGGAAGGAACAGGGTCGGGAAGGGGGGGGATAATGCTATGGAGCTCTTGCGGAACAGCATGATGCCTGGGGATAAGAGAAGAGGAAGGAACAGGGTCGGGATGGGGGGGGGTAATGCTATGGAGCTCTTGCGGAAGAGCATGATGCCTGGGGATAAGAGAAGAGGAAGGAACAGGGTCGGGAAGGGGGGGGATAATGCTATGGAGCTCTTGCGGAACAGCATGATGCCTGGGGATAAGAGAAGAGGAAGGAACAGGGTCGGGAAGGGGGGGGATAATGCTATGGAGCTCTTGCGGAACAGCATGATGCCTGGGGATAAGAGAAGAGGAAGGAACAGGGTCGGGAAGGGGGGGATAATGCTATGGAGCTCTTGCGGAACAGCATGATGGCTGGAGATAAGAGAAGAGGAAGGAACAGGATTGGGAAGGGGGAGGATAATGCTATGGAGCTCTTGCGGAACAGCATGATGCCTGGGGATAAGAGAAGAGGAAGGAACAGGGTCGGGAAGGGGGGGGATAATGCTATGGAGCTCTTGCGGAACAGCATGATGCCTGGGGATAAGAGAAGAGGAAGGAACGGGGTCGGGAAGGGGGGGGATAATGCTATGGAGCTCTTGCGGAACAGCATGATGCCTGGGGATAAGAGAAGAGGAAGGAACAGGGTCGGGAAGGGGGGGGATAATGCTATGGAGCTCTTGCGGAACAGCATGATGCCTGGGGATAAGAGAAGAGGAAGGAACAGGGTCGGGAAGGGGGGGATAATGCTATGGAGCTCTTGCGGAACAGCATGATGGCTGGAGATAAGAGAAGAGGAAGGAACAGGATTGGGAAGGGGGAGGATAATGCTATGGAGCTCTTGCGGAACAGCATGATGCCTGGGGATAAGAGAAGAGGAAGGAACAGGGTCGGGAAGGGGGGGGATAATGCTATGGAGCTCTTGCGGAACAGCATGATGCCTGGGGATAAGAGAAGAGGAAGGAACAGGGTCGGGAAGGGGGGGGATAATGCTATGGAGCTCTTGCGGAACAGCATGATGCCTGGGGATAAGAGAAGAGGAAGGAACAGGGTCGGGAAGGGGGGGATAATGCTATGGAGCTCTTGCGGAACAGCATGATGGCTGGAGATAAGAGAAGAGGAAGGAACAGGATTGGGAAGGGGGAGGATAATGCTATGGAGCTCTTGCGGAAGAGCATGATGCCTGGGGATAAGAGAAGAGGAAGGAACAGGGTCGGGAAGGGGGGGGATAATGCTATGGAGCTCTTGCGGAACAGCATGATGCCTGGGGATAAGAGAAGAGGAAGGAACAGGGTCGGGAAGGGGGGGGATAATGCTATGGAGCTCTTGCGGAACAGCATGATGCCTGGGGATAAGAGAAGAGGAAGGAACAGGGTCGGGAAGGGGGGGGATAATGCTATGGAGCTCTTGCGGAACAGCATGATGCCTGGGGATAAGAGAAGAGGAAGGAACAGGGTCGGGAAGGGGGGGATAATGCTATGGAGCTCTTGCGGAACAGCATGATGGCTGGAGATAAGAGAAGAGGAAGGAACAGGATTGGGAAGGGGGAGGATAATGCTATGGAGCTCTTGCGGAACAGCATGATGCCTGGGGATAAGAGAAGAGGAAGGAACAGGGTCGGGAAGGGGGGGGATAATGCTATGGAGCTCTTGCGGAACAGCATGATGCCTGGGGATAAGAGAAGAGGAAGGAACAGGGTCGGGAAGGGGGGGGATAATGCTATGGAGCTCTTGCGGAACAGCATGATGCCTGGGGATAAGAGAAGAGGAAGGAACAGGGTCGGGAAGGGGGGGGATAATGCTATGGAGCTCTTGCGGAATAGCATGATGCATGGGGATAAGAGAAGAGGAAGGAACAGGGTCGGGAAGGGGGGGATAATGCTATGGAGCTCTTGCGGAACAGCATGATGGCTGGAGATAAGAGAAGAGGAAGGAACAGGATTGGGAAGGGGGAGGATAATGCTATGGAGCTCTTGCGGAACAGCATGATGGCTGGGGATAAGAGAAGAGGAAGGAACAGGGTCGGGAAGGGGGGGGATAATGCTATGGAGCTCTTGCGGAACAGCATGATGCCTGGGGATAAGAGAAGAGGAAGGAACAGGGTCGGGAAGGGGGGGATAATGCTATGGAGCTCTTGCGGAACAGCATGATGGCTGGAGATAAGAGAAGAGGAAGGAACAGGATTGGGAAGGGGGAGGATAATGCTATGGAGCTCTTGCGGAACAGCATGATGCCTGGGGATAAGAGGAGGAAGGAACAGGGTCGGGAAGGGGGGGGATAATGCTATGGAGCTCTTGCGGAACAGCATGATGGCTGGGGATAAGAGAAGAGGAAGGAACAGGGTCGGGAAGGGGGGGGATAATGCTATGGAGCTCTTGCGGAACAGCATGATGCTTGGGGATAAGAGAAGAGGAAGGAACAGGGTCGGGAAGGGGGAGGATAATGCTATGGAGCTCTTGCGGAACAGCATGATGCCTGGGGATAAGAGAAGAGGAAGGAACAGGGTCGGGAAGGGGGGGGATAATGCTATGGAGCTCTTGCGGAACAGCATGATGGCTGGGGATAAGAGAAGAGGAAGGAACAGGGTCGGGAAGGGGGGGGATAATGCTATGGAGCTCTTGCGGAACAGCATGATGCCTGGGGATAAGAGAAGAGGAAGGAACAGGGTCGGGAAGGGGGGGATAATGCTATGGAGCTCTTGCGGAACAGCATGATGCCTGGGGATAAGAGAAGAGGAAGGAACAGGGTCGGGAAGGGGGGGGATAATGCTATGGAGCTCTTGCGGAACAGCATGATGCCTGGGGATAAGAGAAGAGGAAGGAACAGGGTCGGGAAGGGGGGGATAATGCTATGGAGCTCTTGCGGAACAGCATGATGGCTGGAGATAAGAGAAGAGGAAGGAACAAGATTGGGAAGGGGGAGGATAATGCTATGGAGCTCTTGCGGAACAGCATGATGCCTGGGGATAAGAGAAGAGGAAGGAACAGGGTCGGGAAGGGGGGGGATAATGCTATGGAGCTCTTGCGGAACAGCATGATGCCTGGAGATAAGAGGAGGAAGGAACAGGGTCGGGAAGGGGGGGGATAATGCTATGGAGCTCTTGCGGAACAGCATGATGCCTGGGGATAAGAGGAGGAAGGAACAGGTTCGGGAAGGGGGGGGATAATGCTATGGAGCTCTTGCGGAACAGCATGATGCCTGGGGATAAGAGAAGAGGAAGGAACAGGGTCGGGAAGGGGGGGGATAATGCTATGGAGCTCTTGCGGAACAGCATGATGCCTGGGGATAAGAGAAGAGGAAGGAACAGGGTCGGGAAGGGGGAGGATAATGCTATGGAGCTCTTGCGGAACAGCATGATGCCTGGGGATAAGAGAAGAGGAAGGAACAGGGTCGGGAAGGGGGGGGATAATGCTATGGAGCTCTTGCGGAACAGCATGATGGCTGGGGATAAGAGAAGAGGAAGGAACAGGGTCGGGAAGGGGGGGGATAATGCTGTGGAGCTCTTGCGGAACAGCATGATGCCTGGGGATAAGAGAGGAGGAAGGAACAGGGTCGGGAAGGGGGGGATAATGCTATGGAGCTCTTGCGGAACAGCATGATGCCTGGGGATAAGAGGAGGAAGGAACAGGGTCGGGAAGGGGGGGATAATGCTATGGAGCTCTTGCGGAACAGCATGATGCCTGGGGATAAGAGAAGAGGAAGGAACAGGGTCGGGAAGGGGGGGGATAATGCTATGGAGCTCTTGCGGAACAGCATGATGGCTGGGGATAAGAGAAGAGGAAGGAACAGGGTTGGGAAGGGGGGGGATAATGCTATGGAGCTCTTGCGGAACAGCATGATGCCTGGGGATAAGAGAAGAGGAAGAACAGGGTCGGGAAGGGGGGGGATAATGCTATGGAGCTCTTGCGGAACAGCATGATGCCTGGGGATAAGAGAAGAGGAAGGAACAGGATCGGGAAGGGGGGGGATAATGCTATGGAGCTCTTGCGGAACAGCATGATGCCTGGGGATAAGAGAAGAGGAAGGAACAGGATCGGGAAGGGGGGGGATAATGCTATGGAGCTCTTGCGGAACAGCATGATGCCTGGGGATAAGAGAAGAGGAAGGAACAGGATTGGGAAGGGGGAGGATAATGCTATGGAGCTCTTGCGGAACAGCATGATGCCTGGGGATAAGAGAAGAGGAAGGAACAGGGTCGGGAAGGGGGGGGATAATGCTATGGAGCTCTTGCGGAACAGCATGATGCCTGGGGATAAGAGAAGAGGAAGGAACAGGGTCGGGAAGGGGGGGGATAATGCTATGGAGCTCTTGCGGAACAGCATGATGGCTGGGGATAAGAGAAGAGGAAGGAACAGGGTCGGGAAGGGGGGGGATAATGCTATGGAGCTCTTGCGGAACAGCATGATGCCTGGGGATAAGAGAAGAGGAAGGAACAGGGTCGGGAAGGGGGAGGATAATGCTATGGAGCTCTTGCGGAACAGCATGATGCCTGGGGATAAGAGATGAGGAAGGAACAGGGTCGGGAAGGGGGGGGATAATGCTATGGAGCTCTTGCGGAACAGCATGATGGCTGGGGATAAGAGAAGAGGAAGGAACAGGGTCGGGAAGGGGGGGGATAATGCTGTGGAGCTCTTGCGGAACAGCATGATGCCTGGGGATAAGAGAAGAGGAAGGAACAGGGTCGGGAAGGGGGGGATAATGCTATGGAGCTCTTGCGGAACAGCATGATGCCTGGGGATAAGAGAAGAGGAAGGAACAGGGTCGGGAAGGGGGGGATAATGCTATGGAGCTCTTGCGGAACAGCATGATGCCTGGGGATAAGAGAAGAGTAAGGAACAGGGTCGGGAAGGGGGGGGATAATGCTATGGAGCTCTTGCGGAACAGCATGATGGCTGGGGATAAGAGAAGAGGAAGGAACAGGGTTGGGAAGGGGGGGGATAATGCTATGGAGCTCTTGCGGAACAGCATGATGCCTGGGGATAAGAGAAGAGGAAGGAACAAGGTCGGGAAGGGGGGGGATAATGCTATGGAGCTCTTGCGGAACAGCATGATGCCTGGGGATAAGAGAAGAGGAAGGAACAGGGTCGGGAAGGGGGGGGATAATGCTATGGAGCTCTTGCGGAACAGCATGATGCCTGGGGATAAGAGAAGAGGAAGGAACAGGATCGGGAAGGGGGGGGATAATGCTATGGAGCTCTTGCGGAACAGCATGATGCCTGGGGATAAGAGAAGAGGAAGGAACAGGATTGGGAAGGGGGAGGATAATGCTATGGAGCTCTTGCGGAACAGCATGATGCCTGGGGATAAGAGAAGAGGAAGGAACAGGGTCGGGAAGGGGGGGGATAATGCTATGGAGCTCTTGCGGAACAGCATGATGCCTGGGGATAAGAGAAGAGGAAGGAACAGGATCGGGAAGGGGGGGGATAATGCTATGGAGCTCTTGCGGAACAGCATGATGCCTGGGGATAAGAGAAGAGGAAGGAACAGGGTCGGGAAGGGGGAGGATAATGCTATGGAGCTCTTGCGGAACAGCATGATGCCTGGGGATAAGAGAAGAGGAAGGAACAGGGTCGGGAAGGGGGGGGATAATGCTATGGAGCTCTTGCGGAACAGCATGATGCCTGGGGATAAGAGAAGAGGAAGGAACAGGGTCGGGAAGGGGAGGATAATGCTATGGAGCTCTTGCGGAACAGCATGATGCCTGGGGATAAGAGAAGAGGAAGGAACAGGGTCGGGAAGGGGGGGGATAATGCTATGGAGCTCTTGCGGAACAGCATGATGCCTGGGGATAAGAGAAGAGGAAGGAACAGGGTCGGGAAGGGGGGGATAATGCTATGGAGCTCTTGCGGAACAGCATGATGCCTGGGGATAAGAGAAGAGGAAGGAACAGGGTCGGGAAGGGGGGGGATAATGCTATGGAGCTCTTGCGGAACAGCATGATGCCTGGGGATAAGAGAAGAGGAAGGAACAGGATCGGGAAGGGGGGGGATAATGCTATGGAGCTCTTGCGGAACAGCATGATGCCTGGGGATAAGAGAAGAGGAAGGAACAGGGTCGGGAAGGGGGGGGATAATGCTATGGAGCTCTTGCGGAACAGCATGATGCCTGGGGATAAGAGAAGAGGAAGGAACAGGATCGGGAAGGGGGGGGATAATGCTATGGAGCTCTTGCGGAACAGCATGATGGCTGGGGATAAGAGAAGAGGAAGGAACAGGATCGGGAAGGGGGGGGATAATGCTATGGAGCTCTTGCGGAACAGCATGATGCCTGGGGATAAGAGAAGAGGAAGGAACAGGGTCGGGAATGGGGGGGATAATACTATGGAGCTCTTGCGGAACAGCATGATGCCTGGGGATAAGAGAAGAGGAAGGAACAGGGTCGGGAAGGGGGAGGATAATGCTATGGAGCTCTTGCGGAACAGCATGATGGCTGGGGATAAGAGAAGAGGAAGGAACAGGGTCGGGAAGGGGGGGGATAATGCTATGGAGCTCTTGCGGAACAGCATGATGCCTGGAGACAAGAGAAGAGACAGGAAAGGAGATGTGTGAGTGTTTGGGAGGGCTACAAGGCCATGGGAGTTCTTGCGGAGCAACATCGTTGGGATCTGCTTTCATGGGTGGCCA
Organism: Limnomonas spitsbergensis; assembly: GCA_037349105.1. Lineage (NCBI taxonomy): Eukaryota > Viridiplantae > Chlorophyta > Chlorophyceae > Chlamydomonadales > Limnomonas > Limnomonas spitsbergensis. The sequence goes on from JAYJMM010000025.1 coordinate 81,191, forward strand.
TGACGTTAACATTGTGCCAAAGCTGCGACGCAGCGCATGCTAAGGCCCGAGTCGCACGAGGGTAGGTACACATGTTTAGAACAAGGCCGAGCTTCATTTCAGCATGGCCCATAGGTGCAACGTGGTAAACATGATACATGGAGGGGCAGAGACGGGGGGGGGGGGGGGAGGGGGGCAGTATGTGAGTTCTTGCCGAACAGCATGACGCCTAGCGATTGTAAGGAAGTATGGACAGGGGGCAAGGTGGGTGATTTGGGAATTTTTTTCAGAACAACATGATGCAGGTAAGAACAGGGACAGGGGCAGAGACAAGGGGGAGAGGGGAGTACAAGGCCATGCAGTTATTGCGGAACAGCATGATGCCTAGGGGGAGGCAGGGTGGAGGTGCATAGTGGGGCAGTGAAAGGCCACGGGATTCTTGCGGCACAGCATGACGCCTACGGGGCATGGACAGGGGCACAGACAGGGGGGAGGGGGCAGTAAAATGCCATGGAGCTCTTGCGGAACAACATGATGTCAGGGGGGAAATGGACAGGGATAGCTTTTCTGTGGGGGGCGCAGGGACAGGGGCAGAGACGGGGGGGCAGGGAGGGGGGGCACCAGTCATGGGTAAAGGTTCAACATTGAAGATATGGGATTCATTTCCTGTGTCCTTACCGATGTTTGCTGCTGATGCAGCTCGTGGCCATTGCTCCAAACTCTCGTCGTCCACCGTGTTGGAGAGGTGGTCGCTGGAGGTGAGCATTTCAGCCTGTGAACAACACAGGCAGGAGGTGGTTGGGGGGGGATGGAGGCGCAGGTGATCACTGGAGGTGAGCATGTCAGCCTGTCAGAAACAAAAACAGGAGGATGTGGGGGTGGTCAGGGCATGCAGCAGGCAGGGAACACGTGGAAGTGGTGAGCATGTCCACCTGTGAGCAACAGGAGGATGTGGGGGTGGTCAGGGCATGCAGCAGGCAGGGAACACGTGGAAGTGGTGAGCATGTCCACCTGTGAGCAACACGAGGAGGTGGGGGTGGTCAGGGCATGCAGCAGGCAGGGAACACGTGGAAGTGGTGAGCATGTCCACCTGTGAGCAACACGAGGAGGTGGGGGTGGTCAGGGCATGCAGCAGGCAGGGAACACGTGGAGGTGGTGAGCATGTCCACCTGTGAGCAACACGAGGAGGTGGGGGTGGTCAGGGCATGCAGCAGGCAGGGAACACGTGGAGGTGGTGAGCATGTCCACCTGTGAGCAACACGAGGAGGTGGGGGTGGTCAGGGCATGCAGCAGGCAGGGAACACGTGGAGGTGGTGAGCATGTCCACCTGTGAGCAACACGAGGAGGTGGGGGTGGTCAGGGCATGCAGCAGGCAGGGAACACGTGGAAGTGGTGAGCATGTCCACCGGTGAGCAACACGAGGAGGTGGGGGTGGTCAGGGCATGCAGCAGGCAGGGAACACGTGGAAGTGGTAAGCATGTCCACCGGTGAGCAACACGAGGAGGTGGGGGTGGTCAGGGCATGCAGCAGGCAGGGAACATGTGGAGGTGGTGAGCATGTCCACCTGTGAGCAACACGAGGAGGTGGGGGTGGTCAGGGCATGCAGCAGGCAGGGAACACGTGGAAGTGGTGAGCATGTCCACCTGTGAGCAACACGAGGAGGTGGGGTTGGTCAGGGCATGCAGCAGGCAGGGAACACGTGGAGGTGGTGAGCATGTCCACCGGTGAGCAACACGAGGAGGTGGGGGTGGTCAGGGCATGCAGCAGGCAGGGAACACGTGGAGGTGGTGAGCATGTCCACCTGTGAGCAACACGGGGAGGTGGGGGTGGTCAGGGCATGCAGCAGGCAGGGAACACGTGGAGGTGGTGAGCATGTCCACCTGTGAGCAACACGGGGAGGTGGGGGTGGTCAGGGCATGCAGCAGGCAGGGAACACGTGGAGGTGGTGAGCATGTCCACCTGTGAGCAACACGGGGAGGTGGGGGTGGTCAGGGCATGCAGCAGGCAGGGAACACGTGGAGGTGGTGAGCATGTCCACCTGTGAGCAACACAAGGAGGGGGGGGTGGTCAGGGCAAGCAGCAGGCAGGGAACACGCGGAAGTGGTGAGCATGTCCACCTGTGAGCAACACAAGGAGGTGGGGGTGGTCAGGGCATGCAGCAGGCAGGGAACACGTGGAAGTGGTGAGCATGTCCACCTGTGAGCAACACGGGGAGGTGGGGGTGGTCAGGGCATGCAGCAGGCAGGGAACACGTGGAGGTGGTGAGCATGTCCACCTGTGAGCAACACGGGGAGGTGGGGGTGGGGTGTGGGGATGGAGGAGCAGGTGAGCACGTCAGTCTATGAGCAACAAGAGGAGGAGGAGGAGGAGGAGAGCGTGGTGGAGGCGGAGGCGGAAGAAGAATAGGGGACACATTTTCAACACAGTTGGACACCCTCCACCGCCTTGGAGAGGTGTTCACTGGAGGTGGGCATGTCAGCTAGTCAGCAGCAAGAGGATAACGTAGAGGTGAGCGTGGAGGTGGAGGAAGTGGAGGTTATGAGTGTGTGGAGTGGGGACATGCCTTCAATTCATCGGGAAACATGCACTGAATCCACTTGGGTACATGTCAGCCTGTGAGCAGAAAGATGAGGGGGAGGATGGAGGACAAGGCTAACAATTCATTTGGATAGTAGCGGTTCTGAGATACACAAAATGCATGTTCCTTAGTGGGTAACATTTTGTCCCAGCCCAACACCTGTCTTGTGGCCCTTGATGATGAAACAAATCACCGGGTTGCGGTGCACATCACAGGAACGTTTGCAACACTGGCCTGCAGCCCGGCTGCAGCCCCCCCCACCTCCCCGACCACACACACAGACACACTCAGAAACGCACAAACTCTCACCTCGTGGAACTTCTTGAAAAAAGGCATCGGGTTCCGGAGCCACAGCACGTCCACGTCAGCGATGACGACCTGCACATGGTCGTTTCAGTGTGTCTCATGTCCAACGAGGCCTGGTAGCACTATAAGGAATAATACGGCGCAATACGGCACAGGTTCTGTCGGATTGTGCCATCATGCAACGAGGCATGGCATTTTGTACATGGGACAGGCGCCCGCTGAACCGTTCAGCGGCAGGAAAATGTTTATGAGACCATCTCATTCACACGTCCGCGATGAGGACCTATTCTCCCCTCCTGGGCTTGCCTGCACGTCCAGCTGCAGGAATATACTGATGAGCCGGATCTTCTCACGGCCCATCTTGGCGAAGGTTTTGGAGCCCCAGCCAAAGTCTCCCAGTGTCAGGCCGCTCTTCATACTGAAGCAATTCATGTTCCGCTCCACCAGGGCCTGCCACAATGGAGTTCACACAAAAATCAATAAATGCCAGGTCCAAGCATGGCGAATGTTTTGGAGCCCCAGCTGAAGTGTCACCTAGCGTCAGGCCGCTCTGCATGCTGAATCAATTCATGTTATACTCCACCAGGGCCTTTGAATAGGACAGCGACAGATAGCCAAGCATCAGGCCACTCATGTTGGAGCAGATCATATTACGCCCCACCCGCAAGTCATGTTACGCCCCACCACTGAAGCACTTCGTTGAATGTGCCCCGCAGAATGTCGTGAGGGGATAGAACTGCTGTGGGTCGAGCGGTCTCACGCCTCCTGCTTAGGCGGAGGAGCAGTCTTTCTTTCTAACACTCCACCAGGGCCGGTGAACAGGAAAGGGACAGCCAGCCCAGGACCAAACAAGGCAGCTGCCATTGCCAGCACCACCTCTTCTGCCCTCTCCTCCTCTCACATACACACATACTAACCTCCAAGACCTGGCCATTCACAGCGCCCCCCCCCCCCCCCGGGTTCACTCCACTTTCTTCAAACCATGCATCTACCATTGCCAGCAACACCGATCATGCCCTCTCCTTCCGCCTATCCCCACACAAACAAACCTCCAGGAGCTGGCCATTCACAGCGCCCCCCCCCCCCCCCCCCCCCCCCCGGGTTCACTCCACTTTCTTCAAACCATGCATCTATCATTGCCAGCAACACCGATCATGCCCTCTCCTTCCGTGTATCCCCCCACAAACAAACCTCCAGGAGCTGGCCATTCACAGCGCCCCCCCCCCCCCCAGGTAACACCTCACTGTCTTCAAACCATGCATCTACCATTGCCAGCAACACCGATCATGCCCTCTCCTTCCGCCTATTCCCACACAAACAAACCTCCAGGAGCTGGCCATTCACAGCGCCCCCCCCCCCCCCCCCCGGGTTCACTCCACTTTCTTCAAACCATGCATCTATCATTGCCAGCAACACCAATCATGCCCTCTCCTTCCGTCTATCCCCCCACAAACAAACCTCCAGGAGCTGGCCATTCACAGCGCACCCCCCCCACACACACCCGGTAATACCCCACTTTCATTCAAACCAGACAGCTACCATTGCCAGCATCATCTCGTGCCCTCCCCTCCCGCCCGTCTCCCTCCACACACATACTAATCTCCAGGAGCTGGTCATCCTTAACTCGCACAATGCAATTGTTAATACCCCACTTTCATTCAAACCAGACAGCTACCATTGCCAGCATCATCTCTAGTGCCCTCCCCTCCCGCCTGTCTCCCTCCACACACATACTAATCTCCAGGAGCTGGTCATCCTTAACTCGCACAATGCAATTGTTAATACCCCACTTTCATTCAAACCAGACAGCTACCATTGCCAGCATCATCTCTAGTGCCCTCCCCTCCCGCCTGTCTCCCTCCACACACATACTAATCTCCAGGAACTGGTCATCCTTAGCTCGCACAATGCAATTGGTCATACCCCACTTTCATTCAAACCAGACAGCTACCATTGCCAGCATCATCTCTAGTGCCCTCCCCTCCCGCCTGTCTCCCTCCACACACATACTAATCTCCAGGAGCTGGTCATCCGTAACTTGCACGATGTACAATTGGTGACACCCAATGTTCTTCAAAAATAGCTGCTATCATTGCCAGCAACACCTCTTCTGCCCTCTCCTCCTCTCCCACCCCCCACTAACACACACACACACACATAACCTCCAGGAGCTGATTTTCCATTGCTCGCACGATAAAGCCAGCTACCCCCCACTCTCTTGAAGCAAGGCTGTTACCATGGCCAGCATCGCCTCTTCTGCCCTCCTCCCCTCCCCTCCTCTACCCACATACTAACCTCTAGGAGCTGGTCGTCCATTGCTCCTACAATGTAGCCGGTGATGCCCACTTTCTGCGGGGGGGAAAGGGAATCAGATATGGGGAAATGGCTATGGGAAACCAATCCTGAAAAATGGGGAAATGGTTATGGAAACCAGAGACGGGAAAATGGTTATGGGAACCGAGATGGGAACCAGTTATGTGGACATGGGAGCATGGGAAGCAGTTATCGCTACATTATCAAGTCGTCCAACCATAAGTAACAGGTCGAACCGGCCCCACCCATGATGCTTACCTTCACATACAACACACATTCACACTTATAGTTCCAGTGGTTTTACGTCATTGGCATTGTTCACACTTCAGGTTTCAGCGTCAATGCTTCCACACTTAGGTGTTATATGGAAGGCACATATTTACCCTCATTAGCAAAAGCGGCTCAGATTTCCCCTCCCTCCCTCGCCTCCTCCCCCGGCCCCCTTTCCTCCCATCCCTCCCCCTCCCTCGCCTCCTCCCTCGCCACCTCCTCTACTCCTCCCCCTCCCCTCCTCCCTCACCTCCTCCCACCCCTCCCTCCCCCCCCGCTTCCTCAACCCCTCCTGCGCACCACTTCCCCTCTCCCCCTCCCTCCCTCCCTGCCTCGACCCCCTGCCCTCCCCCCCTCCCTCGACCCCTCCCCCTCCCCCCTCCCCCCCCCTACCTCCCCCACTCCCTCCACCCCTCCCCCACTCCCTATACCCCTCCCCCACCCATCACTCGCCCCCACGCTCTTGACCCCTCCCCCGCCCCCCCCCCCTCCCTACCTCCTCCCTCGACCCCGAACCCTCCCCCCATCCCTCACCAATCCCTTGAAACCTCCCCCACCCCCCACTCCCCCCACTCCCTCGACCCCTCCTCAGCCCCCACCCTTGCCTCCTCCCCCGGCCTTCATTCCCCCCTCCCCCCTCCCCTCCCCACTCCCTTGACCCCTCCCCCCACATCACCCTTGCCTCCTCCACTGCCCATCCTTCCCCCTTCCCCCCCCCCCCCCCCATCACTATTGCTTCCTCCCCCGCCCATCCTCCCCCCCCATCACCCTCGCCACCTCCCCCACCCCCCACTCCCTCCCGGTTCTCACCTGCGCATGCACCACCCACGGCACAGGTACAACAAGTTCCCCTACTGGGCAAACGCTGCTCATAATAGCCCCCCTCCTCAGTTATCTCCCTCACTCCTAGCCCCCCACTCCCTCCCGGTTCTCACCTGCGCATGCACCACCCACGGCACAGGTACAACAAGTTCCCCTACTGGGCAAACGCTGCTCATTATAGCCCCCCTCCTCAGTTACCTCCCCCACTCCTAGCCCCCCACTCCCTCCCGGTCCTGACCTGCACATGCGCCACCCACGGCACAGGTACAACAAGTTCCCCTACTGGGCAAACGCTGCTCATAAAAGCCCCCCTCCTCAGTTACCTCCCCCACTCCTAGCCCCCCACTCCCCCCCGGTCCTGACCTGCACATGCGCCACCCATGTCATGGCAAACGCCTGGTAGTGCCAGTTGGCCCAGGTCACGATAAGGTAGCCATCCTGCTGGATCTTCTGCACCATCTCCCTGAGATCCCACACGCAACAGAGGGTTAGGGGTTAAGGGTTGAAGGTGGAGGGTAACGTGCTCAGGGTTAAGGTTCACATTTGTCTTTGTTATTTTAGGTTCTAAATTGTTGTGCCGCACTACCTGCTGGATCTTCTGCACTATCTCCCTGAGATCGTTCACACAACATGATAGGGTTAAGGGTTACAAGCTTGTGCATAAGGTTTACATTTGCTTTGTATGTTGCTGTTTTTCAGGCTGTCATTTGTTTGCCCCAATATCTGTCACATAACAGCAGCCAGGACAGGGCAACGCACACTGCAGACAGCGTCCATTATAGCCCCAGCACCCCTCACGCTCGTGCCGGTACTCACTATGTTGGCTTGTACGTGTTGTCCATTTCAGAGAGGCCCTCCTCCTTCATCACAACAACAGCAGTGCTATGCAACGCACACTGCAGACAGCATCCATTGTAGCCCCAGCCCCCGTCACGTTCGTGCCGGTACTCACTTTGTTGGCTTGTACTTATTGTCCATTTGAGAGAGGCCCTCCTCCTTCATCACAACAACAGCAGTGCTATGCAAGGCACACTGCAGGCAGCTTCCATTGCAGCCCCAGCCCCTGTCACGTTCCTGCCGGTACTCACTTTGTTGGCTTGTACTTGTTGTCCATTTCAGAGAGGCCCTCCTCCTCCTTCTTAATCGCAACAGCAGAGCCCCCAGCCTTGACATCGGTCGTTGCTGCAGCCTTCACAACCTCCTTCTTTGGCAAAGCAGTGCCATCGGCCTTGACACCATCCTTCGCGGCGGCCTTTGCCACCTCTGTTGCCGTGGCCTCAGCCTTACTGGCACCGGCCTTGCTGGAGCTTGCTAATGCAGCGGCCTTCCTCTCTGCTATCACTCCGGCTACTGCCTTTTCGACAATAACAGCAGCTCCTGCCCTGGCTTCGGCCACCGCAACTGCAGTCTTCGCTTCGGCTGCCTCTACGTCAGATTTTCCTTTCGCCACCGCGGCTTTGGCCTCGGCCCTAGCTGCCGCAGCTTCTGCCTTTGCTTCATCTACTGCGGCCTTAGCTTTAAGCAGCGCATCAGCGCCATTGACCTGAGAAGGTCGAAAATAGCGCAAAGCCTAATCAGTAAGGTGTGAGATTTTACATGCGAACATGGCTCCGTGAGCGTGTGAAATCGAGGGGCCGTCCGTTCAAGCTTTTGAGAGTGAGAACATGTCATTATCATGCATGTGGCCATTCCCATGCAAGCAGGCAGGCGAGGGTGTGAAAATGGCAGTATGCACTCATTTTGCCGAACGGCGAAGTGTGCATGCGAGCTGATAGAGATGAGGGCGTGAGAGCATGCATACTTGTCATACTTGGCATTTGAACGGATGTAAGTAGTGTACAGGTAAGGAATGCATCAATACATGTGGGAAAGATGATGAGGCACAACTCTAGAGCATGAAAATTCAGTAAATGCATTATAGAACGGGGGCATGGAAGCATCAGAGCACAAGAGGTTCCGCTGCTGACTTGCATGGGGAATTTGCTTGATCAAACTCATACTTGATCAGACTGTACCTGCTCCGCTGTTGCATCCTTGAATATCCGACCTTTCCCTGATGAGTGCAAATGGAAACACGACGAATTGTTAGACTCACCGCTGGACAGCGACCATGCAGATGTAGCAGGTGAGGTCGCCAAACAAACTCTCTCTCTAAGATTTAAGCTTCCGTGGGATATCCATATGTCGTCTCTTGAATTTAGTAGTGCAAATGAGGGGAAATCGCACCTGCTGCTTCTCCCTCGACCACGGCTAACAAGTGCTCATTGGGGCGATGTGTACGCAGATCGTGTGTCACAGAATCATAAACGTCATGAAATGAAGTATGTCGCCCTAGCATGAACACAAGGGAGAAGAAACCCAGTAGCATTAAACCCAAGATCCCCAGTGCAACTCCGCGTCGAGGCCGTAAAGGGGGAGCCATCGTGTTAAATACAAGGCTATGATATTAATATTACGTCCAATATGCGCAACTATGTTGAGGCATGTGCGTGCTGCGAGGTCTCAGCCTGTCGGAGCAGTTCTACGAACTGCCGTACGATATTTTTGAATCCTTCCAAATCCGATCTGGTGTTGATGGGTACATGTTGAACTCGAAAGGTCTGTCGAGCTTCACAACCGATGTGGTTATTGTCTTTACTAAGTCATATATTTCCCGGCTATCTTTGCATCCGAAAATCCTCAGAGGGCCGGAGGGCATCCAGTCACATGTTAACCGGTAGTCCTAGTCCTCTTGAGTATCTTTGTGAGGAATTTCCTGCCTCAGGACAAGGTCGACTCCTCAAATACGATCAAAATCAGATCCAAACTGATCCATATGTTTAATGCATCCGGTGTACGGCTACCGGGTTCCATGCAGCGAGTAAGGCTTAGGCCCTGCATCTTGCTCTTTAATTGCCGAACAGTGACCCTGATAAGTGATAACCCCCATGTGGCGTGCTCTGTTGTCAGTATCGATAGGATCAAAAGGGACAGGGTTTTTTTAAGCAGGCTGCCCACCCATGAATAAAATAGGAATCTCACAGATTCAGCACTCAGCAGACGTTTAGCGCTGAACCATGTTGTACCATGTTGTACACAAGTAAACAACAGTCAGAGAATTATTTAACTTCCACACTTTCAATTATCAGCAAGACAACAAAATTGATGTGCTCCTTGTCAAACTGTGCGGGTGTCAGCTAGTAAACCAAGCTGGGCACCTGTTGGCAAAGGGAACAAAGCATTTTCTGTAAGGAAGCGAACGCACATGTGTCCTAACAAAAGCAGCGTGAAATGTAGCAGTTGTCTCAGACGAGGCAGCATTAGATGATTCAACAACATCAGATGCTAATTCAGGAGCTGCGACACTACCAGTTATCTGGCACTCGTGCAAGCAAGATAAAGTCAAACAAGGCAGCACACGACATGGCCTGGTTTTGAAAAAGGCCAGGTCACATCTGAATGCTGATCACGGTGATTGACTGTCGTAACAGGTGACATGTACTCTTCATCAATTAAATGTTTTTGAAACACCTGAGTGATTTCCAATTTAAATTCGGACTCAAGATCTGCAGGTCGGGATCTGATCCAAATTCAGCAGGTCAGGTTCTGGAACTCATGACATTAAACATTTGGATCTGAATTTTAAGATCTGCAATTACATGACTGCAATTTTAAGCGTTGCAGTTTACGAAATGCGATTTTATGATCTGCTGCATTACCTCTGCTTGCTTTATGATCTAAAGGTTTTAGATCTGCAATTTTATATCTGCAGACTCTACATCTGCATGTGAATAGCTGCAATTGTGAAAGCCGCATGGAATGTCTAGCAATCTAAGATCTGCAACCCAAGATGTGCAGGTTGTACATCTGCAGGTGATGAGCTGCATGCTGTAGATCTGTGTGCTTTAGGATATGCAGTTTTAGGATCTGCAGATTGCAAAGTTGCAGCAAAGCGCTGTTAAGCCGGCACATACATTTTGCTACTTGCGTTGAAAGATATACTGTGACACCATGCATTGTACGCATAAGCAGTACAAGGCATACAGTCATGATAATTAAATCAGGGTAACTCTGACAAAGGTTTGGTACTGAGACCCTCGGGTTAAAATGGGAGAGATATCAATAAAAGCTACCGTAGGATACACACATCGGGATGTCAGTGAGCTCAAGGGGGCTCATAGAAAAATCAAACAAGTGAGGCAGACTATCGTATGCAGGTTCAGTTAATTAGGTCAACTGCTTGGGTACACAACCCCATCATGTGAAGGAATGATAGGACCGTGTATGCAGCCAAGGCAAGAAAAACCAAAATAGAATTGTTCAGATGTGGGTTCAGATGTGGGGACATCAAGGGTTCAGATGTGGGTTCAGATGTGGGGGCATCAAGGGTTCACATGGGGGTTCAGATGTGAGTTCAGATGTGGGAGGCATCAATGGTGCAGATGACCTCAAGCAACTCTTGGAAATTGGGGGGGAACGAATGGCAACGGTCCGGACGTACGGTCAGCGAATTAAGGGCCTAGCAATAAAATAGTTAAGGGCGTAGCAATACAATAGTTTTGAAATGAGAACTCACTTGTTTCTCTATCCAGCACATTGGCCATGAGCCAAGGGAAGTTGCACTGCCTGACGAGCTTGATCAGCTGTTGTGTCCCAAAGTCTAGGTCATGGTTCCCGACACATGCAACATGCACGCCGATGGCATTCAGCACAGGTGGCATGTGAGCTCCGAGCGTGATTGTTGACAGCAAAGATGGGTTGAAGGCATCACCGGAGAAGACGACCAAAGGGTGGCTTGGTCGCCATGCAAGGACTTCACCTACCGGCAGGGAAGGGGATTCAACATGGACGGGAACGGAAAATCGTACAAGTAATTGGGGAAATCGTACTAGAACGCAGGCCTCATATGGACCTGATCAGCATGATCAATCGATGCTCAGCATATGAATGTCTCACTGTATGCGCCAGTCGCGCTGCTCCCCCCGCTCCCGTTTTCGAAGGCTACCCTCCCAAACTCTTAATTACTGACTGAAAACTGGCGTTGACAATCAATAAGTAGTATATTCATGGATCCCTCAACCCCAAGCAACGGTAATTATGAGGGAAGACAAAGCAAATCTACTGCAGGTGACAAGATGTTGTTGCGCATGTAGACCTCTTGGGGAGTTGTGTACCGTAAACCGTCTTTGACTCCGCGCACAAATTAAATAATTATAGGGGTGCGCGGACATGGTGCGCGATAATATTAATTCAAAAAAGTCAGCTGCGCGGAGCGTCAGTCAGGTGCCCAAAAAACTATTTGGGGGTGCGCGGTATGAATTAAAAACAGCACTTTTTACAAAAATTGTGCGCTAGCGCGCGACTGTTTGATTCAACATCCGTTTAGTCATCCTTGTCAAGTTTGACGGCGCTGATAGTGCCAGACGAAGTGCCAGACGTTTTCCCTGCTTATGCCTTGAGAGCGTTACGGTATCGTTGCTAGCAGGCGGGTGCTAGCATCAAACGAAGTTTTAACTGAGCTTTCCGGTACAGGCTGAAAGTGCTGCGCGGACTAAAATTTAAATTATTTCAGTGATTCGCGATGTGCAATTAAATTCTTTGCTGCGCGGCGTTAAATTATATTAAAATTTCGTCGCTGCGCGCACTAAAATTAAATTCTTTTTGGGGTGCGCGGACTAATTAAATAATTATTTTTTCCGGGGTGCGCGGAGTCTAAGGCGTTTTACTGTGTACCAATTGTACGAGGGCGTCCAGAATAAAAGTCTCAGTGTACCGTACCGGAATATGGTACTTGTTTGCCTAAATCTCTCGGCCATGCTTGCTCCAGGACCTGTGTGTGGGCGGGTGGCGGGTTTGCTATGTCACGATGCATTCCAGCCACAGTTTATGGTGCACAAATCAGCTTCAATTCAGCTACATGACGGCCCCCAGCTAAGGGGGGCTTGGTATTGCATGCACGGTGCTTGAGCTGCCGGCCCTAGGCCGGTCATGATTCGGCCCCTCCATTGGCCCAGTGGTGGCTGCCCAACAGCCTCCCAAAGGCGGTCTGGTGTAGCCTAAAAGAAACACGGAATCAAGCGTCTTGTAAGCTTCCAGGAGACAAGTCTTAAAGTACCATTTCTTTTTACCTAAATTACTTTTACCTAAATTATTTTTACCTACGGTACATTTTACCTAAATTACTTTTACCTTCATTATTTTTACCTACATTTTACCTAAATTACTTGTTACCTACATTACATTTGCTCCAGGACCTGTGTTTGGCAGGTTCGTAACGCGATAAGGCATGCCGGCGTCTCTTATGCTTCCAGGATGAGAGGGATGTCCGAGCCCTCTCATGCTCGTGTGATTAAAAACCACGGTTGATCTCCTGCTCTTGCTCATGTGTGATTCTACTCTGCACTGCTGCAGGAAACGAAAGGGTTACTCAGGTGTGGGGTCATGCCGGGGCAAGATGACTAGAATCCAGCGCAACAGGTCATGCCATGGCATAATCACTGGAATTCAATCCAGGGCAACTGTGGCTGGGGTACTCGGGGTACAGGGCAGCTAGATGTACATCCGCATTGGAGGCTATCAGCTACGTCGGAAATCACCTGGTCTCTCGATAATCAAAAGGTGTTTATTTTGTCTAATGCGCACCAAGCCAACTTTTGGGGTGGTTGCCGGTCAGCCACCACTGGGTCGATGAGGGGACCTACCTCGACTGGCCTACTGACGGTGCCACGCTGGCCCACCAGGCCGGGCATCTCCTCTGAGGACCCTGTCACCACGAAACAACAGCGCTGAGTCAGGGAGGCGCCAAGGCACTGAGTAGTGGGGATGGCCGGACACGGCTGCTGCGGACGCTTGGGCAGATGATGTTCCTGTGGGCCACTGCCGAGCACGACAGTGGCCGCAAAGGACCTGCTCTGAGCCGCAGGTGTGGGCGGAGCATGCGCAGCAGGCGGGGGCTGCTTTTTCTTTTGCTTGGACTTTACAAAGTGGGAGGCAGGCCGCCCAACCCTGAAAAACCTGAGACGCTAACACAAGAAAAGCAGCCCGGGTGCGCATGGGGCCCTCGTCGGCAGCTAAGAGAAGGCGGGAGAGCCCCAATGGCTCCAGTTGGGTGTGGACTGAGGACCAAAAGTTCGGACTCTGGATGCTAGATTAGGGGACGGCCCCGAGGAGCGGACACTGTACAGAGACGCACCCTTACTTTGCTCTTTGTCTCCCTACATCGCATCTATTGCGAAATATATATATGAATGTTTGTGAAGACTAAATCGTGACGAATCTGGAAATTCCGAGGTTGGATGCTTTCTTGTCAGGGATAGCTTTCTGACTCCTGCTTGTGCTGTGGGAATGCTTGTCTGTTAGACTAACTGGCCCCTGTGCTTCCTTCTGGCTTTCGACCGTTGCGTCGTAAAGGTTGCGTCGAACACTTGCATATTATATTGGAATGGACATTTTGCTTGCATTAATAGCTCTGGATAATTCGACGAGTTGTCTGTTTCGCAACCTATTTGCGAAGTCCTAACCAGCAGAAATATCCAGCCCTGTTGTCTACTGGTTCCCAATTGTGAGAGACTTGCTCACCTATGGAAACTTGCAGAATATTCCAGCCTTGCCCTCACCTGCGGGAACCAGTATTGCTTGTTATTATGCTTCTGGATTAAATGTCTTAATTATGACATTGCAAATTGGGTGACGCCACCGGTGCGTATCAATCGTCCTAACTGCTGCGTATGCATTTCCTTTCGATGCGCAGGATGGTCTTATTTGATACTACACAGAGCCTCATAGAGTTCCTAGACGACCTCCAGCAGGGCTACGGCGGAAGATATGGGCATGTTCTCTGGGACGCAGAGATCCGTTCTTCAGACGTGAGTCTTGATTAGCAGCTCAAGGACCGGTGAAGATGCACGAGCCCCCCTTTTGCCCAGTGCTCCTTCATGGTGCCTCCTCCCGCTCCCATACAGGAGCTGGCAGCTTGCAGCGCGGAGGCGCTGCAGGGGCTGGGAGTTCACAACGTCGCACATGCTAGCAATATTCAGCGCAAGTCTGGTGAGAACTCAATGATGTAACCACAGGGGCTCTCATGAATATCGATTCCATGCTACCGCCCGTCTCCTTGCCCCACACCTGCTCCCCCCCCCGCATCTGGAGCCCCGAGTAGGAGTGCGCCCAACAGGTGTGTGTTGTGCCTGCCTCGTGGCGGCTCGCCCCCTTGGGGCCTGCACAAAACTGAACTGCATTTTGCTCATCAGCCTCCGGCCGTCGTTTTGCGTTTCACACGCCTGTCCCCGGGGTGGGTGGGACTCAGTCCCCGCATGGTCTCACTAGAGCATAAACTCCATGCATGTGCTGCCGCCCCCCAACCTGCCCCATCCCCCCACATTTGGAACCTTGCGCCCTCTGAGGGATGCACAAGCACCTCCTGGCATGGACATGGGGGTGCAGTGAGTGCACGCAGCTGAAGTGTGACCTCATGCATGGGGTGCTCTGGCACAGCTGGTGCTGTCGCACGCCTCCCCAGGGTGGGTGGGACTGCTCCATGCCGCCTCAGTGCTTGCATGACTCTGCAGGGTACATCCCTCCCAGCCCCTAGCAGTTCTCCAGCCCCTCCTTGCCCTCAGAGGAGTGCAAGGTGGGGTTACGCACAGACGCGTGGCCCAGCCGCCGGGGTGGGGTAGCGCACTTGTGAACACAGCCTTATCCCCATCTCGCACGTGCAGGCCGACCAGAGCCCCCCTTGCATCTGGCCCTCCCTTGCTGCTCTCGCACGTACTCGCACGTCCTGCATGCATGGGCTCTCTGTGACCATAAGGTGTCTGTTTGGGGTCCGATCGGGCCTTTGGTGGCTGTGCGGCGGATTGCCCTAGGTGCATGTCCCCGGGTACAGCCTGCTTGCCTAGTGGTGTGTTCCCGTCTCCAGGGTGCAGCCTTCCTGCCTGGTGGTGTGTGCCCCGCATGACCACGCGCTGGTCCCTGTGTGGCTCCATGTGGGCCGCGTGCACGGGGTAGCATTGGTTAGGACCGTGTGCATGGGGGTGCGTGCGGAGGACACATGACGGAGTGATATCTTCGGACGTCCCCACACCATTCCCTGCATTCCTCTGCCACGTGCCTTCTGCCGGATGCCATGATCCATTATGGGAGCAGCCTCAGCTGGTGCCATGCCCCGTCATGCCTCGGGCAAGGCTTAGACTTATGCCATGCTTGCGTATGGGAGGAGGCCATGCCAGGTTGCAGGACAATCGAGACCCTTGAGCACCCCCATGCAGGTCATGTGTCATGCGCCCCCCCTTCACGGTAGTTGCTGTCACATGCCCCCCCTGCAAGGCAGGTGCTGACACGCCTGTCCCCGGGGTGGGTGGGACTGCCCAATCAGTCCCCGCATGGTCTCCCAAGAGCCCCGGAATGGGCGAAATAAAAAAACTCAATGAATGTGCAGCCATTCGCCATCCAGTGTGGCTGGCAGCGCTTGCACGTGGCCTGCAGAAGGGTAGCTCAACTGTAGCCGAGGGTAGCTGGATGGTAGCTGAACTGTAGCCCATCTGAACTAGCACCATGGGCCTGACAGGTAGTGGCCAGCATCCTACAGTGGTGCTCCCCGCTGTCGCGCCACTCTCCCCTGCTGTTTTCCTTTTTTTCTTCCACAAGGCCATATTCGGCAGTCTGCCCCGCGTGTTGACCGGCCTAAGGAGCGTGGCCGGCAAGAAGGGTACAGGCAGTAAACCCCACTGCCACCCTGGTGGATGCGGTGGGGCAGTGCATTGTGGATGGTGTTTCAGCGCATGGCAGATGGTGGGGAAAAGCATGGTGGGGCTGCACACTAGCACGCTAGCCCTGTCCATGGGTTGTGAAACGCACCTGTGTTTCTCCCATTGCTGCCCTCATGCATGTTGTGCCCCAATGCACCCCCATGCGCCCCCTCCAAAGCTGCCGCCGGGCCCACATGCCCTGGAGCATGACACTGTTAGGTAGTGGCCAACAACAGGTCTGCAGGAAGGCGGCTGCATGCCGCCTTGGAGCTTGCATGACTCTGCATGGTACATCCCTCCCAGCCCCCTAGCAGTTCTCCAGCCCCTCCTTGCCCTCAGAGGAGTGCAAGGTGGGGCTGCGCACAGACGCGTGGCCCAATCGCCGGGGTGGGGTAGCGCACTTGTGGTTCCCCCATTGTTGCCCTCTCTCATGCTGCAGCCCCCCCACGCTAGTCCCCTGCCGTGGCCAAGACACGCGGGCTTCAATGAAATCTAAGTGCGCACAGATTGAGGATCGGCCAGGCAAGGGACTACGGTATGTGCGCCAGGTCCCAGTCCCGGTCTCGATGGGTCACACATGGTTCAGGATGCACCCGTTCCTCCGCACCTGTCCCCGATGTCCCCGCTGCTGCTCCCGCCGCCGCCGCTGCAGGCAACAAGCACCAGATGATTCGTCAGGAAATGAGCAAATATCGAAAAGTGGTGTAGCAGACACCTCATGGGCAGCAGGCACTGCGCTCCGAGGCAGGGGGGGGGGGCTCCATAGCAATGTAGGGAGGTGTGCCCCGCTCGCGCTTGTTTTGGTGCAAATGAGGCTAGGGTAGGGGGCCCAAGGTCCCTTGAACAGGGCTTCTGGCTTGTGAGCTGCTCTACATCTACACTGTGGCCCCCGGCCAGAGGCCCCATGTGCGGCAAGGCATGCTGCCTGGCCTCCAGCCTGTGCTCTTGGGGTACTTGCTGCTAGTCAGCAGCCCTGGCCATGAACGGCTGCGTGCGCCCTGCGCTCCCTATGCTCATTCAGAGGCCTATGCTAGGGGAGGTAACAACAGGTCTGCATGAAGGCGGCCGCATGCCGCCCTGGAGCTTGCCAGACCCTGCAGGGTACATCCCTCCCAGCCCCCTAGCAGTTCGCCAGCCCCTCCTTGCCCACAGAGGAGTGCAAGGTGGGGCTGCGCACAGACGCGTAGCCCAGTCCCGGGGTGGGGCAGCGCACCCCCCTGAGACTCATGCGTTCAAACCGCCTGCACCCCCCCTGCGAGTGCCCTGCCTCACGCCAACCCCTCCCTACTGGTGCCGCCATCCCAGCTGAGCAACATTCCGCTGCGACTCACAGGGATCGCAGGGCTGAGAGCTGCACCCCGTTTTGAATGTCCCCCCGCATGGGCTCCCAAGAACCCCAGCACTCCCCCTTATTTCACAACCTCAACTGCTACCCCTTCCCTGCCTCGCCCACACGACCCATGCACATGTGCATGCGGCCCATGCAGCTGGGCACAGATAACCTACTGCCTGGCTTTGCTATTTTAATTATTTCCTGACATTTTGTTTGCTCGTGATTGCAGCGGAAGCGGTGCAGCCGGCGGCAGCAACGAAAGGTGGGCGTAGGGAGGGGATCTAGGGTGAGGCAGAAGGGTGGGGTCCGTTTCACTGTTGTGAGCTATGGAACACGCTTGGCCCCTGCACTCAAGCGACGTCCACTGTAGCCGCTAAAAAACAGTGCGGTAGGCAAGTAGGGGCAGGGTCCCCGGGCCCCCTTCTTTAAATTTTGGCGCTATTTGGAGGGATCGCCGTCCTCACAAGTTGTCGGCAGGCCTCCCCGCGGCCGCTAAAGGCCAGTTAGGCCCCAAACCTAGATCGGCCACCGTCATGAGGCCCTAGCAGCATGGCCACAGTTTGGGCCGGAGGCCGGAGTGTAGCTGCCAAGTTGCTGACCTTAATTTATACAAACTGCTGAAGGACCCCTTCTTCTCCTGCCGTCGTGGCCCCCTAGGTTGCCGCCCTGAACGCCTGAGCACCTTCCAACCCTCCTGGCTGCCCTTTTTGCCCCACTTGGCCCTCCAGCCCCCGAGGCAGGCCCACAGTTGTTTGGACCAGCCTCTCCCCCCATGGTTGCGGCCCGTCTCTTCCCCCCCCCTGCCCCCCCCCCCCCGCATTTTCCGTGGAGGGGTGCGCGAGTTTTTTTATTTTTAAATTATTTGTTCCCTTGCTGACTGCAGTGGAGGCTGCAGCAGCTGCTGTGGCGCCTGTCCCCTTCCCTCCCGCCCGCCTTTGCACCCGTCCCCTTAAGGCTCTCCTCATGCACTGTGGTGGGAGGGGCAGGTGGGGCTCTAGGGTGGGTCCAAGGGGTGGCGTCTCAGCGCCCTGCCTCCCTCCCTCCCCATGACTTACGCTGCTCAATGTAGGCAAGGTCAACGTGCTTGATGCCGCGTTGAGTACATGCAAGCTGCTGAAGCTGGAGCCCACCCAGACAAAACGAAGTTCGAGCAGCCATAAGAGCAGAAGGTCCCGCAGCTTCAGAACCTGCACTGAGATGGACATTGATGGGGGATTGAACAGGCTCTGCGATCTTCTGCGAGACTGCTCCATCATGGTGGACGCCCCCCTCATAACTGCTCCTGCACTGGCCGGCAACGAGGGTGGTGTTGCCTCAGCATTTGCTTCCCACCAGCTTCCGGTTGTTCATCAGGTGAGGCACGGCTACTTTCTGCACCATGCCTATTGCAAATGAGGCGCTCGTGCTTTACCGGTGCACTGCTGCCATGCCAAACTATTCAGCGAGAGCAAATTTTCGAAGCGCACGCTTCTTGTTAGAGTGCATGTTGTTCCACAGGCCGCCTCACATGGACACATGGGACTTGTAAATAGCATGGCGTCATGCTATTGAGACTGTTTGGAAGGTCGTTGTCCCCTCCGCCTCCTGGATCAGCCACGCCATGCCTCGCTCTTTGAGTGCTCCACCCTGGAGCTCCTTGTCGGAGTACTAGAAGCTCTGCATGGCCTGTGTGGTCACACCACCGCATGCTGTTGTAGCGCAACCCGTTCCTTCACCCCACCACCAAGCTTGTCTCTACCCCTCTGAAGTTCCAATGTGCATCTATCAATCCTGTTCTCATGAGCTTCCCTGCATTGCCTCTGATCGGTGCCACCTTTGCAGATCCTCAGGGCCCTTGAGGTAAAAGCCCGCTGCGGCACTGGCGACGGAAATCAGGCCATCACATCCTACTGCGACATCAAGGTCTTCAATGCTTTTGCGGAGGAGGCGAGTGCAGATGACATCCTAATAGGGCTTCTGGAGTTCAAGACTTTCTGGAAGATCGATCTCTGCGGCAAGTCGCTGGTCGAGGTGGTCAACATCGAGGACAATGTCGCCAGTGTGTTTGAGCAGAACGCCAAGAACGCTGTACAGCAGGTGTGCATGTCTCCCTTTTCCCGACACCTTATGGCATGCTGCCATCTTGACTGGGCGTGGATGATGAGCAGAGCGCTGTGCCCTGATGGTGTTCTTTGGGGCTGAAGGAAGGGCTGTGTGTCACATGTGGTGTGCCACAGAAATTGCGAACTGCGTAGTGCTTTGCCGAGATGTGCTGTCATGCACTGCAAGGCCACAGTTTGGCTCAGTAGTTTGACCATCCGCTATCGCAAGGATGTCTCAAGCAAGACCCACAACTATCTATGAGCACTTGCGCCCCTCCCTCAGAAAAAATATTCAAATCTCAGTTGTTCAGTGAAATGGAACGTGTCTCCCTGTGATCTGCTTCTTTTGCCCAGCTCTTTGGGGACCTCATTCACTGCAACAAGGCTGTGGGCTTGCTGAGCACCTTCAACCAGAGCTGGATGGTCCGACGTACGGCGGCTGACTCGCTCGATTTGCAGGTGTGCACACGCAAGCAGTTGCTACTTCATCTGTAGCTCAATCCTTGGTAAACACACCAGGTAAAGCTTGACTGGCTGCATGGGGTGCAATCACTCAGGTGCTCTCAGTTGGTCTTGCTGCGACTGGTCTTGCCTGCCCTTTTGGGGAGCCAGCCATTGAGAAATGTGACACCATGGGACAGCGTGACCATCATGGCCTGCTACAGCCTTGATAGCCCTGACAGCCATTTGGGTCTTGGTGACCTTCGGCTCTTGACTTGTTGCCAGACCATGACCTTGACCATCTCAGCATGAGTGGTTTGAGCGACCGAGGGACACATCACGACGATCGACGTCGCGCTTTCCCTTTGTTGTCGCAGATTTCGAAGGCGTTTACCCCGCAAGACCGCCACTTGCTACTAATGGTGTACGCTTTAAAGGTATGTCCACTTGCCGCACAATGCGCTTCCAGGGATGCGTGTGTGTCTCAAAATCAGTCCCCTTCATGCTCTCTAAATACGTTGCCAGATTTGATGTTTGAAGATCTTACTTTGTGTGCATGCTATGACACATGGTTTGCAATGTTGTGACCTATGCCAATTGATCAGCTATGTTCTGTGCTGTATAGTAAGTGAAGTGACTTGAACTGACACGGCATGGTCTACATTTGTTGCATGCAGCATTATACAGCACTCAACACGTCACGTAGCTCATACCACAACACTTGCACCATTGATTCTAGCTGCTGCTGTTGTGGCTGCTCCCGACCCTGCAGGAGATGACACTCGCAGCGCCGATGCCGAAGGAGGATGTCCCGGATTCCCAGCCAAGCGAGAATAACCCGTACGGCTCGGGGAGTGAGCCACAGGACAACGGGGAAAATGACGATGAAACCGGTGATCCAAGCTATCAGGGCAACGACGGACCCAAGCGCCCGGGCGAGGTGAACAGCACCCACCAGTCGCCCCGCAAGAGGCGGAGCGGCCAGTCATATAGCCTGGGCCTGAGCAGCACACTGCAGATCTGGTCTCTGAAAAGCATGCAGCTCGGTGAGTGGCCCAACACCAGCTTGAAAGTATGCAGTCGTGAAATTATACGCGCCTCGGAAAGGGATAATTTTCCGTGTGCAGCAAGGAACATCATTCGGTTCGGACATGTGTCTGACTAATTTCTATGTGCATGTGCGCACACATTCATTTTTGGCATGTGGCCAGGTTGTGCTGATGTATTGGGTGCGCAAAGCAACGGCATAGTAGCCTGCGTCCCCTTTGATCATGTGGTTCTCACACACTGTGCAAATCACAGCATGGTGAAATGTTGATAGGGTTAAGTCTCTTATTGTACACATAAGTCTTTGCCGTGTGTCATCATCCATCTTCCACAATTCGTTTTTTTTGTTTAGTTGGTGCTGTTTGAGATGGCAGCTATGAGCTATGGTGCTTGCTCCAAAAATGGGATTCACCTTGCAGGGTGGCAAAGCTTTGTAGTCGCTTGAACGTGCTACCTAAGTGCTCAATGCCATGCTCATAGTTGGTGCGGTAGGGCAATATATGCCACATCTCTTCAATCTCACTGAGCACATGGCTATTTTCCCAATCCACGTCTCTCTTCCCAGGTAAGCTCATCAGTATCGGCGGCACTGGCACTGTGTATGGTGCTCGTCTCCACGGCACCCAACCCGCGGCCGTCAAGTGCTTTGGGGCCACCCGCGACGGCGAGGCGGAGATGCTGAAGGAGCTGGATATGTACCGCAAGGTGCAGTGCCTGCAAGGGGTGTCTGTGCCTACCGTCCTGGCGCACGGGCTTATGGACCACACCTTCTCCCCTTTCATCGCCATGTCATTGGAGGGCAACTCGCTTGCTTCATCAGGTGTGACACACCACGCTCTTGTCTGCATTGTTGATTGCCTTAGCATACACCATCTATCGTGTTGCAGGCATGACCATCATTTGGCCAATTGTGTTTTGTTGTGAGCTGGGCTGACCAGCTTCTTGCCCCTACTGTATCTTAAAATACCAGACTTGACAATATTTTGAAGTGGTGCACATGATCCACTATTGCATGTGGGATGATTGGGAACATGCTCTGCTTAGGGAGTTTGTATTGGTTGACCTGCAGCGGGTGCGGCTGTGATTGCCATATGCTCTTATTCTTGTTGCAAGATGCCTGTCATGGTGTGCTTGCATTTTTAATTGTTGAGGATTACATGGGAGGCCGGCCGCCGAGCAGCCTTTATCCCTAAAGAACTGAACCTAGGAAAACCTAGGAGGCAGACAAGTAAGGAGCCGAAGGGCCCAACATCATGACAACAAGAGAAGGCCTGGGGGCCAACCCAAACACTAGAGCAGCCACAGCAGAGCACAAGCCCTAAGAGCCAAGCCCCAAAGCAGACAGCTACCAAGAACTAACTTGCATGCCTAGACCATGAACCCTGAACCCTAGTCACATCCACAGCCAGTGTTGGCATTCCTTGACATAGCGCGCGCTTCTTTGCATGCCCTCGCCCCACCAGGTGTCACGGCAGAGACCAGCGTTGCTGCGGTGTCAACAATGCAGCAGCTGCACCAGCTGGGCATACTGCACGGTGACGTGCGTCTGGAAAACCTGGTCGTCAACCAGGACACGGGCTCTGTCAAGGTCATCGACCTGGGGCGTTCAGTCTTGGGTGCCAGCCGAAAGGCATGCGCAGCAGAGATTGCCAAGCTTCAGCAGCTGCTGCATGGCTGTGTGCATGGGTGAAGGGGCATGAATCCACTGAGCATGGCATCTGGTCGGGTAGGGCTCCTTTTAACTGCATGCTAGTGTGCACGGCTTCACTGACGAGATTCCCAAAAGGCCTTTCTGTGTTACGGACCCAATGAAAAGCGGGACTGGGTTGGTTTGGGCGTGGCAGGAGGCAGGAGGGTGCTCAGTGTTTTAAGGGACAGTAAAAGGGATGCTGCTGTCAGGTAGATCGAGATACATCTCTAGATCCAGATCTGGATAGAGCAGTAGATCCACGTTGCTGCCAGGCGGGTTGCCGTATGGCTCTCCATCCGCATGGCGGTCTGTAATGGAGAGGCGGTGGCGGGCGCCCCTCTGCTTCTGTTTGATGGGTGGCGCGAAGCGGCCTCCCAATTGTTTGCATGATGGATCCTATGGGCGTAACCGCCGCAGAATCTTCATCATAACACCGTATACCTTCTGTGCCTGAGTGATCATGCAGTGCAGTGCAAACGTTAGTGCTCTTCAGCTACGGTTCAGCCATGCTTCAGCTACAGTTCAGCTCTAGGCCTTCTCAGTGCCTAAACGATACAGTTGTAATTAGTTCCATACAATTCAGCTACAGTTCAGCTACACTCCCAGTTACACCCCCAGCTACATCTCAACTACATTTGACATGCATCAAGAGATGACCTGGTGCAGCATGAGTGTACAGCTGCAGCACACTCTGGATTATACGCTTTTGGGGACCTAGTCCACAGACCCTTACCCCTGACGCACCTGTGTCAACACAGAGGTCCCGCCGGCCAGCCACAGCGGCGCCCCCACCCCCACCACCAGGAGTCCCCGCATAAGCAGATGCGGCACCGGCAGCATTCACAGGACCATTGTGAATATCCTCTCCCCGAGGCAGGAGCAGCCGTTGGCGTGAGCCTCCTGGCGGACGATCAGTCATTCCAGGGGCAGCACCAAGGGCACCCGTGGCCATCGGTTCCGGCAGATCAACGTCGTCGTCCTCAGCACCAACTGCTGGGTCACTGCATCCCAGGCGGCGCTGTTGCCTCCGCCACATGGCCAGCTGCTGGGCCTCCTCATGGGCTCGGATGACCTGCGAGGGGGTCAGGGTTCATGGGCTTCAAGTTAAGGGATAGGAAGCCAGATCTGGATCTAGATAGAAAGAAGCTACCTCCTACCGGGGCGTGAGGGCTCAGGCAACAATACAGCTTACCCCCTGCACGACTTCTCCACATTTTCTGTTCATGAGGGTGCCCTGCGCACCTGTATTTTATATTTCAGTACATTCACAAGCATGCGCCCCTTTTTGCCGTGCCCAGCTGCCGGCAACCCTACCGTACCCTCACGAAACTGAGCCATGTATGCCATGGAGCTCCTCTCCCCCCCTGCTCTCCCTCCTGGTGTCCCCTTCCTCCCGCCCGCCCGCCCCTGCTCCATTATCTCTTCTTGCCCCTGCTCTCAGTGGTGCCTACCGCGGACCTCATTGCAAGGCTCCCTCTGGTTACGTTTGCTGCCTGTTAGCCTGTACTGTGTACTACGACTGACGCTCTTGTGCCGCCTAGACCTTGTGTGAATTTTAGCAGTGGCGGTGGCAACTACTTGACCTTGCTGCTCTGGAGCACCCCCATGCAGGGCCTTGCTTCTGCGAGCCCCTGGAGCACCACCCCGCTGCTGTCACCTTCGTTACTGCCCCCTGCCTCTCCCTCCTGCTGAACTTGCCGCTGCCTCTTGGAGTCGAGGGTCGCGCCTGGTCCCAAACTGACAGACTGACTGACGGATATGGGGTGACTCCGGGAGCTTCGCCCCCACGACCTTCGGCCGCCCGGGGGGGCTCCGCCGAATAAGGCCAGGGTAGAAGTAGAACAACAGCAGCCACAGCAGCAAGCAAGGACACGAGTGGGACAGCCAGCAGGAGCAGAGCAGCGAGTAGAACCAGACGTGCAGCCCTAGGTTGGGCTTGGAGGGGCAGGTGGGCGGGATGGGTGGTGTGATGTAGCTGGCCTTGCGCTGGTATTGCACGGACGGGCAGTGCGCATGGGCTATGGGTGTGGGGGTCTGAACTGTGAGTAGTGAGCCACTGGGACTCGGCACACTGGCGCCGTGGCTTGGGGCGGCCAAAATGGAAGCAAAACGGTCTGCCCCCCGCCGCTGTTTTGGAGAGGCCTTATCCCTCTCCCACCCTGTTTTCTGTTGTATCGCTTTTTTTTTTGCTTCAAGGCTATATTCGGTAGACCGTTCGCGGCCGCCAAAGGATTGGAGCCTAACCTGGAGCGGCTTGTAGACCGCCCCTCCCATGCTGCCGCGCTGCCCTTGGTTGCCCCCCTCACCGCATGACTGCCCCTTGGCTGCCCTCGGGTGTGGGGGTGATTTGTGAGGCCTTGTATGGACCTAGTGGTGAACCTTGAGGCATGCACCGACCTGGGGATGGACACTTCCATTACGACGTGTCTCCAGATTTCCCCCCTCAGGGCCAGCCGGATTCGCCCGTCCCCATATCGGTGCATCCCAGCCCGACACCTTCTTGAAGTCCGTCCTATTCGTATTTTCTTAACTCTTCGGTTGACTCCATGCTTGTGTGCCTCCTACTGCAGGGGGTAAACATGAGGCGTTTGGCAAGTGGATCATGCACATCGAGGAAGATCTGCTAGGCGACCTGCCCGACTGCGCTGACAAGCTACACAAGGTCCTTCAGCCGGATCAGCACTTCCCCATACCGGTGCCCGGGGGCCACTTCAAGGTGCTCACCGAGGCCCACCCCGCCCTCAAGGACTACTTGGTCGCCGCCGATTGCAACTGTATCTCCTCGAAGTTGGGAGACTTCCTCGTGTCCCACATCTTAAAGCCCCTTGGTAGGACCACAGTATCAAACACCACGGTATTCTGTGCCGCAGGTCTCTGCTCCTTTTGCCCTGTTATTAGTGGTGGTGCACATATATAGCTGTTGTACTTTCTGGCTAGCGTGGGAGGGCTCACGCCTCTTCACGCACGCTTGATGCATTTGTCTGGCGTCGCAACTACCCATCATGGGACGACGCAGGTCGCTGAATACAAAGGTCACCGCCGCCTTCACTCACTGTAGGCATCGCATCTGAGGTTCATGTGACGGGGCGCACCTCCATGCCGCTGCTGGACGTGGTCGAGCTGCTCAACGACCGTTTGGTCAAGAAGCTGGGCAACCTGAAGCAGCTATCCAACAACTCTACACAAGAAGCGACGAGAGTACAGGCCAGCGCCTCTTCTTCGAAATCTGGATCCAAGCGGAAGGCAACCGTGGCCTCTCTGGTGCGATTCCGTGCCACAATTTATTTGACCCAAGCCTCCGGCACTTTTCCAGTAACTTCGAGAACTTGATAGATGAGACCACATGGCTTCAGGCTGTGCACTGGAGTGGGCAGTGCAAACATAGCGCCTTGTTGTTTTTCAGGTCAGGCAGACAACTTGATTGATGTTGGGAAAGGCGCATCTTACTTCTGTGTTTACCGTTACACAGCCAACACTACATGTTGAGAATCCCATACCAGGTATATAATACAGACCTCACACATACGTTTGATTTCCACAGCCTGTCATGCAGGGCGCCCTCTGGCCTGATGGGGCCCTGGTGGTGGACAAGGTGTTGTTGCTCCACAACGAGGACAAGGTGGCCAGCCTTCAAGAGGCCATCAAGGACCTGACAAGGAAGCTCAAGAAACCTCAGAATCCTCTACTGTTCGACAGGACCCCGTTCATCGTCGTCATGGCGTGCGCCGGCCGCCAACTGCAGTTCGGCTATTGCGACGGGGCCACCGGCCAGGTATGACGCTTTGCAAGAATCGGCATGCTTTGATGTGTGTCTTGTGTGGAAGGCATGTGGCATACGATCCGCCATAACAGTTTTGAAGCGGCTTGTTTAACGAGCGTGTTCATGAACTCTCTTGTGGGGCGAATGTTGACCTGCTGGCAGTTTCTGTGCGACCCCCACCCCACCCCACGAGTGCATGTATTGTTGTGCCCCAGCAAAGAAGCTGCAAACTGGATCCAACTCGTGTAAACTTTGTGGTTGTGCTCGTCATGCTGTGCAGGTGATCATGTGTGGGGTGCCGTATGAGACCGACGACCCACTCCACGCTGTGCTGGTGTGCGGCGCCTTGGCGCAGCTGACCAGGCTGCTCCGCCAGCTGCGTGCGAAGGGGCCCTCCGCGAGCGATTTGGCCGGCATGTGGGAGCCCATCGAGCGCCCAGAGGTATGACCGGCGGGGTGACATGATTTGGGCTAGGATTAGGTTGAAAAGTGAAGATAGCCTAGGAGGAGCGAGAGTTTGTGTTGTGGCACATGTGGGGTTCCGCATGTGTAGCTGCCTCCCTTAAAGGCGTCTGTCGGTGTAGACCTGTCAGACCTGCAGGTAACTATGGCCATGATTCACAAGACAGTTTGTGGGTAGAAAGTGTGTTTGCTCTTGCTCCTGACACGTGCAAGTTGGCTGGAAGGTTCTCCCTTGCTGCCCGCTAGTTGCCAGCTCCTCAACTTCAAGGGTGTGAATGGCAGGGAAGTTACTCCATACAAATGGCCTCTTGAGTGTGTCCCCCCTTTGTGTGCCTTCAACATGAAGCGTACGGGGCAGGACTGGGCTGCCTGTACTTGCCGCAGCTGCTTGAAGAGATTTCAGACCTACACCACACCGATGTCGTCCGGAAATGGAACAATCAATGCGACTCTACATCAGGGATGAACGTTTACTGGGTCGAGGTGAGTGCTGAGGAACGCGGTCGGTTGCATTGGAAGTAGCCACGTTAGCCTGAGGCAAGGGGGGGTGGGTATTCAAGATGTTGGCATGGAATCGACAGAGGGGCAGAAAGATTTGCTGCAACGATAGGGCTGCAGTTTATGGTCGGGCTTCAAATACAGGGCTGAAGGGGGAGGGGACGTGGATGGGAGGATGGTGATCACAATCGGCACACACAAGGCCGCTGAGATTGGGCTGGCCTGAGGCAGAGGGGTGAGGGGACGTGTGAGGGAGCCACGGACTTGGGCCTGAGGCAGGGGGCTGGGGGAAGTGGGAGGAAGGGAGGTTGGGAAACACAAATAGGGCAGAAAAGTATGTGCATGCGTACAACATGGGGCTGCAGGCTGGGACAGGAGTGTGGTGATCTTACACGGCACAGACATGGCCACGGGCTTGGTCGGGCCTGATATAGGGGGCTGAGGGGGGAAGGGGGGGGGGGTAATAAAGGACCATGCTTGTCATGGACAGGGATCCCGTCTTGCATGCATATGACCCCCTCAGGGTAGCCTATGCGTCAAACACCTCTCCTTTGTGATCACGCAATGCCATGCTGCGCTTCCCGCCACCAGCTGAACGCCGCCAGCGTCGGCCGCCTCGTGGATGTTGGAAACCTTTCCGAAGAGGAGACCCAGATATGCATGCTCTGCGTTCTGAGGGCCCTCCAGGCGCTCCATGGCTGCCTCGACCAAGAGACGAAGAAAGGGCTGGTCCACCGCGACATCCGCTGGCCCAACGTGTTGCGCTGCGTCCACCTCGGCTTGGATCTACTATTACAAGCTGATTGCCTTGAGACAGTAGCGCGGGAGGGCAAGGTGAGAGGAATTTCATCAGCAACCTTACAGGTGTCTTGGCCTTGCTCCACATAAAACAGGGGGATGATGGGACCAGAGGCATAAGCTGCCTGTGTGTGTGTCTGTGTGAAAGGTGCCATGAGAGCCATAGTATAGAACATGCGAGCATCGTTGGTGGTACGTCCTCTATGTTTCACGGTATATTTGCGCGTGCGGCGAAAGGAGCAAGGGTGCATGGATGTTGCTCAAGGATTGATGTTGCTGCGTTTTCTGGGTGCAGGCTCCGACGATGGATGTGAACGCGTGGAAAGCTTGGGAGGAGAAGGGGATGGAGGGGCGGGCTGGCACGCTCGTAGAGGGCAAGTACACAAGATCCAGCGACATGTACTCGGCAGGCCTCATGCTGCGGCTGTCCGTGTCTGCAAAGCTGTGGAAGATGGACTCAGACGGGCAGGACTTCCTAGAGCACCTCTTGGGACATAAGAAGAGTTTGGACGATCTGCTGTCTCACCCGTGGCTGAAGGAGGCATGCGAGAAGCTGCCCGGTGAGTGAAGCATGGGTGTTTGGTAGTGGCCCCGTTCCTTCTGCATCAATGCCTTGATCGTGGCCTTGTTGGTGTGACGTTGCTCACCCAGCAAGTCTCTCTACTAGTTGGTCCTACTTCAAGTTCTGATCGGGCAGCGCGGTTGTGTGTTGTGGCATGTTCACCCTCCTCGCATTCCTCGCCCCTGTAGAGCGCCTCGCGCCCAACCCAGATGACGTGAAGATGGCTCAAAACAAGTGGGTTGAGCACAAGAAGAAGAGAAAGCGGGGACCATGACAGGAATAAATATGGATCTTGGTGGTGGGATGAGTGACTTGCGTTTTGTCCGAAGGGCGCGCACCCTGGAGCCCCCCGGAACTCGAGTACCAGCGGACCTCACGAACGCTATGTTTCCTTACCGTAGTAACGCTTCTTGCATTAACTCTTTGCCTCCTAACCGTAGTAACGCTTCATGCATTAACTCTTTGCTTCCTTGCCGTAGTCACGCTTCATGCATGGTTAGGCATTGTTAAGGTCGGGCATGTTCTTCCATAGAATACTACCCCAAGGATGTCTGCCACCATTCCGCTGGGAAGGGCCTTTTCTGGTGCTTCCTCTTCAGCCAACGGACATTTAATGAATATCCATCCTCCATTTTATATAGAGCAGGAACCGGCAATTTGGGGATTGATTTACCATAAGACGCGA
Source organism: Limnomonas spitsbergensis (assembly GCA_037349105.1). Classification (NCBI taxonomy): domain Eukaryota; kingdom Viridiplantae; phylum Chlorophyta; class Chlorophyceae; order Chlamydomonadales; genus Limnomonas; species Limnomonas spitsbergensis. The sequence goes on from JAYJMM010000025.1 coordinate 110,541, forward strand.
GGACAGGGTTTTTGACTGCCAAAGAACTACCAAGGAAGACTACCACAGATGAGGACTAGAGAAAAGTCAACCCACGGACTATTCCCTCACCTTCTCCTACATTCCTCTTTAGGCCTTGTCTCCCCTCACAGACAGGCACCGATGCTACTACCGAACCTGATGCGCCCTGGTTTACCGCAGACCTCACATGCTCAGACTCAAGCGCACCCCACTTCCCACTGCCCTCTAACCACTGATGGGAAAAACACAAATACTTGTGATACCTATACCCGCATACATGACCAGAACAGAGACTCCCTTCCAAAATACAACAAACACATTTGACTTCCAGGTGCAGTACAGCTATGATATGTAACATCCTAAAAATTAAAGGGAATGTCCTCTGGATTGCAGCTTGTGCCGCCAGTATTTGTGGGTAAATTGACCCAAAAAACAGGTGCCGCCTTGCTGGAGGCGAGGATGTCAGAGTGAGGGACAGCACAGCCTTTCTGGAGGTGAGGAGGTCTGAGGGAGCCTGGAACTACTGTGACACCTTGTTGCATGTGTGGAGGTCTGAAAGAGCACAAAGCTCTGCTGCCATGCTGGAGATGAGGAGGTCTGAGGGGACACATGACTCCTGTGTCGCACCATAAAGCAGTAAACGCGCCAATACGGTAAGCTCCGTAATCTCCGGTAAAGGCGCCTTAGAGAGGTGTCCTTCTACTCACAAACAGGCTCCTTGTACTTCAGACAAGAGCTGTTAACTGGCTACTGTAAGGTTCAGCCCTAGCAGGAAGTCTCTCTGCCTAGGGGAAAGTCTGGGTGTCCCTGTCTCGTGGGTACCGCCCCTACTACTTCACTCGCGATGTGCGCTTCAGGTCCGTGGCGGACTTCTCCCTCACGACAGTGATGGGCGCCTACGGGCAGACTTCGTGACTACTCACTGGCTGCGAGTGCTCAACGAGTTAAGCTTCTCAATTTGTCTTTGTATGTCAGGAAATAGCTAGGATTGGTCCAGGCCTTCTGGCCGTCTGGTCGCAATCCAGCTAGGCTATGTAAAGGGCACTTACCGCGTCACACGCGGTGAGTATACGAGATCGCAGACTGCGTACTTCTGTTCTGCAGTGATCTCGATCCTCAACTGAGGTCTTGGTCTCTCCTGCTATCTCAGCGGAGGCTGAGGTAGTCTTGACTCGCTGAAGGTACTGACGTTTTGGAACACCATAGGTCTCATGCACTTGGATGATGGCCGGGGCTTGTTACAGAAGCGGTCTGTCCTTTTGAAAGGGACGAAGTAACTAGTTTGGCCATTGCCGAGAAAGATATTGAATCGGCAAACCCTAAATTCAGAGTACGGGAAAGCTAAACCCCTAGCGTAAGCGGGTTTTCGTATTAATTAAAATACGCACCTACTTAATTAACTTCTCTATTAAATATACATTATTTAATAAAACAAATCCTGTTTTCCTAGTTGATCTATTTTTGTTTCCTAGAAATCCCATTTATTTCATTAGCCATTTGAGTTAATAAACCACGTTTCAATGGGTCTAAATGTTGTTTCTGTTCAAGTACAAGATTTAAATCTTTGAATTTTAAGCAACTGATTTTTTTAATACCCTTAAATTCCTCAATATATTTGTCAAAATAAGAATAAACTTTTTGAACATTAACTAAACTGTATACTATATATTGGTAATTATCCTTTTCATGATGAGCCGATACTGCCCCTGCCATAAATAATAAGATAAGATGACTTAAGACGGGTAAATTTATATCACCTTTCTGTGCTAATATAAAACGTGTACGAGCTATTGAATTAGACAAAAAAACGTATTGTAAAACATCCTTCAGCCTCCACAAAGCCTAATAACCAAGTACCTTAACGTCCGGGAACCCCCATTCTATTCTTGGTGCGCACAGCGCCTCTACCGGTCAGGACCCATATTTAGTTCGCGGGGTTACCAAAAATGTTCCTCCACAAAATGGAGGGCTCTTTTGGGGCCCCTTACCGTCTGGGACCCAAATTGAGCTCTAGGAGTTACGCCGCGGCCCCTCCACCGTAGGTGTAGGGCCGCTACACGCTTTAGATAAAAATCGGTATTGCTCTGGGCGCCCAGAGGACGCCAAGCAGAGCGTAACTTCTAGGTTCCAGTTCAAATAAGGAGACACCGCAGGGAAGCTGCGAAGTCTCCGCGGTCGCAAACTGCGGCCTAAACGGTTATGTCACGTATACCGTAATATACCGTGACAGCTGTCGCACCATAAAGCAGTAAACGCGCCAATATGGTAAACTCCGTAATCTCCGGTAAAGGCGCCTTAGAGAGGTGTCCTTCTACTCACAAACTGGCTCCTTGTACTTCAGACAAGAGCTGTTGACCCTTAGACTCCGCCTTAGACTCCGCGCACCCCCAAAAAAAAAAAAAAATTATTTTTTGGTCGCGCACCCAAAAAGAATTTAAAAATGGTCGCGCAGCGATTACTTTTTAATTTAATTTGACGCCCGCACAGCAGGTAAATTAATTTCACATGGCGCATTTCTGAGAATAATTTAACTTTCCGTCCGCGCTGCACTTTCAGCCAGTACAGTCAAACTCAGTAAAAACTTCGTTTGATGCTAGCAGGGATAGCAGTATAGCACACGGTCAGCAATACTCCGCATACCGTAGTCGTCATCCTCCTCCTCCGCCGGTTCCTGGCCTCAGGAAACGTGTGGCTATTGGGGCCCGAGGGGCTCAGTGGTACTACGCTAATTGGCAGTCCACCCTGATGTCTGCGGTTCGAATTCTGTCAATGCTGATTTACCGTCCTCCAGGTGTGAGCGGGGAAAACGTCTGGCACTTCGTTAAATGTGCCCCGCAGAACGTCGTGAGCGGGCTAACCTACCAACTTGGATGAACTGCTGTGGATCGAGTGGTTCTCACGCCTCCTGCTTCGGCGGAGGAGTAGTCTTTCTACTTTCTGATGCCCCGAAATGTCAGCAGTCGTCAGCACCCGTCTCTGCCTCCAGGATCGAGCTTCGCAACGGGGATTGGCGTAAGGATCACTCGACAAATGTCAAATCAAACAGTCGCGCGCTAGCGCGCGAAGTTTTGTAAAAATTGCTGTTTTAATTTATACCGCGCACCCCCAAAATAATTGTTTGGGCACCTGACTGACGCTCCGCGCAGCGGAGATTTAATTATTAAAGTTACCGCGCAGCATGTCCGCGCACCCCAATAATTATTTAATTACGAGCGGAGTCAAAGACGTTCTACGGTATGTAAGTAATATGATAAGCGCATACCGGACCACTTTAGTTTTGCTGGGACGTGCTGCGGCCACCAATGGGCCGCTGATTCATATCAAATCTGGGCCGGCTTCCGGCAGGTGGCCCAGGGAGTACCTAGGGCTGTACAAACCATGTTCCGACCCATCATCCTGGTGAAGAACACTAAACAACCCCTGCATCCGCCTGGAACGGGATTGCCGTACGTACAGTTGTCGATGCGTCGGGTGTCAGCATGCAACAACTGACTGAGTAAATGCCAAAGTGCGGCGGTAGGATTAACACATTCGTAAGCTAGATTCACTCAGATTGCTAGCAATCGCCTAGGCAAATGCCCATCACAGTGAATATCTTTGGTAAACCAATACTGTTTTAACAGTTCAACTCATGCATGCACGGAATGCACGCATCTTACAACATGCAAGTGAGGCACTGCCGTACCGGTGTCCAAACTTGCATCCCTTTGTCATAACACAAGCCAATAATCTTCATATCCCCTGACACGACCGGAAGAAATAGGTTTCATGTCCTTGTACAGCCTCAGCCTCGCCCTTTGGAGACCATCCGTGATCCATGGATTTCTGCAGTGGAGTCGTCAGGCCTACCAACAAAGCATGAACCGAACACTGTTACCAGTACTTAATTTCCCAATCATTGATTTGGCAACATAAAACCATGCAAAGCTTGTTGTACGTGTATCAGTCGCCAGTACGGGTAATCTTGCACGGTATGCCTGTACTGGTATGTAGGTATGAGAGTGGGTCAATGACATCACACATCTGGGCCCTGCTCGATTGGTTAGGCCGCGTACCGCCCAAACATGTTGATACTAATGCAGGATAGCACTGCCACCAGCTTGTATTACCTGGGTGAGTCCTACTTGTCTTGGCCTTTACCGACGGTATCGCTTGGGACAGGTGCCTGCTTTTTGGTCGACCAATAATTTCCTGTTTTTCGTTTCTCCTTCTCCCCCTTTCTGACAGTCGGACGCCCACGCAACCGAGTCTTTTGAGCATGGCCCAGAATTCTTTAGCTTCCGGTAGTTGGATTGGGGATAAAGACTTTTTGTTTTGTTTGTGAGGGGGTCTCTTTCCTCTCTCTCCTTAGTTTCCAACCTTGCTGTTGGACGCCGACGCGGCCGAGCATTGCAAAGAATTCACAATCGTGGGCATCATTCAGCAGAAGCATGAGGACGTATGAGTGTGTCGAAGGATTTTGTTCTCCAAGCATCAGTACAATAGTACAAGTCCCGAAGGCCCACATCATCAGCACATGACCCTGGCATTGGGGCTGAGGACTTTGACAAAGGCATGAATCGTCGATATCCCTTTGCCGCAGTCAGGTTTGATGCTCATGCGGCACATGGTAGCCATGCACGGGGCTTGTCCACGAGCGCGTAAAAAAATCGTGGGGAGCTTTGGCACCTTTCCCGGGTTTCTTTTGGTGTATTTACTTTTATTCAACCCTTCGCTCTTTTTCAACCCTTCGCTCTTTTTCAGGGTTGTTTTCTTTCGGGTGCGAACAACCATCGGCGTGTCAGTGCGATAACGCACGGTATGCAACAACGTTTTCTAACACCAGCAGGTATCGAACTCGCGACCTCCGCTTAATCAGCATCGTCGGTGCTAGGCTGTAAGCGACTGACACCTGTACGGCATTAGTCACGGTCGATTGGGTGGGTGGCGGGCGAGAGGTGTCATCGCCGCGCGGCCCAAAAAACTTCACGAATACACATCGCCTACACCCGACGTTGAGTAAAATATAACCACATTGCTAATGCGCTGCTTTCAATCGAGGCCGCGCTCGCGGCATAACACTGCGTTGCCACCCAGGCCGTGCATGCCGAGCGTCGCCACTCGTTTCGGTATGTAGCATGGGTGGTTGGCCGGCGAGAGATGTCATCGGCCCCCAATTCGCAGCGACTTCAATAACTTTTCGAATACATATCGCCTACACTCGAAGTTGAGTGCATTAGAATCACATTGTCAATGCGCATCTTTTGATCGCCTGCCCGGTGCCTGCTGAGCGTCGTGAGCCGTCCAGGCCGGCATAGTAGGTTCTGCTGCGCGTTTTTTTTTTTTTAGGGATCTCCTTCATGGGAGACTGTAAAAAAAGTGTGCCTAGAAAAAAAAAAGTGACTAAAAAAAAAAAAAAAAAAAAAAAGACGGTCAGCAGAACCTTCTATGCCGGCCTGGACAGCTCACGACGCTCAGCAGGCACCGGGCAGGCGATCAAAAGATGCGCATTGACATTGTGATTCTAATGCACTCAACGTCGAGTGTAGGCGATATGTATTCGAAAAGTTATTGCAGTCGCTGCGAATTGGGGGCCGATGACATCTCTCGCCGGCCAACAACCCATGTTACATACCGAAACGAGTGGCGACGCTCGGCATGCAAGGCCTGGGTTGCAACGCAGTGTTATGCCGCAAGTGCGGCCTCGATCAAAAGCAGCGCATTAGCAATGTGGTTATATTGTGCTCAACGTCGGGTGAAGGCGATGTGTATTCGTGAAGCTCTTTGGCCGCGCGGCGATGACACCTCTCGCCCGCCACCCACCCAATCGTCCGTGACTAATGCCGTACTGGTGTCAGTCGCTTACAGCCTAGCACCGACGATGCTGATCAAGCGGAGGTCGCGAGTTCGATACCTGCTGGTGGCAGAAAAAGTTGTTGCATACCGTGCGTTATCGCACTGACACGCCGATGGTTGTTTGCACCCGAAAGAAAACAACCCTGAAAAAGAGCGAAAGGTTGAAGAAAAGTAAATACACCAAAAGAAACCCGGGAAAGGTGCCAAAGATCCCCACGATTTTTTTTTTTTTTTTTTTAGTCACTTTTTTTTTCTAGGCACACTATTTTTACAGTCTCCCATGAAGGAGATCCCTAAAAATGACGGCCAGGTTGGTAAGTGAAGTCGAGGCACTGATAAACCGGTATAAAATACCGAGAATCTCACAATTATTCAGCAGGACCAGAAATTCATGACAGTGCTTAAGCGATTGTATCAGTAACGCCAAAGGGTAGCACTGAAAGTTGTGGCCCAGACGTCTTTAGCTTCCGGCAGTTGGATTGGGGATTAGGACTTTTTGTCTTGCTTTTGAGGGGGGCTCTTTCCTCTCTCTCTTTAGTTTCCAACCTTGCTGTCGGACGCCGACACGGCCGAGCCTTTGCGGCATGGCCCCGTGGTGTAACGTCATTGACTGATAGATGTGGCTAATTTCAAGGACAGACGTTCCGGAAACATGTAATGCAGGCTTAAACTAACACAGGCATCAGCTAGGTTCAACATAACAGGAATCCGCAAACGGAATCCAGATTCAACACAGGCCGAGGGTGGAATTATCGATTTTGCGAGTTGTCTTTTGTGTTTGCCTTTCTTTTCCAGCCATTTGTCTGTCCCTTCATTTAATTTCCCCCTTTTCCGTCATTTTGCCCCTTTTAGTAAGGCGCCCACCCGGCCGAGCCTTTTAAACCGGGCCCAGAGGTGTAACGTCATTGACTTGTGTCTTCAGGACAAAGCAGTCAGAGGTAGTACCGGTGGTCAGATAGTGGCTGCCCTCAAGTCATCGTAGCAAAGATAGCAAGAAGGCCCCACGCAAGCCGGCAAGCGTAAGCAATCTTGCATATTGTCGAAGACACGATCTGCTCTCGGCCAGGTAACCCCTCTCTCCTTATTAGCAGACACAGTGGCAAGCCCACCAGGACAGCTGATCGGCTCTACTGGCCCATCTGCTTCTGGTTTGCCCGCAGCACTGCTCCTGGGCTAGGGTAGGGACGCTGCTGGAACAACGGGCCGCCCGCTGTTGTGTCAGCCGCCCTCGGCTGCGCGCCCTCCAGCCCAGTTCCCCACCCACCCTTGGGGGCGTCCGAGTAGGCAGCGGGGTCCTGGACAAGCAACAACAGATGAGTGAGTCAGGGAACTTCGATCTGGGCAAAGCAGCATGGGCAAGGAATGACATATCATGATATCAATGTCCTAGTGGTTTGGGCAATGGAGTCTAGATAAGCTACGGTATTTTTGAACTTTCAGGCCCAGGTGTTCCAAAGCGAAATCAAATGTTTTATCTGCTCTTGTGCACCTCAAGCTGCAGCTTAAAAATAAAAAGTTTGCACCGCTGCAGAAGCGCGAGGGTTCAGGCAACAGGGCAAGACTGTACAAATGTTAGCGTGCGTGCATCAGGAAAATATATTTTAGGCTAAGTAACCCCACCTTGCCACATTTAAAAGCAGCAGCAGCAACCCCAGCAGCAGAGCCAGCCGCCTCACGACAGCACGGTAGTCAATGGCCAGCGGAAAGGAGTGGTCGGCCCCGCTGACATCCCCGGCGCCACTTCTGCTCAAACCGCTGATGTGGGCAAAGGCCGAGTCGCTGAACTGCCCGGTGTTGGGGCTGGCCAGTGGGAAGGAGTTGGGGCTGAGTCCGGGCAATATGGCTGAGAGGAGGGCGCGTAGGGTTGCCAGAATGGAGGGTAGCTTGATCAGGACCTGAGGGAGCAGGATCAAAGCCGGGAATGAAGGTGACAGGGTAGTGAGACGGATGTGGGTGGAAGCTTCATGCTTCTGTCAATCTCATCCATCTGGACATGGTAGCCCACCCACTATTTGTCCATGAATATCTGTAACAAGCTGGGCCACCCCTCACACGGGGCCGGGCACCCTCTGTGTTGGAGGTCCCTCAGGAGCCCAACTGCGTGTTCGATAGATCTGGCTGCTCTGCTGGCCCCGGCCATCCTGGCGGGCCTGGTAGCGTGCTTGGTCCCGTTGCAGCCTGCTGCTCCCTCCAGTCTTCGTACGAGACTCCCTGGGCCGCCTCGTAGGCCTGCCGCATGCGCTCTTCCGAGGCCCCCTGGCCGCTGCCAAGCCCCCTGGCCTCCAAGCCCCGCTCTGGGCTTGTTGGTGCCCGTCAAGGCGAATGCTCTCGCCTGCTTGCAAGGCGTCCCCTTCTGGGCACGCACTTGCATAGTGCCCTGGTCTCAAGCACTTGAAGCATACTCCCCCATCGTGGGGTCCGAGGACGCTCTGTCTTCCTCCAGTCCAGCCGCGCCCTGCCAGGGCCCTGCCCGGCGGACTCTGGCCGGAGGCCCTCCTCCTGTCCTGCTCGTTCTCCTCTCGCCTTTGAGACCTGGCTTGGCCCCCTTGGCCTCGCTCCTGGGACCTGCCTCTGGGCTGGCTCCTCCGCTGTCTCCCAGGGCTCTCCTCTCTCTGTCCCCGGATTCTTTCACTGCCCTCCTTGCTGGCCGACCGCTGCCTCCTGCCCCTCCCCTGTTCGTCAGGCGGGTTACATGCCCTGGTAGCTTGTTCTGACCGCTGGGTCCTAGCCTCGGGTGTGGGCACCACCTCGTGGCGCTCCCCAACGTGGACCCTCTGCGCGCTCCTGCTGCGCTCTCTGGGCTCCTGGCCCCTTTTAGCAGCAACGGGAGCTGTCACCATCTGCTGCGCGCGAGCCTCCTCACTGGCCCCCCTGACCCTGTAGTCGTCCACTGGTCCTTTCTGACCAGGGTCCTTCTCCTCCGTTCCTTGCTGCTCACCCTGACCGGGGTGCTCGTCTGCTGTCCTCGTCCGTGTCATTCTCCAAGGGAGATGCCGGACGGAACATCTCCTGGATACACGCTGCGAACTCTGGGTCTACAGGGACCTGGGTGGGGCGCCCTCGGCGCTCCTCATCCCTTGGTTCAGCGGCTGCCCCGCTAGCTGATCTCCGATGGCCTTGTACAGCTCTATAGGTATTCCACTGAGGCAACCGCATGGCGGTATAGCTGCTCTTCCTTCCTCTTCAGATCTTTCTGCAAGACCTGCACCTGGTTGCGCAGCCTGTCCGTTTCCCAGGATTTTTTGCTAGGTTTTGCCTCCTGGGCCCTCTCCTCCTCGCTGTCCTCTTCCTCTTCCTCCTTGTCCTCGCTGCCAGGATCTTCCTGTGTTGCCGCGCTGGCCTTTCGCTCCCCGCGCTTCGCCTCCTGCTTCTGGGGCGACTCCCCCATCACCACCCTTGGCCTCTTGTGTTTGTGCGCTTGACCCAGCCACGGTAGGCGGTGTCTCTTCGGCTGCCTTCGGCTGCCTTCCTGCTGCGGCCTGGGCAGCTTCATCATTGGCCCTCTCGCCTCTGCTGGGCACTCGTACCTCCGAGCGCAGCATTGGTCCAGATATGGCAGTTCTCCCTGATGCAGCCGCGCCGTAGGCCACCCTCGGCTTTGCTGCTGGCGAGGCACCCTGGGCCTCTGGGACTTCCACAGTGCCCCTTTGCTGAGTCAGTGCCAAAATCCTCCGCTCGCACTCTTCTGGCGAGTGCTGGCCTGGCGTCCCGCACAAGACGCATGGGTTGCCTGGGCTTGCTGCCAAGCATCTCTTGATGACCTCCTTCTTTTCCTTGGGCATTGCAGCTGCCTGGCGTGCCCTGCGCGTATCCTCGGATACTGCTGCAGCGGTCACTGCCCTTACTGTTGCACGGCTCTGCTGTGATGCAACAGCCTTTGCCGCGTCCCCACCGTCCCTAGGCCTGGCTGCTGCAGGCCCAGCATGCACCTGCCTGTGATGCTGTTGGTCAGCCCGCGCCTGGTGCGGCCTTGAAGGGGCCTCCTATGGGCCCCCACGGCCGCTTCTGTCAGCATCCGCGGCTTTCACGCGGCCCTGTCCCACCTCTTGTCCAGCCCTCATGGCGACACCACGGTGGTCATCTGGACCCATGGGCATAGTGGCGAAGGACAACGATGTCAGCCTCTCGTTCAGCCTGAACACCTGCGGACGGATGTCAGACATATCGTCAGCCAATTTACTCAAAACCAGCCTCTTTGCTCCCATCCTGGAGGCAGGTTCCATGAGCCTGCGCTCAGGTTCCTCCTCCTGGCAAGGTTCAGGCAAAAACGACTTAGGGCGGGCGTTGTGAGCCGCTTGTTTGAATTCCGCAGGCTTGGGCACCAGCCCAACATGCGTTATCAGTGCCACAGACTCGCTGAGCATCTCATCCATAGTCTGGTGCCAGCCCTCTAGCTCAGCCTGCCATGTTGGGCTGCCTAGGTGCGACACGTGTGCCGCCTGCTGGGCCTGACCTCCCTAGCCAGGCCCAGGCCTTTGGTACTGCCTGTTATTCTGATTCCGTTCGTACGGCCGGCATGCAGCCTGTCCCTGCTGTCCCCTACTCCCCTGTTCCCTACTCCCCTGCCCCCTACTCTCATGCCCCCTACTCCCCTCCCCCCTACAGCCCTGCCCCATACTCACATGCCCCCTACACCCATGCCCCCTACTCCCCTTTCCCCTACTCCCCCACTCCCTTGCCCCATACTCCCCTGTCCCCTACTCCCCTGCCCCATACTCCCCCACTCCCATGCCCCCTACTTCCCCCGCCCCTACTCCCCTGCCCCCTACCCCCCTTCCCCATACTCCCATGCCCCCTACTCCCTACTCCCATGCCCCCTATTCCCCTACCCATACTTCCCTGCCCATACACCCCCACTCCCCTGTCCCCTACTCCCTTGCCCTCTACTCCCATGCCCCCTACTCCCCTGCCCCCTTGCCCATACTCCCCTGCCCCTTACTCCCCCTACTCCCCTGCCCCCTACTCCCCTGCCCCCTACACCCCTGCCCCCTACTCCCCTGCCCCCTACTCCCCCGCCCCATACTCCATGCCCCCTACTCCCCCACTCTCCTTCCCCCTACTCCCATGCCCCCTACTCCCCAACTCCCATGCCCCCTACTCCCTTGCCCCCTACACCCCTGCCCCATAATCCCATGCCCCCTACTCCCCTGCCCTGGGACAATGGCGCCTCATGCGGTAGCCGTGTCGCCTGCTCTGGCGACGTTTAATAAATATGTTCTTCCAAATCCAGCTGCGTTGTGGTCTCGGCATTCAGGGATCGACTACATACCTCAAGAGGTTACTTTATCGGCGAATGGAAGGTTGCGAGCGCAAACGCTTAACTTGCTATGCCTTTAAGCAATGTATAAGGAGTTAGATGTCCACCCCTACATTTGGCTGCTGGCCGTTTTCCCAGAAAGCACACTGGTTCCCAGTGAGAGACGGCTGATACTTGGCAGCCGTGTTTTCAACTCATTCGCTGTAGTAGCTCGATGGAGCATTACCCCCCTATTATCCAACACTAAAAGTTAAAAAAAACTGGTCAGATAAAGCAAGCCATCAGCGTGGTATATACGCATACACCATATTCCAGTGTGTGAATGCATGCACGCTGTGGTTAGCTGAGGTCAGTCATTCATTTTTGCCCCTGTTGTAGCCCTAGGGGCGAGTGTCCAATACACACTGGGAACTAGTGTGCACTAGTTGGTTCCTTCGTCAGCAACAATTGCACCCCCATTTCAATAGTAAGTGGGGGATTACCAATGCGATCTCTTGCATTAAAAGTTTTAAAATATAGTCATGGGTGGGGGCATTACCCAAGCTATCTCTCGCATTAAGAGTTTGAACATACTCCTGGACAAACGACCACGGGGGTGCCAGGCGTGCGCGTAGCGCATGCCAGAGATGCAGAGGCTGGCTCTCGGGCAGATCTGGAGAGCAGGGGAATCATAAGAGGCAGGCAGGGGGCGCCAGGCTTGCGCGTAGCGCTGGAGGGATCTCCCATCCATACCAGCTGGGTACACATCTCATGAGATTGGGGTACCATTTCCCCACCTCTATCTTTGAGAGGAGTGGGTTGTGGTACCCCCTACACAGCTGGGGAGTGCCCGGCTTGCGCGTATCTCACGCCCGCTGTAAAATACAGGCAGACCGCAGCAAGGGGGTCATGACCCCGTTCAGGCGGTCTGGCCGGGCTAGAAAGGCTGTGAAATAGGGCCAACCTTCAAGACCAAGAAACAGTGTCTGGAAGGCCCACAAAAACAGCCGAAAACACATTACAGTTCTCACAAAAGTGCCACGAGAGGGTTCTGAAAGTTCAAAAAACTCTGAAGGTTCATAAAAGCTCTGTGTGTAACGCAAGAAATGGCACCAGCTGTATGGGCACGGCCCCACACATCCATCTATAATGCACCCCGCCACTACACACAGAATCCCAAGTGCACCACCCGCCGTATAGCTGCCATGTAGGCCGCCCGCACAATCCTCATATCATCGGAAGAAATGGAGTGGCATTCACCGCTGCAGCAGTGTGGCCATAGACGCGCTGAAAACCATCCGTGGCAGCTGCACCCGCCTGCAGGGCTGCGCGTGCCTCAAACAGACGCTGCCGGCGGCATAAGATGGACTTTACCGCCGGCTTGCCGTCGCCCTGCCAGCGGAAGTGCGCCACGCAGTGGCATGGCGCCAGCATGCCCCCGCCCCCCGTCATCAGGTTGCGCGAAGCCCCGATGAGACCCAGCTTGCTAGCAGCCTGCCGCTGGGTCGTCGACATCTTGTCGGCCCACTCACTCGTAGTCACCAGGGGGTGGTCGCCACGAGCTGTTGGCCGCCAATCCTCGCCTGCCGCCTCAATGATGAGCAGCCTCATCTTGTCCCCCAAGGGAGTGACTGCATCTTAAACATATGGGTGGGGAGGGAGGAGCAGATGTGGTTATTTTACATTTGGCAGGTCATATCGTATGAGCGTGGAGTGCTTGGGCCTCGGTTGGGGGTGCCGGACATCTGGCGGCTTTTAGTACATGCGTGCGTGCTGAACACTACACACTTTTGCGGCAGCAGCCCATGCATATAAAAATGTACTTGCGGCCACAGAAGAAACCATCGGGAGCATACTGCTCATGTGCATGCGTGATCCCACCACACCCAGTGCATGCACTCACGGTGTATGGGTAGCGCACAGTTCGCCTCGCTAGCATGGTTGTCGGCCTCCTCGTGCCAGAGTGAGACGTTCTCAGCCTCCAGATATGCGATGCGTTCCCCGTAAGCGATGATCAGACTCCCTTGTTCAGTGATCATGTTGTGCAGCGGCTCAGTTGCGGAGGTGACAGCAGAGGTGACGAAGGCATGCATGGCCTCCCACGTCAGTGGGGGTCCCCCTCCCGGAGCCCCACTGGCGGAGCTGGGCACCGGCTGGGGGCTGCTGCCGGCGCCCTCTGGGCTCGCGTTGGCGGCCAGGGCCCCGGTACCCGCCATGTCGGCACCCTCGACTGCTGGCTCGGGCACGGGGCAGTAGAGATCCAAGATCTGAGGTAGGCAAGCGGCAAGGAGGGGGGCGAGTGAGTCCCCACCATAGCCCTCGGTGGTGATCGCTCTCGTGCGGCTGGGACAGTACATTGCTGGCAATAGTGAATAGTGTATCGTTTAAACACTGGACAGTAACCTGTGGGGAAATAATCTCTCATGGTGTCCACGCACCTCGTCAGGGGCAATATTCCAATCGTCAGCCTCTGCAATTAAGCGCCCATCCTTCCCTCGTGCCCGGACACGTTGGCTCTTGGGAACGACGCCATGGAAGGCGGCCGCCCGCTGGCAGGAAAGGGTGGCCAGACCGAGGCCTGACTCGGACAACTGTGGGAGAGTGATCTCGTCGAGCTCCTTGGTGAAGACTTTCCAAGACATCATCGCCTGCGCGGGGGGATGGATAGGGTCGGGCTTGCCCCATCAACAAGCGCTGCCATGGCCCCGATGCACCGCCCAGCGCCACCATGGACCCCATGCCCCCCCATGCACCGCCATGCCCTCCCCCCCCCATGCACCGCCCAGCGCCACCATGGACCCCATGCCCCCCCATGCACTGCCATGCCCTCCCCCCCCATGCATCGCCCAGCGACGCCATGCATACGCCAAGCATATCCTCAGTGGCGCCATGCACTGCCAAACACCCCCATCCCCCTCCACACACCGTGCATGCCAACGGAGCTTCGGAGCTCAGTGGAAGGAGGTTCACTCTGTAAAAAGGGATGGGTGGGGAGCGATGAAGGGGGCGCCATGCACCTCCCCCCACCCCCGAAAAAACTGTGCGTGCCATGCAAATCCCCCATCGCAGGTAGCCAGGTAGCCAGGTAGCGGCATCGCCCAGCCACTCACCAAGGCGAGGCAGCCTTAAAGGGATGGCCGGATGTGGCCAGTGGAAGGATGAACATATCAGTCGGGAGGAGTCGAACGAGCTGCTCCTGTGGCGAGGGTGAGGAGGATGTTTATAGAAGGAAAGGGGGCATAGCGAATGCTCGTATAGAGGACAAGGTGGCGAGGCGAATCTGTAAGCAGCAGTGAACGAGGGCGAGATGAAGAGAACTGAGAGGGTAGATAATAAGCATGTATAATGAGTCGGAGCGCAAGAGAGCAGCGCGAAAGAGCAGCTGAAGTCCGGATCACAACGTCCTTCACCTGTAGGAATCTCAGGAGGAGATCTAGAGGGCCAGCAGCAAAATAAGAACGACTGAAGAGGAGCAGAGAGCTCGGAACATGTGTTTTTCTACACACAGAGAGTGCACAAACACGAGTTGGAGCCAGACGAAAGCTCTATCCAGTAGATTTATTATTTTTTCATTTGCACCATGAATCTTCTGTGACGCACTTTCACTTATTTTTTTTGTCGGAAGCAGGGTATTGGGCATACATATATAGATAGATTCGGTCTCCTTATTATATATCGCACATCCCCTTCTCTATCTCTCCCTCTCTCGCCCATTTCTCGGTGAGCTTCTGGTCACCCTTATGCACTAGGGGGGACCCCTCCCACCCTAATGCACTGCCTCCAGAATGCATCACCGCCCCCCTCCCACCCTAATGCACTGCCTGCAGAATGTATCACCGCCTCTTTCCCACCCTAATGCAATGCCTGCAGAATACATCACCGCCCCCCTCCCACCCTAATGCACTGCCTCCAGAATGCATCACCGCCCCCTTCCCACCCTAATGCACTGCCTCGAGAATGCATCACCGCCCCCCTCCCACCCTAATGCACTGCCTGCAGAATACATCACTGCCCCCCGCCCACCCTAATGCACTGCTTGCAGAATGTATCACCGCCCCCTTCCCACCCTGATGCACTGCCTGCAGAATACATCACCGCCCCCCTCCCACCCTAATGCACTGCCTGTAGAATACATCACTGCCCCCCTCCCACCCTAATGCACTGCCTGCAGAATGTATCACCGCCCCCCTCCCACCCTGATGCACTGCCTGCAGAATGCATCACCGCCCCCCTCCCTCTCTAATGCACTGCCTGCAGAATGTATCACCGCCCCCCTCCCTCTCTAATCCACTGCCTCCAGAATGTATCACCGCCCCCCTCCTGCCCTAATGCACTGCCAGCAGAATGCATCACTGCCCCCCTCCTGCCCTAATGCACTGCCAGCAGAATGCATCACCGCCCCCCTCGCACCCTAATGCACTGCCTCCAGAATGTATCACCGCCCCCCTCCCACCCTAATGCACTGCCTCCAGAATGCATCACCGCCCCCCTCCCACCCTAATGCACTGCCTACAGAATACATCACCGCCCCCCTCCCACCCTAATGCACTGCCTGCAGAATGTATCACCGCCCCCCTCCCACCCTGATGCACTGCCTCCAGAATGCATCACCGCCCCCCTCCCACCCTGATGCACTGCCTCCAGAATGCATCACCGCCCCCCTCCCACCCTAATGCACTGCCTGCAGAATGCATCACCGCCCCCCTCCCACCCTAATGCACTGCCAGCAGAATGCATCACCGCCCCCCTCGCACCCTAATGCACTGCCAGCAGAATGCATCACCGCCCCCCTCCCACCCTAATGCACTGCCAGCAGAATGCATCACCGCCCCCCTCGCACCCTAATGCACTGCCTCCAGAATGTATCACCGCCCCCCTCCCACCCTAATGCACTGCCTCCAGAATGCATCACCGCCCCCCTCCCACCCTAATGCACTGCCTACAGAATACATCACCGCCCCCCTCCCACCCTGATGCACTGCCTGCAGAATACATCACCGCCCCCCCCCCCCAACTTAATGCACTGCCTGCAGAATGCATCACCGCCCCCCTCCCACCCTAATGCACTGCCTCGAGAATGTATCACCGCCCCCTTCCCACCCTAATGCACTGCATGCAGAATGCATCACCGCCCCCCTCCCATCCTAATGCACTGCCTGCAGAATGCATCACCGCCCCCCTCCCACCCTAATGCATTGCTTCCAGAATGCATCACCGCCCCCCTCCCACCCTAATGCACTGCATGCAGAATGCATCACCGCCCCCCTCCCACCCTAATGCACTGCCTCCAGAATGCATCACCGCCCCCCTCCCACCCTAATGTACTGCCTGCAGAATACATCACCGCCCCCCTCCCACCCTAATGCACTCCATGCAGAATGCATCACCGCCCCCCTCCCACCCTAATGCACTGCCTGCAGAATGCATCACCGCCCCCCTCCCACCCTAATGCACTGCCTCCAGAATGCATCACCGCCCCCCTCCCACCCTAATGCACTGCCTCCAGAATGCATCACCGCCCCCCTCCCACCCTAAAGCACTGCCAGCAGAATGCATCACCGCCCCCCTCCCACCCTAATGCACTGCCAGCAGAATGCATCACCGCCCCCCTACCACCCTAATGCACTGCCTGCAGAATACATCACCGCCCCCCTCCCACCCTTATGCACTGCCTGCAGAATGTATCACCGCCCCCTCCCACCCTAATGCACTGCCTCCAGAATGCATCACCGCCCCCCTCCCACCCTAATGCACTCCATGCAGAATACATCACCGCCCCCCTCCCACCCTAATGCACTGCCTGCAGAATGTATCACCGCCCCCCTCCCACCCTAATGCACTGCCTGCAGAATGTATCACCGCCTCTTTCCCACCCTAATGCAATGCCTCCAGAATGTATCACTGCCTCTTTCCCACCCTAATGCACTGCCTCCAAAATGCATCACCGCCCCCCTCCCACCCTAATGCACTGCCAGCAGAATGTATTACCGCCCCCCTCTCACCCTAATGCACTGCCTGCAGAATGCATCACCGCCGCCCTCCCACCCTGATGCACTGCCTGCAGAACACATCACCGCCCCCCTCCCACCCTAATGCACTGCCTGCAGAATGTATCACCGCCTCTTTCCCACCCTAATGCAATGCCTCCAGAATGTATCACCGCCTCTTTCCCACCCTAATGCACTGCCTCCAGAATGCATCACCACCCCCCCCCCCCCCCCCCCCCCCACCCTAATGCACTGCCAGCAGAATGTATCACCGCCCCCCTCTAACCCTAATGTATGCCTGCAGAATGCGTCACTGCCCCCCTCCCACCCTAATGCACTGCCTCGAGAATGCATCACCGCCCCCCTCCCACCCTAATGCACTGCCTGCAGAATACATCACTGCCCCCCTCCCACACTAATGCACTGCCTGCAGAATGTATCACTGCCCCCCTCCCACCCTAATGCACTGCCTGCAGAATGTATCAACGCCTCTTTCCCACCCTAATGCACTGCCTGCATAATGTATCACCGCCTCTTTCCCACCCTAATGCACTGCCTCCAGAATGCATCACCAACCCCCCCCCCCCCACCCTTATGCACTGCCAGCAGAATGTATCACCGCCCCCCTCTCACCCTAATGTTTGCCTGCATAATGCATCACCGCCCCCCTCCCACCCTTATGCACTGCCTCGAGAATGCATCACCGCCCCCCTCCCACCCTAATGCACTGCCTGCAGAATACATCACTGCCCCCCGCCCACCCTAATGCACTGCCTGCAGAATGTATCACCGCCCCCTTCCCACCCTGATGCACTGCCTGCAGAATACATCACCGCCCCCCTCCCACCCTAATGCACTCCATGCAGAATACATCACCGCCCCCCTCCCACCCTAATGCACTGCCTGCATAATGTATCACCGCCCCCCTCCCACCCTAATGCACTGCCTGCAGAATACATCACCGCCCCCCTCCCACCCTAATGCACTGCCTGCAGAATACATCACCGCCCCCCTCCCACCCTAATGCACTGCCTGCATAATGTATCACCACCCCTCTCCCACTCTAATGCACTGCCTGCAGAATACATCACCGCCCCCCTCCCACCCTAATGCACTGCATGCAGAATACATCACCGCCCCCCTCCCACCCTAATGCACTGCCTGCAGAATGTATCACCGCCCCCCTCCCACCCTAATGCACTGCCTGCAGAATGTATCACCGCCCCTCTCCCACCCTGATGCACTGCCTGCAGAATGTATCACCGCCCCCCTCCCACCCTAATGCACTGCCAGCAGAATGTATCACCGCCCCCCCCTCACCCTAATGCACTGCCTGCAGAATGTATCACTGCCCCCCTCTCACCCTAATGCACTGCCTACAGAATGCATCACCGCCGCCCTCTCACCCTGATGCACTGCCTGCAGAACACATCACCGCCCCCCTCCCACCCTAATGCACTGCCTGCAGAATGCATCACCGCCTCTTTCCCACCCTAATGCAATGCCTCCAGAATGTATCACCGCCTCTTTCCCACCCTAATGCACTGCCTCCAGAATGCAAAACCAACCCCCCCCCCCCACCCTAATGCACTGCCAGCAGAATGTATCACCGCCCCCCTCTCACCCTAATGTATGCCTGCAGAATGCATCACCGCCCCCCTCCCACCCTAATGCACTGCCTGCAGAATACATCACTGCCCTCCTCCCACACTAATGCACTGCCTGCAGAATGTATCACTGCCCCCCTCCCACCCTAATGCACTGCCTGCAGAATGTATCACCGCCTCTTTCCCACCCTAATGCAATGCCTCCAGAATGTATCACCGCCCCCCTCCCACCCTAATGCACTGCCTGCAGAACACATCACCGCCCCCCTCCCACCCTAATGCACTGCCTGCAGAATGTATCACCGCCTCTTTCCCACCCTAATGCAATGCATCCAGAATGTATCACCGCCTCTTTCCCACCCTAATGCACTGCCTCCAGAATGCATCACCAACTTCCCACCCCCACCCTAATGCACTGCCAGCAGAATGTATCACAGCCCCCCTCTCACCCTAATGTATGCCTGCAGAATGCATCACCGCCCCCCTCCCACCCTAATGCACTGCCTACAGAATGCATCACCGCCCCCCTCCCACCCTAATGCACTGCCTGCAGAATACATCACCGCCCCCCTCCCACCCTAATGCACTGCCTGCAGAATACATCACTGCCCCCCGCCCACCCTAATGCACTGCCTGCAGAATGTATCACCGCCCCCTTCCCACCCTGATGCACTGCCTGCAGAATACATCACCGCCCCCCTCCCACCCTAATGCACTGCCTGCAGAATACATCACTGCCCCCCTCCCACCCTAATGCACTGCCTGCATAATGTATCACCGCCCCCCTCCCACCCTGATGCACTGCCTGCAGAATGTATCACCGCCCCCCTCCCACCCTAATGCACTGCCTGCAGAATACATCACTGCCCCCCTCCCACCCTAATGCACTTCCTGCAGAATGTATCACCGCCCCCCTCCCACCCTAATGCACTGCCTGCAAAATACATCACCGCCCCCCTCGCACCCTAATGCACTGCCTGCAGAATACATCACCGCCCCCCTCCCACCCTAATGCACTGCCTCCAGAATGTATCACCGCCCCCTCCCACCCTAATGCACTGCCTGCAGAATGTATCACCGCCCCCCTCCCACCCTAATGCACTGCCTGCATAATGTATCACCGCCCCCCTCCCACCCTAATGCACTGCCTCCAGAATGCATCACCGCCCCCCTCCCACCCTAATGCACTGCCTACAGAATACATCACCGCCCCCCTCCCACCCTGATGCACTGCTTGCAGAATACATCACCGCCCCCCTCCCACCTTAATGCACTGCCTGCAGAATGCATCACCGCCCCCCTCCCACCCTAATGCACTGCCAGCAGAATGTATCACCGCCCCCTTTCCACCCTAATGCACTGCATGCAGAAGGCATCACCGCCCCCCTCCCACCCTAATGCACTGCCTGCAGAATGCATCACCGCCCCCCTCCCACCCTAATGCATTGCCTCCAGAATGCATCACCGCCCCCCTCCCACCCTAATGCACTGCATGCAGAATGCATCACCGCCCCCCTCCCACCCTAATGCACTGCCTCCAGAATGCATCACCGCCCCCCTCCCACCCTAATGTACTGCCTGCAGAATACATCACCGCCCCCCTCCCACCCTAATGCACTCCATGCAGAATGCATCACCGCCCCCCTCCCACCCTAATGCACTCCATGCAGAATGCATCACCGCCCCCTTCCCACCCTAATGCACTGCATGCAGAAGGCATCACCGCCCCCCTCCCACCCTAATGCACTGCCTGCAGAATGCATCACCGCCCCCCTCCCACCCTAATGCATTGCCTCCAGAATGCATCACCGCCCCCCTCCCACCCTAATGCACTGCATGCAGAATGCATCACCGCCCCCCTCCCACCCTAATGCACTGCCTCCAGAATGTATCACCGCCCCCCTCCCACCCTAATGCACTGCCTGCAAAATACATCACCGCCCCCCTCGCACCCTAATGCACTGCCTGCAGAATACATCACCGCCCCCCTCCCACCCTAATGCACTGCCTCCAGAATGTATCACCGCCCCCTCCCACCCTAATGCACTGCCTGCAGAATACATCACCGCCCCCCTCCCACCCTAATGCACTGCCTGCATAATGTATCACCGCCCCCCTCCCACCCTAATGCACTGCCTGCAGAATACATCACCGCCCCCCTCCCACCCTAATGCACTGCCTCCAGAATGTATCACCGCCCCCTCCCACCCTAATGCACTGCCTGCAGAATACATCACCGCCCCCCTCCCACCCTAATGCACTGCCTGCATAATGCATCACCGCCCCCCTCCCACCCTAATGCACTGCCTCCAGAATGTATCACCGCCCCCCTCCCACCCTAATGCACTGCCTGCAAAATACATCACCGCCCCCCTCGCACCCTAATGCACTGCCTGCAGAATACATCACCGCCCCCCTCCCACCCTAATGCACTGCCTCCAGAATGTATCACCGCCCCCTCCCACCCTAATGCACTGCCTGCAGAATGTATCACCGCCCCCCTCCACCCTAATGCACTGCCTGCATAATGTATCACCGCCCCCCTCCCACCCTAATGCACTGCCTCCAGAATGCATCACCGCCCCCCTCCCACCCTAATGCACTGCCTACAGAATACATCACCGCCCCCCTCCCACCCTGATGCACTGCTTGCAGAATACATCACCGCCCCCCTCCCACCTTAATGCACTGCCTGCAGAATGCATCACCGCCCCCCTCCCACCCTATTGCACTGCCAGCAGAATGTATCACCGCCCCCTTCCCACCCTAATGCACTGCATGCAGAAGGCATCACCGCCCCCCTCCCACCCTAATGCACTGCCTGCAGAATGCATCACCGCCCCCCTCCAACCCTAATGCATTGCCTCCAGAATGCATCACCGCCCCCCTCCCACCCTAATGCACTGCATGCAGAATGCATCACCGCCCCCCTCCCACCCTAATGCACTGCCTCCAGAATGCATCATCTCCCCCCTCCCACCCTAATGTACTGCCTGCAGAATACATCACCGCCCCCCTCCCACCCTAATGCACTGCATGCTGAATGCATCACCGCCCCCCTCCCACCCTAATGCACTGCCAGCAGAATGCATCACCGCCCCCCTCCCACCCTAGTGCACTGCCTCCAGAATGCATCACCGCCCCCCTCCCACCCTAATGCACTGCCTCCAGAATGCATCACCGCCCCCCTCCCACCCTAATGCACTGTTAGCAGAATGCATCACCGCCCCCCTCCCACCCTAATGCACTGCCTCCAGAATGTATCACCGCCCCCCTCCCACCCTAATGCACTGCCTGCAGAATACATCACTGCCCCCCTCCCACCCTAATGCACTGCCTGCATAATGTATCACCGCCCCCCTCCCACCCTAATGCACTGCCTGCAGAATACATCACCGCCCCCCTCCCACCCTAATGCACTGCCTGCAGAATACATCACTGCCCCCCTCCCACCCTAATGCACTTCCTGCAGAATGCATCACCGCCCCCCTCCCACCCTAATGCACTGCCTGCAAAGTACATCACCGCCCCCCTCGCACCCTAATGCACTGCCTGCAGAATACATCACCGCCCCCCTCCCACCCTAATGCACTGCCTCCAGAATGTATCACCGCCCCCTCCCACCCTAATGCACTGCCTGCAGAATGTATCACCGCCCCCCTCCCACCCTAATGCACTGCCTGCATAATGTATCACCGCCCCCCTCCCACCCTAATGCACTGCCTCCAGAATGCATCACCGCCCCCCTCCCACCCTAATGCACTGCCTACAGAATACATCACCGCCCCCCTCCCACCCTGATGCACTGCTTGCAGAATACATCACCGCCCCCCTCCCACCTTAATGCACTGCCTGCAGAATGCATCACCGCCCCCCTCCCACCCTAATGCACTGCCAGCAGAATGTATCACCGCCCCCTTTCCACCCTAATGCACTGCATGCAGAAGGCATCACCGCCCCCCTCCCACCCTAATGCACTGCCTGCAGAATGCATCACCGCCCCCCTCCCACCCTAATGCATTGCCTCCAGAATGCATCACCGCCTCTTTCCCACCCTAATGCACTGCATGCAGAATGCATCACCGCCCCCCTCCCACCCTAATGCACTGCCTCCAGAATGCATCACCGCCCCCCTCCCACCCTAATGTACTGCCTGCAGAATACATCACCGCCCCCCTCCCACCCTAATGCACTCCATGCAGAATGCATCACCGCCCCCCTCCCACCCTAATGCACTCCATGCAGAATGCATCACCGCCCCCTTCCCACCCTAATGCACTGCATGCAGAAGGCATCACCGCCCCCCTCCCACCCTAATGCACTGCATGCAGAATGCATCACCGCCCCCCTCCCACCCTAATGCACTGCCTCCAGAATGCATCACCGCCCCCCTCCCACCCTAATGCACTGCCTCCAGAATGCATCACCGCCCCCCTCCCACCCTAATGCACTGCATGCAGAATGCATCACCGCCCCCCTCCCACCCTAATGCACTGCCTCCAGAATGTATCACCGCCCCCCTCCCACCCTAATGCACTGCCTGCAAAATACATCACCGCCCCCCTCGCACCCTAATGCACTGCCTGCAGAATACATCACCGCCCCCCTCCCACCCTAATGCACTGCCTCCAGAATGTATCACCGCCCCCTCCCACCCTAATGCACTGCCTGCAGAATGTATCACCGCCCCCCTCCCACCCTAATGCACTGCCTGCATAATGTATCACCGCCCCCCTCCCACCCTAATGCACTGCCTCCAGAATGCATCACCGCCCCCCTCCCACCCTAATGCACTGCCTACAGAATACATCACCGCCCCCCTCCCACCCTGATGCACTGCTTGCAGAATACATCACCGCCCCCCTCCCACCTTAATGCACTGCCTGCAGAATGCATCACCGCCCCCCTCCCACCCTATTGCACTGCCAGCAGAATGTATCACCGCCCCCTTCCCACCCTAATGCACTGCATGCAGAAGGCATCACCGCCCCCCTCCCACCCTAATGCACTGCCTGCAGAATGCATCACCGCCCCCCTCCCACCCTAATGCATTGCCTCCAGAATGCATCACCGCCCCCCTCCCACCCTAATGCACTGCAAGCAGAATGCATCACCGCCCCCCTCCCACCCTAATGCACTGCCTCCAGAATGCATCACCTCCCCCCTCCCACCCTAATGTACTGCCTGCAGAATACATCACCGCCCCCCTCCCACCCTAATGCACTGCATGCTGAATGCATCACCGCCCCCCTCCCACCCTAATGCACTGCCAGCAGAATGCATCACCGCCCCCCTCCCACCCTAGTGCACTGCCTCCAGAATGCATCACCGCCCCCCTCCCACCCTAATGCACTGCCTCCAGAATGCATCACCGCCCCCCTCCCACCCTAATGCACTGTTAGCAGAATGCATCACCGCCCCCATCCCACCCTAATGCACTGCCTGCAGAATGCATCACCGCCCCCCTACCACCCTAATGCACTGCCTGCAGAATACATCACCGCCCCCCTCCCACCCTAATGCACTGCCTGCAGAATGTATCACCGCCCCCCTCCCACCCTAATGCACTGCCTGCAGAATGTATCACCGCCTCTTTCCCACCCTAATGCACTGCCTACAGAATGTATCACCGCCTCTTTCCCACCCTAATGCACTGCCTCCAGAATGCATCACCGCCCCCCTCCCACCCTAATGCACTGCCTGCATAATGTATGACCGCCCCCCTCTCACCCTAATGCACTGCCTGCAGAATGCATCACCGCCCCCCTCCCACCCTAATGCACTGCCAGCAGAATGCATCACCGCCCCCCTCCCACCCTAATGCACTGCCTGCAGAATACATCACTGCCCCCCTCCCACCCTAATGCACTGCCTGCAGAATGTATCACCGCCCCCCTCCCACCCTGATGCACTGCCTGCAGAATACATCACCGCCCCCCTCCCACCCTAATGCACTGCCTGCAGAGCACATCACTGCCCCCCTCCCACCCTAATGCACTGCCTGCAGAATGTATCACCGCCCCCCTCCCACCCTGATGCACTGCCTGCAGAATATATCACCGCCCCCCTCCCACCCTGATGCACTGCCTGCAGAATACATCACCACCCCCCTCCCACCCTGATGCACTGCCTGCAGAATGTATCACCGCCTCTTTCCCACCCAAATGCAATGCCTCCAGATTGTATCACCGCCTCTTTCCCACCCTAATGCACTGCCTCCAGAATGCATCACCGCCCCCCTCCCACCCTAATGCACTGCCTGCAGAATACATCACCGCCCCCCTCGCACCCTAATGCACTGCCTGCAGAATGTATCACCGCCCCCCTCCCACCCTAATGCACTGCCTGCAGAATGTATCACCGCCCCCTCCCACCCTAATGCACTGCCTGCAGAATGTATCACCGCCCCCCTCCCACCCTAATGCACTGCCTGCATAATGTATCACCGCCCCCCTCCCACCCTAATGCACTGCCAGCAGAATGTATCACCGCCCCCCTCCCACCCTAATGCACTGCCTGCAGAATGCATCACCGCCCCCCTCCCACGCTAATGCACTGCCTGCATAATGC
Organism: Limnomonas spitsbergensis; assembly: GCA_037349105.1. NCBI lineage: Eukaryota > Viridiplantae > Chlorophyta > Chlorophyceae > Chlamydomonadales > Limnomonas > Limnomonas spitsbergensis. The sequence goes on from JAYJMM010000025.1 coordinate 135,776, forward strand.
ATCACCACCCCCCTCCCACGCTAATGCACTGCCTGCAGAATGTATCACCGCCCCCCTCCCACGCTAATGCACTACCTGCAGAATACATCACCGCCCCCCTCCCACCTTAATGCTCTGCCTGCAGAATGCATCACCGCCCCCCCTCCCACCCTAATGCACTGCCTCCAGAATGCATCACCGCCCCCCTCCCACCCTAATGCACTGTCTGCAGAATACATCACCGCCCCCTTCCCACCCTAATGCACTGCCTGCAGAATGTATCACCGCCCCCTTCCCACCCTAATGCACTGCATGCAGACTGCATCACCGCCCCCCTCCCACCCTAATGCACTGCCTGCAGAATGCATCACCGCCCCCCACACACCCTAATGCACTGCCTACAGAATATATCACCGCCCCCCGTCCACCCTAATGCACTGCATGCAGAATGCATCACCGCCTGCAGAATACATCACCGCCCCCCTCCCACCCTAATGCACTGCCTGCAGAATGTATCACCGCCCCCCTCCCACCCTAATGCACTGCCTGCAGAATGTATCACCGCCCCTCTCCCACCCTAATGCACTGCCTGCAGAATACATCACCGCCCCCCTCCCACACTAATGCACTGCCGGCAGAATGCATCACCGCCCCCCTCCCACCCAAATGCACTGTCTCCAGAAGTATCACCGCCCCCTTCCCTCCCTAATGCACTGCCTGCAGAATACATCACCGCCCCCTTCCCACCCTAATGCACTGCCTGCAGAATGTATCACCGCCCCCCTCCCACCCTAAAGCACTGCCTGCAGAATGTATCACCGCCCCCCTCCCACCCTAATGCACTGCCTCCAGAATGTATCACCGCCCCCCTCCACCCTAATGCACTGCCTACAGAATACATCACCGCCCCCTTCCCACCCTAATGCACTGCCTGCAGAATGTATCACCGCCCCCCTCCCACCCTAAAGCACTGCCTGCAGAATGTATCGTCGCCCCCCTCCCACCCTAATGCATTGCCTACAGAATGTATCACCGCCCCCCTCCCACCCTAATGCACTGCCTCCAGAATGTATCACCGCCCCCCTCCACCCTAATGCACTGCCTACAGAATACATCACCGCCCCCCTCCCACCCTAATGCACTGCCTGCAGAATACATCACCGCCCCCCTCCCACCCTAATGCACTGCCTGCAGAATACATCACCGCCCCCCTCCACCCTAATGCACTGCCTACAGAATACATCACCGCCCCCCTCCCACCCTAATGCACTGCCTACAGAATACATCACCGCCCCCCTCCCACCCTAATGCACTGCCTGCAGAATACATCACCGCCCCCCTCCCACCCTAATGCACTGCCTGCAGAATGTATCACCCCCCCCCTCCCACCCTGATGCACTGCCTGCAGAATGTATCACCGCCTCTTTCCCACCAAAATGCAATGCCTCCAGATTGTATCACCGCCTCTTTCCCACCCTAATGCACTGCCTCCAGAATGCATCACCGCCCCCCTGCCACCCTAATGCACTGCATGCAGAATTTATCACCGCTCCCCTCCCACACTAATGCACTGCCGGCAGAATATTTCACCGCCCCCCGTCCACCCTAATGCACTGCATGCAGAAGGCATCACCGCCCCCCTCCCACCCTAATGCACTGCCTCCAGAATGCATCACCGCCCCCCCTCCCACCCTAATGCACTGCCTGCAGAATACATCACCGCCCCCCTCCCACACTAATGCACTGCCGGCAAAATGCATCACCGCCCCCCTCCCACCCAAATGCACTGTCTCCAGAAGTATCACCGCCCCCCTCCCTCTCTAATGCACTGCCTGCAGAATACATCACCGCCCCCTTCCCACCCTAATGCACTGCCTGCAGAATGTATCACCGCCCCCCTCCCACCCTAAAGCACTGCCTGCAGAATGTATCATCGCTCCCCTCCCACCCTAATGCATTGCCTCCAGAATGTATCACCGCCCCCCTCGCACCCTAATGCACTGCCTCCAGAATGTATCACCGCCTCCTCCACCCTAATGCACTGCCTACAGAATACATCACCGCCCCCCTCCCACCCTGATGCACTGCCTGCAGAATACATCACCGCCCCCCTCCCACCTTAATGCTCTGCCTGCAGAATGCATCACCGCCCCCCTCCCACCCTAATGCACTGCCAGCAGAATGTATCACCGCCCCCTTCCCACCCTAATGCACTGTATGCAGAATGCATCACCGCCCCCCTCCCACCCTAATGCACTGTCTCCAGAAGTATCACCGCCCCCCTCCCTCTCTAATGCACTGCCTGCAGAATACATCACCGCCCCCTTCCCACCCTAATGCACTGCCTGCAGAATGTATCACCGCCCCCCTCCCACCCTAAAGCACTGCCTGCAGAATGTATCATCGCCCCCCTCCCACCCTAATGCATTGCCTCCAGAATGTATCACCGCCCCCCTCCCACCCTAATGCACTGCCTCCAGAATGTATCACCGCCTCCTCCACCCTAATGCACTGCCTACAGAATACATCACCGCCCCCCTCCCACCCTGATGCACTGCCTGCAGAATACATCACCGCCCCCCTCCCACCTTAATGCTCTGCCTGCAGAATGCATCACCGCCCCCCTCCCACCCTAATGCACTGCCAGCAGAATGTATCACCGCCCCCTTCCCACCCTAATGCACTGTATGCAGAATGCATCACCGCCCCCCTCCCACCCTAATGCACTGCCTCCAGAATGCATCACCCCCCCCTCCCACCCTAATGCACTGCCTACTGAATGCATCACCGCCCCCCTCCCACCCTAATGCACTGCATGCAGAATGCATCACCGCCTGCAGAATACATCACCGCCCCCCCCCCACCCTAATGCACTGTCTCCAGAATACATCACCGCCCCCCTCCCACCCTAATGCACTGCCTGCAGAATGTATCACCGCCCCCCTCCCACCCTAATGCACTGTCTGCAGAAAGTATCACCGCCTCTGTCCCACCCTAATGCACTGCCTGCAGAATGCATCACCGCCCCCCTCCCGCCCTAATGCACTGTCTGCAGAATGTACCACCGCCTCTTTCCCACCCTAATGCACTGCCTGCAGAATGCATCACCGCCCCCCTCCCACCCTTATGCACTGCACCTGCATGCTGCATCACTGCCCCCCTCCCACCCTAATGCACTGCCTGCATGCTGCATCACCGCCCCCTCCCACCCTAATGTACTGCTTGCATGCTGCATCACCGCCCCCTCCCACCCTAATGCACTGCTTGCATAATACATCACTGCCCCCCTCCCACCCTAATGCTCTGCCTGCAGAATGTATCACCGCCCCCCTCCCACCCTAATGCACTGCACCTGCATGCTGCATCACTGCCCCCCTCCCACCCTAATGCACTGTCTCCAGAAGTATCACCGCCCCCCTCCCTCTCTAATGCACTACCTGCAGAATACATCACCGCCCCCTTCCCACCCTAATGCACTGCCTGCAGAATGTATCACCGCCCCCCTCCCACCCTAAAGCACTGCCTGCAGAATGTATCATCGCCCCCCTCCCACCCTAATGCATTGCCTCCAGAATGTATCACCGCCCCCCTCCCACCCTAATGCACTGCCTCCAGAATGTATCACCGCCTCCTCCACCCTAATGCACTGCCTACAGAATACATCACCGCCCCCCTCCCACCCTGATGCACTGCCTGCAGAATACATCACCGCCCCCCTCCCACCTTAATGCTCTGCCTGCAGAATGCATCACCGCCCCCCGCCCACCCTAATGCACTGCCAGCAGAATGTATCACCGCCCCCTTCCCACCCTAATGCACTGTATGCAGAATGCATCACCGCCCCCCTCCCACCCTAATGCACTGCCTCCAGAATGCATCACCGCCCCCCTCCCACCCTAATGCACTGCCTACAGAATGCATCACCGCCCCCCTCCCACCCTAATGCACTGCATGCAGAATGCATCACCGCCTGCAGAATACATCACCGCCCCCCCCCCCACCCTAATGCACTGTCTCCAGAATACATCACCGCCCCCCTCCCACCCTAATGCACTGCCTGCAGAATGTATCACCGCCCCCCTCCCACCCTAATGCACTGTCTGCAGAAAGTATCACCGCCTCTGTCCCACCCTAATGCACTGCCTGCAGAATGCATCACCGCCCCCCTCCCGCCCTAATGCACTGTCTGCAGAATGTACCACCGCCTCTTTCCCACCCTAATGCACTGCCTGCAGAATGCATCACCGCCCCCCTCCCACCCTTATGCACTGCACCTGCATGCTGCATCACTGCCCCCCTCCCACCCTAATGCACTGCCTGCATGCTGCATCACCGCCCCCTCCCACCCTAATGTACTGCTTGCATGCTGCATCACCGCCCCCTCCCACCCTAATGCACTGCTTGCATAATACATCACTGCCCCCCTCCCACCCTAATGCACTGCCTGCAGAATGTATCACCGCCCCCCTCCCACCCTAATGCACTGCACCTGCATGCTGCATCACTGCCCCCCTCCCACCCTAATGCACTTTCTCCAGAAGTATCACCGCCCCCCTCCCTCTCTAATGCACTACCTGCAGAATACATCACCGCCCCCTTCCCACCCTAATGCACTGCCTGCAGAATGTATCACCGCCCCCCTCCCACCCTAAAGCACTGCCTGCAGAATGTATCATCGCCCCCCTCCCACCCTAATGCATTGCCTCCAGAATGTATCACCGCCCCCCTCCCACCCTAATGCACTGCCTCCAGAATGTATCACCGCCTCCTCCACCCTAATGCACTGCCTACAGAATACATCACCGCCCCCCTCCCACCCTGATGCACTGCCTGCAGAATACATCACCGCCCCCCTCCCACCTTAATGCTCTGCCTGCAGAATGCATCACCGCCCCCCTCCCACCCTAATGCACTGCCAGCAGAATGTATCACCGCCCCCTTCCCACCCTAATGCACTGTATGCAGAATGCATCACCGCACCCCTCCCACCCTAATGCACTGCCTCCAGAATGCATCACCGCCCCCCTCCCACCCTAATGCACTGCCTACAGAATGCATCACCGCCCCCCTCCCACCCTAATGCACTGCATGCAGAATGCATCACCGCCTGCAGAATACATCACCGCCCCCCTCCCACCCTAATGCACTGTCTCCAGAATACATCACCGCCCCCCTCCCACCCTAATGCACTGCCTGCAGAATGTATCACCGCCCCCCTCCCACCCTAATGCACTGTCTGCAGAAAGTATCACCGCCTCTGTCCCACCCTAATGCACTGCCTGAAGAATGCATCACCGCCCCCCTCCCGCCCTAATGCACTGTCTGCAGAATGTACCACCGCCTCTTTCCCACCCTAATGCACTGCCTGCAGAATGCATCACCGCCCCCCTCCCACCCTTATGCACTGCACCTGCATGCTGCATCACTGCCCCCCTCCCACCCTAATGCACTGCCTGCATGCTGCATCACCGCCCCCTCCCACCCTAATGTACTGCTTGCATGCTGCATCACCGCCCCCTCCCACCCTAATGCACTGCTTGCATAATACATCACTGCCCCCCTCCCACCCTAATGCACTGCCTGCAGAATGTATCACCGCCCCCCTCCCACCCTAATGCACTGCACCTGCATGCTGCATCACTGCCCCCCTCCCACCCTAATGCACTGTCTGCATGCTGCATCACCGCCCCCTCCCACCCTAATGTACTGCCTGCATGATGTATCACCGCCCCCCTCCCACCGTTATGCAATGCCTGCATGTTGCATCACCGCCCCCTCCTACCTTAATGCACTGCTTGCATGTTGCGTCACCGCCTCCTTCCCACCCTAATGTACTGCCTGCATAATGCATCACCGCCTCCTTCCCACCCTAATGTACTGCCTGCATAATGCATCACCGCCCCCCTCCCACCCTAATGCACTGCCAGCATGATGCATCACCGCCCCTCTCCCACCCTAATGCATTGTCTTTATGATGCATCACCGCCCCTCATCCACCCTAGACTCCGGCAAGAGGTAGGCCCCACGTTTCTGCGTAGGCCTTTGGCCGGCGACTGGTCTCCCTCCACTGGGTTTCGTTTATACGGTAGTCTCCATGTTCTTTCTACAAAGTCCAAACATGCAGCCCGCCCCACGAGTTGAAGGTCCGAACCGTGACCGTCCCAAGCAGCATGGCAGCAAGAAGGGTGTGCACATGGCATGTCTTCAGTCTTGCATTGGCGCAAATCTTAGAGAATCACCCTTATGCTGCCACCATCGATGTTGCCCCCTGCCTTTTTACGCGTGCAGCAGCCCCACGCCCCGCGTCCAGTAATGCTTACCTGTTTGCTCCCCGAGCCCCTCGGATGCTACGCCCCCTATCTCGTTACTCCCCTTGCCTTGGTGACCTCCCTGCAATGCTATGTAGCCGCCCACTGCCCTCCCATGAGCCCCCCCGGCCCCTGGGGGTCATAGCTTGCTACCCAGAATGTCTCCTACCCCACTTTGATACCGGTATATTTAACCATCTTCTGACAGATAGTTTGTTGCTTTTTGCCTGCAGTGGCTGCGGCAGGGGCGGCTGCGGCAGGGGTAGCGGCGGCAGGGGGGGGTAGGTTCTTTGGTGGAGGGACAGGTGTGGAGCGAGGAAGGTTAGAATTCTGACCCATTATGGATTCCACCGAAGCCCGCGAATGAGGCTAGGGTAGGGGGCCCTAGGGCTCTTGAACAGGGATTCTGCTGTGGCCTATGAGCCCCCTTCTGCCAGCTTTGCCAGCTCATGCGCGGCCCTATGAATCTCTATTTCTATTCTAGTGCTGGAGCACAGTGTGGTCCCCTCAATCGACGCCTCATGACGTATCATTTCCCGTGCCTACGGCCGTTGCATGCAGTGCTCCCCCGCAGGGTTACCCAGTACGGGCCGTATTGGCCTAAATTCCCGTACCGTATCCGTACCGCACCGTACCGTTTGCAACACGGCCAAGTACGGCCGCCATTTCCTGCACTGCATGACTGCATGGGAGCATAAGTGCACAGACCAGTCAGACATATCAGATATTATCAGGATGGACGTAGAGGCAGCGCTGAGAACAAGTCCTAGGAAGGCAGCGTACACGGCTGATGCGCATTGGATTTTACAGCCGTGCGTCATCATCGAAGGCTGGCCAGGCCAAGAGTGGGCGATGTAAATTTAGCGATAAGATGATCGTCGGCACTATGCGATTTACAAATCACCTCGCGGGCATAGCAGGACAAGTTGCGGCGTGTAAAAGGGTAAGGCGTTATTAGGACGGGTGATACAGGCATACAACGGTGATGTCGTGTGATCGTCTCCCTCGTCTGGCAAGTCCACAAAGTTCACAGTCCACACCTCCAGGACATCAAAATCTACGTAAGCTCGCTCGCTTCCAGAGGTAAAGAGGCATTCGTTGCTCGTAAAAGTCCAAGTCTACTCCAATACTCAGTGGCAATAAGACACAACTTGGCGCCAAGTCACAATCCAAAGCTGCATACCGTACATGGAGGGAGGAGGCTAGGAGTAGTAGGAGCATCCGTGTCCAGGACTCCCATGAGGGAGGCAAGACACAGGAGCTCCGTGTCTCCTTACGAAGTGATTTCCATGCATGCCATGTAATGATGCAACTCAGCAACCATGCAAGGTGATTCTGAGGCCTCTTGTTTCTATTGCTATATTCATGCATGCAAAATTTCATGTGCCATGCTGGTGGGTAGCGTTTATATGAACTGGCTGAATTACTGAAATGCAGAATGGCATGTTGGAACATTGTAATGGCAATGTGTGAGGAGTTTGGGATTAAATCAATGGTCATATTTTCCCCTAGCATGTCAGCATGGTAAATCTGCAAGCATGCATGGAGATCCTAGGTGTTTATTTGGGGGCCATGCAAAATTGCATGGGGGCTGTCATGCAGCCATGCAGTATGTCAGGATGTGCATGGGGTCGAACAGTCATGGGAGTGTTGCATGCATGTGTTTCTCTGTGTGGGTCCTGCTGTTCAGAGCCCTGAAAATGGGGAAAAATCTTGGACCGTATTGCCCTACCGTACTGTCCCTTTTGACCGTACCGTATCCGTACCGTACCGCACCGTATTCCCGTACCGTGTTTCCGTACCGGGTTACCCTGCTCCCCCGTATGTTGTCCATATGTTGTCTTCATGCGCGCATGGGGCCACAGCCTAATCTCACATATGGATAGGCAGATTTCTCGGTCTCACAGCTTCCCCACATCCGGCTGCCTGTCCGCAGCTGATATCTTCGCTAAGTTGGAGGACAAGCTGAGCGGGATCGATGGCAAGCTGATTGGGATCTCTGGCGAGCTGAGCGGGATCTCTGGCATGCTAGACTTCCTCTTCACTTGCACCAACGCCTTGCTTCTCAGCGTCGAGCTTCTGCTGTATACAAGTGGGACTGAGGTGTGCCTACATGCTCTCCGGTCGGATGTCATCCTTTATATCACCCTTTTGATCAAACTTTTGCCCTTTCTGCAGCTGTTTCTCCCTCAGACGAGCGCTCAGAGCAGCCAGAGCTCCTCCCGCGAGGGGTCGGCCCTGCAGTCCCCGCAAAAGGACTGCAGCCAGGAGGCCACCTCGGGCAGAAGGAAAAGACGGGAGGACAACTTCAAAGATAATCGTGCCAGCTATTACAATGCCCGCATCGAGAAAGGGAAGCTGACATGCCTCATTACGGGGAGCCAATTCCCGGAGGGCTATATTAAGGCCGGCCACATCATCGGTCACGGGCGAAGTGAGCACGCAGAGGTGAGCGGTCATAAGGTTCATCAAACGTCCCGCCACCTGTGTCCATGGCCATTTTCCCCCCCGATTGCAATGATGTTGTTAGTCAACGAGGGTATGAACGAGTGTGGATGTTGCTGTACTTAAAATAAATTAGTGTCTGCCGTACTCGCTGGTGCTGCTTCTAGTTTATGATCACTACCCACTGTAGCGCCCCGTATGCTCTTTTTTGTCCTACCTCTCTCCTCGGCGACGGATTGCCAACTCAACGATAAACTGGAAATGTAATTGATCATTCAGTGCCACAATTTCATCGCCTCGCCATCTGGAAACTTAAGTGTAAATGACTGGACCTTGACTGACCTGCATCTTGTTGGACCAGAGCCTTTTGGGCCATGGGCATGGCCATGGGCAGACACCAGTCACCCCCGCAACGGGATCCTCTGGGTGGACCCTCTCGAAATAAAGTAATAAACCATGTTTGGGCAACACAAGATTTGCTTTGTCTACTGCAACGTGTCCCAAAGAATCCGACTCAAGATCCTGGATGATGACATCAAGAAGAAGAGGCTGGTCGATGTGAGTGTGGGGAGGCAACGGGACATGAACTCACTCGACACCTCTGCCTCTACTTTAGCGTCAAGTTGTGAGCGTTGGAGGTTAATGCTAATGTTGTACCATAGGAGCAGCCTCTGCAGTACTCTTCATCCACGCACCCGGCGCATATTAACCATTTATGCTATTTTTTTTAATGACTGTACTGTGATTTCGTAGGTGAAGGTCAGCTCATCCTCAGATCCGACGGTCATGCAACACATGCCGGAGATCGAGGTGACGAGGTATGGTATGTTTTTTGTGCACTTCTCCAATCCAAGCTTTTCGACAACCAATTTGATTAATATTTGCTTGACAGGCCAAACTCGGCAACACCGCGTTTGCCGACCATAAGGCAAAAGAACTGCCGCTCATCAGCAATGGTAGATTTGCAGAATTGTAGAATTGCAGTGTAGAGTTATCAAGCGAGAGAGCAAAACGAATGAGAGATGGAGTAGAGGTGCTGGAGCTAGAGATAGCGAATAAGTGTAGTTGTTAACTAGGGGTATTCGCACAGTGTAACTGCCTAGTTCTGATACTTGATGTAGTGGTCTTAGAGAGAACGGATCAGTGTAGAATTAAAAAGAGATCTCCGATCAGTGTAATGTCCTAGCCTTGATAAAGGGCTGAAATATCACAGGTAGACGATTAGTCCCAGATTAATAGGTGATTCAACTTCGTGTATACTTGAGTAAGAACAGAAGATTGCCTGGAGCGAGCCAAGCATTCTCGAAGTACCACAAAACAGAGAATTGATCCGAAACCAAAAAGAATATACAAGCCACCCATGCGTGCGGTGCACCCATACGTCGTGACACGGTCATGTATCCAGACTAAAGCTTAACACTGTGGCTATGTACTTCCCACATGCACACACTATGAGAAACAGTACACATTACGGGGCCTCTATCATTGTCATTGTCACCTTGATGTTGGCGCAGCTACCGTTCATTGAAGCGTCGGTGAGCTATCATAACAGGCCATCTAACGAACCGGCTGGCTGAAATGTCCATGAAACGTAGCTTAAAATAAAATGTGCTCTATGTGCTAATTTTTGGCTTCGACCCCAAAATCTCCAGGTGTTCATCCACATGCGAGGAAGCTTCGAAGAGCATTATGAATATCACGGCCAAGCATCACAATGAAGAGGTGCACACGCTAAATCGTTTGAGATACGGAGATGACATAGTGCAACTAGTACTTGTGTTGGCTATGTGTGTGTTCACATCCATTGTTTATTTATTAATCAAACAATCATGATAACTCGTATCATGCTAGCATTTATTTTGAGGGGTATTTCAATTTCCCCCTCCCTTTCCTTTTGAATTGAAGAGGGCTTTTTGGGGGGGGGTCTTTCCTTTCTATTTAATGCTGCTTTCCTTTATTCCCCTCTTGCATTCAACTTATTTCCGTACAGTCTGACACTTCGGCGCCCATGCGGCCAAGCCTTCGTGGGCTAGGTGTATTGTCATTGCCTACAACACGCGCGTGGCACAACAACCAATTAAAAGTGTTTCACAACTATTATTCAACGGTGCAATACTAGTACTGCTTCGCTCAGTAGGCCAGTCAGTTAAAGCTCAATAGGATGACCTAGGTGAAGGCCTACTTACATCTTAGTATGATGACCTAGGTTAAGGCCGAGCAAAAACTCAGTATGATTACCTAGGCATATGCTTAGTAATTTCAGCTCAGTAGGATGACCTAGGTAAAGGTGTAGTAAAACGTCAGTAGGATGACCTAGGTAAAGGCCTGGTAACAACTTAGTAGCCAGGATGACGTAGGTAAAGGCCTAGTAAAAGCTCTGTAGGAAGACCATTGTACAAGCTTAGTAGGAGCTCAGTAAAAGTACATAAGTAAAATCACAGTAAACGCTCGGTTAGATGACAAACTCGGAAGCTCGTTAGCTTGACATTGGTTACAATTAGTTACAATACCATGGTCGAATATCACGGAAATACTGATGTGAACCGACGTAGAGCATTCGTCAACAAGGAATTGACATATGTAAGGCCTTGGTTACCTACGTAACTCGGTCACCATGGTATCGGAAGTTTTTACTGTTGTAAACCATGGTAATACAGAGGTTTTCTTATAGCGCATTTCCAGTAGTGTAGTACCTCCTGCCCAGCATACACAATTATCATGATTATCAACATTCAGATAGCATCAGGAATCAGCTAGTATCAGCAATCAGTCAGAAACCTGGGCCATTGCCTCCTCTTCCAGCGCCAGCCTAGACAGCCGCTTGAGCGTGGCCCAGTCGTGTGTTAGGAACGCCACCCCCGCCGCATGCCGCAATGCCTGGTATCCTTTAGGGTATTGGTTCGCCCATGCCGGCGCCTGTGGTGACAGCTTGTGCTGGAGCTGGCCACTGCCCTTGCCCATGCCCATAGTGGGACCTATGGCAGGTGAGCAACCTGCAATCGGTACCATGCCCATGGCTGCCACGATGCTGTCCGAAATGCGGTGGAGCTGGTCGCGGTGCGCAGAGACAGAGACAGTCGGAGGCACGTACATGGCGACCTTCTCGGTCAGGGGGGCAGGCGCACACGCGGCGGCAGGGGGGGCGGGCATATGAGGTGCAGTGATAGAGGAGACCGGCAAAGGAGGAATAGTTGTTGCTGTCGCTTGCACGGAAGGCCCGATCGAGACGACAGGCGCGGGGATTGCCCTGAAGCCTGAGACAGCAGCCGCAGGCAGCGCTAGAAAAGCAAAAGTTGAAGCTTCGGAAAGTTCTCCTGATTTGGAAGGCTGCTGTTGCGCCTCTTGTTGCTGCTCCTGCTGCAGCTGCTGTTGTTTCTGCTGCAGTTGCTGCGCGTGACAGACCTGCTGCAGCTGGTAAGCATCTTGAGGAATTTCAATGACCTCAGCGTACTGACCGGGGGCAATCTGAATGAACTGCCGCTGTGGCAGTTGTTGCAGATGTTGCAGATGTTGCAGCTGGAAGTGTTCCTGGTGTTGCAGCTGTCCCTGCTGTAGCTGAAAGTGTGGCTGCGGTGGCTGCTGCTGCCCCTGCAGAAGATTCTGCTGTTGCTGCTGCAAAGACTGCATCAGAAGCTGTTGCTGTTGCAGCGGTACTTGATACATGTGCTGCATCAGTGGCTGAGTTGGCGCCAGAGGGGCAGGTGAGGTGAGGTCCAGGAGCACAGACGGTTGCTGGCCGGCCGTAGGGCCCTGTTGGGGCCAAGACATACCTCCTGCTCCCGCACCTCCTCCTAGTCTCGTGCCTGCCAGGGCCACATCTCCTGCTCCCACCCCTCCTCCTAGCCTCGCGCCTACCAGGGCCACATCTCCTGCTCCCACCCCTCCTCCTAGTCTTGCGCCTACCAGGGCCACATCTCCTGCTCCCACCCCTCCTCCTAGTCTCGCGCCTGCCAGGGCCACATCTCCTGCTCCCACCCCTCCTCCTAGTCTCGCGCCTACCAGGGCCACATCTCCTGCTCCCACCCCTCCTCCTAGTCTCGCGCCTACCAGGGCCACATCTCCTGCGGATGCACTAGGGTCACCAGGTGCACCAGGGTCACCTGCATGAAGGAGCAAATCACAGATTCACCTCAACTCAGACACCTTTGAACCTAACTGTGCTGCCTTCAAATACAATATGATGAATCCTAAATTGAAGGCAGATCAGTCGGGGCAAGGGTAAGAAACATATCACATAATCCGCTTGTCTTAACCAAGCGATGTGAGAGTCATTCAGAAATCAGATTAGAGTAACACGTCATGCTGCACCAGGGTCACCAGGTGCACCAGGTGCACCAGGGTCACCAGGGTCACCAGGTGCACCATGGTCACCAGGGTCACCAGGGTCACCAGGGTCACCAGGGTCACCAGGGTCACCAGGTGCACCAGGTGCACCAGGTTCACCAGGTGCACCAGGGTCACCAGGTGCACCAGGGTCACCAGGTGCGTGCACGAGGGTCACCTGGTGCATAAGGGTCACCAGGTGCACCAGGGTCACCAGGTGCACCAGGGTCACCGGATGCACCAGGGTCACCAGGTGCACCAGGGTGACCAGGTGCACCAGGGTCACCAGGTGCACCAGGGTCACCAGGTGCGTGCACGAGGGTCACCAGATGCACCAGGGTCACCAGGTGCGTGCACGAATGTCACCAAGTGCACCAGGGTCACCAGGTGCGTGCACGAGGGTCACCATGTGCATGAGGGTCACCAGGTGCACCAGGGTCACCAGGTGCACCAGGGTCACCAGATGCACCAGGGTCACCAGGTGCACCAGGGTCACCAGGTGCACCAGGGTCACCAGGTGCGTGCACGAGGGTCACCAGGTGCACCAGGGTCACCAGGTGCATGAGGGTCACCAGGTGCACCAGGGTCACCAGGTGCACCAGGGTCACCAGGTGCACCAGGGTCACCAGGTGCGTGCACGAGGGTCACCTGGTGCATAAGGGTCACCAGGTGCACCAGGGTCACCAGGTGCACCAGGGTCACCGGATGCACCAGGGTCACCAGGTGCACCAGGGTGACCAGGTGCACCAGGGTCACCAGGTGCACCAGGGTCACCAGGTGCACCGGGGTCACCAGATGCACCAGGGTCACCAGGTGCGTGCACGAGGGTCACCAGGTGCACCAGGGTCACCAGGTGCGTGCACGAGGGTCACCGTGTGCATGAGGGTCACCAGGTGCACCAGGGTCACCAGATGCACCAGGGTCACCAGGTGCACCAGGGTCACCAGGTGCACCAGGGTCACCAGGTGCGTGCACGAGGGTCACCAGGTGCACCAGGGTCACCAGGTGCGTGCACGAGGGTCACCAGGTGCATGAGGGTCACCAGGTGCGTGCACCAGGGTCACCAGGTGCACGAGGGTCACCAGGTGCACGAGGGTCACCAGGTGCGTGCACGAGGGTCACCAGGTGCGTGCACGAGGGTCACCAGGTACGTGCACGAGGGTCACCAGGTGCTTGCACGAGGGTCACCAGGTGCACGAGGGTCACCAGGTGCGTGCACGAGGGTCACCAGGTGCGTGCACGAGGGTCACCAGGTGCGTGCACGAGGGTCACCAGGTGCACGAGGGTCACCAGGTGCGTGCAGGAGGGTCACCAGGTGCACGAGGTCACCAGGTGCGTGCACGAGGGTCACCAGGTGCACGAGGGTCACCAGGTGCGTGCATGAGGGTCACCAGGTGCGTGCACGAGGGTCACCAGGTGCGTGCACGAGGGTCACCAGGTGCGTGCACGACGGTCACCAGGTGCACGAGGGTCACCAGGTGCGTGCAGGAGGGTCACCAGGTGCACGAGGTCACCAGGTGCGTGCACGAGGGTCACCAGGTGCACGAGGGTCACCAGGTGCGCGAGGGTCACCAGGTGCACGAGGGTCACCAGGTGCGTTCGTTGAATGACCTGAACCTTAGCTGACAGGGTTACCGGGTATGGAATACTGTACAGTCAAACGGTACGGTACGGGTACGGTACGGACATAATGGGATGGGGTTGTAAGAATACGGTAGTTCCAAATGGTACGGTACGGTCAAACGGTACGGGATACCGTCCGGGATTTTGCCAATTCGGCTGTACCGGGTAACCCTGCCAGGTTCAGGGTGCGTTCATGAATGACCTGAACCCTAGCTGTCACAGAAAGTATGAAAGGGCATAAAGTATGAAAAGGCAACCGCAACCGGCTGTTGATGAAAGGAGCTGTTGAGTGGACGCTACGACCGTGAGCCACTTGTTTTTGTTACAACGGCATAATGTCCTTTTCCTACAGAGCACCTCACTATGAGCCACTTTAAGTTTCAACCAGCATTATGTCCTACTAAGAGCGCGAAGCACCTCACCGTTATCTTCTTGTCGCTACAAACAGCAGCACAATAATGTCCTATTAAGAGCGTAAAGCATCTCACCGGCAGCGCCGCTTGGCAATTGCTCAGGGGAGCTTCTGATTAAGTGATCCCGTTTCCTCATCTTGGACGGAGGCTCCAGGCTCCGGCCTAGGTCCAGCATCTGGCTCAAGGCACGGCCCATGTGCTGGATTTTGGGGATAGAGCACTGCACCTCGCCCTGATGCAAGCATCGCGCCCCAATACCCTGCAGGGCCAATGGGCGCTGTGGTTGCTGCTGGCAGCCGCCTATGCCATGGCTTAAGTGAGAGGCCCGAGCCGCTTGAAAGACCAACGGGCGCGGCTGCTGCTGGGAGTAGTCATCAAGGCCTTGGCCCAACAGGTCATGCGCTCCGGCCCCTTGTAAGACCAAAGGGCGCGGCTGCTGCTGGGAGTAGTCGTCAAGGCCTTGGCCCAACAGGTCCAGCGCTCCGGCCCCTTGTAAGACCAAACGGCGTGGCTGCTGCTGGCACCTCTCTTCCTGTTGCCTTGGCGCCGGGTGCTGGCTCCGGCCCAACTCAAAAGTCTTATGAGGCGGATCAGGCTGTACCGACGCCCGGCGCTTGCCAGCGGATGACGTCACATTGTGTCGGACTGCAGCGGCAGCAGGAGGAACAGCAATGTCAGGATAATGTGCCTGTCAAGAAAATACTGTTGGACAGGAACAGAAACAGCAGCAGCAGCAAGAGTGACACCTTTCAGGACTGCAGTAGTGCATTTGGGCTGGGGGCATGCATGACCATGAAGGACAATGTTCACCAAATACTCTTAACATACGTTTTTGACAAGCAAAACTTTCGATTTTGCGCAAGCGCTTTCGATACGTGCCATGACAGTGTTCCCGTTGCTTCTCCAATCTCCATCACCGATCTCCATGTATGGACCTTCCAATCTTCCATCGGAACGCCCACCTAGCTAGCGGGTTACCGGTAACCATGTCTTGGCACTGCTGACACGCGCGTTCACGTTATGGCCCAGTGTGTTATCTATGCCAGTGTATGGTGTTCGTGTCATGATGGCGAAGGAGGCATAAAACACACGTTATTTTATTAAGCGTTCCCGATTCCTCTATCTGCCGGGGAGAAACCACTCAAACAATGTATTTCAAACTGCTCCTAGCAGCTTCTGGAGTGTACCAAAACAGGAACGCTTGGGTATCTAGAGACTGTGACCCACCTTCATCGGAGAGGAAATCATGAACATGTGCCTGCCGATACTCGTGCTGGGTGTCAGACGATGACGCGTTGGGCGATCCGACGGTTGGCAACTTTATCACCGTTGCCCGAGGTGTTCGTCCGTAAGCCGCTGCAGGTGCTGGTTCCTGTACAGATGATGACGAGCCCAGCGATAGCCGGCAGATGCGGTTGGCACGTTCCACCTTGGCAGCGGAAGGGCGGATTGGCTGGACACGCTGGCCGATGTCGGGCCCAGGAGGTACCGGGGCGCATGGATCACACCGGGGTGCGTATTCAAGCGTGTTGCTCTGGCGGGGCAGAATGATTGATTGCGAGATACCCGGCGGGGACGATTTATGGCGGGGTGTCAGTTTGGTTACTGCTGCGCTCGTACTAGCACCGATGTGATCAATATTTGGGTGACAGAGGTCAGTTTGGCTCTTTTCTCCCGAAGCAAATGTTAGACAGTGGATGTGACAGTTTCACGTAGCTTTGTCCTCTACGCAGGGTTGCACGTGCGCGCGTTTCAAGTTTTCGACAGGACGAACTGATATGTGACAGCCAGGGTGGTGGAATATATGGTTGATCGCAGTCGATCGTCAAGGTTATGGATCCATGAATGGACGACTGAATGGAACAAGGGCTGCTATGTGAGGAGAAGCGAGAATTTGTGGACGATGTTGGAAAGAGATGTCGAACTCAGAGATTGGATGTCATACGCTCACACCTGTCGTGATCGGGTCACATGTACTAAAGGAGTGACCATGTACGAGCGGCAGCTGCGTCGAACATGGTGAGACAACTTCAGTAACGCCTGATTTCGTTCACACGCCAAGATGAAAGAGGGATACTCCTGTGAGCCTGCGCAGCGTAGAATGGAGGAAATAAAGCAGGTTGCCGTGAGCGCCACCAGGCCAACATTTTCCGCCGGGCATTCACTCTTCTGACTCATTCCCAACGCCATTTTATTTGAATTTTATATTTACTCAGAGCACCGTCGGCACGGAGCTCAGTCCATAATAAGGATGTAGTTAATGTATTAATGAAGCTGTGGAAGGGACTAAGAGTAAGAAGGCAATGAAGTTACACCTCTGGACCACGCTAAAAAAAACACGGTCGCGTGGGTGCGCGCCCGGCTGACTAAGTATGAGTTGATGTGACTAAGTGTAAGTAACCTAGTTTATAATGGTGAATACTCGACGGACCCTGCTGAACTGGGCTGTTCAATTCCAGCTACCATGCATAGCCAGGACGGCAGGACCATGGTGAAGCAATGCCACCAGCAGTGCTGAGCCATTGCGCCGTATTTCATAAATCGTGTTGGTAATTACGGTTCCTTACTGGTTAAAGTAGCTAAATTTGCCTTGCAATTTCGGTGACTGAAACTCAGCTAGGTGATTCATCCACCGTAAGGACCGTCATTGGCACAACACTGCATGCCACCCTACTATGTGAGGGGGCAAGAACATGGAACCCGGCGATCTAGACAGGGGGAGAGCGAAGATCGTGTAGTGGGTTCGATCTCTCAACCTCTGTGTATGGATGCCACCAGCGTTGATTATTAGACCATAAGTAACCAAGTGTAAGCAGATACGTGCAAGCTCGACCAAGGAGTACCTTGCAATCCAATATGTCAATGACATAACAACTCTGAGCCCTGCTAAAAAAGGCTCGGACGCGGGGGCGCCCAATGAAATGTCCCGTGGGGAGAAAATAAAGGAACTGAAGGGAAGAGGGAAAGAAGGAGAAGCACACAAAAGATAAAGATATACCCTCCCAAAAGGAAAAGGTGGCCCGAAATATTCCTGCCCCTCCCAGGCCTATTCCCCAAGAAGGCATTAAGAAAAGCAACAAACGATGCCTCAACAAAGCCTAGGACATCCTCAACAAAATCAGAGCCTCCCACCCAAGCATGCGCTGGTGTAACTGCAGAAAGTCTGTGGCGCCCTCTGGGAGGCATGTCCAACCCTGTCTCTCTAAACCTCTCCTTCACGCTAGTAGGGTATTGGAAGCAGACGTGCATCGCATCCTCCACATGCTCGCCATCTCCCCTTGCCCAACTAACACTGTTGGCAGCAACGTGTCTCACGCTCTTGACCGCTAAGCCTTGCTAACCGCACCGAGGCGCAACCGTAAGTTCGTGCACACACACTCAAGCGCACGCCATATTGCTTGTGCGGCTCCTAGTTTGCTTTACACGGCGCCCGCCATAGACTGGAACCTAGCGCTGTAGGCGGCCGCAGACTTGTGCTCGGTGGCGGGGTCCATGGGTCCTCTGCCAGTCGCCTGAAGTTGCACCTGCTCGTAGGCTGCGTCCACTAGATGTAGCACCTCATGGACGGGGAGCATCTGCATGTCAGAAACTGCCTTTCAATTCAGAAACTGGAAAAGTTTTACCTGGTTGGGGTACAACAGTATGAATGGGTGTAATAATTATTTTCGCAGTTTTTTTTATTAATTGTTTTAGAAATTTATAACAATTCCATTATTCTTGATGGAGTTACATGTAGTTGGCTAAGTGTAGCACAATAATTATCATTTAATCTTGCAAAGTCCCCGAAGGACCTGCTTTTTAGCTTCGCTTATGGTCCTTTTTTGCTCCAACCATGCAACATTTAATGTCGCATCTAAAAGACTTCGTCGCCTTACCCGGCAGGGAAATCTCGAGCGGCAAAAAAGGTAACATAACAATTATAATAACTATGTTAATTTCGCAAGTCTTTTCCGATAAAAAAACTCGCTGTTAAAGACTTCTACTAAGATAAAAAAACAGAATGTCTTTTACTAGTTACTTGTTTACAAATATTTTTATTACATTTGTTATATAATATATTAATATGAATTCAAAGTATTATTATCCAATTGGGTATTCACACATTTCAAAAGAAAATAGTTTAAAAATGATTCAAACTCAATCATACTTAAATGTTGCCGATAATAGCGGTGCTCGTAAATTAATGTGTATTCGTGTTTTAGGTTGCAAAGAAGGTAGTATTGGTGATATTAATACCGGTATTGCTAAAAGATGCTATTCCAAATATGCCAACTAAAATGTCCGTGCAGTTATTGTAACCAAGATCTGCATGGTCTGCTTAATCGCTGCAAGACTGGGCCAAGCAGACCATGCAAAATCTTCGCTTGGGGCCCGACTATTTTTTTTTGCAGGGGGGTAAAAACATCGGTGTAAAATCTCGCCTTCTTGGGATTCCCCTATTTCTTGGGGAAGGTTTTACCCCCCCTCCATGGTCTGCTTGTGTTTTTTCTCTCTAGAAGACCATGCGAAACCTTCCCCTCTTTCTTTGCTTGGGGTCCCCCGCCCCCTCCTCCCTTACTTTGCTTGAGACCCCTCCATGGGGTGCTTGGGCCCCCAAGCAAAGCAAGGGAGGAGGGGGCGGGGGCTTTATTATTAATGGACTGAGCCCCAAATCAGCGGCCACGTCCACGTCGTAAGGCCCCCAGCCTCCGACCGCCGCCCCCGCCGCCTCCGACCGCCGCCGCCCGTGTAGAAATTAGAAAATTTGTAATTGTTTTCCCTCCTGCAAAACGTGGATAGGCCTCACACACTTTGGTGGCAGCTGCTCCACGCTCCCACTCCTTCAACGCCTCCATCAGCTCACCGCACCATGTGCGCCCTCCTGTGTTCTGTCGTAGCGCGAGCTGCATGTCGGCCGCCATGCATGCTGCCATGAGTGGGCTGTCTTGCTGGGCTGCAGGTGCCACCGCTACGTTGTAGACGTGCTGCCACCTGCATTTAAAGATGTGTGGTTCTATTCACACTCCATCTATCCCTAAGTGTCTAAGGCATCAAGACACGCTTAAACTGTCGCTTCATTGGTGAGGCCTTACTCTCCAGCAACTGCTTAAATTAGTCATTGCACCTCAGCCATTCGCCTCGACGTTCCCTCCCAACATGCCACACTATCTCAGCCACTCGCCTGGACGTTCCCTCCCAGCATGCCACACTATCTCAGTTACTCGCCTCGACGTTCCCTCCCAGCATGCCACACCATCTCAGCCACTCGCCTCGACGTTCCCTCCCAGCATGCCACACCATCTCAGCCACTCGCCTCGACGTTCCCTCCCAGCATCCCACACCATCTCAGCCACTCGCCTCGACGTTCCCTCCCAGCATGCCAAACTATCTCAGTTACTCGCCTCGACGTTCCCTCCCAACATGCCACACCATCTCAGCCATATAGCATCAATGATTGCTTAAACGATGTCCGCATGGTAAGGGAATTGTGCTTGAGATGTGAAGCCAGTGGATACTGACTGCCAGTGGATCCTGACTGCCAGTGGATCCTGACTGCCAGTGGATCCTGACTGCCAGTGGATCCTGACTGCCAGTGGATTCTGACTGCCAGTGGATCCTGACTGCCAGTGGATCCTGACTGCCAGTGGATCCTGACTGCCAGTGGATCCTGACTGCCAGTGGATTCTGACTGCAAGTGGATCCTGACTGCCAGTGGATCCTGACTGCCAGTGGATCCTGACTGCCCCTGCTGTGGTCGCACTTCCGTGCCTTTCATTCATCATCAGCTGGTCCTTTGGTCTAGCTACCGTACCCAATCGCTACAACCCCTTCCGGCCCACAAGCAGATGCTGCCCACTACTCCTAGCTACGAAGTCTCCAACCCTGCCAGACCCTCCCCCATCTCCTGAGTGTCCCCCCTTATTAGACCCATCGCACCTGTCTCACCAACAGCAAGGAATTTGTCTGATATTGTCCATGGCCATGGCTCAGGCCAAGGAAGCGGTGTCGGTCCAGGGTTCTAGCTCCGCGCCTCCACTGCCCTCGAGGCGATATGAGGGAAGACATGCATGCTTTGGTATTTTGTACCTCGAAACGTTGGAATATATACCGGTACCCAGAGAATAATTAAATAAATAAAGCACTATGAGGTCAGTGTGGAAAAATATGGCTTCAGTTCAAGTTGTGAATATGATTTACATTGCAGAAGCCGATGAGCACAACAAACAATTGAACGATAGAGGCGCCACATGTTGTCATTATACTGCTGCACGTGCGGGAAAAAGATGGAAAGCCACCACCCTTAGGGCCGTTAAGGAAGCAACGTAGCTTGGCGCACCAGTGCCACCACATTTTTCATCCACGTGCACCTCGCTGAAACATTGCAGGGGTAGGGGGGTCTGGGTTTTTGTTTCCATAAACACAACATGGGAGGAGGGGGGACCTGAACACCCTCATGGGGGGAGGGGGGACCTGAACACCCTCATGGGGGAGGGGGGACCTGGACACCCTCATGGGGGGAGGGGGGACATGAACACCCTCATGGGGGGAGGGGGGACCTGAACACCCTCATGGGGGGAGGGGGGACATGAACACCCTCATGGGGGGAGGGGGGACCTGGACACCCTCATGGGGGGAGGGGGGACATGAACACCCTCATGGGGGGAGGGGGGACCTGGACACCCTCATGGGGGGAGGGGGGACCTGAACATCCTCATGGGAGGAGGGGGGACCTGGACACCCTCATGGGGGGAGGGGGGACATGAACACCCTCATGGGAGGAGGGGGGACCTGGACACCCTCATGGGGGGAGGGGGGACCTGAACACCCTCATGGGGGGAGGGGGGACCTGGACACCCTCATGGGGGAAGGGGGGACCTGGACACCCTCATAGGGGGAGGGGGGACATGAACACCCTCATGGGGGGAGGGGGGACCTGGACACCCTCATGGGGGGAGGGGGGACCTGAACATCCTCATGGGAGGAGGGGGGACCTGGACACCCTCATGGGGGGAGGGGGGACATGAACACCCTCATGGGAGGAGGGGGGACCTGGACACCCTCATGGGGGGAGGGGGGACCTGAACACCCTCATGGGGGGAGGGGGGACCTGGACACCCTCATGGGGGAAGGGGGGACCTGGACACCCTCATAGGGGGAGGGGGGACATGAACACCCTCATGGGGGGAGGGGGGACATGAACACCCTCATAGGGGGAGGGGGGACATGAACACCCTCATGGGAGGAGGGGGGACATGAACACCCTCATAGGGGGAGGGGGGACCTGGACACCCTCATAGGGGGAGGGGGGACCTGGACACCCTCATGGGGGGAGGGGGGACCTGAACACCCTCATGGGGGGAGGGGGGACCTGGACACCCTCATAGGGGGAGGGGGGACCTGGACACCCTCATGGGGGGGGGGGACCTGGACACCCTCATAGGGGGAGGGGGGACCTGGACACCCTCATAGGGGGAGGGGGGACCTGGACACCCTCATAGGGGGAGGGGGGACCTGGACACCCTCATAGGGGGAGGGGGGACCTGGACACCCTCATGGGGGGGGGGACCTGAACACCCTCATAGGGGGAGGGGGGACCTGAACACCCTCATGGGGGGAGGGGGGACCTGGACACCCTCATAGGGGGAGGGGGGACCTGGACACCCTCATGGGGGGGGGGGGGGGGGGGGACCTGAACACCCTCATAGGGGGAGGGGGGACCTGGACACCCTCATGGGGGGGGGGCCTGGACACCCTCATGGGGGGGGGGACCTGGACACCCTCATGGGGGGAGGGGGGACCTGGACACCCTCATGGGGGGAGGGGGGACCTGGACACCCTCATGGGGGGGGGGGGACCTGGACACCCTCATAGGGGGAGGGGGGACCTGGACACCCTCATGGGGGGGGGGGGACCTGGACACCCTCATAGGGGGAGGGGGGACCTGGACACCCTCATAGGGGGAGGGGGGACCTGGACACCCTCATGGGGGGAGGGGGGACCTGGACACCCTCATAGGGGGAGGGGGGACCTGGACACCCTCATGGGGGGAGGGGGGACCTGGGCACCCTCATGGGGGGAGGGGGGACCTGGACACCCTCATGGGGGGAGGGGGGACATGAACACCCTCATGGGGGGAGGGGGGACCTGAACACCCTCATGGGGGGAGGGGGGACATGAACACCCTCATGGGGGGAGGGGGGACCTGAACACCCTCATGGGGGGAGGGGGACATGAACACCCTCATGGGGGGAGGGGGGACATGAACACCCTCATGGGGGGAGGGGGGACATGAACACCCTCATGGGGGGAGGGGGGACATGAACACCCTCATGGGGGGAGGGGGGACATGAACACCCTCATGGGGGGAGGGGGGACATGAACACCCTCATGGGGGGAGGGGGGACATGAACACCCTCATGGGGGGAGGGGGGACCTGGACACCCTCATGGGGGGAGGGGGGACATGAACACCCTCATGGGGGGAGGGGGGACATGAACACCCTCATTTTGTGTCATTTGCCAATAATTTGGACAGTATGGGGACAAGAAGATGGAACCCAGCAACCTGATAAAAAGTGCAGCCAAAATCCCAGACTGTGTGACGGGCTGAAACTTGGAACAATATGTCCTAAGTAGGGGGGAGAGAGATTATTTTGCGGGTTCGATGCCTCAACCATTGGGGTTCGCACCACTATTGTCTCATGTCCATCCGCAGTTGTTGATCACACCATGCAAGCAGTCACCATGCATGCAGGCAGATCAGGCTGCAAGTAGGATTTTTGGGGCCATCCCAAATGAACCCGCACAACTTATTCTTGGCTTCTAGCCCAGTTGCAGCGCCAGTCCGCTCTGGCTTACAGCATGGGGCGCATGGTCGGACCGTACATGCCATTAGCAGCCGCACAACCGCCTTATTCACATGCATGTTCAGTCACTAATTTAAGTGCGCCGTGTCAGTCAGTCTCCGGATGTCTTGTCAGCAAGGTGACCTAGGCCACCTGGTCCACTTCCTTGCTGCTGATGCAGTGAGCAACTCCCCATGGTAGCACGATATGAAAATGATATGTTGACTTACCATATTGTGCTACCTTGCAACTCCCTGGACAGCGCTGCTAGGACCTCTGTGATCCGCCATCAGGTAGTAACAAAGGATACCAGTAGAGCAGGACCTCCGACAGTAGCGCTTCAGCCTGTATGCTCCTTGCATCGACTCAAAAAGCCACCCAGGCTGTCTAGCTGCCATGCACCCATGCAGCTGAATTTCCTGCCAAGAAAGCAGAGTGCAATGAATACCGTCATATATTTAACAGGAACATACATTCCCTTGTTCGGGGATCTGCTCGTTATTATCGGATAAGAAAACCTGTTGGACAATTTTGGGACTGCAGATTGAGAGTTATCATGTCCAAATGTCCAGAAAAGGGTAGAAACGGAGATTTGGTTTCACCGTCCCCACTGATGACCGGTATCGATTAACAAAGTGCCATCGGTTGCGAAACCATTTTTTTGTAGTGCGTACGCGCTGCTGCTTATTTCAAAGATGTTCAGCTGCTGTAGCGATCGGAAATGGCAGGCCCAAGGGTCGCTTGACATCCCCTCCCCGAGTCTGCGAGGACGATCCAAGTCGAGCCTGGAGGGCAGTAGAGAGAGTATGGAGATGCTTCGTGTGCTCTGATGCCTATCTGACTCTTGAAACAAGAGCCGCTGTTCCAGACTGCCTCCCAAACGTGTTGTACACTGCCCCTCGTGACGTGTGACCTTCGCTGCGGCAGCCGAGGATGCCCCTGGAGGCACATCCACCGCTATAAAATCCAAATTACATAAAGGGCAGATCTCTGCGTCACCGTCAGGTCGAGCCGGCCCTGGGGCCCTCCCCCATGCACCAGCGCCTGCTGCCTGTCCGTCACGGCGCATCAGCAGCAGCGGGGCTCATCTCTACTCGAGGAGTATCATGCGCACCCTCAGGTGCGAACCCTATGACTAATATCACTGCAGACCAATTCTGTTCCAGCCGATTTCTGGTTGCGGTTGGGGCGCCCAGGAGCAACAGCGGCAGATGCAGCAGCAGGAGCTATCACCATGTTCCTCACATCATGCCTTGATACAATTCAAATCGTTAGTACCTGCATGGCTATGCCTCACCCCTCGTCCTGCATGGCTATGCCTCGCCCCTCGTTCGCTCTACCACCTCACCGCTTGCATGCAGCCCACACCTCCTGCCCTTGATCGTGAGCACACTGTTTACCTAAATTACAGGAACACCTCCACAAGTCTCATGCATTCCTGCTTTAGCCTTGTTGCATAGCAGCTTTCATTATCTGATCACTCCTGATGTACGGGTAGCTGTCCATGCCATATGCCCTCGCCAGCGCACCTCTGCATATATTTTTACTTTTTACATCGATGGTACAAATGAAGGACACTTCCAGGATATAGGGACAGGAGGGATATCTGTCAAGGACAGGCACGGCAGACATGGAAGCCATGCATGGCCATGCGGCCTATATGACCTAGGGTGTAGGGTCTAGGGTTTAGGGCGAAGCAGGGCGTAGAGACAAACGTCACGTCATGCCTGGTCTGTCTTGGGGACATACGTTACATCATGTTGTTTATGCCAGCCCTCTTTTTTCTCTTCTTGACTGTGCCTTCTCTGTTTGTCTTGCCTGCGCTCGCAAAAATGTTAAATAAATTAAAGATACGATACGCCCTGAGGCCCCTAGGCCCCCACGTTCCATCTGTCATTGGGAAGCTTATCAAAATAACAATCTGGAAATTATGTGTGTTCCAGTTCCAGCAGTGAGCAGCAAACTCAGCTGTGCCCTATGCACGAACGTAAACATTATGCACCCGGTAACCATTACAGTGGCATCAGACATACTTCCAATCCGATTGGGTATTATCAGGGTTCAGGAAATCTAGGGTCTTGACGGTCGGCCTGATAATGGCGTCACAAGAATATAACAATCCTGCAGTCAGAACATTACTGATGCCTGCGCAACTGATCATCTTACATTACACCTGATGAATGCTATTTATGGTAGGTTACCCAGTGCTACGCCTGAACGGGTGCCTTCCTTAATCCACGCCCCAGGCCGTATATCAATTTATTATTTCCCCTGATCTACTTTGCAACCGATCGTCTTACATCACACCTGACTCCCTTTTACGGTGTCAGATCCCAACAGCGGTTGCGATCCATGCATGTCCCATGTGGCAACAAGTGAGGGAGGCAGCAACGGGTCGCATGCACGTTAAGGGAAGCAGCATCTGGTCGCACACTTGTTAAACCCTTAAGCACAGACCTCTCCGCCTGCTCGCCCATTCGTCCCCCCTCCCCTTCGCACACGCAAACCCCTTTTCCCCCTGCCCATACAAAACCTGCACCTTCCTCCCGCTCACACACGCCCCTTCTCTCCTCCCCTCCCCCACGCACCCTGGGCGACAAAAATGACTGTTGACATATATTTATCGCCCGTGTTTGTCGACTGAGGCCATCGATCGCCTAACAAGAAACACTGCTTCTCGCCCCCTCACACTCTGTCCCCTGCACTGCTTCTCGCCCCCTCACACTCTGTCCCCTGTACTGCTTCTCGCCCCCTCACACTCTGTCCCCTGCACTGCTTCTCGCCCCCTCACACTCTGTCCCCTGTACTGCTTCTCGCCCCCTCACACTCTGTCCCCTGCACTGCTTCTCGCCCCCTCACACTCTGTCCCCTGTACTGCTTCTCGCCCCCTCACACTCTGTCCCCTGCACTGCTTCTCGCCTCCACATACCCTGTCCCCTGTACTGCTTCTCGCCCCCACATACCCTGTCCCCTGTACTGCTCCCCGACCCCACATACCCTGTCCCCTGTACTGCTCCCCGCCCCCACACACCCTGTCCCCTGTACTGCTACCCGCCCCCACATACCCTGTCCCCTGTACTGCTCCCCGCCCCCACATACCCTGTCCCCTGTACTGCTCCCCGCCCCCACACACCCTGTCCCCTGTACTGCTCCCCGACCCCACACACCCTGTCCCATGTACTGCTCCCCGCCCCCACACACCCTGTCCCCTGTACTGCTCCCCGCCCCCACATACCCTGTCCCCTGTACTGCTACCCGCCCCCACATACCCTGTCCCCTGTACTGCTCCCCGCCCCCACACACCCTGTCCCCTGTACTGCTCCCCGCCCCCACATACCCTGTCCCCTGTACTGCTCCCCGCCCCCACACACCCTGTCCCCTGTACTGCTCCCCGCCCCCACAC
The DNA here is from genome assembly GCA_037349105.1 of Limnomonas spitsbergensis. Classification (NCBI taxonomy): domain Eukaryota; kingdom Viridiplantae; phylum Chlorophyta; class Chlorophyceae; order Chlamydomonadales; genus Limnomonas; species Limnomonas spitsbergensis. The sequence goes on from JAYJMM010000025.1 coordinate 163,094, forward strand.
ACCCTGTCCCCTGTACTGCTCCCTGCAACAGGTCGCCGCTACACTACACTCCCCTGCACCTACTTCCCGCTCACACATGCCCCTTCTCCCCTCCCTGCCCCAACGCACCCTGTCCCCTGTACTGCTCCATGCAACAGGTCGCCGCTACACTACACTCCCCTGCACCGCCCCCATGCTCGCGTGGCAGGCCCCAGACCCATCAGGCTCCCCCCAGGGCCTGCCGCATTGGGCGCCGACCTCCCCAGGCACCCCGTGGCGCTCCGGTGCGTCATACCCAGCTCGGAATATCGAGCCTTACCCCTCAGGAAGCTCTGAGGAGGACAGCAGCTCTGATGATGACTTCCTTCTGATGCCCCCGGGAGCTGCGCTGCCAGCGCCGCCGCAGTCCCCGGTTCAGCTTCGCCAGCGGGGCCCCTCCACCCTGGCAGCGGGGCTGACGCGGCCTGCCGCACCTCCCCCTGTGGAGGCATGCCCGCCTGGGACCAGCGGCAGGGACCATCTGCGGCCAGAGGCCAAGGGTGAGAGCAGGAAACCCTAATACCCTAAGATTGGAGCATCCATGCACTCATATCCATACACACATTCACTCGCCGGCTCACTCCACTCTCCCGCTCTTACATCCACACACTTATCCATTTTCCCACTCCCTCACACTTAAATTCGCTCACAAACAGGCACTCACCCACTCACTCTCTCACTCTCACTCGCCCACTCAATCTCATGCATGCTAGCATGGAGTATAATTGATCTTGTACGTTGTAGGGACACTTTGCGCGCCATTTCTATTTGTTTTTCAAGTTGCGCAAAATAAACTGTGGACATTTGTTTGTTATCTTCCTATTCTGTCCGACAGCGTCACCCTGCACGTCATCCTTGGTAGCTGCATGGGAGCTGCATGGGAGCTGCATGGGAGCTACATGGGAGCTACATGGGGGCTGCATGGGAGCTGCATGGGAGCTACATGGGAGCTACATGGGAGCTGCATGGGAGCTACATGGGAGCTACATGGGGGCTGCATGGGAGCTGCATGGGAGCTACATGGGAGCTACATGGGATCTGCATGGGAGATACATGGGAGCTGCATGGGAGCTGCATGGGAGCTGCACGTGATCCTTGGTGGCTGCATGGGAGCTGCATGGGAGCTGCATGGGAGCTGCACGTGATCCTTGGTGGCTGCATGGGAGCTGCATGTGAGCTACATGGTAGCTGCATGGGAGCTGCATGGGAGCTGCTCGTGATCCTTGGTACCTGCATGGGAGCTGCATGGGAGCTGCATGTGAGCTGCATGTGAGCTGCATGTGGACCTTCATAGCTGCATGGGATCTGCGTAATCTGATTTGCAGTCTTATTTGGGTCTAACATCAGCTGCATGGGCCCCTTAAGAGGAGGAGGGGGCATGACTGGTGCTGTTGCATCTGGAGATGTTGCTGGCAGGACAAAGGTGAAAAGTATTTTCTGATTATGAGCTGACTCAGAGCTGCTGTTGGTAGCCGTTGGCCCCTGTTGGCAGGCCCCATGAAGGCATAGTCACTTGTGTCAATGCAGCCCATGTGCTTTATAAATACCGGTATGTAGCTCGCCAGCCTGTCCAGTGCTTGAAAGACCTAGTTTACCTAAACCCTAGTCCTGTGTTCTGTGTTGTGGGATGCCTGCCAAGCTGGCCAGCCTGTCCAACATACCGGCACTCGTAAAACATGTTTGACTCAAAGCCTAATCCTGTTTTATATTCCCTCTGCAGGTCGTGTGACCCCTGCCAAGCTGGCAAGCCTGTCCAACATACTCAGAATGCCACTGCCCATGCTGCAGCGCCTCCTTGAGGTGAGGCTGCTTTTGTGTCTCTGACTGGGGCTGGTGTTTGTGTGGGGGGTGCAAGCTGGGACAGGGTCCCCTCTCCTCCCCTCTTCTCCCCTCTCCCCCCTTCTCCTCCCCTCCACGGTACTTCAGGGACCCCCCTCCTCTCTTCAGTTAACACCGGCGCTGCTATATCCGGTGCCTGATATTTTTGTATTGAGTCATGCTTCTTTGGTCATTCCTCCCCTACGGTCCGAGGGGCTTGCCCTGTCCCCTTTCCTCCCCTCTACTGTCCCTATGCTCATCATAAGCACGTTACTGATTATGTTAGTGCGCTTCAGCTACAATTCGACTACAGCACGGCCTACGGCCGTGGGGGCCTGGTGCAGCAAGCCCTACTGCTCTGGCCACTGGCCGTGCGCCGGTCTAGGTTTCATCCCAGGTGGCCCAGTAATGGCCGCCCGGTGGCCCCGGAGTGCTGCTCTGGCACGCACTTAAATATACACTGAAGCACCTACTCACTCGCAGCTATCACCAGCGCTGCCCTACCCTGCCCAGTCCCCTTCCCGCATGATGACGTCTCTCCCTTCTCCCTCTTCTGTCACTTAGCTCTGCGCAACCCCCTCCTCACACACATCTATCACCGGCGCAGCTGTATCAGGGCCTGTTGATCTTGCATTACGGCATGGACCCTTCTGCCTCTCCTCACCTGCGCTGCCATAACCTGCCCCTGGCCCCCCTACCTGCCTTTCCTCCCCTGCGCTGCCACAACCTGCCCCTGGCCCCCCTACCTGCCTTTCCTCACCTGCGCTGCCATAACCTGCCCCTGGCCCCCCTACCTGCCTTTCCTCCCCTGCGCTGCCATAACCTGCCCCTGGCCCCCCTACCTGCCTTTCCTCCCCTGCGCTGCCATAACCTGCCCCTGGCCCCCCTACCTGCCTTTCCTCACCTGCGCTGCCATAACCTGCCCCTGGCCCCCCTACCTGCCTTTCCTCCCCTGCACTGCCATAACCTGCCCCTGGCCCCCCTACCTGCCTTTCCTCCCCTGCGCTGCCATAACCTGCCCCTGGCCCCCCTACCTGCCTTTCCTCCCCTGTGCTGCCATAACCTGCCCCTGGCCCCCCTACCTGCCTTTCCTCCCCTGCACTGCCATAACCTGCCCCTGGCCCTCCTACCTGCCTTTCCTCCCCTGCGCTGCCATAACCTGCCCCTGGCCCTCCTACCTGCCTTTCCTCCCCTGCGCTGCCATAACCTGCCCCTGGCCCCCCTACCTGCCTTTCCTCCCCTGTGCTGCCATAACCTGCCCCTGGCCCTCCTACCTGCCTTTCCTCCCCTGCCCTGCCATAACCTGCCCCTGGCCCTCCTACCTGCCTTTCCTCCCCTGCGCTGCCATAACCTGCCCCTGGCCCCCCTACCTGCCTTTCCTCCCCTGCGCTGCCATAACCTGCCCCTGGCCCCCCTACCTGCCTTTCCTCCCCTGCGCTGCCATAACCTGCCCCTGGCCCCCCTACCGCATGAAGATGTCTCTTCTCTTTCCACCCCTCTAGTTTCCCTCATCTCAGCGCAACCACCTCCTCTCATTCACTGTCCCTTTCCTGCGCGATGAGATCTCCTCCTTCCTTCCCTCAAATATCCCTAACCTCGGCGTTAGCACCTCCTCGCAATCACCTATCACCAGGGCTGCTCTAGCCTGCCCTATCCCCTTCCCCACAATCACGTATCTTCCCATTTCTCCCCTTTTCTCCCCTTTCCTCCCTTGTTCACCCCTGTTCTCCCCTGCTCTCCCCTGCTCTCCCCTGCTCTCCCCTGTTCTCACCTGTTCTCACCTGTTCTCCCCTGTTATCCCATGTTATCCCCTGTTCACCCCTGTTCACCCTTGTTCACCCCTGTTCTCCCATGTTCTCCCCTGCTCTCCCCTGTTCTCCCATGTTCTCCCCTGCTCTCCCCTGTTCTCCCATGTTCACCCCTGTTCACCCCTGTTCTCCCCTGTTCTCCCCTGCTCTCCCCTGCTCTCCCATGTTCACCCCTGTTCTCCCCTGATCTCCCCTGTTCTCCCCTGCTCTCCCATGTTCACCCCTGTTCTCCCATGTTCTCCCATGTTCACCCCTGTTCCACCATGCTCTCCCCTGTTCTCCCCTGTTCTCCCCTGTTCACCCCTGTTCACCCTTGTTCTCCTATGTTCTCCCATGTTCACCCCTGTTCTCCCATGTTCACCCCTGTTCTCCCATGTTCACCCCTGTTCTCCCATGTTCACCCCTGTTCTCCCATGTTCACCCCTGTTCTCCCATGTTCTCCCCTGCTCTCCCCTGTTCTCCCCTGTTCACCCCTGTTCACCCCTGTTCTCCCCTGTTCTCCCCTGCTCTCCCATGTTCACCCCTGCTCTCCCCTGTTCTCCCCTGCTCTCCCATGTTCACCCCTGTTCTCCCATGCTCTCCCATGTTCACCCCTGTTCTCCCATGTTCACCCCTGTTCTCCCATGTTCACCCCTGCTCTCCCCTGTTCTCCCATGTTCACCCCTGTTCTCCCATGCTCTCCCATGTTCTCCCATGCTCTCACATGTTCACCCCTGTTCTCCCATGTTCACCCATGTTCACCCCTGTTCTCCCATGTTCTCCCATGCTCTTTCATGCTCTCCCATGTTCACCCCTGTTCTCCCCTGTTCACCCCTGCTCTCCCCTGTTCTCCCCTGTTCACCCCTGTTCTCCCCTGCCCTCCCCTGTTCTCCCATGTTCACCCCTGTTCTCCCCTGATCTCTCCTGTTCTCCCCTGCTGTCCCATGTTCACCCCTGTTCTCCCATGTTCTCCCATGTTCACCCCTGTTCCACCATGCTCTCCCCAGTTCTCCCCTGTTCTCCCCAGTTCTCCCCTGTTCACCCCTGTTCCCCCTTGTTCTCCCATGTTCTCCCCTGCTCTCCCCTGTTCTCCCCTGTTCACCCCTGTTCTCCCATGTTCTCCCATGTTCACCCATGTTCTCCCATGCTCTCCCCTGTTCTCCCATGTTCACCCCTGTTCACCCCTGCTCTCCCCTGCTCTCTCCTGTTCTCCCCTGTTCTCCCCTGTTCACCCCTGTTCACCCCTGTTCACCCCTGTTCTCCCCTGTTCTCCCCTTCGTGTCCCCCAGCTCTGCATACCCCCCTCCTCTCTTCAGTTATCTCTGGCCCTGCTGGATCTGGAGCCTGCTGATTTTGAATTGAGGCATGCTTCCTTATGTCATTCCTCCCCTCGGCTATGTTGCTGTCCTTGCCCCCTAGCCGCCCATCCACTGCAACTGATCTCTATGTCACCCCCTCTCATTCAGTTATCTCCGGCGCTGCTGGATCCAGATCCAGCTGATCTTGAAACCCACCTTTCTGCCTTGGCGGCCGAGCTTCAGCTTCCGTGGCGAGTGGTGACAGCAATGATGTGCCATCAGGTGCTTGGGGTGCAATTGGGCAAAGAGTGTCAGAAGTGTGGCTGTCGTGTGTGGCCATTAGGCTTCCGTGGCGAGTGGTGACAGCGATGATGTGCCACCAGGTGAAAACGGGTCTGCTGTTGTTTGCATTTTTATCCGGTCGCTGCATCAATCAGCAAAACACAATGCCTATCACTCTCCCGGGGGACTTGGCCACAGGTGGGTCTCTTTCACTGAAACATATATGACTTTCCTTTTCTTGTTCTGTGTGTGCTGCCCCTGCCTCAATCAGCGAGATAAGATGCACTGTCCCGGGGGACTTGGTCGCTCTGACTGTTATTCTATTGTTATGTTTGGGCTGTGCGGCAACCAATCACACTTCATGCTCAGCGTCCTGCCTAGGGAGCTGGCCTGCTATAAAAAACGCATCTGGTCCATCTTCTAACCTTCATGCTGCTGCCGTGCTGCTGCTGCTCCCATCAGCCGAACATGATGCTCAGTGTCCAGCCGGGGGAGCTGGCTGCGCGTGTCGCGGCTCTAACAGCACAGATGTGCTCAGTCAAGACCGGTGGCCGCATGACTGAGGAGCAGGTCGCGAGATGGGCAGCATGCACTCCCTCAGTGCTAGCACGTGACCCTAAGGTATGTCCTCAGACGCGGGTGGCGGCTCTGACTGCACGGATGCGTGTGGTTAGGGATGGATGTGGCATATATGTGGAGCAGTTGTTCGTTGGCTGTGCTTCAGTATCAAGGCTGCGTGTCACCTCCCTCCTCTCCTACCCCTGTCCCCCAACCTCAACCAGTTTGGTGGCGGATATCGACAGCTGGCTGTGCTACTGGGCCTGGTGGGGCAAAATGCCTGTCCCCTGTCCTTTGACAGACCTGCCTCTGTCCCCCCATGGCCCCATCACAGTCGGTTCGGCGGCGGATGTGCAAGCTGGCTGTCCTGCTGGGCCTGGTGGGACGAGCGACCGCCGTGGCCCGACTGGTGTCTCTTGAACCGCAGTTCCTCACAGACTCGTACCGCTCCCTACAGGGACGGCTGCAGGTGTGAACAAGCAGTGCGGGTACCGCTTTGTGTACTTCTGTGTTGCAGCCTCCACGCAATACATTGCACCTGTCAGTACAACGCATAATGACACGATGCGGGTAGCGCGTGCTTAGGAATCTTGAATGGAATTAAGTGAAAGTGTGGAATGTGAGTCCCGCCTCCTGACACCCACCCTACCTTGCCAGCTGGGTATGTGCGCCGTTGTTCTTTTCAAATGGCAGACGAAACACGGCGAATTGCAAACCTCCACATCCCCCTTGATCCTCTCCCTTGTCCATTTTGCGACGCTGCTCTCTCTTTGCCTCCCCCTCCCCCTCCCCCTCCCCCTCCCCCTCCCCCTCTCAGTGCCGAAAGGACATTTTTTTGGCGCTGCTCTCTCACACAATCTCTTCCTTGCCCTCCCTTCTTCCCTTCCTCCTTCACCGCCCTACAGTATCTCTCCCCCCCCACCTACACACATTATCTCCTCCCCTCCCTCCTCTCCTCCTTACCTCCCTCCCTCCCTCCCTCCCTCCCTCCCTCCCTCCCCATCCTCCCTCCTAGACTATCTCCTTCCTCTGTCCCACCCTTCCCCTCCTCCCTCCTCAACTCCCTCCCCCTCCCCCGTCCTCACTCCTGACCTCCTCCCCCCCTCCACCCGCTCCCCCCCCTACTCCCAACAGGACATGTGTCTGCTCCTGCGTCGTCCCATGCACCAGATCCAAGGCATGGTAGCCAGGCAGCCGCGCATTGCCCTCCTGGGAACGCGGGTGTTCAACAACAGGCTCAAGGTGGGGGAGGGTGGGGAGGATTTACACAGTGGTAGAGTTTGAAGTTAGGCTAAGCGCTCCTAGAGGTTGAGCTCATCATCTCAAGGGTTGGAAGGCGCATGTTCAACAACATGCTTTAGGTGGGGCAGAGGGGTCAGGGTTTCAGTTCTACATTGGATACGTTGGTACAGTTTGAGCTCAAGAACTCCAGGGTTGGAAAAAGGGTGCTAAACAATAGGCTCGAGTTGGGAAAATGGGCTGAGGGTTTATCTTACATGTACATTGGTAGAGTTTGACTTCACCATGTCAAGGACTCAAGGGCTGGGACAAGGATGATGAAGTGATCAAAAACGGGCTGAAGGTGGGTAAGGGGGATTAGGGTTTGAGTAGCCAGTATGTTGGCAGAGTTTGAACTCACCAACCATTGTTCACACCCTCATTCACCCCTTTGTTCACAGCCTCACACAGATCCTACAGGCTATCCTGGGCAGGCAGTACATCCATATCGTCACCCTGGTGGTCAAGTGCCTGGCGCTGTTGATCACCGAGATGGAGCTGTTCACACCCTCGTTCTCACCCCCGTTCACACCTGCCCCACGCAGATCCTACAGGCTATCCTCGGCAAGCGGTATATCCATATCGTCACCCTGGTGGTCAAGTCCCCGGCGCTGCTGATCACCGAGATGGACTCAGCTCGGCAGGTTTTCACCGGACTCCGGAACATGTTGGGAGTCACAGAGGGCGTGGTGTATGCAATGGTAAGTGTGAAGGGCACGGCTGGGTGTGAACGGTTGGTGTGAGCAGTATTGGTTCCAGGGCGCAGAGGAGTTAAGGGGATCCATGTGGACGGCGTTTTGATCAGGGGGTGCGTCAGATATTAATTTGGGTAACACAAAAATCACACACTGGGCTGGGAGGTAGTACAAAGCTCAGGGGAATGGCACACCCGCTCAGACAAGGAGGGGCAGAGAAGCTTGAGTATCCCGTAGGGCTTCTCATAGATTTGATGGCCTTCCCTCGGGCTTCAAATTTTATTTCTTTTAATGCTGCCCACAGCGCAAACTGTTGACAATGACTCTTAATTTCCGACTGAAAACTGGCGCTCACAATCCATACTTCGTAAATGCATTGTTCCCTTGACCCCGCACAATGTTAATTATGAGGCAAGGCAAAGCAAGTTTATGGTAGGGCCTCCATGCATACTCTCCCACCCATCCTGCCCCGTCCACCCTTTTCTGGGCAGGTGTGCCATTCCCCTGAGCTTCTGTCTTACCCTGGCTGCCCGGCTCGACTATAAAAAGATAGCAGCTGAACTACCCTGTCCTTCCTTTTCTGAGCAGGTGTGCCATTCCCCTGAGCTTCTGTCTACGGCTCTGACTCGCCTGGCTCAGCGGTATCGCAGGGTGCGCAGGGGGGGGGGTCTCAGGTACAGCGTAGGGTGAGCAGGGGGGGGGTCTCAGGTACAGCGTAGGGTGAGCAGGGGGGGGGGGGCGTTGGGGTATATTGGGGTTGTCCTGCTGGGTGTGTAGGGTGTGGGGTTTCATGTATACAGGAGGGCGTACGGTTCCATTACTAGTGCAGGGTGTAGGGTTCCCTAGCACTGCAGTATCGCAGGGTTAGCAAGTGGGGTGGGGGGGCGTTGAGGTATATTGCACACCCGGCCGGGTGTGTAGGGTTTAGGGTTTCATGTTTAGGGGAGGGCATACGGCTGGCGGCTCCATGCCTAGTGCAGGGCGTAGGGCTGCCTGGCTCAGCGGTATCGCTGGGTAAGCTATTTGGGGGGGGGAGGGAGGAGGGGGGAGGGGGCAGAGTTTCAAGAATAAAGGAGGGTTCAGGGTTCTGTCAAGGCTTTTCTTGTTTGGGCCCTCAGCAAAAAATAGGGTACAAGGAGTTGCAGGTTCTGATCTGCCTTGCATGGCAGGTGCTGACCTGCCTTGCATGGCTTGCAGGTGCTGACCTGCCTTGCATGGCTTGCAGGTGCTGACCTGCCTTGCATGGCTTGCAGGTGCTGACCTGCCTTGCATGGCTTGCAGGTGCTGACCTGCCTTGCATGGCTTGTAGGTGCTGACCTGCCTTGCATGGCCTGCAGGTGCTGACCTGCCTTGCATGGCTTGCAGGTGCTGACCTGCCTTGCATGGCTTGCAGGTGATGACCTGCCTTGCATGGCTTGCAGGTGCTGACCTGCCTTGCATGGCTTGCAGGTGCTGACCTGCCTTGCATGGCTTGCAGGTGTTCCGAGCGTTGCCCCCTGGTTGCCAGCATGCAGCACTTGAGGCCGGGATAATTGGATGCGTTTCGCTTTATCCCCTTTCGCTGCAGTTGTATTGCGCGTTGCAGGCTAGCATCACTTGGAGTGATGAGATGCGGGTTTCTCACTCCCCTTTTGCTGCACGTGTATTGTGTGTTGCAGGGCCAGCATCACTGGTAGTGATGAGATTATTAGAGGCGGCTTCCTTTATCCCCATTTGCTGCACGGGGCGTGTATCGTGCGTTGCAGACTTGCAGCTCTTTGAGCGAGGATTGCCAGCCAGGTGCCCAGGTGTTCCTTACTTTCTTACACTCTATGGATGTGGTGTATGTCTATCGTGCGTCGCAGGCTTGCAGCACTTTACGCGAGGGTTTTATGATGCCTGTTGTTTACTTTATTTAATTCCCATATGCTTGCGGGTGTACCGTATCGCGCGTTGCAGGCCTGCAATGTGTGGTAGTGGATTGTTAGGTGACTGTTTCTTACTTTCTTCATCCCTATGTGTGTTGCAGGTGTACCGTGCATTGCAGGCATGCAGTACATGGGATGAGGAGTGGCGCAAACTCAGCCCTGCACTGCGCGCGGACTGCCTGGTCTGCACCACTGTCACCTACCACCGACTGGAGTACCTGGTCATGATCGGACAGGTGAGGGAAAGGAGCTGGAGTGTGTGTGTGTGCGGGGTGGAGGGCAAGAGTGGGAGGAGGGGAGGGGAGGAGTGGGAGGGGGGGTGAGTGTACAGGGAGGGCAGGGAGGAGTGGGGGGATGGGAGGTTTGGAGTTCAATTTGGGGTGGAGGAAGGTAGAGGGGAGTCATCAGAGGGCCCCCTAGTTGTCAGGGTCTGTTTTAATGTTTAAATCTTCCTGTCTTTCTTACCGCAAACGTATAGCTGCCTGGACACACGCAACAAACAAGTAAATGGCATACAAGTATAATGAACGCACCAAAATATGATGAACGCACCAAAATATGATGAACGCACCAAAATATGATGAACGCACCAAAATATGATGAACGCACCAAAATATGATGAACGCACCAAAATATGATGAACGCACCAAAATATGATGAACGCACCAAAATATGATGAACGCACCAAAATATGATGAACGCACCAAAATATGATGAACGCACCAAAATATGATGAACGCACCAAAATATGATGAACGCACCAAAATATGATGAACGCACCAAAATATGATGAACGCACCAAAATATGATGAACGCACCAAAATATGATGAACGCACCAAAATATGATGAACGCACCAAAATATGATGAACGCACCAAAATATGATGAACGCACCAAAATATGATGAACGCACCAAAATATGATGAACGCACCAAAATATGATGAACGCACCAAAATATGATGAACGCACCAAAATATATTTCCGCCTTTGTTCCCCGGTCTTCTTCCAAGCCCCTGTAAGACGTGCTCAAGATGGCGCGGTCTGATTCCAAAATGCTACTTTGTACTCATGTTAACTCATGCCTGCCTGATTGTGGTTTGCCCATGTTTCTCAGTCATTTTCGATGCGCCTGGTGGACGTGCTCAGGAAGCCGTTGTTTGAATTGAGCATGCCCTACATTCTCATTGCACACTCATAACTGCCTGGACACCCACAACACCCACGAACGACAAAAATAAATGACATCCAAACAAAGCACGCACACGCACACCTGCACACACCCAAGTGTTTTATTTCTCAGTTTCCAGTCCTCTTTGATGCGCCTGGTGGATGTGCTGAAGATGGCGCGGTCTGATTCCAAAATGCTATTTTGTAGTTACCGGTAATTCGAAAATGCCCCTTTGTATATGTTCACTCATGCCTGCCTAATCTTGGGTTGTCCATGCTTCCCAGTCCTCCTCCGTGCCCCAGGTGGACATGCTCAAGATGTTGTGGTTTGAATTCAATTTAAGATGCCCTACATTCTCATCGCAAACTCATCACTGCCTTGACCCCCACAACACACACACACACACAAGAAAAATAAAACACATCCAAACGAAAGCACAGGGCACAAATGTTTGTTTTCTTCCTTTGTTTCCCAGGCCTCTTCCATGCGCCTGGTGGACGTGCTCAAGATGGCCAGATCCGATTTCTCCGTCAAGTGGCCTGACTTCGAGTCAGCCTTGGAGCGCGCAGTGGCGAGAAAGGCGGAAATAACTGCCTTTCAGCAGCAGCAGCAACAGAAGCAGCAACACCAAGGTGTACAGCCTCAACAGTACGTCCGAACCACAAATCCGATGCAGCAGCATCAACCGCAACAGCACAGCGTACCGCAGCAACAGCATGTCCGTGCAGCGCACCTGGTGCGGCAGCAGCAACAACAGCAGCAACAACAGACGCCGTCGCAGCAACAGCGGCAAGGAGCCCTGTTGCATGCAAGGCATCAGCAGCAGGACCAGCAGCAGCAACAGCAGCGGCAACATATGCCGTCAGATTCAGATGCAGCCGTTGCCCCGCCTTGGCAACAACAGCAACAACAGCACCAGCCGCCGTCAGAGTCTGTGGTTGATGCTGTCCCACTGGGCCTGCCCGGGTTTGTGGTGCGAGGACCGGGCCGGCGCCTGCTGCCGGCCCCCCAGCATGACAGATCATTTGGCAGCGGTAGTGTGACCAGTGACCAGCACACCACGACAACAAGTGTGACCAGCGATGCTATCGCAAGACACAGCTTGAAGGATGACAGTGGCAGAAGCAGCATGCCCCAGTGGACTGCATCTACTACTACAGCTGCTGCTGCTGCCACTGCTGCTACGGCTGCTGCTACTGCTGTTCATGCTGCTACTGCTGCAAGGGCGGCTGCGGAGCTCGGCTGGGCCCCATGGCAGGTACAGAGTGGTTGGCAGGCGCGACACAAGACTGCACCGTGATTAAAGGAGCAGCAGCAGCCCATTCAACAGGCCATGCAGCAAAAACCCATGCAACAGCAGCCCATGCAGCAGCCCATGCAACAGGCCATGCTAGGGAATCCATCTGTGGCATCACAGCAGGTGAAACAGCAGCAGCCTATGCAGTCTGTGGCAGCACTGCAAATGAAGCCAAAGAGGATGACGCCCCTCCAGGCCGACGTATCAAGTGTATCACAGCAGTCATGCCAGCCGCCGCAAATGAAGCAAAAAGGGAAGAATCCCCTCCAGGCCGACGCAGCCAGGGTATCACAACAGTCAAGCCAGCAGCAGAAACAGCAGCAGCCCCACCAGGCCGAGGCAGACAGGGCGGCACATCAATCAAGCCAGACGCTGCTGCCGCATCCACTGCAGCAGAAACAGCATCGGCAGCCCCTCAAGGCTGTGGTAGCCGTGGAATCATTACGAGGGGTGCAGAGGCTGAGACGGCAAGAGAAAGAGCAGCAGACGCAACCGCTCCGCCATGTGGCTGATGCAACCAGAGGGGCAAAGGCTCTGTCGGTCCCGCAGGCAGCCGCCGCCACGTTCGTCGGATACTCGCTCTCGGACGCGGTGCATCATCCCCGAGCTTGTAGTAGCTCTGCCGAGTCGCCTCGCAGGGATTCCGCAGCATCCAGCAACCACTCCCCAACAGCTGCCGGGTTCCAAACTGATGTGGGTCTTTGTGCTGTTGGTGCGGCCGGGTCCGCTGCCGAGGCGGCGGCAGCGACGGCGGTGTCCCCGCCCATGTGTCAAACTAACGCACATGCTGGTCCCTGTGGGTCGACAGCGGAGGCTAAGGCTACGCGTGCATCCCCTGCTGGCAACTCCCATGTCGTGGGCGTCAGGCTGGCCGCCTCAGGGCTCAGCTCAGCTCCGTCTCTTAAGAATGCCGGCAGCAGTAGCGAGAGGTCCAAAGGATTGTCTGTTCTGAATCACATCACGCGTGCAGCTATTGAAGACCCCTCGACAGATGGTCGCCTGCGTACCACTAAGGGTTTGAGGCAGGGTGGCACGGACAGCGGCCTTGTAAGTGGGAGTGCCCGTATGGAGCATGACGCCTCGCTAGACGACGGCCAACTTGAGAGGGACCGTATGAAGCATGACGCCTCGCCAGGCAGCGGAGAAGATGTGCGAGTCTGTTTGGAGCGTGGCTCCCCGCGGGGTGACAGTCGCATTGTGAAGAGAGACCGTTTAGGGCATGGTGCCACGGACAGCGGCGGCCACAGCAGGATTGAGCGTTGGGATCTGCAGTCTTTGAGTGGGAGCTGGCAGCTATGCAACGGGGCAGTGAGCGAGGGAGTGTAGAGTAGAAACATAAGCCTGAGTGTGAAATGGTTGTATGCTGGTGGACAGTGAGTGAAGTGGTGTCCAGCGGAAATGTACTGTTATCTAAGAATTTGAATGGCTGATGTTGGGTCTCAGAACTGAATGAATCTATGCTGTCCCTTTGACGCCTACTACATGTTATTATGTATGTACGGTTGTAGACAGTTTTTCGTTTTCAGGTTCAAAAATGTTGTCCTTACTGGCTGAAGTGCTTCTAGCGGAGTGAGGCGATCATTGCTCCCTGCATTCAGCCTTTCACTTTGTGACACATGGGCTTTGGGGCACAAAAGCCCATGCACTGCACATGTAGGTAGTGGGCACGACAGTCAGAGAGTTGAGAACTGTGCACGCGCATGGTTCACCACAATCACTATGTGTATGGAAGTTCTGAATCGGCAATTACCCATGTCCTCGTTATCTGATAACCCACCAGCAAGCTCATCCATTATCAGCACCCTCTGGGCGCTGGACAGGATCTGCATGCTGCTGCTGCACCTCTGCCGGTAAATACCGACATATCATGGGTCTGTCGTTCGACCTCGACGCATGCATGCTCGTCAAATCTCTCATTAACAAAGGCTTTCGTAGGGAGGTCTGCGGCTGCTGCTTTCGCTAGCCTTGATCACAGGCCATGAGCCTATGACCCCCCTGGATGCACCTAGCTAAAGATGTACAACATGTCTCGACCGATATCGTGACATCCATTTCGAACCAGATTTAGAACCCCATCAATCAGTGCAACATTATCGGCGTTCCATTTTCTTTTACCTGCCTCCGCTGAATACCATCTACACTGATTCACACCTGTCATGGTGTCGTCGACATCCCGCACTGCTGGTGAGTCCAATCGCGATACAGATGTCGCTGCGAACTTGCCATCTGACTCGTGATGTGAAAATTCTGACCTCTCTTGATCCCTGTCATGTGCACCTGTAGAGAAGCTTCAGATGGAGTGTGCAATTCACTACATCCATCATCAGGTACAGAATGGGGCACGGCCGATAGGCATGCTCATAAGAGCTTTTTGCAAACCCTCACACACACGCGATAGATGTGACATCGATGGCTGTGCCGTACAGGATACATCGCTACAGCACACACGGTACACGCTATCGATTTCCCTCTTAGGCAACGGTGCGTCGATAGCCCCCTTTTGTACTGTTAACTTACACACTGCTGAGGTTCGATGGCCTCCAGGCAAGCAGCCGTTTTTTTAATTGTCAAACACCACCAACAAAATGTTAATCCAGCTCAAGCCTGCAAGGAGCTGCTGTGAGATTTCTGCGGTGGCCGAGGCGCATAGCAAACAAAAACCAGAGACGCCACGGCTGATGAAAGCCTCACAGGCGCGTCGCAAGTCGGGCCAAGAAGGACTTTCCTTGTTTATCCCGGTGAGGACTAGTCGAAGATTCTACCGCAGCACACCTGCCCCCCCACACAGCAGCAACATCATCAGCTGCAGGGGACCTGACAGATTGCTGAACACCCGCCCACCTGAACAAAGCCTGATTAACAGCGAAGGCACTTGAATTCAGTCTATCACGGGGTGTACCATGCCTACTGGGTACAACGTGCCATGCAAGCATGTGTCCCCTCTGCCGCACCCATGTCACCCCAAGGCCAACACACCCCTCTGCGCAGCAAATCCTGCACCATAAGGAAAAGGACTTATTCACCATTAAGCATTAGAAAAACACGGGGCATCGTTCTCTTCTGCTGGGACTAAACAAGGTTTGAGGCCGGCCGCCAAACCACAGTCGCTAACGCACAAAAAGTCCAGTGTCAATGGCACAATTTGTTCGAACACCAGTGGCTACGCACACTGCACAAAAACCATAGCGTCAGTATTGCCCTGAAATCTGCAGCCTGCCCTGGAGCACCCCTAGGGATACTGGGGGCATCATCAGCGCATGCGAGGATGCCATGTCCCCATAGTGGACAGATTGCTCATACTGAAAAGCGGAGTGCTCCCGTAGCATGTCGCGGCTCCTCTGATCAGCCTCCATGTTGCCATACATGGTGTACGGCCCATACCCTGCACTATTGTCGCTAGCCAAATCCCGGGTTACCGTTGTGAAGCCAGTATCCCCTTTGTAGCCGCTAATGCCTTGAGGAAAACCATGATAGCCAGGAGGATGCACTCCTACAGGGTATGAGGTGACGAACAAAGCCATGCCCATGCTTCCGCCTAGGGACTCCCCAACTCGATCGCGAGAGCCGATGGAACCCACATCATGGCTTCCAGAAAATGACTGGGCACCATAATCGAAAGAGGGTGGCTGAAACGTAGGGGCATCATTGCCACCACCGCTGCACCCTTCGGCTGAGCCATCATGCTGCTGAGTTTGGGGGGCAACATGTTGGTGGGACTGTAGCATGCCATGGTGCGCGCCATGAGACACCTGAACGCGGTAACCTTGCTGCTCGCCCCATTGAGGTGGGTGCAAGACCTCATGGTGCTGGACTCCCGGGGGGTCCTGCAAGCTGTGATGGGGGTGCACGCCATGATGCTGCATGTCTGGAGGCAGCAACGACACGTTGTGACCTCGCTGCTCGCCCCAAGGAGGCGGCCGCGGGACCTCCGGGTGCTGGACACCCAGGGGGTCCTGCATGCTGCCAGGGGGGCGCACGCCATTGGGATGCTGCATGCCTAGAGGCATCGACTGCCTGCTGTACCATT
Source organism: Limnomonas spitsbergensis (assembly GCA_037349105.1). NCBI lineage: Eukaryota > Viridiplantae > Chlorophyta > Chlorophyceae > Chlamydomonadales > Limnomonas > Limnomonas spitsbergensis. The sequence continues at coordinate 179,228 of JAYJMM010000025.1, forward strand.
GCTGCATGCCTGGAGGCAGCGACTGCATGCTGTGCCCTTGCTGCATGCCTAGAGCAGCCGGGGGGTCTTGCATGCTGCCAGGGGGGCGCACGCCAGGGGGATGACGCATGCTCGGAGCATGCTGCCCACTTGGCCGCAGCGAATGCATGGCCTCAAGGTGCTGGTCACCAGGGGGGACCTGCATGCTGCCACCAGTGGGGCGCACGCCAGGGGGATGTTGCATGCTTGGGGGCAGCGAATGCATGCTGTACATCTGCTGCATGCTCGGAGCATGCTGCCCACTTTGCCGCAGCGAGTGCATGGCCTCAGGGCGCTGGTCACCCAGGGGGTCCTGCATGCTGCCAAGGGGGTGCACGCCAGGGGGATGCTGCGAGTCTGAAGCAACCGACGGCACGCCGTACCTCTACTGCATGTTCGGAGCATGCTGCCCACTTGGCCGCAACGAGTGCATGGCCTCAGGTTGCTGGTCACCCGAGGGGTCCTGCATGCTGCCAGGGGGGCGCACGCCAGGGGGATGCTGCATGCCTGGAGGCAGCGAATGCATGCTGTACATCACACTTGTCGGTAGTGAGTGCATCCTCGCCAGGGGGATGCTGCGTGTCTAGACATAGCAACTGCATGCTGTACCACTGATCGCTACCCACAGAGGGTGTAGAGGCCCCCCCGCTCTCTTCGTGTTGAGATGCATATTGCTGTGCCCCTCGAGGAATCGGCAGGGCTTTTAAAACCCAGAAGTGGCGGTTGGTGCCCTTTCCATCCTTCATCTTGAACGAGATGATCCCCTCCTTGGCCTTGAGTTTTTTCCTCGCTCGCAGCATGCTGGCATTGGACAAGCGTTCTTTCGACCCCAGATATAGCAACTGTCACATATTGTCGGGAATAAAAAGAGGTACGTGAATCAGTACCGGTATACATGAGAGGAGTTAAATATAACGTGGTAGGCATACTGCTCTTAAATGTTATGACAGTTTTGAGATTGTTGTCTCAGTCTTTTTTCAAGATGAAGAATGAATACAAACCGGAGGTGTTAAAGATATAGAAGGCGCGCTGGGGTGGGGTCATGAGGCCATCAGGGGGGTGCGCAGGCTGAGCTATTTGTTCCTCTTTCTTATTAAGTATTCATGTTCTCGTCTATGGCCTGGGTCATTTTATTGCATCAATAAAAACACAGATGTAGATGTCATGGGTATAAACCCTAAACCCTAAACTAGGGTATAAAGCACAAGAGAAGGACATCACAACGCGAAAGCGGTGCGCTAAGTCATTGGTGGCTATTTCTTATGTTTTAGAACTCTGAGAAACTAAACAATTCTAAGAGAACTGAGGGAATATATGGCTTACACACCGTGTCCCATGGCATGCCATTGAAGTGAGACTTGACGTTGTTGTGCCATTCTGGGACGGCGTGGGCCTTGCGCAGCTCCTCCATTATCAACTCCTGGCACTTCACGTCTTCGGACTTGTCCGAAGAGGATGGCTTCTCCTGGTGACCTTCAGACGATTCCAAGATGCGCCACCCTGACTCGCCACCCGCGTCTGAGCACCACCTATGCTCAAAGGGACATCAATGTTTAAGTAAGCGCCTTTCACGTTTTTTTATTTGCGTGGCACATAAAACTTCCCACCATAACTGAAAAAAGCCAAGCAAGAGTTTAAGGGATTTGAGGGTTCAGGGTACAATTCATCTAGGTCACAGGGTTTCGGATTTTTGTTTATGGGGTCCAGGGTTACAGTTTTGGTCAAAGATTTATGGTCCTACATGGTTTGATATACTCCCAACCGCCTGCAGGATTTTTGAATATAAGGGTTCATGGTTCAAAGGGTCCAGGGCTCAAGAGGTTTTGGGTTCAAGGTTAAGAGCCCAAGATTTGGGGTACTGGTCTCCATGCCATGCATAATTCTTGGAATGAAGGCTTATGGGTTCAAGGGGTCCATCCAGGCGGTGCAGCATACCTAGAACAATACTGGATGGATTCGCATGAAAACTTACGTGTTGTTTGTGCTAGTTATGTTGGACTTGATTGCCCTGACGATACGCTGTAGCGGGTCACTCTGGACTTTCTCCACAAGCAAGATGTGCGTGCATGCTTGGACCAAGGCCTGAAAAACAGTTTGTGAGCAAAGGGTAAGCTAGGCATAGCTAGGACCTGTGTTTTAACTAAATAATGTGGCAAATGAGGAGACGTGTGTGCTATTTATTTTTAATCATACCTGTGTTCCCATGATGTGGCAGGTGGGGACCGGCGATTCGCATGTCCCCTACATGAAAAAAAACAAAGTTTCAATTTTTCACATGATGTGTGAACTATCAGCAGTTAATACAAAATATCAAATGGGGTAGTGTTTATATGTGATAGCAACAAAATGTGTGGCTTCAATTTGGCAAAAAAATGAGCGGCTCATCGGCTCGCACCTTGTTGAAACCCTTGTATGGCGGCTTCAGGAGGTTCAGATTTTTCTCGTTGACATGATGGCATATCACGACGGGGATACTGAACTAACGAGCCAAGAACCGAAGGGCGTCCAGCATTGGAGTCACCATGTTGGCGTAGTTCACGGACCCCTGGACACATTGACCATGCCCGCGCTCATTGAGTCAATCACGATGCATTTCACTGCGTTCAAGAGAAAGGACATGACTTCAGTCAAAGATTGTTAGGAAAGAAATACTGTATGGTCAATCAAATGATCTTACCCTGCCCTCTCTCTTGAACTTCTCAACCATGGCAGTGAGTGCTCCGGCGACCCACGCCCCGGTCAGCTGTGTAGTCTGTGGTTTCAGCTCCATATACAGGAGATCTGAGGGGGGAATCATCCCCGAGCTTGTAGTAGCTCTGCCGAGTCGCCTCGCAGGGATTCCGCAGCATCCAGCAACCACTCCCCAACAGCTGCCGGGTTCCAAACTGATGTGGGTCTTCGTGCTGTTGGTGCGGCCGGGTGAGCTGCCGAGGCGGCGGCAGCGACGGCGGTGTCCCCGCCCATGTGTCAAACTAACGCACATGCTGGTCCCTGTGGGTCGACAGCGGAGGCTAAGGCTACGCGTGCATCCCCTGCTGGCAACTCCCATGTCTTGGGCGTCAGGCTGGCCGCCTCAGGGCTCAGCTCAGCTCCGTCTCTTAAGAATGCCGGCAGCAGTAGCGAGAGGTCCAAAGGATTGTCTGTTCTGAATCACATCACGCGTGCAGCTGTTGAAGACCCCTCGACAGATGGTCGCCTGCGTACCACTAAGGGTTTGAGGCAGGGTGGCAAGAACAGCGGCCTTGTAAGTGGGAGTGCCCGTATGGAGCATGACGCCTCGCTAGACGACGGCCAACTTGAGAAGGACCGTATGAAGCATGACACCTCGCCAGGCAGCGGAGAAGATGTGCGAGTCTGTTTAGGGCATGGTGCCACGGACAGCGGCGGCCACAGCAGGATTGAGCGTTGGGATCTGCAGTCTTTGAGTGGGAGCTGGCAGCTATGCAACGGGGCAGTGAGCGAGGGAGTGTATAGTAGGAACATAAGCCTGAGTGTGAAATGGTTGTATGCTGGTGGACAGTGAGTGAAGTGGTGTCCAGCGGAAATGTACTGTTATCTAAGAATTTGAATGGCTGATGTTGGGTCTCAGAACTGAATGAATCTATGCTGTCCCTTTGACGCCTACCACATGTTATTATGTATGTACGGTTGTAGGCAGTTCTTCGTTTTCAGGTTCAAAAATGTTGTCCTTACCGGCTGAAGTGCCTCTAGCAGAGTGCGGCGATCATTGCTCCCGGTCCTGTGCAATTAGATCTTAATTCATATTATGTCTTGTAGATATCCTGGAAATGGCAGATGATGTAGATTTCCGAATGGAAGGGCAGGATTGTTGAGGGATGAAAATGTGATTTGTAAATGATTCAAAATCCTCATGGTTGGGCCCTTAGTACTTTGGACACCGTTGGGCCAGAGAGAAAAGACAAACAGATTTCTGGAGCTATCATCAAGCTCCATGCTTTTCCGTGACGGGGTCTCCAAGTTTATTGTCTGCCCCCGGCCCCCCTCCCTCGTCCCAACAAGCCTTAAACCTCCACCACAAACGGCTTATTGGTAACTTTCCCCAAATAATCCTCCTCAGTGTCAAATAATTCATTATACGGTATCTTAAAGGAGACGTAAAACTGTGTGTAACCCATCATTAAACCAAGTGCCCAACGTAGGCAAGACGAATGAAGAATAAGCGGCCACATGAAAGAAGATAATGTGGAGTATAAAAGTGTGGAGTGTGGCATATTCCTCAAAGACAAACGACGCGTGGCGCGACAATTGTCCCTACGCCTAGCCTCAATGATTCATTTCATTGTTGGTTCTACCCTTTCATCGCATCCTTAATGTCTCGAGTGCATCATTTCGAATGCGAAATTGTTGCATGCCAAGGACTGGAAAGGAGCCCCCCTAAGATTTGAAACTTACGTGTATTCGCCTATATTTGCATGTGTGTGTTTCTGCATATATACTTTCCGGTAACTCATATTTAGTTTTGGAACTCATTGGTTATTTTGTTTGTACTTATCAAAATTGGAGGCCGGCTGCCCAATCCTAAAAAAACTGAGACGCTTACACAAAAATACAGCATGATGTGGCCCTGTTACGGTATAACTTGACCCCGCGTTAGGAATAACCCTTAAATTTACCCACTACGCCCTTGCTACCGCAGGCGAGGCATGCTCGGGCAGCGGGGAGGTAGCAGCGACATACCGGCAGTGCCTGGGGGAGTCCGCAGCGGCCGACTGGGCGGATGCCGCGCATGAGCCAGGTGGGAAGCAGCCGGGGGCAGAGGCTGAGCCCGCACGTGACGAGGATGGTGACGAGGCAGGGGGAAGTTGTGGACCCACCCGGGTGTGCTGCAGGGCCAGCAGCCCAGGTGGATGTGTGGCTGGATAAGCCAGTATTGCATTACATCCGCCAGAAAGTTCATGCTCCAGGTACAGAACTGGGGGGGCAAACCAGGGTGCAACGTAGGGCTGCGCCTTTCCAGTGGGAACCTGGGAGAGGGGGAGTTCTGATGAGGCTTACGCCTGATGGCAAGCGTTGCGTCGTGCCCATGCCCTGGACAGGTTGGCAGTGATCAGGGAAACGCATGCTAGCACAGGCCATTTCGGCAGCCACCGCACGGCCTTCATGGTTATGCAGCAGCATTGGTGGCGAGGGCTCAGGGCGGCGGTTAAGAAGGCAGTCCAGGAGTGCGGGGTGTGCGACAGAGCCAGGGCGCCCACGTTCAATCACACGCAGCCTGACCTTCACCCCCTCCCTAACGAGGGTTTATTTTTCCGATGGGGAGTGGACATGTGCGGGCCATTCACGACCACTCCTAGGGGTAACCGGTATGTCATGGTGTGCTTGGAGCACTACTCCAAGTGGGTTGAGTTGATCCCCATCCCCAGCAAAGCGTCACATGTGACGGCCTTGGCGTTCTTCCAAAACGTGGTCGCACGGTTTGGGGGGTGCGCAGAGGTGGTCACTGACCAGGGGACAGAGTTCCAGGGGGAGTTCCAGGACATGTTACTGGATTGCTTCATTGACCACCGCACCACCACCGCCAACCATCCCCAGACAGACGGGCCGTCCGAGAGGGCAGTCCAGACCCTCAAGGCAGGATTGCGCAAGTGCTGCGAGGAGGGGAGCAACGACGACTCATGGGACAGGATGGTCCCATGGGTGGCCCTGGGGTTCAGGTGCTCACCTCAGCAATCCACACGCATGGCGCCGTACGAGGTGCTGTTCGGGCAGAAGCCAGTGTTCCCCTCCAATTCTTCAAAGTGGGGGCGGACCTGTGGAGCACCGCGCGGGTGGCTACGGTGGAGGAAGCCGCAGACCGCCTCCTAACCAGGGTGGCCAGGATCAAGGCGGCACTCCCGGTCGCGGGCGAGCACCTCAAAATCGCGCAGCATCGGGACAAGCTGCGCTACGCCAGGATCCGCGGCGGGGGATATGTCCCTCAGGTTAGGTGATTCGCGGTGGGGATCTTCGTGTACTTCAGGTACGCGTAAGAACGCCGCAGCCTCGACCCCAAAGCCAGGCCAGAGATCTTGCGGGTGCTACGGCTGGGGGAGACAGGAGTCCTGGTGTTGGAGGGAGCAGACGGCCTGACGGTGATGGAAAACGCAGTCAAATGCTCCCCATGCCACCTGCCGAACCTGAAAGGGAAGGTGGACTTCGGCGCTTCCAGGCCAAACGTCAGCCTGTCCTGTGAGGTCTGCCGAGAGGAAGTCATGCCCCTGTGCGACGCGTGCAACACCGGCTGGCAGATGGACTGCCTGACGCCAGTACTGCCGGCGGTACCCGAGGGACTGGGTGTGCCCAAGGTGCAAGCCAGGGCCGAGGGCCGAGGCAGCCGGTCAAGAGGCAGGGCCAACCGCAGCGGAGGGACCCAGCCCAGCAATCCTAGACGGTGCGGCTACCAGGGCTGCCAGAGCAGCGGCCATGGCAGCAATGGAGGCCGGGGCAATGGACAAGCCAGAGGTGGAGGTCATAGCCACCAACCCCGCAACGAGGCAGATGGAGCGGGGCATCGCCAGGCCCATGGCGAACGGGCTGAATGACATCTCGTACACCACGGGCAGGGGAGAGGCCAATATCACCCAGAGGGCAACCAGCGAAGGGCTAAGGTGGCCAAAGAAGCAGCACGTGAAGAGGAGGAGTCAGCCGCCGATGGGCAGACAGCCAGGAAGGGCGAAGGGAATAGGGAACCCCGAGAACGGCTGGACATGCTGAGCAATTGACGGTCCCCACGCCGTAAAAGGAAGAACGAGCCGGCACTGACCCTAGGAAGCAACATCTCTGGGCAGCTTGACCGGCACTAGTAGACAGCAGGCTGTGGGCCGACGGCAAGCAAGGGCATAGCCTAGTACACAAGTAATTGTCTTTATTTCACAAATGGACCGTAGCCGCATGAGCATCGAGCCAATGGAGTACATAAGGATGACGGCAACAACGCTGAATAAGTAGTAGACTTGTATGACTACATTCCACTCATCAGTTGAGGTTTCCGCAGGGCCAGCGGGCGCAAGGGTACGACACCGTTGCTGCTGCGCACATCTCCTGTGGCCTAGGGGCCAGGTGTCAACGGCGCAGTGGGGCGAGAGCAGTCGGTTTATCTGTCTCCCTGATTTTTTTTCAGTATAACTCTTGCCAGTGTGTGGATTTGGAGGATTGGATTTGGATGACTTCATGATGTTACCCAGGCATGACTCCGTTCGCGGATTTCCGGATTCTTTTTGCTCTGATCAGGCCAGGGAGTGATCTGGACTAGCTCAGACAGGGGCCTTCTTAGGGTGTGTATGTGGCGAGCGTGGGCTGGCTGTACCTGGGGTTAGCCGCGGGAGTAGGTGGATTTATGTTTTCATAACTGTCTGGTTTGCAGACATATGTTAGGGAGCTTCAAGTTTCTGTGTGTACATGTCACTATCCGTTTCTTTTTCAGTACCACCCCTAGCAGGGCTCCCCACGCACGCCCGAAGGGCTTAACGTTGGGACTGAGCGGGGGGCGAGTAAAAGTAGGGGCGGTACCCACGAGTCAGCCAGGGGCGCCCAGGCAGGCCAACTAGTGAAGACCTTTCACTTGGGCTGTCTTGATACTAGTACTCTATACAGTTACCCCCTTTACAGCCCTTGTATCTCAGTAAACTAAGGAGCCATTGTGTACTACGGTGATGTACCATAGTTGTTAGGTGAGGGCGCCTCTCGAAAGCACCCTGGCCGGCTTTTACCATTATATCACGGTTACTGCTTTATGGTGCGACAGCCCTTGTCGTCAGCTGACAAAAAGCAAGAACATGAGAGACAAGCGACCAACACGCAATCACAACGGCTACAGTTACTTATGGGTGCAATTATTTATGTAAAGAAAACATTTACCCCGCCACGATATACCTCTAGCTAGAATACGCTGAAATTTAGCATAACCTAATTATGCGACTGGTAAATGACCAGGAATCCTCTCCAAAGCGGGAGGTAAACGCCTCCACCACAGCCCAAACCACAGCCGAAAAACGGCAACCAACCTTGAGTGGGAGGCTTGCGCAATACCCGGTAGCAGCCGTAAATAGGTACGTAAGGCCTGCACTACCCAGAGGCCCTCTCAACCCGAAGCCAACACCGCAAACCGGAAAATAACAGTTAAAAACATGGACTAATAAATACCCCTTTCCGACAGACCCCGGGCGGGGAGAAAGCAAGTAAGTGGATTAACGGATTATGAAAAACTTCTGGAGGAGGGTGCTTCTGACTGATCTCATGAGACGGGATATAGACACTGCCAAAAAGGCAGCGCTCAAAACGCAGGACACACATTACCGGTACATACACTAGAGCGTGACGCTTTGCGTCACGCCAAAACAGCGAGTGTGACCGGCGTTAGTGAGTACATTTTTCAGTACAGTATGTGGTTTAAAAAACCATGTGTTCCGGATTTAAGGGACAGCGTAAGATTCAAATGTATTATTTTAATTTGGCGGTACTGGAACCTGCTAGGGGGGGCTGCGGCTTGTGCACTGCATATTATGTGCTTTATATTTGACTTTCTTCCCCAAATAGTGAATTAATTATTTATTGAAAGCTCGTCTCGGGGCAACGAATGGACACAACTAACACAACCTCTCCATATCTGACGAATATTGAGGGGAGGCAATTTTAGTCTACTAAATTCACGTAAATTAGCCGTGTTTTATCAACAAGCATTTCAAAGTGACAGTTGCTGGACATGAGCTAGTTTGGTGGTTTGGGCATGTGGATCTACATGCATGCCACACAAACAGCTGGGCGACGCTGGTACTTTTGAGGTTGGCTCTTGGCAATGTGAAGGGCATCGCCCTCACCCTCAAGACGGGCTCCAAGATCAAGGGCTGCTTGTTTGCGATGAATTATGCGGTCGTCCTGGACAAAACGAAATTTAATTACCCCCCCCCTTCCTCATGGGCAATGGCATATCTCCCCCCTTCCCCTCCGTCCTCCTCCTTCACCCCCTGCGTCCCTTTTCCCAATAATTAGTTTTGGTCGGTTGAGTGTACTATCGTCGTATCAGTCAGAATTCTTTCCGGCCGTTTTGCAAGAAAACGAATGGTTGGTTAGTGTTATGATTGATACCGAAACGGAAATAAGATAAGCTCTTTTGCTCTAAACCGCGGGGGGGGGGGGAAATCGCTAGTACGGGATGAAGCACCGTTCACAGCACATGTAGTAGCTTTATTTTCTTCCAACGGGACAGTTCATTGGGCGCCCACGCGGCCGAGCCTGTTTGAGCAGGGCCCAGAGGTTTTATGTCATTGACATTGGAATGCAGTAGCTTATACGCTACTTTTCTGCTTCGTATCAAATGCTTCTGATACTATTAGGCAGCTTAGGTTTGACATGCGTTTGTAGCCAAAAATGAACCACTGATTGCCATTCGAGTGGTTCTGGAGCAAAAAAGAACCACTTGTCTTATATATTTTTGGCTTCCAAACATAAAAACGATCAAATAAGTAAAACGAGTGGCGTGATAAGATAAGTGGCAGGCTTTCAGCCGAAAATAACTCGGAATAAAACCTATTCCGACTACTACGCATGTCATCCAGGTATGCATCCGTCGGTGCAACATACCACATGGTTACACTCGTTATTGACCGCTCAGTTATATTCGATGCAGCGATGCCGGTATGTCAAACGTAATGGGGTAAATGATTTTTCAAACAGCCGAACAACCCTCATTAATATTTCAACCCTTCAATTTCAGCCAGTAGCAACGGAATGAATCTTAGCCTTCAGGATTTATTTTAGGCTTGTCAACATTGCAGACGGATGAGAAGGACACCGTTCTTGCCTTTCATCTATCTTGATTACTTTCTTTCTCTTTCTCTGTATGTCGGTACTTGTTGCCTTCATCTCAACCTCCAAAAGCTTCTCATACTAAGTGTTAGGCAGCTGGCCCGCTGTGGGCCACCCCAATGGCGTCGAAGTAGTCGAAGATGGCAAACAGCGTACACCTTACTCCACTGGTCAAGCATGACACGCTGTGGACTGTGTTGCAGTCGTGTGCCGTGGCGCAACCACTGGGACGGTCGGGGCACTCGATGTGGCCATCAACTGCAAACATGAGACGAGCACCCTCAAAGTCATTGTTTAGTGCGACGCTGACGGTGACGAGGTCCATATCCCGGTGGAAGGCGATGCGCTGCTAGTCATCGGTGGAGCCGCCGGCTGTCGTGCGTTGCCGCAGAATGAAGCGTACGTACGTGGCGTCCCTGAGGACACATATGCAGGAGGAAAAACTGTCCACCCTCAACACATGTAAAACGGTATGAGGAGGACTGACTCTTTACCCTAAAACCCTATCCTATCCCATACCTCAAAACTATGCATGACGGCATGAGGAGGAAATACCCTGAACCTCAACCCCAACCCTTACCCTTACCCTTACCCAGAACCCCAACCCTTACCCTTTAGCCCAATGCTTAACCTTAACTGTCTCTCCACCCTCAACCTCAACCTCAAGCATCAATCTTACCCTGCCTGAACCCAAACCCTGGACACAACCATTAATCCGAACCCTGCTAGCCCTAACCCTAACCCTTCACCCTAACATAAATCCAAGTAGACAAGGGATGTGATGCAGTGGAACAGTTTGCAGGTTGGTCACACCTCGCAATGTCCAAGCTTGGGAGAAGCCCGGCCCCAAATGCAATGGCGGCTTCCACAGTGCGGCTGCCGATGGCAACATCCAGCTCCTGCCCAGAGACCGCCAGCTTGAAATCCATGGGAGCAAAGCTGTGGTTCCCTTCGAAAACCTGCACGCCTCCCGGAGAAATCTTGCAGAAGGCGGCAAGCTGGCTTTCCAAGCGGCCGATGAGTGTCGCACACTGTGCGCTGTCCAGCAGGCCGGGGATCACCCTAACAACGCCGCCGCCGCTGTCGCCGTTGTGAGCATTGCTGTGGACTCTGGCAGGAGTAGGTCTGGCTGCAATAGGGAGAAGCTGAGGGCCTTGGGCGCTGCGGATGATGCTCTAGAAATCCATCAGTTGAAGTTCTTCGGGCGAAGCAGTGCCGAGCAGCAGTCGCTCGCCAGGGGCTGCCGCGTCATAGCTGCAGCTCAGACCTTCCCACCGACCGATCGACCCGCCGAGTTGAAAGACTAAATGCACAGTACTCCCCTTTTGGACGTTGTAGTCAGCCAGTGTGTGCTCTTCCTCCAGTTTCTTCGCGCCAAGGATGAGGCGTTGTTGATCCGGAGGAATACCTGGATCCCAGCAGGGGCGATGAGTATTGGCTTCTCCAGGGTCAAAGGTTTACCAATCCCGAGTGTCACAAAACTCCATGCCAATGGGTTTGGACGTTGTAGTCAGCCAGTTTATTTTGTGTGTTATTTGTTGTTTTTCGTCCAACAGCCCACCAGCCAAGGCGGGAGTTGCTCGTGGCGGAAGATCCCTAATTGCAAGGGATCAGGATGACTGGTTGAGTATGCCGTCCTCATCCATCCCCAACGGCTATCCCTCATAAACAAACTTACGCTGCTTGCTCCTAGAGGAAAACCTCAATGCATACGATCAGTAGGATTTGTTGATTATGCAGTTTCATCCATGCCCAACTGATCTTTGTTGGAGACAAACTATGGTCGCTCAGGCCCCAGGGATACCTGGATGCATGGGAAGATCGGCAACCTGCCGGCCTATGGCCCAGGAGTTGGTGTGATTTGAGATCCCGGCTGTTGGCCAGTCCAGGATTGGTGACAATGTTGCATTTTGTGGCCACATGGCTGCCCTGCAAAAGCGGCCTCATGGCCCCAAAATGCACACAACACCCAAACAGTGGCAAGCTGCCCATCCTCACCCCACTTGTCCTGGATTTTCGACTTGATGTTGGACACCGTGTCTGAAGATTCACACTCGATGATTATTTCCTCTCCTCTCAAATCCTGGACAATAATGTGCATTCTCCCTGGGTGCAAAAGACAGGGAGACCAGCAGGAAGGAGGAGGGGCTAACATCAGATACAAGATATAGGCACCTGCCCTATCCCTCACCCTTGACTCTCACCCAAAAACCCAAACTTGCAAGCATCAGATACAAGATGACGCACTGGGCCAAATGGGTTGCTTCCTAAATCCATGCAACCTTGCTGGCGTACCGCCATGCAACCTTGCTGGCGTACCGCCATGCAACCGTGCTGTAGTCACGGACATATGTCGTTGTTTTGATCTATGTTCAGGGAGCAACAAGGTCAACTGTAAAATGTTTTTGACTGGAATGTTTCATGTTTAGGGACAACGAATCAAAAAAATCGCCAAAACAGCGACATAACTTCAGCAAAACTTTTGAAGCTACAACGAACTTCGAACACAACGAAACATTATAACACATAAGATGAAAGTGGAGTGCTGGGCTAACTTGACATAGGGGAGATAGCCAGTGCTTCTTAAGAGCGCTTCAGGTACAACTCGGCTACGTCATAGCTTGCAGCTCTCGGGCCTGGTGCAACGGCGACGATGCCCAGCAGCCCAGTCGAGACGATGCATGGTCCCTACGATGGTCCCTACGATGGCGGCCAGGCGGTCCCCCCGAGGCCCAGGGTGCTACAGCTGCGCGGAGCACCCACTGAGCATTTGCGGCAATGCAGCATATCCGGTTCAAGTCCCTTTGCATACCATCACAATAACATCGGTATACGTTTCCAGGGATCGATCTGTTGCTCGACCTGTCCTACACAATTTAGTTTCGTAATTCCAGTAACGGCAGTTGCTTTCTATATCCAAGGATCATCCGAGGACATTGCACTACTCTCAAGTACCTGAGGTGAATTGCTTACCAGGGTACATTTCCGAATGGCAGCAGGGGATCGGGCGTTTTCGGAACCCGACTCAATTTCAGCATGTAACGTCTTTATACGAAGCTTTATAAGGTTTTCGCATGGATGCAGTTCGATTATGTCCCGCAATGCTCCTACTGCAGCGCTAGCTGCTATAAAGGTGCGGACTCAGTCGTGCGAAGTACGGTACAGGGGGATTTGTGCATATGTGTCGACCGTGTAGGCTATCGGTTTTAATAAATACATTATTGCTGTCGCCCCGGAAGATTTAGTCTCTAATGCTTCATGATCGGCGACGAGTCAGGACATCTATGTTGCCAAGTACCTTGCCACCCAGCTACAGGCCTTGAGTTAATTTAGTCATGTCAGAAAACCATTGGCGAATGGCGAATATGCAAACGAACAGCACATCGATACCGTCGACGAGCGACAAGTACCACGAGCTGAATACCTGCAGAATCGTAAGTGTAGCACGATCCCGGGGCATGCATGACCGGCTTGGCGAATCTCAACCTGGATAGTGCGACTAGCTTGTTACTCACATTGCAGTTAAATGGACGGGGTCGACATGGGTCTCGGGCGGGGAATACATTTGGCATGCAAGTTGTATGTTGCAATCCAAGACACACATTTGCATACTGTGTGACAACCAACTGAACTTTCACTCATGCAGCATGCCACGTTTATGACAGTGCGCACACGCCCCATTAAATACTCAGTTGAAAACTATGGAGTTCCTGTACACAGTCTCAAGCAACATTTGCACCCCAAACCTGCACCCCAAACCAGCCCAAGCCTCTTACCCGCGCGTGCCGTCTGTCGACCCTTCCTCTCCCGCCCCCTAACGACTCTTTCTCTCACACCCCATCATGCCCTCCTTGACCTGCTGGGGGTCAGGGTGAAGCACCTTAGTAGCCCTGGTAAACCCTTGACCCTATCATGCCCCATGTTGACCTCCTCGAGGTTAAGGGTTGCCCTTTGTTTAGTTCAGGGTAAAGCTCAAATACTACCTGCTGATGAACTGTCTAATCGCACCATGCATTTTGTTACCTTGGAATTTTGCTCACTGGAATTTCCTCCGTCGCCCTCTCATGACAGCCTTCAGAAAACTCCTCAGTTTCTTTTCTTTCACCTCCTGATGCCTTTGACAGGAAAGAGAGGCCATGGTGTGTGCAGGAGCACCATGTCGTGCACATTGACATCAAGATCGCCCCCCCAGTCCTAGCAACATGCACATTCCCAGCTGGACTACCACGTGTAGTACTACCTCAGCCAGCTGTCCTTGCCCTACTTCACACCCGTCGTCTCTCATCTCCCTGCTCACGCGCTCCAGCTCCTCCAACAGGACTGGGTGCTTTTGGCGCTCGTCAAATTCTGCATGCCAAGCTGCTTGGCAGGCACATTGTCAGCTTGGAACGCAACCAAAAACCGATGATGCTTCGCGCCGAGCCGCACGCGCCGCCACACTCTGGGCCGAACGCTCATCTGCCCCACCGGAGGGGTCTCGGTCCCCCCACCCAGCGCTTGCTGAGCCACGGCATCAGTGGCGGCATTGGCAAGCCTCAACTGCTGCACATTAGCCGTACGGCGACAGCCCCACTTACAGAGCGGGACCGCCTACTAGGAAGTTGGTGCGGCGGCAACAGTGGCCTCGCATACGGGTGCGGGCGCACTCGGCGACACCATCTATGCCACTGCTGCCATGGCAGCCGCCGCCACCTTCATGGCAATTGCCGTCGCAGCGGCCGTCGTCGTAGTCAGAGTCACCGCCACCACCACCACCGCTGCCACCACCGGTCGGTCGGCGGGACCGGTCGGCGCGGCCAGGTATGAGTTGTGTACCGATTTTGTCACTGCCCTGACATTTTTAGCATGGTTGCATGTTCATGTTATGTTTCTTAACAATGTTTCCTGGAAAAGAAATGTTGTCATGGAAGTGTGGAGGTTGCAGCACCCCATTCTCCTTGACGCCGGGGTCCTTCCCGCAACAGGGTTCTTGCCTGTTGCGGCAAGGACCCAAATGCTTGGGCCCCGGCTGGTCGGCCAGACTCAGATTTGACCCCATCGGCCCAGTGATGGCATATTCCTGCCACCCTTGAGAAATGGTCTGGTGCAATCTACAAAACCTGATTTATGTCTCGCCCGGTGGGCATCCCCTCCAGGTATATGCTGGATAATAATTCAACCCTCAACCCTCCATCCTCAAACCTCGACACGGACCCCCCCCCCACCCCAGGTGGCTGCATGCTATCCTGGCGCCCATCCAAGATATTGCGCTGGTGACGGCATCGGGATATCAGCCATCACCGGGGGGCAAGAGGCCACCAGCCTGCACCCATACATGCATTCACATAGGTGAGGATGTTTCATCGAAAACCATGCACCATGCACCCATGCGCACAATATCTGGGTGGGGTGGGGTTTGAACATTTTAACCCTTAATCCTGCACCCACACATTTAATACCTGGGGGTAGGGTTTGGAATCTATAGCCCTGCACCGATACGCTGCACACGCAATATCTGAGGGTAGGGTGTGTAATCTGTAATCCTGATCCCTGACCCGCACACACAATACAGTCTAGGGACAGGTCACAAGATATCATTTAACCCTTAACCCATACATCCAATACCTGAGGGTAGGTTTATCTGTCATTCTGAACCCTGAACCATACATGTGAAACCTACAGGCCGGGAATTCGACAAGATTTCATGCTAAATTGGGGGGGGGGTTAGTTGAGGGTTGAGCAAAGATACCCACTGATAAAGCGTCTCCTCTCATTCTGGAATTGGTTGCCCTGGCCTTTGGTACCCTGCAATTTAGCACCCTGGAATTCCATCCGTTGCCCTCTCATGACAGACTTCAGAAACCTCCACAGCTTCCTTTCTTTCAACTCCTGATGCCTTTGACAGGAAAGAGAGGCCATGGGTGTGTGCAAGGACGCCACGTTGTGCACATGCACATCGAGATGGGCCCCCAGTCCTAGCAAAATGCGCAATCCCAGCTGGACTACCACGTGTACCTATACCCGCACCTTACTTCGGCAACTCATGAAGTCCTAGAGTCCTTTTATGTGAATTAGAATGCTCCTGCTTGGCTCATGAAACATGTGCTACGTTTCTTGGCGTCCACGCGTCATGTCTCTCAGTGTGGACTCGACGCCCACGTGTATAATGCTTGATTGTCTCTTACTCGAGGGCGGTTACGGATATAGAGTGAAGGATTCAGGCCCTAAGTCTAGGGGTACAGTGCATTAGTACTTTGACGCCGGTCTCATTCCTGTTGTAGGCACTACTTGGAGGTTGACATGACTTGAACCTCAACCCCTGTACCCCCTGAATTTGGTTTCAATGTTGCTGTATGCGCTACACTTCGGGCCCTTGTACTCGTCAACCCTCAAACCTTGAGGACTGTCTTCGGAATCTTCGGAATAGTTTGTATGTACGATCTCTCTAATTTAGGACTAGACTCTGGAGGGGCTGGGGACCCTATGGACTTCCTTTCCCTTGGATTGGGGTGGGCTCTTTCCTTCTCTCCTCTACCCCTCTCCTCCTATCCTCTCACCTCGTGCCTCATGTCTCCTTTGGGCGCCCATGCGGCCCAGCATTTTTTTAGTCTAGACATGTGACTTACTCCAACCCGACTGAGGATGAGGAATGCATGTGGATTCGCTATTTCGGAGTGAACTAGGATTACGGCTAAGAATTAGTCGACGTCATCACGAGACAATCATTGGAATGTACCGTAGCATCAACCGATAGTCAGGGACAGAGGCAAACAAGGATTGTGAACTCATGGACCCATGACTCCAGTGCTTATAAATAGTGTGATGTGTCTTGACATTGTCATGTCACACTATTTTGGTTGAAGTGGGACGGCGGGCCGGAAGAGGAGGGGGCATTTTGTAGAATTTTTACGCATGAGTTATTGCGGCCGTAATCCAATCTAGTCAGGGAAACGACTACTTCGAACGTGTGATTCATGACCACAATCCTGGGTTTCACGACCTCTCTGGTGTGCTGCACGTTAGCCCCCACACACAAACTCTGTATCCAATAGACGCATTTTTTCTTCCACCCTTCCAATTATTAAATACAAAATGAGCGCGATACCTTCGGTCGCCATGACCGCGGGAGGGTGGTCAATCACGTCAGACTTCCCAGCCTACGGCACACAACACCGTCAGCTGGACGTCATGTTCGACGCGTACATCTACGTCCTATTTTATCTGCTGAGGTCGGCCCACGCCCTTAGTGCAGCAGCAGCTGGGGAGCACCAGACATTTCCAGTTTCCATACTGGTGTGTGTGTGTGCGTGTGTGCAATTCAGATTTGTGCCACGCCTTTAACACCACTCGTGGCCTCACCTCGTTCGCTCTGTGTCCACGAAGGTCGGTGGAGACACGTGCACCATCCTGGTTACAAGATTGGGGAGTGTTGACATCAAGAGTCTGTTCGGCCTGCTGACACAGGTAGCACATTTTCGTTATCATGTGTGGACCGGTCTTGCTTGGAGTCATTGCATGGCCTTGCCAGAAACAGGGGGCATGGTGGGATGGGGCTGGGCAGTGTTTCGGTGCATGGAGAGTGCTTAACTTGCAAATTTGTGTGACCAGTATACAACTTCGTATATGGACCCCCCTTCCATGTAGGAGACCCAGCAAAAGGTTTGGCAAGTCCTACAATTTGAGTCAGCCGAAGAGTGCTACGGTCGCGTGAGCCGAGCCACGGCAAAGATTGTGAGGTGTAAGGTAGGTGCCATGCATCATTAACATGCCCAAACTCCGACAAACTTGCATGACTGTCCCTTCCTTTAATCCCCATAGGATGTGTTTCACCAAGCCTTGGTCAGTGAGAGGGATCGCTTGAACAGTTTGGCAAAGGTGAGGCAAGATTACACTAGAGGGTAATGCCTGTGGGGAAGAGCATAGTGCCTATGCCAGGCTTGAGGTAAGTGTCTATGGGTTGGATTGTAGTTCCCACGAGATACAGGGCAGTGCTGAGGGGTTGCAAGTAATCATGCCTCCCACATTTTGCTCAAATGCTAAATACATCCATGACTGGTCAAGGATAGTCACCTATTTTAACTCATAAACTTTGTTGTGTTCATGACAATGCCTAAGCTCTCATCACCTACATCTGCAGGATGTAACTTCCAGGGCAGAAATCTTCAGTAGTCGCCAAGTCTATGCTAGGCGAGGCACCCCTAGACCTAGTGCTGGGAGTGCCATCCTCGAATGGACGATGGGAGGAGATGGTAACGACGTCAACACGTCAGGAGACAAGCTGGTAAGTCTTTACCGTCTTCAGTCAAATCTGAGATCTCGAGTCAGTGACACGAGCCATAGTCAGAACAACGAGCCAGTGCCGCAATGCAGATGCCTTGATGTCCCAATGCTTATGCTAATTCCTGGATGCACCAGTGCTGATACATGGATGCCTGGATACCCCAGTGCTAATGCTGTTATGCTGACGCTTGGATACCCCAATGCTTATGCTGTTATGCTGACGCTTGAATACCCCAATGTTAATGCTGTCATTCTGATGCTTAGATACCCCAATGCTTATGCTGTTATGCTGATGCTTGGATACCCCAATGCTTATGCTGTTATGCCTTGATGCCCTACGGCTCTCACCGTAGCCAACAGTCTTAATGTGTTCATGTTTATTGTAGGCATTCGTGTCATGGGCAGGCGTGGTTGTGCCGGACTTGACACAAGAGCTTTCATGGACAGGATTAGAGATCAAGCCTCTGGACCACTCTGCCCACGTGCGGCTGGTCCATTCGAGCTTGCCAGTTTTGGGCGAGGTATACCCTATCTATATTTATCGAGCTGATTTACAATTAGAGAGTCAGTTGTGACTCCATTGCTATTTTTATATTTGTATAATACCCGCACACCTGCCCTGATCTCCCCACTGGCACATCAGCCCTGATGTCCCCATCTGAACACCCGCCCTCATCTCCCCACCGGCACATCCTGTTGAGGTCTTGTACCGTACGTTCATCGATGCCGAGTTGCCAGCAAGCAAGATGTATGGGTGAGTTGCAGCATTTGTATGCATGGCAGTATCATGTCATTGCAATGCACTACTTCACTCGTGATGGCATGTACTACTTCACTCCCGCAACCATGATTCCATTATACAATTGTGTGTTCATGCATGCGCATGGGTTTGTGAAAATGATGAGTGTGATTGCTTGCTTCAACACGAATTTGCTTCACCGCAACTCTTGAACTGGGCGCAATTCTTTTCTGTTAATTTTTAGGAAAATCTCGACTCAAGGCCAAGAAACGAAGATTAAGGATATCGAGTTCCGAGCTGAGGATGTCAAGCGCACCCCCCGAGATTACCTCTACACTCTTGAGGGCGTGCAATCAGCGATGGTGGACCATGTCGCTAGTAAGTGGGAGCACACCATTTGATCAACTTACTTTTCCCTACCCAACTTCCTGACAGCCTCGTACATACAACAGGATTGGATGGCTGATGCCTGCTCTTCATACTCATATCTCAAAGGCTATTGCACACGTCCAACTGCTATAAATAACTTTATGTTGCTGCTACTGTAGATGATGGATGTGTGTTTAATTGGATGGTTCAGCGCTGCAAGAATTCTGAGGACCTCGGCACTTATTGCAAAGACGAAGACCTCATGGAGCATCTGAAGGACAAACCTGCCACACGGTGATGAGTGTGAACTGACTAAATTTAACTCGAAGGCATGAAGCCTCGAGAACTTAAAACTACAAGCATGGCTGCAGAATCCCTGAACTATGTACACCCACGCATGCTCCAATTTCACCTGAAACCATGAATTCTCTATTTAAGAGAGTGCACCCCTGCCTGATACACAGTACTGTTGACACCCCTACTCAATCACATGCACCTAAATCAAGGCATGCTCCTCTTTCCCTTAGTCATGTCCTCATTGTGTTTGCCGATTATCCTCTTTGTGTACCTTCTCAAATACAGGACATCTGTGGAGACCCTGCTGTACACGCTCATGCCAGACGACATCCTCCAGTACCACATACCTGTCCTTGGCATCACCAAGACCAAGCCTATTACCTACGTCTTCGGATACTGTGGTGGTGTGGGCCGGCATGTGGGTAAGTTGGGGTTTTAGGTCTTCAATATTCAGGTGTCAAAATGAGGGAGCAGTTGTTGTGATAGATTGATTTGCCACTCAAGAATTTACACTGAAATACTTTGGCCGTAGAGGATGCTGGACTCCAGTTCATCAACATCGTGCTGCCAATACCCTCCATGCTTCTGGCTCCGAATGGAGGCTTACCTAATCGTGTGGAGTGGTACATGGATGAAGACGGCTCTGTGGATTTTCTGCTGGCAAGTCGAACTGGTCCTCTGAGAGGCGCACTGACACGATGATATATGGATTCGGTAATTTGGTGGAGTTCGAGTGATGTGTCCCCTTTCATTTGCCAATGCTACTTCAAAACACCTCAATTGTCTCGGAATTATGAAATGAGATCCACCCCTACTCTCCGATATTATAGGAAAAGGCGGGCTCCTGGGCTCCTGGGAACCAGCTGCCCCTTCACAAGGCCAACCACTCCAAGAGTGTGGTGAGTGAACTAATTTATTGTGACAAAGTTTGGGTGATGAAGTGTGAGTCAGAAAGGGTGTATGGCGGCATAGCAGTTTAGGAGGAAGAACATGCCAGCTATTGCTACCTCCTGGGATTAACATGCATGATATTCATACCGCCATGTTCACTCAAACCAGCTGTCACAAACAGGTCTGCCTGACAATTATTATATGTGCAGATTCACAATGAAGGGACGCGAATTGATCAAGAGCCTGGTATTTTCGCTCAAGAAGACATTGTGGAGACCATCCTCACGGAGCCGACGGAGGCCGAGAGGATTGCCGCTCAATGCATGTCGGACCTCCTCGGGTCATCGTTTCCTGAAGGTTCCAGCGCTGCCACTCTGGATTGTGCAGACATCCCAACCCTGCGGTCCATGTACGGCGAAGGAGTGATGGGGCACCTGGGCCACGCAGTGTGCGTTGCAGGTGGCTGGTGCCGTATCAGTTGCAACTACATGTTGCCGTCCTTCTTCCTCGAGAGGTATGGTGCAATCATACCGTTTTGCACCAACCACGTGCTTGGCAGCTGGTCGGATCCATGATTTTCTACCTCACGCCTCTATTAACCAATCAGCTCTTACTTTACAGGATCGTCTCGTACGGAGAAGCCCTGAGGCAGGAGCGAGTGAAGGTATGGCCATCATCATACAAGTCTCAACTTCTGAGTTATCCCCCATTTAATCCGCTGATTTGTGCAGGCTTTTCTTGGGAAGTCCCGAGGCTTTGAGTGCTCAAGCTTGAAAGAGACTGCGAACGTGTTGCTGCATCATTGCGTGGTGAGATGTGTGGTGATTGTTGACACATGAAGCTCCCTATGATGTTGAGGCCGTATTCTTTATTTGTCCAATATCAATAATGTGTTCCTTGATGTATACCCTCATCAGGTTCAGGCTATGCACAAAAACCCCGAGTTCCATGAGCAGTCCGAAGGCGATGCTTTTTGTAAGCTCCTGCGCTTCCTCAAGGCGCGGATTGTGATTTTGAAGGAACGGGTGCAAGCAGCCACGAAAGAGGTGGGGCATCATGGCTTACTATGGAAAGCAAGAGGTGCTGGGAGTTACTACCCGTCTCAAGATACTGCAATATTGAGTCTTAACGAAACTCTGGTATAATGTAGGAAGTGAAATTTACCCCTCCAACGGTGGCGCCCTTGACTCCAGTCAGCTACAACAACGACTTTCAAGAGTACCAGTGTGAAGTAAGGGCATGCATCGCTCGAACACTTTTGTCTCGTGGAGCGTGCTTCCATTGAATTTGTCAATTTCCAAGAGCATATCCCTCATTCATGTCAAGAGCTCGTAAATAAATAATGTATGAGATGATTGATGTCCGTATGTTGCTTGCAGGTTTGCGCTCATGACACCTTGTCTTCGGCCCGACCATGGCACACAGCAGCCATAATGCACACACACACACATCCCTTCCCATGATCCATGACATGGCTCACACTCTCATCATGCAGCTCGACCCTTACACCTCAGCTATGCGTTTTTTTAGAGGGACCTGGTCCGCAGAGCCACCCGCCTCTGGGCCGACAAAATCGGCCTTTCTCGCTCCATGAAGGGGAAGATCAGGGCTGATGTGCAGAGGGTATGCAGGCCGGGACCGACTGGGCGAAAGGGGTAGGAATCGTTCATGCGCAGGGAGAGGCGGGCTGCACTACAAAGGGGAACTGTATAAGGAGAGGGGATGGCACAGGGCTGCACTACAAAGGGGAACTGTATAAGGAGAGGGGATGGCACAGGGCTGCACTACAAAGGGGAACTGTATGAGGAGAGGGGATGGCACAGGGCTGCACTACGAAGAGGAACTGCATGAGGAGAGGGGATGGCGTAGGACAATGATGTGCCGAGAGGGAAGGAGTGAAACACAAAATCGTGTGAAGAGCAGGGAGGCGAGGGAGTGCGCCAGCCTTGCTCTGCCCATATCTCTCGCCTTGATGCAAATGCAATGAGTACTCTGAATTAGTTAATAAAGGAAGCCAAGCGTCTGGCCTGGTTAGGCTCAAAGTTACAAACACACACAAACTAGTCACGATATGCGTCCCCCCCCCCCCAAGTGCATGCACCTGCAGCAAGGCCTCAAGCTCGGGCACCCTGCACCCCATGACTGCCCCGGCCTCGGCGTCCACCGCGCTGGCACCTTCCCTACCAGTGAGGGCGCTGTACTGCAGCTCCTCCCACAGCCCACCCATCTCCTCGTGCAGCCTCTGCAATTGCTGAGGCTTGTTTGGCAAAGGTGACAGACAGGCTGTCCAACTGTCACTGTTTTGGGTCCACCCATGGTAGCCCCTAAGTGCAACGCTGTGCCCATGAGCATGGGGTTCCGGGATTAAGGTTCAGGGTTTTGAAACCCATTTTCCTAAACAGTATAACAACGCAACATGCGCCCCCCTGGTCCGCTGTCAGAGGACAGCGTCTGCCCTGCCCTGCCCTACCCAGCACAGCCCTGCCCAGCCCTGCCCTGCCCTGCCCTACCCTGCCCAGCCCAGCCCTGCCCAGCCCAGCCCTGTCCTGCCCTGTCCTGCCCAGCCCTGCCCTGCCCTGCCCTGTCCTGCCCTGCCCTACCCTGCCCTCCCACGTACCTAGCCTGCCCATGGCTGCAGGCAGATCCAATCTGACGAGAACGAAGAGTTTGCCTGCCATTTATGACGCCCTCTGGGGGCATCAGGTCATCCCACAGCAGGGTCGTCGTCTCGACCTGACGCGGATTTGCCGAGGCGTCGCTGAGTCACTCCTTTTGGCGACGAGGTAGGTAGATTCAACCACCCCGGAGTGATGGCGCACTTTGCAGGATAGCGGCATGTATGTAAATGCCTGTATCACACAGTACCGAATAAGGCCACCGAGTCATCTGATAGAGGAGACGTCACAATGTGTTCTGGTTACGGAATAAGAGACAAAACCCCGAACCCACCCCAGTCATACAAATCGCACTTGGCAGTCTGCTGCGCGAGTCTGCTGGCTTCCAAGGTGCATGGCTGGCAGTTCTCATCAGCACCATGGGGGGGGGCATGATTGGCTCCACCTGATTGGCCCTATTCCTTCATCAGTCCGCTCGTGATGCCTCAAACACTTCTGGATCACTGGTCCCTCGTGACAAAATTGCAGCCGTGGTCCGTTTCTTTACCCCACGACTCTCGAACCGATCCCTTCTGGCCATTTCCTGATCCCGCGGATTTTATCAGCAGCTCGACACATACCGGTACCGTGCTTGCCTATCTGTCCCAGGGAACCCCAGGAGCAGGGGTCTCAATTCAATCAGAATCATGTCTGATCGGGACGTGCTGTTTTGGATTTGGCCCTTAGTGGTTACACCAGCATATTTTGGCATTTAAATACATCCAGATCACCAGAAAATCACGGGTCCTCAACAACTAGAGCATAGTCATGCCTTTTTCACACGAAGGCCTGAAGGAATGCAAATTTAGTGTCAAGATCTGACCTGGCATTGGGGCCGTCCATGACTAAAATCCGGGTGAATCCATTCCCTCTAAACGGCTCATGTCCCCAACCAGTTAATGACGTGACACCTGTGGGACCTGCTTAAATAAAATTCGGCCACACGGCAGACAAAAAGCCAGGTAGGAAAATCCAAGGGAGAAGTCAGTCCTGAGGAAAGAGAGGAAAGAAATTTGACCTGCCAAATTTGACATGCCAAGTCGAACAACAGCAAAGAGGTCAGGCAAACCGTGACCCCTGCCCTGAAGAGACTAGCCTTCAACAAGCTCAACTACATGTTCCACAAAAGCCAGGGCCTCCCGTGCCTGCCACCCCTGCCTGGGACCCCTGCCTGCGACCCCGGTAAAGCTGGTGGCAGTCTATAGCACTGATCTGGGGACCAGCACACCCCGCTCAGTAAGTAACGCCTTGATGTTGGGGCAATGATCATTGCGCCATCCTCTAGTGTCGGCTGTGCTCACCGCGCCAGCCAGTCAAAATGCCACCTAAAGGATAGAAGGGGGTGAAATTCAGCACAAAAATTCAGGTAAAGCATGCAGATGAGCAGCCAGAATGCATGGCAATTTATAAGGGGACACCAGTGCTCAGTTTGGTGGTGACCGGATCTCCTCTGCCAGTTGCATGCTGCAATATGAGTGAAGGGTTAAGTGGGACAAGTACACGTAAGTGCTGCATGCAGTGCACACTTACGGGCAAAAACGTTACACATATGGGCCCTGCATAAAATGACTCGGCCGAGTGGGCGCCTAATTGAGGGGTTGAAACAAAAAAGGCAGAAAAAAGGAAGAGTGGGAAATAAAGTTTAGGGACAAAAAAAAGGTTGGAAAAGAAACAGTAAGCTCCAGCCTCTGAAAACGCCTACGCCTCAACAATATCTACCACGTCGTCCACCCCAGTCCTGCCCCGGTACAACTTGAAGAATCTCTAGCACCACTCGGGGAACCTGCCCATCCCTGCTCTTGCACGTTGGATGCAATACTTCCTCCATGTGAAGGAAGCGTTGTGACATGCAATGCTTCCTCCACATGCTCGCCGTCTCCCCTAGCCCAACATCGCAAGCAGTCTCAACGTCTGTCACGCTGCTGACCGCTGTGCCATCCTCTAGTGTCAGCCGTGCTGACGGCGCCGAGCCGCAGCCTCAAGTTCGTGCGCACGCTGCAAGCTGAAGGTGAATGGCTGAATCAACTAGCGCTAGCATCTGTGTGACAGGTAGCGGCTACAGGTCAGTCGCTGTCTGACGCAGTTTGCCAGGGATGGCTGATCCCAGCTCTAGCTCCTCTGACAAGGCAGCTAGCAATTCACTGTACCAATTGGGGCCTCCGGTGCCCTCCCTGACTGCGAGTTGCATGTCGGCCGCCATGGTTGCCGCCATGAGTGAGCTGTCTTGCTGTGCTGCTGGTGCGACCGCTGCATTGCATAGAAGCGAAGTCGTACGTACGCTGCCACCAACCTAGCTGTAACGGCTGGATCTGCTCCCTCATGCCCCCCCAGCTTAAAGCGTACGCAAGTAGCCATGCAGCTTGGCGCAGATGTTGAAGGAAGCTGGACTGCATTCTGCTCTTGAGGCAATGCCGCGGCCTGACGTGATTGGTGGCCCACACCACATCACGGTAGTTGGCTGCATGCGTTGCACACCTTGAAGGCCATGCGGCGGACACGCTGCAACGCGGCAGCCAAAGGCACCTCTCTACCTTGCATAGCCTAGGTCATGCTGCCGCTCTCGTGCTGCATGATGCTACAGGTTGGAGGGATTTGTGGGGCTGGTGCACTATTACAACATTACATGCTGCATGAGTGCAATGAAACGCTGCAAATTGCATTCTGAGAGGAGAGATTGTGGGGCAGGTGTGACACCAATACACAATTGAAATGCTGCATTAAGTGCGTTTGGGGAGAGATATCCAAGGCATCTGCACAATGGAAACTCTGAAAATTGCATGGGTGGAGGGATCTGCGGTGGCACACTGAATGATGGACTTCGCGTCCATCGTGCCTTCAATTTCAGACAGAAATCATGCCCCCCTTGCCAGTTGCAGATGGTAACGTTTGTGAGACTCGGTGACGGTGTCTAAGAAATACCTTCTTGTCTTCATATTCTCCCTTCGCTTAGGACATTAAGTAATGTCCACCCAGTTTAAGCTTCGAAGCTGGACAGCCACAGGCCCGAGCTGGCGGGAGGCTAGAACCTTACAGTCGCTGCGGTCTTAAGAAATGAAGGGCCGCAAGCTTGTGACAAAAGTATGTATTGCAATTGATGATGTGGATTGCCAATACGGTCGACTCGCAATCCGCAGAAATGTGCACGGCGATGTCCACACTGCCAACACCGCGCAAGGAGAGGCATAGGAACACACAATTGCCTTGCGCACGTTCGAAAACCCATTAATGCGTCTAGAAGAGACGTGGAATGGTGCCACAGTGTGTCGGTATGAAAACGCCCGGTTCCCCCCACACCCCCTGCTGCCATTCGGAAATGTACCCGGCAGTACGATTTTGCACAAATTATTGCAGAGTTTGAACAGCAGGCGGTGGTTGGACCCGGTGTACACTGTACCGCGACGCAACTGAACCTGGCAGTACAAACAATTTGACTTGAACAAACGATTTAAGGGTTTGAATGGGTTTGAATGGCCCTCGACCGGTAATTGGAGTCGGTGTACAGCGCAGCGCACCGCAACGCAACTGTGCCTGGCAGTACGAATTTGAACAAATGGTTTTGGGTTTTGAAGAGCAGGCGGTGGTTGGACCATGTATACACCGTACCGCGACGCATCTGAACGTGGCAGTACGAATTTGAACAAATGTCGCACCATAAAGCAGTAAACGTGCCAATACTATGGTAAATACCGTAAACTCCGGTCAGGACACCTTAGAGAGGTGTCCTCTACTCACAAACACGGTACATCACCGTACACTCATGCTCCTTGTACTTCAGACAAGAGTGTGTCAACAAGATAACTGTATCTGGAAGTCCCTAACTGGATATCTCTGCCTGGAAGTCTCCGTCTCGTGGGTACCGCCCCTACTACTTTACTCGCGAGGTGCGCTTCAGGTCCGTGGCGGACTTCTTTCCTCACTGCAGTGACGGACGCCTACGGGCAGGCTCAGTGACTACTCACTGGCTGCGAGTGCTCTTCGAGTTAAGCAGCTAGGTGGATATTGTGTATATATAGCAACAGACTTTGGGGGCATAGGCCTTCTGGCCGTCTGGTCGCGATCCAGCTGGGCTATGTTAAGGACACTTACCGCGTAACACGCGGAGAGACGGACGGGACGAGGCTGCGTACTTCTTCTTCTGCAGAGTCTCGGTTCTCTTACTGGGGTACTTGTCTCCAGCTAGATCAGCGGTGGCTGAGCTAGGCTTGACTCGAGTTAAGGTACTGACTTATATGGAAGCTGCTGGTCTCAAAGACTGCCGGTGCTTGTTACAAATAGAGGTCTGTCCTTTAGAAAGGGACGAAGTAAGTAGCCAAGGCAATTGCCGGGATACAGGGACCCGGCAGGCCCAGTTCAGAGTACGGTGGAACCTGTCAAACTAATCCTGCGTAAGCGGGTTTCTAGGTCTCAGCTCAAATCCGGAGACTCCGCAGATAAGCTGCGGAGGCTCCGCGGCCGCTAACTGCGGTCTAAACGGTTATGTCACGTATACGGTAATATACTGTGACAGCTGTCGCACCATAAAGCAGTAAACGTGCCAATACTATGGTAAATACCGTAAACTCCGGTCAGGACACCTTAGAGAGGTGTCCTCTACTCACAAACACGGTACATCACCGTACACTCATGCTCCTTGTACTTCAGACAAGAGTGTGTCAACAAGATAACTGTATCTGGAAGTCCCTAACTGGATATCTCTGCCTGGAAGTCTCCGTCTCGTGGGTACCGCCCCTACTACTTTACTCGCCCCCCGCTCCCCAGCGTTAAGCCCTCCAGGCATGCGCGGGGAGCCGGAAAAAAGGGGTGGTACTGAAATAAACTTCTGGAAAAATATGTATGTAGAAGCTCAAATCATCATCTGCAAATATGCCTGGTTCAGGCCTTCTATAATTCTGCCTGGTTCAGGCCTTCTACAAATCTGCCTGGTTCGGGCCTTCGAAAATCTGCCTGGTTCAGGCCTTCTTCAAATCAGAAATAAAAAAATCAACCGAGTTTCAGCTGAAGCGCAATGCGCAGAACCCTACAAACTCAAGCTGTTCAGCCCACTACTGGCTAGCAAACAGTGAAATTTCAAAGTTATCAGGTTAAGCTAAGAACAACCGCTGCTCTCGCCCCACTGCGCCATAGCCGCCTGGTCTTTAAAGGCCACAGAAAATGTGCGCCGTAGCAGCGTGATCTGCCCCCTGCTGTGCTATAATTGCTCGAGTTGACTAATTCTCCTCGCTCATCATTTTCATAACTTATGTACTACTGTAGCCTTGCTGCCACGGTATTTGAGAAACAAATTTTCATTAAGCTGCCGTAACTTCTACTCCTGCATCTTCCGTTTTCGGTCCGCTGGCTGCCGGCCCGCTGCCTACTGGGTACTAGGACAAGCCGCACTGCGTCTGCATTTCTGCTCTGTAGGTGCCTGCCCGCTCCTTGCCAGCTACGGCGTGGGTGACGTCACGTGCTCAGCGGCCCTGCCGCTCCGGGCTTCAGGTCCCGGTAAATCCTCAAGGGCTGACTCCTCTTCCTCCCTTGCTGCTTCTTTGGCCACCTTGGCCCTTCTTGTAACTGCTCTCGGGGTGACATTGGCCTCTCCCCGGCCAGTGGTGTACGAGATGTCATACAACCCGTTCGCCATTGGTCTTGCGATGCCCCGCTCCATTTGCCTTGTTGCTGGGTTGGTGGCCATGACTTCCACCTCAGGCCTGTCCATGACGTCGGCCTCCTGGGCTGTCCTGGCAGCCGCTCTGGCCGCTGGGCTCGGTCGCCCCTGGACCTGTAAACTGCGCTCCTCTGTGGGGGGCCCTGCTACTGCAGCGGGCCCAGCTCCCTTGTCTTCCGGCGTGCAGTGTGGGCACAACCACTCGCCCTCAGGCACCTCCTCGAGTACTGGTACCAAGCAGTCCATGTGCCAACCTGTATTGCAGGCATCACACAAAAGCATCACCTCTCCGCGATCGGGCAGCTGGCACACCTCGCATGACAGGCTGTTATTGGGTCTGGTTCCACTGAAATCAACCACTCCCCTGAGGTTGGGCAAGTGGCATGGGGAACAATTGACTGCATTCTCTGTAACTGTGAGGCCATCTGCCCCTTCCAGCAAAGTTCCCGTCGCCCCCAGTGTTTTTACCCTGAGGATCTCAGGCCTGGCCTTGGGATCGAGGCTGCGTCGCTCTGACGAATACTTCACATACACGTAATCTCCCTCTGCAAAACGCCTGACCTGGGGGACATACCCTCCCCCACGAATGCGTGCATATCGCAGCTTGTCGCGGTGCTGCGCAATTTTTAGATGCTCACCCGCGACTGGCAGTGCCTCTTTGATCCTGGCCACTCTGGCCAAAAGCAGGTCTGCTGCCTCCTCTGCCGTTGCCACCTTGGCTGTGCTCCAGAGGTCCGCTCCCACTCTGGAGGGGAAGGTAGGTCTCTGTCCGAACAGCACCTCGTACGGCGCCATGCGCGTGGCCTGCTGCGGCGAGCATCGGAAGCCAAGGGCTACCCAGGGCACCATCTTGTCCCAGGACTCGTCGCTGCTGCCCTCCTCGCAGCACTTGCGCAGGCCTGCCTTGAGGGTCTGGACAGCCCTCTCGGAAGGCCCGTCTGCCTGGGGGTGGTTGGCAGAAGTGGTGCGATGGTCAATGAAGCAGTCCAACAACATGTCCTGAAATTCACCCTGGAACTCTGTTCCCTGGTCTGTCACCACCTCTGCGCATCCCCCGAATCGTGCAACAACATTTTGAAAGAATGCCAAGGCCGTCACATCAGACGCCTTGCTTGGAATGGGGATCAACTCCACCCATTTGGAGTAATGCTCCACACACACCATCACAAACCGATTTCCCCTGGAAGTGGTCGTGAATGGACCACACAGGTCCACTCCCCACCGGAAAAACAACCCCTCAATGGGTAGCGGGTGCAGGTTGGGCTGTATGTGATTGAACGTGGATGCCCTGGCCCTGTCACACACACCGCATTCCTGCACCGCCTTCTTGACTGCTGCTCGAAGCCCCCGCCACCAATGCTGCTGCATGACCATGAAAGCCGTGCGGTGGCTGCCGAAATGGCCCGTACCTGCATGCGCTGTCTGGATCACTGCTAGCCTGTCTTCTGGCCTGGGCACCACACAACGTCTACCATCAGGCATGAGTCTCATCAGGACTCCTCCCCTCTCTGATTCCCACTGGAATGGCGCTGCTCTGCGCTGTATTCTAGTCTGTTCTCCTAGCTCTGTTCCCTGGACATAAGTCTTTTCACGGAGAAACCTCAAGACGGGCTCATCTGCCCACACATCAACCCTAGCCGACGGTCCTGCAGGACAACCTGGCTGGTCCTTCTCACTCTCTATTTCCCTGGTTACTCTGATTTCAACATCAACTTGTGCCTCAGACGCGTTCCCACCTGGTTCCTGTGCCGCGTCGGCCCAGTCTGCCGCGGCCGATTCTCCCAGGCACTGTCTGTATGACGCGGCCGCTTCCCCGCTGCCAGAGCACGCGTTTCCTGCAGTAGCAAGGGCATAGTGGCTGGACATTAAAGTCGCCCCCAGCACTGGGTCCCTGTCCTGGCTTGGCAGCTTTGCCCTGCGTGTCAATTCTGCTGGCATGATCTTAGCACACTCGAGTGCCACATTGAGCCATGCACTGAGTGCCCATGAATCCATGCACCTGCCCAAGGCTGCCCGTCTGGCTGCCTCTGGGAAGTCTGGGCGCGGCAATGTGGACCCCACAACGTACCCCATGGCGCGTTCACGCTCGTTTGCGTTGGGCTCCTGCAAGTCCCCCATGGGCCTGTACACCATCCCATTTTGCCCGTTCCGGAAAGCATATGATGAGGGCGTGGCCATCAAACACGGCAGCACCTTCCTGGGTTGCCCTGTGACATTGATGCGGTACCCCCCATTGTCCGGACATGATACTACCTGGGCCTTGCTGCCCTTGTCCAGAATGTCGTCTACAATCCCCTCGTGGGGTCAGGTCGACGCACGAATCACAAATTCAATATCTGCTGCATGGGCAATATTCCCCCAATAGTTGCGGGTGCGGTGGGCGTAAGACCCCACCTGCGCTGCGTCAAACAACGCCGGTGTCCCTAGAATCCTGCACACTTCCTGAAAAGCCTCAACACTGGCCTTCTCACTCTTCTGATTCAATTGCATTGCTACATTCTCAATCAGGTACGCTGGCGGCCTAGGTCCCTGCAGGAACTGCAGAGTACCCAACAGCTTGACTAACGGGAAGAAAGACTTGCTTCTCTCTCCCGCGAGCCCCCGCCCCTTGCCAGCTGACGAAAGGTCCTGGCACTCCCAGCCTGCTACCATGAACCACTGGCGCCCCTCCTGGGCACCCGCCTCCTTGAGGTGTTCTGCCGTAATGGCATACACATCTTGCGGCAACGCTCTGAAAGCCTTATCAAACGCTCTGACCGGAAGCAACTGGGGGAATCTCTTGTGCAACTGCAACAGGCGACCCCCTGCGATCTCTCTGACTTCCTCACTGATATCTGCATACAAGTACTGCACTACTGGGATACCTGCCCTGAGTACCATTTCCAGCCCTGAGCACATACCTCCAAAAGGCTCGAAGAGGACGACTCCTTCGGTCTCCATGGCCCGCACAGCCCCACTTGACAGGCAAGCTGTATCCAGGCCTGCAAGGGAATGAGGGGGCGTCACCCCAGGCAGGTCAGCAAGAACATCACTGATCATCGTCCTGGATCGCTCCCTGTTGCTGAACGCCTGCTCTGCTGTACTGACAGGCTGCGCCTGTTCATCATCGTCAGTGGCGGCAGAGGATATTTCCTGCCCCACCGGTGCTGTCACGCAAGCTGCCTCTGCAGCTCGCAACATCTGTACTCTCCTTCTGCCCTCCTGCGCCATGCGCACTATCTGGTCTGCATGCCACTGGTTCACTCTGCCCAACCCTGTGAGCAAAGCTACTTGCTTCCCACTTGCCTCCTCCCTGGCTGCTGGCTCGGGCGCGACTATATCAAGCCTGGCCCCTGTGCGGTCAGCCTGCGTGCCGCAGTAGCCTGGTAGATCCTCCATGGAGTAAGCGAATGCTCCTTGGCGATCCCTGAGGCTCTGCTCCAGGTTCTCCTGCTGCTCCGCAGTGAAGTCGGGGTGCTTGCCCAGCAGCCATCCCTCCTTGGTCTTGACGTACTCTGCAGGTGGCTCCACTACTCCCCCCGGCTGGAACATGTCGATCACCACAGCCGCCTGCGGGTCGTCCACCGCGGGCAGCTCTTCCTCGCCAGTGGTGTTGCCGTTGTGCCATCTCTCCTGCTGGCTGCATGCGCCCCTCCCGCCGGTGTCCCTCATGGAGCTGACAGCCGGTGGGCGCAACCATCCAGACGACAGCTTTGCTGCTGCCTCCCTGCCAGAAACAAAAGCACCTTGGCCTGCTGTAAATCCTCCTCCTCGCACTCCCTGCCCGGTAGCTCGCGCCCCCGGCACACACACCGACAGCAGAAGCCACACCAGTATCAGCTGGAGCGCCCCCGTAAGGATCCCTTTAATTGCTGTACAGGTGAGGAGTCCTCTGCACGCTGTCGTCTTCCTCATGGGTTGCTGCGGTAACTGTTCTGCGGGCTGAACGCCTGGCTCTGCAATCTGCGCTGGCGGCTGCTGTCCTCTGGCCCACGTGATCTCCAGGTCTACCTGGCTGATCCTGAGTGGCAGGGTTGGGCAGTCCATTCCTGGCCTGCTGCCACGGTTCCTGTCCGTGGCCGCCCTCTGCGCCTTTCCTGCACGTCGCCTGGCCTTCTTTGAATTTTTTCCTTGCAACTTGGCAGTGTCAGCCCAAATCGCACTGGCCTTTTCTGGCCCTGCTCCTGGGATCTGTCCTGTGCTGCACTGTGCCATCCTCTCCTGCCTGTGGTTGGCGCGCTGCACAGCCTCGCTGTTGCCTGCACCCGCGGGCTCATCTTGCCCACAGCCCCGTCGTATGGTTTCCCGCGCGCCGGCAACCCTTCTGGCGAGGTCCTCGCCCCTGCCGGTTTGGGCTTGTCTGCTGCGGCTGTCCGACGGCTGTTGGGTGTCCGCTCCTTCTGCTCTCCTCGTGTAGAGGGCTGATACTCTCTCCGTCAGCTCCTCCTGTAGCTCCCTGACTGCCCTGCTGTAACCTCCCATCCTGGGGTCCGGATCGGGCTGTGGTAGCATTTTAAGTCGGAACAGCAGGCTAGCCTCCTGGCCCGCCTCTTGCTGCCCCATGTCCTGCCTTCGTAGCACGTCCAGCTGATCTACAAAGTTCCTGAGCACTGCAACCCAGCGTCCCGTGCTGTACGCTGCTGGGTCACCCCAAGGCCCCTGTGCCGCTGTCTGTGCTGGCGGGCTGATCTGGGGGTCTCCTGGGCGCCCGTTGCTCTCCTTGCCTGCTGCTGCCCCCTCGGTCCTGCAAGCGCGCTGGTCTGCTGCCTGCTGATGGCTGATCCCCGCTGTGACCTGGTTTGCCTCCTCCTCCAGCGTGATCCCGTTACCGAGCTCTATAGCGGCCCTCCTGTTTCTGCGCTCTTTCATTGCTGCCTGCTCCTGAAAGATGCCGCGCATCCACGCGCGCCTCAGCTGTGGCAGCTCTCCCACCATGCCGTACCTTGGACTTCCTGGTCCTGGGCCGCTGTCTGCTGGCATGTAGTTGCCCTCTGCATCCCGAGCCTCTGCTCTGGTGACGCTATCCTGGTCCGAGGGCCTGGCTCCTGCCTCGTGCCACTCCTCATCTGACTCGGTGATCTCAACCAGTGGTGGTGGGCCCTCTGAAACGTTGTCGCTGAGCTCTGGGATCCTGCTGTCTGAGTCCTCCGTGGGCGATGTGCCGACACTGTCCAGGGGCGCCTGGGGCTCTGCCCGTCCCCTAGGCTCAGCCTCCAGTGCTGATACCCCCAAGTCGTCCACATACTCCAGCAGCTCCCATGAGGCTGCTGCCGCCCCAAATGTTACAAATGCCGCCTGGGTCCATTCCGGCTCCTCATCCTGGACAGGGCCGTCGGTGGCTGCCGCTGGCTCCTCTGCATCGGCGCCTCGCCTGCCCACCGGCCCATGTCCCCTACTCGGCTGGTTCCTCAAGTCCTCCAACTCCTCCTCGATGCCTACTTCCCCTGCTCCTCTGAACAGAGGGTGCAGCGTGCGCACCCCTGCTGGGTGCGCTTGTCTCCACAACTGCGTCGTTATGACGTCAGCCTGCCAATAGGGCAGCACGCTGCTGGCCCTGTTGTCGTGCCACGCCCTCCGCTCCTGACGCACCCACTGGTGCACATATGCTGCCAGGCGTTCTACTGCGAACGGCGAGCTCGCCAGCTCTTCCTCTCCTTCCCACATGGCTCCTGATGCTGGCGACTGCTGGGGTCCGTAAGGCCATGTTGGACAGGCTGTTACCTCTGTAGGCGCCCACTGATCCTCTACGCCCCACACATGCCGCATGGCCGCTGATCGCTGTCCTGGGAGCAGGACCCTCTGCAGCGCCATTAGCATGAGCGTCCACACAGCCGGGTCTGCTCCCCTAGCGTAGGTATAGGCATGGAACTCCGCCTCGTCTACTGACGCGCACTTAGTGACTGCCACGTCCTGCTGGTGCCTTGCAAACAGGTAGACGGGCATATCATCGTGAGTCGCGTGCATGTGGATCCATGCCGATGAAACGGGCAACTCCTCATCAGCCATCTCCTCATAGTAGTAAGTTACTAGCTGCTGGACTGGAATGGCTGCCCTGGCGTCCCCTGGCGCTGGCCCCCACGGCACTGCTTGTCCTGCGACCGTCCTGGGGATGACGATGGACGCCTCTATGGTCGCGTCACACCGCCCTGGCCTGCCTGGGTGACACAGCCCTGCCCTCACTGGGGCCTGCTCTGTTGTTTCCACAAATCTCTCGAATTCGCCCATGGCTTGGACTGGCACATAAAATGCGCGGTCTCTGAGGGCTGGGTGCCCCATCAGCTCACGGACACAATCCATCGCCCACGGTGTGCGCATGAATCCTGCTGCGCGCCCTGCCACATCCCCTCGGCTGGCGCAAGGTCTGGCATGTCCGGGTGCGCCCAGCATGCTGCATCCACCGCTGTGATGCCTGCTGCAATGGCGAGACTCACCATCTCGCTAACGCAGTATGCATAGATGGGGTGCCGCGACCATCCCCTCTGCATGTAATCTGCTATATTTGTGCTGGGCAGGATGTATCCTTTGAGCGCAGCGCCCAGCATGACAGCTGTCACTGCGTCCCACGGGAAAATCATCCTGGCAACTGCCTGCATGGCTGCTGCCCTGTCAACACATGTCTGCTCTCCGCCGTCCAGGAGCCTATGGTTCTGCAACCGACATGGCCCGTCCCTGCACTCCCCTGGCATAGTCAGCATGGCCCCGGAGGTGGACGCCTCTGGCATCTCTTCCCCCAGGCGGAAGTACTGCACAAAGGGTTCGCCTGCTGGCAGCGACTGCGGGAACGGCTGTATGTAGATGCGTTCTCTGCTGTAGGACCTGTCTCTGCTGAAGGACTGGTCAAGCTGCCTGTCCTCGCCCCTTGCGTCAGACCTCCCTTCCCTCTCGCTGCCGTGCTGTGTCTCTCCGTCCTCGTCGATTCCTCCCCAAGCATTGCACCGAGAGCTGGTGCCTTTATGGGTCCTAACGGGCCCGAGCGTCCAGCTGGCTCCCTGCCCGCCCGAGCGTCCAGCTGGCTCCCTGCTGCGGTCCCTCTGGCCGCTGGGAGTCGCAACCCCGCTCTGTGTGGCTCCTCTGTCTCGGCGGCTGCTCCCGCTACCCCTCTGCCTGTGTCTTGATTGCCCTCCGGGGTACCTGGACATAACACGCCAAACTCTCTTTCATGCAAGGGCGAGGGTTCCTGAGGCTCATATCTGCCTGCTGAAAGGTTGGATCCTGAATCGGTATCCCACCCGTCTACGTCGTGCTGGGGTACTGCCTCCCGCTCGCGTCTCTCAAACTCATCCCACTGCTCATCATACTTGTCCCATTCCCTGTCTAGGAACCTCTGCATCAGATTTGGCCATCCTACACACGGAGCTGGGCACCCCCTCCTCTGGAGATCCTTCAAAAACTCCAACGCATGTGCTACGGATCTGGCCGACCCTGCAGGCATAGTCCCATAATGGTTCATGGCTAACGCCTCTACAGCCATCGCCCAGTGGTTTACCTGACTGGCTACCTGCCCTTCTGGCATCCTCTGAGGGGCCACCTGAACTGGTCCTGCCTGACTGACCTCAGCCTGGTAGGCATCTCTGTCCTGGCTAATTTCCATGTGGCCTGTCAGCACGTGTGGCCTCCTGTCCCCTCCCACCTTGGTTGCTCGCCCTCCGGTGGTTCCTGTCGCGCTGGCGGTTCTGGCCACGCGCTGGGGCCTGCTGCCCCCTGCTGGAAGTCCCTTGCACTGGGAGTTCCCATGGCAGTATCGAAGGTCCTGCGCCTGCTCTCCATGGGCATCCCCTGGCCCCTGCCTGGGCCCCAGGTTCCATAGCCCCGTGCTGGGCCTGCAGGCGCCCCTGGCCTGTCGCCTGTCAGCCCGGCCTGCTCCGGGTTGGTGCACTCGTTGGCAAAGTGCCCCGGCTGATTGCACTTGAAGCACAATCCACCATGGCGCGGTCCCAGGTGACGCCTAGGCTCTGCCGCCCCGCTGCCCTCTGCCAGGGTTCTGTTTGTCGGCCCGGGGCCTGGGCCTCTCTGGTGCTCCTGCCCCTGCCTGTAAGGCCTGGCAACCTCAGCATGGTGCCGTTCCCTGGATCTGCCCCTGGGCTGGTCCCTGCATGGTGACCGCTGTCTGCGGTCCCTGCTCCTTTCCTCGCTGTTGCTGCGCCTCCCTGCGCCCTGCCGCTGGGTCCTGGCTGCCGGCGTTGGCACCGCCCCTTGGCGCTCCTCACTGATGGCCCTTTGCGCGCTTCTGCTGCGCCGTCGTAGCCTTCTGTCCCCTGAGCCGCTCTCGTCGCTGCTAGAAGGACTGCGCTTCTTCGGCTCCTCCATGCCGGAATGCTCGCTGTCCACGTCTCGTAGCGGGGACGGGGTCGCCAACATTGCCCTGACGCACCCCGCCAACTCCGGGTCTGTTTCAAATGGTAGTGGCTGCCCGTGGTTTGGCGGCCCCCCCAAGTGTTGTAGTCCCAGGGCCTCCTGCAGCCCGGTCAGCTCCTCTGCCCGCAGGATGTACTCTCGCTGGACCGTTGTCATGACCTGCTGACCATCCGTGATGACCTTCCACCCGGCCAGCTGGCCTTTCAGGTAATCCACAAATTCCGCTGACTGCTTCCACATTTGCCGCTCTCTCCATCTTAGAGCCTTTTTCAGCCCGTTGACTTGCCCTGCCAGCCTGTTGATTTGCCTGTCTTGTGGGCTGGTCCCTGGCTCTGGAACCTTCTCTACGCTGCAATCTTCCTCCTCCTCTGCTTCCTGCGCCTCATCTTCGCTGTTGCTGGCTGATTGCGCGGGGGCCCTTGCCGCCCCTGGCTTTCCTTGCCCCTGCTGCTGTTGCGCCTGCCTACCCTTGCCGCTGCTGGCCTGCTGCACTCTAGGCCCTGCCACCTGCGGTTGC
Organism: Limnomonas spitsbergensis; assembly: GCA_037349105.1. Lineage (NCBI taxonomy): Eukaryota > Viridiplantae > Chlorophyta > Chlorophyceae > Chlamydomonadales > Limnomonas > Limnomonas spitsbergensis. The sequence continues at coordinate 216,757 of JAYJMM010000025.1, forward strand.
TTTTGCAGCTGCTGCTGTTGCTGCTGCTGCTCTCCCCTGCTGCGCGTTGAAGTTGCCTGTGCAGCTCTATCGGCTGCAGCTGTGCCGTATCCCCTCCTCTGCGCTGCAGGCGGCCCTGCCTGCACCGCAGGCGCTGTTTCGGGTGTCCGCGAAAATTCCTGAATCCTCCTCTCACACTCCTCCACCGCGTGCTTGTCTGGTTTTCCGCACAAGGCGCACGGGTAGGCGGGGCATGCTGGCATGAAGTCCCTGACCGCCCTCTTCTCAACGTCAGAGAGTTCCGCGGCTCTGCGCGCTCTTGCCATCTCCTCTGCGGTTGGTGTGGCGGTCTCTTCCACTGCTGCTTCGACTGGCACCGGCCTGCGCCTTTGTAGCCTGGGGTTTGGCTCGCTGCTGGGTCCTGCGCCCTGTTCGGCCCTCATAGCGGTACCTGCGCGTGTGGCCATGGAATGCTGTAAGAGCGGTTCGTGCTCTGTTTCAACTGTTGCAGCTGGCCACCCCTCTCTTTCTGCGAATCCACACTGAATTCCTGCCCATGCCACTGCTGCTGCCTGGTACCCCCCTGCCGGAGATGCCCGCAGTAGTGGCAGCGTAAGGTCCTTGACCCCTTGCACTCTCTGTGGGCCCTCTCTGGGCCGTAAGGTCAGCCTTCCTGCTGCCTCTAAGACCCCGTTATACTTGAGGAACTCTGGGTTCCCTACCAAGTGCTCATATGCATCCGGTGGTGTCTTAACGACCCTGACCACCGTGGGCTCCATAATGGCATTGGGCCCTCCGTATCCATACACCACATAAATGAACAGTACTCCATACAGATCTGCCCCTGCATTGTCTGTGGTACGAATCTTCTCGTCTGTACGCACCAGCTCCGCCCCCATGGCAACTAATTGCTCTGCAATATTGACAGTGATGACATGGCACGTGCATGCGGAGTCCATGAGTGCTTTCTGAGCCACCAGGACCCTCCCATTGACCATAAGTCCCACACACTGCTCTAGGTTGCTTCTGTCATTTTTGAAATACTGCAGCTTGGGTGCAGCCGTCACCGTTCTACCCTCTGGCCTGGTGTTACTAGTCTCACCCCTGTGGCCGGTGCTGTCTCCTCCCATGGGCATCGTGGTGAACGACAGCGCTGAGAGCCGCTCGTTCACCTTGAACACCTGTAGGCGGATGTCAGACATATCGTCAGCTAGTTTACTCAATACCAGCCTCTTTGCTCCCTTCCTGGAGGGTTGTACCGTGAATCCTGGTACTGGTTCCTCCTCCTGCAAAGGTTCTGGCAAAAACGACTTAGGACGGGCGTTATGAACTGCCTGCTTGAAACCTGCAGGCTTGGGTACCAGCCCAACCTGCGTCATCAGTGCTACGGACTCGCTGAGCATCTCTGCCATGGTCTGGTGCCATCCCTCTGGCTCAGCCTGCCCCGTTGCATTGCTGAGATGCGACACGTGGGCTGCCTGCTGCGCCTGACCTCCCTGGCCAGGCCCAGGCCTAGGATACTGTCTGTTGTTCTGATTCCTGTCATACGGCCTGCCTGCCGCCTGTCCCTGCTGCGGCCTTGGCGGCAGGGGATACTGCTGTTGCTGCGGATACTGCTGTTGCTGCGGATACTGCTGTTGCGGCTGTCTGGCCGGTCCAGGTGTGATGTCTGTAACCAGGGGCATAGGTATGCGCTCATCCCTAGCCCTGGGCGCCCTGCACTCCCTGGCTAGGTGCGACGTACTACCGCACTGGTAGCATGCCTTGGCTGCGCTTGAGCCACCCTCAGCGTTGTAATTTGCCGCCCCTGCTTGGTCCGCCCAGGTAACTCCTCTGGGTTTACCATCCATCCGCGCCTGTGGTACTGCTGCTGAGCCTGTGGGGTGCACAATTCCATCAAGGCGTGTTCGCATCTCCCACTGTCCTGCTCTCTCTCTCCTGCCCCTGTTGGGCTGTGCCTCTCCCTGGCCAGGCCCGCTGTTGGTTATCTGCCTGAAGCCGGTACCTCCCAGGTCACCCATTTCCAGGGCAAACCTCTCCCACAGCACCACCTGCTGCGTGAGTACTGCGATTTGGTCTTCATCGCTCATGCTGAGATACCCTGGCACCGTCATAACGAACTTGCTCAGCTTGGCTCTAGCAACCGCTGGGAGTCCGTCATGGAACATGCGCGAGACCGAGTGGCTTCTGCCGAAGTGATCTACTGCATCCCTTGAGATCTGCAGCAACTCTGCCGTTGTCAGTACTCTGTGAGCAAATGCTTCCACCGTCTCCTCTGGCTTGACGTCCGGGTCTAGAGTAGTTTTTACTCCTAGCCTGAGGTTGGTGATGGCCGTCCTCTTCTCTGAAGTTGGCTTTCCCACCTCCTCCTGGACCACCCTGATCCACAACGTGAGCAGCGAAGCTGCGCAACCCTGCTGCTCCGCTGGGGCTATCCACTGCTGTCCGATCCGCTCCACCTCTCTGGCAATTCTGTTTCCTGCGTGGGGCGCTGCCCTGATGGCTGCCATCAGCGGCCTCATGCTGGCAGGCTTGCTGTCCCACAGCTTGACCAGCGACTTGATCAGCAACGTCATAGCTGACGGCGACTGGCATGATCCAGCTATTTCACCTGCCACCACGGCCAATGCTGGTTGGTCATCTGACATTGCCAACCTGTTGTGCGATCCCCAGTACCCACACGCATGGCAATACTTTCTGGCTGCAACCGCTCCTGGGTGTGACATATCCAGGACTGGTACGTTGCCTTGGATGGCTGGGATCTTGGCTACCTTGGCTACCCCTGCCAGCTGCAATACCATCTGTTGCTGCAGCTGCAGGTTCACCCTCGCCTGCTCCCGATCGAGCCTTTTCATTTCCTGGTCGCTGGACTCCTGTCTGGCTCCTGGCCTGCGTCTGTCCGATCCCCCTGGTCCCGAATCTACTGACCCTGACCGCGACCTAGGTCCTCCACTGCCGCCCCTCGATGGGCTGCGGCCTGACTGATACCTGTCATGTCTGTTATAATCCTCATCATGATCGTGAGCGTCTCGTGATGGCTGTCTGCCCGCTCTGCCTGCCGAGCCTCTACTTCCTTCGGGTGGCGGTCGTTCTGGTTCGCTTCTGCTTGGTCTGCTGTCAGATCCAGGTCTCCACGGCTGTGCTCTGCCGGGCTCTGCCTGTCCCCTGGGCAGCTCCTGGTCTTGCCATTCCTGCCGCACACCTCTGCTGCGTTCCGCTGGTCCCCTTAATTGCTCCTGGCTCTGCTGGCTTGGCTGTTCCCTGCCCTCTGCCTGTCCTCTGGGCGGCTCTTGGCTATGCTGGTGAGGTTGTTCCCTGGAGTATGCCTGCCCCCTGGGCGGCTCCCGGCTCTGCCGACCTGGCTGCGTCCCGCCTGTGTAATTCCTGGCGTAGGAATCAGACTGTGTTTCCTCTTTGGTCTCCTGTATTTTTGGGCCACTGCTCTGTGCGCTGCCTGCATGCTCATTCCTCCTAGCTCCTCTTGCCGCGCCTGGCTGCCTGTTCCTCAGGAATTCCTTGATGTAATCCACCTGGGTTTCCTGGTATGCGTTCTCTTTGTCCTCGACTATGCGCAGCAACTCATAAGACTCTTGCATGCTTGCTCTGCGTGTCGCTGTGCTTTGCTCTGCCATTCTGGCAAGTGATTGGCTAGTCAATTCCGCCCTTTCGCTGGCGGCTGGACTGCTGGCTCTGGGTGCTTCCCTGCCCCTTGGCCGTCCTCTGAGGCTGGGCTCGCTGCTGACCTCGAAGGCTGCAGATCTGAGTGTTGGTGTTGGCGCGGCTCCTGCCTGCTGCTGCCACCTTTGCACCTCCCTGATCCCCTCAGGCCGCTGCACCCCTGTTTCAAATCCTTCCCACACCTGGTCCTCCTCATCCTCTGGTTCTGACCCAGGTTCCTCCTGGTCTCCTGTGACCTCTTTGCACCATTCGTCTGCGAAGGCTTTAACAGCCCTGGCTGCTTCGTGTCCCGTCCTTCCCTTGGATACCTGTCCAAGGGCGGCTAACAGTAGCGCCCTGTCCAGACCTGTGTGGGGGATACCCAACATGGCCTTTGTTGCCCATCCCCGCAGATGATGGGCCTTGAACTCCTCAATGGCTGTGACCTGGTCCTGGAAATGCAAGAACGTCCTGGAGCACACTTGCTTCCACAGGTCTGTTGCCCACTGCACAATTCCTGCCCAACCGATCGGCCCTTCTACCTCCTCATTTCCGCACGCGACTCCCCCGGTCTCCGAGCGCTCTGGCTCTCTCTGCCTCTGGCTGCCAGATCCCTCCTTGGACGTCTGCGCAGGTCTGTTCACGCTGGGTGGAAAACTGGACAGCGGTGTGCCGAAGACTGTGGATCCAGCTCCTCTTCTAACCAGTGCCTTGCGCGGCTGCAGCTGCTGCACGGGACGCAGTTCTGCTGTAGTCTGCTGCCCCTGCTTTTCCTGAACTGGGTCTGGCTGTTCTTCCTCGGATAGATCAGCCCAAGGCTTCCCTACCGGCTCAGCTGGTTTCTCCCTGTCCTTGCCTGCCTGCGAGCTCTGTCTGCCTGCTGCTGGCTGTGGCTCATCTTCCTCGTGTTTGACCTCTGCAGGCACAATCCTGGCCCCATCTCCCTCCGTCTTTATTCGAGGTTTGACTTCGCAGGTCTTATGCCAGCCTGCAAACTTGTCTGAAGCTGCGGCTACTTCTGCCCTTAGACCCGATTGGCTGGGATCTTTTTCAACCTGCTGTGTAACACTTGCCACCCTGGGCAGGCTCTGCTGCGGCTCGGCCTCAGGTGCACTGCTCTGTCGCGTGTCACAGCTCTGGGATGCTTCCGTTGCTTGATCCAAGATCAACTCTGGGGTTCCCGCTTGAGTCTGCCCCTGCTCGAAATTCAGACAGCTGTCGGAACCAGCGGGCAACGGACCCCCTCGACCAATGCCTTTTCGTGTTACTAGTACTGCACCATCTGCTTGCGCCCCTGCCCCTCTGGGTGGTACACGGTCTGGCTCACGTACCCTGCAATCCTCTGCGGGCGGTTCTACTGGCTCTGACAGCTTTTCCGCTATCAACAGGGCTTCTGCCACAATCTCAGCACTAGCATTTTTTAGGTCTATTCCCGGCTCCAGCCCCCTCAGACGCCCACTCCTCCGTTGGACGTCAGGGTGCTGGTGCCTATCGGGGTTTAGATCTATGCCTGTCATCTCTACAGGCATTTTACGAACCGCACTGTTCTGCAGGCGTGCTGGCGACACCCCCTACAAAACCTGCTAACGTTTAGGCTTCTGCTCCTTATCCTTACTGCAACCTGGTGAGGATCTGCTAGTCAAGGCTGGACGGCAGGTACAGCAATTTTGCGCGATAGGCCTTGCCCTCTGCTTTTATGCTCACTAATATTTGTATCTGGCGGAATCCTCCTTCGCCCTTTTTTAGCCCCTTCCCACCTTTGCTGGCTGGGCTGCCTCTAGCTGGCGCACGTCCCCTGCGGATGTCTGCCTCCTGGCGGATCTTGCGCTGTGTCAGTTCCTCTCTGACACCTGCGGGGATCCTTTGGTACACCACAAAATTTTAACCTTGGATGATCTGTCAACAAGTTTACTTCTGTCAATGATGAATGATTGGATCCACCTGATCTCAATCTGCAGTCATACAGGAATTATCTGCTGGGTGTATAAATCCACAGCCAGATCCTCAAGCCTCTCCTGGACTCAACACTAAGTTGCCACTCTTAGTGATTCTCAGGGCTTAACTTGGCACTCTCTATGGAGATTACCACAGCAAAGTGCAATTCATATGCTGTCCAAGGTTGTTTGCATACAAACAAAATTCCAATCTCGCTGCACAAGCACCTTTAGCAGGAATTGGCAAATCAGGCTGATCAGGCTAGATCCACTTCGTCCCTTTCTAAAGGACACGCGAGGTGCGCTTCAGGTCCGTGGCGGACTTCTTTCCTCACTGCAGTGACGGACGCCTACGGGCAGGCTCAGTGACTACTCACTGGCTGCGAGTGCTCTTCGAGTTAAGCAGCTAGGTGGATATTGTGTATATATAGCAACAGACTTTGGGGGCATAGGCCTTCTGGCCGTCTGGTCGCGATCCAGCTGGGCTATGTTAAGGACACTTACCGCGTAACACGCGGAGAGACGGACGGGACGAGGCTGCGTACTTCTTCTTCTGCAGAGTCTCGGTTCTCTTACTGGGGTACTTGTCTCCAGCTAGATCAGCGGTGGCTGAGCTAGGCTTGACTCGAGTTAAGGTACTGACTTATATGGAAGCTGCTGGTCTCAAAGACTGCCGGTGCTTGTTACAAATAGAGGTCTGTCCTTTAGAAAGGGACGAAGTAAGTAGCCAAGGCAATTGCCGGGATACAGGGACCCGGCAGGCCCAGTTCAGAGTACGGTAGAACCTGTCAAACTAATCCTGCGTAAGCGGGTTTCTAGGTCTCAGCTCAAATCCGGAGACTCCGCAGATAAGCTGCGGAGGCTCCGCGGCCGCTAACTGCGGTCTAAACGGTTCTGTCACGTATACGGTAATATACTGTGACACAAATGATTGTAGGGTTTGTACAGCAGGCGGTTGGAATTGGTGTACACTGTACCGTGAAGCCACCGCAAGTGGCGGTACAAATGTCAACTAGTTGTTCCAAGGGTCTAAACAGGCGACCATGGTTGGTCCCTGTGCGCATGTGGCTTTGAAGTCCCTAGTGGGGCGCAGTTTCCATTACTTCTTTAATTTCCACTCGCCTCTGGGACAATGAACGGACAATGGCCCCAAAGCGGTGACAGCATGGAGGAGTCTTTTGTCCCCCGCTCCCAGGGTTGACCATCACCCCTAATCCGTGCGACCCTAGTGCCCACCCGTTTGGGGTTTACAACATGGAGGAGCCTTTTGCCCCCCGCTCCCAGGGTTGACCATCACCCCTAATCCGTGCGACCCTAGTGCCCACCCGTTTGGGGTTTACAGCATGGAGGAGCCTTTTGCCCCCCCGCTCCCAGGGTTGACCATCACCCCTAATCCGTGCGACCCTAGTGCCCACCCGTTAGGGTTTACAGCATGGATGAGCCTTTCGCCCCCCGCTCCCAGGGTTGACCATCACCCCTAATCCGTGCGACCCTAGTGCCCACCCGTTTGAGGTTTACAGCATGGAGGAGCCTTTTGCCCCCCGCTCCCAGGGTTGACCATCACCCCTAATCCGTGCGACCCTAGTGCCCACCCGTTTGGGGTTTACAACATGGAGGAGCCTTTTGCCCCCCCGCTCCCAGGGTTGACCATCACCCCTAATCCGTGCGACCCTAGTGCCCACCCGTTTGGGGTTTACAGCATGGAGGAGCCTTTTGCCCCCCCGCTCCCAGGGTTGACCATCACCCCTAATCCGTGCGACCCTAGTGCCCACCCGTTAGGGTTTACAGCATGGATGAGCCTTTCGCCCCCCGCTCCCAGGGTTGACCATCACCCCTAATCCGTGCGACCCTAGTGCCCACCCGTTTGAGGTTTACAGCATGGAGGAGCCTTTTGCCCCCCGCTCCCAGGGTTGACCATCACCCCTAATCCGTGCGACCCTAGTGCCCACCCGTTTGGGGTTTACAACATGGAGGAGCCTTTTGCCCCCCCGCTCCCAGGGTTGACCATCACCCCTAATCCGTGCGACCCTAGTGCCCACCCGTTTGGGGTTTACAGCATGGAGGAGCCTTTTGCCCCCCCGCTCCCAGGGTTGACCATCACCCCTAATCCGCGCGACCCTAGTGCCCACCCGTTAGGGTTTACAGCATGGATGAGCCTTTCGCCCCCCGCTCCCAGGGTTGACCATCACCCCTAATCCGTGCGACCCTAGTGCCCACCCGTTTGGGGTTTACAGCATGGAGGAGCCTTTTGCCCCCCCGCTCCCAGGGTTGACCATCACCCCTAATCCGTGCGACCCTAGTGCCCACCCGTTTGGGGTTTACAGCATGGAGGAGCCTTTCGCCCCCCGCTCCCAGGGTTGACCATCACCCCTAATCCGTGCGACCCTAGTGCCCACCCGTTTGGGGTTTACAGCATGGAGGAGCATTTCGCCCCCCGCTCCCAGGGTTGACCATCACCCCTAATCCGTGCGACCCTAGTGCCCACCCGTTTGGGGTTTACAGCATGGAGGAGCCTTTTGCCCCCCCCGCTCCCAGGGTTGACCATCACCCCTAATCCGTGCGACCCTAGTGCCCACCCGTTTGGGGTTTACAGCATGGAGGAGCCTTTCGCCCCCCGCTCCCAGGGTTGACCATCACCCCTAATCCGTGCGACCCTAGTGCCCACCCGTTTGGGGTTTACAGCATGGAGGAGCCTTTCGCCCCCCCGCTCCCAGGGTTGACCATCACCCCTAATCCGTGCGACCCTAGTGCCCACCCGTTTGGGGTTTACAGCATGGAGGAGCCTTTTGCCCCCCCGCTCCCAGGGTTGACCATCACCCCTAATCCGTGCGACCCTAGTGCCCACCCGTTTGGGGTTTACAGCATGGAGGAGCCTTTTGCCCCCCGCTCCCAGGGTTGACCATCACCCCTAATCCGCGCGACCCTAGTGCCCACCCGTTAGGGTTTACAGCATGGAGGAGCCTTTTGCCCCCCCGCTCCCAGGGTTGACCATCACCCCTAATCCGTGCGACCCTAGTGCCCACCCGTTTGGGGTTTTACAGCATGGAGGAGCCTTTCGCCCCCCCGCTCCCAGGGTTGACCATCACCCCTAATCCGTGCGACCCTAGTGCCCACCCGTTTGGGGTTTACAGCATGGAGGAGCCTTTCGCCCCCCGCTCCCAGGGTTGACCATCACCCCTAATCCGTGCGACCCTAGTGCCGACCCGTTTGGGGTTTACAGCATGGAGGAGCCTTTTGCCCCCCCCGCTCCCAGGGTTGACCATCACCCCTAATCCGTGCGACCCTGGTGCCCACCCGTTTGGGGTTAACAGCATGGAGGAGCCTTTTGCCCCCCCGCTCCCAGGGTTGACCATCACCCCTAATCCTCGCGACCCTAGTGCCCACCCGTTTGGGGTTTACAGCATGGAGGAGCCTTTTGCCCCCCCGCTCCCAGGGTTGACCATCACCCCTAATCCGCGCGACCCTAGTGCCCACCCGTTTGGGGTTTACAGCATGGAGGAGCCTTTCGCCCCCCCGCTCCCAGGGTTGACCATCACCCCTAATCCGTGCGACCCTAGTGCCCACCCGTTTGGGGTTTACAGCATGGATGAGCCTTTCGCCCCCCGCTCCCAGGGTTGACCATCACCCCTAATCCGTGCGACCCTAGTGCCCACCCGTTTGGGGTTTACAGCATGGAGGAGCCTTTTGCCCCCCCGCTCCCAGGGTTGACCATCACCCCTAATCCGTGCGACCCTAGTGCCCACCCGTTTGGGGTTTACAGCATGGAGGAGCCTTTTGCCCCCCCGCTCCCAGGGTTGACCATCACCCCTAATCCGTGCGACCCTAGTGCCCACCCGTTTGGGGTTTACAGCATGGAGGAGCCTTTCGCCCCCCGCTCCCAGGGTTGACCATCACCCCTAATCCGTGCGACCCTAGTGCCTACCCGTTTGGGGTTTACAGCATGGAGGAGCCTTTTGCCCCCCCGCTCCCAGGGTTGACCATCACCCCTAATCCGTGCGACCCTAGTGCCTACCCGTTTGGGGTTTACATCATGGAGGAGCCTTTCGCCCCCCGCTCCCAGGGTTGACCATCACCTCTAATCCGTGCGACCCTAGTGCCCACCCGTTTGGGGTTTACAGCATGGAGGAGCCTTTTGCCCCCCGCTCCCAGGGTTGACCATCACCCCTAATCCGCGCGACCCTAGTGCCCACCCGTTAGGGTTTACAGCATGGATGAGCCTTTCGCCCCCGCTCCCAGGGTTGACCATCACCCCTAATCCGTGCGACCCTAGTGCCGACCCGTTTGGGGTTTACAGCATGGAGGAGCCTTTTGCCCCCCGCTCCCAGGGTTGACCATCACCCCTAATCCGTGCGACCCTAGTGCCCACCCGTTTGGGGTTTACAGCATGGAGGAGCCTTTTGCCCCCCCGCTCCCAGGGTTGACCATCACCCCTAATCCGTGCGACCCTAGTGCCCACCCGTTTGGGGTTTACAGCATGGAGGAGCCTTTCGCCCCCGGCTCCCTGGGTTGACCATCACCCCTAATCCGTGCGACCCTAGTGCCCACCCGTTTGGGGTTTACAGCATGGAGGAGCCTTTTGCCCCCCCGCTCCCAGGGTGGACCATCACCCCTAATCCGTGCGACCCTAGTGCCCACCCGTTTGGGGTTTACAGCATGGAGGAGCCTTTCCCCCCCGCTCCCAGGGTTGACCATCCTCAGGGTTGACCATCCTCACGCGTTTGGCGGCGCTTCTGGCTTAAATACCTGGAGCACATTTTGAGAAATCCAAGCGGCGTGGACAACATAATGAACAAACCATGAAGGGAATTCGACAAAAGGCTGGCAATGCATTGAAGGGGCGTGCATGCACCAAGGCACTGCATGGGCAGGCTTGCATCAAGGTGCTGCATGGCCATGCGTGCATCAAGGTGCTGCATGGGCATACATGCATTAAGATGCTGCATGGCTGCGCATGCATGCATCAAGGTGCTGCATGGGCATGCATGCCTTAATGCGCTGCATGGCCGCGCATGCATGCATGAAGGCCCTGCATGGACGCGCATGCATGCATCAAGGCGCTGCATAACCGCGCATGCATGCATCAAGGCGCTGCATGGGCGTGCATGCATTCAGGCTCTGCAAGGCTCCGCATGCATGCATCAAGGCACTGCATGGACATGCATGTATAAGGTGCTGCATGGGCCTGCATGCATAAGGTGCTGCATGGCCTGCATGCATGCCGGCCCTGCAAGAGCGTGCATGCATGCATGCATGAGCTGCCTGGGCATGCATGCATGAGCTGCCTGGGCATGCATGGGCTGAATCAGCCTGCATGCATGGGCTGCAGGGTACGAAAGTAAAGAGATGAGAGGAAAACTTGGGAAGTGCCTGGTGCATTGTGTGACAGTCATGCATGTTGGACTGGTGCGCAACTGCCAAAAACTCGATGACCCGTTCTTTGAGATGAAATATATTAAATAATGTACCTTTGTTGCATAGCCAATTCCAGCCGCATGCTCCAGGCCATGTTTCAGTGGGTGCTAGGAAGGCATCCCTGGGACCATGTGGGTAGAGCCTTGATCAGCTAGGCCAGGCCAACCAAGCAACAGTGCTTGTTGCACCCTCCAAGGGCACAGTCCATGATATCACAATATGTAGCTAAATTTTGGCTAAAGCACCCGAAACAAACAGTGCACAAAGCAAGGCCTTCATGGACACAGTCCATGATCCAAAGATGTAGCTTAATTGTGGCTGAAGCATCGAAACCAGAGCCTGGAACTATCAGTGATTGAGTGGCCGATTCAAGTTTGATGTTTCAGACAGCTGTTGCGCTTGGAAAGTTGGAATGTAGCCGGAATGTAGGCCTACATGTAGGATGCACAAGGACATTCTTGGCATGACGCTTTATTGCCGTTTTATACCAGGGAGCTCGTTGCCATCCGTACCATAAAAGGGCAAATATCCTGAAGCGCTCTGTGTTCGGCGACGCTTCTACGCCACGACATCTCGGGTGCACCGGTCGCGGTCGACGCGGATTTCCTCCAGCAAAATGATGCCAACCGTCCTCCGACGGGGATGGAACAGATTCCGCTAACCGTCCCGTATCCGTGCGAAGCCAGGGTTGTGACGATTTACCATGCTTCTACCAAGCCATACATAACCATCCCACGCGATCTTGTGATACACCCATTCCTCTCCTCTTCTTCAGACTTCCCTACTCCAGCAAATTATTCCCAATGTCTGCCATCATGAAGAAGCAGGTCATGTCCACTATGTCCAGGCGCTCCAGCGTCATGGTGCAGGCTGCCAAGACAGGCAAGAAGACCGTCTCCAGGTCCTCCGACTCTATGGTGAGTTATTATGGCTGACTTGCATTTGATTGTCGCGACTTTTCCGCTTGCATCCACTGCATTCTTCCCCTAGGGCTCGGCATTTATAACGGGAAAATGAGACGTTTCAACTTTCGTCCAATGAATTGTATTCCTCTTCCTCTGTTTTTCGCTTCTACACCTACCTCGAGTTCAACGATAGCATATGCCAATACCTGATTTTCTCCTTGCCTTGTTTTTCCTCTGTCTGATTCATACCTGCCCCTACTTGTTGCTTGCCCTTCGCAGTGGTACGGTCCCGAGCGATCCCTGTTCCTGGGCCCCTTCACCGCCTCCCCGTCATACCTGACCGGAGAGTTCCCCGGTGATTACGGCTGGGTGAGTCTGCCGCTTTGATTCAGAGAGACGCGATGGGTCAATGTTGAGACCTAGACATTTCATTTTGAAAACGAGATCTCCTGAACTGGATCCCGCTGGAACCGTCACAACAATTATGCTGGCATGGTCGTATATCCGTCCTCTTTGTTTCCAACTGCCCTGTCAAGCCGTAATCGTGCCTTCATTTCCACAGTATATTTGTAACTCATTGCTTTCCTTCCCATCCCTTGCAGGATACCGCTGGTCTGTCCGCCGACCCTGAGACCTTCTCCAGGTACCGCACCACTGAGGTCATCCATGCCCGCTGGGCCATGCTTGGCGCCCTGGGCTGCCTCGTCCCTGAGCTGGACCAGTCCCCCAACGCCCAGCCCGTCTGGTTCAAGGCTGGCGCACAGATCTTCAACGTCGGCGGCCTTGACTATCTTGGCCTGCCCAGCCTGATCCACGCCCAGTCCATCGTTGCAATCGTGGCCTGCCAGGTCATCCTCATGGGACAGGCTGAGGCCTTCCGTGCCGGTGGTGCTGCCGAGTCTGTTGGCCTTGAAGACCTAGACACCCTGTACCCTGGTGGCCCCTTCGACCCCTTGGGCCTGGCTGACGACCCTGACACCTTCGCTGAGCTCAAGGTGAAGGAGATCAAGAACGGACGCCTCGCCATGTTCTCCATGCTGGGCTTCTACGTGCAGGCCATCGTGACCGGAAAGGGCCCCTTGGAGAACCTGACCACCCACCTGGCTGACCCCGTCGCCAACAACGCCTTCATCTACGCCACCAAGTTCACCCCCAGCGCATAAACGTGCCACTGTATTTCTTTTTATTTCCTTCTAGAGCCGTGTGTTGATTTGAAGTAGCAAGTGCTGCAGCTTGAAATCATTTTTGTGCCATACCGAGAGCATGTGAATATATCGAGCGGAAATGAACTACTTTGAGATTCTGTTTGTACATGTATGCTTGTAATAATATGATGCAATGCTTGATGGTATTGAATCCGAGCTGCAGCTGCCTCCTGGACCCATGGGATTTGGCAAGCATCACTTCAGTGAACAGTGAATTAACACTTAAGAAACATAGGGCCCAGAGGTAAAACATCATGAACTAGCCATGAACACCCAAGGGACGACTTCCGAGTGAAGTCTCCAGCGGAAACCATTAGCACATCACCTAATTAACAAATGCAGCAAAAGACTGAGCACCTGTCAACTCATCACTTGCCTTCCTTATCAATGACATGACCCCTCCGGGCCCTGCCCAACAAGGCGTCAAACTGCCCGTTGGTAGGGAAAAAACTGAAGGAGAAGAACGTACAAGAGAACCCCCCCCCCCAAAATGAAAAGGCACCCTGAAGTATCCCTGCCCTTTTCAAACGTTGTTTACAAGAAGGAAAAGAAAACCAACAAACTAGGCATCAACAATGCCTACCATGTCCTCTACAAAAGTCAGAGCCTCCCACCCAAGTCTGCCCCGGTACATCTGTTGAAAGTCTGTGGTGCCCTCCGGCGGGGCTGTCCAACCTTTCTCCCTAAGTCTCTCCTTCACGCTAGGGCATTGGAAGCAGACATGCAGAGCATCCTCCACATGCTCGCCATCTCCCCTTGCCCAACACTGCTGACAGCAGCGTGTCTCACGTTGTTGACCGCTCCTCCATCCTCGCGTGTCAGCCGTGCTAACCGCACCGAGCCGCAACAGTGAGTTCGTGCGCACACAAGCGCACGCCCTATTGCTGGTGCGGCTCCTAGCTTCCACCAACACGACGCCCATCGTAGACTGGAGCCGGTAGGCGGCCACAGACCTGTGTTCGGTAGCGGGGTCCCTAGTGTCTCCTCTTCCAGTCGCCTGAACCTGCACCTGCTGGTAGGCTGCGTCCACTAAGTGTAGCTCCTCTGGGACGGGGAGCGGCTGCATGTCAGAGACTGCCTCACACAGTTTGGGAGTACCTGTTCCATGCACCTGCTGACAGCTAGGGAAAGAGGTTGGACAGGCCCCCTGGAGGGTGCCACAGACTTTCAACAGTTGTTCCGGGACAGGCTTGGATGGGAGGCTCTGACATTTGTTGATGACGTTGTACGCTTTTTTGTTGCTAGGCCTAGTTTTTTGCTTTTCTCTGCCCTCTTGGGTAGGCTTGAGAGGGGCAAGGATACTTCGGACTGCCTTTTTCCCTTTTGGGGGGCTATTTCTTTCTCCGTAGTGTTCTTCTCCTTCTTTCCCTCTTACATCCAGTTCCTTTTCTTTTCTTGCAACGGGACAGTTGGGCGCCCACGCGGCCGAGCCTTTTTGAGCGGGGCCCAGAGGTTTCATGTCACTGACCTGCCTTACTTATGAAGTTCACCCTCAAACTGTGTCTCAAATTATAGTAACTGCCAGTACACTCAACAACAGAACTTCTTAAGTCACACCTGGCATAAAAGAGTACCCAAGCGCTTGTGCCATAGTAGTGTACCAAACCAGAATCAGTAATTATTCCTAACCCACCTCATTCCTACTTGGCTATCGCCCGAGTGGGCTTAATGGACATACCCTTGACATGGTAGATAAGCTACTGACCTATTGTGACTTGTGGGGGCTCCGTCTGCGCATATTTACACTTTTGAAATAGGCAACGTATTTTCAGCATGTTTTGATGGTGCTTACCTGCTGAGCCCAGCTTACCACTCAGCCGCACATGGCTGGTAGGGGTCTAGCATGCTAAATTCCAGCTACTTGGCACAGCCAAGACGATGGTGCAACCATGTCACTCTCCCACCTTATGTCAATGAAGTTACAACTCTTAGCCCTGCTAAAAAATAGGCTCAGCCGCATGGGCGCTCTACCTTTTGGTCGGGAGGGAAAAGGAAGACAACGAGGAAAATAAAGTAGAAGAAAAAATATCAGAAGCCTTACACCCCTTAAAGGAAAGAAAGTCCGGAGAATCCCTGGCATTTTGGGAGTCAAGCCTACAAGAAGTGAACGACGTTACACATCTGGGTCATGCACAAGTAGGCTCGGCCGAGTAGGCGCCCAAGTGTGCACATGGGAGAAAAGAAAAGAAAACACAAAAGGAAGAAGGAACACAAAACAGAGGAACAGGGAGAGGCCGGGAAGGCAAACACGTCCGACGGCAAGCCTACAAGATTTGAAAATAACAGAAAGGAGAGCCAGCAAGAAGGAACGCGAAGGGGAAATATCTGCCCCCCCCCAAAGAGAACCGGAATCTCAGCCCCTCTAGACTTTACCCTTAAGCGATGTCAACCACATCTTGGACAAAAGCCAGAGCCTGCCACACATGCTTTCCCCCTTCCTCTCTTTCCTCTTGTGCCTTCTCCCTTGATGACAAGAGTGTCCACAAAAGCGGTCAATGACATTACACCTCTGGGCCCTGTTAAAAAAGGCTCGGCCACGTGGGCGCCCTACTGTCTCGTTGGAAGAAAAGGCAGGGACCTGTCTGGCCACCAAGGGCTGAGGAGGTGGAGCAGGCCAGAACACGTGTATCTAAATTGTAGATACAGTGTAGCTGAGGGGGGGGATTGACCCGCCTGACCACCAAGGGCTGAGGAGGTGGAGCAGGCCAGTACACTTGTAGCTAAATTGTAGATACAGTGTAGCTGAGGGGGGGGGATTGACCCGCCTGACCACCAAGGGCTGAGGAGGTGGAGCATGCCAGTACACTTGTAGCTAAATTGTAGATACAATGTAGCTGAGAGGGAGGGGGTGGTGTTGATCTGCCTGGCCACGAAGGGCTGAGGAAGTCAGTCTTTGTGCTCACCAGACCAGCTTCAGGGCAACATGATTGCCCTCACTCGGTCGATAGGTACCGAAGGGGGGGGGGGCGATAGGCATACGTCTGAAGGTACTGGCTGTAAGGTAACTGGATCTGGATGCATGTTCTCAGCTATATCGGTGATTGTTACAATAGGAAGCCTGTTCTTTTCTAAAGAGACTGAAGTAAAGGACCGGTGGCACTGCCGGGGATACAAAGGTCCCGGCAGGCCCTAATTAGACTATGTACTGGAACACCCGCGCCAGTGCAGCTGAATTTCTAACTATGTCGGTGCCTGCGAGACGGAGACACGCGGTCTCCGCTCTCGAAGCCCGGGTTCTGGCACGTATACGGGAATATACTGTGACAGCTGTCGCACCATAATCCCGTAAATGCGCCAATATGGTGCACTCAAAAAAAGGAGTCCTTAGACATGTCTCTGATACTCATAATTAATTAAGGTACACTGCGGTGCAAAGTAAACCTGCTGTAAAGTAAGCAAGCTGTTAAGTACCGTAAAAACACTTTAACTTTAACTCCGCGCACCCTCCCAAAAAAGTTTTTTTCCGGCCGCGCACCCCAAAAAGAATTTTAAAAACGGTCGCGCAGCGAAGAAATTTTAATTTAATTTAACGCCGCGCAGCACGAAATTTAATTAAACATCGCGCATCACTGGAAATAGTTTAAATTTCCGTCCACGCAGCACTTTCAGCCAGTAAAGTCAAATCGTGGCTATAGGGCCCGGGGGGCTCAGCGGTACTACGGAATTTGGCAGACCACCCTGAGGACCGCGGTTCGAAACCTGTCAATGCACGTTCAGCCAGTAATGCTAACCGTGAGTACCGGTAGTGCTCATCTGAGTCATCAGTAGTGTTACCATGCAGGGCTATTTGGGTACACTGGACAAGGATGACTGAACGGATGTCGAATCAAACTGTCGCGCGCTAGCGCGCAAATTTTTGTAAAAAATGTTGTTTTTAATTCATACCGCGCACCCCCAAAATAGTTGTTTGGGCACCTGACTGACGCTCCGCGCAGCGGCAATTTTTGAATTAATATTAGCGCGCACCCATGTCCGCGCACCCCAATAATTATTTAATTGCGAGCGGAGCTAAAGTGGATCCACGGTAACTACACAGTTAGCGAGACAGCGGCTGATCGGGCCAGACCCCACTGGCTAGCTAGACTAGGCTGTTCACTAAGAGGGTTATGCCCCCTACTCTTCACTCACCCCCCCGCTCCCCACACTCCTGGCTCATCGAGGCACAGTGTGAGGCGACGGTATTATAAATAGGGGGTGGTATCCACCTTAATTCACTTAACATATGTACGTGCTCCGTTTAAGAACTTAAAAATCATTTAGAAAGTAAAACCGTTTAGAACTTGAAACCATTTAGAAATTGAAACCATTTAGACTGAATCTGCTAAACTGAAACACCTAGATTAAACCTTATCCTGATATATTTTGCGAATCCTAATCATGGCTGCCCCGCCATCGGGCCCAGCCACACATTGTCATAGTTTGAATACACGGGAACCTCCTGGGTCAGCCTTCAAAACGCGCTCAATTAACCACTTCTAAAAGGACCCCCTCAGAAAATAGACTCGCTGCCCTTGCCCCACTGCACCTTTGACACCTGGCTCTCTGGGACACAGGAGACGCGTGCAGCACTGCAGCTGCAGCGATAAACAAACTTGTACCGCTCCACACATTTCTACCTAACTTGTTTCAACTAGATTCTTGACTCCAGGCCCCCGCTGGTTCAGCCGGGCGGCCTGCCCTTGTTCTCATTCGAGCATCATAGATTTTTTGCACTGATATCTCCTTTTAACAAGGGATATCCAAACTCGAGGCACTCCCAAGGGCGCCTATCCTTCACCATAAAACATACTCACTTCAGGACTGCGAATCTCCTGCGGGCCCCGGGTTCTGACAATGGCCCCACTGCTCCATCCCTATGCGCCAGTCTAGTGTATGGCTTGTAGCCTAGGCCAGCGCCTTAGGTCTACCGTATTTTTTCTCACAATGCTCACACTCTTTGTCATCAAGAAGCACAAAGCGACCTACGGCTCCTCCCCATTACTGGCGGTGGATCCGCTGCTCTAGCCCTTCGTTCACGATCCATCCGAGTCACTTGCAGCCCAGGCTTGTACTTCGGAGCTACCTTGATTTTTCCCGTACAAAAACTTTCAATCACACCTGTACCCGGCCGGGCAGCTTCCCGCAGCCTAGTCGCGATAGGGTCCTAACCCCGCAGCTCACTTCTCTGGCTGACTCCCGTTTCCCGCTGCTTGCCCCCGTTGTCCGCTGCAGTCTCTGACTCACTCAACCCATATATTTTGTTTTCAATTTAGCACAACCTTTTTCCCGGCTGCTACGCCCTCAGCCACCTCCACCAGCCGCCTCTGCTCCTGCAGCTACTTCCAACTTCCTCTCATGAACAGCCCGTACAAGACATTGGGTTCCCCCCTCCCCGTGACATACTAGGTATCATATAATCCGTTGGGCATTGGTCTGGCTATGCCTCGTTCCAGCTGCTTAGAGGTTGGGTTGGTGGACATGACTTCAATCTCTGGCAGATCCATCACTGCCGCCGCTTGGTCGCGCGCCAGTACTCCCACCTGCTGCTGTCATGCGCCTTGTCCCTCACCTGCTGTTGTTGCGCGCCTTGACTCTCATCTGCTGTTAAGGGAGGAGGGGGGCAGGGGGGAGGGTAAGGGGTGGGGTTGAGCTGTCAACATCTCCCCTGACCTGCTGGACAGCTGAAAGCAGCACGTTGAGAGTAAGGGGTGGGGTTGAGCCATCAACATCTCCCCTGACCTGCTGGACAGCTGAAAGCAGCACGTTGAGGGTAAGGGGTGGGTTTGAGCCATCAACATCTCCCCTGACCTGCTGGACAGCTGAAAGCAGCACGTTGAGGGTAAGGGGTGGGGTTGAGCCGTCAACATCTCCCTGACCTGCTGGACAGCTGAAAGCAGCACGTTGAGGGTAGGGGTGGGGTTCAGCCGTCAACATCTCCCCTGACCTGCTGGACAGCTGAAAGCAGCACGTTGAGGGTAAGGGGTGGGGTTGAGCCGTCAACATCTCCTCTGACCTGCTGGACAGCTGAAAGCAGCACGTTGAGGGTAAGGGGTGGGGTTGAGCCATCAACATCTCCCCTGACCTGCTGGACAGCTGAAAGCAGCACGTTGAGGGTAAGGGGTGGGGTTGAGCCGTCAACATCTCCCTGACCTGCTGGACAGCTGAAAGCAGCACGTTGAGGGTAAGGGGTGGGGTTGAGCCGTCAACATCTCCCCTGACCTGCTGGACAGCTGAAAGCAGCACGTTGAGGGTAAGGGGTGGGGTTGAGCCGTCAACATCTCCCCTGACCTGCTGGACAGCTGAAAGCAGCACGTTGAGGGTAAGGGGTGGGGTTGAGCCGTCAACATCTCCCTTGACCTGCTGGACAGCTGAAAGCAGCACATTGAGGGTAAGGGGTGGGGTTGAGCCGTCCACATCTCCCTGACCTGCTGGACAGCTGAAAGCAGCACGTTGAGGGTAAGGGGTGGGGTTGAGCCGTCAACATCTCCCCTGACCTGCTGGACAGCTGAAAGCAGCACGTTGAGGGTAAGGGGTGGGGTTCTGCCGTCAACATCTCCCTTGACCTGCTGGACAGCTGAAAGCAGCACAATAGGGTAAGGGGTGGGGTTGAGCCGTCCACATCTCCCCTGACCTGCTGGACAGCTGAAAGCAGCACGTTGAGGGTAAGGGGTGGGGTTGAGCCGTCAACATCTCCCTGACCTGCTGGACAGCTGAAAGCAGCACGTTGAGGGTAAGGGGTGGGGTTGAGCCGTCAACATCTCCTCTGACCTGCTGGACAGCTGAAAGCAGCACGTTGAGGGTAAGGGGTGGGGTTGAGCCATCAACATCTCCCCTGACCTGCTGGACAGCTGAAAGCAGCACGTTGAGGGTAAGGGGTGGGGTTGAGCCATCAACATCTCCCCTGACCTGCTGGACAGCTGAAAGCAGCACGTTGAGGGTAAGGGGTGGGGTTGAGCCATCAACATCTCCCCTGACCTACTGGACAGCTGAAAACAGCACGTACCCAAAGTTTAGGGTTTAAGGTTTAGGGTTTAAGGTTTCGAATTTAGGGCACAAGGTATGAGGTTTAGGATTTGGGGTATAAGGTTTAGGGTTCAGGTATAAGGATTTGGGGTAAAAGGTTTAGGGTTCAGGGATAAGGATTTGCGGTATAAGGTTTAGGGTGAAGCCCCGTCAGCATCTTGCGTTCCTGCCTGGCCTGTTTCACGGCTAGCAGCAGCATCCCCTTGCTTTAGAGTTCACCGAATAACAGCGTCCTGAATGAACTAGATTAACCTTTTAGCTTCTCTGTCTAGCTGTCGTAGCGGTTTCTTTTTTGTTTTCTGTGCTGGTTTCCTCCCCGTTCGCTCTGCCTGGCCCTTGCGAAAAAGGCTGTGGGTGGTTGCGTCAACCATGTAACAATGACAACTTACCTGTTTCACGGCTGACAGCAACATCTTCACAAAGACTGAGAACTTCTTGTAGTTGCCGGTCTTGGAGGTGATGTCCTCAATGTCTGGGAGGGGGGGTGGGGGGGGGATTGTGAAGGGACAGCAAGTGTGAAGGGACAGCAAGTATGAAGGGACAGTACGTGTGAAGGGGATGGGGTGCTGTCTTGGAGGTGATGTCCTCAATGTCTGGGCAGCAGTAAGTGTGAAGGGACAGAATGTGTGAAGGGACAGTAAGTGTCAAGGGGAGGTGATACATGCGGGGAGGAATAAGTGTGAGGGAGGGGGTCGCTAAATGATTACTTCCATTGCCCTGATTCCTGCCCTGCCCTGCAATACCTTACCCTGCCCTCCAATAGATGACATCACGGTGCTGCCTCCCCCCCCACATCACCTCATTGATAGACCACAAGTCCCCTCCATTCAACAGCACCCTCCTCTCCCCAGCATCCCCCCCTATCCTCACATCTTGAAATATTTCCTGTAGTATCTGACATCACTGCCCTACCTCGCCCCCCCCCATCAACTCACTGCTGAACGAAATGCGTTGTATTAAGTTGAACGCCTCACATCACATCACACGAATTGGGTAACGCATGCCAACAGCTGTGCAACAGGCCACGCAAACACAGCATTCGTCCACGCTTTCGATTTACCAAGACACATTCCAGACTTATCCAGTCTCGCGCAAACAGTCCCGCACAAACAGTTACAGGGAACATGGCTCTGGTAATCCCTCCCAATGCTACCAGTTCATGAGGTTACACCACTGGGTCCTGAGGTCACACCACTGGGTCATGAGCGAGGTTACATCACTGGGTCTTGAGGTTACACCTATGGGCCTTGGGGTCACACCACTGGGTCCTGAGGTTACACCATTGGGTCATGAGGTTACACCACACGCGTAAAACCCACGGACCGGCGTAATTACCGCCCCACCACCACATACCGGTATACCCTGAGGAGATGTGGTGTACTCACCTGTGGTCTTCACCATCCGACCCCTCTCATCTCGGAGCAAGCACACTGCCCCGTGTGCCGTCTGACACTCCTCGCCACCAGCATGAGTTACACAGTCCTGTTCGCCCCAAATGCAGACCCAGGCTCCCTCCGCTTGAAGAAATAAAATAGCCTCATGCACCCCAACGCGCCCATGCCCCCTCTGACACTCCTCGCCACCAGCCTGCGTTCCACAGTCTTGTTCGCCCCAAGCTCAGGCTACCTCCAATTCCACAAATATAAACCCTGCATGAACCCTGATGCGCCCGCACCCCCTTTGACACTCCTCATGTCCTGAAGGAAGACGCAGTCCGGTGCACCCTAGATACAGCCCCCTGATACCTCTGACCAGCACACCCTAGATAAAGCCCCCTGATACCTCTGACCAGCTCACCCTAGATACAGCCCCCTGATACCTCTGACCAGCTCACCCTAGATACAGCCCCCTGATACCTCTGACCAGCTCACCCTAGATACGGCCCCCTGATACCTCTGACCAGCTCACCCTAGATATAGCCCCCTGATACCTCTGACCAGCTCACCCTAGATATAGCCCCCTGATACCTCTGACCAGCTCACCCTAGATACAGCCCCCTGATACCTCTGACCAGCACACCCTAGATATAGCCCCCTGATACCTCTGACCAGCTCACCCTAGATAAAGCCCCCTGATACCTCTGACCAGCACACCCTAGATACAGCCCCCTGATACCTCTGACCAGCTCACCCTAGATACAGCCCCCTGATACCTCTGACCAGCTCACCCTATATACAGCCCCCTGATACCTCTGATCAGCTCACCCTAGATACAGCCCCCTGATACCTCTGACCAGCTCACCCTAGATACGGCCCCCTGATACCTCTGACCAGCACACCCAAGATACAGCCCCCTGATACCTCTGACCAGCACACCCTAGATAAAGCCCCCTGATACCTCTGACCAGCTCACCCTAGATACAGCCCCCTGATACCTCTGACCAGCTTACCCTAGATACAGCCCCCTGATACCTCTGACCAGCTCACCCTAGATACGGCCCCCTGATACCTCTGACCAGCTCACCCTAGATATAGCCCCCTGATACCATTGACCAGCTCACCCTAGATATAGCCCCCTGATACCTCTGACCAGCTCACCCTAGATACAGCCCCCTGATACCTCTGACCAGCACACCCTAGATATAGCCCCCTGATACCTCTGACCAGCTCACCCTAGATAAAGCCCCCTGATACCTCTGACCAACACACCCTAGATAAAGCCCCCTGATACCTCTGACCAGCTCACCCTAGATACAGCCCCCTGATACCTCTGACCAGCTCACCCTAGATACAGCCCCCTGATACCATTGACCAGCTCACCCTAGATATAGCCCCCTGATACCTCTGACCAGCTCACCCTAGATACAGCCCCCTGATTCCTCTGACCAGCTCACCCTAGATACAGCCCCCTGATACCTCTGACCAGCTCACCCTAGATACGGCCCCCTGATACCTCTGACCAGCTCACCCTAGATATAGCCCCCTGATACCATTGACCAGCTCACCCTAGATATAGCCCCCTGATACCTCTGACCAGCTCACCCTAGATACAGCCCCCTGATACCTCTGACCAGCACACCCTAGATATAGCCCCCTGATACCTCTGACCAGCTCACCCTAGATAAAGCCCCCTGATACCTCTGACCAGCACACCCTAGATAAAGCCCCCTGATACCTCTGACCAGCTCACCCTAGATACAGCCCCCTGATACATCTGACCAGCTCACCCTATATACAGCCCCCTGATACCTCTGATCAGCTCACCCTAGATACAGCCCCCTGATACCTCTGACCAGCTCACCCTAGATACGGCCCCCTGATACCTCTGACCAGCTCACCCTAGATACAGCCCCCTGATACCTCTGACCAGCACACCCTAGATAAAGCCCCCTGATACCTCTGACCAGCTCACCCTAGATACAGCCCCCTGATACCTCTGACCAGCTCACCCTAGATACAGCCCCCTGATACCTCTGACCAGCTCACCCTAGATACGGCCCCCTGATACCTCTGACCAGCTCACCCTAGATATAGCCCCCTGATACCATTGACCAGCTCACCCTAGATATAGCCCCCTGATACCTCTGACCAGCTCACCCTAGATACAGCCCCCTGATACCTCTGACCAGCACACCCTAGATATAGCCCCCTGATACCTCTGACCAGCTCACCCTAGATAAAGCCCCCTGATACCTCTGACCAACACACCCTAGATAAAGCCCCCTGATACCTCTGACCAGCTCACCCTAGATACAGCCCCCTGATACCTCTGACCAGCTCACCCTATATACAGCCCCCTGATACCTCTGATCAGCTCACCCTAGATACAGCCCCCTGATACCTCTGACCAGCTCACCCTAGATACGGCCCCCTGATACCTCTGACCAGCTCACCCTAGATATAGCCCCCTGATACCATTGACCAGCTCACCCTAGATATAGCCCCCTGATACCTCTGACCAGCTCACCCTAGATACAGCCCCCTGATACCTCTGACCAGCACACCCTAGATATAGCCCCCTGATACCTCTGACCAGCACACCCTAGATACAGCCCCCTGATACCTCTGACCAGCTCACCCTATATACAGCCCCCTGATACCTCTGATCAGCTCACCCTAGATACAGCCCCCTGATACCTCTGACCAGCTCACCCTAGATACGGCCCCCTGATACCTCTGACCAGCTCACCCTAGATATAGCCCCCTGATACCATTGACCAGCTCACCCTAGATATAGCCCCCTGATACCTCTGACCAGCTCACCCTAGATACAGCCCCCTGATACCTCTGATCAGCTCACCCTAGATACAGCCCCCTGATACCTCTGACCAGCTCACCCTAGATACAGCCCTCTGATACCTCTGACCAGCTCACCCTAGATATAGCCCCCTGATACCATTGACCAGCTCACCCTAGATACAACCCTTGATGCTGATATTGATATTGATAATGCTTCCTCACACCACTGCCCCTCCTCCACCTCGGCCTGCAGCTTGTGCCACTGCCCCCCCTCCACCTTTTCCTGCAGCTCGCGCCACTGCCCCTCCTCCACCTTGGCCTGCAGCTCGCGCCACTGCCCCCCCTCCACCTTTTCCTGCAGCTCGCGCCACTGCCCCTCCTCCACCTTGGCCTGCAGTACCTGCAGCTCGCGCCACTGCCCCCCCTCCACCTTTTCCTGCAGCTCGTGCCACTGCCCCTCCTCCACCTCGGCCTGCAGCTCGCGCCACTGCCCCTCCTCCACCTCGGCCTGCAGCTCAGTGCAGTAGGGCGAGGGTGGGGCCGTGGCCGGACAGCAAGGGGCAGTGGACAAACAACATGTATGAGGAGACGGCCCTGGCGGTCAAACACAATAAGCAGTGCTCAGGGATATGGCAGGGTTGCGGTTGGAGCACGTCCTGGCAGCCTCGAATGCGGCACAACCACCAGTACCGTAGTTTGGGGTGTAGGACTAAATTACTAGAGCCTGAGTGAAGGTGAGCAGCAGCCAAGGGTGAGGAAGCAACAGGTCTTGAGGGCTGCCATGCAGACATGCCATGCAGCAGCCTCCCTATCTTTCCTGCCTCTTCAACATCCCTCGGAGAACATCGGAAGAACCGTGCACTAGGGACCTTTGCTAGTTGAAAATGGGGATGCGATGTGTTTGGCATGCCCATTTTCTTCTAGTCTCCAACTTACTCCTCCAATATTCGAAGTCTCTAAACTTCCGGTGTACGGTGTTTAAAATCCCGTATTCCTCAAGCCACGCTCAGGCGTTTTCTTTCTTTCTTTCTAAAGCAGGGCTTTATAACATATTCTAAGTGCTTGTAAAAACCACACGTTTCTTCTGAGGCGGGTCGCTCATTCCATATCAATAGGTTGCGTCGACATCTTCGCTGATTGTGCTGGCTAGATTCATGGTGAGTTTGAATATGTTGCTTGTTTTTTTTTCTTTCATGCAAGGTCCTGCGGTAGGTTCTGGGAGCATCTTTTTGTCCAGCAGCGGGTGATGTAGGTAGTTGTCGTAATGGCTAGAAGAGCGGAATATCTAATAGCCGACGTGGGTTCGAGTCCTGCGTATTAAAACAATGACTGAGCACCGCTATCTTTTCCACACAGCCTCGATCTCCGTCAGAATGACAACGAAACAAGGCGTGCTAGACCTGTTTTACACGGTGGACTCGGTGGATGCTGGCAGAGCGAGGGCCGTCATCGAAGGAGTACCTGCCACCGATGTACGCTTCGCCATTCGCCACCAGGGGGCGAATGCTGCGATTGGCTACTGGCTGGGACAAGGTGTGGGCAGCACACTCATAACAGGCAGGCATGTGCATAACAGGCAGGAATGTGCATAACAGGCAGGCGGCAGGTGCATAATAGGCTGGCAAGTGCAGTGGGCTTCAGTGGCGAAGATCATGCGACTAGTGCCTTCGCCGGTTTGGCCCCCCAGAGTGTGCTAGGCCTGAATCTGAGACAGCAATCTGCAATCACAAAAGCGCAGCAGCAAGTGGCAGGTGCGGAAATAGTCCATGCGCCCTGCGCCAGAACAGGGGGTGCCTTGGAGCTTCCACATGTGGGGCCCGAGCCATGAAGACACCAAATGAGAGGGGAGGTTGCGAGCCCATGTGGGGCTGAACCTGAGCCCAGCAAGGCCCGTTTTGGGGATGCTTTCCCCTCCACTCCGCCTTTTAGGTGAGCATTTGCACAGAACTGCATTTTGCTCGGCTTCCGGCCGTCGTTTTCGCGGATGCATTCACCACCCCCTCTGCCCTTTTGCAGGTGTAACAAGTCACGTCACTGCGAGCCCTAGAGCACCACCCATCTGCTGCCACCCTCGATCCTGTCCCCTCCCTCTCCCTCGCATGCACCAACCATGCTTTCCGCCCCAAGCTCCTGACTGGTTGGATTTTACAGCAGCAGCATCGTCCTTGTTATGGAGGGATCTGAGTCTAAGGGCATCTGGATCGCAGGGCTGAGAGCTGCACCCCGCTTTGAATGTCCCCCCGCATGGGCTCCCAAGAACCCCAGCACTCCCCCTTATTTCACAACCTCAACTGCTACCCCTTCCCTGCCTCGCCCACACGACCCATGCACATGTGCATGCGGCCCATGCAGCTGGGCACAGATAACCTACTGCCTGGCTTTGCTATTTTAATTATTTCCTGACATTTTGTTTGCTCGTGATTGCAGCGGAAGCGGTGCAGCCGGCGGCAGCAACGAAAGGTGGGCGTAGGGAGGGGATCTAGGGTGAGGCAGAAGGGTGGGGTCCGTTTCACTGTTGTGAGCTATGGAACACGCTTGGCCCCTGCACTCAAGCGACGTCCACTGTAGCCGCTAAAAAACAGTGCGGTGGGCGAGTAGGGGCAGGGTCCCCGGGCCCCCTTCTTTAAATTTTGGCGCTATTTGGAGGGATCGCCGTCCTCACAAGTTGTCGGCAGGCCTCCCCGCGGCCGCTAAAGGCCAGTTAGGCCCCAAACCTAGATCGGCCACTGTCATGAGGCCCTAGCAGCATGGCCACAGTTTGGGCCGGAGGCCGGAGTGTAGCTGCCAAGTTGCTGACCTTAATTTATACAAACTGCTGAAGGACCCCTTCTTCTCCTGCCGTCGTGGCCCCCTAGGTTGCCGCCCTGAACGCCTGAGCACCTTCCAACCCTCCTGGCTGCCCTTTTTGCCCCACTTGGCCCTCCAGCCCCCGAGGCAGGCCCACAGTTGTTTGGACCAGCCTCTCCCCCCATGGTTGCGGCCCGTCTCTTCCCCCCCCCTGCCCCCCCCCCCCCGCATTTTCCGTGGAGGGGTGCGCGAGTTTTTTTATTTTTAAATTATTTGTTCCCTTGCTGACTGCAGTGGAGGCTGCAGCAGCTGCTGTGGCGCCTGTCCCCTTCCCTCCCGCCCGCCTTTACACCCGTCCCCTTAAGGCTCTCCTCATGCACTGTGGTGGGAGGGGCAGGTGGGGCTCTAGGGTGGGTCCAAGGGGTGGCGTCTCAGCGCCCTGCCTCCCTCCCTCCCCATGACTTACGCTGCTCAATGTAGGCAAGGTCAACGTGCTTGATGCCGCGTTGAGTACATGCAAGCTGCTGAAGTTGGAGCCCACCCAGAGAAAACGAAGTTCGAGCAGCCATAAGAGCACAAGGTCCCGCAGCTTCAGAACCTGCACTGAGATGGACATTGATGGGGGATTGAACAGGCTCTGCGATCTTCTGCGAGACTGCTCCATCATGGTGGACGCCCCCCTCATAACTGCTCCTGCACTGGCCGGCAACGAGGGTGGTGTTGCCTCAGCATTTGCTTCCCACCAGCTTCCGGTTGTTCATCAGGTGAGGCACGGCTACTTTCTGCACCATGCCTATTGCAAATGAGGCGCTCGTGCTTTACCGGTGCACTGCTGCCATGCCAAACTATTCAGCGAGAGCAAATTTTCGAAGCGCACGCTTCTTGTTAGAGTGCATGTTGTTCCACAGGCCGCCTCACATGGACACATGGGACTTGTAAATAGCATGGCGTCATGCTATTGAGACTGTTTGGAAGGTCGTTGTCCCCTCCGCCTCCTGGATCAGCCACGCCATGCCTCGCTCTTTGAGTGCTCCACCCTGGAGCTCCTTGTCGGAGTACTAGAAGCTCTGCATGGCCTGTGTGGTCACACCACCGCATGCTGTTGTAGCGCAACCCGTTCCTTCACCCCACCACCAAGCTTGTCTCTACCCCTCTGAAGTTCCAATGTGCATCTATCAATCCTGTTCTCATGAGCTTCCCTGCATTGCCTCTGATCGGTGCCACCTTTGCAGATCCTCAGGGCCCTTGAGGTAAAAGCCCGCTGCGGCACTGGCGACGGAAATCAGGCCATCACATCCTACTGCGACATCAAGGTCTTCAATGCTTTTGCGGAGGAGGCGAGTGCAGATGACATCCTAATAGGGCTTCTGGAGTTCAAGACTTTCTGGAAGATCGATCTCTGCGGCAAGTCGCTGGTCGAGGTGGTCAACATCGAGGACAATGTCGCCAGTGTGTTTGAGCAGAACGCCAAGAACGCTGTACAGCAGGTGTGCATGTCTCCCTTTTCCCGACACCTTATGGCATGCTGCCATCTTGACTGGGCGTGGATGATGAGCAGAGCGCTGTGCCCTGATAGTGTTCTTTGGGGCTGAAGGAAGGGCTGTGTGTCACATGTGGTGTGCCACAGAAATTGCGAACTGCGCAGTGCTTTGCCGAGATGTGCTGTCATGCACTGCAAGGCCACAGTTTGGCTCAGTAGTTTGACCATCCGCTATCGCAAGGATGTCTCAAGCAAGACCCACAACTATCTATGAGCACTTGCGCCCCTCCCTCAGAAAAAATATTCAAATCTCAGTTGTTCAGTGAAATGGAACGTGTCTCC
The DNA here is from genome assembly GCA_037349105.1 of Limnomonas spitsbergensis. Lineage (NCBI taxonomy): Eukaryota > Viridiplantae > Chlorophyta > Chlorophyceae > Chlamydomonadales > Limnomonas > Limnomonas spitsbergensis. The sequence goes on from JAYJMM010000025.1 coordinate 245,638, forward strand.
CTGTGATCTGCTTCTTTTGCGCAGCTCTTTGGGGACCTTATTCACTGCAACAAGGCTGTGGGCTTGCTGAGCACCTTCAACCAGAGCTGGATGGTCCGACGTACGGCGGCTGACTCGCTCGATTTGCAGGTGTGCACACGCAAGCAGTTGCTACTTCATCTGTAGCTCAATCCTTGGTAAACACACCAGGTAAAGCTTGACTGGCTGCATGGGGTGCAATCACTCAGGTGCTCTCAGTTGGTCTTGCTGCGACTGGTCTTGCCTGCCCTTTTGGGGAGCCAGCCATTGAGAAATGTGACACCATGGGACAGCGTGACCATCATGGCCTGCTACAGCCTTGATAGCCCTGACAGCCATTTGGGTCTTGGTGACCTTCGGCTCTTGACTTGTTGCCAGACCATGACCTTGACCATCTCAGCATGAGTGGTTTGAGCGACCGAGGGACACATCACGACGATCGACGTAGTGCTTTCCCTTTGTTGTCGCAGATTTCGAAGGCGTTTACCCCGCAAGACCGCCACTTGCTACTAATGGTGTACGCTTTGAAGGTATGTCCACTTGCCGCACAATGCGCTTCCAGGGATGCGTGTGTGTCTCAAAATCAGTCCCCTTCATGCTCTCTATATACGTTGCCAGATTTGATGTTTGAAGATCTTACTTTGTGTGCATGCTATGACACATGGTTTGCAATGTTGTGACCTATGCCAATTGATCAGCTATGTTCTGTTCTGTATAGTAAGTGAAGTGACTTGAACTGACACGGCATGGTCTACATTTGTTGCATGCAGCATTATACAGCACTCAACACGTCACGTAGCTCATACCACAACACTTGCACCATTGATTCTAGCTGCTGCTGTTGTGGCTGCTCCCGACCCTGCAGGAGATGACACTCGCAGCGCCGATGCCGAAGGAGGATGTCCCGGATTCCCAGCCAAGCGAGAATAACCCGTACGGCTCGGGGAGTGAGCCACAGGACAACGGGGAAAATGACGATGAAACCGGTGATCCAAGCTATCAGGGCAACGACGGACCCAAGCGCCCGGGCGAGGTGAACAGCACCCACCAGTCGCCCCGCAAGAGGCGGAGCGGCCAGTCATATAGCCTGGGCCTGAGCAGCACACTGCAGATCTGGTCTCTGAAAAGCATGCAGCTCGGTGAGTGGCTCAACACCAGCTTGAAAGTATGCAGTCGTGAAATTATACGCGCCTCGGAAAGGGATAATTTTCCGTGTGCAGCAGGGAACATCATTCGGTTCGGACATGTGTCTGACTAATTTCTATGTGCATGTGCGCACACATTCATTTTTGGCATGTGGCCAGGTTGTGCTGATGTATTGGGTGCGCAAAGCAACGGCATAGTAGCCTGCGTCCCCTTTGATCATGTGGTTCTCACACACTGTGCAAATCACAGCATGGTGAAATGTTGATAGGGTTAAGTCTCTTATTGTACACATAAGTCTTTGCCGTGTGTCATCATCCATCTTCCACAATTCGTTTTTTTTGTTTAGTTGGTGCTGTTTGAGATGGCAGCTATGAGCTATGGTGCTTGCTCCAAAAATGGGATTCACCTTGCAGGGTGGCAAAGCTTTGTAGTCGCTTGAACATGCTACCTAAGTGCTCAATGCCATGCTCATAGTTGGTGCGGTAGGGCAATATATGCCACATCTCTTCAATCTCACTGAGCACATGGCTATTTTCCCAATCCACGTCTCTCTTCCCAGGTAAGCTCATCAGTATCGGCGGCACTGGCACTGTGTATGGTGCTCGTCTCCACGGCACCCAACCCGCGGCCGTCAAGTGCTTTGGGGCCACCCGCGACGGCGAGGCGGAGATGCTGAAGGAGCTGGATATGTACCGCAAGGTGCAGTGCCTGCAAGGGGTGTCTGTGCCTACCGTCCTGGCGCACGGGCTTATGGACCACACCTTCTCCCCTTTCATCGCCATGTCATTGGAGGGCAACTCGCTTGCTTCATCAGGTGTGACACACCACGCTCTTGTCTGCATTGTTGATTGCCTTAGCATACACCATCTATCGTGTTGCAGGCATGACCATCATTTGGCCAATTGTGTTTTGTTGTGAGCTGGGCTGACCAGCTTCTTGCCCCTACTGTATCTTAAAATACCAGACTTGACAATATTTTGAAGTGGTGCACATGATCCACTATTGCATGTGGGATGATTGGGAACATGCTCTGCTTAGGGAGTTTGTATTGGTTGACCTGCAGCGGGTGCGGCTGTGATTGCCATATGCTCTTATTCTTGTTGCAAGATGCCTGTCATGGTGCGCTTGCATTTTTAATTGTTGAGGATTACATGGGAGGCCGGCCGCCGAGCAGCCTTTATCCCTAAAGAACTGAACCTAGGAAAACCTAGGAGGCAGACAAGTAAGGAGCCGAAGGGCCCAACAACATGACAACAAGAGAAGGCCTGGGGGCCAACCCAAACACTAGAGCAGCCACAGCAGAGCACAAGCCGTAAGAGCCAAGCCCCAAAGCAGACAGCTACCAAGAACTAACTTGCATGCCTAGACCATGAACCCTGAACCCTAGTCACATCCACAGCCAGTGTTGGCATTCCTTGACATAGCGCGCGCTTCTTTGCATGCCCTCGCCCCACCAGGTGTCACGGCAGAGACCAGCGTTGCTGCGGTGTCAACAATGCAGCAGCTGCACCAGCTGGGCATACTGCACGGTGACGTGCGTCTGGAAAACCTGGTCGTCAACCAGGACACGGGCTCTGTCAAGGTCATCGACCTGGGGCGTTCAGTCTTGGGTGCCAGCCGAAAGGCATGCGCAGCAGAGATTGCCAAGCTTCAGCAGCTGCTGCATGGCTGTGTGCATGGGTGAAGGGGCATGAATCCACTGAGCATGGCATCTGGTCGGGTAGGGCTCCTTTTAACTGCATGCTAGTGTGCACGGCTTCACTGACGAGATTCCCAAAAGGCCTTTCTGTGTTACGGACCCAATGAAAAGCGGGACTGGGTTGGTTTGGGCGTGGCAGGAGGCAGGAGGGTGCTCAGTGTTTTAAGGGACAGTATAAGGGATGCTGCTGTCAGGTAGATCGAAATACATCTCTAGATCCAGATCTGGATAGAGCAGTAGATCCACGTTGCTGCCAGGCGGGTTGCCGACTGGCTCTCCATCCGCATGGCGGTATGTAATGGAGAGGCGGTGGCGGGCGCCCCTCTGCTTCTGTTTGATGGGTGGCGCGAAGCGGCCTCCCAATTGTTTGCATGATGGATCCTATGGGCGTAACCGCCGCAGAATCTTCATCATAACACCGTATACCTTCTGTGCCTGAGTGATCATGCAGTGCAGTGCAAACGTTAGTGCTCTTCAGCTACGGTTCAGCCATGCTTCAGCTACAGTTCAGCTCTAGGCCTTCTCAGTGCCTAAACGATACAGTTGTAATTAGTTCCATACAATTCAGCTACAGTTCAGCTACACTCCCAGTTACACCCCCAGCTACATCTCAACTACATTTGACCTGCATCAAGAGATGACCTGGTGCAGCATGAGTGTACAGCTGCAGCACACTCTGGATTATACGCTTTTGGGGACCTAGTCCACAGACCCTCACCCCTGACGCACCTGTGTCAACACAGAGGTCCCGCCGGCCAGCCACAGCGGCGCCCCCACCCCCACCACCAGGAGTCCCCGCATAAGCAGATGCGGCACCGGCAGCATTCACAGGACCATTGTGAATATCCTCTCCCCGAGGCAGGAGCAGCCGTTGGCGTGAGCCTCCTGGCGGACGATCAGTCATTCCAGGGGCAGCACCAAGGGCACCCGTGGCCATCGGTTCCGGCAGATCAACGTCGTCGTCCTCAGCACCAACTGCTGGGTCACTGCATCCCAGGCGGCGCTGTTGCCTCCGCCACATGGCCAGCTGCTGGGCCTCCTCATGGGCTCGGATGACCTGCGAGGGGGTCAGGGTTCATGGGCTTCAAGTTAAGGGATAGGAAGCCAGATCTGGATCTAGATAGAAAGAAGCTACCTCCTACCGGGGCGTGAGGGCTCAGGCAACAATACAGCTTACCCCATGCACGACTTCTCCACATTTTCTGTTCATGAGGTTGCCCTGCGCACCTGTATTTTATATTTCAGTACATGCACAAGCATGCGCCCCTTTTTGCCGTGCCCTGCTGCCGGCAACCCTACCGTACCCTCACGAAACTGAGCCATGTATGCCATGGAGCTCCTCTCCCCCCCTGCTCTCCCTCCTGGTGTCCCCTTCCTCCCGCCCGCCCGCCCCTGCTCCATTATCTCTTCCTGCCCCTGCTCTCAGTGGTGCCTACCGCGGACCTCATTGCAAGGCTCCCTCTGGTTACGTTTGCTGCCTGTTAGCCTGTACTGTGTACTACGACTGACGCTCTTGTGCCGCCTAGACCTTGTGTGAATTTTAGCAGTGGCGGTGGCAACTACTTGACCTTGCTGCTCTGGAGCACCCCCATGCAGGGCCTTGCTTCTGCGAGCCCCTGGAGCACCACCCCGCTGCTGTCACCTTCGTTACTGCCCCCTGCCTCTCCCTCCTGCTGAACTTGCCGCTGCCTCTTGGAGTCGAGGGTCGCGCCTGGTCCCAAACTGACAGACTGACTGACGGATATGGGGTGACTCCGGGAGCTTCGCCCCCACGACCTTCGGCCGCCCGGGGGGGCTCCGCCGAATAAGGCCAGGGTAGAAGTAGAACAACAGCAGCCACAGCAGCAAGCAAGGACACGAGTGGGACAGCCAGCAGGAGCAGAGCAGCAAGTAGAACCAGACGTGCAGCCCTAGGTTGGGCTTGGAGGGGCAGGTGGGCGGGATGGGTGGTGTGATGTAGCTGGCCTTGCGCTGGTATTGCACGGACGGGCAGTGCGCATGGGCTATGGGTGTGGGGGTCTGAACTGTGAGTAGTGAGCCACTGGGACTCGGCACACTGGCGCCGTGGCTTGGGGCGGCCAAAATGGAAGCAAAACGGTCTGCCCCCCGCCGCTGTTTTGGAGAGGCCTTATCCCTCTCCCACCCTGTTTTCTGTTGTATCGCTTTTTTTTGTTGCTTCAAGGCTATATTCGGTAGACCGTTCGCGGCCGCCAAAGGATTGGAGCCTAACCTGGAGCGGCTTGTAGACCGCCCCTCCCATGCTGCCGCGCTGCCCCCTTGGTTGCCCCCCTCACCGCATGACTGCCCCTTGGCTGCCCTCGGGTGTGGGGGTGATTTGTGAGGCCTTGTATGGACCTAGTGGTGAACCTTGAGGCATGCACCGACCTGGGGATGGACACTTCCATTACGACGTGTCTCCAGATTTCCCCCCTCAGGGCCAGCCGGATTCGCCCGTCCCCATATCGGTGCATCCCAGCCCGACACCTTCTTGAAGTCCGTCCTATTCGTATTTTCTTAACTCTTCGGTTGACTCCATGCTTGTGTGCCTCCTACTGCAGGGGGTAAACATGAGGCGTTTGGCAAGTGGATCATGCACATCGAGGAAGATCTGCTAGGCGACCTGCCCGACTGCGCTGACAAGCTACACAAGGTCCTTCAGCCGGATCAGCACTTCCCCATACCGGTGCCCGGGGGCCACTTCAAGGTGCTCACCGAGGCCCACCCCGCCCTCAAGGACTACTTGGTCGCCGCCGATTGCAACTGTATCTCCTCGAAGTTGGGAGACTTCCTCGTGTCCCACATCTTAAAGCCCCTTGGTAGGACCACAGTATCAAACACCACGGTATTCTGTGCCGCAGGTCTCTGCTCCTTTTGCCCTGTTATTAGTGGTGGTGCACATATATAGCTGTTGTACTTTCTGGCTAGCGTGGGAGGGCTCACGCCTCTTCATGCACGCTTGATGCATTTGTCTGGCGTCGCAACTACCCATCATGGGACGACGCAGATCGCTGAATACAAAGGTCACCGCCGCCTTCACTCACTGTAGGCATCGCATCTGAGGTTCATGTGACGGGGCGCACCTCCATGCCGCTGCTGGACGTGGTCGAGCTGCTCAACGACCGTTTGGTCAAGAAGCTGGGCAACCTGAAGCAGCTATCCAACAACTCTACACAAGAAGCGACGAGAGTACAGGCCAGCGCCTCTTCTTCGAAATCTGGATCCAAGCGGAAGGCAACCGTGGCCTCTCTGGTGCGATTCCGTGCCACAATTTATTTGACCCAAGCCTCCGGCACTTTTCCAGTAACTTCGAGAACTTGATAGATGAGACCACATGGCTTCAGGCTGTGCACTGGAGTGGGCAGTGCAAACATAGCGCCTTGTTGTTTTTCAGGTCAGGCAGACAACTTGATTGATGTTGGGAAAGGCGCATCTTACTTCTGTGTTTACCGTTACACAGCCAACACTACATGTTGAGAATCCCATACCAGGTTTATAATACAGACCTCACACATACGTTTGATTTCCACAGCCTGTCATGCAGGGCGCCCTCCGGCCTGATGGGGCCCTGGTGGTGGACAAGGTGTTGTTGCTCCACAACGAGGACAAGGTGGCCAGCCTTCAAGAGGCCATCAAGGACCTGACAAGGAAGCTCAAGAAACCTCAGAATCCTCTACTGTTCGACAGGACCCCGTTCATCGTCGTCATGGCGTGCGCCGGCCGCCAACTGCAGTTCGGCTATTGCGACGGGGCCACCGGCCAGGTATGACGCTTTGCAAGAATTGGCATGCTTTGATGTGTGTCTTGTGTGGAAGGCATGTGGCATACGATCCGCCATAACAGTTTTGAAGCGGCTTGTTTAACGAGCGTGTTCATGAACTCTCTTGTGGGGCGAATGTTGACCTGCTGGCAGTTTCTGTGTGACCCCCACCCCACCCCACGAGTGCATGTATTGTTGTGCCCCAGCAAAGAAGCTGCAAACTGGATCCAACTCGTGTAAACTTTGTGGTTGTGCTCGTCATGCTGTGCAGGGAAGTAAAGAGGCAGGTTATGGGACAATTGTTGTGAATCTGAGAGAGATACTGTACAGAGGGCATAGCTGCTCTCAATCTCATGTTATTACTGGTTTTCAGGTGCTGGTAGACATTCCACACATGAAAGATGTGCTGGTACGATTTTGATTACCGCATACCATAATTGACCATTTTAGGGCCGATTGTGCTGGATGAAGCTGGTAACAGTAGGGTATGAAGTTATGTAAGGCACGGGAGCTTTGGCAGCCATGGCCCCAGAGAGAGCTAGTACCCCCAGATCTCTCGTCTATCTCACCAACTTACTTTGGCCTAGGTGCAGCAGCATGGAGGGGGAGAGGACCTGCCATTCAAATTTGGGGGAAACCGCCGGAGTTGGGTGCCACCATTTCCTTTGTCCCGCATAATTGTTGTGAGCATCAACCAATGCGACCCACCACGACCCACCACACCGAGCTGCGCTGTGCACTTAACTCTTAAGTCTCTTCTGCAGTCACCCTTACGTTATGATAAGGGGGCATTTATTATCATTCTTTAATTTTTGACCCATCTCAGGGAAAGGTCCCTTGGCCAGGCTGCCTCCTCATGGACCCCTCACCTGGTCCCAGGTGCAGCAGCACTAGTGCAGGCCGACCTCGGGTCATCCTCCCGTAACCGTCCGCTGCGGCCGTGTTTCCAGAAGAAGCGGGGAAGGGGTCGTGTTTATGAATTGCTAGGGGCAGGATTGTAACAAAAAACGCTGCCCGGACGTAAATGCTGTGCAAGTCTGTCTATGAGTGTGGATCCCTGCAACTGGGACAATAACTGCATGCTAAATAATTCAAACGGTAGCATGCACCTTGAACCTAGTGGAACGTTTGAGCATGCACCTAGCATGCACTGTGGCAAGCACCTAGAAGCAAGTAGGACCTTTCCGCATGCCTTCCTTCCAAGCATTGCCAGGCAGCCGGAATAAGCATGTTCCCTCACCGACATGTCTGTAAGCCAAATGGAAGGCAGTAAAAGCTAAGCAAGCAACTATGAAATCCACAAAAAAATTGTATGCCCCGCCCCCACCCGGGCACTGTTCTTGCAACAAACCTGCACCAGTGCACGAGTTCTCGTGGAGGCACAGGATGGGGCGTATGCTGCCGAGTGGGCTCCGACCGGTCACCAGTTTATCTAGCGCCGCGACGATATTCATCTCCGTGGTGCCTGGGAGTACGCATTCACAGTGCTCGCTCTCATTTACTGTGCACATGCAGATGCAGCGGTCCACCCATGGAACAGAGCATGCCCTAATTACTGTACCCCACTGGCGGATGCATCGGGGCACCCGCATGCACAGCGCCTGCCCTTATTTAGTGTACCCATCCGGAGGGTGCTGCGGTCCACGCATTTGCCCTGTGCCTGCCCTTGTAAAATGTACCCTGTTGGTAGGTATAGCGATGCACCCGCATGCACAGCGCCTGCCCTTATTTACAGTACCCTGCTGGTGGGCGCAGCGTTGCACACACACATGCAAAGCGCCTGTCCTTGTTTACTGTTCCCTACTGGTAGGTGCAGCGGTGCTGCGGTCGGGCTATAGGTATCCATATTTACTCCTTTACATAGGGCTGAACAGCCAAGAACCCTGGAGCAGGGTGCAATCTAGCTCGGGCCAGGAGGCAGAGTGCATACTAGCTAGGGGCAGACGGCAGCAAGCCTGGACAAGAGGAGAAGGGATGGAGAGAGAACGCTAAGCGCAGTGAGCAGCGGCGATGCGGTTGGGCCACAGGATAATACTAATTTACTCCGTTACAGTGGGCTGAACAGCCAAGAATCCTGGAGCAGGGTGCACCTTAACTAGGGACAGAAGGTAGCAAGCCTACCTAGACAAGAAGAGAAGGAATAGATAGAGAACCGCAAGTGCAATAAGCAGCGGTGACTGGATGCGGTTGGTCCATGGGGTAATACTAATTTACTCCGTGACATCGAGCTGAACAGCCAAGAAGCCTAGAGCATGGTGCACGCTAGCTAGGGCCAAAAGGCAGCAAGCCCTAAAGAGGAAGTGAAACAATGAGGAGAAACGCAAAGCGCAATGCGCAGTGGTGATGCGGTTGTGTCAAAGGTATTCAATTTTATCCGTTACATCAGGTTGAACAGTCAAGAACCCTAGAGCTGGTTGCACACAATAAAGCGGTCACGCGCAACAACGGTGATTAAAAAGACAAGTAATAAAGGCGCAAGAGCGGGTCAAAGAAGATATGCCAGTCATAAAGCAATAGTGCGGTTCATGCGCAAGAGCGGTGTTCAGAAACTATAACAGCCCTAAGGCTTTAGATCAGTCAGGCGCAAGAGCTGTGCTCAAAAATACTATTACTTAAGCAATTAGAGCGGTCAGACGCAAGAGCGTTGCTCAGAAGTATATTAGTCCTAAAGCAATAGAGCGATTCATGTGCAAGAGCAATGTTCAAAAAATTTACCATACCTTCGGCTATTGAGCAGTCAGGCGCAAGAGCGGTGCTCAAAAATACTATATCTAAAGCAAATAGAGCGGTCGGGCGCAGGAGCGGTGCTCAGGAAACATACCAGTCCAAAAGCAATACATCAGTCTGGGGCAAGAGCGGTGTTCATAAAATATACTAGTCTTAAGGCAACAGAGCAGTCAGACGCAACAGCGGTGCTTAAAAATACTATAAATAAAGCAATTAGACCTGTTAGACGCGCGAGCGGTGAAAATATACCAGTCCTAAAGCAAAAAAGGGAAGCACTGAGAGGAAGCTCCTAATCTTGCACTGTCGCCATCAGCAAATCTCCAGAAACCAGAGGGGACTAGTATTGTGGAGATCTCCTCTCTGCCACCGATGGTCGGGAAGGTCATGGCCTGAGTGTTTGTAAGTCTTGATTTGTTCTGACTCCGTACGCAAGGGCCAAGCCAGGTCCACTGCAGACAAGTTCTCCTCTAGGACCCAACACTTTTCACAAGGCCGCTTGGAAGAAACACCATATCCTTGATCTCTGGCTCATCCCTGACAAAGCAGAACAGCCAAAGGAAAACAAACTGACTGCTGCCCCATGGATCTCGGAGTTGGACGCCTACGGGGGCAGGGGCAGGGGCAGGGGCAGGGGCAGGGGCAGGGGCAGGGGCAGGGGCAGGGGCAGGGGCAGGGGCAGGGGCAGGGGCAGGGGCAGGGGCAGGGGCAGGGGCAGGGGCAGGGGCAGGGGCAGGGGCAGGGGCAGGGGCAGGGGCAGGGGCAGGGGCAGGGGGCAGGGGGCAGGGGGCAGGGGGCAGAGGGCAGGGGGCAGGGGGCAGGGGCAGGGGCAGGGGCAGGGGCAGGGGCAGGGGCAGGGGCAGGGGCAGGGGCAGGGGCAGGGGCAGGGGGCAGGGGGCAGGGGGCAGGGGGCAGAGGGCAGGGGGCAGGGGGCAGTGGGCAGAAGGCAGGGACATATAGCAGAAGTAGGGACAGGGGACAGGAGCAGGGACAGAAGGCATGAGTAGGGATAGGGGACATAAGCAGGGACAGGGGGCAGGAGCAGGGACATGGGGCAGGAACAAGGACAGAAGGCAGGAGCAGGGACAGAAGGCAGGAGGTGGGGCAGAAGGCAGGAGCAGGGACAAGGGGCATGAGCAGGGACAGAAGGCAGGAGCAGGGACAGGGGGCATGAGCAGGGACAGAAGGCGGGAGCAGGGACAGAAGGCAGGAACCGGGACAGAAGGCAGGAACATGGACAGAAGGCAGGAGCTGGGGCAGAAGGCAGGAGCAGGGACAGAAGGCAGAAGCAGGGACAGAAGGCAGGAGCATGGACAGAAGGCAGAAACATGGACAGGGGGCAGGAGCTAGGACAGAAGGCAGGAGCTGGAACGGAAGGCAGGAGCATGGATAGAAGGCAGGAGCAGGAACATAAGGCAGGAGCAGGGACAGAAGGCAGGAGCAAGGACAGAAGGCATGAGCAGGGACACGGGGCAGGAGCTAGGACAGAAGGCAGAAGCAAGGACAGAAGCTAGGAGAAGGGACAAGGGGCAGAAGCTGGGACAAGGGGCAGGAACTGGGACAGGGGGCAAGAGCTACTACTCGTATCATGCAGCCAGGATAATGCACGTTCATGGTTGCGCATGTGGCCAATAGCTGTACCGGTATTGCATTGCAAAAAAATAAGAGACCGGCCCATGGTCGGTCGCCGAAGCAGCACGCACTTATGCGTGGACCAGGGTAGCAGCGGCCGCTCACTACCACCCGTTTCATTCAGCCAATATAGTGCACGTTAATGGATGTGCATGTGGCCAACAATTGTACCGACACGGCACATTCTTGACAGAGAGCAAAACAAGACCGGTCAAAGGTCGGTCTCCTAAGCATCACACCTAAGCGCGGACCTGGGTGGCAGGGGCCGATCACTGATACTGGTTTCATGCAGCCTGTTCAATGCATGTTTAGGGTTGCACACGTGGACAGTAGCTGGACCGGTCATGCACCTTCCTGATAGGGGGTAACAATACCGCCTACTGTCAGTTGCCCAAGCAGGCACCTAAGTGCAAACATGGGGAGAAGCGGCCGCTCTCCAGCCCCGGTTTTATGCAGGCAATATAATACATGCTCATGGTTGCGCATGTGGGCAGAAGCTGTACAAGCATTGCACCTCCCTGATAGGGGCGGAAACCAGACCGGAATGCGGTCGGTCGTACCTAAGCGCAGGCCGGGGTAGCATTGGCCGTTCACTGTTACTAGTATCATACAGTCAGTAGAATAAAGTTTCATGGTTGCGCATGTCGCCAATAGTTTACTGGTATTGCACCTCCTGAGCTCTCCGATGGGAGGCAAAACAAGGCCCACAGCTGGTCGCCTAAGCAACACTCACCTAAGCGAGGACCTGGGTAGCAGCAACGGTGTGCAATCTAGCCAACAACCCCACGCTGGTGCGCAAACTGGGCCATCAACTCCAAGCTGGTGGGCAAGCTGGCCACCAGCTTCATGCTGGTGTGCAAGTTGTCCATCAGCTCCACGCCGGTGCTCAAGCTGACCACCAAATTCATGCTGAAGCGTGCCTGGTAGTGAGCAAGATGGCCAGAAGCTCCACACTGGTACGCAAGCTGGGCAGATGTTCCACTCAGGCTGTTGCGCATACTGGCTAGCATTGAATCTTTATGTTGGTGAACAAGCCTGCTACTCGCCAGCAGCTCCATGCTGGTGTGCAAGCTCGCTGCATGCAGCAGGAGGCCAGCAGCTCCAGGCTGATGGGCAAGCTGGCCACCAGCTTCTTGTTTGTGCGCAAGCTGGGAAGCAATGCCAGGCTGATGTGTGATTTGGCCTGTGTTGCAGACAGGGAGACATGCATCAGCCCCCCCGTTGCAGACTCAATTTCTGTTCATAGGGGAACAGACTATTACAGTATTCACACTTGGAACGCATGCATATCTTCATCTCCGCCCCATTCGAATTCCTAAACAAAGTAAGCACCTTCTGCTACTACGCTTATCAAGTGCCATACATTACGAGCGCATGCGAACATGCCAGAATTATGCTCCTGCTGGGAGTACTAGTAGCTAGTTGAACAAAGCAAAAAATATGTACACAGATATGCACACGACGAAGCTGTCATGCATTTTCCATACGAGCGTATGACTTGATGTTGAGCTGTGAAGATGACTAATGCCGACGCAAGAGGAATGACGAGTTGACGACGCTAGCAAGAGCGAGCGAGGGCCAGGAGCGAGCGGGTGCACCTGTACCAGTACTTCGACAGGGCGGGTGTCGACAGCGGAGAAAAAGCGGGCACTTGAATCAATCGAGCTTCAAGCGTTCGATCAAGCGAACTTTTCCCTCCGTTTGAATCAATCGACCATTTCAAGCGGCCGAATCTTACCGACGAATGCACTGCCAGCAGAATGTATCACCGCCCCCCTCCCACCCTAATGCACTGCCAGCAGAATGCATCACCGCCCCCTTCCCACCCTAATGCACTGCCTCTAGAAGTATCACCGCCCCCCTCCCACCCTAATGCACTGCATGCAGAATGCATCACCGCCCCCCTCCCGCCCTAATGTGAAGTTTTGTGAAGTTTTTACAGTCCAACGGGGCATCACATTTGATGCATGGGACTTGTGCCCGTAAACCGGTACAGGCACTAAATATGCTAGGACAGCGAGCGAAAACCAATGACCCCCCTGGGCAAGCAACCAACACTCAACCACCGAGCAGTAGCGTGGGAATGAACCCCATAGTGCAGCAGATTAGCCCCAGCCAAAAAACATGACGTGGGTGCAAAAGAGTTCGGTTGGACGCCTCCTACTAGGAAAGACAGGTGAGTGTCGTAAGGGACAGCGATTGAGAAGGAAACAAGAAAGTTTTAGTGAAATTTTATGAGTCTGTGTAAAAACTGTGTGATGTGTAAGCGAAATTCAGTGTGTTTAAGTGTTTTAAAATGTGTGAAATATGTATGAAACTGTGTGACACATAACTTAAGTGAGTTAAATGTTTACAAAGTGTGACCTGTGTGTATAAATTATTAAGATGAGTGTGTGAAACTTCTGTAAGTGAGCCATTTCAATGTTAAATTAGTGATTCAAAAACGATGATACAAACACATGGACCAGAGATAGGAATTCTGATAATCAAGGTGATAGTCATCCCAAGTCAAGACTCCCCCTTAACCTGACATATGAAAGCAAAAACTCATGCGGCCACCTCCACCCCATCGACAAAGAGCCGAGCACGCGTGAAAAACACCCTCAACTTCATCTCCTTGGCAAACTGGAACTTGGGCCAGAGCTCATGCCTAATGCACTGCCTGCAGATTACATCACCGCCCCCCTCCCACCTTTATGCACTGCCTGCAGAATGTATCACCGCCCCCTCCCACCCTAATGCACTGCCTGCAGAATGTATCACCGCCCCCCTCCCAACCTAATGCACTGCCTGCAGAATACATCACCGCCCCCCTCCCACCCTAATGCACTGCCTGCAGAAAACATCACCGCCCCCCTCCCACCCTAATGCACTGCCTGCATAATGTATCACCGCCTCTTTCCCACCCTAATGCAATGCCTCCAGAATGTATCACCTATATCACCGCCTCTTTCCCACCCTAATGCACTGCCTGCAGAATACATCACCGCCCCCTTCCCACCCTAATGCACTGCCAGCAGAATGTATCACCGCCCCCTTCCCACCCTAATGCCCTGCATGCAGAATGTATCATCGCACCCTGTCCACCCTAATGCACTGCCAGCAGAATGTATCACCGCCCCCCTCCCACCCTAATGCACTGCCAGCAGAATGCATCGCCGCCCCCCTCCCACCCTAATGCACTGCCTCTAGAAGTATCACCGCCCCCCTCCCACCCTAATGCACTGCATGCAGAATGCATCACCGCCCCCCTCCCGCCCTAATGCACTGCCTCCAGAATGCATCACCGCCCCCCTCCCACCCTAATGCACTGCATGCAGAATACATCACCGCCCCCCTCCCACCCTAATGCACTGCCTGCAGAATGCATCACCGCCACCTCCCACCCTAATGCACTGCCTGCAGAATGCATCACCACCCCCCTCCCACCCTAATGCACTGCCTCCAGAATGCATCACCGCCCCCCTACCACCCTAATGCACTGCATGCAGATTGCATCACCACCCCCCTCCCACCCTAATGCACTGCATCCAGAATGCATAACCGCCCCCCTCCCACCCTAATGCACTGCCTGCAGAATACATCACCGCCCCCCTCCCACCCTAATGCACTGCCAGCAGAATACATCACCGCCCCCCTCCCACCCTAATGCACTGCCTCCAGAATGCATCACCACCCCCCTCCCACCCTAATGCACTGCCTGCAGAATGTATCACCGCCTCTTTCCCACCCTAATTACCCTAATGCAATGCCTCCAGAATGTATCACCGCCTCTTTCCCACCCTAATGCACTGCCTCCAGAATGTATCACCCCCCCCCCCCCCCCCACCCCACCCTAATGCACTGCCAGCAGAATGTATCACCGCCCCCCTCTCACCCTAATGTATGCCTGCAGAATGCATCACCGCCCCCCTCCCACCCTAATGCACTGCCTCGAGAATGCATCACCGCCCCCCTCCCACCCTAATGCACTGCCTGCAGAATACATCACTGCCCCCCGCGCACCCTAATGCACTGCCTGCAGAATGTATCACCGCACCCTTCCCACCCTGATGCACTGCCTGCAGAATACATCACCGCCCCCCTCCCAGCCCTATGCACTGCCTGCAGAATACATCACAGCCCCCCTCCCACCCTAATGCACTGCCTGCAGAATGTATCACCGCCCCCCTCCCACCCTGATGCACTGCCTGCAGAATGCATCACCGCCCCCCTCCCACCCTGATGCACTGCCTGCAGAATACAACACCGCCCCCCTCCCACCCTAATGCACTGCCTGCAGAATGTATCACCGCCCCCCTCCCACCCTAATGCACTGCCTGCAGAATGCATCACCGCCCCCTCCCACCCTAATGCACTGCCTGCATAATGTATCACCGCCCCCCTCCTGCCCTAATGCACTGCCTGCAGAATGCATCACCGCCCCCCTCCCACCCTAATGCACTGCCAGCAGAATGCATCACCGCCCCCCTCCCACCCTAATGCACTGCCTCCAGAATGTATCACCGCCCCCCTCCCACCCTAATGCACTGCCTGCAGAATGCATCACCGCCCCCCTCCCACCCTGATGCACTGCCTGCAGAATACATCACCGCCCCCCTCCCACCTTAATGCACTGCCTGCAGAATGCATCACCGCCCCCCTCCCACCCTAATGCACTGCCAGCAGAATGTATCACCGCCCCCTTCCCACCCTAATGCACTGCATGCAGAATGCATCACCGCCCCCCTCCCACCCTAATGCACTGTCTGCAGAATGCATCACCGCCCCCCTCCCACCCTAATGCATTGCTTCCAGAATGCATCAACGCCCGCCTCCCACCCTAATGCACTGCATGCAAAATGCATCACCGCCCCCCTCCCACCCTAATGCACTGCCTCCAGAATGCATCACCGCCCCCCTGCCACCCTAATGTACTGCCTGCAGAATACATCACCGCCCCCCTCCCACCCTAATGCACTCCATGCAGAATGCATCACCGCCCCCCTCCCACCCTAATGCACTGCCAGCAGAATGCATCACCGCCCCCCTCCCACCCTAATGCACTGCCTCCAGAATGCATCACCGCCCCCCTCCCACCCTAATGCACTGCCTGCAGAATGTATCACCGCCCCCCTCCCACCCTAATGCACTGCCTGCAGAATGCATCACCGCCCCCCTCCCACCCTGATGCACTGCCTGCAGAATACATCACCGCCCCCCTCCCACCTTAATGCACTGCCTGCAGAATGCATCACCGCCCCCCTCCCACCCTAATGCACTGCCAGCAGAATGTATCACCGCCCCCTTCCCACCCTAATGCACTGCATGCAGAATGCATCACCGCCCCCCTCCCACCCTAATGCACTGTCTGCAGAATGCATCACCGCCCCCCTCCCACCCTAATGCATTGCTTCCAGAATGCATCAACGCCCGCCTCCCACCCTAATGCACTGCATGCAAAATGCATCACCGCCCCCCTCCCACCCTAATGCACTGCCTCCAGAATGCATCACCGCCCCCCTGCCACCCTAATGTACTGCCTGCAGAATACATCACCGCCCCCCTCCCACCCTAATGCACTCCATGCAGAATGCATCACCGCCCCCCTCCCACCCTAATGCACTGCCAGCAGAATGTATCACCGCCCCCCTCCCACCCTAATGCACTGCCTCCAGAATGCATCACCGCCCCCCTCCCACCCTAATGCACTGCCTGCAGAATGTATCACCGCCCCCCTCCCACCCTAATGCACTGCCTGCAGAATGTATCACCGCCCCCCTCCCACCCTAATGCACTGCCTCCAGAATGTATCACCGCCCCCCTCCCACCCTAATGCACTGCCTGCAGAATGTATCACCGCCCCCCTCCCACCCTAATGCACTGCCTGCAGAATGTATCACCGCCCCCCTCCCACCCTAATGCACTGCCTGCAGAATGTATCACCGCCCCCCTCCCACCCTAATGCACTGCCTGCAGAATGTATCACCGCCCCCCTCCCACCCTAATGCACTGCCTGCAGAATGTATCACCGCCCCCCTCCCACCCTAATGCACTGCCTCCAGAATGTATCACCGCCCCCCTCCCACCCTAATGCACTGCCTCCAGAATGCATCACCGCCCCCCTCCCACCCTAATGCACTGCCTCCAGAATGCATCACCGCCCCCCTCCCACCCTAATGCACTGTCTGCAGAATGCATCACCGCCCCCCTCCCACCCTAATGCACTGCCTCCAGAATGCATCACCGCCCCCCTCCCACCCTAATGCACTGTCTGCAGAATGCATCACCGCCCCCCTCCCACCCTAATGCATTGCTTCCAGAATGCATCAACGCCCGCCTCCCACCCTAATGCACTGCATGCAAAATGCATCACCGCCCCCCTCCCACCCTAATGCACTGCCTCCAGAATGCATCACCGCCCCCCTGCCACCCTAATGTACTGCCTGCAGAATACATCACCGCCCCCCTCCCACCCTAATGCACTCCATGCAGAATGCATCACCGCCCCCCTCCCACCCTAATGCACTGCCAGCAGAATGTATCACCGCCCCCCTCCCACCCTAATGCACTGCCTCCAGAATGCATCACCGCCCCCCTCCCACCCTAATGCACTGCCTGCAGAATGTATCACCGCCCCCCTCCCACCCTAATGCACTGCCTGCAGAATGTATCACCGCCCCCCTCCCACCCTAATGCACTGCCTCCAGAATGTATCACCGCCCCCCTCCCACCCTAATGCACTGTCTGCAGAATGCATCACCGCCCCCCTCCCACCCTAATGCACTGCCTCCAGAATGCATCACCGCCCCCCTCCCACCCTAATGCACTGCCTCCAGAATGCATCACCGCCCCCCTCCCACCCTAATGCACTGTCTGCAGAATGCATCACCGCCCCCCTCCCACCCTAATGCACTGCCTCCAGAATGCATCACCGCCCCCCTCCCACCCTAATGCACTGCCTGCAGAATGTATCACCGCCCCCCTCCCACCCTAATGCACTGCCTGCAGAATGTATCACCGCCCCCCTCCCACCCTAATGCACTGCCTCCAGAATGTATCACCGCCCCCCTCCCACCCTAATGCACTGCCAGCAGAATGCATCACCGCCCCCCTCCCACCCTAATGCACTGCCTCCAGAATGCATCACCGCCCCCCTCCCACCCTAATGCACTGCCAGCAGAATGCATCACCGCCCCCCTCCCACCTTTATGCACTGCCTGCAGAAAACATCACCGCCCCCCTCCCACCCTTATGCACTGCCTGCAGAATGTATCACCGCCCCCTCCCACCCTAATGCACTGCCTCCAGAATGCATCACCGCCCCCCTCCCACCCTAACGCACTGCCTGCAGAATACATCACCGCCCCCCTCCCACCCTAAAGCACTGCCTGCAGAATGTATCACCGCCCCCCTCCCACCCTAATGCACTGCCTGCAGAATGTATCACCGCCTCTTTCCCACCCTAATGCAATGCCTCCAGAATGTATCACTGCCTCTTTCCCACCCTAATGCACTGCCTCCAAAATGCATCACCGCCCCCCTCCCACCCTAATGCACTGCCAGCAGAATGTATCACCGCCCCCCTCTCACCCTAATGCACTGCCTGCAGAATGCATCACCGCCCCCCTCCCACCCTGATGCACTGCCTGCAGAACACATCACCGCCCCCCTCCCACCCTAATGCACTGCCTGCAGAATGTATCACCGCCTCTTTCCCACCCTAATGCAATGCCTCCAGAATGTATCACCGCCTCTTTCCCACCCTAATGCACTGCCTCCAGAATGCATCACCAACCCCCCCCCCCCCCACCCTAATGCACTGCCAGAAGAATGTATCACCGCCCCCCTCTCACCCTAATGTATGCCTGCAGAATGCATCACCGCCCCCTTCCCACCCTAATGCACTGCCTCGAGAATGCATCACCGCCCCCCTCCCACCCTAATGCACTGCCTGCAGAATACATCACTGCACCCCTCCCACACTAATGCACTGCCTGCAGAATGTATCACCGCCCCCCTCCCACCCTAATGCACTGCCTCCAGAATGTATCACCGCCTCTTACCCACCCTAATGCACTGCCTCCAGAATGCATCACCCCTCCCCCCCTTCCCACCCTAATGCACTGCCTCGAGAATGCATCACCGCCCCCCTCCCACCCTAATGCACTGCCTGCAGAATACATCACTGCCCCCCGCCCACCCTAATGCACTGCCTGCAGAATGTATCACCGCCCCCTTCCCACCCTGATGCACTGCCTGCAGAATACATCACCGCCCCCCTCCCACCCTAATGCACTGCCTGCAGAATACATCACTGCCCCCTTCCCACCCTAATGCACTGCCTGCATAATGTATCACCGCCCCCCTCCCACCCTAATGCACTGCCTGCAGAATACATCACCGCCCCCCTCCCACCCTAATGCACTGCCTGCAGAATACATCACCGCCCCCCTCCCACCCTAATGCACTGCCTGCAGAATGTATCACCGCCCCCCTCCCACCCTAATGCACTGCCTGCAGAATGTATCACCGCCCCTCTCCCACCCTAATGCACTGCCTGCAGAATGTATCACCGCCCCCCTCCCACCCTAATGCACTGCCTGCAGAATACATCACCGCCCCCGCCCACCCTAATGCACTGCCTGCAGAATGTATCACCGCCCCCCTCCCACCCTAATGCACGGCCTGCAGAATGTATCACCGCCCCCCTCCCACCCTAATGCACTGCCTGCAGAACACATCACCGCCCCCCTCCCACCCTAATGCACTGCCTGCAGAATGTATCACCGCCTCTTTCCCACCCTAATGCACTGCCTCCAGAATGCATCACCAACCCCCCCCCCCCCACCCTAATGCACTGCCAGCAGAATGTATCACCGCCCCCCTCTCACCCTAATGTATGCCTGCAGAATGCATCACCGCCCCCCTCCCACCCTAATGCACTGCCTCGAAAATGCATCACCGCCCCCCACCCACCCTAATGCACTGCCTGCAGAATACATCACTGCCCCCCGCCCACCCTAATGCACTGCCTGCAGAATGTATCACCGCCCCCTTTCCACCCTGATGCACTGCCTGCAGAATACATCACCGCCCCCCTCCCACCCTAATGCACTGCCTGCAGAATACATCACTGCCCCCCTACCACCCTAATGCACTGCCTGCATAATGTATCACCGCCCCCCTCCCACCCTAATGCACTGCCTGCAGAATACATCACCGCCCCCCTCCCACCCTAATGCACTGCCTGCAGAATACATCACTGCCCCCCTCCCACCCTAATGCACTGCCTGCAGAATGTATCACCGCCCCCCTCCCACCCTAATGCACTGCCTGCAGAATGTATCACCGCCCCTCTACCACCCTGATGCACTGCCTGCATAATGTATCACCGCCCCCCTCCCACCCTAATGCACTGCCAGCAGAATGTATCACCGCCCCCCTCTCACCCTAATGCACTGCCTGCAGAATGTATCACCGCCCCCCTCTCACCCTAATGCACTGCCTGCAGAATGCATCACCGCCGCCCTCCCACCCTGATGCACTGCCTGCAGAACACATCACCGCCCCCCTCCCACCCTAATGCACTGCCTGCAGAATGTATCACCGCCTCTTTCCCACCCTAATGCAATGCCTCCAGAATGCATCACCGCCTCTTTCCCACCCTAATGCACTGCCTCCAGAATGCATCACCAACCCCCCCCCCCCCCACCCTAATGCACTGCCAGCAGAATGTATCACCGCCCCCCTCTCACCGTAATGTATGCCTGCAGAATGCCTCACCGCCCCCCTCCCACCCTAATGCACTGCCTCGAGAATGCATCACCGCCCCCCTCCCACCCTAATGCACTGCCTGCAGAATACATCACTGCCCCCCTCCCACACTAATGCACTGCCTGCAGAATGTATCACTGCCCCTCTCCCACCCTAATGCACTGCCTGCAGAATGTATCACCGCCTCTTTCCCACCCTAATGCAATGCCTCCAGAATGTATCACCGCCTCTTTCCCACCCTAATGCACTGCCTCCAGAGTGCATCACCCCCCCCCCCCCCCCCCCCCTCCCACCCTAATGCACTGCCAGCAGAATGTATCACCGCCCCCCTCTCACCCTAATGTATGCCTGCAGAATGCATCACCGCCCCCCTCCCACCCTAATGCACTGCCTCGAGAATGCATCACCGCCCCCCTCCCACCCTAATGCACTGCCTGCAGAATACATCACTGCCCCCCGCCCACCCTAATGCACTGCCTGCAGAATGTATCACCGCCCCCTTCCCACCCTGATGCACTGCCTGCAGAATACATCACCGCCCCCCTCCCACCCTAATGCACTGCCTGCAGAATACATCACCGCCCCCCTCCCACCCTAATGCACTGCCTGCAGAATACATCACTGCCCCCCTACCACCCTAATGCAATGCCTGCAGAATACATCACCGCCCCCCTCCCACCCTAATGCACTGCCTGCAGAATACATCACTGCCCCCCTCCCACCCTAATGCACTGCCTGCATAATGTATCACCGCCCCCCTCCCACCCTAATGCACTGCCTGCAGAATACATCACCGCCCCCCTCCCACCCTAATGCACTGCCTGCAGAATGTATCACTGCCCCCCTCCCACCCTAATGCACGGCCTGCAGAATGTATCACCGCCCCCCTCCCACCCTAATGCACTGCCTGCAGAATGTATCACCGCCCCTCCCCCACCCTGATGCACTGCCTGCAGAATGTATCACCGCCCCCCTCCCACCCTAATGCACTGCCAGCAGAATGTATCACCGCCCCTCTCCCACCCTAATGCACTGCCTGCAGAATGTATCACCGCCCCCCTCCCACCATAATGCACTGCCTGCAGAATACATCACCGCCCCCCTCCCACCCTAATGCACTGCCTGCAGAATGTATCACCGCCCCCCTCCCACCCTAATGCACGGCCTGCAGAATGTATCACCGCCCCCCTCCCACCCTAATGCACTGCCTGCAGAACACATCACCGCCCCCCTCCCACCCTAATGCACTGCCTGCAGAATGTATCACCGCCTCTTTCCCACCCTAATGCAATGCCTCCAGAATGTATCACCGCCTCTTTCCCACCCTAATGCACTGCCTCCAGAATGCATCACCAACCCCCCCCCCCCACCCTAATGCACTGCCAGCAGAATGTATCACCGCCCCCCTCTCACCCTAATGTATGCCTGCAGAATGCATCACCGCCCCCCTCCCACCCTAATGCACTGCCTCGAAAATGCATCACCGCCCCCCTCCCACCCTAATGCACTGCCTGCAGAATACATCACTGCCCCCCGCCCACCCTAATGCACTGCCTGCAGAATGTATCACCGCCCCCTTCCCACCCTGATGCACTGCCTGCAGAATACATCACCGCCCCCCTCCCACCCTAATGCACTGCCTGCAGAATACATCACTGCCCCCCTCCCACCCTAATGCACTGCCTGCATAATGTATCACCGCCCCCCTCCCACCCTAATGCACTGCCTGCAGAATACATCACCGCCCCCCTCCCACCCTAATGCACTGCCTGCAGAATACATCACTGCCCCCCTCCCACCCTAATGCACTGCCTGCAGAATGTATCACCGCCCCCCTCCCACCCTAATGCACTGCCTGCAGAATGTATCGCCGCCCCTCTACCACCCTGATGCACTGCCTGCATAATGTATCACCGCCCCCCTCCCACCCTAATGCACTGCCAGCAGAATGTGTCACCGCCCCCCTCTCACCCTAATGCACTGCCTGCAGAATATATCACCGCCCCCCTCTCACCCTAATGCACTGCCTGCAGAATGCATCACCGCCGCCCTCCCACCCTGATGCACTGCCTGCAGAACACATCACCGCCCCCCTCCCACCCTAATGCACTGCCTGCAGAATGTATCACCGCCTCTTTCCCACCCTAATGCAATGCCTCCAGAATGTATCACCGCCTCTTTCCCACCCTAATGCACTGCCTCAAGAATGCATCACCAACCCCCCCCCCCCCCCACCCTAATGCACTGCCAGCAGAATGTATCACCGCCCCCCTCTCACCCTAATGTATGCCTGCAGAATGCCTCACCGCCCCCCTCCCACCCTAATGCACTGCCTCGAGAATGCATCACCGCCCCCCTCCCACCCTAATGCACTGCCTGCAGAATACATCACTGCCCCCCTCCCACACTAATGCACTGCCTGCAGAATGTATCACTGCCCCTCTCCCACCCTAATGCACTGCCTGCAGAATGTATCACCGCCTCTTTCCCACCCTAATGCAATGCCTCCAGAATGTATCACCGCCTCTTTCCCACCCTAATGCACTGCCTCCAGAGTGCATCACCCCCCCCCCCCCCCCCCCCCCCCCACCCTAATGCACTGCCAGCAGAATGTATCACCGCCCCCCTCTCACCCTAATGTATGCCTGCAGAATGCATCACCGCCCCCCTCCCACCCTAATGCACTGCCTCGAGAATGCATCACCGCCCCCCTCCCACCCTAATGCACTGCCTGCAGAATACATCACTGCCCCCCGCCCACCCTAATGCACTGCCTGCAGAATGTATCACCGCCCCCTTCCCACCCTGATGCACTGCCTGCAGAATACATCACCGCCCCCCTCCCACCCTAATGCACTGCCTGCAGAATGTATCACTGCCCCCCTCCCACCCTAATGCACTGCCTGCAGAATACATCACTGCCCCCCTACCACCCTAATGCACTGCCTGCAGAATACATCACCGCCCCCCTCCCACCCTAATGCACTGCCTGCAGAATACATTACTGCCCCCCTCCCACCCTAATGCACTGCCTGCATAATGTATCACCGCCCCCCTCCCACCCTAATGCACTGCCTGCAGAATACATCACCGCCCCCCTCCCACCCTAATGCACTGCCTCCAGAATGTATCACCGCCCCCTCCCACCCTAATGCACTGCCTGCAGAATGTATCACCGCCCCCCTCCCACCCTAATGCACTGCCTGCAGAATGTATCACCGCCCCTCTCCCACCCTGATGCACTGCCTGCAGAATGTATCACCGCCCCCCTCCCACCCTAATGCACTGCCAGCAGAATGTATCACCGCCCCCCTCTCACCCTAATGCACTGCCTGCAGAATGTATCACCGCCCCCCTCTCACCCTAATGCACTGTCTGCAGAATGCATCACCGCCGCCCTCCCACCCTGATGCACTGCCTGCAGAACACATCACCGCCCCCCTCCCACCCTAATGCACTGCCTGCAGAATGTATCACCGCCTCTTTCCCACCCTAATGCAATGCCTCCAGAATGTATCACCGCCTCTTTCCCACCCTAATGCACTGCCTCCAGAATGCATCACCCCCCCCCCCCCCCCCCCCCCCCCACCCTAATGCACTGCCAGCAGAATGTATCACCGCCCCCCTCTCACCCTAATGTATGCCTGCAGAATGCCTCACCGCCCCCCTCCCACCCTAATGCACTGCCTCGAGAATGCATCACCGCCCCCCTCCCACCCTAATGCACTGCCTGCAGAATACATCACTGCCCCCCGCCCACCCTAATGCACTGCCTGCAGAATGTATCACCGCCCCCTTCCCACCCTGATGCACTGCCTGCAGAATACATCACCGCCCCCCTCCCACCCTAATGCACTGCCTGCAGAATGTATCACTGCCCCCCTCCCACCCTAATGCACTGCCTGCATAATGTATCACCGCCCCCCTCCCACCCTAATGCACTGCCTGCAGAATACATCACCGCCCCCCTCCCACCCTAATGCACTGCCTGCAGAATACATCACTGCCCCCCTCCCACCCTAATGCACTGCATGCAGAATGTATCACCGCCCCCCTCCCACCCTAATGCACTGCCTGCAGAATGCATCACCGCCCCCCTCCCACCCTGATGCACTGCCTGCAGAATGTATCACCGCCCCCCTCCCACCCTAATGCACTGCCTGCAAAATACATCACCGCCCCCCTCGCACCCTAATGCACTGCCTGCAGAATACATCACCGCCCCCCTCCCACCCTAATGCACTGCCTCCAGAATGTATCACCGCCCCCTCCCACCCTAATGCACTGCCTGCAGAATGTATCACCGCCCCCCTCCCACCCTGATGCACTGCCTGCAGAATGTATCACCGCCCCCCGCCCACCCTAATGCACTGCCTACAGAATGCATCACCGCCCCCCTCCCACCCTAATGCACTGCCTACAGAATACATCACCGCCCCCCTCCCACCCTGATGCACTGCCTGCAGAATGCATCACCGCCCCCCTCCCACCCTAATGCACTGCCTGCAGAATGCATAACCGCCCCCCTCCCACCCTAATGCACTGCCTACAGAATGCATCACCGCCCCCCTCCCACCCTAATGCACTGCCTGCATAATGTATCACCGCCCCCCTCCCACCCTAATGCACTGCCTACAGAATGTATCACCGCCCCCCTCCCACCCTAATGCACTACCTACAGAATGCATCACCGCCCCCCTCCCACCCTGATGCACTGCCTGCAGAATGCATCACCGCCCCCCTCCCACCCTAATGCACTGCCTGCAAAATACATCACCGCCCCCCTCGCACCCTAATGCACTGCCTGCAGAATACATCACCGCCCCCCTCCCACCCTAATGCACTGCCTCCAGAATGTATCACCGCCCCCTCCCACCCTAATGCACTGCCTGCAGAATGTATCACCGCCCCCCTCCCACCCTGATGCACTGCCTGCAGAATGTATCACCGCCCCCCGCCCACCCTAATGCACTGCCTACAGAATGCATCACCGCCCCCCTCCCACCCTAATGCACTGCCTACAGAATACATCACCGCCCCCCTCCCACCCTGATGCACTGCCTGCAGAATGCATCACCGCCCCCCTCCCACCCTAATGCACTGCCTGCAGAATGCATAACCGCCCCCCTCCCACCCTAATGCACTGCCTACAGAATGCATCACCGCCCCCCTCCCACCCTAATGCACTGCCTGCATAACGTATCACCGCCCCCCTCCCACCCTAATGCACTGCCTACAGAATGTATCACCGCCCCCCTCCCACCCTAATGCACTACCTACAGAATGCATCACCGCCCCCCTCCCACCCTGATGCACTGCCTGCAGAACACATCACCGCCCCCCTCCCACCCTAATGCACTGCCTGCAGAATGCATCACCGCCCCCCTCCCACCCTAATGCACTGCCTACAGAATGCATCACCGCCCCCCTCCCACCCTAATGCACTGCCTGCAGAATACATCACCGCCCCCCTCCCACCTTAATGCACTGCCTGCAGAATGCATCACCGCCCCCCTCCCACCCTAATGCACTGCCAGCAGAATGTATCACCGCCCCCTTCCCACCCTAATGCACTGCATGCAGAATGCATCACCGCCCCCCTCCCACCCTAATGCACTGCCTGCAGAATGCATAACCGCCCCCCTTCCACCCTAATGCATTGCCTGCAGAATGCATCACTGCCCCCCTCCCACCCTTATGCCCTGCATGCAGAATGCATCACCGCCCCCCTCCCACCCTAATGCACTGCCTCCAGAATGCCTCACCGCCCCCCTCCCACCCTGATGTACTGCCTGCAGAATACATCACCGCCCCCCTCCCACCCTAATGCACTCCATGCAGAATGCATCACCGCCCCCCTCCCACCCTGATGCACTGCCTGCAGAATGTATCACCGCCCCCCTCCCACCCTAATGCACTGCCAGCAGAATGCATCACCACCCCCCTCCCACCCTAATGCACTGCCTCCAGAATGCATCACCGCCCCCCTCCCACCCTAATGCACTGCCAGCAGAATGCATCACCGCCCCCCTCCCACCCTAATGCACTGCCTCCAGAATGCATCACCGCCCCCCTACCAACCTAATGCACTGCCTGCAGAATACATCACCGCCCCCCTCCCACCCTAATGCACTGCCTGCAGAACACATCACTTCCCCCCTCCCACCCTAATGCACTGCCTGCAGAATGCATCACCGCCCCCCTCCCACCCTAATGCACTGCCTGCAGAATACATCACCGCCCCCCTCCCACCCTAATGCACTGCCTCCAGAATGCATCACCGCCCCCCTCCCACCCTAATGCACTGCCCCCAGAATACATCACTGCCCCCCTCCCACCCTAATGCACTGCCTGCAGAATGTATCACCGCCCCCCTACCACCCTAATGCACTGCCTGCAGAATACATCACCGCCCCCCTCCCACCCTAATGCACTGCCTGCAGAACACATCACTGCCCCCCTCCCACCCTAATGCACTGCCTGCAGAATGTATCACCGCCCCCCTCCCACCCTGATGCACTGCCTGCAGAATACATCACCGCCCCCTCCCACCCTGATGCACTGCCTGCAGAATACATCACCGCCCCCCTCCCACCCTAATGCACTGCCTGCAGAATGTATCACCGCCCCCCTCCCACCCTTATGCACTGCCTGCAGAATGCATCACCGCCCCCCTCCCACCCTAATGCACTGCCTGCAAAATACATCACCGCCCCCCTCGCACCCTTATGTTCTGCCTGCACAATGTATCACCGCCCCCCTCCCACCCTAATGCACTGCCTGCAAAATACATCACCGCCCCCCTCGCACCCTAATGCACTGCCTGCAGAATACATAACCGCCCCCCTCCCACCCTAATGCACTGCCTGCAGAATGTATCACCGCCCCCCTCCCACCCTAATGCACTGCCTGCATAATGTATCACCGCCCCCCTCCCACCCTAATGCACTGCCAGCAGAATGTATCACCGCCCCCCTCCCACCCTAATGCACTGCCTGCAGAATGCATCACCGCCCCCCCCCCCACCCTAATTCACTGCCTGCAGAATGCATCACCGCCCCCCTCCCACCCTAATGCACTGCCTGCAGAATGTATCACCGCCCCCCTCCCACCCTTATGCACTGCCTGCAAAATACATCACCGCCCCCCTCGCACCCTAATGCACTGCCTGCAGAATACATCACCGCCCCCCTCCCACCCTAATGCACTGCCTGCAGAATGTATCACCCCCCCCCTCCCACCCTGATGCACTGCATGCAGAATGTATCACCGCCTCTTTCCCACCCAAATGCAATGCCTCCAGATTGTATCACCGCCTCTTTCCCACCCTAATGCACTGCCTCCAGAATGCATCACCGCCCCCCTCCCACCCTAATGCACTGCCTGCAGAATTTATCACCGCTCCCCTCCCACCCTGATGCACTGCCTGCAGAATGTATCACCGCCCCCCTCTCACCCTAATGTATGCCTGCAGAATGCATCACCGCCCCCTCCCACCCTAATGCACTACCTCGAGAATGCATCACCGCCCCCCTCCCACCCTAATGCACTGCCTGCAAAATACATCACCGCCCCCCTCCCACACTAATGCACTGCCGGCAGAATGCATCACCGCCCCCCTCCCACCCAAATGCACTGTCTCCAGAAGTATCACCGCCCCCCTCCCTCCCTAATGCACTGCCAGCAGAATACATCACCGCCCCCTTCCCACCCTAATGCACTGCCTGCAGAATACATCACCGCCCCCCTCCCACCCTAATGCACTGCCTGCAGTATGTATCATCGCCCCCCTCCCACCCTAATGCATTGCCTACAGAATGCATCACCGCCCCCCTCCCTCCCTAATGCACTGCCAGCAGCATACATCACCGCCCCCCTCCACCCTAATGCACTGCCTGCAGAATGCATCACCGCCCCCCTCCCACCCTGATGCACTGCCTGCAGAATGTATCACCGCCCCCCTCCCACCCTAATGCACTGCCTCGAGAATGCATCACCGCCCCCCTCCCACCCTAATGCACTGCCTCCAGAATGCATCACCGCCCCCCTCCCACCTTAATGCACTGCCTGCAGAATGCATCACCGCCCCCCTCCCACCCTAATGCACTGTCTCCAGAATACATCACCGCCCCCCTCCCACCCTAATGCACTGCCTGCAGAATGCATCACCGCCCCCCTCCCAACCTAATGCACTGCCTCCAGAATGTATCACCGCCCCCTCCCACCCTAATGCACTGCCTGCAGAATACATCACCGCCCCCCTCCCACCCTAATGCACTGCCTCCAGAATGTATCACCGCCCCCTCCCACCCTAATGCACTGCCTGCAGAATGTATCACCGCCCCCCTCCCACCCTAATGCACTGCCTGCAGAATGCATCACCGCCCCCCTCCCTCCCTAATGCACTGCCAGCAGAATACATCACCGCCCCCCTCCACCCTAATGCACTGCCTGCAGAATGCATCACCGCCCCCCTCCCACCCTGATGCACTGCCTGCAGAATGTATCACCGCCCCCCTCCCAACCTAATGCACTGCCTCCAGAATGTATCACCGCCCCCTCCCACCCTAATGCACTGCCTGCAGAATACATCACCGCCCCCCTCCCACCCTAATGCACTGCCTCCAGAATGTATCACCGCCCCCTCCCACCCTAATGCACTGCCTGCAGAATGTATCACCGCCCCCCTCCCACCCTAATGCACTGCCTGCAGAATGCATCACCGCCCCCCTCCCTCCCTAATGCACTGCCAGCAGAATACATCACCGCCCCCCTCCACCCTAATGCACTGCCTGCAGAATGCATCACCGCCCCCCTCCCACCCTGATGCACTGCCTGCAGAATGTATCACCGCCCCCCTCCCACCCTAATGCACTGCCTCGAGAATGCATCACCGCCCCCCTCCCACCCTAATGCACTGCCTCCAGAATGCATCACCGCCCCCCTCCCACCTTAATGCACTGCCTGCAGAATGTATCACCGCCCCCTCCCACCCTAATGCACGGCCTGCAGAATGTATCACCGCCCCCCTCCCACCCTAATGCACTGCCTGCAGAATGCATCACCGCCCCCCTCCCTCCCTAATGCACTGCCAGCAGAATACATCACCGCCCCCCTCCACCCTAATGCACTGCCTGCAGAATGCATCACCGCCCCCCTCCCACCCTAATGCACTGCCTGCAGAATGTATCACCGCCCCCCTCCCACCCTAATGCACTGCCTCGAGAATGCATCACCGCCCCCCTCCCACCCTAATGCACTGCCTCCAGAATGCATCACCGCCCCCCTCCCACCTTAATGCACTGCCTGCAGAATGCATCACCGCCCCCCTCCCACCCTAATGCACTGTCTCCAGAATACATCACCGCCCCCCTCCCACCCTAATGCACTGCCTGCAGAATGCATCACCGCCCCCCTCCCAACCTAATGCACTGCCTGCAGAATACATCACCGCCCCCCTCCCACCCTAATGCACTGTCTCCAGAATACATCACCGCCCCCCTCCCACCCTAATGCACTGCCTGCAGAATGTATCACCGCCCCCCTCCCACCCTAATGCATTGTCTGCAGAAAGTATCACCGCCTCTTTCCCACCCTAATGCACTGCCTGCAGAATGCATCACCGCCCCCCTCCCGCCCTAATGCACTGTCTGCAGAATGTATCACCGCCTCTTTCCCACCCTAATGCACTGCCTGCAGAATGCATCACCGCCCCCCTCCCACCCTTATGCACTGCACCTGCATGCTGCATCACTGCCCCCCTCCCACTCTAATGCACTGCCTGCATGCTGCATCACCGCCCCCTCCCACCCTAATGTACTGCTTGCATGCTGCATCACCGCCCCCCTCCCACCCTAATGCACTGCCTGCATAATACATCACTGCCCCCCTCCCACCCTAATGCACTGCCTGCAGAATGTATCACCGCCCCCCTCCCACCCTTATGTACTGCACCTGCATGCTGCATCACCGCCCCCCTCCCACCCTAATGCACTGCCTGCAGAACACATCACTGCCCCCCTCCCACCCTAATGCACTGCCTGCAGAATGTATCACCGCCCCCCTCCCACCCTGATGCACTGCCTGCAGAATACATCACCGCCCCCCTCCTACCTTAATGCACTGCTTGCATGCTGCGTCACCGCCTCCTTCCCACCCTAATGTACTGCCTGCATAATGCATCACCGCCCCCCTCCCACCCTAATGCACTGCCTGCAGATAGCATCACCGCTATCACCGCCCCCCTCCCACCCTAATGCACTGCCAGCATGATGCATCACCGCCCCCCTCCCACCCTAATGCATTGTCTTCATGATGCATCACCGCCCCTCATCCACCCTAGACTCCGGCAAGAGGCCCCAGGTTTCTGCGTAGGCCTTTGGCCGGCGACTGGTCTCCCTCCACTGGGTTTTGTTTATACGGTAGTCTCCATGTTCTTTCTACAAAGTTCATACATGCAGCCCGCCCCACGAGCTGAAGGTCCGAACCGTGACCGTCCCAAGCAGCATGGCAGCAAGAAGGGTGTGCACATGGCATGTCTTCAGTCTTGCATTGGCGCAAATCTTAGAGAATCACCCTTATGCTGCCACCATCGATGTTGCCCCCTGCCTTTTTACGCGTGCAGCAGCCCCCTGCCCCGCGTCCAGTAATGCTTACCTGTTTGCTCCCCGAGCCCCTCGGATGCTACGCCCCCTATCTCGTTACTCCCCTTGCCTTGGTGACCTCCCTGCAATGCTATGTAGCCGCCCACTGCCCTCCCATGAGCCCCCCCGGCCCCTGGGGGTCATAGCTTGCTGCCCAGAATGTCTCCTACCCCACTTTGATACCGGTATATTTAACCATCTTCTGACAGATAGTTTGTTGCTTTTTGCCTGCAGTGGCTGCGGCAGGGGCGGCTGCGGCAGGGGTAGCGGCGGCAGGGGGGGGTAGGTTCTTTGGTGGAGGGACAGGTGTGGAGCGAGGAAGGTTAGAATTCTGACCCATTATGGATTCCACCGAAGCCCGCGAATGAGGCTAGGGTAGGGGGCCCTAGGGCTCTTGAACAGGGATTCTGCTGTGGCCTATGAGCCCCCTTCTGCCAGCTTTGCCAGCTCATGCGCGGCCCTATGAATCTCTATTTCTATTCTGGTGCTGGAGCACAGTGTGGTCCCCTCAATCGACGCCTCATGACGTATCATTTCCCGTGCCTACGGCCGTTGCATGCAGTGCTCCCCCGTATGTTGTCCATATGTTGTCTTCATGCGCGCATGGAGCCACAGCC
The DNA here is from genome assembly GCA_037349105.1 of Limnomonas spitsbergensis. NCBI lineage: Eukaryota > Viridiplantae > Chlorophyta > Chlorophyceae > Chlamydomonadales > Limnomonas > Limnomonas spitsbergensis. Next base: position 277,630 of record JAYJMM010000025.1, read on the forward strand.
TAATCTCACATATGGATAGGCAGATTTCTCGGTCTCACAGCTTCCCCACATCCGGCTGCCTGTCCGCAGCTGATATCTTCGCTAAGTTGGAGGACAAGCTGAGCGGGATCGATGGCAAGCTGATTGGGATCTCTGGCGAGCTGAGCGGGATCTCTGGCATGCTAGACTTCCTCTTCACTTGCACCAACGCCTTGCTTCTCAGCGTCGAGCTTCTGCTGTATACAAGTGGGACTGAGGTGTGCCTACATGCTCTCCGGTCGGATGTCATCCTTTATATCACCCTTTTGATCAAACTTTTGCCCTTTCTGCAGCTGTTTCTCCCTCAGACGAGCGCTCAGAGCAGCCAGAGCTCCTCCCGCGAGGGGTCGGCCCTGCAGTCCCCGCAAAAGGACTGCAGCCAGGAGGCCACCTCGGGCAGAAGGAAAAGACGGGAGGACAACTTCAAAGATAATCCTGCCAGCTATTACAATGCCCGCATCGAGAAAGGGAAGCTGACATGCCTCATTACGGGGAGCCAATTCCCGGAGGGCTATATTAAGGCCGGCCACATCATCGGTCACGGGCGAAGTGAGCACGCAGAGGTGAGCGGTCATAAGGTTCATCAAACGTCCCGCCACCTGTGTCCATGGCCATTTCCCCCCCCGATTGCAATGATGTTGTTAGTCAACGAGGGTATGAACGAGTGTGGATGTTGCTGTACTTAAAATAAATTAGTGTCTGCCGTACTCGCTGGTGCTGCTTCTAGTTTATGATCACTACCCACTCACCCACTGTAGCGCCCCGTATGCTCTTTTTTGTCCTACCTCTCTCTTCGGCGACGGATTGCCAACTCAACGATAAACTGGAAATGTAATTGATCATTCAGTGCCACAATTTCATCGCCTCGCCATCTGGAAACTTAAGTGTAAATGACTGGACCTTGACTGACCTGCATCTTGTTGGACCAGAGCCTTTTGGGCCATGGGCATGGCCATGGGCAGACACCAGTCACCCCCGCAACGGGATCCTCTGGGTGGACCCTCTCGAAATAAACCAGGGACACAGGGAACGGGTTACGGTATCACGTTACGTTACGATACGTTACGTTACGATACGGGCCTTTGGCCCGATACGGGATTCAATACGACCCCCTCCCCCAAATCCCACATTTGAGGTGGAGGTGCCATGGCCCAAACTGGCATGCATGGCTGCATGCCAGCCCCCATGCAATCTTGCATGGCCCCCAAGCAACCCCTAAGGGTCACCATGTATGCATGCAGATTGACCATGCAGAATGCTAGTTTAAGCAGACATTCATCCGCCTGGCAATGATGGATAATGAACTCCTTATTTCACCCAGTCTGTATAAGCACTAGCACATCCCCTCTCAGTTGAGTACTTGAGTCAGTTCCTCTTACGTCTCACTCTCCCACCTCAGGATCTGTTACATTTGACTAGCTGAGCAGCTGAGCTGCAAGCTTGAATTCCGTGAGGTCCTGAAGTGCTAGTTCATAGGAAGGTTAACATAAGAGACGAATGAAGGATGCCCAAGCGTTAAACGGGTGCATTATCCACGAAATTACGGACGGGCTGTCCGAACATGACTTGCGTCTGTTCCCTACAATCTGTGCTCACAAACTCTCAATGCCATTGTAAATCAGAAGTATATTTTTTCGGCAGAGCCCCCCCGGGCGGCCGAAGGTCGCGGGGGCGATGCCCCCAGTTTCCACCCGTTTCCGTCCGTCCGTCCGTCCGTCCGTCCGTCCGTCCGTCCGCCTGATGTTTCTGGAACGTCACGGAAACTTTATGCGCTACAGCGCAAATCAACCGGTTGTATTTATGAAGGTTATTCCTGTCAGACCTCAAAGACCGAGGTGCAGAAATGAGAAACTCAGCTACCAGGGCTGGATCTCACAGCGGATGACGTAAGGAGTCGTCACGCTGTCCCCTGGTGTCACGCGACAGGCCGACAGCTGTGGCTTCGCTTCTCTATGCGCAATTCGATGCGCATCATTAAAAACACGCACTTACCCAGCGATAGAGTTGTGACAAATATTTTGAAATCCTGCAACATGGCGAGGGGGTTTGCATGGGGTCCAGGTGACCCCGTCCGCACCTGGCTGCGCCTGCCCTCTGAAATGTCACGTACCCGACTGCTCTGCCGTTTTTCGTGCTGCGCAGCAGCACCCTTGATTACTTGTCGCGATGCATCGCTGCAAATGTGCAACACACGAGTTGTTGGGCTTATCACTAGCGATGGTCGTGTCGCTGTGTGGAATCTCAGCGCGGTCATTCCACACATACTCAAGAAGTGCGAATTTTCAGTCGGTGCACCGTGGTGGACCGTAACGATACGTTACGTTACGATTACGTTACGTTACGGGATTTTTGGCCAATACGGGCCGTATCCTGTGTCCCTGAAATAAACCATGTTTGGGCAACACAAGATTTGCTTTGTCTACTGCAACGTGTCCCAAAGAATCCGACTCAAGATCCGGGATGATGACATCAAGAAGAAGAGGCTGGTCGATGTGAGTGTGGGGAGGCAATGGGACATGAACTCACTCGACACCTCTGCCTCTACTTTAGCGTCAAGTTGTGAGCGTTGGAGGTTAATGCTAATGTTGTACCATAGGAGCAGCCTCTGCCAGGGAAGGACGCCGGGCCCGGCGCCGGGAGAAATGGGCCGAAGGTCCATTTCTGCCGGTGAGCCAGCGAACCCCCTTCCGGCAAACCCCGGCGAAAATGGGGGTTTGGCTGACTACGCCCCCGGCGTCAGCCGGAGGTATTTTAAATTCCCTCACAGTCTCCCCGGCAAGAACTTCCCTCGAAATGAATGAAATAGACGATGATAGCGACTTTGAAATGCGTTGTGATGACGCGGTCGAAGATGTCGGAGTACTCTAAGAGGCCACTGCAAAGCCCCCACCTCCCGCGAAGCGAGCAAGGGTAAACCTGTTGTCATGGCTAACGCGCCCATCTCAACAGCATGCACCGCCGGACGGCCGGAATATGCCCCCGCAGCTCAGCCAGTCGAGGCCCCTGCAGCCCAGGCCGTCGATTTAGCTCAGCAAGAAGAGGCTCATGTGCGTGGACTCGGTACGTCCATTCGAAATTTACCACATTTCTCGCAATCAACGACTGTGTTCGAAGAGGCATTGAAGTATCGCTTATAAATAATAATCGCGTTTGTCTCTTATCACGGATGCAGTCGAATAGGGGGCCGACCGAGCCACCTGCTACCGACAAGCTCCTCGCCTCATGGCTGGTGAATCCTCAGCATAAAGACTGGGCGGTGTGCGGAGATGCCAGCAAAGGAAAGCTGGAAAGCAGCAGATCCTACGCTAGAAAAATTGTTAAAAAAGTGTGGAAAAAAAATCCGTCCATACCGCCGGCCAATTTTAGACCCCCGCCCGGCCTGGGCCGGGCAAAAAAAAGACCCTTCCCGGCGAAAACCGGCCACTTGGCTACCCCCCGGCCCTTCCCTGGCCTCTGCAGTACTCTTCATCCACGCACCCGGCGCATATTAACCATTTATGCTATTTTTTTTAATGACTGTACTGTGATTTCGTAGGTGAAGGTCAGCTCATCCTCAGATCCGACGGTCATGCAACACATGCCGGAGATCGAGGTGACGAGGTATGGTATGTTTTTTGTGCACTTCTCCAATCCAAGCTTTTCGACAACCAATTTGATTAATATTTGCTTGACAGGCCAAACTCGGCAACACCGCGTTTGCCGACCATAAGGCAAAAGAACTGCCGCTCATCAGCAATGGTAGATTTGCAGAATTGTAGAATTGCAGTGTAGAGTTATCAAGCGAGAGAGCAAAACGAATGAGAGATGGAGTAGAGGTGATGGAGCTAGAGATAGCGAATAAGTGTAGTTGTTAACTAGGGGTATTTGCACAGTGTAACTGCCTGGTCCTGATACTTGATGTAGTGGTCTTAGAGAGAACGGATCAGTGTAGAATTAAAAAGAGATCTCCGATCGGTGTAATGTCCTAGCCTTGATAAAGGGCTGAAATATCACAGGTAGACGATTAGTCCCAGATTAATAGGTGATTCAACTTCGTGTATACTTGAGTAAGAACAGAAGAATGCCTGGAGCGAGCCAGGCATTCTCGAAGTACCACAAAACAGACTTGATCCGAAACCAAAAAGAATATACAAGCCACCCATGCGTGCGGTGCACCCATACGTCGTGACACGGTCATGTATCCAGACTAAAGCTTAACACCGTGGCTCTGTACTTCCTACATGCACACACTATGAGAAACAGTACACATTACGGGGCCTCTATCATTGTCATTGTCACCTTGATGTTGGCGCAGCTACCGTTCATTGAAGCGTCGGTGAGCTATCATAACAGGCCATCTAACGAACCGGCTGGCTGAAATGTCCATGAAACGTAGCTTAAAATAAAATGTGCTCTATGTGCTAATTTTTTGCTTCGACCCCAAAATCTCCAGGTGTTCATCCACATGCGAGGAAGCTTCGAAGAGCATTATGAATATCACGGCCAAGCATCACAATGAAGAGGTGCACACGCTAAATCGTTTGAGATACGGAGATGACATAGTGCAACTAGTACTTGTGTTGGCTATGTGTGTGTTCACATCCATTGTTTATTTATTAATCAAACAATCATGGTAACTCGTATCATGCTAGCATTTATTTTGAGGGGTATTTCAATTTCCCCCTCCCTTTCCTTTTGAATTGAAGAGGGCTTTTTGGGGGGGGGTCTTTCCTTTCTATTTAATGCTGCTTTCTTTTATTCCCCTCTTGCATTCAACTTATTTCCGTACAGTCTGACACTTCGGCGCCCATGCGGCCAAGCCTTCGTGGGCTAGGTGTATTGTCATTGCCAACAACACGCGCGTGGCACAACAACCAATTAAAAGTGTTTCACAACTATTATTCAACGGTGCAATACTAGTACTGCTTCGCTCAGTAGGCCAGTCAGTTAAAGCTCAATAGGATGACCTAGGTGAAGGCCTACTTACATCTTAGTATGATGACCTAGGTTAAGGCCGAGCAAAAACTCAGGATGATTACCTAGGCATATGCTTAGTAACAGCTCAGTAGGATGACCTAGGTAAAGGTGTAGTAAAACGTCAGTAGGATGACCTAGGTAAAGGCCTGGTAACAACTTAGTAGGATGACGTTGGTAAAGGCCTAGTAAAAGCTCTGTAGGAAGACCATTGTACAAGCTTAGTAGGAGCTCAGTAAAAGTACATAAGTAAAATCACAGTAAACGCTCGGTTAGATGACAAACTCGGAAGCTCGTTAGCTTGACATAGGTTACAATACCATGGTCGAATATCACGGAAATACTGATGTGAACCGACAGAGCATTCGTCAACAAGGAATTGACATATGTAAGGCCTTGGTTACCTACGTAACTCGGTCACCATGGTATCGGAAGTTTTTACTGTTGTAAACCATGGTAATACAGAGGTTTTCTTACAGCGCATTTCCAGTAGTGTAGTACCTCCTGCCCAGCATACACAATTATCATGATTATCAACATTCAGATAGCATCAGGAATCAGCTAGTATCAGCAATCAGTCAGAAACCTGGGCCATTGCCTCCTCTTCCAGCGCCAGCCTAGACAGCCGCTTGAGCGTGGCCCAGTCGTGTGTTAGGAACGCCACCCCCGCCGCATGCCGCAATGCCTGGTATCCTTTAGGGTATTGGTTCGCCCATGCCGGCGCCTGTGGTGACAGCTTGTGCTGGAGCTGGCCACTGCCCTTGCCCATGCCCATAGTGGGACCTATGGCAGGTGAGCAACCTGCAATCGGTACCATGCCCATGGCTGCCACGATGCTGTCCGAAATGCGGTGGAGCTGGTCGCGGTGCGCAGAGACAGAGACAGTCGGAGGCACGTACATGGCGACCTTCTCGGTCAGGGGGGCAGGCGCACACGCGGCGGCAGGGGGGGCGGGCATATGAGGTGCAGTGATAGAGGAGACCGGCAAAGGAGGAATAGTTGTTGCTGTCGCTTGCACGGCAGGCCCGATCGAGACGACAGGCGCGGGGATTGCCCTGAAGCCTGAGACAGCAGCCGCAGGCAGCGCTAGAAAAGCAAAAGTTGAAGCTTCGGAAAGTTCTCCTGATTTGGAAGGCTGCTGTTGCGCCTCTTGTTGCTGCTCCTGCTGCAGCTGCTGTTGTTTCTGCTGCAGTTGCTGCGCGTGACAGACCTGCTGCAGCTGGTAAGCATCTTGAGGAATTTCAATGACCTCAGCGTACTGACCGGGGGCAATCTGAATGAACTGCCGCTGTGGCAGTTGTTGCAGATGTTGCAGATGTTGCAGCTGGAAGTGTTCCTGGTGTTGCAGCTGTCCCTGCTGTAGCTGAAAGTGTGGCTGCGGTGGCTGCTGCTGCCCCTGCAGAAGATTCTGCTGTTGCTGCTGCAAAGACTGCATCAGAAGCTGTTGCTGTTGCAGCGGTACTTGATACATGTGCTGCATCAGTGGCTGAGTTGGCGCCAGAGGGGCAGGTGAGGTGAGGTCCAGGAGCACAGACGGTTGCTGGCCGGCCGTAGGGCCCTGTTGGGGCCAAGACATACCTCCTGCTCCCGCACCTCTTCCTAGTCTCGTGCCTGCCAGGGCCACATCTCCTGCTCCCGCACCTCTTCCTAGTCTCATGCCTGCCAGGGCTACATCTCCTGCTCCCACCCCTCCTCCTAGTCTCGCGCCTACCAGGGCCACATCTCCTGCGGATGCATTAAGGAGCAAATCACAGATTCACCTCAACTCAGACAGACAACTTTGAACCTAACTGTGCTGCCTTCAAATACAATATGATGAATCCTAAATTGAAGGCAGATCAGTCGAGGCAAGGGTAAGAAACATATCACATAATCCGCTTGTCTTAACCAAGCGCTGTGAGAGTCATTCAGAATTCAGATTAGAGTAACACGTCATGCTGCACCAGGGTCACCAGGTGCACCAGGTGCACCAGGGTCACCAGGGTCACCAGGGTCACCCAGGTGCACCAGGGTCACCAGGTGCATGAGGGTCACCAGGTGCACCAGGGTCACCAGGTGCACCAGGGTCACCAGGTGCACCAGGGTCACCAGGTGCGTGCACGAGGGTCACCTGGTGCATAAGGGTCACCAGGTGCACCAGGGTCACCAGGTGCACCAGGGTCACCGGATGCACCAGGGTCACCAGGTGCACCAGGGTGACCAGGTGCACCAGGGTCACCAGGTGCACCGGGGTCACCAGATGCACCAGGGTCACCAGGTGCGTGCACGAGGGTCACCAGGTGCACCAGGGTCACCAGGTGCGTGCACGAGGGTCACCATGTGCATGAGGGTCACCAGGTGCACCAGGGTCACCAGGTGCACCAGGGTCACCAGATGCACCAGGGTCACCAGGTGCACCAGGGTCACCAGGTGCACCAGGGTCACCAGGTGCGTGCACGAGGGTCACCAGGTGCACCAGGGTCACCAGGTGCGTGCACGAGGGTCACCAGGTGCATGAGGGTCACCAGGTGCGTGCACCAGGGTCACCAGGTGCACGAGGGTCACCAGGTGCACGAGGGTCACCAGGTGCGTGCACGAGGGTCACCAGGTGCGTGCACGAGGGTCACCAGGTACGTGCACGAGGGTCACCAGGTGCTTGCACGAGGGTCACCAGGTGCACGAGGGTCACCAGGTGCGTGCACGAGGGTCACCAGGTGCGTGCACGAGGGTCACCAGGTGCGTGCACGAGGGTCACCAGGTGCACGAGGGTCACCAGGTGCGTGCACGAGGGTCACCAGGTGCACCAGGTCACCAGGTGCGTGCACGAGGGTCACCAGGTGCACGAGGGTCACCAGGTGCGTGCATGAGGGTCACCAGGTGCGTGCACGAGGGTCACCAGGTGCGTGCACGAGGGTCACCAGGTGCGTGCACGACGGTCACCAGGTGCACGAGGGTCACCAGGTGCGTGCAGGAGGGTCACCAGGTGCACGAGGTCACCAGGTGCGTGCACGAGGGTCACCAGGTGCACGAGGGTCACCAGGTGCACGAGGGTCACCAGGTGCGTTCGTTGAATGACCTGAACCCTAGCTGACAGGGTAACCGGGTATGGAATACTGTACGGTCAAACGGTACGGTACGGGTACGGTACGGACATAATGGGATGGGCTTGTAAGAATACGGTAGTTCCAAATGGTACGGTACGGTCAAACGGTACGGGATACCGTCCGGGATTTTGCCAATACGGCTGTACCGGGTAACCCTGCCAGGTTCAGGGTGCGTTCATGAATGACCTGAACCCTAGCTGTCACAGAAATTATGAAAGGGCATGAAGTATGAAAAGGCAACCGCAACCGGCTGTTGATGAAAGGAGCTGTTGAGTGGACGCTACGACCGTGAGCCACTTGTTTTTGTTACAACGGCATAATGTCCTTTTCCTACAGAGCACCTCACTATGAGCCACTTTAAGTTTCAACCAGCATTATGTCCTACTAAGAGCGCGAAGCACCTCACCGTTATCTTCTTGTCGCTACAAACAGCAGCACAATAATGTCCTATTAAGAGCGTAAAGCATCTCACCGGCAGCGCCGCTTGGCAATTGCTCAGGGGAGCTTCTGATTAAGTGATCCCGTTTCCTCATCTTGGACGGAGGCTCCAGGCTCCGGCCTAGGTCCAGCATCTGGCTCAAGGCACGGCCCATGTGCTGGATTTTGGGGATAGAGCACTGCACCTCGCCCTGATGCAAGCATCGCGCCCCAATACCCTGCAGGGCCAATGGGCGCTGTGGTTGCTGCTGGCAGCCGCCTATGCCATGGCTTAAGTGAGAGGCCCGAGCCGCTTGCAAGACCAACGGGCGCGGCTGCTGCTGGGAGTAGTCATCAAGGCCTTGGCCCAACAGGTCATGCGCTCCGGCCCCTTGTAAGACCAAAGGGCGCGGCTGCTGCTGGGAGTAGTCGTCAAGGCCTTGGCCCAACAGGTCCAGCGCTCCGGCCCCTTGTAAGACCAAACGGCGTGGCTGCTGCTGGCACCTCTCTTCCTGTTGCCTTGGCGCCGGGTGCTGGCTCCGGCCCAACTCAAAAGTCTTATGAGGCGGATCAGGCTGTACCGACGCCCGGCGCTTGCCAGCGGATGACGTCACATTGTGTCGGACTGCAGCGGCAGCAGGAGGAACAGCAATGTCAGGATAATGTGCCTGTCAAGAAAATACTGTTGGACAGGGACAGAAACAGCAGCAGCAGCAAGAGTGACACCTTTCAGGACTGCAGTAGTGCATTTGGGCTGGGGGCATGCATGACCATGAAGGACAATGTTCACCAAATACTCTTAACATACGTTTTTGACAAGCAAAACTTTCGATTTTGCGCAAGCGCTTTCGATACGTGCCATGACAGTGTTCCCGTCGCTTCTCCAATCTCCATCACCGATCTCCATGTATGGACCTTCCAATCTTCCATCGGAACGCCCACCTAGCGGGTTACCGGTAACCACGTCTTGGCACTTCTGACACGCGCGTTCACGTTATGGCCCAGTGTGTTATCTATGCCAGTGTATGGTGTTCGTGTCATGATGGCGAAGGAGGCATAAAACACACGTTATTTTGTTAAGCGTTCCGATTCCTCTATCTGCCGGGGAGAAACCACTCAAACAATGTATTTCAAACTGCTCCTAGCAGCTTCTGGAGTGTACCAAAACAGGAACGCTTGGGTATCTAGAGACTGTGACCCACCTTCATCGGAGAGGAAATCATGAACATGTGCCTGCCGATACTCGTGCTGGGTGTCAGACGATGACGCGTTGGGCGATCCGACGGTTGGCAACTTTATCACCGTTGCCCGAGGTGTTCGTCCGTAAGCCGCTGCAGGTGCTGGTTCCTGTACAGATGATGACGAGCCCAGCGATAGCCGGCAGATGCGGTTGGCACGTTCCACCTTGGCAGCGGAAGGGCGGATTGGCTGGACACGCTGGCCGATGTCGGGCCCAGGAGGTACCGGGGCGCATGGATCACACCGGGGTGCGTATTCAAGCGTGTTGCTCTGGCGGGGCAGAATCATTGATTGCGAGATACCCGGCGGGGACGATTAATGGCGGGGTGTCAGTTTTGGTTACTGCTGCGCTCGTACTAGCACCGATGTGATCAATATTTGGGTGACAGAGGTCAGTTTGGCTCTTTTCTCCCGAAGCAAATGTTAGACAGTGGATGTGACAGTTTCACGTAGCTTTGTCCTCTACGCAGGGTTGCACGTGCGCGCGTTTCAAGTTTTCGACAGGACGAACTGATATGTGACAGCCAGGGTGGTGGAATATATGGTTGATCGCAGTCGTTCGTCAAGGTTATGGATACATGAATGGACGACTGAATGGAACAAGGGCTGCTGTGTGAGGAGAAGCGAGAATGTGTGGACGATGTTGGAGAGAGATGTCGAACTCAGAGATTGGATGTCATACGCTCACACCTGTCGTGATCGGGTCACATGTACTAAAGGAGTGACCATGTACGAGCGGCAGCTGCGTCGAACATGGTGAGACAACTTCAGTAACGCCTGATTTCGTTCACACGCCAAGATGAAAGAGGGATACTCCTGTGAGCCTGCGCAGCGTAGAATGGAGGAAATAAAGCAGGTTGCCGTGAGCGCCACCAGGCCAACATTTTCCGCCGGGCATTCACTCTTCTGACTCATTCCCAACGCCATTTTATTTGAATTTTATATTTACTCAGAGCACCGTCGGCACGGAGCTCAGTCCATAATAAGGATGTAGTTAATGTATTAATGAAGCTGTGGAAGGGACTAAGAGTAAGAAGGCAATGAAGTTACACCTCTGGACCACGCTAAAAAAAACACGGTCGCGTGGGTGCGCGCCCGGCTGACTAAGTATGAGTTGATGTGACTAAGTGTAAGTAACCTAGTTTATAATGGTGAATACTCGACGGACCCTGCTGAACTGGGCTGTTCAATTCCAGCTACCATGCATAGCCAGGACGGCAGGACCATGGTGAAGCAATGCCACCAGCAGTGCTGAGCCATTGCGCCGTATTTCATAAATCGTGTTGGTAATTACGGTTCCTTACTGGTTAAAGTAGCTAAATTTGCCTTGCAATTTCGGTGACTGAAACTCAGCTAGGTGATTCAGCCACCGTAAGGACCGTCATTGGCACAACACTGCATGCCACCCTACTATGTGAGGGGGCAAGAACATGGAACCCGGCGATCTAGACAGGGGGAGAGCGAAGATCGTGTAGTGGGTTCGATCTCTCAACCTCTGTGTATGGATGCCACCAGCGTTGATTATTAGACCATAAGTAACCAAGTGTAAGCAGATACGTGCAAGCTCGACCAAGGAGTACCTTGCATTCCAATATGTCAATGACATAACAACTCTGAGCCCTGCTAAAAAAGGCTCGGACGCGGGGGCGCCCAATGAAATGTCCTGTGGGGAGAAAATAAAGGAACTGAAGGGAAGAGGGAAAGAAGGAGAAGCACACAAAAGATAAAGATATACCCTCCCAAAAGGAAAAGGTGGCCCGAAATATTCCTGCCCCTCCCAGGCTTATTCCCCAAGAAGGCATTAAGAAAAGCAACAAACAATGCCTCAACAAAGCCTAGGACATCCTCAACAAAATCAGAGCCTCCCACCCAAGCATGCGCTGGTGTAACTGCTGAAAGTCTGTGGCGCCCTCTGGGAGGCATGTCCAACCCTGTCTCTCTAAACCTCTCCTTCACGCTAGTAGGGTATTGGAAGCAGACGTGCATCGCATCCTCCACATGCTCGCCATCTCCCCTTGCCCAACTAACACTGTTGGCAGCAACGTGTCTCACGCTCTTGACCGCTAAGCCTTGCTAACCGCACCGAGGCGCAACCGTAAGTTCGTGCACACACACTCAAGCGCACGCCATATTGCTTGTGCGGCTCCTAGTTTGCTTTACACGGCGCCCGCCATAGACTGGAACCTAGCGCAGTAGGCGGCCGCAGACTTGTGCTCGGTGGCGGGGTCCATGGGTCCTCTGCCAGTCGCCAGAAGTTGCACCTGCTCGTAGGCTGCGTCCACTAGATGTAGCACCTCATGGACGGTGAGCAGCTGCATGTCAGAAACTGCCTTTAAATTCAGAAACTGGAAAAGTTTTACCTGGTTGGGGTACAACAGTATGAATGGGTGTAATAATTATTTCCGCAGTTTTTTTATTAATTGTTTTAGAAATTTATAACAATTCCATTATTCTTGATGGAGTTACATGTAGTTGGCTAAGTGTAGCACAATAATTAACATTTAATCTTGCAAAGTCCCCGAAGGACCTGCTTTTTAGCTTCGCTTATGGTCTTTTTTTGCTCCAACCATGCAACATTTAATGTCGCATCTAAAAGACTTCGTCGCCTTACCCGGCAGGGAAATCTCGAGCGGCAAAAAAGGTAACATAACATTTGTAATAACTATGTTAATTTCGCTAGTCTTTTCCGATAAAAAAACTCGCTGTTAAAGACTTCTACTAAGATAAAAAAACAGAATGTCTTTTACTAGTTACATGTTTACAAATATTTTTATTACATTTGTTATATAATATATTAATATGAATTCAAAGTATTATTATCCAATTGGGTATTCGCACATTTCAAAAGAAAATAGTTTAAAAATGATTCAAACTCAATCATACTTAAATGTTGCCGATAATAGCGGTGCTCGTAAATTAATGTGTATTCGTGTTTTAGGTTGCAAATAAGGTAGTATTGGTGATATTAATACCGGTATTGCTAAAAGATGCTATTCCAAATATGCCAACTAAAATGTCCGTGCAGTTATTGTAACCAAAATCTGCATGGTCTGCTTAATCGCTGCAAGACTGGGCCAAGCAGACCATGCAAAATCTTCGCTTGGGGCCCGACTATTTTTTTTTGCAGGGGGGTAAAAGCATCGGTGTAAAATCTCGCCTTCTTGGGATTCCCCTATTTCTTGGGGAAGGTTTTACCCCCCCTCCATGGTCTGCTTGTGTTTTTTCTCTCTAGAAGACCATGCGAAACCTTCCCCTCTTTCTTTGCTTGGGGTCCCCCGCCCCCTCCTCCCTTACTTTGCTTGAGACCCCTCCATGGGGTGCTTGGGCCCCCAAGCAAAGCAAGGGAGGAGGGGGCGGGGGCTTTATTATTAATGGACTGAGCCCCAAATCAGCGGCCACGTCCACGTCGTAAGGCCCCCAGCCTCCGACCGCCGCCGCCCGTGTAGAAATTAGAAAATTTATAATTGTTTTCCCTCCTGCAAAACGTGGATCGGCCTCACACACTTTGGTGGCAGCTGCTCCACGCTCCCACTCCTTCAACGCCTCCATCAGCTCACCGCACCATGTGCGCCCTCCTGTGTTCTGTCGCAGCGCGAGCTGCATGTCGGCCGCCATGCATGCTGCCATGAGTGGGCTGTCTTGCTGTGCTGCTGGTGCCACCGCTACGTTGTAGACGTGCTGCCACCTGCATTTGAAGATGTGTGGTTCTATTCAGACTCCATCTATCCCTAAGTGTCTAAGGCATCAAGACACGCTTAAACTGTCGCTTCATTGGTGAGGCCTTACTCTCCAGCAACTGCTTAAATTAGTCATTGCACCTCAGCCATTCGCCTCGACGTTCCCTCCCAACATGCCACACTATCTCAGCCACTCGCCTGGACGTTCCCTCCCAACATGCCACACTATCTCAGCCATTCGCCTCGACGTTCCCTCCCAGCATGCCACACCATCTCAGCCACTCGCCTCGACGTTCCCTCCCAGCATGCCACACCATCTCAGCCACTCGCCTCAACGTTCCCTCCCAGCATCCCACACCATCTCAGCCACTCGCCTCGACGTTCCCTCCCAGCATGCCAAACTATCTCAGTTACTCGCCTCGACGTTCCCTCCCAACATGCCACACCATCTCAGCCATATAGCATCAATGATTGCTTAAACGATGTCCGCATGGTGAGGGAATTGTGCTTGAGATGTGAAGCCAGTGGATCCTGACTGCCAGTGGATCCTGACTGCCAGTGGATCCTGACTGCCAGTGGATCCTGACTGGCCCTGCAGTGGTCGCACTTCCGTGCCTTTCATTCATCATCAGCTGGTCATTTGGTCTAGCTACCGTACCCAATCGCTACAACCCCTTCCGGCCCACAAGCAGATGCTGCCCACTACTCCTAGCTACGAAGTCTCCAACCCTGCCAGACTCTCCCCCATCTCCTGAGTGTCCCCCCTTATTAGACCCATCGCACCTGTCTCACCAACAGCAAGGAATGTCTGATATTGTCCATGGCCATGGCTCAGGCCAAGGAAGCGGTGTCGGTCCAGGGTTCTAGCTCCGCGCCTCCACTGCCCTCGAGGCGATATGAGGGAAGACATGCATGCTTTGGTATTTTGTACCTCGAAACGTTGGAATATATACCGGTACCCAGAGAATAATTAAATAAATAAAAGCACTCTGAGGTCAGTGTGGGAACATATGGCTTCAGTTCAAGTTGTGAATATGATTTACATTGCAGAGGCCGATGAGCACAGCGAACAATTGAACGAAAGAGGCGCCACATGTTGTCATTATACTGCTGCACGTGCGGGAAAAAGATGGAAAGCCACCACCCTTAGGGCCTGTAAGGAAGCAACGTAGCTTGGCGCACCAGTGCCACCACCCTTAGGGCCGTTAAGGAAGCAACGTAGCTTGGCGCACCAGTGCCACCACCCTTAGGGCCGTTAAGGAAGCACGTAGCTTGGCGCACCAGTGCCACCACCCTTAGGGCCGTTAAGGAAGCAACGTAGCTTGGCGCACCAGTGCCACCACCCTTAGGGCCGTTAAGGAAGCAACGTAGCTTGGCGCACCAGCGCCACCACCCTTAGGGCCGTTAAGGAAGCAACGTAGCTTGGCGCACCAGCGCCACCACCCTTAGGGCCCTTAAGGAAGCAACGTAGCTTGGCGCACCAGTGCCACCACCCTTAGGGCCCTTAAGGAAGCAACGTAGCTTGGCGCACCAGTGCCACCACCCTAAGGGCCCTTAAGGAAGCAACGTAGCTTGGCGCACCAGTGCCCCCACCCTTAGGGCCGTTAAGGAAGTGTCAAACGTAGCTTGGCGCACCAGTGCCACCACCCTTAGGGCCGTTAAGGAAGCAACGTAGCTTGGCGCACCAGTGCCACCACCCTTAGGGCCGTTAAGGAAGCAACGTAGCTTGGCGCACCAGCGCCACCACCCTTAGGGC
The DNA here is from genome assembly GCA_037349105.1 of Limnomonas spitsbergensis. Lineage (NCBI taxonomy): Eukaryota > Viridiplantae > Chlorophyta > Chlorophyceae > Chlamydomonadales > Limnomonas > Limnomonas spitsbergensis. The sequence goes on from JAYJMM010000025.1 coordinate 292,773, forward strand.
CGTTAAGGAAGCAACGTAGCTTGGCGCACCAGCGCCACCACCCTTAGGGCCCTTAAGGAAGCAACGTAGCTTGGCGCACCAGTGCCACCACCCTTAGGGCCCTTAAGGAAGCAACGTAGCTTGGCGCACCAGTGCCACCACCCTAAGGGCCCTTAAGGAAGCAACGTAGCTTGGCGCACCAGTGCCACCACCCTTAGGGCCGTTAAGGAAGTGTCAAACGTAGCTTGGCGCACCAGTGCCACCACCCTTAGGGCCGTTAAGGAAGCAACGTAGCTTGGCGCACCAGTGCCACCACCCTTAGGGCCCTTAAGGAAGCAACGTAGCTTGGCGCACCAGTGCCACCACCCTAAGGGCCGTTAAGGAAGTGTCAAACGTAGCTTGGCGCACCAGTGCCACCACCCTTAGGGCCGTTAAGGAAGCAACGTAGCTTGGCGCACCAGCGCCACCACCCTTAGGGCCGTTAAGGAAGCAACGTAGCTTGGCGCACCAGTGCCACCACCCTTAGGGCCGTTAAGGAAGCAACGTAGCTTGGCGCACCAGTGCCACCACCCTTAGGGCCGTTAAGGAAGTGTCAAACGTAGCTTGGCGCACCAGTGCCACCACCCTTAGGGCCCTTAAGGAAGCAACGTAGCTTGGCGCACCAGTGCCACCACCCTTAGGGCCGTTAAGGAAGTGTCAAATGTAGCTTGGCGCACCAGTGCCACCACCCTTAGGGCCGTTAAGGAAGCAACGTAGCTTGGCGCACCAGCGCCACCACCCTTAGGGCCGTTAAGGAAGCAACGTAGCTTGGCGCACCAGTGCCACCACCCTTAGGGCCGTTAAGGAAGTGTCCAACGTAGCTTGGCGCACCAGTGCCACCACCCTAAGGGCCGTTAAGGAAGCAACGTAGCTTGGCGCACCAGTGCCACCACCCTTAGGGCCGTTAAGGAAGTGTCAAACGTAGCTTGGCGCACCAGTGCCACCACCCTTAGGGCCGTTAAGGAAGCAACGTAGCTTGGCGCACCAGTGCCACCACCCTTAGGGCCGTTAAGGAAGTGTCAAACGTAGCTTGGCGCACCAGTGCCACCACCCTTAGGGCCCTTAAGGAAGCAACGTAGCTTGGCGCACCAGTGCCACCACCCTTAGGGCCGTTAAGGAAGCACGTAGCTTGGCGCACCAGTGCCACCACCCTTAGGGCCCTTAAGGAAGCAACGTAGCTTGGCGCACCAGTGCCACCACCCTAAGGGCCGTTAAGGAAGCACGTAGCTTGGCGCACCAGTGCCACCACCCTTAGGGCCGTTAAGGAAGTGTCCAACGTAGCTTGGCGCACCAGTGCCACCACCCTTAGGGCCGTTAAGGAAGCAACGTAGCTTGGCGCACCAGCGCCACCACCCTTAGGGCCGTTAAGGAAGCAACGTAGCTTGGCGCACCAGCGCCACCACCCTTAGGGCCGTTAAGGAAGCAACGTAGCTTGGCGCACCAGTGCCACCACCCTAAGGGCCGTTAAGGAAGTGTCAAACGTAGCTTGGCGCACCAGTGCCACCACCCTTAGGGCCGTTAAGGAAGCAACGTAGCTTGGCGCACCAGCGCCACCACCCTTAGGGCCGTTAAGGAAGCAACGTAGCTTTGCGCACCAGTGCCACCACCCTTAGGGCCGTTAAGGAAGTGTCCAACGTAGCTTGGCGCACCAGTGCCACCACCCTAAGGGCCGTTAAGGAAGCAACGTAGCTTGGCGCACCAGTGCCACCACCCTTAGGGCCGTTAAGGAAGTGTCAAACGTAGCTTGGCGCACCAGTGCCACCACCCTTAGGGCCGTTAAGGAAGCAACGTAGCTTGGCGGACCAGTGCCACCACCCTTAGGGCCGTTAAGGAAGTGTCAAACGTAGCTTGGCGCACCAGTGCCACCACCCTTAGGGCCCTTAAGGAAGCAACGTAGCTTGGCGCACCAGTGCCACCACCCTTAGGGCCGTTAAGGAAGCACGTAGCTTGGCGCACCAGTGCCACCACCCTTAGGGCCCTTAAGGAAGCAACGTAGCTTGGCGCACCAGTGCCACCACCCTAAGGGCCGTTAAGGAAGCACGTAGCTTGGCGCACCAGTGCCACCACCCTTAGGGCCGTTAAGGAAGTGTCCAACGTAGCTTGGCGCACCAGTGCCACCACCCTTAGGGCCGTTAAGGAAGCAACGTAGCTTGGCGCACCAGTGCCACCACCCTTAGGGCCGTTAAGGAAGTGTCAAACGTAGCTTGGCGCACCAGTGCCACCACCCTTAGGGCCCTTAAGGAAGCAACGTAGCTTGGCGCACCAGTGCCACCACCCTTAGGGCCGTTAAGGAAGCACGTAGCTTGGCGCACCAGTGCCACCACCCTTAGGGCCCTTAAGGAAGCAACGTAGCTTGGCGCACCAGTGCCACCACCCTTAGGGCCGTTAAGGAAGCAACGTAGCTTGGCGCACCAGTGCCACCACCCTTAGGGCCGTTAAGGAAGCAACGTAGCTTGGCGCACCAGTGCCACCACCCTTAGGGCCGTTAAGGAAGTGTCAAACGTAGCTTGGCGCACCAGTGCCACCACCCTTAGGGCCCTTAAGGAAGCAACGTAGCTTGGCGCACCAGTGCCACCACCCTTAGGGCCGTTAAGGAAGCAACGTAGCTTGGCGCACCAGTGCCACCACCCTTAGGGCCGTTAAGGAAGCACGTAGCTTGGCGCACCAGTGCCACCACCCTTAGGGCCCTTAAGGAAGCAACGTAGCTTGGCGCACCAGTGCCACCACCCTTAGGGCCGTTAAGGAAGCAACGTAGCTTGGCGCACCAGTGCCACCACCCTTAGGGCCGTTAAGGAAGCACGTAGCTTGGCGCACCAGTGCCACCACCCTTAGGGCCCTTAAGGAAGCAACGTAGCTTGGCGCACCAGTGCCACCACCCTTAGGGCCGTTAAGGAAGTGTCCAACGTAGCTTGGCGCACCAGTGCCACCACATTTTTCATCCACGTGCACCTCGCTGAAACATTGCAGGGGTAGGGGGGTCTGGGTTTTTTGGACCATAAACACAACATGGGAGGAGGGGGGACCTGAACACCCTCATGGGGGGAGGGGGGACCTGAACACCCTCATGGGGGGAGGGGGGACCTGAACACCCTCATGGGGGGAGCGGGGACCTGGACACCCTCATGGGGGGGGGGGGGGACCTGAACACCCTCATGGGGGGAGGGGGGACCTGAACACCCTCATGGGAGGAGGGGGGACCTGAACACCCTCATGGGGGGAGGGGGGACCTGAACACCCTCATGGGGGGAGGGGGGACCTGGACACCCTCATGGGGGGGGGGGGACCTGAACACCCTCATAGGGGGAGGGGGGACCTGAACACCCTCATGGGGGGAGGGGGGACCTGAACACCCTCATGGGGGGAGGGGGGACCTGAACACCCTCATGAGGGGAGGGGGGACCTGGACACCCTCATGGGGGGGGGGGGGGGGGGGGGGACCTGAACACCCTCATAGGGGGAGGGGGGACCTGAACACCCTCATGGGGGGAGGGGGGACCTGAACACCCTCATGGGGGGAGGGGGGGCCCTGAACACCCTCATGGAAGGAGGGGGGACCTGAACACCCTCATGGGGGGAGAGGGGACCTGAACACCCTCATGGGGGGAGGGGGGACCTGAACACCCTCATGGGGGGAGGGGGGACCTGAACATGGGGGAGGGGGGGGACCTGAACACCCTCATGGGGGGAGGGGGGACCTGAACACCCTCATGGGAGGAGGGGGGACCTGAACACCCTCATGGGAGGAGGGGGGACCTGAACACCCTCATGGGGGGAGGGGGGACCTGGACACCCTCATGGGGGGGGGGGGGGCCTGGACACCCTCATGGGGGGGGGGGGGGGACCTGGACACCCTCATGGGGGAGGGGGGACCTGAACACCCTCATGGGGGGAGGGGGGACCTGAACACCCTCATGGGGGGAGGGGGGACCTGGACACCCTCATGGGGGGGGGGGGGGGGGGGGCTGAACACCCTCATAGGGGGAGGGGGGACCTGAACACCCTCATGGGGGGAGGGGGGACCTGAACACCCTCATGGGGGGAGGGGGGACCTGAACACCCTCATGGGGGGAGGGGGGACCTGAACACCCTCATGGGGGGAGGGGGGACCTGGACACCCTAATGGGGGGGGGGGGGGGGGACCTGAACACCCTCATAGGGGGAGGGGGGACCTGAACACCCTCATGGGGGGAGGGGGGACCTGAACACCCTCATGGGGGGAGGGTGGGCCCTGAACACCCTCATGGAAGGAGGGGGGACCTGAACACCCTCATGGGGGGAGGGGGGACCTGGACACCCTCATGGGGGGGGGGGGGGGGACCTGGACACCCTCATGGGGGGGGGGGGACCTGAACACCCTCATGGAAGGAGGGGGGACCTGAACACCCTCATGGGGGGAGAGGGGACCTGAACACCCTCATGGGGGGAGGGGGGACCTGAACACCCTCATGGGGGGAGGGGGGACCTGAACATGGGGGAGGGGGGACCTGAACACCCTCATGGGGGGAGGGGGGACCTGAACACCCTCATGGGAGGAGGGGGGACCTGAACACCCTCATGGGCGGAGGGGGGACCTGAACACCCTCATGGGGGGAGGGGGGACCTGGACACCCTCATGGGGGGGGGGGGGACCTGGACACCCTCATGGGGGGGGGGGGGGGACCTGGACACCCTCATGGGGGAGGGGGGACCTGAACACCCTCATGGGGGGAGGGGGGACCTGAACACCCTCATGGGGGGAGGGGGGACCTGGACACCCTCATGGGGGGGGGGGGGGGGGGGGCCTGAACACCCTCATAGGGGGAGGGGGGACCTGAACACCCCAATGGGGGTGGGGGGACCTGAACACCCTCATGGGGGGAGGGGGGACCTGAACACCCTCATGGGGGGAGGGGGACCTGAACACCCTCATGGGGGGAGGGGGGACCTGGACACCCTCATGTGGGGAGAGGGGACCTGAACACCCGCATCGGGGGAGGGGGGACCTGAACACCCTCATGGGGGGAGGGGGGACCTGAACACCCTCATGGGGGGAGGGTGGGCCCTGAACACCCTCATGGAAGGAGGGGGGACCTGAACACCCTCATGGGGGGAGAGGGGACCTGAACACCCTCATGGGGGGAGGGGGGACCTGAACACCCTCATGGGGGGAGGGGGGACCTGAACATGGGGGAGGGGGGACCTGAACACCCTCATGTGGGGAGGGGGGACCTGAACACCCTCATGTGGGGACGGGGGACCTGAACACCCTCATGTGGGGAGGGGGGACCTGAACACCCTCATGGGCGGAGGGAGGACCTGAACACCCTCATAGGAAGAGGGGGGACCTGAACACCCTCATGGAAGGAGGGGGGATCTGAACACCCTCATGGGGGGAGAGGGGACCTGAACACCCTCATGTGGGGAGGGGGGACCTGAACACCCTCATGGGGGGAGGGGGGACCTGAACATGGGGGAGGGGGGACCTGAACACCCTCATGGGGGGAGGGGGGACCTGAACACCCTCATGGGGGGAGGGGGGGCCTGAACACCCTCATGGGGGGAGGGGGGACCTGAACACCCTCATGGGGGGAGGGGGGACCTGAACACCCTCATGTGGGGACGGGGGACCTGAACACCCTCATGGGAGGAGGGGGGGCCTGAACACCCTCATGGGGGGAGGGGGGACCTGAACACCCTCATGGAAGGAGGGGGGACCTGAACACCCTCATGGGGGGAGGGGGGACCTGAACACCCTCATGGGGGGAGGGGGGACCTGAACACCCTCATGGGGGGAGGGGGGGCCTGAACACCCTCATAGGGGGAGGGGGGACCTGAACACCCTCATGGGGGGAGGGGGGGCCTGAACACCCTCAGGGGGGGAGGGGGGACCTGTACACCCTCATGGGGGGAGGGGGGACCTGAACACCCTCATGGGGGGAGGGGGGACCTGAACACCCTCATGGGGGTCGGGTGGACCTGAACACCCTCATGGGGGGAGGGGGGACCTGAACACCCTGATGGGGGTCGGGGGGACCTGAACACCCTCATGGGGGTAGGGGGGACCTGAACACCCTCATGGGGGGAGGGGGGACCTGAACACCCTCATGTGGGGACGGGGGACCTGAACACCCTCATGGGGGGAGGGGGGACCTGAACACCCTCATGGGGGGAGGGGGGACCTGAACACCCTCATAGGGGGAGGGGGGACCTGAACACTCTCATAGGGGGAGGGGGGACCTGAACACCCTCATGGAAGGAGGGGGGACCTGAACACCCTCATGGGGGGAGGGGGGACCTGAACACCCTCATGGGGGGAGGGGGGACCTGAACACCCTCATGGGGGGAGGGGGGACCTGAACACCCTCATTTTGTGTCCTTTTGCCAATAATTTGGACAGTATGGGGACAAGAAGATGGAACCCAGCAACCTGATAAAAAGTGCAGCGAAATCCCAGACTGTGTGACGGGTTGACACTTAGAACAAGATGTCCTAAGTAGGGGGGAGAGAGATTATTTTTCGGGTTCGATGCCTCAACCATTGGGGTTCCCACCACTATTGTCTCATGTCCATCCGCAGTTGTTTATCACACCATGCAAGCAGTCACCATGCATGCAGGCAGATCAGGCTGCAAGTACGATTTTTGGGGCCATCCCAAATGAATCCGCACAACTTATTCTTGGCTTCTAGCCCAGTTGCAGCGCCAGTCCGCTCTGGCTTACAGCATGGGGTGCATGGTCGGACCGTACATGCCATTAGCAGCCGCACAACCGCCTTATTCACATGCATGTTCAGTCACTAATTTAAGTGCGCTGTGTCAGTCAGTCCCCGGATGTCTTGTCAGCAAGGTGACCTAGGCCAACTGGTCCACTTCCTTGCTGCTGATGCAGTGAGCAACTCCCCATGGTAGCACGATATGAAAATGATATGTTGACTTACCATATTGTGCTACCTTGCAACTCCCTGGACAGCGCTGCTAGGACCTCTGTGATCCGCCATCAGGTAGTAACAAAGGATACCAGTAGAGCAGGACCTCCGACAGTAGCGCTTCAGCCTGCATGCTCCTTGCATCGACCCAGGAGCCACCCAGGCTGTCTAGCTGCCATGCACCCATGCAGCTGAATTTCCTGTCAAGAAAGCAGAGTGCAATGAATACCGTCATATATTTAACAGGAACATACATTCCCTTGTTCGGGGATCTGCTCGTTATTATCGGATAAGAAAACCTGTTGGACAATTTTGGGACTGCAGATTGACAGTTATCATGTCCAAATGTCCAGAAAAGGGTAGAAACGGAGATTTGGTTTCACCGTCCCCACTGATGACCGGTATCGATTAACAAAGTGCCATCGGTTGCGAAACCATTTTTATGTAGTGCGTATGCGCTGCTGCTTATTTCAAAGATGTTCAGCTGCTGTAGCGATCGGAAATGGCAGGCCCAAGGGTCGCTTGACATCCCCTCCCCGAGTCTGCGAGGACGATCCAAGTCGAGCCTGGAGGGCAGTAGAGAGAGTATGGAGATGCTTCGTGTGCTCTGATGCCTATCTGACTCTTAAAACAAGAGCCGCTGTTCCAGACTGCCTCCCAAACGTGTTGTACACTGCCCCTCGTGACGTGTGACCTTCGCTGCGGCAGCCGAGGATGCCCCTGGAGGCACATCCACCGCTATAAAATCCAAATTACATAAAGGGCAGATCTCTGCGTCACAGTCAGGTCGAGCCGGCCCTGGGGCCCTCCCCCATGCACCAGCGCCTGCTGCCTGTCCGTCACGGCGCATCAGCAGCAGCGGGGCTCGTCTCTACTCGAGGAGCATCATGCGCACCCTCTGGTGCGAACCCTATGACTAATATCACTGCAGACCAGTTCTGTTCCAGCCGATTTCTGGTTGCGGTTGGGGCGCCCAGGAGCAACAGCAGCAGATGCAGCAGCAGGAGCTATCACCATGTTCCTCACATCATGCCTTGAAACAATTCAAATCGTTAGTACCTGCATGGCTATGCCTCACCCACGCCCCTCGTTTGCCCTACCACCTCACCGCTTGCATGCAGCCCACACCTCCTGCCCTTGATCGCGAGCACACTGTTTGCCTAAATTACAGGAACACCTCTACAAGTCTTACGCAGTCCTGCTTTAGCCTTGTTGCATAGCAGCTTTCATTATCTGATCACTGCTGATGTACGGATAGCTGTCCGTGCCATATGCCCTCGCCAGCGCACCTCTGCATATACTTTTACTTTTTACATCGATGGTACAAATGAAGGACACTTCCAGGAGAGAGGGACAGGAGGGATATCTGTCAAGGACAGGCAAGGCAGGCATGGAAGCCATGCATGGCCATGCGGCCTATATGACCTAGGGTGTAGGGTCTAGGGTGTATGACCTAGGGTGTAGGTTATAGGGTGTATGACTAGGGTGTACTCATGCGGGAAGTGTATTCAGGCATGCTGATTCTTGGAATGTCATGCAGTGAGAAGCAGCCGTGTGACTAAACCCTTAAGCAGCCGTGTGACTAAACCCTTAAGCAGCCGTGACCAGCAGCCCATGTGGATGTGTGGATGGACAAGCCAGTATTGCAGTATCTCCGCCAGAAAGTGCATGCCCCAGGGGATGAGCCAGGGGAGCAGCGACTTAACCCAAAAGCAGCCGTGCGACTAAACCCTTGAGCAGCCGTGCGACTAACCCTTAAGCAGCCGTGCGACTAAACCCTTAAGCAGCAGTGCGGCTAAACCCTTAAGCAGCCGTGCGACTAACCCCTTAAGCAACCGTGCGACTAAACCCTTAAGCAGACATGTGACTAAACCGTGTTGACATATTTTTTTATCGCCCGTGTTTGTCGACTGAGGCCATAGATCGCCTAACAAAAAACACTGCTTCTCGCCCCCTCACACCCTGTCCCCTGTACTGCTTCTCGCCCCCTCACACCCTGTCCCCTGTACTGCTTCTCGCCCCCTCACACCCTGTCCCCTGTACTGCTTCTCGCCCCCTCACTCCCTGTCCCCTGTACTGCTTCTCGCCCCCTCACACCCTGTCCCCTGTACTGCTCCCCGCCCCCTCACACCCTGTCCCCTGTACTGCTTCTCGCCCCCTCACACCCTGTCCCCTGTACTGCTCCCCGCCCCCACATACCCTGTCCCCTGTACTGCTCCCCGCCTACACACAGCTGTTGTCACGATCTGGGACAGGGGGGTCAAGGCCAGCTGTTGTCACGATCTGGGACAGGGGGGTCAAGGCCAGCTGTCTTTGCCCCTGTACTGCTCCCCGCCCCCACACACCCTGTCCCCTGTACTGCTCCCCGCCCCAACACACCCTGTCCCTTGTACTGCTCCCCGCCCCCACACACCCTGTCCCCTGTACTGCTCCCCGCCCCCACACACCCTGTCCCCTGTACTACTCCCTGCAACAGGTCGCCACCATGTTGCACTCCCCTGCACCTACTTCCCGCTCACACACGCCCCTTCTCCCCTCCCCGCCCCAACGCACCCTGTCCCCTGTACTGCTCCATGCGATAGGTCGCCGCTACACTACACTCCCCTGCACTTACTTCCCACTCTCACACGCCCCTTCTCCCCTCCCTGCCCCAACGCACCCTGTCCCCTGTACTGCTCCATGCAACAGGTCGCCGCTACACTACACTCCCCAGCACCTTCTTCCCGCTCACACACGCCCCTTCTCCCCTCCCTGCCCCAACGCACCCTGTCCCCTGTACTGCTCCATGCAACAGGTCGCCGCTACACTACACTCCCCTGCACCGCCCCCATGCTCGCGTGGCAGGCCCCAGACCCATCAGGCTCCCCCCAAGGCCTGCCGCATTGGGCGCCGACTTCCCCAGGCACCCCGTGGCGCTCCGGTGCGTCATACCCAGCTCGGAATATCGAGCCTTACCCCTCAGGAAGCTCTGAGGAGGACAGCAGCTCTGATGACGACTTCCTTCCGATGCCCTCGGGAGCTGCGCTGCCAGCACAGCCGCAGTTCCCGGTTCAGCTTCGCCAGCGGGGCCCCTCCACCCTGGCAACGGGGCTGACGCGGCCTGCCGCACCTCCCCCTGTGGAGGCATGCCCGCCTGGGACCAGCGGCAGGGACCATCTGCGGCCAGAGGCCAAGGGTGAGAGCAAACCCTAATACCCTAACAGGAAACCCTAAACCCTAGTACCCTGCGAGTGGAGCATCCATGCACTCATATCCATACACACATTCACTCGCCCGCTCGCGCTCACAGGCCCACTCACTGTCAATCACACATTCGGTCACACGTATATCCACACACACACTCACCGGCTCACTCACACTCTCCCGCTCTTACATCCACACACATCCATTTTCCCACTCCCTCACACTTAAATTCGCTCACAAACATGCACTCACCACTCACTCTCTCACTCTCACTCGCCCACCCACTCTCACTCGCCCATCCACTCTCACTCGCCCACTTAATCTCATGCATGCTAGCATGGAGCATAATTTATCTTGTACGTTGTAGGGACACTTTGCGCGCCATTTCTATTTGTTTTTCAAGTTGCGCATAATAAAGTGTGGACATTTGTTTTTGTTATTTTCCTATTCTGTCCGACGGCGTCACCCTGCACGTCATCCTTGGTAGCTGCATGGGAGCTGCATGGGAGCTGCATGGGGAGCTACATGGGAGCTACATGGGAGCTGCATGGGAGCTGCATGGGAGCTGCACGTGATCCTTGGGAGCTGCATGTGAGCTGCATGTGAGCTACATGGTAGCTGCATGGGAGCTGCATGGGCGCTGCTCGTGATCCTTGGTACCTGCATGGGAGCTGCATGGGAGCTGCACGTGATCCTTGGGAGCTGCATGTGAGCTGCATGTAAGCTACATGGTAGCTGCATGGGAGCTGCATGGGCGCTGCTCGTGATCCTTGGTACCTGCATGGGAGCTGCATGGGAGCTGCACGTGATCCTTGGGAGCTGCATGTGAGCTGCATGTGAGCTGCATGTGACCCTTCATAGCTGCATGGGAGCTGCGTAATCTGATTTGCAGTCTTATGTGGGTCTAACATCAGCTGCATGGGCCCCTTAAGAGGAGGAGGGGGCATGACTGGTGCTGTTGCATCTGGAGATGTCGCTGGCAGGACAAAGATGAAAAGTCTTTTCCGATTATGAGCTGACTCAGAGCTGCTGTTGGTAGCCGCTGGCCCCTGTTGGCAGGCCCCATGAAGGCATAGTCACTTGTGTCAATGCAGCCCTTGTGCTTCATAAATACCGGTATGTAGCTCGCCAGCCTGTCCAGTGCTTGAAAGACATGGTTTACCTAAACCCTAGTCCTGTGTTCTGTGTTGTGGGATGCCTGCCAAGCTGGCCAGCCTGTCCAACATGCCGGCACTCGTAAAACAAGTTTGACTCAAAGCCTAATCCTGTTTTATATTCCCACTGCAGGTCGTGTGACCCCTGCCAAGCTGGCAAGCCTGTCGAACCTACTCAGAATGCCACTGCCCATGCTGCAGCGCCTCCTTGAGGTGAGGCTGCTTTTGTGTCTCTGACTGGGGCTGGTGTTTGTGTGGGTGGGTGCAGGCTGGGACAGGGGGGGGTGAGGGGGGAGGTGCCCATGCTGCAGCGCCTCCTAGAGGTGAGGTTGCTCCTTGTCATTGGCTGGGACAGGGGGGGGGGGGCCCAGTTCTTGTGCTGGCTGTGACAGGGGGGATGGGCCCGGTTCTTATCGTTGGCCGTGACATGGAATTTGGGATGGAGGGGGGTCCGGCTAATACTTGTTACCGGCTGGGACACGAGGGTGGGGTGGGCGAGTTACTGTGGCTGGACAGAACTGGTGTGGGGGTGGAGGGCCGGCTACTGGACTGTGCTGGGATAGGGGGTGGGAGCCCGTTGTTTTCTCGGGCTGGGACAAGGTGGGTAAAGACACTTGTTGTCTCTGGCTGGAACAGGGGGGTGGGAGCCCGTTGTTTTCTCGGGCTGGGACAAGGTGGGTAAAGACACTTGTTGTCTCTGGCTGGAACAGGGGGGTCAAGGCCAGCTGTTGTCACGATCTGGGACAGGGGGGTCAAGGTCAGCTGTGAGGGGGTCGATTTTGGGGGGCAGGGACCAAAGGAGGGGAACATGGTAGTGGCTCCAGGTGTGTGTGCTTCAGGCCTTTGCGGCCCTCCTTTTCGAAAATTCGAATTTAAATGTGTGGGGCGTTACATGGTTCTCGATATGCAGTATGAACTGAGTCGTGTGTCCCCTCTCCTCCCCTCTCCTCCCCTCTCCTCCCCTCTCCTCCCCTCTCCTCCCCTCTACGGTACTGCAGGGACCCCCCTCATCTCTTCAGTTAACACCGGCGCTGCTGTATCTGGTGCCTGATATTTTTGTATTGAGTCATGCTTCTTTGGTCATTCCTCCCCTACGGTCCGTAGCTTGCCCTGTCCCCTTTCCTCCCCTCTACTGTCCCTATGCTATCATAAGCACGTTACTGATTATGTTAGTGCGCTTCAGCTACAATACGACTGCAGCACAGCCTACGGCCGTGGGGGCCTGGTGCAGCAAGCCCTACTGCTATGGCCGCTGGCCGTGCGCCGGTCTAGGTTTCATCCCAGGTGGCCCAGTAATGGCCGCCCGGTGGCCCCGGAGTGCTGCTCTGGCACGCACTTAAATATACACTGAAGCACCTACTCACTCGCAGCTATCACCAGCGCTGCCCTACCCTGCCCAGTCCCCTTTCCGCATGATGACGTCTCTCCCTTCTCCCTCTTCTGTCACTTAGCTCTGCGCAACCCCCTCCTCACATCTATCACCGGCGCAGCTGTATCAGGGCCTGTTGATCTTGCATTACGGCATGGATCCTTCTGCCTTTCCTCCCCTGCGCTGCCATAACCTGCCCCTGGCCCTCCTACCTGCCTTTCCTCCCATGCGCTGCCATAACCTGCCCCTGGCCCTCCTACCTGCCTTTCCTCCCATGTGCTGCCATAACCTGCCCCTGGCCCCCCTACCTGCCTTTCCTCCCATGTGCTGCCATAACCTGCCCCTGGCCCCCCTACCTGCCTTTCCTCCCATGCGCTGCCATAACCTGCCCCTGGCCCCCCTACCTGCCTTTCCTCCCCTGTGCTGCCATAACCTGCCCCTTCTCCCCTGTTCTCCCCTGTTCACCCCTGTTCACCCCTGTTCACCCCTGTTCTCCCCTGCTCTCCCCTGTTCTCCCCTGTACACCCCTGTTCACCCCTGTTCGCCCATGTTCGCCCATGTTCGCCCATGTTCGCCCATGTTCGCCCCTGTTCTCACCTGCTCTCCCCTGTTCTCCCCTACTCTCCCCTGTTCACCCCTGTTCTCCCTTGTTCTCCCATCTTCACCCCTGTTCTCCCATGTTCGCCCATGTTCGCCCCTGTTCGCCCCTGTTCACCCTTGTTCACCCCTGTTCACCCCTGTTCTCCCATGCTCTCCCCTGTTCTCCCCTGTTCACCCCTGTTCTCCCATGTTCGCCCCTGTTCACCCCTGTTCTCCCATGTTCGCCCTTGTTTGCCCCTGTTCACCCCTGTTCTCGCCTGTTCACCCCTGCTCTCTCATGCTCTCCCCTGCTCTCCCCTGCTCTCCCCTGTTCACCCATGTTCTCCCCTGCTCTCCCCTGCTCTCCCCTGTTCACCCATGTTCTCCCCTGCTCTCCCCTGTTCACCCCTGTTCACCCATGTTCACCCATGTTCTCCCCTGCTCTCCCCTGTTCTCCCCTGTTCACCCCTGTTCTCCCCTGTTCTCCCCTGTTCACCCCTGTTCACCCCTGTTCTCCCATGCTCTCACCTGTTCTCCCTTGTTCTCCCATGGTCACCCATGTTCAGCCTTGTTCTCCCATTTCTCCCAAGTTCTCCCCTGTTCACCCATGTTCTCCCCTGTTCACCCCTGTTCTCCCCTGTTCTCCCCTGTTCACCCCTGTTCACCCCTGTTCTCCCATGCTCTCACCTGTTCTCCCTTGTTCTCCCATGGTCACCCATGTTCACCCATGTTCAGCCTTGTTCTCCCATTTCTCCCAAGTTCTCCCCTGTTCACCCATGTTCTCCCCTGTTCACCCCTGTTCTCCCCTGTTCACCCCTTTTCTCCCATGTTCTCCCCTGCTCTCCCCTGTTCTCCCCTGTTCTCTAATGTTCTCCCCTGTTCTCCAATGTTCTCCCCTGCTCTCCCCTGTTCTCCCTTGTTCTCCCCTGCTCTCCCCTGTTCTTACCTGTTCTCCCATGTTCTCCCTTGTTCACCCCTGTTCTCCCCTGCTCTCCCCTGTTCTCACTTGTTCACCCATGTTCACCCTTGTTCTCCCCTGTTCGCCCATGTTCTCCCCTGTTCTCCCCTGCTCTCCCCTGTTCACACATGTTCTCCCATGTTCACCCATGTTCACCCCTGTTCTCCCATGTTCACCCCTGTTCTCCCCTGCTCTCCCCTGTTCTCCCCTGTACACCCTTGTTCACCCCTGTTCTCCCATGTTATCCCATGTTCGCCCCTGTCCGCAACTGTTCTCCACTGTTCACCCCTGTTCTCCCCTGCTCTCCCCTGTTCTTACCTATTCTCCCATGTTCTCCCATGTTCACCCCTGTTCTCCCATGTTCTCCCCTGTTCACCCCTGCTCTCCCCTGCTCTCCCCTGCTCTTACTTGTTCTCCCATGTTCTCCCATGTTCACCCCTGTTCTCCCATGCTCTCCCCTGCTCTCCCCTGTTCTCCCATATTCTCCCATGCTCTCCCCTGCTCTCCCCTGCTCTCCCATGTTCTCCCCTGTTCACCCCTGTTCACCCCTGTTCTCCCCTGTTCTCCCCTGCTCTCCCCTGCTCTCCCATATTCTCCCATATTCTCCCATATTCTCCCATGTTCTCCCCTGTTCACCCCTGTTCTCCCCTGTTCTCCCCTGCTCTCCCCTGCTCTCCCATATTCTCCCATATTCTCCCATGTTCTCCCCTGTTCACCCCTGTTCTCCCCTGTTCACCCCTGTTCTCCCCTGCTCTCCCCTGCTCTCCCCTGCTCTCCCCTGCTCTCCCATGTTCTCCCCTGTTCACCCATGTTCTCCCCTGCTCTCCCCTGTTCTCACCTGTTCTCCCATGTTCACCCCTGTTCACCCCTGTTCTCCCCTGCTCTCCCCTGTTCTCCCCCGCTCTCCCCTGTTCTCCCATGTTCACCCATGTTCACCCCTGTTCTCCCCTGTTCACCCCTGCTCTCCCCTGTTCTCCCATGTTCACCCCTGTTCACCCCTGTTCTTCCCTGCTCTCCCCTGTTCTCACCTGCTCTCCCATGTTCTCCCCTGTTCTCCCCTGTTCTCCCCTTCGTGTCCCTAAGCTCTGCATACCCCCCTCCTCTCTTCAGTTATCTCCGGCCCTGCTGGATCTGGAGCCTGCTGATTTTGAATTGAGGCATGCTTCCTTATGTCATTCCTCCCCTCGGCTATGTTGCTGTCCTTGCCCCCTTGCCGCCCATCCACTGCAACTGATCTCTATGTCACCCCCTCTCATTCAGTTATCTCCTGCGCTGCTGGATCCAGATCCAGCTGATCTTGAAACCCACCTTTCTGCCTTGGCGGCCGAGCTGCAGCTTCCGTGGCGAGTGGTGACAGCAATGATGTGCCATCAGGTGCTTGGGGTGCAATTGGGCAAAGAGTGTCAGAAGTGTGGCTGTCGTGTGTGGCCATTAGGCTTCCGTGGCGAGTGGTGACAGCGATGATGTGCCACCAGGTGAAAACGGGTCTGCTGTTGTTTGCATTTTTATCCGGTCGCTGCTTCAATCAGCAAAACACAATGCCTATCACTCTCCCGGGGGACTTGGCCACAGGTTGGTCTCTTTCACTGAAACATAAATGACTTTCCTTTTCTTGTTCTGTGTGTGCTGCCCCTGCCTCAATCAGCGAGATAAGATGCACTGTCCCGGGGGACTTGGTCGCTCTGACTGTTATTCTATTGTTATGTTTGGGCTGTGCGGCAACCAATCACACTTCATGCTCAGCGTCCTGCCTAGGGAGCTGGCCTGCCATAAAAAACGCATCTGGTCCATCTTCTAACCTTCATGCTGCTGCCGTGCTCCTGCTGCTCCCATCAGCCGAACATGATGCTCAGTGTCCAGCCGGGGGAGCTGGCTGCGCGTGTCGCAGCTCTAACAGCACAGATGTGCTCAGTCAAGACCGGTGGCAGCATGACTGAGGAGCAGGTCGCGAGATGGGCAGCATGCACTCCCTCAGTGCTAGCACGTGACCCTAAGGTATGTCCTCAGACGCGGGTGGCGGCTCTGACTGCACGGATGAGTGTGCTTAGGGATGGATGTGTCATATATGTGGAGCAGTTGTTCGTTGGCTGTGCTTCAGTATCAAGGCTGCATGTCACCTCCCTCCTCTCCTACCCCTGTCCCCCCAACCTCAACCAGTTTGGTGGCGGATATCGACAGCTGGCTGTGCTACTGGGCCTGGTGGGGGCAAAATGCCTGTCCCCTGTCCTTTGACAGACCTGCCTCTGTCTCCCCATGGCCCCATCACAGTCGGTTCGGCGGCGGATGTGCAAGCTGGCTGTCCTGCTGGGCCTGGTGGGACGAGCGACCGCCGTGGCCCGACTGGTGTCTCTGGAACCGCAGTTCCTCACAGACTCGTACCGCTCCCTACAGGGACGGCTGCAGGTGTGAACAAGCAGTACGGGTACCGCTTTGTGTACTTCTGTGTTGCAGCCTCCACGCAATACATTGCACCTGTCAGTACAACACATAATGACACGATGCGGTGTAGCGCGTGCTTAGGAATCTTGAATGGAATAAAGTGAAAGTGTGGAATGTGCGTCCCGCCTCCTGACACCCACCCTACCTTGCCAGCTGGGTATGTGCGCCGTTGTTCTTTCTAATTGGCAGACGAAACACGGCGAATTGCGAACCTCCACATCCCCCTTGATCCTCTCCCTTGTCCTTTCTCTTTGCCTCCCTCTCCCCCTCCCCCTCCCCCTCCCCCTCCCCCTCTCAGTGCCGAAAGGACATTTTTTTGACGCTGCTCTCTCACACAATCTCTTCCTTGCCCTCCCTTCTTCCCTTCCTCCCTCACCCCCCTACAGTATCTCTTCCCCCCCCTCCTCCCCTCCCTCCTCTCCTCCCTACCTCCCTACCTCCCTCCCTCCCTCCCCATCCTCCCTCCTAGATTATCTCCTTCCTCTCTCCCACCCTTCCCCTCCTCCCTCCTCAACTCCCTCCCCCTCCCCCGTCCTCACTCCTCACCTCCTCCCCCCCTCCACCCACTCTCCCCCCTACTCCCAACCGGACATGTGTCTGCTCCTGCGTCGTCCCATGCACCAGATCCAAGGCATGGTGGCCAGGCAGCCGCGCATCGCCCTCCTGGGAACGAGGGTGTTCAACAATAGGCTCAAGGTGGGTCAGGGTGGGTCAGGGTGGGTCAGGGTGGGTCAGGGTGGGTCAGGGTGGGTCAGGGTGGGTCAGGGTGGGGAGGATTTACGCATTGGTAGAGTTTGAAGTTAGGCTAAGCGCTCCTAGAGGTTGAGCTCACCATCTCAAGGGTTGGAAGGCGCATGTTCAACAACATGCTTTAGGTGGGGCAGAGGGGTCAGGGTTTCAGTTCTACATTGGATACGTTGCTACAGTTTGAGCTCAAGAACTCCAGGGTTGGAAAAGGGTGCTAAACAATAGGCTCAAGATGGGAAAATGGGCCGAGGGCTTATCTTACATGTACATTGGTAGAGTTTGACTTCACCATGTCAAGGGCTGGGACAAGGGTGATGAAGTGATCAAAAACGGGCTGAAGGTGGGTAAGGGGGATCAGGGTTTGTGTAGCCAGTATGTTGGCAGAGTTTGAACTCACCAACCCTTGTTCACACCCTCATTCACCCCTTTGTTCACACCTTCACACAGATCCTGCAGGCTAGCCTGGGCAAGCAGTACATCCATATCGTCACCCTGGTGGTCAAGTCCCTGGCGCTGTTGATCACCAAGATGGAGCTGTCCACACCCTCGTCCACACCTGCCCCACGCAGATCCTACAGGCTATCCTGGGCAAGCGGTACATCCATATCGTCACCTTGGTGGTCAAGTCCCCGGCGCTGCACATCACTGAAATATGGTCATTCACACCCTCGTCCACATCTTCGTTCTCACCCCCGTTCACACCTGCCCCACGCAGATCCTGCAGGCTATCCTGGGCAAGCGGTACATCCATATCGTCACCTTGGTGGTCAAGTCCCCGGCGCTGCACATCACTGAAATATGGGCATTCACACCCTCGTCCACATCTTCGTTCTCACCCCGTTCACACCTGCCCCACGCAGATCCTACAGGCTATCCTCGGCAAGCGGTACATCCATATCGTCACCCTGGTGGTCAAGTCCCCGGCGCTGCTGATCACCGAGATGGACTCAGCTCGGCAGGTTTTCACCGGACTCCGGAACATGTTGGGAGTCACAGAGGGCGTGGTGTATGCAATGGTAAGTGTGAAGGGCACGGCTGGGTGTGAACGGTTGGTGTGAGCAGTATTGGTTCCAGGGCGCAGAGGAGTCAAGGGGATCCATGTGGACGGCGTTTTGATCAGGGGGGGCGTCAGATATTAAATTGGGTAACACAAAAATCACACACTGGGCTGGGAGGTAGTACAAAGCTCAGGGGAATGGCACACTTGCTCAGACAAGGAGGGGCAGAGAAGCTTGAGTATCCCGTAGGGCTTCTCATAGATTTGATGGCCTTCCCTCGGGCTTTAAATTTCATTTATTTTAATGCTGCCCACAGCGCAAACTGTTGACAATGACTCTTAATTTCCGACTGAAAACTGGCGCTCACAATCCATACTTCGTAAATGCATGGTTCCCTCGACCCCGCACAATGTTAATTATGAGGCAAGGCAAAGCAAGTCTTTGGTAGGGCCTCCATGCATACTCTCCCACCCATCCTGCCCCGCCCACCCTTTTCTGGGCAGGTGTGCCATTCCCCTGAGCTTTCTGTCTTACCCTGGCTGCCCGGCTCCACTAAAAAAAGATAGCAGCTGAACTACCCTGTCCTTCCTTTTCTGAGCAGGTGTGCCATTCCCCTGAGCTTCTGTCTACGGCTCTGACTCGCCTGGCTCAGCGGTATCGCAGGGTGAGCAGGGGGGGGGGGTCTCAGGTACAGCGTAGGGTGAGCGAGGGCGGGTGGTGTTGGGGTATATTGGGGTTGTCCTGCTGGGTGTGTAGGGTGTGGGGTTTCATGTATACAGGAGGGCGTACGGTTCCATTACTAGTGCAGGGTGCAGGGTTCCCTAGCACTGCGGTATCGCAGGGTGAGCAAGTGGGGTGGGGGGGGCGTTGGGGTAATTTGGGGTTGTCCTGCTGGGTGTGTAGGGTTTCATGGATAGGGGAGGGCATACGGCTGACGGCTCCATGCCTAGTGCAGGGTGTAGGGCTGCCTGGCTCAGCGGTATCGCTGGGTAAGCTATTGGGGGGGGGGGAGTTGGGACGGTTTCAAGTATAAAGGAATGGCTTGCAGGTTCTGATCTGCCTTGCATGGCTTGCAGGTGCTGACCTGCCTTGCATGGCTTGTAGGTGCTGACCTGCCTTGCATGGCTTGTAGGTGCTGACCTGCCTTGCATGGCTTGCAGGTGCTGACCTGCCTTGCATGGCTTGTAGGTGCTGATCTGCCTTGCATGGCTTGTAGGTGCTGACCTGCCTTGCATGGCCTGCAGGTGCTGACCTGCCTTGCATGGCTTGTAGGTGCTGACCTGCCTTGCATGGCTTGCAGGTTCTGATCTGCCTTGCATGGCTTGCAGGTGCTGACCTGCCTTGCATGGCCTGCAGGTGCTGACCTGCCTTGCATGGCTTGTAGGTGCTGATCTGCCTTGCATGGCTTGCAGGTTCTGATCTGCCTTGCATGGCTTGCAGGTGCTGACCTGCCTTGCATGGCTTGTAGGTGCTGACCTGCCTTGCATGGCTTGTAGGTGCTGACCTGCCTTGCATGGCTTGCAGGTGCTGACCTGCCTTGCATGGCTTGTAGGTGCTGATCTGCCTTGCATGGCTTGTAGGTGCTGACCTGCCTTGCATGGCCTGCAGGTGCTGACCTGCCTTGCATGGCTTGTAGGTGCTGACCTGCCTTGCATGGCTTGCAGGTTCTGATCTGCCTTGCATGGCTTGCAGGTGCTGACCTGCCTTGCATGGCCTGCAGGTGCTGACCTGCCTTGCATGGCTTGTAGGTGCTGATCTGCCTTGCATGGCTTGCAGGTTCTGATCTGCCTTGCATGGCTTGCAGGTGCTGACCTGCCTTGCATGGCTTGTAGGTGCTGACCTGCCTTGCATGGCTTGCAGGTTCTGACCTGCCTTGCATGGCTTGCAGGTGCTGACCTGCCTTGCATGGCTTGTAGGTGCTGATCTGCCTTGCATGGCTTGCAGGTGCTGACCTGCCTTGCATGGCTTGTAGGTGCTGACCTGCCTTGCATGGCTTGCAGGTTCTTATCTGCCTTGCATGGCTTGCAGGTGCTGACCTGCCTTGCATGGCTTGTAGGTGCTGATCTGCCTTGCATGGCCTGCAGGTGCTGACCTGCCTTGCATGGCTTGCAGGTGCTGACCTGCCTTGCATGGCTTGCAGGTGCTGACCTGCCTTGCATGACTTGCAGGTTCTGATCTGCCTTGCATGGCTTGCAGGTGCTGACCTGCCTTGCATGGCTTGTAGGTGCTGATCTGCCTTGCATGGCCTGCAGGTGCTGACCTGCCTTGCAAGGCTTGCAGGTGCTGACCTGCCTTGCATGGCTTGCAGGTGATGACCTGCCTTGCATGACTTGCAGGTGCTGATCTGCCTTGCATGGCTTGCAGGTGCTGACCTGCCTTGCATGGCTTGCAGTTGCTGATCTGCCTTGCATGGCTTGCAGGTGCTGACCTGCCTTGCATGGCTTGCAGTTGCTGACCTGCCTTGCATGGCTTGCAGGTTCTGATCTGCCTTGCATGGCTTGCAGGTGCTGACCTGCCTTGCATGGCTTGCACGTGCTGACCTGCCTTGCATGGCTTGCAGGTGCTGACCTGCCTTGCATGGCTTGTAGGTGCTGATCTGCCTTGCATGGCTTGAAGGTGCTGACCTGCCTTGCATGGCTTGCAGGTGCTGACCTGCCTTGCATGGCTTGCAGTTGCTGACCTGCCTTGCATGACTTGCAGGTTCTGATCTGCCTTGCATGGCTTGCAGGTGCTGACCTGCCTTGCATGGCTTGCAGTTGCTGATCTGCCTTGCATGGCTTGCAGGTGCTGATCTGCCTCGCATGGCCTGCAGGTTCTGATCTGCCTTGCATGGCTTGCAGGTGCTGACCTGCCTTGCATGGCTTGCAGGTGCTGATCTGCCTTGCATGGCTTGCAGGTGCTGATCTGCCTTGCATGGCTTGCAGGTGCTGACCTGCCTTGCATGGCTTGCAGGTGCTGACCTGCCTTGCATGGCTTGCAGTTGCTGATCTGCCTTGCATGGCTTGCAGGTGATGACCTGCCTTGCATGGCTTGCAGGTGCTGATCTGCCTTGCATGGCTTGCAGGTGATGACCTGCCTTGCATGGCTTGCAGGTGCTGACCTGCCTTGCATGGCTTGCAGGTGCTGATCTGCCTTGCATGGCTTGCAGGTGCTGACCTGCCTTGCATGACTTGCAGGTTCTGATCTGCCTTGCATGGCTTGCAGGTGCTGACCTGCCTTGCATGGCTTGCAGGTGCTGACCTGCCTTGCATGGCTTGCAGGTGATGACCTGCCTTGCATGGCTTGCAGGTGCTGACCTGCCTTGCATGGCTTGCAGGTGCTGACCTGCCTTGCATGGCTTGCAGGTGATGACCTGCCTTGCATGGCTTGCAGGTGCTGACCTGCCTTGCATGGCTTGCAGGTGCTGACCTGCCTTGCATGGCTTGTAGGTGCTGATCTGCCTTGCATGGCCTGCAGGTGCTGATCTGCCTTGCATGGCTTGCAGGTGCTGACCTGCCTTGCATGGCTTGCAGGTGCTGACCTGCCTTGCATGGCCTGCAGGTGCTGATCTGCCTTGCATGGCTTGCAGGTGCTTACCTGCCTTGCATGGCTTGCAGGTGCTGATCTGCCTTGCATGGCCTGCAGGTGCTGATCTGCCTTGCATGGCTTGCAGGTGCTGATCTGCCTTGCATGGCTTGCAGGTGCTGACCTGCCTTGCATGGCTTGCAGGTGCTGATCTGCCTTGCATGGCTTGCAGGTTCTGATCTGCCTTGCATGGCTTGCAGGTGCTGACCTGCCTTGCATGGCTAGCAGGTGCTGACCTGCCTTGCATGGCTTGCAGGTGCTGACCTGCCTTGCATGGCTTTCAGGTGCTGATCTGCCTTGCATGGCTTGCAGTTGCTGACCTGCCTTCAATGGCTTGCAGGTGTACCGCGCGTTGCCCCCTGGCTGCCAGCATGCACTTGAGGCCGGGATAATTGGATACGTGTCTCTTTGTCCCCTTTCGCTGCAGTTGTATTGCGCGTTGCAGGCTAGCATCACTTGGAGTGATTAGATGCGGGTATCTCACTCCCATTTTGCTGCACGTGTATCGTGTGTTGCAGGGTCAGCATCACTGATAGTGATGAGATTATGAGAGGCGGGTTCCTTCATCCCCATTTGCTGCACGGGGCGTGTATCGTGCGTTGCAGACTTGCAGCACTTTGAGCGAGGATTGCCAGCCAGGTGCATGTTCCTTACTTTCTTACTCTCTATATATGTGGTGTAGGTCTACCGCGCGTCGCAGGCTTGCAGCACTTTACGTGAGGAATTTTAGATGCCTGTAGTTTACTTTATTTAATTCCCATATGCTTGCAGGTGTATCGCGCGTTGCAGGCCTGCAGTGTGTAGTATTGGAGAGGATTGTGAGGTGCCTGTTTCGTGTTTCGTCTTAATCTCTATATGTGTTGCAGGTGTATCGCGCATTGCAGGCATGCGGTATGTGGGACGAGGAGTGGCGTAAGCTCAGCCCTGCACTGCGTGCGGACTGCCTGGTCTGCACCACTGTCACCTACCACCGCCTGGAGTATCTAGTCATGATCGGACAGGTGTGTGTTGACTGTGTGACCACATCGCCCAGCCCTTTGCTTGCACCATTGCCCTCCTCTCTGATACCGGCTGACCAGTCCTGCTATTTAAACAAATCAAATAACGCCATGAGTTGCCAGTCGTTACCTACCACCGGCTGGGTTACCTGGTCATGATTGGACAGGTGAGGGAGAGGAGCAAGAATATGTTTGTGTGGGGGGGGAAGAGGGGGCAAAAGAGTGGGAGGAGGGGAGGGGAGGGAAAGAGTGGGGTTGAGTGTGCAGGGAGGACAAGGGTGGAGTTGGGGAGGGGAGGGTCGGAGTCGGAGGGGGGGGGGGGGAGGGATGAGAGTGGGGGAAGGGTACGGTAGGTGTGGACGTGGGGGGAGGAGGGTGGGGAGGCGTGATCGGGAGAGAGGGGAAATACACCAGGGGATGAGGGGTTGTGTGCCTCTCAGTACTCCACCAATAGGGGATGAGGGGTTGTATGCCTCTCAGTCCTCCACCAATAGGGGATGAGGGGTTGTGTGCCTCTCAGTCCTCTACCAATAGGGGATGAGGGGTTGTGTGCCTCTCAGTCCTCCACCAATAGAGGGTGAGGGGTTGTGTGCCTCTCAGTCCTCTACCAATAGGGGATGAGGGGTTGTGTGCCTCTCAGTCCTCCACCAATAGGGGATGAGGGGTTGTGTGCCTCTCAGTCCTCCACAAATAGGGGATGAGGGGTTGTGTGCCTCTCAGTCCTCCACCAATAGAGGATGAGGGGTTGTGTGCCTCTCAGTCCTCCACCAATAGGGGATGAGGGGTTGTGTGCCTCTCATTCCTCCACCAATAGGGGATGAGGGGTTGTGTGCCTCTCAGTCCTCCACCAATAGGGGATGAGGGGTTGTGTGCCTCTCAGTCCTCCACCAATAGGGGATGAAGGGTTGTGTGCCTCTCAGTTCTCCACCAATAGGGGATGAGGGGTTGTGTGCCTCTCAGTCCTCCACCAATAGGGGATGAGGGGTTGTGTGCCTCTCAGTTCTCCACCAATAGGGGATGAGGGCTTGTGTGCCTCTCAGTTCTCCACCAATAGGGGATGAGGGGTTGTGTGCCTCTCAGTCCTCCACCAATAGGGGATGAGGGGTTGTGTGCCTCTCAGTCCTCCACCAATAGGGGATGAGGGGTTGTGTGCCTCTCAGTTCTCCACCAATAGGGGATGAGGGGTTGTGTGCCTCTCAGTCCTCCACCAATAGGGGATGAGGGGTTGTGTGCCTCTCAGTCCTCCACCAATAGGGGATGAGGGGTTGTGTGCCTCTCAGTCCTCCACCAATCGTCTGTTAGACAAGCTCAAGATGGGGTGGTCTGCTTCCAGAATGCCTTTCATACTTATCGTTAGCTCAATATCTGTCTGTCTTTTGTGAGCCCATGTTTCACGGTCCTCTTCGACGCTACTGGTGGATATGCCCACGAGAGCGCGGTCTGCTTCCAAGATTTAATTCATACTTGTCTTGAACCCAATTCCTGCCTGTTTTTGTTATGTTTTTTGTTTTCCCATGTTTCACAGACTTCTTCAATGTGATTGTTGGGCGTGCTCAGGGTGGCGTGGTTTGAATTCAACATGCCCTTCATTCTCATCGCAGATTAAAAACTGCCTGGACACCCACAACCCACACAACCCACCAAAATGATGATCATCCAAAGAAAAGCACACACCAAAATGTCTGTTTTCTTAATTTGTTTCGCAGGCCTCTTCCATACTCCTTTGTACTTGATACCAAAGTGCTCCTTTGTACTTATGTTGACTGGTGATTTTTGTTCGCCCATGTTTCGCAGGTCTCTTCAATGCGCCTGGTGGACGTGCTCAAGATGGCGCGATCCGATTTCTCCGTCAAGTGGCCTGACTTCGAGTCAGCCCTGGCGCGCGCAGTGGCGAGAAAGGCAGAAATAGCTGTCCTTCAGCAGCAGCAGAAGCAACAGGAGCAACAACACCAAGGTGTACCGCCTCAACGGTACGCCCGTACCACACATCCGATGCAGCAGCATCAACCGCAACAGCACAGCGTACCGCAGCAACAGCATGTCCGTGCAGCGCACCTGGTGCGGCAGGGGCAACAACAGCAGCAACAACAGACGCCGTCGCAGCAACAGTCGCAAGGAGCCCTGTTGCATGCAAGGCATCAGCAGCAGGACCAGCAGCAGCAACAGCAGCGGCAACATCTGCCGTCAGATTCAGATGCAGCCGTTGCCCCGCCCTGGCAACAACAGCAACAACGGCAACAGCCGCCGTCAGTGTCAGTGGCTGATGTGGTCCCCCGGGGCCTGCCCGGGTTTGTGGTGCGAGGACCAGGCCGGCCCCTGCTGCCGGCCCCCCAGCATGGCAGACCAGTTGGCAGCAGTAGTGTGACCAGTGGCCAGCACACCAAGGCATCAAGTGTGACCAGTGACCAGTTCACCAAGGAAACAAGTGTGACCAGTGACCAGCACACCACGACAACAAGTGTGACCAGCGATGCTCTCGCAGAGCTTGGCATGAAGGATTGCAGTGGCAGAAGCAGCATGTCCCAGTGGACTGCCTCTACTACTACAGCTGCTGCTGCTGCCACTGCTGCTACTGCCGTTTCTGATGCTGCTGCCGCAGCTACTGCTGGAGGGGTGGCTGCAGAGCACAGCTGGGCCCCATGGCAGTTACAGAGTGGTTGGCAGGCGCGACACAAGACTGCACCTTGGTTAAAGGAGCAGCAGCAGCCCATGCAACAGGCCATGCAGCAAAAGCCCATGCAACAGCAGCCCATGCAGCATCCCATGCAACAGGCCATGCAGGGGAAACCAGCTGTGGCATCGCAGCAGGTGAAACAGCAGCAGCCCATGCAACAGGCCATACAACAGGCCATGCAGGGGAAACCAGCTGTGGCATCACAGCAGGTGAAACAGCAGCAGCCTATGCAACAGCCCATGCAACAGGTCATGCAACAGGCCATGCAGGGGAAAGCAGTTGTGGCATCGCAGCAGGTGAAACAGCAGCAGCCTATGCAGTCTGTGGCAGCACTGCAAATGAAGCCAAAGAGGATGACGCCCCTCCAGGCCGACGTATCAAGTGTATCACAGCAGTCATGCCAGCCGCCGCCGCAGCAGCAGCAGCCCCTCCAGGCTGAGGCAGACTGGGTATCACATCAATCAAGCCAGCCGCTGCTGCCGCATTTACTGCAGCAGAAACAGCATCGGCAGCCCCTCGAGGCTGTGGCAGCTGTGGAATCATTACGAGGGGTGCAGAGGCTGAGACGGCAAGAGCAACAGACGCAACCGCTCCGCTATGTTGCTGATGCAGCCAAAGGGGCAAAGGCTCGGTTGGTTCCGCAGGCAGCTGCAGCCACGTTTGTCGTATCCTCGCCCATGGACACGGTGCATCATCCCCGAATTCGTAGTAGCTCTGCCGAGTCTTCTTACAGGGATTCCGCCGCATCCAGCAACCACTCCCCAAAAAATGCCGGGTTCCAAACTGAGGAGAACGCAAGTCTTGGTGCTGTTGGTGCAGCCGGGTCGGCTGCGGAGGCGGTGGGGGCGACGGCGGTGTCCCCGTCCATGCTTCAAACTCACGCACACGCTGGTCCTTTTGGGTCGGCAGCGGAGGCCGAGGCAACAGGTGCGCCCCTGCTGGCTGCTCCCATGCTGTGGACGTCAGGCTGACCGCCTCAAGGCCCAGCCCAGCTCCGTCATATGAGAATGGCTGCAGTAGTAGCGAGAGGTCCGAAGGATTGCCTGTTCCGAGTCACATAACACTTGCCGTTGTGCATGATGCCTCAACGGATGGTCACCTGCTGTGTAGAAGTGACGGTTTGAGGCAAGGCGGCACGGATAGCGGCTTTGTTTGTGGGATTGAACGTTTGGAGCAGGACGCCTCCCTGGACGACAGTCGGCTTCAGAGAGACAGTTTGGAGCATGGTTCCCCGCCGGACGGCGGTTGCCTTCTAAAGGGTGACCGTTTCAAGCATGGTGCCACGGACAGCGGCGGCCACAGCAGGATTGAGCGTTGGGATCTGCAGTCTTTGAGTGGGATCTGGCAGCTATGCAACGGGGCAGTGAGCGAGGGAGTGTAGAGCAGGAACATATGCCTGAGTGTGGAATGGCTTTATGCTGGTAGACAGTGAGTGTGGAATGGCTATATGCTGGTAGACAGTGAGTTGAGCGGAAATGTACAATTATTATCGGTTTTTTAACGGCTGACGTCTAGTTTCAGATTCTGTATTTTCCCATGGGCGGCTAATGGATGTTATAGTTCATGTACCGGCATGGTAGTACGCAGTTTTTCGTTTCCCTACTTGAAATTGCGACCTACCCTTGACTCCATTGGGTGCCTAGACAGCGCATGAGACCGGAAAACGATTCTTCATTACAAGCGCCGATATGTGTTGATAAAATATTAGATGCCGTCTATACCGGGCTGGAGTGCTTATAGCAAAGAGATGCACTCATTGCTCCATTCATTCAGCCTTTCACTTTCTGACAAATGGGCTTTGGGGCACAAAAGCCCAAGCAGGTGCAGGTATATATTAGGCACGACAGTCAGAGAGTGTGGAACTGTGCACGCGCATGGTTAACCACACTCACTATGTGCATGCATGGCAAGCTCTGGATCTTCAAATTAATTATCACCCATGTCCTGGTTTTCTGATAATTCACCAGCATGCTCATCATTGCCATTATCAGCTCCCTTGCTGGGCGCTAGGCGGGATTAACAGGATCTGCTTGCTGCCGTTGCACCTCTGCCGGTAAATACCGACATATCTTGGGTATGTCGTTCGACCTCGACGCATGTTCGTCAAATGAACAACGTGCTTTCCTAGGGAGGTCAGAGATTGCTGCTTTCGCCAGCCTTCATCACATGCCATCGGCCATGACCCCTTGGATGCACCTAAAGATGTACAACATGTCGTGAAGAGGGGACATGGCCGTAATTTCCTCTCTGGTCAATAACGTTACACCTCTGGGCCCGCCCAAAGCTCGGCCGCGTGGGCACCCAACTGTTCAGAAGGGAGAAAAGAAGAAACTAAAAGGAAGAGGGGGGGAAGGAACGCAAAGAAGGCCAACTCTGACACCTGAGTTCCACTAGAGAGCAGCCATGAACAAAGCCTCTCAAAAAAAGGCCACAAAAGCAAGCGTAGCCCACCCCTGCTTGGCCGCGAGGGCGCCCCACTGATCAGAAAGGAGAAGAGAAGAAACTAAAAACGGGGCAAACAACAACAACAAACAAAAACATGACCAAAAGAGAAGGCCGGAAAGGCAAGCACACTCCCTCTGGCTAGTGCGTCTCTTGGCTTGCACTCGCACAGCACCCGCCGTGGACTAAAACCAGGCGCGTTAGGTCGCCGCATATCTTTGCTCGGTGGTAGTAGGGTCCTTGGGTTCCCCACCGCCGCTTGCGTCCAGCCGTGCTTGCTCGTAGTCTGCGTCAACGAGTGCCAACACCTCTGTGACGGGTAGGCACTTTAGGGTGTTACGAGGTACCAGTAACCCTGAAGTATCACTGCGCACAGCAGTCACTAAAGGAGTGCTAGGAGCCCTTTACCAAGGGTAACCTGCAGTGAAGGAGCGATAATCTGGCTGGCACCAGATTATCCTCGACTCAATCCTCGGGTTACTGCACTAACCTTTGATGATTCTTCCCTTACTGTTGACAGAAGTTACGAATTGAAGTCGACCCTTGAGGAGACTAATACACAGTGGTCGACAGTTGCCAGGTTGAGGCGGTCTAGATCGGACTTGTGGACGAAACAGCCCGAAGTGAAGAAGGATGCAGAGCTGACTGAACGACTCTTGATGAAGAAGAGCAACCGAAGGATCGGATGGTCGACTTGGTAGCCAGGAAAGGCTGGGAAAGCAACTTGCAGTGTCGACTTAAGTTCTAGAGATTGAGCTGAGAGCTCACAGTATAGAGTTATCAAGCGAGAGAGCAAGAAGAATGAGAGATGGAGTAGAGGTGCTGAAGCTAGAGATAGTGAATATGTGTAGTGTTAACTAGATATATTCTCACAGTGTAGCTGCCAGGTCCTGATACTGGATGAAGTGGGCTTAGAGCGAAAGGATCAGTGTAGAGTAAACTAGAGATCTCCGATCAGTGTAGTTTCCTGGCCTTGAGAAGGGACCGAAATATCACAGGTAGACGATTAGTCCCAGAACAGATTAAAACAGGGTGATTCAACTTCGTGTATACTTGAGTATGAAGAGAAGAATGCCTGGAGCGAGCCAGGCATTCTCGAAGTACCACAAAACAGACTGGAACCGAAACCAAAAAGAATGTACAAGCCACCCATGCGTGCGGTGCACCCATACGAAGTACCAGTGCACCCGTTGTACCAGTGCACCAGTGCACCCGAAGTACCAGTGCACCCGTTGTGACAGCTGTCACGAGGTACCAGTGACCCTAAAGTATCACTGCGCACAACAGTCACTCCCCCCCCAGTCCGAAATTCAGGAAGCAGAGCAATCGTGAATAGAGGACTGTAAAAAGACCCTCTTTAATCCTTGAGGTGGGTACAGCCATGCGAGATTACGGCTGATGTTTTGACATATCATGCACGTCAAAATACCTCTGTACCCTCCACTCTAGCACCTTAAGGATTCTTATACGGATAAGCCGTGAGTAGACCAATTATAGGATGAAAACCCACGTAGGGAAATCCTGATAAGGCCTCTAAACCTCCATTTGTGTGTGCTGTCTATATCGTGGTCTTTCGCGGCTCCAAGGCTCCAATGGCTCCAAGGCTCCACTCCCCACGACGCATTCATTGGCAGGCCTACATACCCTGACACTCTCCATCTCCCTCCGCATTATGCGCCCTTAACACTAATCTCAAAACCCACGCATTATGCGTCCCAACCCTCAACATGCGCTTACACACACTAACTCAACATTCTCCCATATGCACACCACGAGTTATGCGCCCCAATTACTAGATCTGCCAGCGTAAGCACGCCCCGACACAATCCCCTCATCTCCCCTCTGCAACGCAGATTTCTCACACATACCTCTTCCCTATATCCTTTTTGCACTATGCACCCTGCCCCTAATCGCTGACCCCTCATCCTACTAACTTGCGCAGTACATCGCACCCAACTTCCTATTTAACGCAGCATGCGACCCATAACCTCCCGCGAAGCAAAAATTAGGATCCACACTCGTTCAACCCTACCAGACCCACTGGCCGTCCCACAAACCACTGTAGCGTCTGCCGCTCTGATGGCTAGCCTGCCCTGCAATTGTAGCTGCCATAGCCACTCAAACTGCGCTGGTGCGCACTGCAAAAACCCACTCTCTACCAAACAACAAACTACATGCAGAACCGCTAGTACAGCCACTGCACACACGATGTCAGCCAGTGCTGGTGATGGGTTGACAATGATGACGTGCATGCCGTGATGCTTGCCCAGGAACCGATACGATGTCAGCTGCATCGGGTTCAGGTGGTAGTCCGCCACCCCGCGGCCCATCCATCCGTAATTGGTGATCACACCTGGCCATTGGTCATCAAACATGGCAGGGGAAACACCAGGCTCAGCGCACATAATGACAGTGCTCGGGGATAAACTCAAGTCAAGGAAGTTACTTAGACAGGGTTTTGCATTCTCCTGTGGTTATCCCTAAAGTGTCAGCAGGGTGGCCCCCCCTGACACGTGCTAAGTGTGCTAGTACCACTTTAGCAGCTGCGGTCCTTCCCGACCATACCCCTGGCATCAGCCAAGTCATACCATCCAGCACGCTCTCAATGTTGGTCCAGTCCAGAAACATCGTGGGAACCAAGCGCTCGCAAATGACAGTGGCATGCGCCTCTAGCCGCAGCGGGAATCTGCTTACCCGGACTGGCCGGCCGCTTGGGCTGGTCAGCGGTGGAGACGGTGTCTGTCGTAGACCGTCCGCTGGCTGCGTTGGTCGTTAAATAGGCGGCACTGCCGTCACCAATGCGGGTGATGGTGGCTCGCCGCTCGTCATAGGTGTAACCCGCCGAGTAGTCCTGCCGTTGGGGATAGGCGGACGGACATCGAGTGTCGTTGGAACCGCTGGTGGCTTTGGAGCAGCTGGTGGCTTTGGAACAGCTGGTGACTGTGGCGCCTTCATGGTCACAAGCTTCAGCGTGACTCGCTTTGCCTGGGCTCCTCAGCCATATCCATCTTCGAACACCAGGCCTTGACCTGCTGGGCCAAGGGCCCCTGGTGTGCTGTAAGCCCATGAGTGCTCAGCGGCAAAGTCGTCTTTCAAGGAAACACTGCCACCCACTTGGAGTAGCACTCGATCGCTTTCGACGCGAGATCTGCGGGGAAGGGATGAACCGGGGACATAGCTTGAGTCAAGACTCATAAGATTATTTAAACATGAGCTATGTGGCCACAGCCTGAGACAAGCAGCCTTCCCCCCTCCCAGCCTAGGGCAGCGGAAATGTTCAAAGCTGAAAAAGCTTATCACGTTGTGATCTGCAAGAACAGCTGCTGAGATAAAACAGTTTTAAGCCGAGGCTACGCCTCAGGCAAAGTTGCTCAACGAAACAGGCAATGGCGAATGAAAGCAGGCCAAAGCACATTGGCTATGCCAGCAATCCAATATTAGACCCAGCTCCAGCATGGCCGGCATAGAGCTACGCTCGGTCCTCAGGCTAACCCTGGGATAAGCAGGATGGAAGTCAAGTTAAAATACATCGGCTACGCCGGCAGTCTGGTTAAGGACATGGTGAGGTCTTGGAGCTCCACTCCATCTAAGCAACCTGCCAAAGGCCGCCCAGACGAACTGCTGGCGGTTGGGACACTATTTCCTGAAAGCGTGGTCCAAATACATGTCGGGTTAAAAGCGCTCAGAGCGCTAGTCAGGCTGTGGGACTATTGAAGGAGAACATGTCAGACATAGCAGCACACGACACGGAGTGGGACGGGGTTCTACAACACGGAACATGTATAGCCCTTGAGATCTGCAAGTCAAGATCAGCATCACAGCAGATCTGCAAGGCAAGATCTGTATCACTACAAATCTACTATCAGGAGCTGCAAGTCAAGTCCCTCAGGTCAAAGTCTGCATCGTTGCAGATCTGTAGTCAAGATCTGCAAGCCAGAATATAATTTACAGGCAATGCCAAGATCTGCACCACAACAGATTTGCAGTTTACTGGCGAAGTCAAGATCTTCAATACAGCAGATCGGCAATACAGCAGATCGGCAATGCATGATCTGCAAGTCAGGATCTGAATCACTGCAAATATACTTATCTGGATCTGCAAGTCATAACATGCGGGTCAAGATCTGCATCATTAAAGATCTGCAAGGCAAGATCTGTATCACTACAGATCTACTATCAGGAGCTGCAAGTCAAGTCCCTCAGGTCAAGATCTGCATCGTTGCAGATCTGTAAATCAAGATCTGCAAGCAGAATATAATTTACTGGCAATGTCAAGATCTGCACCACAACAGATTTGCAGTTTACCGGCGAAGTCAAGATCTGCAATACAGCAGATCGGCAATACAGCAGATCGGCAATGCATGATCTGCAAGTCAGGATCTGAATCACTGCAAATATACTTATCTAAATCTGCAAGTCATAATCATGCGGGTCAAGATCTGCATCATTCAAGATCTGCAAGTCAGAAAATCCAGCACAAGCAAACAGCAAGGCTGCGATCTACAGCACTCGAGATCCACATCACTCGAGATGTACAGATCAAGATCTGTACTGAAGATCTGCATCGCTCAAGATCTGTAGGTCCAGATCTGCAACACTGGGCGTCTGTAATGCCAGATCTGCAACATGCAAGTCAGGTCCGGAAGCGCTCAAGGCATGCGTGTGAAGATACGAACAATTAAATCAGGGGAGACTCGGAACTCTTGGTGAGCATGCGAGCAGAACTCAAGAGCCTTGCCAATACTGATCATGATGCAGCGACCAGTAGACAGCGCCACACGACGTTGCGCCGGCGCTGATAACCTTGTCTCCTCAGGACCTACAGGTCAAGATCTGCATCATTGAAGATCTGTAAGCAAAATGCAGCATAAAAGAATAGCAAAGCTGAGATGTACAGCACTCGAGATCTACATCACTAGAGATCGGCAGGTTGAGATCTGCACTGAAGATCTACATCACTCAAGATCAGCAGGTCAAGATCTGCCACACTGAACAGCTGGCATACCAGATCTGCAACATGCAATCAGGATATGCAAGTCAGATTCGGCAGCACTCAAGATGTGCGTGTGAAGGTACGGACAATTAATCAGGGGAGCCTCGGAATTCTTGGTGAGCATGCAAGCAGGACTCAGGTGGCTACGCCAATACCGATCATGGTCAGGTGCTCAAACAACTATTTTGGGGGTGCGAGGTATGAATTAAAAACAGCACTTTATACAAAAAATCGCGCGCTAGCGCGCGACTGTTTAACTCGACATCCGTCGAGTGATCCCTACGCCAGTCCCCGTTGCAAAGCTCGATCCTGGGGGCAGAGACGGGTGCTGACGACTGCTGACGTTTCGGGGGCCCAGAAAGAAGAAAGAAAGACTCCTCCTCGACCCATCAGCAGCTCTATTGAAGTTGGTAGGGCAGCCCGCTCACGATATGCTGCGGGTCATATTTAACTATGTGCCAGACATTTTCCCCGCTTACACCTGGAACACGGTAAATGAACATTGACAGAATTCGAACCGCAGACCTCAGGGTGGACTGCCAACCCGTGCGTGAAGTACCACTGAGCCCACCGGGGCCCATCAGCCACACGTTTCCTTTGGCCAGGAAGCGGCACAGGATGACGATTACGGTATGCTGACCGTAGACTGTGCGCTTTCCTTGCTAGTATCAAACGAAGTGTTAACTGAGTTTGACTGTACAACCCGAAAGTGCTGCGCGGAAGGTAATTTAAATTATTCTGGTGATGCGCGATGTTCAATTAAGTTTACTGCTGCGCGACGTTCAATTAAATAAAAAATTAGTCGCTGCGCGACCGTTGTATAAATTCTTTTTGGAGTGCGCGGCGGGAACAAGAATCTTTTTTAGGGGGTGCACGCAGTCTAAGGCGTTCTACAGTACTCTGATATTGGCGATCGTTCGCCCAAATAAATGTTGGGTGCTCTTCCATAATTAAAATCTAGAGTCCTAGACATGAAGGGGACAAGGTACCCCTGATCGGCACATTTCAAATGTCCCCCATAGTCCATGAGATCTTGCAGGATTCTATATATTTGGTGTGCAATTATCGGGTAACATCACGGAGCACAAACAGATTTGTTGGCCTGTAAAATGGTACACTCTGCATCGAGATCTGGGACCGCCCCCATCCCACCCCCAAAATGAGCATCCTAGACTACCCCCCCCAGGCCTCCGGAACCCATTTAAATTCAAATATATCAGTCAAAATTCAAAATTACAGGGCATATAGGTGTTTTCCGATCAGCTCGGCAAGGCGCTGTTACTGGTATATTTCAATTTGTTAGGTGATGACCATCCATGCCAACAGTCAAATTTGTTACTGGGCTCAGCCTTGCTACTGAGTACCGACCTATGCTCGCTAGCGATCACAATACATAAGAACAGTATATGTGGGGTCTAAGCTCAGTCAGACTATTGACTACCGACTACTTCTAGCTAGCGATCACATGTTTCCAGTAGGCAGATGGCCCTGAGGCCCCTCTCCTCGAACGTGATAGGCAGCGGTGCGCGCGCACTGTGTGCAGCAAATGCCCAATGCGCTGCAAAAGGCTGGCTGACGGGAGGTGAATAGCCCTGGCAATTCGAGCCCTCTTGCAATGGCGCAACATCTGGCGAGGGAGGCGACGCCATTGCAACCTCATTCTCAGCCGGAGATGGAGAAGGAGAGGCTGGCGGGCTCGCGGGTGTTGGCTCAGGTGGGGCAGCAGCTGGGGTACCTAGGGGTGGAACGGGAGCAAACCCGAGCGTTCTATGCCGCTTCGAATCGCGTGGTATTGTGGAAGCTACCATGCACATGATTTGAGGACCTTGCCACAAGGACCACAAGTGATCTGTTCATTCATGATCCACCAGACCAACACGACCACGTGCTGCGTGTAAGACAGCTCTGTCTAAGGCTGGCTCAGCTGGTTTCGGGGTGTGTCCGATGGATCCAAAACCTCAGTGTAGGGGGGTAGGGGGTCATGAGGTAATTCAAGCAGCATTTTAGGAAGTAAATGGACTCATGTTGGCAAAACGAACACAGACGTGCCGCTGCCGCTTCAACATAACTCCAGAAAAAAAGATACGAAGTTTGAAAGAAAAAATGATTTTTGGGGAGACCACACACCCACCCACCCCAACCTTGCCCCCCCATATCTCCCACCCCCCTGGGCCAAAAAATATTTAAAAAACAGCTATGGAACGCTCTCGTTAAGCTCTACAAAAAAGGGGGATGGGGTCGTTTTTTATAGTAGATTTTAGTAGAAATATTGTGAAGCATCACGCAGCTTTAAGATTTCCGGGGTCAAAATTCCTAGACCAGACTGAGCCCTAGACATTTTCCTTGGCCTGATATCCCCCCCCTCATTAGCCCTCGTAGGCAAGGCTGGGTTCACCCGGCAGGGTTGTTGCTTTCGGTTGGAATGCCGTGTCGAGGTGATCGTTAATTACGTGCATCTATCTGCCAGGTTACGTAAATCTTCAAATTACCCCGCGATTGCTCGAACACACTACGCATGACTGTTCCTTAGGCGGGCGAGAACTGTTTCTGAGAATAGGGGAATGTAGTAGCGAACTGCTCTTCGCACATACATTGTTCAAGCCTGGCTTGTTCTCTTCACGTTTCATCTGAAGGGGACTGGTGTTTATTCAGGCCGAGGCGAGGCAGCGCTCGTGCAACCAACCTGGGCATCGGTGTTCACTGACGAGGATGGACTTCGTGGACAAGATAGCCAAGCTGATCAGTGGAGACAGGGTTGTAGCGAAGGAGAGGAACTGGGCGGAGGAGGGCAAAGTGGTCACCAACTGTGAGCAAACAACACTACCCGCAGTTGGGCGTTAGCCGGTTGTGCTGGCCCTTGTATCAGTCGATGTCCCTGCTGGCTCTCCAAGACTCGCACCATAAAAACGCGTATCCCTGCATTCTGGCGGACTTGCCTTCTCTAGAGATCTAACTCCGCTCCACTGACTGATTAGCCTGCCTCGCCCCATGCGTGTCGAGCATCGCCCATTTCCCCCCTAGCAGCATCGTACTTTTACATTCTCTCTATTTACTTCTTCTTCTGCGATCTCAGGCAGCGAATGCGACGTGCCGCTGGGCGTGACCGGCCTGATTCGAACACAGTACTGCGGCAGCTGCTGCCGGGCTTTCTGTGGAAGCTGCACCAAGAACGTGCTGCCAGCACCCCGAGATGCTTATGACCAAACTCCGGTCACCGTTTGCAACTACTGTGAGACTGAGAGGGAGGGTAGAGTGGTTTGCATGCGTGCATGCATGCACGCATGCATGTATCCTTGCATGGCCACACATGTCAATACATGCATGCCAGCATGTGCATATGGGGAAGGGAGCAGGCGCCCTCATCCCTCCAGCAATGTAAGGGATTGCATGCTATGTACATGCGGGGACGGAACAACAGTGGCAGCATGATGAACGACCTGCTCCAGTGTTATTCCCAACTCATGTTTGCTGTACTCCAGCTATAACTTGTCCCATGGTCTGGGAGACCTGGTGCATCAAAATATTTTGCTTGGTCCCTGGCCTTATGACGGTCATAGTTTGTGCACATCAGCCCAGTGGCGGCACCCCGGCTGTCCCCCCATCGTGGTCTGGTTCGTGCTGAAACAGAACAGGACTGCTCATGCATGGGATGTTCGCCCGCTCATGTAATGTGCACTCATGCATGGGGTGGGCACTCATGCATGGGGTGTGCAGTCATGCATGGGATGTGTACTCATGCATTGGGTGTGCACTCATGCATGGGATGTGTACTCATGCATGGGATGTGCACTCATACATGGGATGTGTACTCATGCATGGGATGTGCACTCATGCATGGGACGTGTACTCATGCATGGGATGTGCAATCATGCATAGGATGTGCACTCATGCATGGGATGTGCAGTCATGCATGGGATGTGTACTCATGCATTGGGCGTGCACTCATGCATGGGATGTGAACTCATGCATGGGGTGTGCACTCATGCATGGGATGTGCAGTCATGCATGGGATGTGCACTCATGCATGGGGTGTGTACTCATGCATGGCATGTGCACTCATGCATGGGATGTGCACTCATGCATGGGATGTGTGTTACTGCATGGGATGGGATGCTTGGCCTTGCACTCCCATGCGCAGTCCTAATTTGCGGTGCATTAAGTTGTTCCCTTGGTCTCGACTGTCAGCAATCTCTCCCTTCCCTGTACCGCTCTGTTAAGTTTGTTCAGTCCAGCAGAGCATCACATTTGATGCATGGGACATGTGCCCGTAAACCGGTACAGGCACTTGGCACTACACCCTTTGTACATGTAGGTGCACCCCCTCTCTTGCATTTCAACATTTGCTGCTGCGAATGCTCCCCCCTCTCCTCTTTTGTAGGTTTCCGCAGCCGCCAGAGAGGCGTTGTCCTGCCGGTGAATCCAACCGCCGCCAGCGCCGCCGCGACCGCCCAGTCATACCGCGAGGTCGTCGCCTCCGTCAGGTGAAATAGGAGACTACGCTTCACTGTATATTGATTTGCCTTCCCTCATAATTAAAGTTGTTGGGGGGGGAGGGATCCCTGCATTCACTAATTATCTGTCGACCTGCCAGTTTTCAGTCGGAATTCAGAGTTTCAGCCAATCGTTTGTCCTGAGGGCAGCATGAACATAAAGTATTGTGTGTGTGCCCGAGGGAAGGCAAATGAAGTCTACGGTACTTCCAATCTTGTAAAGGGTCGCCTTCTCTAGTTGCTATTCGGCATTCTATCAAACTTGAAGCAATAGAGATCTCAGCGGCCCATTGTTGGCCTCACCCGGCAAGCTTCCCAAGGCGCTGGGGTGTGCACTGCAACTTACACTCTTCCTTGCGCTCTGGTCAGGGCCCGGTCACGGGGTGTGGACGGCGAGTCTCTGGGGGGGAGCCAAGCTGTCTCTGGATCAGCAGCAGCGGCAGCCGGATCAGCGGGACCTGGATCAGCGGGACCTGGATCGGTGGGAGGATCTGGAACGCTAGGATCTTTCTCCACGGCAGGTTCGGCTGGAGGATTTCCGCCTGGGTTGCTGGGCGCAGCGGCAGCGGCAGCGGCGACAGATAGGGCCAAGGGTGCTGGATCACTCTCCGGGGTCGGAGGAGGCGAGGCAGGGTCCGCTGCGGGTGGGGAGGACGCGGGCGCTGCCGGGCCTACCGGCGCCTTGGCGCTTGCGTACTCGTCGACAGGGGGCGGCGGCGAGGCGGCGAGCGGCGGTGGTGGTGGGAGCGCTCGGACTCCCGTCGGGGGCATTGTGGGCTTGGACCTGGACCTGCATCCGTCGCAGCTGATGCCTGCGATGAGCTCGCTACGCAGGGTAGGTTCTCAATCTCTAAGTTGAAGACAGGGCTTGATGCCGCTGCATGGAGAAAGGCACAGTTATGACATCGCCTACCTTCCTTGTGCGCAGAAGCTAGGACGAGACCTGTCTCTAGCTTTTGTGGGTGCTGTGCAGCACTTAAGCTACGCTTAAGCTATCTAGTTCTGGGATGGGGATTTCAGGTTTATATGCACTTTGGCTGAGCTGCACTTTGGCTGAGCTGCACTTTGGCTGAGCTGCACTTTGGCTGAGCTGCACTTTGGCTGAGCTGCATTTCCTGCTTACCGGCCTCCGCCCATTGCTGTTGGGGAGCCGGCTTGCTGTACCTCTTTGCCTTGTGGCTTACTGGCTGTAGGCTGCTCCAGGTTTCGTTCCGATCGGGCATTTGTCAGTTAATCGGCTGCCTGTCAAAGATTGGGTTTGTAACTGAAAAAACCCAGCGTTGTCTGTTACACCGCAGCTGATGGCCTGAGCCACATCCCGTCATTTCTATCATGTCAGCTTTTGCTAGCACACTAAAAAATTGTGGTCACTACCGGTATGACCATAGCGGAACCTCTCTCATAGGGACTACGCGCACTTTGACAGCACATGCCCATCAATATCCTACCTTGCTCCCTCATGTCACTCTTTCAGTGTAATTTCTCCTCAGTTGTATGACCTCTCTCATGGGGGCTACGCGCACTCTTCACGGCACATTCACGCCGGTGTTTATGTAGCGTTAGGAGAATGCTAGGAAGGCTTTTATAATGACACACGCCCCGACCTCGCGTGAATCTGTCTGGCACATCAATCCCGAGGGATATCAGCCAGTCCAGGCATGCCCCAATGGGCTTGCCATGCGGCAAGAAGCCATCCATCGAGGTAGCAGCGTCAGTACCCAACTGATATCGCTACAGTTCTTGTCAGTACTTCCTCCCCCCCCCCCCACACACACATCACTCTTGTCAATGTACTGTGCCCATCACTCATCCTACCTTGCTCCCTCATGTCACTCTTTTCAGCGTAACTTCTCCTCAGTTGTCCGTCCTGCTGCTGGTGACCTGACCTGGGAGGTGCCGCCACCCCTGGAGGACGACTTTGCATTAAGTCTGCTGGTGAGGATCTGGGTCCAGTTGGGTTTTTCATTTTATGTGACTCAGCTACACGTCAGCTACACTGGGGCCGCTGCCAGAGGCCCCATTTGTGGCCAGCCTTGTGGCCTTTTTGTCGCCTACATGCCACTTGTATTATCTTGTGCAGATCCACTCTTCTTTATGGTGAATGCCCGTCCTTTCTATTATGCATGCCCATCATTCTCAATAATTCATGCCATCTCCAGGACCGAGACCGCCTTCTGCTGCTGACTCAGCAAGAGGGGCAAACCGCTGGGCCATCCGCTGTAACAGCAGCAGCAGCAGCAACAACAACAGCACCAACAACAGCAACATTGGCTACCATAGCAGCGGGCGGCAGCGGCACTTCCGCCCCCGACATCTCCCTCTCATCCCCCCCTTCCGTTCCGCCCAGAGAGGAGCTTGCTGACCCAGCAGCCACTGTTGCAGATGCGGCCACGGCTGCCTCTTCCCTCCTCTTGGGTCACCTCCCTTCCTCAGCGCCCATGTCCATACCACTCACTGCGCTAGGAGTCTGGGCAGCAGGCTCCAAGCAACCCTCCCCCGGATCCTCCCCCAAAGAGCAGAGCCAGATCAGTGGCCTGGTGGAAGGGACTCCTGGGGCCGCCGCTGCTGCAGAAGCTGCAGCAGCAGAAGCTACATCAGCAGAAGTACAATCAGCAGCAGAAGCAGCGGGGCCTCCTGGTCTGAAGCAGGAGTTAGAGCAGCAGGGGCTGGAGAAGCTGCAGCAGGTGCAGGAGCAAGAGCAGGAGCGGGTGCATCAGATGTACCTTGAGATGCAGCAGATGCCTCGGAACATCGTGGACATGTACAGGTGGGCGGCTGGTTTGGATGGTGCGTGCCTGCTAGGCCCTGCGTAGCCCTCGGCCGTGTGGGGCTGTTAGCCTGGTTGGGGATGAGTAAGCTCAATTCCAGCACCACCATGCACTACTATTCTCATGGGGCATACTTGTCAGTCTTCTTTGTGAATGCAGCAGATGCCCGTGTGAATATATATGAGCTGCCATTAGCCAGCCGGTCCCCCCCCCCCCCCCTCCCAGCCCTCCCTGCCCTCCCTGCCCTCCCTCCCTGCCCTCCCTGCCTTCCCCCCTCCCTGCTCTCCCTGCCTTCCCCCCTCCCTGCCCTCCCTGCTCCTCAGGCCTGCCTCCCCCCCCCCTCCCTGCCCTATAGGCAAGGCATCCAAGCCACCGCATGACATCACCTACGCCAGCTGGTTCTGTAGCTGCTCCCTGCCCCCCCCCTGAACATTGCCCTTTTGCCAGCCTGTCCCCCTTCCTCCCTCCCCCCTCCCTGCCCTCCAGGCAAGGACTCCAAACCACCGCACGGCCTCACCTGCGTCAGCTGGTTCTGCAGCTGCTGCGCGCCGAGGGCTTCGACGGTCCAGCAATCACAACTGTTGCTGGTGGGTAGTTTGTGTGGGTGGGATGGGTGGAGGGATCGGGAGCTTTGGGGACTTCCTGGTGTCCAGAGTCTCTGATGGTGTCTGATGAGGAGTCACAGGAAGGAAGAAAACGGAAAAGGAAAGCTACAACCAGTGGGGGGCGGGAGAGGTAAGGAAACGGCGCAGCCTGTGCCTGGAATCGCAACTCGTTCTCTGTGGGTAATGAAGGCGGTCGGGGCATGTCTGAGGCGGCCATTAGGCCCCCTCTCAACACACCCTAGCGCATCTTAAAACTCCCCTCTGAACTCAGACTGGTATGCTCCTTGTTCTTTTCTCCGCCGCCAGACTCTGATGCCCAGCGAGAGGAGTGGGCCGATGTGGTCATCCGCCTGTCCGAGGAGGCCGCCGCCACGCCTCCAAGTCACATCCAGTCAGTCCCTCCCTCCCCCGACACATCACCCCTTTTCTCTCCCGCTGTTCCAGGCCCGGATGCCCAGCGAGAGGAGTGGGCCGATGTGGTCATCCGCCTGTCCGAGGAGGCCGCCGCCACGCCTCCAAGTCACATCCAGTCAGTCCCTCCCTCCCCCGACACATCACCCTTTTCTCTCCCGCTGTTCCAGGCTCTGATGCCCAGCGAGAGGAGTGGGCCGATGTGGTCATCCGCCTGTCCGAGGAGGCCGCCGCCACGCCTCCAAGTCACATCCAGTCAGTCCCTCCCTCCCCCGACACATCACCCCTTTTCTCTCCCGTTGTTCCAGGCCCGGATGCCCAGCGAGAGGAGTGGGCCGGTGTGGTCATCCGCCTGTCCGAGGAGGCCGCTGCCACGCCTCCAAGTCACATCCAGTCAGTCCCTCCCTCTCCCGACACATCACCCCTTTTCTCTCCCGCTGTTCCAGGCCCGGATGCCCAGCGAGAGGAGTGGGCCGATGTGGTCATCCGCCTGGCCGAGGAGGCCGCGGCCACGCTGTCCCCTGCGCTCTGCAGCGGCGGGGGCATGATGGATCCGCGGATCTACATCAAGGTCAAGTGCCTGGCAGGCCAGCCGGGAGCGCCCGCTGACAGCTGTGCGGTGCATGGTGTGGTCGTGCGCAAGAACGTCACGCATCGCAAGATGAGATCTCAGGTAACGCTGCTTGCATAGCTGCCACTGCTGTAAGTGCTGCTGCTACTGCTACTGCAGTTGCTGTTGCTGTTGTTGCTGTTGTTGCTGCTGCTGCTGCTGCTGCTGCTGTCGTGGCTAACCCTACTGTTGTAGTGCTGCTGGGCGGCTTTTCTCTATCAAAGGATTCAATCCTTTCATTTGTTCCCTTCTTTTTTGAAATCTCCTGCAGGTGCCTAACCCCACGGTGGTGCCTTTGATAGGATCCTGTTTCCTGACTGCAGTGTTTTTGTTTTCTTTGAAATGAATTTTTAATATCCTTTGAAATGTATTTCCCCCCCTTTGAAATGGAACTTCACTCTCCATGAAATCTTGTGCAGGTGACCAACCCCACGGTGGTGCTGTTGGGAGGGTCCCTGGAGTTCCAGAAGTCGGCCAACCGGCTCAGCAGCCTAGACAACGTCATTGACATGGTGTGTGCCCTGGTGGAGTGATACATAGTGTAATAAGTGTGAAACATGGTATGACACTGTCCGGCACTGCATCAAAGAGGCACAGCAGCCTGAGACGGCATCATTGACATAATGTGTGACCTGGTGGAGTGATACACAGTGTAATAAGTGTGAAACATGGTATGACACTGTCCGGAACTGCATCAAAGAGGCACAGCAGCCTGAGACAGCATCATTGCCATAATGTGTGACCTGGTGGAGTGATACACAGTGTAATAAGTGTGAAACATGGTATGGCAATGTCCGGCACTGCATCAAACAGGCACAGCAGCCTGAGACAGCATCATTGCCATCTGGTGTGGTCTGTGGGAGTGATATATAGTGTAACAAGTATGGATGTGAATATTGGCTTGGTGTGACATATATGGCGTGTGCTGCTGTACCATATATGTAACAAGTGTAATACATGTCATGTACCATAAATGTAACAAGTGTAATGCATGTCATGTACCATTCATGTAACAAGTGTAATACATGCCATGTACCCTGCTGGTAACTTGCTGAGCCGCCTCGATGAGGTCATGGGCTTCAAGGGTAGGAATGCCTGGTTTCGCCTGATGACCTCAACGCTGGTCCTTTCTAGATAGCAGTGCCAAGGCAGCAGTGGATGTGAGGGTTCATGGAAACAATGACCCCGCCTTCCTCCTCCCCTATGGACAATGCCCAAGAACCTTCCCCTGTGACCACATCGGACTGCCCCTTCTCCTGTCCCCATCAGGACCAAGAGGCCCTCCAGGCAGCGGTGGGTGAGCTCGTGTCGGGAAAACAGCGCGCCCGCCTTCCTGTTCCCCTCCTCCCCTCAGAAGAGCATGTCCAAGAACACTCAGCTATTCACACAAACACTTACTCCCCTCCACCACCCCCCCTTCCCTCCTCTCAGGAGCAAGAGGCCCTGAAGGCAGCGGTGGGTCACCTCATGTCAGTGCGGCCAGACATCCTGCTGGTGGAGCGTAGTGTTGCCAGGTATGGAAGTGTGACAGGAGGCGTAGTCTGAAAATGTAGCAGGAGGTGGGTATGGAAATGTAATGGAAGGGTTGGGATATAAATGTAGCAGGAGGGTAAGTTAGAAAATGGAAGGGTAAGTTAGAAAATGTAACGTGAGGTACGTCGCTCTTTACTTTGTCTGCCCTATTCCCACCCACCCACCTACCCGCATGCCCTCCCCCATTTCACCCTATCAGATATGCACAGGACCTGCTGAGGGATGCTGGTGTGAGCCTGGTCCTCAATTTGAAACCCGAGTTTTTGGAGCGGCTGGCCAGATGCCTGGGGACCAAGGTGAGGGGGATAGAGTCTAGAGATTGCTTGGACATGGCTTGATAGCGAGTGTTTGTGTGTGGGGGGTGTGTTTGTGGGGGGGGTGTTTGTGGGGTGTGGGGTGTGTGTGGGGGGGTGGGGGGGGGTGGGGTGTGTGTGTGTGTGTGTGTGTGTGGTGTGGTGTGTGCGTGGTGTGTGTGTGTGTGTGGGGGGGGGTGGTGTGTGTGTGTGGGGGGGTGGGGGTGTGTGTGGGGGTGTGTGTGGGGTGGGGTGGGGTGGGGGGGTGTGGTGTGTGTGGGGGGGGGGTGTGTGGGGTGGGGTGTGGTATGTGTGTGTGGGGGGGGTGGGGGGTGTTTGTGTGTGGGGTGTGTGTTTGTGGGATGGGGGGTGGGGGTGTGTGTGGTGTGTGTGTGTGGGGGGGGGGGGGGGTGGGGGTGTGTGTGGGGGTGTGTGTGGTATGTGTGCGTGTGGGGTGTGTGTGTGGGGGTGTGTGTGGGGTGTGGGGGTGTGTGTGGGGTGGGGTGTGGTATGTGTGTGTGTGCGGGGGGGTTGTCTGGTCCTCAACTGTATACCTGTCTACCTGAGGGGTCTCATATTGGAGCCCTAACTACTACCCCCACCATCAGTTAATGTCAGGGGTTGATGCCCCTCGGCCCCTCCCCTCCTACCCCTCCCCTCTCCCATGACCAGGTTGTCCCAGGTATTGATGCCCTGCAGCAGACCTCCGTCGGCTTCTGTCGCGAGTTCCGCGTGGAGCAACAGGTTCCGGTTGTGCCCGCAACAGCTGCAACAGCTGCCACAGCCGGGCGCAACAGCCAGCCCCCGGGGCCAGCCGCAGCGACGGGCAGTGGCCGCCCACCCACAGGTGACACAAAGGGCAAGCCAAAGAGAAGGATTGCATCATAGCAAGTAGATTGAAAAACATATACCCTTGACCCTTGACCCTTGACCCTTGACCCTTGACCCTTGACCCCTGACCCTTGACCCTAAACCCTTGACCCTTGACCCTTGACCCATGACCCTTGACCCTTGACCCTTGACCCTTGACCCTTGACCCTTGA
The DNA here is from genome assembly GCA_037349105.1 of Limnomonas spitsbergensis. Lineage (NCBI taxonomy): Eukaryota > Viridiplantae > Chlorophyta > Chlorophyceae > Chlamydomonadales > Limnomonas > Limnomonas spitsbergensis. The sequence continues at coordinate 337,545 of JAYJMM010000025.1, forward strand.
CCCTTGACCCTTGACCCTTGACCCTTGACCCTTGACCCTTGACCCTTGACCCTTACTCCTCAACCCTTCCCTTGACCCTTGACCCTTGACCCTTGACCCTTGACCCTTGACCCTTGACCCTTGACCCTTGACCCTTGACCCTTGACCCTTGACCCTTGACCCTTGACCCTTGACCCTTGACCCTTGACCCTTGACCCTTGACCCTTACTCCTCAACCCTTAACCCTTGACCCTTGACCCTTACCCCTTACCCCTTGACCCTTACTCCTTAACCCTAAACCCTCGACCCTTACCCCTTAACCCTTGACCCTCGACCCCGAACCTTAACCCTGCACCTTGACTTTACACCCTCAACCTATCCTGGTACTGTGATTTCTGCCTAGTGCACTGGCTCTCAGTTCCTACACCTAAATTGAACATAGGTTGTAGTGAAATAAAAAAATGAAGCTACGCCCGATTGAGTGAGATTTGAGGAAACAGCGCAGCCTGGGCCGAAGTCACATCCGAGCCGTCACTGCCATTGAGTAAGACATACTATGAAGCGACCCCTTCCTATTCGACGGCCACCTCCTAGCTTCATCCCTGCTACCAGTGCAGACTTCCCGCCCGCTCCTACTTCCTACCTTTCAGCTCAACCTTTAAGTTAATGTTGACGGCTACCCCATGCCCCCTCCACCCTCCTTTCCTATTTGACATCCACCTCCTGGCCTCATCCCTCCAATATGCCCCCCCTCCCCACCCCCCCGCACATGCTTCCATTCTTTTAGTCTTGATTTTAATGGCTGCCCCTTTCCCCTCCTCCACGTGTATGTGTGTGTGCGTGTGTGTACCTACCCAGCGTGTCCAATCGCTCATGTTATGGACAGCTGCCCCCTCCCCCCCCTATGTGTGTGTAGCTACCCAGCGTGTCCAGTCGCTCATGTTATGGACAGCTGCCCCCTCCCCCCCCTATGTGTGCGCAGCTACCCAGCGTGTCCAGTCGCTCATGTTATGGACAGCTGCCCCCTCCCCCCCCTATGTGTGCGCAGCTACCCAGCGTGTCCAGTCGCTCATGTTATGGACAGCTGCCCCCTCCCCCCCCCTATGTGTGCGCAGCTACCCAGCGTGTCCAGTCGCTCATGTTATGGACAGCTGCCCCCTCCCCCCCCTATGTGTGCGCAGCTACCCAGCGTGTCCAGTCGCTCATGTTATGGACAGCTGCCCCCCCCCCCCCCCTATGTGTGCGCAGCTACCCAGCGTGTCCAGTCGCTCATGTTATGGACAGCTGCCCCCTCCCCCCCCCTATGTGTGCGCAGCTACCCAGCCTGTTCAGCCACTCATGTTTTTCGACGGCTGTCCTAAGCCTGCCGGGATGACCTTGCTTCTACAAGGCGGGGATATAGACACTCTAAGGTGTGATACTGGGAGGGGGCAAGGAGGGGGCAGGGACTAGGGGGCAGGGTGGGGTAGAGGCACACTGAGGTGGGATACTGGGAGAGGTGTGGGAGGGGTGTGGGAAGGGACATAGACACACTGAGGTGGGTGCAAGGGAAGGGACAGGGACACACTGAGGTGGGTGCAAGGGAGGGGACAGGGACACACTCAGGTGGGTGCAAGGGAGGGGACAGGGACACACTCAGGTGGGTGCAAGGGAGGGGACAGGGACACACTGAGGTGGGTGCAAGGGAGGGGACAGGGACACACTGAGGTGGGTGCAAGGGAGGGGACAGGGACACACTGAGGTGGGTGCAAGGGAGGGGACAGGGACACACTGAGGTGGGTGCAAGGGAGGGGACAGGGACACACTGAGGTGGGTGCAAGGGAGGGGGCAGGGACACACTGAGGTGGGTGCAAGGGAGGGGACAGGGACACACTCAGGTGGGTGCAAGGGAGGGGACAGGGACACACTCAGGTGGGTGCAAGGGAGGGGACAGGGACACACTGAGGTGGGTGCAAGGGAGGGGACAGGGACACACTCAGGTGGGTGCAAGGGAGAGCCCCCCCCCTCCCACTGTATATTCCCCCCCCCCCCCCCCCCCCTTCAGCCATATATCCTCCCCCCTCACCTCACCTCACTTGACCTCCCCCCCACCCCCCGCTCACCTCTTCTCCCCTCCCATCCTCCTTCCTCCCCTGTCCCCGTCCTCCTCCCCAGGCGCATCAAGCGTGTGGTTCAGTGGGCCTGCTACGCGGCTTATTACCTGAGATTGGAAGGTGCCCTGCTGGCGGATCTACTGGCCGCTAGTACCGCTGTACTGCAGCAGGAGGGTAAGTGGTGGATCTTTGCCCTGCTGGCGGATCTACTGGCAGCCTGTACCGCCGTACTGTAGGAGGAGTCTGAGTGGTAGGTATGTGCCATACTGGCAGATCTACTGGCAGCCAGTCCCGCGGGACCTGCCTAGTACCTGCCAGAACCTGCCTACCTCCCCCCTTGCTTGCTTGTACAAGCCGTCCACGCCCGCCGCATGTTGGGCCAGTCCGCCCACCACTCTGCCGACCCCTTGAACCCCCTCCGACCCCGCCCCTCCCCCCTCCCACACCCCTCCCACACCTAACCACACCCCTCCTAGACCCAACCGCTACTCTTCTTGTCCTTATCACCTTAAACAGTCATTCGACCTGCCTACCCGCCCCCTAACTTGGCCGTGCTGTCTGACCAAGCCCGCCATCCCGCTGCCCCCTTTCGCCTGACTCCACTGCTCCTTCTGCCCTTGGTCTTGCCTACCCTCACACTCGTTCGACCTGCCTAACCGCCCCCTAACTTGGCCGTGCTGTCTGACCAAGCCCGCCATCCCGCTGCCCCCTTTGGCCTGACTCCACTGCTCCTTCTGCCCTTGCTCTTGCCTAACCTCACACTTGTTCGACCTGCGTACCCGTCCCCTGCTTGATCAGTACGGGCCCACCACGCCCGCCACACCGCCACACTCTGTAACCCCACTCCTCATCCTCCCTGCTCTCACCTCTTGCAGTCATTCGACCTGCCCACCCGTCCCCTGTTTGACCAGTACTGGCCCACCACGCTCGCCACACCGCCACACCCTGTAACCCCACTCCTCCTCCTCCCTGCTCTCACCTCTTGCAGTCATTCGACCTGCCCACCCGTCCCCTGTTTGACCAGTACTGGCCCACCACGCTCGCCACACCGCCACACCCTGTAACCCCACTCCTCCTCCTCCCTGCTCTTACCTCTTGCAGTCATTCAACCTGCCTACCCAACCCCCTGTTTGATCAGTAGTGGCCCACCACGCCCGCCATGCCGCCACACCCTGTAACCCCACTCCTCCTCCTCCTCCCTGCTCTTACCTCTTGCAGTCGTTCGACCTGCCTCCCCGCCCCTTGTTTGATCAATACTGGCCCACCACGCCCGCCACACCGCCACACCCTATAACCCCACTCCTCCTCCTCCTCCTCCCTGCTCTTACCTCTTGCAGTCATTCGACCTGCCTCCCCGCCCCTTGTTTGATCAGTACTGGCCCACCACGCCCGCCACACCGTCACACCCTGTAAGCCCACTCCTCCTCCTCCTCCTCCCTGCTCTTATCTCTTGCAGTCGCTCGACCTGCCTCCCCGCCCCTTGTTTGATCAGTACTGGCCCACCACGCCCGCCACACCGTCACACCCTGTATCCCCACTCCTCCTCCTCCCTGCTCTTACCTCTTGCAGTCATTCGACCTGCCTACCCGTCCCCTGTTTGATCAGTACTGGCCCACCACGCCCGCCACACTGCCACACCCTATAACCCCACTCCTCCTCCTCCTCCCTGCTCTTACCTCTTGCAGTCATTCAACCTGCCTACCCGCCCCCCTGTTTAATCAATACTGGCCCACCACGCCCGCCACACCGTCACACCCTGTAACCCCACTCCTCCTCCCTTCTCTTACCTCTTGCAGTCATTCGACCTGCCTTCCCGCCCCTTGTTTGATCAATACTGGCCCACCACGCCCGCCACACCGCCACACCCTGTAACCCCACTCCTCCTCCTCCCTGCTCTTACCTCTTGCAGTCATTCGACCTGCCTTCCCGTCCCCTGTTTGATCAGTACTGGCCCACCACGCCCGCCACACCGCCACACCCTGTAACCCCACTCCTCCTCCCCCCCTGCTCTTACCTCTTGCAGTCATTCGACCTGCCTACCCGCCCCCTGGCTTGGCGGTGCTCGCCGACCACGCCCGCCGCATGCTGAGCCAGTCCGCACGCCACTCTGCCACCAGCAACCCGCTGGGCGTGATTCTGACACCCTCCCCACACACATCCATCTTTGACACGTCCCTCGCGGCCCAGGTGAGCGGGGGCTTCTCAGTCTGCTCACCCAGACGACGTAATTGGTGGCACCGTCTCGAAAAGGGGTAGGAAATAAATGCTGAATTGAAATCAAGTGCATCAGCATTTGTATCAAATACAAAAGGCACTTGAATAGCCCTCGCCACACAAGTCCATCTCCGACACGTCCCTCGCGGCCCAGGTGGGAAACATTTCCACCCATGTGCAGCATAGATGAGGAGAAGCTTGGCTTCGGCCCGGAGCTGCGCTGTTCCCTTCACCCGCACGCCATAGGGGGGCGTAGTTTTATTTATTTATTTCTTTGAGGAGAAGCTTGCCGGTCAGCCCGGAACTCAATCTGCACAGCTCCCTTGCTATTCTCCTGTCCCCTTTCTAATGGTAACGGCGCAGATGTGGCTACGGCCCCAAGCTGCGTTGTTTCCTTAACCTCCACGCCCTAATAGGGCGTAGCTTTCTTTCTGTCTTTCTGTCCCCTTTCTCACGCTGATTTCCTAGGGCCCCTGAACCACAGGAGCACCAGGTTGAGCTGCATCTGCATTGTTTTTTAAATCAACGCCCTAAACCCCTTTCACCTTCACCCTTAACCCTCAACCTAGTGTGTGTGTTGTCCTGCAGCACCTCCCATTCATCCCAAAGGAGGTAGTGGAGCTTTTGCATCAACGTATGCTGGGCCTGGAGGCGACACCTGCAGCAACAGGGGCCGAGGGGGCAGACGAGGAAGCAGCAGCAGCAGCAGTTGGGGTAGCAGCAGGGGAAGAAGCAGCAGCAGCAGCATGGGGGGCTGGGGAAGCTGGGGAAGCAGCTTTTGGAGGGGCTGGGTCGAGTCCTCAGACGGCGCCCGCAGGAGTGGGAAATGAGATGGGCAAGGTCCCCACTTCCTCGTCGCCGGGTGGGACGCCTGCTGGTGGTTCCAGAGCCGTGCTTGGCCGTTCCGGAGCTGCTCCTACTGGTTCCGGAGCTACAGCGGCGTTTGGCAGCGTCATGGGATTGGGGAGCATCACAGATCTGCTGACGGCAGGCGGCGGTGGTAGTGGCGAGGCAGGTGTCGGCGGTCAGGCAGTCGGCGGTCAGGCAGACGGCGGTTCGGGCGGTAGCGCCGCCCTAGCGGCCTCGAATGAGCCCTCGTGCCTCTTCGGCCAGGAGATAGGCTCGCCCCCGACAGGTGCGTCGTCCACTGCGACCTGAAACCTTAACCTTCAACCCTAAACCCATATCCCATAAACCTAAACCCTAAAAGTATGACAGGTGCGCCCTACACTGCGACCTGAAGCCTAAACCTAATACCTAAACCCCGATCCCTTACCCTGTACCCGACACTTATGACAGGTGCGCCGCCCACTGCGACATGAACCATAATACCCCTAACCCTAATCTTTGAACCCTATACCCTTAACCCCCGAGAGGTGCGCCGTCCACTGCGACCTGAAACTTAAACCTTTAAACCCTAATCCCTAATCCTTAAACCAGAATCCATTAATCCCCAACAGGTGCACTGTCCACTGCCTCCTGAACCCTTAACCTTAAACCACAACCCCTTAATCCTACACCCTCAACCCATGACAGGTGTGCTGTCCACTTCGCCGGCAGAGGTGGCGGCCTTTGTGGCGGCCTTCGACGACCTTGGACGCAGAGGCGGCGGAGGCGCCGCGGAGCCGGGTGGGAGTGGCGGCAACGCAGGACAGGCGGTGTCCTCGTCGGTGGAGGTAGCGGCGGCGTTTGTGGCGGCCTGCGCAGAGGAAAGCGAACCCGGCTACACCACCTCTGCGGTTCAAGTGGGTGTGGGTTGTGTGGCACATGAGGGATGCAAGGTATTTGAAACAGATGGGGTGAAGACCATGGCTGTGAGCATCATGGTCAGTGCTGTGCAATCGCGACGTAATTCAGAACTGATGTCTGTAATTATGGTAAATTTTACTGGTACAAGCCACACTGTACTGCCCTGATGTTGTACCGGCCTGGCATGCGCAGTGGTCTCTGGCTCAAGGTCATGGCGCAATGATTGCTCGCGGCAGGGGGGTCCCTGCTGAACCCTTTACATTTTACTGCCCTGCTGTTGTACCGCCACACTGTACCCCCTGACATTGTACTGCCCTGGCATGCGCAGTGGTCCTTGACTCCGGGTCCTGGAGCCATGATAGCTGCGGCGGCAGGGGGGTCGCTGATGGGCCCACCTGGAGGGTCCACCTCGGCCGATTCAGGTAGGCCTTTTCAGGGGGGGGAGGAAACAACGTCCCTTGGGGGGTCTCTGCATCACGAAGGGTCCGAACCTGATGTACCTCGCGATTCACGTTTCTTGGACCCCCGTCTTGTGAGTACGCAGCGATTCTTCACATGTATGACAGTGACATTCCAAGGCCGTCTGAACCTTACAGTTGCTGGGGATGCATCCCGTGGCGGGGGTGGGACTCCCCTTGGGGGGGAGGAAAACAACGTTTAGGCTCATTGGGGTTGTCTGTGGTGGGTTCTGAGCAGGTGACACCAGCTTCACAATCCTCTTCTGCAGTCTGCTGTACAAGTCCCCCCCCCCTCCCCTACATGCTGCTGTACTAGTGTCCCCCCCTCCCCTACATGCTGCTGTACTAGTCCCCCCCCCTCCCCTACATGCTGCTGTACTAGTCCCCCCCCCTCCCCTACATGCTGCTGTACTAGTCCCCCCCCTCCCCTATATGCTGCTGTACTAGTCCCCCCCTCCCCTACATGCTGCTGTACTAGTGTCCCCCCCTCCCCTACATGCTGCTGTACTAGTGTCCCCCCCTCCCCTACATGCTGCTGTACTAGTGTCCCCCCCCCTCCAGGAATATCTCCTTAATCCCCCCACCCCCTACATGCTGCTGCTCCCTTTGTCAGTGTCCTCTCCGCCGCAAGCCTCCCAGTCCAGCTCATCCCTCTGGGGTGCATGCGCTGCAGCGGTCATGGCGGAGACTGGCCTGCAGATAGCGGTGCCCGAGGAGGCGCCCTTCAAGCTGTCGGTGTCCCCCACCTGGTCACTGGGACCTGCGCAGGTAGCAACAAAACTGAAAACAAATTAGTATCCCGGTATATATCAATTTATCCATCATTACACCCTGGGGCGTGGATGGAGGAAGCCACCCGTTCGGCTGTCGGCACTAGGTGAGCTACCAGCGGTATCAACGTATTGGTACACATCCGATTGCCGTACATATGATTGTCGTGGAGACAGGCCGGCAGGCATAGAGGTGCCTGGGGAGGTGCCTTTCAAGCTTTCAGGATCCTCCACCCTGGGACCTGCGCGGGTACATGCAGAGGGAAAGCATGATAAATTGAATAAATGCCGGTTCCATTCCGTGCCGTTACCAATCAACAAGAACAAAAAGCCAGGCCCACATACTGGTAGCTCACCTAGTGCTGCGGCCGAACGGGTGGCTTCCTTAATCCACGCCCCAGGATGTATTATTATTTATTCATAAGCCAGGCCCACATACCGGTAGTTGTATTGGATGTTTCTGCGCCTTGGTGACAACATGGGGGGGGGGGGGGGGGGGGGGGGGTCGCTATTTTGCTTAACAACGAATCTGGCGCAGCAAATCTGATAGCAAATCTGGCAGCAAATCTGACTCTCCAATTTTTACGCCGTAGCCTTTCAAACTCGTGTCCTATCGGTTTCAAAATTTGAATATCTTTCGGCCAGCAGTGTCGGGTACATGGAACCGCTTATTCAAGTCATACCTTTCAGGTTTTTTAGATCCCTAATACCCCTCCCCCCCTTCTGTCTCATCATCATAAATCTTTCCCATCAGCCTTCACCGCATCAATGCCATCTGCAGCCAGTCACTCACCCGCTCAAGTCCCTCAAGTCGCTCACCCGCTTTGTTCTTAGATCTCTTACTGTCTCCCCCCCTCCTGCCGTCTCCCTCGTCAGCTGTCCTTTCCATCAGCCTCCAACGCATGGCCATCTCCAGCCCAGTCGCTCACCCGCTTTGTTTTTAGATCTCTCACTGTCCCCCCTCCTCCTGTCTCCCTCACCAGAAATCCTTTCCGTCAGCCTTCAATGCTTCAATGCCATCTCCAGCCATGTCGCTCACCCGTTTCCCTTTGATCTCTCACTGCCTCCCTCCTTCTGCTTCCTCCCTCGTCAGATGTCATTTCCTTCAGCCGCCCCTGCATTGCCATCTCCAGCCAAGTCGCTCACCCGCTTCGCCTCCGCCCGGCATCAGAGCCATCAGAGCTCCCCTCCAGGCACTTGCGCAGCGGACGGCGGAGTAAATGGCGCAGGCAACGGCGGCAACGACTCCGAGGATGATGACCATGACCCAGGGTTCATGTCGCTGCCCATCAAATGGTCATTAAAACCTGGACCTGGGGCGATGATTGCAGGTGAGCGGGTGGGAGGTGCACGTGAGTGGGTGGGGGTAGGGTGGGAGGTGCATGTGAGTGGGTGGGGTAGGGTGGGAGGTGCACGTGAGTGGATGGGGTAGGGTGGGAGATGCACGTGTGAGTGGGTGGGGTAGGGTGGGAGGTGCACGTGAGTGGGTGGGGTAGGGTGGGAGGTGCACATGTGTGGGTGGGGTGGGGTGGGAGTAACAAGTGAGTGAGTGGGGTAGGGTAAGAGGTGCACGTGAGTGGGTGGGGTAGGGTGGGAGGAACAAGTGAGTGGGTGGGGTAGGGTAAGAGGTGCATGTGAATGGGTGGGGTAGGGTGGGAGTAACAAGTGAGTGGGTGGGGTAGGGTAAGAGGTGCACGTGAGTGGGTGGGGTAGGGTGGGAGGAACAAGTGAGTGGGTGGGGTTGGGTAAGAGGTGCATGTGAATGGGTGGGGTAGGGTGGGAGGAACAAGTGAGGGGTTCCGGTAGGGTGGCAGGTGTTGCTGTCAAGCTCAGGAGGTAAACAATAACGACGGGGCATGCAATCTGTTGCTCCAAATGACGCCCACTGGCCCACTCACGTGCACCTGTCACCCCACCCTACCCTGACCATTCACCCACAATTATAGCACCAGGTTCATATTTTCATGAACCCTTCAATGGTGGAGACGCCAACCCATCTGTGCACCTGCCCCCCCCCTCCTTTGCCTCCCCCCCCCCCCACCCCCCTCCTTTGCCTCCCACCCCACCCCCATCTGTGCACCTGCCCCCCCCCCCCCTCCTTTGCCTCCCCCCCCACCCCCATCTGTGCACCTGCCCACCCCCCTCCTTTGCCTCCCCCCCACCCCCATCTGTGCACCTGCCCCCCCCTCCTTTTCCTCCCCCCCACCCCCATCTGTGCACCTGCCCACCCCCCTCCTTTCCCCCCCCCGCCCACCCCCATCTGTGCACCTGCCCCACCCCCTCCTTTGCCTCCCCCCCCACCCCCATCTGTGCACCTACCCACCCCCCTCCTTTGCCTCCCCCCCCACCCCCATCTGTGCACCTGCCCACCCCCCTCCTTTGCCTCCCCCCCCACCCCCATCTGTGCACCTGCCCACCCCCCTCCTTTGCCTCCCCCCACCCCCCATCTGTGCACCTGCCCACCCCCCTCCTTTGCCTCCCCCCCCACCCCCATATGTGCACCTGCCCACCCCACTCCTTTGCCTCCCCCCCCCACCCCCATCTGTGCACCTGCCCACCCCCCTCCTTTGCCTCCCCCCCACCCCCATCTGTGCACCTGCCCACCCCCCTCCTTTGCCTCCCCCCCACCCCCCCCCCATATGTGCACCTGCCCACCCCCCCTCCTTTGCCTCCCCCCCACCCCCATCTGTGCACCTGCCCACCCCACTCCTTTGCCTCCCCCCCCACCCCCATCTGTGCACCTGCCCACCCCCCTCCTTTGCCCCCCCCCCCCACCCCCATCTGTGCACCTGCCCACCCCCCTCCTTTGCCTCCCCCCCACCCCCCCATCTGTGCACCTGCCACCCCCCTCCTTTGCCTCCCCCCCCCACCCCCATCTGTGCACCTGCCCACCCCCCTCCTTTGCCTCCCCCCCACCCCCCCATCTGTGCACCTGCCCACCCCCCTCATTTGCCTCCCCCCCCCCCCCACCCCCATCTGTGCACCTGCCCACCCCCCTCCTTTGCCTCCCCCCACCCCCATCTGTGCACCTGCCCACCCCCCTCCTTTGCCTCCCCCCCCCCCCACCTCCATCTGTGCACCTGCCCACCCCCCTCCTTTGCCTCCCCCCCACCCCCATCTGTGCACCTGCCCACCCCCCTCCTTTGCCTCCCCCCCACCCCCCCATCTGTGCACCTGCCCACCCCCCTCATTTGCCTCCCCCCCCACCCCCATCTGTGCACCTGCCCACCCCCCTCCTTTGCCCCCCCCCCCACCCCCACCCCCACCCCCACCCCCATCTGTGCACCTGCCCACCCCCCTCCTTTGCCTCCCCTCCCACCCCCATCTGTGCACCTGCCCACCCCCCTCCTTTGCCTCCCCCCCCACCCCCATCTGTGCACCTGCCCACCCCCCTCCTTTGCTTCCCCCCCACCCCCATCTGTGCACCTGCCCCCCCCCTCCTTTTCCTCCCCCCCACCCCCATCTGTGCACCTGCCCACCCCCCTCCTTTGCCTCCCCCCCTCCTCCTTTGCCTCCCTCCCCCACCCCCATCTGTGCACCTGCCCACCCCCCTCCTTTGCCTCCCCCCCACCCCCATCTGTGCACCTGCCCACCCCCCTCCTTTGCCTCCCCCCCACCCCCGTCTGTGCACCTGCCCCCCCTCCTTTTCCTCCCCCCCACCCCCATATGTGCACCTGCCCACCCCCCTCCTTTGCCTCCCCCCCCCACCCCCATCTGTGCACCTGCCCACCCCCCTCCTTTGCCTCCCCCCCACCCCCATCTGTGCACCTGCCCACCCCCCTCCTTTGCCTCCCCCCACCCCCATCTGTGCACCTGCCCACCCCCCTCCTTTGCCTCCCCCCCACCCCCCCAATTGTGCACCTGCCCACCCCCCTCCTTTGCCTCCCCCCCCCCACCCCCATTTGTGCACCTGCCCACCCCCCTCCTTTGCCTCGCCCCCCACCCCCATCTGTGCACCTGCCCACCCCCCTCCTTTGCCTCCCCCCCCCACCCCCATCTGTGCACCTGCCCACCCCCCTCCTTTGCCACCCCCCCCACCCCCATCTGTGCACCTGCCCACCCCCCTCCTTTGCCTCCCCCCCCCCCACCTCCATCTGTGCACCTGCCCACCCCCCTCCTTTGCCTCCCCCCCACCCCCATCTGTGCACCTGCCCACCCCCCTCCTTTGCCTCCCCCCCACCCCCCCATCTGTGCACCTGCCCACCCCCCTCCTTTGCCTCCCCCCCACCCCCATCTGTGCACCTGCCCACCCCCCTCCTTTGCCCCCCCCCCCCCACCCCACCCCACCCCCACCCCCATCTGTGCACCTGCCCCCCCCCTCCTTTGCCTCCCCTCCCACCCCCATCTGTGCACCTGCCCACCCCCCTCCTTTGCCTCCCCCCCCACCCCCATCTGTGCACCTGCCCACCCCCCTCCTTTGCTTCCCCCCCACCCCCCATCTGTGCACCTGCCCCCCCCTCCTTTTCCTCCCCCCCACCCCCATCTGTGCACCTGCCCACCCCCCTCCTTTGCCTCCCCCCCTCCTCCTTTGCCTCCCTCCCCCACCCCCATCTGTGCACCTGCCCACCCCCCTCCTTTGCCTCCCCCCCCACCCACATCTGTGCACCTGCCCACCCCCCTCCTTTGCCTCCCCCCCCCCACCCCCATCTGTGCACCTGCCCACCCCCCTCCTTTGCCTCCCCCCTCACCCCCATCTGTGCACCTGCCCACCCCCCTCCTTTGCCTCCCCCCCCCCACCCCCATCTGTGCACCTGTCCACCCCCCTCCTTTGCGTCCCTCCCCCCCCCACCCCCCATCTGTGCACCTGCCCACCCCCCTCCTTTGCCTCCCCCCCCCCCCACCCCCATCTGTGCACCTGCCCCCCCCCCCCCCCTCCTTTGCCCCCCCCCCCCCACCCCCCATCTGTGCACCTGCCACCCCCCTCCTTTGCCTCCCCCCCCCCCACCCCCCATCTGTGCACCTGCCCCACCCCCCTCCTTTGCCTCCCCCCCACCCCCATCTGTGCACCTGCCCACCCCCCTCCTTTGCCTCCCCCCCACCCCCCATCTGTGCACCTGCCCACCCCCCTCCTTTGCCTCCCCCCTCACCCCCATATGTGCACCTGCCCCCCCCCCCCCCCCCTCCTTTGCCTCCCCCCCACCCCCATCTGTGCACCTGTCCACCCCCCTCCTTTGCCTCCCCCCCCACCCCCATCTGTGCACCTGTCCACCCCCTCCTTTGCCTCCCCCCCCACCCCCATCTGTGCACCTGCCCACCCCCCTCCTTTGCCCCCCCCCCCCCACCCCCATCTGTGCACCTGCCCACCCCCCTCCTTTGCCTCCCCACCCCCACCCCCATCTGTGCACCTGTCCACCCCCCTCGTTTGCCCCCCCCCACCCCCATCTGTGCACCTGCCCACCCCCTCCTTTGCCTCCCCCCACACCCCCATCTGTGCACCTGCCCACCCCCCTCCTTTGCCTCCCCCCCCCCACCCCCATCTGTGCACCTGCCCACCCCCCTCCTTTGCCTCCCCCCCCCACCCCCATATGTGCACCTGCCCACCCCCCTCCTTTGCCTCCCCCCCCCCCACCCCCATCTGTGCACCTGTCCACCCCCCTCCTTTGCCTCCCCCCCACCCCCATATGTGCACCTGCCCACCCCCCTCCTTTGCCTCCCCACCCCCACCCCCATCTGTGCACCTGTCCACCCCCCTCCTTTGCCCCCCCCCCCCCCACCCCCATCTGTGCACCTGCCCACCCCCTCCTTTGCCTCCCCCCCCCCCACCCCCATCTGTGCACCTGCCCACCCCCCTCCTTTGCCTCCCCCCTCAACTCCATCTGTGCACCTGCCCACCCCCCTCCTTTGCTTCCCCCCCCCACCCCCCATCTGTGCACCTGTCCACCCCCCTCCTTTGCGTCCCCCCCCCCCCACCCCCCATCTGTGCACCTGCCCACCCCCCTCCTTTGCTCCCCCCCCCCCCACCCCCATCTGTGCACCTGCCCCCCCCCCCTCCTTTGCCCCCCCTCCCCCCACCCCCCATCTGTGCACCTGCCCACCCCCCTCCTTTGCCTCCCCCCCCCCACCCCCCATCTGTGCACCTGCCCACCCCCCTCCTTTGCCTCCCCCCCCACCCCCATCTGTGCACCTGCCCACCCCCCTCCTTTGCCTCCCCCCCACCCCCATATGTGCACCTGCCCACCCCCCTCCTTTGCCTCCCCCCCACCCCCATCTGTGCACCTGCCCACCCCCCTCCTTTGCCTCCCCCCCACCCCCCCATTTGTGCACCTGCCCACCCCCCTCCTTTGCCTCCCCACCCCCACCCCCATTTGTGCACCTGCCCACCCCCCTCCTTTGCCTCGCCCCCCACCCCCATCTGTGCACCTGCCCACCCCCCTCCTTTGCCTCCCCCCCCCACCCCCATCTGTGCACCTGCCCACCCCCCTCCTTTGCCTCCCCCCCCACCCCCATCTGTGCACATGCCCACCCCCCTCCTTTGCCTCCCCCCCCACCCCCATCTGTGCACCTGCACACCCCCCTCCTTTGCCTCCCCCCTCACCCCCATCTGTGCACCTGCCCACCCCCTCCTTTGCCTCCCCCCCCCACCCCCCATCTGTGCACCTGTCCACCCCCCTCCTTTGCCTCCCCCCCCCACCCCCCATCTGTGCACCTGCCCACCCCCCTCCTTTGCCTCCCCCCTCTCCCCCATCTGTGCACCTGCCCCCCCCCCCCCCCCCCTCCTTTGCCTCCCCCCCACCCCCATCTGTGCACCTGTCCACCCCCCTCCTTTGCCTCCCCCCCCACCCCATCTGTGCACCTGTCCACCCCCTCCTTTGCCTCCCCCCCCCCCCCACCCCCATCTGTGCACCTGCCACCCCCCTCCTTTGCCCCCCCCCCCCCCCCCCCACCCCCATATGTGCACCTGCCCACCCCCCTCCTTTGCCTCCCCACCCCCACCCCCATCTGTGCACCTGTCCACCCCCCTCATTTGCCCCCCCCCCCCACCCCCATCTGTGCACCTGCCCACCCCCTCCTTTGCCTCCCCCCCCCCACCCCCATCTGTGCACCTGCCCACCCCCCTCCTTTGCCTCCCCCCTCACCCCCATCTGTGCACCTGCCCACCCCCCTCCTTTGCCTCCCCCCCCCACCCCCATCTGTGCACCTGTCCACCCCCCTCCTTTGCGTCCCCCCCCCCCACCCCCCATCTGTGCACCTGCCCACCCCCCTCCTTTGCCTCCCCCCCCCCCACCCCCATCTGTGCACCTGCCCCCCCCCCCCCCCTCCTTTGCCCCCCCCCCACCCCCCATCTGTGCACCTGCCCACCCCCCTCCTTTGCCTCCCCCCCCCCCACCCCCCATCTGTGCACCTGCCCCACCCCCCTCCTTTGCCTCCCCCCCACCCCCATCTGTGCACCTGCCCACCCCCCTCCTTTGCCTCCCCCCCACCCCCCATCTGTGCACCTGCCCACCCCCCTCCTTTGCCTCCCCCCTCACCCCCATCTGTGCACCTGCCCCCCCCCTCCCCCCTCCTTTGCCTCCCCCCCACCCCCATCTGTGCACCTGTCCACCCCCCTCCTTTGCCTCCCCCCCCACCCCCATCTGTGCACCTGTCCACCCCCTCCTATGCCTCCCCCCCCCACCCCCATCTGTGCACCTGCCCACCCCCCTCCTTTGCCTCCCCCCCCCACCCCCATCTGTGCACCTGCCCACCCCCCTCCTTTGCCTCCCCACCCCCACCCCCATCTGTGCACCTGTCCACCCCCCTCCTTTGCCCCCCCCCACCCCCATCTGTGCACCTGCCCACCCCCTCCTTTGCCTCCCCCCACACCCCCATCTGTGCACCTGCCCACCCCCCTCCTTTGCCTCCCCCTCCCCACCCCCATCTGTGCACCTGCCCACCCCCCTCCTTTGCCTCCCCCCCCCACCCCCATATGTGCACCTGCCCACCCCCCTCCTTTGCCTCCCCCCCCCCCACCCCCATCTGTGCACCTGTCCACCCCCCTCCTTTGCCCCCCCCCCCCACCCCCATCTGTGCACCTGCCCACCCCCTCCTTTGCCTCCCCCACCCCCACCCCCATCTGTGCACCTGCCCACCCCCCTCCTTTGCCTCCCCCCTCAACTCCATCTGTGCACCTGCCCACCCCCCTCCTTTGCTTCCCCCCCCCACCCCCCATCTGTGCACCTGTCCACCCCCCTCCTTTGCGTCCCCCCCCCCCACCCCCCATCTGTGCACCTGCCCACCCCCCTCCTTTGCTCCCCCCCCCCCACCCCCATCTGTGCACCTGCCCCCCCCCCCCTCCGTTGCCCCCCCTCCCCCCACCCCCCATCTGTGCACCTGCCCACCCCCCTCCTTTGCCTCCCCCCCCCCCCCACCCCCCATCTGTGCACCTGCCCCACCCCCCTCCTTTGCCTCCCCCCCACCCCCATCTGTGCACCTGTCCACCCCCCTCCTTTGCCTCCCCCCCCCACCCCCATCTGTGCACCTGCCCACCCCCCTCCTTTGCCTCCCCCCCACCCCCATCTGTGCACCTGCCCACCCCCCTCCTTTGCCTCCCCCCCACCCCCCATCTGTGCACCTGCCCACCCCCCTCCTTTGCCTCCCCACCCCCACCCCCATCTGTGCACCTGCCCACCCCCCTCCTTTGCCTCCCCCCCCCCACCCCCATCTGTGCACCTGTCCACCCCCCTCCTTTGCGTCCCCCCCCCCCCACCCCCCATCTGTGCACCTGCCCACCCCCCTCCTTTGCCTCCCCCCCCCCCACCCCATCTGTGCACCTGCCCCCCCCCCCCCCTCCTTTGCCCCCCCCCCCCACCCCCCATCTGTGCACCTGCCCACCCCCCTCCTTTGCCTCCCCCCCCCCCCCCCCCATCTGTGCACCTGCCCCACCCCCCTCCTTTGCCTCCCCCCCACCCCCATCTGTGCACCTGCCCACCCCCCTCCTTTGCCTCCCCCCCACCCCCATCTGTGCACCTGCCCACCCCCCTCCTTTGCCTCCCCCCTCACCCCCATCTGTGCACCTGCCCCCCCCCCCCCCCCCCCTCCTTTGCCCCCCCCCCCACCCCCCATCTGTGCACCTGCCCACCCCCCTCCTTTGCCTCCCCCCCCCCCACCCCCCATCTGTGCACCTGCCCCACCCCCCTCCTTTGCCTCCCCCCCACCCCCATCTGTGCACCTGCCCACCCCCTCCTTTGCCTCCCCCCTCACCCCCATCTGTGCACCTGCCCCCCCCCCCCTCCTTTGCCTCCCCCCCACCCCCATCTGTGCACCTGCCCACCCCCCTCCTTTGCCTCCCCCCCCCCCCCCCCCATCTGTGCACCTGCCCCACCCCCCTCCTTTGCCTCCCCCCCACCCCCATCTGTGCACCTGCCCACCCCCCTCCTTTGCCTCCCCCCCACCCCCATCTGTGCACCTGCCCACCCCCCTCCTTTGCCTCCCCCCTCACCCCCATCTGTGCACCTGCCCCCCCCCTCCCCCCTCCTTTGCCTCCCCCCCACCCCCATCTGTGCACCTGTCCACCCCCCTCCTTTGCCTCCCCCCCCACCCCCATCTGTGCACCTGTCCACCCCCTCCTATGCCTCCCCCCCCCACCCCCATCTGTGCACCTGCCCACCCCCCTCCTTTGCCTCCCCCCCCCACCCCCATCTGTGCACCTGCCCACCCCCCTCCTTTGCCTCCCCACCCCCACCCCCATCTGTGCACCTGTCCACCCCCCTCCTTTGCCCCCCCCCACCCCCATCTGTGCACCTGCCCACCCCCTCCTTTGCCTCCCCCCACCCCCATCTGTGCACCTGTCCACCCCCCTCCTTTGCCTCTCCCCCCCACCCCCATCTGTGCACCTGCCCACCCCCCTCCTTTGCCTCCCCCCCACCCCCATCTGTGCACCTGCCCACCCCCCTCCTTTGCCTCCCCCCCACCCCCATCTGTGCACCTGCCCACCCCCCTCCTTTGCCTCCCCACCCCCACCCCCATCTGTGCACCTGCCCACCCCCTCCTTTGCCTCCCCCCCCCCCCACCCCCATCTGTGCACCTGCCACCCCCCTCCTTTGCCCCCCCCCCCCCCCCCCACCCCCATATGTGCACCTGCCCACCCCCCTCCTTTGCCTCCCCACCCCCACCCCCATCTGTGCACCTGTCCACCCCCCTCATTTGCCCCCCCCCCCCCCACCCCCATCTGTGCACCTGCCCACCCCCTCCTTTGCCTCCCCCCCCCCACCCCCATCTGTGCACCTGCCCACCCCCCTCCTTTGCCTCCCCCCTCACCCCATCTGTGCACCTGCCCACCCCCCTCCTTTGCCTCCCCCCCCCACCCCCATCTGTGCACCTGTCCACCCCCCTCCTTTGCGTCCCCCCCCCCCCCACCCCCCATCTGTGCACCTGCCCACCCCCCTCCTTTGCCTCCCCCCCCCCCACCCCCATCTGTGCACCTGCCCCCCCCCCCCCCCTCCTTTGCCCCCCCCCCACCCCCCATCTGTGCACCTGCCCACCCCCCTCCTTTGCCTCCCCCCCCCCCACCCCCCATCTGTGCACCTGCCCCACCCCCTCCTTTGCCTCCCCCCCACCCCCATCTGTGCACCTGCCCACCCCCCTCCTTTGCCTCCCCCCCACCCCCCATCTGTGCACCTGCCCACCCCCCTCCTTTGCCTCCCCCCTCACCCCCATCTGTGCACCTGCCCCCCCCCTCCCCCCTCCTTTGCCTCCCCCCCACCCCCATCTGTGCACCTGTCCACCCCCCTCCTTTGCCTCCCCCCCCACCCCCATCTGTGCACCTGTCCACCCCCTCCTATGCCTCCCCCCCCCACCCCCATCTGTGCACCTGCCCACCCCCCTCCTTTGCCTCCCCCCCCCACCCCCATCTGTGCACCTGCCCACCCCCCTCCTTTGCCTCCCCACCCCCACCCCCATCTGTGCACCTGTCCACCCCCCTCCTTTGCCCCCCCCCACCCCCATCTGTGCACCTGCCCACCCCCTCCTTTGCCTCCCCCCACACCCCCATCTGTGCACCTGCCCACCCCCCTCCTTTGCCTCCCCCTCCCCACCCCCATCTGTGCACCTGCCCACCCCCCTCCTTTGCCTCCCCCCCCACCCCCATATGTGCACCTGCCCACCCCCCTCCTTTGCCTCCCCCCCCCCCACCCCCATCTGTGCACCTGTCCACCCCCCTCCTTTGCCCCCCCCCCCCACCCCCATCTGTGCACCTGCCCACCCCCTCCTTTGCCTCCCCCCCCCCACCCCCATCTGTGCACCTGCCCACCCCCCTCCTTTGCCTCCCCCCTCAACTCCATCTGTGCACCTGCCCACCCCCCTCCTTTGCTTCCCCCCCCCACCCCCCATCTGTGCACCTGTCCACCCCCCTCCTTTGCGTCCCCCCCCCCCCACCCCCCATCTGTGCACCTGCCCACCCCCCTCCTTTGCTCCCCCCCCCCCACCCCCATCTGTGCACCTGCCCCCCCCCCCCTCCGTTGCCCCCCCTCCCCCCACCCCCCATCTGTGCACCTGCCCACCCCCCTCCTTTGCCTCCCCCCCCCCCCACCCCCCATCTGTGCACCTGCCCCACCCCCCTCCTTTGCCTCCCCCCCACCCCCATCTGTGCACCTGCCCACCCCCCTCCTTTGCCTCCCCCCCACCCCCCATCTGTGCACCTGCCCACCCCCCTCCTTTGCCTCCCCCCTCACCCCCATCTGTGCACCTGCCCCCCCCCCCCTCCTTTGCCTCCCCCCCACCCCCATCTGTGCACCTGTCCACCCCCCTCCTTTGCCTCCCCCCCCCACCCCCATCTGTGCACCTGCCCACCCCCCTCCTTTGCCTCCCCCCCACCCCCATCTGTGCACCTGCCCACCCCCCTCCTTTGCCTCCCCCCCACCCCCCATCTGTGCACCTGCCCACCCCCCTCCTTTGCCTCCCCACCCCCACCCCCATCTGTGCACCTGCCCACCCCCCTCCTTTGCCTCCCCCCCCCCACCCCCATCTGTGCACCTGTCCACCCCCCTCCTTTGCGTCCCCCCCCCCCCACCCCCCATCTGTGCACCTGCCCACCCCCCTCCTTTGCCTCCCCCCCCCCCACCCCCATCTGTGCACCTGCCCCCCCCCCCCCCCTCCTTTGCCCCCCCCCCACCCCCCATCTGTGCACCTGCCCACCCCCCTCCTTTGCCTCCCCCCCCCCCCCCCCCCATCTGTGCACCTGCCCCACCCCCCTCCTTTGCCTCCCCCCCACCCCCATCTGTGCACCTGCCCACCCCCCTCCTTTGCCTCCCCCCCACCCCCCATCTGTGCACCTGCCCACCCCCCTCCTTTGCCTCCCCCCTCACCCCCATCTGTGCACCTGCCCCCCCCCCCCCCCCCCTCCTTTGCCCCCCCCCCCCACCCCCCATCTGTGCACCTGCCCACCCCCCTCCTTTGCCTCCCCCCCCCCCACCCCCCATCTGTGCACCTGCCCCACCCCCCTCCTTTGCCTCCCCCCCACCCCCATCTGTGCACCTGCCCACCCCCCTCCTTTGCCTCCCCCCTCACCCCCATCTGTGCACCTGCCCCCCCCCCCTCCTTTGCCTCCCCCCCACCCCCATCTGTGCACCTGCCCACCCCCCTCCTTTGCCTCCCCCCCCCCCCCCCCCATCTGTGCACCTGCCCCACCCCCCTCCTTTGCCTCCCCCCCACCCCCATCTGTGCACCTGCCCACCCCCCTCCTTTGCCTCCCCCCCACCCCCATCTGTGCACCTGCCCACCCCCCTCCTTTGCCTCCCCCCTCACCCCCATCTGTGCACCTGCCCCCCCCCTCCCCCCTCCTTTGCCTCCCCCCCACCCCCATCTGTGCACCTGTCCACCCCCCTCCTTTGCCTCCCCCCCCACCCCCATCTGTGCACCTGTCCACCCCCTCCTATGCCTCCCCCCCCCACCCCCATCTGTGCACCTGCCCACCCCCCTCCTTTGCCTCCCCCCCCACCCCCATCTGTGCACCTGCCCACCCCCCTCCTTTGCCTCCCCACCCCCACCCCCATCTGTGCACCTGTCCACCCCCCTCCTTTGCCCCCCCCCACCCCCATCTGTGCACCTGCCCACCCCCTCCTTTGCCTCCCCCCACACCCCCATCTGTGCACCTGCCCACCCCCCTCCTTTGCCTCCCCCTCCCCACCCCCATCTGTGCACCTGCCCACCCCCCTCCTTTGCCTCCCCCCCCCACCCCCATATGTGCACCTGCCCACCCCCCTCCTTTGCCTCCCCCCCCCCCACCCCCATCTGTGCACCTGTCCACCCCCCTCCTTTGCCTCCCCCCCACCCCCATATGTGCACCTGCCCACCCCCCTCCTTTGCCTCCCCACCCCCACCCCCATCTGTGCACCTGTCCACCCCCCTCCTTTGCCCCCCCCCCCCACCCCCATCTGTGCACCTGCCCACCCCCTCCTTTGCCTCCCCCCCCCCACCCCCATCTGTGCACCTGCCCACCCCCCTCCTTTGCCTCCCCCCTCAACTCCATCTGTGCACCTGCCCACCCCCCTCCTTTGCTTCCCCCCCCCACCCCCCATCTGTGCACCTGTCCACCCCCCTCCTTTGCGTCCCCCCCCCCACCCCCCATCTGTGCACCTGCCCACCCCCCTCCTTTGCTCCCCCCCCCCCACCCCCATCTGTGCACCTGCCCCCCCCCCCCTCCGTTGCCCCCCCTCCCCCCACCCCCCATCTGTGCACCTGCCCACCCCCCTCCTTTGCCTCCCCCCCCCCCCACCCCCCATCTGTGCACCTGCCCCACCCCCCTCCTTTGCCTCCCCCCCACCCCCATCTGTGCACCTGCCCACCCCCCTCCTTTGCCTCCCCACCCCACCCCCATCTGTGCACCTGCCCACCCCCCTCCTTTGCCTCCCCCCTCCCCCCCATCTGTGCACCTGCCCCCCCCCCCCCTCCTTTGCCTCCCCCCCACCCCCATCTGTGCACCTGTCCACCCCCCTCCTTTGCCTCCCCCCCCCACCCCCATCTGTGCACCTGCCCACCCCCCTCCTTTGCCTCCCCCCCACCCCCATCTGTGCACCTGCCCACCCCCCTCCTTTGCCTCCCCCCCACCCCCCATCTGTGCACCTGCCCACCCCCCTCCTTTGCCTCCCCACCCCAACCCCCATCTGTGCACCTGTCCACCCCCCTCCTTTGCCCCCCCCACTCCCATCTGTGCACCTGCCCACCCCCTCCTTTGCCTCCCCCCACACCCCCATCTGTGCACCTGCCCACCCCCCTCCTTTGCCTCCCCCCCCCACCCCCATCTGTGCACCTGCCCACCCCCCTCCTTTGCCTCCTCCCCCCACCCCCATCTGTGCACCTGCCCACCCCCCTCCTTTGCCTCCCCCCCCCCCACCCCCATCTGTGCACCTGTCCACCCCCCTCCTTTGCCTCCCCCCACACCCCCATCTGTGCACCTGCCCACCCCCCTCCTTTGCCTCCCCCCCCCACCCCCATCTGTGCACCTGCCCCCCCCCCTCCTTTGCCTCCCCCCCCCACCCCCATCTGTGCACCTGCCCACTCCCCTCCTTTGCCTCCCCTTCCCCACCCCCATCTGTGCACCTGCCCACTCCCCTCCTTTGCCTCCCCCCCCCACCCCCATCTGTGCACCTGCCCGCCCCCCTCCTTTGCCTCCCCCCCCACACCCCCATCTGTGCACCTGCCCACGTCCCCTCCTTTGCCCCCCCCCCCACCCCCCATCTGTGCACCTGCCCACCCCCCTCCTTTGCCTCCCCCCCCCCACCCCCATCTGTGCACCTGCCCACTCCCCTCCTTTGCCTCCCCCCCCCCACCCCCATCTGTGCACCTGCCCACCCCCCTCCTTTGCCTCCCCCCCCACACCCCCATCTGTGCACCTGCCCACTCCCCTCCTTTGCCTCCCCTTCCCCACCCCCATCTGTGCACCTGCCCACTCCCCTCCTTTGCCTCCCCCCCCCACCCCCATCTGTGCACCTGCCCGCCCCCCTCCTTTGCCTCCCCCCCCCACCCCCATCTGTGCACCTGCCCACCCCCTCCTTTGCCTCCCCCCACACCCCCATCTGTGCACCTGCCCACCCCCCTCCTTTGCCTCCCCCTCCCCACCCCCATCTGTGCACCTGCCCACCCCCCTCCTTTGCCTCCCCCCCCCACCCCCATATGTGCACCTGCCCACCCCCCTCCTTTGCCTCCCCCCCCCCCACCCCCATCTGTGCACCTGTCCACCCCCCTCCTTTGCCTCCCCCCCACCCCCATATGTGCACCTGCCCACCCCCCTCCTTTGCCTCCCCACCCCCACCCCCATCTGTGCACCTGTCCACCCCCCTCCTTTGCCCCCCCCCCCCACCCCCATCTGTGCACCTGCCCACCCCCTCCTTTGCCTCCCCCCCCCCACCCCCATCTGTGCACCTGCCCACCCCCCTCCTTTGCCTCCCCCCTCAACTCCATCTGTGCACCTGCCCACCCCCCTCCTTTGCTTCCCCCCCCCACCCCCCATCTGTGCACCTGTCCACCCCCCTCCTTTGCGTCCCCCCCCCCCACCCCCCATCTGTGCACCTGCCCACCCCCCTCCTTTGCTCCCCCCCCCCCACCCCCATCTGTGCACCTGCCCCCCCCCCCTCCGTTGCCCCCCCTCCCCCCACCCCCCATCTGTGCACCTGCCCACCCCCCTCCTTTGCCTCCCCCCCCCCCCCCACCCCCCATCTGTGCACCTGCCCCACCCCCCTCCTTTGCCTCCCCCCCACCCCCATCTGTGCACCTGCCCACCCCCCTCCTTTGCCTCCCCACCCCACCCCCATCTGTGCACCTGCCCACCCCCCTCCTTTGCCTCCCCCCTCACCCCCATCTGTGCACCTGCCCCCCCCCCCCTCCTTTGCCTCCCCCCCACCCCCATCTGTGCACCTGTCCACCCCCCTCCTTTGCCTCCCCCCCCCACCCCCATCTGTGCACCTGCCCACCCCCCTCCTTTGCCTCCCCCCCACCCCCATCTGTGCACCTGCCCACCCCCCTCCTTTGCCTCCCCCCCACCCCCCATCTGTGCACCTGCCCACCCCCCTCCTTTGCCTCCCCACCCCAACCCCCATCTGTGCACCTGTCCACCCCCCTCCTTTGCCCCCCCCACTCCCATCTGTGCACCTGCCCACCCCCTCCTTTGCCTCCCCCCACACCCCCATCTGTGCACCTGCCCACCCCCCTCCTTTGCCTCCCCCCCCCACCCCCATCTGTGCACCTGCCCACCCCCCTCCTTTGCCTCCTCCCCCCACCCCCATCTGTGCACCTGCCCACCCCCCTCCTTTGCCTCCCCCCCCCCCACCCCCATCTGTGCACCTGTCCACCCCCCTCCTTTGCCTCCCCCCACACCCCCATCTGTGCACCTGCCCACCCCCCTCCTTTGCCTCCCCCCCCCCACCCCCATCTGTGCACCTGCCCCCCCCCCTCCTTTGCCTCCCCCCCCCCACCCCCATCTGTGCACCTGCCCACTCCCCTCCTTTGCCTCCCCTTCCCCACCCCCATCTGTGCACCTGCCCACTCCCCTCCTTTGCCTCCCCCCCCCACCCCCATCTGTGCACCTGCCCGCCCCCCTCCTTTGCCTCCCCCCCCACACCCCCATCTGTGCACCTGCCCACTCCCCTCCTTTGCCCCCCCCCCCACCCCCCATCTGTGCACCTGCCCACCCCCCTCCTTTGCCTCCCCCCCCCACCCCCATCTGTGCACCTGCCCACTCCCCTCCTTTGCCTCCCCCCCCCCACCCCCATCTGTGCACCTGCCCACCCCCCTCCTTTGCCTCCCCCCCCACACCCCCATCTGTGCACCTGTCCACTCCCCTCCTTTGCCTCCCCCCCCCCACCCCCCATCTGTGCACCTGCCCACCCCCCTCCTTTGCCTCCCCCCCCCACCCCCATCTGTGCACCTGCCCCCCCCCCCCTCCTTTGCCTCCCCCCCCCACCCCCATCTGTGCACCTGCCCACCCCCCTCCTTTGCCTCCCCCCCCACCCCCATCTGTGCACCTGCCCACCCCCCTCCTTTGCCTCCCCCCCCCACCCCCCATCTGTGCACCTGCCCACCCCCCTCCTTTGCCTCCCCCCCCACCCCCATCTGTGCACCTGCCCACCCCCCTCCTTTGCCTCCCCACCCCACCCCCATCTGTGCACCTGCCCACCCCCCTCCTTTGCCTCCCCCCCCCACCCCCATCTGTGCACCTGCCCACCCCCCTCCTTTGCCTCCCCCCCCACACCCCCATCTGTGCACCTGCCCACCCCCCTCCTTTGCCTCCCCCCCCCACCCCCCATCTGTGCACCTGCCCACCCCCCTCCTTTGCTCCCCCCCCCACACCCCCATCTGTGTTTCCCAGCCGCTGCAGGCGGCTCTACAATATTGTATTCAGGCGGAGCTGACCCTGCAACCAGTACTACAGCAGCAGCAGCAGCAGAGCCCCCTCCTGCCCCTGTGCCTGCCGCTCCGGCCCAGGGTCCTGTCGCCCCTGCCGCTCCTGATGCTGCTTCTCTCACTGCCTTTGGTGGACCGGGCTGGTCCCTGTCACCCAGCCTCAGCTCGCTCATCACATTTGAATCAACGGGTGTAGGTGCGTGCTTCAAGATAGCCTGACTTGATATTCAAATTTCAAGGATTCGGTGTGCAGGTGTTGTAAATGCAGGTGCATGCGCAAGTGATAAAAAACAAATGAAGAACAAATAATGAAATAGCCAGACTTGAGATTCAAGTTTCAATGGTTCGGTGTGCGGATGTCAGCAATGCAGGTGCGTGCACAAGTGATAGAGCCAGAGTTGCGATTCAAAACATATTTTTAATACTGTAGTATCAGTCAAATTTCGTTTTATATTGAATTCGTTTTTTATGTGGGAAGCTTCTAATCAGCAAAATCACGGTTTCGTTTTACTGGTTCGTTTTTCAGCTCCAGAACCACTCAAAACGGCAATCACAGGTCCTTCGCTCTAGCCAGTGACTCGATAAAAGCATACTGCCGTTAACTCAGAACGACAGCATTTTGATGTGAAAGGAGCGTGTCTGCGACATGAACGGCACCACTCTTTGTGTGGCGATTGTTTTAGGGTTTGGGGCTAAAATATCCGTTTTGGGGTTCGTTTTTGACCTACGGTACATATTATCGTGGAAGTCAATTCTGAAAAAACGATCAATATCCGAAATCGGAATGATCCGCTACTGTATGGTATTTGACAGTGTTACAGGATTTTCATTTTAAGTACGGTATTTAAATCATCCGGTCTGCAGCCCCTCGGTGCCTTTTGCAGATCAGGTCCCTCTCCCGCTCCTGTCCTAGTTTATTTCGTGCTCGTACCGGTTTGCGGTCACCTGTCCCATGCCTCAAACGTGATGTTCCTTTGGACTGTAAACGCTGTAAAAACTTCACAACGTACGTCACGCACATCACATTTGAATGCATGGGTGTAGGTGCAGTGCGTTGAAAGTGCAAGTGCCTTGGATGGATCCCCAGCGCCCTGCTTGTGGAGGCAATGCCGTTTATCGAGGCGCTGAATCTAGGATGCAGTAGATGCATGCTTTCCCCCCTACCGGTTATTTGACTGCGGCACCATCCCCGCTTCACACACATTGCCCGCCCCGCTCTCAGAGACACTAATGGGGATATATTTCGCCCTCCTAGAATACCTCATCAATCTCTGTTATTGAGCAACTTTGTTACTGACCATTTTTTTTATTGAGCAATTAGGATATGGATGAATACTCGGATTTGACGCAATCCCCCCCCTCACATTCCCCTCCCTGCTATAATAGGCCCTAATGGGCATATCTCCTACCCATCAAGGCAATCCCCCCTTCACACACGTTCCCCTCCCTGCTCTTGAATACACTCATGGGGATATCTCCTGCCCCTCTACACTATTGAGCAATCTCAGTCATTGACACAGCCCCCCCCCCCTCATGTTCCCCTCCCTGATCTCAAACACACGAATGGGCATATCTCGTACCTGTCAAGGCACACCCCATATGTGTCCCTCCCTGCTATAACAGGCACTGTCGCTGCTGAAGCCGCCGCAGCAGTGGCGCTGGCGGCGGCAGAGGCCTCTGCCCAGCAGGCAGCGGCCGAGGCAGAGGCCTGTGCCCAGCAGGCAGCAGCTGGGTCCCTGGCGCTGGAGCCCCCCCTCACACAGGATGCCCTCTTGCCCAGCTTTGTGGAGGCCAACGCTAGTGGTGCCGGCGCAGCAGGAAGGGGCTCAACCCCCTCGGGTCACGCAGGTGAGGAAACCACATGATACAGTAGATGCCAGGATACAGGAGATCACATCTGCTTTCCCTGGGCGTTGTTCGGCAATCTGATATATGGGATACGCTCTCCTGATGCACACTTTATTCCGCCCCCTCTCACTTTCCACCTCTTATTTAATTCATTTTTAAAACATTATATTGGAAAATAGATCAAAAGATTGCCCCCCTCGTTGCCCGCAGGATGCGGCCCTTGCTGGTGGGTCTAGATTTTATCCCAACCCGAGACCTCCAAAAGGGATTGGCTCTCTTCCTTCATACCTCATGTCCGCCC
This sequence comes from Limnomonas spitsbergensis, assembly GCA_037349105.1. NCBI lineage: Eukaryota > Viridiplantae > Chlorophyta > Chlorophyceae > Chlamydomonadales > Limnomonas > Limnomonas spitsbergensis. The sequence goes on from JAYJMM010000025.1 coordinate 364,270, forward strand.
CCTCGTCCTTCTCCTCCACCTAACGAGTTCCCGCTATTCTTCTGTCTACATGATCATTGAATTCTCTCATTCAAACATAATGTTCACCCCCTCTCCCTCCATCCCCGAAATCCCCCGAAGCCCCCTGATCCTTCCCCCCTCTCCCCTCCATCCCCGAAATCCCCCAAAGCCCCCTGATCCTTCCCCCCTCTCCCCTCCATCCCCGAAATCCCCAAAGCCCCCTGATCCTTCCCCCCTCTCCCCTCCATCCCCTCCATCCCCCAAAGCCCCCTGATCCTTGCCCCCTCTCCCCTCCATCCCCGAAATCCCCCAAAGCCCCCTGATCCTTCCCCCCTCTCCCCTCCAGCCCCTCCATCCCCCAAAGCCCCCTGATCCTTCCCCCCTCTCCCCTCCATCCCCTCCATCCCCCAAAGCCCCATGATCCTTCCCCCCTCTCCCCTCCATCCCCGAAATCCCCCAAAACCCCCTGATCCTTCCCCCCTCTCCCCTCCAGCCCCTCCATTTACGCTATTCCTCTGTTTACCTGATCCTTCCCCCCTCTCCCCTCCATCTTCGACCCCTGCAGATGAGGCTGCATGCCCCGAGGTGTTTACGCTATTCCTCTGTTCACCTGATCCTTGTCCCCTCCCTCCCCTCCATCTTCGACCCCTGCAGATGAGGCTGCATGCCCGGAGGTGTTTACGCTATTCCTCTGTTCACCTGATCCTTGTCCCCTCCCTCCCCTCCATCTTCGACCCCTGCAGATGAGGCTGCATGCCCCGAGGTGTTTACGCTATTCCTCTGTTCACCTGATCCTTGTCCCCTCCCTCCCCTCCATCTTCGACCCCTGCAGATGAGGCTGCATGCCCCGAGGTGTTTACACTATTCCTCTGTTCACCTGATCCTTGTCCCCCCTCTCCCCTCCATCTTCGACCCCTGCAGATGAGGCTGCATGCCCCGAGGTGTTTACGCTATTCCTCTGTTCACCTGATCCTTGTCCCCTCCCTCCCCTCCATCTTCGACCCCTGCAGATGAGGCTGCATGCCCCGAGGTGTTTACACCATTCCTCTGTTCACCTGATCCTTGTCCCCTCCCTCCCCTCCATCTTCGACCCCTGCAGATGAGGCTGCATGCCCCGAGGTGTTTACGCTATTCCTCTGTTCACCTGATCCTTGTCCCCTCCCTCCCCTCCATCTTCGACCCCTGCAGATGAGGCTGCATGCCCCGAGGTGTTTACGCTATTCCTCTGTTCACCTGATCCTTGTCTCCTCCATCCCCTCCATCTTCGACCCCTGCAGATGAGGCTGCATGCCCCGAAGTGTTTACGCTATTCCTCTGTTTACCTGATCCTTGTCCCCTCCCTCCCCTCCATCTTCGACCCCTGCAGATGAGGCTGCATGCCCCGAGGTGTTTACGCTATTCCTCTGTTCACCTGATCCTTGTCCCCTCCCTCCCCTCCATCTTCGACCCCTGCAGATGAGGCTGCATGCCCCGAGGTGTTTACGCTATTCCTCTGTTCACCTGATCCTTGTCCCCTCCCTCCCCTCCATCTTCGACCCCTGCAGATGAGGCTGCATGCCCCGAGGTGTTTACGCTATTCCTCTGTTCACCTGATCCTTGTCCCCTCCCTCCCCTCCATCTTCGACCCCTGCAGATGAGGCTGCATGCCCCGAGGTGTTTACGCTATTCCTCTGTTCACCTGATCCTTGTCTCCTCCCTCCCCTCCATCTTCGACCCCTGCAGATGAGGCTGCATGCCCCGAGGTGTTTACACCATTATTCTGTTTACCTGATCCTTGTCCCCTCTCCCCTCCATCTTCGACCCCTGCAGATGAGGCTGCATGCCCCGAGGTGTTTACGCTATTCCTCTGTTCACCTGATCCTTGTCCCCTCCCTCCCCTCCATCTTCGACCCCTGCAGATGAGGCTGCATGCCCCGAGGTGTTTACGCCATTCTTCTGTTTACCTGATCCTTGTCCCCTCTCCCCTTCATCTTCGACCTCTGCAGATGGTAGGCTCCAGGGCAGGTTACCCAGTGCTACGGCCGAACGGGTGCCTTCCTTAATCCTCAGGCATATATCTTTATCTCTTTCAATCCCCGCCACCTGCAGATGAGGCTTCAGGGCTGGAGGTGTTCACGGACCCGCTTCGACGAGCAGACACGCTAGGGGACCAGGTGAGGGCCTTCGTGCTTTATGGATTCATTTGAAGGCCAAGATATTGCAGAACAAACATTCTTTTTCTTGTTTTCTTCTTTTTAGACGAATATACCGGTTTTGCAGAACTTACACATTAGTAGTAATTGTTTTTAGGCCAAGATATTGCAGAGCACACAAATCTGAGATTAGTGAGTCGAGGGTGGAGAACTAAAACACCGGCCACCGGTGCATGGCACACGACGAAGCTGAAGACAAACCATTTCAGGGCATTTCTTCTTTTGACTTGTATTATTACAAGGGGTGGCGACCGCTGAATAGCCGATATTTATTTATATTTTGCTAGATTTGGAGACAAACAAGACAAAAAAACAGAGAGCTGGTTCCCGTGAAACCCGTACCCCCCGTTCACTACACAACCTGCTGGTCCTGTTTTTCAGTCAGTCTTATCCCCTTATAAACGGAAGGATGTGTTTTTATTAAGAGTTCACCGTGCATCAAGGAAACAGCATCAAGGCAAGAACACCCATGCTTCAACGAGCTTCAATGAGCATCCCACCTGCAAGCCTCTGGAAATGTTTTAACATCAGTTTCCCCCCCGTCCCGATTTCTTCACAGAATTTGCTGGTCCAGGTTTCCGGTCAGTCTGAGGACCCCAGCGGAAGGATGTCCTGGACAGAAGATATTCTGCAACAACAGCAGCTGCAACAACAACAATTACAGCAACACCAGCAACAGCTGCAACAGCAGTCTGCGCGGGTCCCGGTGGAGGTGGCTGCTGCCCGTCTGATGAATCTGCAAGCGCTTCAGGTGGGCCGACTGGTGGGCTAGATGGTGGGCTGGGTGGTGGGCTGGGTGGTGGAACCACTGGTGATATGGGACATGAACTGGGTGATGCTGCCCGTCTCATGAATCTGCAAGCGCTCCAGGTGGGCTGAATAGTGGGCTGGCGGCATGGCCATCTTGCGGGCTGGAGGATCCCCTTGAGGGCGGGTCGCTGCTGCCCACCTTGTGAATCTGCAAGGGCTGCAGTTGGGCTATATGGTGGTCTGAATCCTGACCGCACAGGTACCAGTGAAAGTTGCTGATGTCCTTCTGATGAACCTACAAATGTTGCTGGTGGGCTGGAAGGTGGGCTGGGTGGTGGGCTGGAAGTGGGCTGGGTGGTGGGCTGGGTGGTGGGCCGTGGTATGCTGCTATACCCTGCTTAAGTTACGCAGCTCCTGCCACTGTAATATGCCCCACACCCCCTCTTTGGCCCCTTAACGTCTTTAAGCTTATTTCGTCCCTTTCCTGACCCCCCCCTTAAACACTGCTCCCTTCTTCCTTTGAACCTTGGTCTCCTGCTCCCCCTTCCCCCCTATGTCCTTACCTTCCTTCTCCCCCCTAAACCCATTTCCCCCTTCCTTCCTGCCTACCCCTCCACCCTATATGTATGACCACCAGCATATTTTCCTCTCTATGGCCTCCCCTTTCACCCCGTCCCCTTCTTCCTTTGAACCTCCCCCCCCTTCCCTTCTTTGTCCTCCCCTCATGCAGGTGTATGACTATCAGCGCATCTTCCTCTCTATGGCCTCCTTTTCACCCTATTCCCTTATTCCTTTGAACCTCCCCCCCCTCCCTTCTTTGTCCTCCCCTCATGCAGGTGTATGACTATCAGCGCATCTTCCTCTCTATGGCCTCCTTTTCACCCTATTCCCTTATTCCTTTGAACCTCTCCCCCCTTCCCTTCTTTGTCCTCCCCTCATGCAGGTGTATGACTATCAGCGCATCTTCCTCTCTATGGCCTCCTTTTCACCCTATTCCCTTATTCCTTTGAACCTCCCCCACCTCCCTTCTTCGTCCTCCCCTCATGCAGGTGTATGACTATCAGCGCATCTTCCTCTCTATGGCCTCCTTTTCACCCTATTCCCTTATTCCTTTGAACCTCCCCCCCCTCCCTTCTTTGTCCTCTTCTCATGCAGGTGTATGACTATCAGCGCATCTTCCTCTCTATGGCCTCCTTTTCACCCTATTCCCTTATTCCTTTGAACCTCTCCCCCCTTCCCTTCTTTGTCCTCCCCTCATGCAGGTGTATGACTATCAGCGCATCTTCCTCTCTATGGCCTCCTTTTCACCCTATTCCCTTATTCCTTTGAACCTCCCCCCCCTTCCCTTCTTTGTCCTCCCCTCATGCAGGTGTATGACTATCAGCGCATCTTCCTCTCTATGGCCTCCTTTTCACCCTATTCCCTTATTCCTTTGAACCTCCCCCCCCTCCCTTCTTTGTCCTCTCCTCATGCAGGTGTATGACTATCAGCGCATCTTCCTCTCTATGGCCTCCTTTTCACCCTATTCCCTTATTCCTTTGAACCTCCCCCCCCTCCCTTCTTTGTCCTCCCCTCATGCAGGTGTATGACTATCAGCGCATCTTCCTCTCTATGGCTTGCCGTAACCCCCGCAAGGTTCTACTGTGTGAGCGACATGAGATCAAGCGCATCGACTTCTACAACCCCCAGGTAGGGAACACGCAATTTGGATTTGAATTTGAATTTGAATCGAGTAGCTGCGCTAGGGCCTGTAGTAAGAGAGGCATAGGATCAAGTGTATCAACCTCTTCACCCCCCAGACAGGATAGCCGGATTTTGAATTTGAATTTGGTAGCTGAGCTAAGGCCTGCCAGTGCCTGCCATTGAGTTTGCCAGTGAGATTTATTGACTACTTTTGAATTTGTTCTGACCCTGTGGCTGTTTTTTAATGTTGTCCGACTTTGTGACAGCTATCGATCGTCCATGAACCCTCTAACGTCTAATGCTAGAGGGTACATGTCATCCTACCCTTCTTCTTAGCTCATACTAGGTGACTTCGTTCCGACTGTGGGGATGTTATCGATTTTCCTGCTTTTGTGACCGCTGTTGAATTTGCTCCGACTCCCTTAATGTGGCTTTGTGCTTTGCTTTCCGCGTCCCCAGGACCTGACTCTGGCTCAGTTCATCCTGGCTGCCAGCCCTTCGGCATCGAAGCGGTGTTGGGTGGTGAGTCGGACATCTGCTGACAGCTGAGTCAGGATGTTTAACTCTTGTACTAGGGTAGCATGTTGGCTCAGCCCCTCGGGATAGAGGTTATGAGCACAGCTCCAACTGCAATGTATATATGGTCTCCCTCTGACCTCCCTTTCACCTGCCGATTAGTCCATCTCCTTTTTGTCAGCGTCATGACCCCCACAACTACATCCCCTGCAGGCGTGGGGCGGGCGTGACAACCCACATGCACACTTCCCACCCAATCATGCACCCCACCCCACCCTCTCACCCACATGCACACTTCCCACCCAATCATGCACCCCACCCCACCCTCTCACCCACATGCACACTTCCCACCTAATCATGCACCCCACCCCACCCTCTCACCCACATGCACACTTCCCACCCAATCATGCACCCCACCCCACCCTCTCACCCACATGCACACTTCCCACCTAATCATGCACCCCACCCCACCCTCTCACCCACATGCACACTTCCCACCTAATCATGCACCCCACCCCACCCTCTCACCCACATGCACACTTCCCACCTAATCATGCACCCCACCCCACCATCTCACCCACATGCACACTTCCCACCTAATCATGCACCCCACCCCACCCTCTCACCCACATGCACACTCCCCACCCAATCATGCACACCACCCCACCCTCTCACCCACATGCACACTTCCCACCTAATCATGCACCCCACCCCACCCTCTCACCCACATGCACACTTCCCACCCAATCATGCACCCCACCCTCTCACCCACATGCACACTTCCCACCTAATCATGCACCCCACCCCACCCTCTCACCCACATGCACACTTCCCACCTAATCATGCACTCCACCCCACCCTCTCACCCACATGCACACTTCTTACCTAATCATGCACCCAACCCCACCCTCACACCCACATGCACACTTCCCACCCAATCATGCACCCCACCCCACCCTCTCACCCACATGCACACTTCTCATCCAATCATGCACCCCACCCCACCCTCTCACCCACATGCACACTTCCCACCTAATCATGCACCCCACCCCACCCTCTCACCCACATGCACACTTCCCACCTAATCATGCACCCCACCCCACCCTCTCACCCACATGCACACTTCTCATCCAATCATGCACCCCACCCCACCCTCTCACCCACATGCACACTTCCCACCTAATCATGCACCCCACCCCACCCTCTCACCCACATGCACACTTCCCACCCAATCATGCACCCCACCCCACCCTCTCACCCACTGCCTTGCACCTCTCCTTATTTGTGGCAGCGTCACGACCCCCGCACCAACACGTCTAGTGGGTGTGGCGAGGGCGTGACGGCCCACGTGCGCACCTTTCTCCACGGCAACGCGCGCATCACGCTCTCCATCGCCACTCTGCCACACAGCGAGTCCCTGCCAGGAGAGGATAAGCAGCAGGTGATGGTGTGTGTGTGTGGGGGGGGGTCCCAGCTGTATCGTGCTACCAGGTGTGGGGAGGCTTACACGGTTGGGTTGAGGCAGGATGAGGTGTTCGTTGGCTGTGGGGATTGCTGTGGGAGGTGTGTGGGTGGTTAGGCTCCATGGACCATCAAAAGGGCCCAACCGGCACTTCCACCTCATTGCCCCCCCCTCCCATTGCAATCTTTACCCCTTACCCTGTACGGGTTTCACTATGTGTGGGTGTGGACGCGACCCAAGGGGCGTGGTACTGATGTCAGGTCGTCCGTCCTGCGACCCCCCCCACCACCACCACACACCCATCTCACCCCCTCCCCAAACCGTCCACACTTACAGGTGTGGGTGTGGACGCGACCCAAGGGGCGTGGTACTGAGCTCCGGTCGTCTGTCAGGCGGGTCCCGCTGTCTCCAGAGGCGAGCTCCATCTCCCTGGGACACTTCCTGCAGCTCAGTTTCACAGCAGAGGATGTACAGCTGGCGGGCATGCCGTTGCATCAGGATTTCGTACGCTACTTCGGTATCGGGCGCAACGTCATGTGCCTGTATCAGGTGTGGAATGAAGTGTGGAGCAATGGTGTGATTGGTGTGATGCTCGTGCTCGCTGTCTGCTCCCAGTTGGTTGAACAAAAGGTATCATAGATATCCACCTTGCTATTAGTATTTATATAAAGCATTGTTCTCATTGTTTTGCGAATACTTTCAATTTGTGTAGATTTTCTCTATAAATTGGCTCTCTGCTCATTGCGAAATGTCCTTCCACCTGGCAAGATATCTTGTATCTGCCCCCTCTGCCTTTGTCTGCCTGTTGCACACCCGTCCTGTATGACACATTAGTGCTGAACATCTCCATCGTGGCCAGGACACCATTTCTGACTCCCTTCCTGGCCTCCCTCCTTTCTACTTTCCTCCCTTATCATCACCGGGATGGTTTTGCCAACCTTCCTGTCTTCACTGATTATCAGGGTTTAGGGTTCTCTAGTCCCTCTAGTGACATATCCCGGACGCCCTTCCTTACGCCCTTACTGACTCCCTTCCCTCTGTCTTAGTTCCTCTCGTATGCTCATCAATACCCCCTTTCCCCCTGACCTCTCTCCTGCTTGATGCCCTCTCTTATTCTCATTAGGATCGCATCAACCCGTACAGCTTGCAGCTACCCGACACCCAGCTGTTGTACAGCCAGACGGTACAGGTCAAGTGGATGCAGGTACGGTTTTGTGGTACAGGTACTAAACCCTGCCTGTTTATGGATCAAGGGAATCACTGAGATGTTGCACAGCCTGGCTGTACCGTCCAAGTGGATGCAGGTACGGTTGTCGGTGTGTGTCCTACAGGTCAGGTGCATGCAGGTACAGATGCAAACACGCAGGCTGGATCACAGCCAGACCTGCACCCTTAGTAGGAAAATGAGTATATACACACATTGCCCCACCCCCCACACCCCCTGCCCCCTGCTTTCCTCGAAACCCAACCAAAACCTAAACCCTGAACCCTAAACTAGAGTACAGACATCCCCTGCTCCCCCCCCCTGGCCCCCCAGATCGCCCACTGAGGCCGGAGGAAGAGGCTGTGGCTCCGGCCCATGAGCATGAGTGCCTGCACCCATTGTCGTACAATGCTAATTTTGCCCCTCCCCATGCTTGCTACCCTGTCCCATGCTACCCCCAGCCGATTGCCCCTCATGCTTACCCCTCCCCTGCCCCCTCCAGGATGAGGCGGCTGCGGCCCTGGCCCATGAGGCTGGGGAGGTGCATGTTGATCACAAACGTTAATATATGAGTTGCCCCTCCCCCTGCTCCCCCCCACCCCCCTGCTCCCCCCCCACCCCCCTGCTCCCCCCCCACCCCCCTGCTCCCCCCCCTACCCCCCTGCTCCCCCCCCTACCACCCTGCTCCCCCCCCCACCCCCCTGCTCCCCCCCCCACCCCCCTGCTCCCCCCCCCACCCCCCTGCTCCCCCCCACCCCCCTGCTCCCCCCCAACCCCCCTGCTCCCCCCCACCCCCCTGCTCCCCCCCACCCTCCTGCTCCCCCCACCCCCCTGCTCCCCCCACCCCCCTGCTCCCCCCCACCCCCCTGCTCCCCCCCACCCCCCTGCTCCCCCCCACCCCCCTGCTCCCCCCCACCCCCCTGCTCCCCCCCACCCCCCTGCTCCCCCCCACCCCCCTGCTCCCCCCCCACCCCCCTGCTCCCCCCCTACCCCCTGCTCCCCCCCACCCCCCTGCTCCCCCCCTACCCCCTGCTCCCCCCCCACCCCCCTGCTCCCCCCCCTACCCCCCTGCTCCCCCCCCCACCCCCCTGCTCCCCCCCCCACCCCCCTGCTCCCCCCCACCCCCCTGCTCCCCCCCAACCCCCCTGCTCCCCCCCCACCCCCCTGCTCCCCCCCACCCCCCTGCTCCCCCCCACCCTCCTGCTCCCCCCCACCCCCCTGCTCCCCCCCACCCCCCTGCTCCCCCCCACCCCCCTGCTCCCCCCCACCCCCCTGCTCCCCCCCACCCCCCTGCTCCCCCCCACCCCCCTGCTCCCCCCCCACCCCCCTGCTTCCCCCCTACCCCCTGCTCCCCCCCACCCCCTGCTCCCCCCCAACCCCCCTGCTCCCCCCCACCCCCCTGCTCCCCCCCCTACCCCCTGCTCCCCCCCCTACCCCCTGCTCCCCCCCCTACCCCCCTGCTCCCCCCCCTACCCCCCTGCTCCCCCCCCTACCCCCCTGCTCCCCCCCCTACCCCCCTGCTCCCCCCCCTACCCTCCTGCTCCCCCCCACCCTCCTGCTCCCCCCCACCCCCCTGCTCCCTCCACCCCCCTGCTCCCCCCCACCCCCCTGCTCCCCCCCACCCCCCTGCTCCCCCCCCACCCCCCTGCTCCCCCCCTACCCCCTGCTCCCCCCCACCCCCCTGCTCCCCCCCAACCCCCCTGCTCCCCCCCCACCCCCCTGCTCCCCCCCACCCCCCTGCTCCCCCCCACCCTCCTGCTCCCCCCCCTACCCCCTGCTCCCCCCCCACCCCCCTGCTCCCCCCCACCCCCCTGCTCCCCCCCAACCCCCCTGCCCCCCCCCCACCCCCCTGCTCCCCCCCCACCCCCCTGCTCCCCCCCTACCCCCTGCTCCCCCCCACCCCCCTGCTCCCCCCCACCCCCCTGCTCCCCCCCACCCCCCTGCTCCCCCCCACCCCCCTGCTCCCCCCCACCCCCCTGCTCCCTCCCATCCCCCTGCTCCCCCCCAACCCCCTGCTCCCCCCCAACCCCCCTGCTCCCCCCCAACCCCCCTGCTCCCCCCCACCCCCCTGCTCCCCCCCACCCCCCTGCTCCCCCCCACCCTCCTGCTCCCCCCCACCCCCCTGCTCCCCCCCACCCCCCTGCTCCCCCCCACCCCCCTGCTCCCCCCCACCCCCCTGCTCCCCCCCACCCCCCTGCTCCCCCCCACCCCCCTGCTCCCCCCCCTACCCCCTGCTCCCCCCCCTACCCCCTGCCCCCCCCCTACCCCCTGCTCCCCCCCCTACCCCCTGCTCCCCCCCCTACCCCCTGCTCCCCCCCCTACCCCCCTGCTCCCCCCCCTACCCCCTGCTCCCCCCCCTACCCCCCTGCTCCCCCCCCTACCCCCTGCTCCCCCCCCTACCCCCTGCTCCCCCCCCTACCCCCTGCTCCCCCCCCTACCCCCTGCTCCCCCCCCTACCCCCCTGCTCCCCCCCCTACCCCCCTGCTCCCCCCCCCTACCCCCTGCTCCCCCCCCCTACCCCCTGCTCCCCCCCCTACCCCCCTGCTCCCCCCCTACCCCCTGCTCCCCCCCCTACCCCCTGCTCCCCCCCCTACCCCCTGCTCCCCCCCACCCCCATTGTTGCCCTAGGTGGAGGAGAGTATGTTAGCGGGCCTGTTGGTTTCAAAACATTGATGAAATATGTGGCTAACGAACGTTTATATATGCCACTCTCCCCCCCTGTACTCTCCAGGAGGAGGCTGTGGCCCTAGCCCATGAGGCTGGCGAGGCTTTTGAGGTGTTGGCGTCTGCTCTCCGGGCACATCCTACCTTCCAGGTGAACCCAGTTAAACCAGTTGGTAAATCCTTTCAAAGCAGAGTGCGCATTCTCTGCTGCTGCCCCTTTTTGAGGTGTTGGCGTCTGCTCTCCGAGACGTCATCCCTCCTGCCAGGTGAACTGAGGGGTCACACACTCTGGCTTGACCTGTGCCGTATCTTAAGCCAGGGGCGGCAAAGATTCGACCATATGCCAGGGGTGCCAAAGATTGTGCATTCTCTGCTGCTGCCCCTCTTTGGAGGTTTTAGGAGTCTGCTCTCCGGGAGTATCCCACGTGCCAGGTAAACACGACTGAATTCAATTCGTCAGTTTAAGCGGGGCTGAAGGCTTGGACCCATTCAAAGCCAGTCAAATCTCTGTGTGATGGATAGGCTGTGCACGCTCTGCTGTTGTCCCTCTTCCGAGGTGTTGAAGTCCGCACTGCGGTACGACATCCCGCCTGGCAGGTAACAACAACCGCATGCCATCACAGGGTCACGGATACTAACTGTCAAAGCCAACTGTTGAAGCTAACTGTTGAAGCCAACTGTTGAAGCCAACTGTTGAAGCCAACTGTTAAAGCCAACTGTTAAAGCCAACTGTCAAAGCCAACTGTCAAAGCCAACTGTCAAAGCCAACTGTCAAAGCCAGGGGCTGTGTAGAGCACAGACGGGGTGCTCTGGGTGACAATAAGCACGTGTGGATCATTCATGGATGTCAGCTGCTGAGCAGCGTCCAGGTTTTAGTGATACAGCTACATGTCAGCTACAATCCTGCCATTTGCCGGAGGCCCCAGTTGTGGCCACCATGCTGCTTTGGCCACCCGTTATAGGCGATATCTGCTGCTGAGTGGAGGATGACCCTGCTCACTTGCAGGGTGTGCTGAGCACGGGGGAATCCTTCACTGCCGGCGCCGAGCCCTCTGGCCCTGGCAGCAAGCTCTCTCCGCGCATGACCACCGATTCAGGTGTGTGTTATATCGGGTCGTGAATTTAAACCATCATTGCGGCTCGGCAATAAATACACCTACGTAGTGGGCGGTCCTGAGCTCTCTCTCCGCGCTTGACCACCAAGACCGCAAGCGGCGGTTCCAAAGCCGGCCCCTTCCCTGCCCTGTTGTTCAACATTCCTGTCCCTTACCTTGCCCCTCCCAAAAGGCGGTGGCGCTGGGCAGGCCCAAGGCCCTGTGGATCCCCCCGAGACCGCAAGTGGCGGTTCCGGAGCCGGCCCGTTCCCTGCCCCGATGACTGCGACGGAGAGCTTGGCCTCTGCCGTCAGCATGACAAGCTTGGCCAGCAGCGGCGCCGGGGGTGGAGGAGGCATCGGAGGCGGGGGCGGCGGCGTGGTCGGTGGCGGCCTGGGAGGAGGGGGCGCATCCCTTTGGGAGATTGGGACAGCCATCAAGAGGGATCGTATGAGCTTTATGGAGAAGGTGTGGGTGGGTGGGCGGGGGTGGTGGGCTGGGGCAGGGGCAGGCAGGTATATGGTACAGAGGTGGGGTTGGGGGTGGAGGCAGGGTAGGCAGCGTGGTAGAGGTCAGAGGAAGGGGACAGGGGACAGGGGAAGGGGCAGGACAGGGGATGGAGAAGGTAGGGGGCAGGCGAAGGGAAGGTCTATGGCCTAGAGAAGGATTAGGGTAGGGGCAGGACAATGGGATGGAAAAGGTGTGTGTGGGGTGGAGAGGGGGCATGGCGGGGATGGCGGAGTTGGCGGTGGCCTGGGAGGACGGGGCGCCTCTGGTTGGGAGATTGCGACTGTGATCTAGATGGATCGGGTGAGCTTTATGGAGAAGGTAGGGGGCAGGGTGAGGGCAGGACAAAGTATGGAAAGGTGTGCGTGTGGGTGTGTGGGGGGGAGGGGGGCGGGGCGAGGGCGGCTTTGGAGGAGAGGAGCCTCTCTTTGGGAGATTGTGACTTATTATCGGCTGAGTTATATGGAAAAGGTGGGGGGCCTGAGTCAGGGACAGGACTAGGGTATGGCGAAGGTGTGGACAGGGTCAGGGACAGGAGGAGGGTGTGGAAAAGGTGTGGACTGGGTCAGGGACAGATGAAGGGTGTGGAAAAGGTGTGGACAGAGTCAAGGACAGGAGAAGGGTGTGCAAAATGTGTGGACAGGGTCAGGGACAGGAGAAGGGTGTGCAAAATGTGTGGACAGGGTCAGGGACAGGAGAAGGGTGTGGAAAATGTGTGGACAGGGTCAAGGACAGGAGAAGGGTGTGGAAAAGGTGTGGACAGGGTCAGGGACTGGAGAATGGTGTGGAAAAGGTGTGGACAGGGTCAGGGACAGGAGGAGGGTGTGGAAAAGGTGTGGACATGGTCAGGGACAGGAGAAGGGTGTGGGAAATGTGTGGACAGGGTCGGGGACAGGAGGAGGATACAGAGGAGCAGGGTGTGTACTGGGATTTGGGTTGGTGGCATGGTAGGCGCGGGATTGGGTCGGAGACTGGGTGTGGGACTGCATTCAAGAGGGATCGGATGAGCTTGAAGAGGGAGGGGGAAATGTCGGGACGAGGGCATGCAGAAGGGGGGCAGGACAGGGGCACGTTATTGTATGATTACTATTATGTATGATTACTATTATGTGTGATTACTATTATGTGTGATTACTATTATGTATGATTACTATTATGTGTGATTACTATTATGTGTGATTACTATTATGTATGATTACTATTATGTATGATTACTATTAGGTATGATTACTATTATGTATGATTACTATTATGTATGATTACTATTATGTATGATAACTATTATGTGTGATTACTATTATTTATTATTTATCCCCACCTCTTACAATATTATGCCGTATCCCGTATCGCTTTGCCTTTGTAGATCTCGGACTTGGTGGCGTGCTCCACGCCCTCGGCAGAGGTTCAGCAGTATGAGGCAGAACCGATGTGGGAGGAGCAGGTGAGAGGTCTGAACTGTTGTGTGAAGAGCAGGTGAGGGTTCATAAGGCTCAACTAACCGCCTTGCCTTGCCCTTATCACCATTCCCAAATGAGAAATATAGCCTCTGCATGTTTCCTATGCATGAGCAGGCCCCTCGCGCCCTTGTGCCCTCGGCCCACGCCGTCTTAACATACTACCGCTCGTCCACACCCGAACCCGAACCCTCACCTCGCACCCTCACCTCCCACCCTGGCCCTAAAACTCTCCCGAACACCCAACTCCCTCCCTAACCCTAACCCTCACCTCTCTCCCTCACATCTCACCCTCACCTCCCACCCTCGCCCTAACCCTCTCCCGAACCCCCACCTCCCACCCTAACCCTCACCCTCACCTCTCTCCCTCACCTATCACCCCCCTCCCACCCTGGCCCTTTCCCTCACCCTCACCCATACCCTAACTGTCACCTATTAACCCTCACCTGTCACCCCTCAGGGCATGGCGGGCGTGATGACACTCAACATGCTGCGTCAGACCCTCACCTTTTACCCTCACCTTCTACCCTCACCTCTTACCCTGGCCCTCACCCTCTCCCCAGGCCTTACACCTACTTTAACCCCCCCCCCCCCCCCTCACCCTCACCCTCACCTGTCACCCCTCAGGTCATGACGGGCGTGATGGGACTCAACAAGCTGCGTCGCACACTGGCGGTCACGCTGCTCACATGGGTGGCCACCTTGCAGGTACGAATATTCCTACAGGTACAGATAGCCCTACATAGAGGTTGCATACATGCTGTTACAACCTTTTGGTGTCCCCTTTTGGCACCCCTTTTGTGATATTTGTGTTCCTCATGTGGCGGTCACGCTGCTCACATGGGTGGCCAGTTGGCCACCTTGCGGGTACAGGGAGCCCTGCTCAGCAGTTGCATGCAGAAATGGAGATCTTATGGAATATATCCCGCCTCGTCATGTATGTGTTCCCCCCATATGAGTCACGCTGCTATAAACCCTAAACCATAAACCCTAAACCCTAAACCCTAAACTAGCCTCACATGGGTGGCCACCTTGCTAGTCCTAAGTATAGATGTCACGTTTGTGCTCCCCCATCTGAACGATTGGCAACACCTCTCAGCGTGCAATGCCGAGCTGGTCGTAAGGGAAATCACAAAAGATTACCGAGGTACCGTCGAGTGATTGATCCACCATTGCAATGGCATGGGGAAAAAGGTGCACATCCTGTTCGGGCCGGTCTGATCGCCTTCACCTAGGGATCTGTTAAACATCACGAAAGATTAAAAACCACACATCGTTATTATTTCCAACTTTGCCCCCTGTGTGTCCGTCGCACAAACCCTCAACCCAAGCTTCCCCTGTCCAATACTTTCACCCTACCCCTACCCCTTCCCTCCACCTCCACCTCCTGAGTACCCGCACCCCCCTCCACCTTCTGAGTGTCCTCACCCCCCTCCACCTCCTGAGTGCCCTCACCCCCCTCCACCTCCTGAGTGCCCTCACCCCCCTCCACCTCCTGAGTGCCCTCACCCCCCTCCACCTTCTGAGTGCCCTCACCCCCCTCCACCTCCTGAGTACCCGCACCCCCCTCCACCTTCTGAGTGCCCTCACCCCCTCCACCTCCTGAGTACCCGCACCCCCCTCCACCTTCTGAGTGCCCTCACCCCCCTCCACCTCCTGAGTGCCCTCACCCCTCTCCACCTCCTGAGTGCCCTCACCCCCTCCACCTCCTGAGTGCCCTCACCCCCCTCCACCTTCTGAGTGCCCTCACCCCCCTCCACCTTCTGAGTGCCCTCACCCCCCTCCACCTCCTGAGTACCCGCACCCCCCTCCACCTCCTGAGTGCCCTCACCCCCTCCACCTCCTGAGTACCCGCACCCCCCTCCACCTTCTGAGTGCCCTCACCCCCCTCCACCTCCTGAGTGCCCTCACCCCCCTCCACCTCCTGAGTGCCCTCACCCCCCTCCACCTCCTGAGTGCCCTCACCCCCTCCACCTTCTGAGTGCCCTCACCCCCCTCCACCTTCTGAGTGCCCTCACCCCCCTCGACCTCCTGAGTGCCCTCACCCCCCTCGACCTTCTGAGTGCCCTCACCCCCCTCCACCTCCTGAGTGCCCTCACCCCCCTCCACCTCCTGAGTGCCCTCACCCCCCTCCACCTCCTGAGTGCCCTCACCCCCTCCACCTCCTGAGTACCCGCACCCCCCTCCACCTTCTGAGTGCCCTCACCCCCCTCCACCTCCTGAGTGCCCTCACCCCCCTCCACCTCCTGAGTGCCCTCACCCCCCTCCACCTCCTGAGTGCCCTCCCCCCCTCCACCTTCTGAGTGCCCTCACCCCCCTCCACCTTCTGAGTGCCCTCACCCCCCTCCACCTCCTGAGTGCCCTCACCCCTCTCCACCTCCTGAGTGCCCTCACCCCCTCCACCTCCTGAGTGCCCTCACCCCCCTCCACCTTCTGAGTGCCCTCACCCCCCTCCACCTTCTGAGTGCCCTCACCCCCCTCCACCTCCTGAGTACCCGCACCCCCCTCCACCTCCTGAGTGCCCTCACCCCCCTCCACCTCCTGAGTACCCGCACCCCCCTCCACCTTCTGAGTGCCCTGACCCCCCTCCACCTCCTGAGTGCCCTCACCCCCCTCCACCTCCTGAGTGCCCTCACCCCCCTCCACCTCCTGAGTGCCCTCCCCCCCTCCACCTTCTGAGTGCCCTCACCCCCCTCCACCTTCTGAGTGCCCTCACCCCCCTCGACCTCCTGAGTGCCCTCACCCCCCTCGACCTTCTGAGTGCCCTCACCCCCCTCCACCTCCTGAGTGACCTCACCCCCCTCCACCTCCTGAGTGCCCTCACCCCCCTCCACCTCCTGAGTGCCCTCACCCCCTCCACCTCCTGAGTACCGGCACCCCCCTCCACCTCCTGAGTGCCCTCACCCCCCTCCACCTCCTGAGTGCCCTCACCCCCCTCCACCTCCTGAGTGCCCTCACCCCCCTCCACCTCCTGAGTGCCCTCAACCCCCTCCACCTCCTGAGTGCCCTCACCCCCTTCCACGTTCTGAGTGCCCTCACCCCCCTCCACCTCCTGAGTGCCCTCACCCCCCTCCACCTCCTGAGTGCCCTCACCCCCCTCCACGTTCTGAGTGCCCTCACCCCCTCCACCTTCTGAGTGCCCTCACCCCCCTCCACCTCCTGAGTGCCCTCTCCCCCCCTCCACCTCCTGAGTGCCCTCACCCCCCTCCACCTCCTGAGTGCCCTCTCCCCCCCTCCACCTCCTGAGTGCCCTCTCCCCCCCTCCACCTCCTGAGTGCCCTCACCCCCTCCACCTCCTGAGTGCCCTCACCCCCCTCCACCTCCTGAGTGCCCTCACCCCCCTCCACCTCCTGAGTGCCCTCACCCCCCTCCACCTCCTGAGTGCCCTCACCCCCCTCCACCTTCTGAGTGCCCTCACCCCCCTCCACCTCCTGAGTGCCCTCACCCCCCTCCACCTCCTGAGTGCCCTCACCCCCCTCCACCTCCTGAGTGCCCTCAACCCCCTCCACCTCCTGAGTGCCCTCACCTCCTTCTACGTTCTGAGTGCCCTCACCCCCCTCCACCTCCTGAGTGCCCTGACCCCCCTCCACCTCCTGAGTGCCCTCCACCCCCTCCACCTCCTGAGTGCCCTCACCCCCCCTCCACCTCCTGAGTGCCCTCACCCCCCCTCCACCTCCTGAGTGCCCTCCACCCCCTCCACCTCCTGAGTGCCCTCACCCCCCTCCACCTCCTGAGTGCCCTCACCCCCCTCCACCTCCTGAGTGCCCTCACCCCCTCCACCTCCTGAGTGCCCTCACCCCCCTCCACCTCCTGAGTGCCCTCACCCCCCTCCACCTCCTGAGTGCCCTCAACCCCCTCCACCTCCTGAGTGCCCTCACCCCCCTCCACCTCCTGAGTGCCCTCACCCCCTCCACCTCCTGAGTGCCCTCACCCCCCTCCACCTCCTGAGTGCCCTCACCCCCCTCCACCTCCTGAGTGCCCTCACCCCCCTCCACCTCCTGAGTGCCCTCACCCCCCTCCACCTCCTGAGTGCCCTTACCCCCCTCCACCTCCTGAGTGCCCTCACCCCCCTCCACCTCCTGAGTGCCCTCACCCCCCTCCACCTCCTGAGTGCCCTCACCCCCCTCCACCTCCTGAGTGCCCTCACCCCCCTCCACCTCCTGAGTGCCCTCACCCCCCTCCACCTTCTGAGTGCCCTCAACCCCCTCCACCTCCTGAGTGCCCTCACCCCCTTCCACGTTCTGAGTGCCCTCACCCCCCTCCACGTTCTGAGTGCCCTCACCCCCCTCCACCTCCTGAGTGCCCTCACCCCCCTCCACCTCCTGAGTGCCCTCACCCCCCTCCACCTCCTGAGTGCCCTCACCCCCCTCCACCTCCTGAGTGCCCTCAAACCCCTCCACCTCCTGAGTGCCCTCACCCCCTCCACCTTCTGAGTGCCCTCACCCCCCTCCACCTCCTGAGTGCCCTCTCCCCCCCTCCACCTCCTGAGTGCCCTCACCCCCCTCCACCTCCTGAGTGCCCTCTCCCCCCCTCCACCTCCTGAGTGCCCTCTCCCCCCCTCCACCTCCTGAGTGCCCTCACCCCCTCCACCTCCTGAGTGCCCTCACCCCCCTCCACCTCCTGAGTGCCCTCACCCCCCTCCACCTCCTGAGTGCCCTCAACCCCCTCCACCTCCTGAGTGCCCTCACCCCCTTCCACGTTCTGAGTGCCCTCACCCCCCTCCACCTCCTGAGTGCCCTGACCCCCCTCCACCTCCTGAGTGCCCTCACCCCCCTCCACCTCCTGAGTGCCCTGACCCCCCTCCACCTCCTGAGTGCCCTCACCCCCCTCCACCTCCTGAGTGCCCTCACCCCCCTCCACCTCCTGAGTGCCCTCACCCCCCTCCACCTCCTGAGTGCCCTCACCCCCTCCACCTCCTGAGTGCCCTCACCCCTTCACACGTGTTCCGCAGGACCCTGCTGCATTTGCATCTACGTACTCAAAATGCGCCGCAGCCGCAGCACACGCAGACGGTAAGTCAGATGATTGAAGCAGCATGTCTGGGGTGAGGATATCAAATCCAGGCACTGGTGGTCACCCAGCTGGGGAAATGTGCTTGCACGGGTAGCATGGCATGCTTTTGTTGTGCTCGTACCAATTTGCGGTCCCCTGATGTGATGCCCTGATGTGATGCCCTGATGTGATGCCCCGCTCGACTGTAAACACTTCACAAACTCCTCACTGCAACATATGTTTGCACGTATAGCACTCCACGCTGCAACATATGCTTGCACGTATAGCACTCCACACTGCATCAGAGGGGGGAGCCACGGGGGCCGGATCAGGGGGGGAGCCACGGGGGCCGGATCAGGGGGAGAGCCACGGGGGCCGGATCAGGGGGGGGAGCCACGGGGGCCGGATCAGGGGGGGAGCCACGGGGGCCGGATCAGGGGGGGAGCCACGGGGGCCGGATCAGGGGGGGGGGAGCCACGGGGGCCGGATCAGGGGGGGGGAGCCACGGGGGTTGGATCAGGGGGGGGAGCCACGGGGGCCAGATCAGGGGGGGGAGCCCCGGGGTCGGATCAGGGGGGGAGCCACGGGGGCCGGATCAGGGGGGGGAGCCACGGGGGCCGGATCAGGGGGGGGAGCCACGGGGGCCGGATCAGGGGGGGGGGAGCCACGGGGGCCGGATCAGGGGGGGGGAGCCACGGGGGCCGGATCAGGGGGGGAGCCACGGGGGCCGGATCAGGGGGGGGAGCCACGGGGGCCGGATCAGGGGGGGGAGCCACGGGGGCCGGATCAGGGGGGGGAGCCACGGGGGCCGGATCAGGGGGGGGGAGCCACGGGGGCCGGATCAGGGGGGGGGAGCCACGGGGGCCGGATCAGGGGGGGAGCCACGGGGGCCGGATCAGGGGGGGGAGCCACGGGGGCCGGATCAGGGGGGGAGCCACGGGGGGCGGATCAGGGGGGGAGCCACGGGGGCCAGATCAGGGGGGGAGCCACGGGGGCCGGATCAGGGGGGGGAGCCACGGGGGCCGGATCAGGGGGGGAGCCACGGGGGCCGGATCAGGGGGGGGAGCCACGGGGGCCGGATCAGGGGGGGAGCCACGGGGGCCGGATCAGGGGGGGAGCCACGGGGGGCGGATCAGGGGGGGGGAGCCACGGGGCCGGATCAGGGGGGGGGAGCCACGGGGGGCGGATCAGGGGGGGGGAGCCACGGGGGGCGGATCAGGGGGGGGAGCCACGGGGGGCGGATCAGGGGGGGGGAGCCACGGGGGCCGGATCAGGGGGGGGGAGCCACGGGGGCCGGATCAGGGGGGGAGCCACGGGGGCCGGATCAGGGGGGGGAGCCACGGGGGGCGGATCAGGGGGGGGGGAGCCACGGGGGGCGGATCAGGGGGGGGGAGCCACGGGGGGCGGATCAGGGGGGGGGAGCCACGGGGGCCGGATCAGGGGGGGGAGCCACGGGGGCCGGATCAGGGGGGGGAGCCACGGGGGGCGGATCAGGGGGGGGGAGCCACGGGGGGCGGATCAGGGGGGGAGCCACGGGGGGCGGATCAGGGGGGGGGAGCCACGGGGGCCGGATCAGGGGGGGGGAGCCACGGGGGCCGGATCAGGGGGGGGGAGCCACGGGGGGCGGATCAGGGGGGGGGAGCCACGGGGGCCGGATCAGGGGGGGGAGCCACGGGGGCCGGATCAGGGGGGGGAGCCACGGGGGGCGGATCAGGGGGGGGGAGCCACGGGGGGCGGATCAGGGGGAGAGCCACGGGGGCCGGATCAGGGGGGGGGAGCCACGGGGGCCGGATCAGGGGGGGGGAGCCACGGGGGCCGGATCAGGGGGGGGGAGCCACGGGGGGCGGATCAGGGGGGGGGAGCCACGGGGGGCGGATCAGGGGGGGGGAGCCACGGGGGGCGGATCAGGGGGGGGGAGCCACGGGGGGCGGATCAGGGGGGGGGAGCCACGGGGGCCGGATCAGGGGGGGAGCCACGGGGGCGGATCAGGGGGGGAGCCACGGGGGGCGGATCAGGGGGGGAGCCACGGGGGGCGGATCAGGGGGGGAGCCACGGGGGGCGGATCAGGGGGGGGGAGCCACGGGGGCCGGATCAGGGGGGGGAGCCACGGGGGCCGGATCAGGGGGGGAGCCACGGGGGGCGGATCAGGGGGGGGGAGCCACGGGGGGCGGATCAGGGGGGGAGCCACGGGGGGCGGATCAGGGGGGGAGCCACGGGGGGCGGATCAGGGGGGGGGAGCCACGGGGGGCGGATCAGGGGGGGAGCCACGGGGGGCGGATCAGGGGGGGGGAGCCACGGGGGCCGGATCAGGGGGGGAGCCACGGGGGGCGGATCAGGGGGGGGGAGCCACGGGGGCCGGATCAGGGGGGGAGCCACGGGGGGCGGATCAGGGGGGGAGCCACGGGGGCCGGATCAGGGGGGGAGCCACGGGGGGCGGATCTGCAAAAATGTCCTGCACTCTGGGTATTGCCTGGATCAAACCCTCATGGCTTCCCACCCCTTGATAAACAGTTCACTCATCTCCTATGCCCATGTCACACAGGTCCCCTCAGGGCCATATGCTGTCATCGGTGTTGACTCTTGACACGGCCTTGTCATTACCACACACCTACAAACCTTCAAAACCTGGACCCAACATCATAACTGTGAATGGTTACTTTGCGTTTCGTCCCCTCGGCGCCTTATCCCTGCATCATTTCAGCAAATGGTTCCTCACTGTGTGTCACCCGTCACAGGTCCTTCCCCTCAGGGCCATATGCCCTCATCAGCGTCAACCCTGAGCGTGGCCTCCTCCGGACCCCACATATTGAATACTTGAACCCTGAATCTTATAATGATCACTTCCTATGTGTCTCCCCTCTCTCAGGTCCCACCCTTCAGGGCCATATGCCCTCTTCAGTGTCCACCCTCAGCATGGCCTCCTCAGACGCGGTCTCTTCAACCATGTTTGGCCTGTCATCTGCGGCGGCATTGTCGCGCATGGGCTTAGGTAAGCTGTCATGCAATTGAGTGATGTTGAATGGATGGATGCGGGGATCTTGAATCCTGACGCGGGCTCCTCCACCATGTTTGGACTGTCATCTGCAGCGGCCTTGTCACGCATGGGGTCAGGTAAGCTTTTATGCGATTAAGTGTGATGTTGAATGGATGGATGCGGGGATCAGAGGGGGAGGGGGAGGGGGAGGGGGAGGGGAGGGGAGGGGAGGGAGGACAAGGGGGGATCAGAGGGGGAGGGGGGAAATATAGAAGGGGGGGGCATGCAGAAGGTCCCTCTGGAAACATGGAAACTTGGAAGTCAGGGGGGTCTTGCAGGAGGGCCCTCTCCATGGCCTCCTCAGACACCGACTCTATCTCCATGCTTGGACTGTCATCTGCGACGGCGTTGTCACGGCGCAAATGCGGCCTTGGCCCATGCCCCACTATTTCCTTCACTATCATTTCGCCCCAGCTGGGCATCGTGTATCCCTTTCTTGGTGGTACGCCACCTGCACCTGTGTTGACTGTTTTCCAATATTCTGCCCAGCTTGGAACCACGGTTGTTCTCTCCTTATATTGTAGTTGTATTGTTATGCCGCGGCCCTACCTTCGAATTTTCCATTTCTTCTTTTGTATATTATTTGTTTCTTGCCACAACTACAGTCCCGTACCCATCTGTTTTGTTTGCGCCTCAGGCCAAAGCTGCGGCACGGCTGCCTCTTCGCATCATGGGGGCCCTTTCCTCCGCGCCTCCAACCTGACCGGCGCGACCTCCTCCCACTTGGGCGCACCATACGGCGCGGTCCGTGGAAGCATGGACGTCTGCCACTCCGGCAGCGGGGCCGCCGGCGGCGGTGGCGCCGCAGCCTCAGCCTCCGCCCCCGTGCAGCAAGCTGCCACCGGGGCGGAGGCCGCCGCGGCTGTAGCCGCGACAGGAGCCGCTGCGGCGGCGGCCGTCGCTGCTGGGATGACGTACGAGGAGGGTGGCGCGGGGGGCGGGGTGACGGAGCTGCAGATCCCGATCGTGGCGAGCATGGCTGGGCCGATAGCGGTGCCGATGGTGGCACACATGGTGGCGCAGGTGATGGGTGACCAAAAGTAGGGACCAGAGGTAGAAACTATATCTAAACCCTAAACCCTAAACCCTTATCCCTGATCAGACGTAGGGCGTTTTCTTTCAGGAGCTATTTGCACACAATATTATGACCCTAATCATTTTTTGTTGCGTTGCCATGCACCTGAACACCTTCCTCATGTGAGGTGCCATGCACCATGTCATGCACCTGAACACCTTCCTCATGTGTGGTGCCATGCACCTGAACACCTTCCTCATGTGTGGTGCCATGCACCTGAACACCTTCCTCATGTGTGGTGCCATGCACCTGAACACCTTCCTCATGTGAGGTGTCATGCACCATGCCATGCACCTGAACACCTTCCTCATGTGAGGTGCCATGCACCATGCCATGCACCTGAACACCTTCCTCTTGTGAGGTGCCATGCACCATGCCATGCACCTGAACACCTTCCTCATGTGAGGTGCCATGCACCATGCCATGCACCTGAACACCTTCCTCATGTGAGGTGCAGATTGGACGGCCAGCTGGCAGTGTGGGGTCCTCTAGCGCCCTTGTTGGACCCTCTTAGGGTGACCACTCAGTGGAGGGGTTGCCATTTCGAAATAAATCCCCCCTCCTTAATGTGATGCATATTGAACGTCCAGCTTGAAGTGGGGTGCTGCCTGTGC
This sequence comes from Limnomonas spitsbergensis, assembly GCA_037349105.1. Taxonomy (NCBI): domain Eukaryota; kingdom Viridiplantae; phylum Chlorophyta; class Chlorophyceae; order Chlamydomonadales; genus Limnomonas; species Limnomonas spitsbergensis. The sequence continues at coordinate 387,511 of JAYJMM010000025.1, forward strand.
CCTCATAATGACCACTTCTGGAGGGGTCACCCCTTTAAGGATGATCCCTTTTTATGTCACACAGATTGGACGGCCAGCTGGCAGTGGGTTGTCCTCTAGTGCCCTGGTGGGCCCCTGCTACGGGGACCACCTGCTGGAGGGGTCACAGATGGTCATGGATATGATCAGCAGACGGGGCAGCAGGCGAACAAGCTTGGAGGGTGAGTCACGGCCGATATATCTTTCTTTCTCTCTTTCTGGACCGAAGGGGGGGGGGGCAACTTGGCAAGAGGGGGAGAGATAGCCGAGAGGGGATATGATCAGAAGGCGAACAAGCTTAGAGGGTGTGTCACGGCCCTAGAGCCCTCACAGCAAAAGTGGCTCATGATCTGGCTGAGGCCTTGTTCAACGACCCTCCCATGGGGATGGGGATGACTTGTGGCATTCTCATTTCTGATGAGCAGGAAGAAATTTGACAAGAAGAGGGGATGGAGGGGCACTTGGCATGAGGTGGAGGGAGGGATAGCTGAGAGGGGATATGATCAGTGTGCCAGACAGCAGGCGAACAAGTTGAGAGGTAGAGTGACGGCCGAAGGAGGTGGACCAAAAGAGGGTGAGGCAGGGCTGAGAGGTGATGTGATCAGCGTGCAGGACAGCAGACCGACAAGTTTGGAGGTCACTTGCTGACAGAGAGAGGAATTGCGGAGAAGGGCTGGAGGGGAAACTTGGCAAGAGGGAGAAGGGGTAACGACTGGTGATGGAAGGCATGGCCCCCTCACCCCCCTCACCCCCTCCCCTCCTGCCCGGTTTCCTTGCAGGTGGCCTAGCTGTCAGCCCTGGTCGCTACCAGGCGTCGCTGCTCGGAGGCAACAGCCCTCTGAGTCCAGGCAGTGCAGTTGGTGGAGGGCAGCAGGTGTGGGGGCGGTACAGGTTGGGTGGGGTGTACCATAAGAAGTACAGGTAGGGTGAGGGCAGATGGAAAGAAGGCAGCAGGTTGAGGGGGGGGGGGGGGGGGGGATAAATGCAGTGAACTCTCCGGTGTTGGAAACAACATGGCAGTACATGAAGCATTTGCCAGTGCAGTTGATGGTATTCAGTAGTCAAGAAGGCAGTTCAGGTGGAGACAGCATGTAAGACAGCAGTACAGGTGGTGGGAGCCAGTTTGTCGGAAAGCAGTACAGGTGATGGGAGCCAGCAGCAGGACAGTTTGTGTGTATCAAATGCATTGCCCAATTGCATCACCCTTCCCCCCCCCCCCACCTCCCCTCACCTTGCCCCCAGCCCTCCCCCCCCTGCATTGCCTTGGCCCCCTCCCCCCCAAAGATACGCACTCGCTCTGCTGACACCCCAAGCGGCCTAGGCGGTGGCGAGATTGCGCCGCCAGGGCTGTTCCGCGTTCCTTCAAAGACAATGCTGCAACTCGAGGGAGGTAGGTGTGGGGATTGCATGAACTGGGGGGGGGTATTGTGGATTAGGGTTAAGGGCTAAAGCCATAACCCTAAACTAGGCAGATTGCCCGCCAGGGTTGATCCATGAATCTTCGAAGAGCATGCTGCAATGGAAGGAGGTGCGTGCGGGGATTGCATGGAATGGGGGGGGAGGCTGATGGAAATGCCATGTTCATTTAAATGCCCTGCGCATGCCTGGAGAAGGCGGAGGCAGCATCGACATCAAATGTTCACCTAGGGCGTTTCTTTTCTTTGGGTTCATCTTTCTTATGGGGCAGCTAAACTTGCAACTCGATGTATTCAAAGACAATGTTGCAGCTGGAGAGAGGTGTGTGCGGGGCTTGCATGGAATGGGGAGGAAGACATATTTGAATGCCATATGAATGCCTGGAGAAGGAGAAGGCAGCATCGGAATCAAGTGTACACATGTTTGTATTGGGGTTTGTTATTGTAGTAGGGCAGCAAATCCTGTGACTCCATGCTGTGGCAGGGAGGTGCGTGCAGGGCTTCCATGCCCTTTGTCGAAAACCAATTTTAATGACACGTTCCTTGGGAGGCACGCAATGTTTGAATGTTTTTTACCGGAAATGTGTTCCTGCGGAAAAATACAAATAAAGAAAACACAACAAAAAATGCGAGTCTTACATCCAAACACTCTGATCCCCTTGATCTTGGTCCGCAACTACAGGTACAGCTCTTTCAGACGTCAAATGATGTGAGCATGCGTGTCCACACACACCTGTGTCATGGTAGCACGATATAGTCTTTTGGGCCATCATAGCGTCCGATTTGGTACTTTTGACAGACCGTATCAAGGGGTTGGCATGGGAGGTTTGGATTTGGAGCTCGAAATTCCCTCGTATCAGACTGTGGGCTTTCCAGATATGGATTCAACAAGCGAGAATGCCACAAGACAAGCATAGTCAAAGCTCCATCGATATATGAATATGATATGCTGACTCACCATTTTGTGCTACATTGCCCTAGTGGGTGTGTCTCACTTTTGTTTGTGTCCCCCCCTACCGTAAAGAGCTTCCCCTTTTTTCTTTGTGTCCCCCCATCCCCGTATGTGTGTCCCAAACCCTTAACCCTAAACCCCAAAACCTCCCACCTTTGTGACTATTCACACCCCACATATCCCCTATGCTGCAGATGATCTTGAAGTGGACGAGGAGGGGGATGAGGAGGGCTTGGATGAGTTTGCGGACGATGACGATGATGAGGATGACGACCCGCACCACCGCTACTATTCCTTCATGGCGAACAGGCCAGGTGCGAGGGGAGGGGGGGGGGAGGATAGAAGCCTTGCAGCCTGTGACAGGCACCACCGCTACTATTCTTTAATGGTGAATAGGAAGGTCCGGGAAGAAGATCATGACGATGTCGGCAGATACCACCGCTACTATTCGTCAGTCTTTCTTTTTTCTTTACCAGGCCAACTTCGACAGTCCAGCCCACAGCCGCCAAAGGCCAGATTGGGAACCACAACTGGACCGGCCGGTGGCCGGCGGCCCAACCAGCATTGCTGGACACACCTGGGGTCTCGGGAAAAAATGCCAGAGTGTAGCTGACATGTCGCTGAGTCACCAAAAAGGAAAGGCTGCTATTCGTGCATGGTCACCAGGCCAGGTGCGAGAGAGGGGAGGGGGAAATATAAGTGAAGGAGTCAAGGACTAGGGGGTAGCTGGCAACATGCAGGTCGCGTGGAAGTCCAAGAAGAAGGTAAGGATGAAAACATGTGCAGGTGCATAATTAATTGATTTCATAGCTGTCCTAGCTTTCGTTAAGCCTCTCCAGCTTATGAGTCGTGCGCTAAAAGAGAAAATGACAATGTCGCTACTCCTCACTCATGGTCAATAGGCCAGGTAAAGGGAACAGATGCCCATAGCTCACAAGTCCATAGCTGGCAAGAATCAGATGGTGTGAGTTCCATGATGTGGCTATGCACCTCGAAAGTTAGGCTAAACTTCACAAGTTGGGTTATTCCTCAAACGTTGGGCTTGACTGTAAGCTCAGCAGCAGGCGGAACACTTTTCGGACTACCGGTCTGTCATGAGCTTCGCTCCTTACCGCCCCATGTAGGGTTTAGGGTTGCGATTGAGCATTCCCACATTTTGGCCCCAAGATCCTTCAGTTTGATCATACATCTGCTCAACCCTGCTCTCTCGAGTTGTCTTTCCTGTCGCCAGGGAGCTTCAGGCTCTAGCCCAGTGTCATGCTCACGAGCGCCGTTCTTATTTATGTACATGTTAACGCTTCTGTTCCCGGTGGACCCCCAAATACTCCCTTCCTGCCCTGATGCCCTCCAGCCCCCATCCACACCTATTCCCACCTGTCTTTCTCAATTCTGGACCCTCTTTCTAAAGGAGGTGAAGCTTCTGCTCCTGGAGGGCTCCAGTCGCCTGTGAGCGACGAGGAGGACGATGACTCGGACCACTTCTTCCCGCACCTGGATGCAAACGACGAGGAGGTGTCGCTGGTGAGGGAGTGCATGCTGCAAGGGGTGGCTGCTTCTGCGCTGTAACACCTGCGACTTGCCAGTGCAGGGGGCAGGTATATTGTATCCACACCAACGACGAGGAGATGTCGCAGGTGAGGGTGTGAAGTCGGTAGGGCTAGCTGCTTCGAAGATGTAACAACTGCAACATACCATTTCACAGGGGCTGAGAATATGACTCGCCGCACCCAATGCCCGACCCCAGCACTGAGGGAATTGTGCTGGTGAGGGTGTGAAGGCTGTAAGGCTGGTTGCGCCGATGTTGCAACAACAGGTGCAACAGACAATTTCAGGAGGCTCGGGTTTTTTGTTTGTTTGTTAATCACCGTAGATTCGCTTTGCCTTCTCTCATAATTAACGCTGTTGGGGTAGAGGGATCCATGCATTTACTAATTACCAGGTTTTCCATCATTATATCAGTTTTTGTCGACAGTTTGCCCGTAGGTCAGCGTTGAAAATAATGGTTTGTAATGCCCGAGGAAAGGCAAATCAAATCTACGATACGGGACTTGACACAAACTATTTTTAACTTTCTGCGCGCAGGCCTCATCTGCGTCTGTCACGGAAGCTGCCATCAATGGGGGCAGTGGCGGTGGTGAGAGGAGGAGACAATGCAAATGAATGATAAATAAAAAAACAATACGCCCTGAGGCGTGGATTAAGGAAGCCACCCGTCCGACCGTAGCACTAGGTGAGCTACCATTGTAAACGAATGACTTAATAACCATGGTCGTACAATCCGGCTGAACCTGTGCCCTATCATGGAACTTTGGTCGTACAATCCGGCTGAACCTGTGCCGTATCATGGCACTTTGGTCGTACAATCCTGCTGATCCTGTGTCGTATCATGGCACTTTGGTCCTACAATCCGGCTGAACCTGTGCCGTATCATGGCACTTTGGTCCTACAATCCGGCTGAACCTGTGCCCTATCATGGAACTTTGGTCGTACAATCCGGCTGAACCTGTGCCGTATCATGGCACTTTGGTCGTACAATCCGGCTGAACCTGTGCCGTATCATGGCACTTTGGTCCTACAATCCGGCTGAACCTGTGCCGTATCATGGAACTTTGGTCGTACAATCCGGCTGAACCTGTGCCGTATCATGGCACTTTGGTCGTACAATCCGGCTGAGCCTGTGCCGTATCATGGCACTTTGGTCCTACAATCCGGCTGAACCTGTGCCGTATCATGGCACTTTGGTCCTACAATCCGGCTGAACCTGTGCCCTATCATGGCACTTTGGTCCTACAATCCGGCTGAACCTGTGCCGTATCATGGAACTTTGGTCGTACAATCTGGCTGAGCCTGTGCCGTATCATGGCACTTTGGTCGTACAATCCGGCTGAACCTGTGCCGTATCATGGAACTTTGGTCCTACAATCCGGCTGAACCAGTGTCGTATCATGGCACTTTGGTCGTACAATCCGGCTGAACCTGTGCCGTATCATGGAACTTTGGTCGTACAATCCGGCTGAACCTGTGCCGTATCATGGCACTTTGGTCGTACAATCCTGCTGATCCTGTGTCGTATCATGGCACTTTGGTCGTACAATCCGGCTGAACCTGTGCCCTATCATGGCACTTTGGTCGTACAATCCGGCTGAACCTGTGTCGTATCATGGCACTTTGGTCGTACAATCCGGCTGAACCTGTGCCCTATCATGGCACTTTGGTCGTACAATCCGGCTGAGCCTGTGCCCTATCATGGCACTTTGGTCGTACAATCCGGCTGAACCTGTGTCGTATCATGGCACTTTGGTCGTACAATCCGGCTGAACCTGTGCCGTATCATGGCACTTTGGTCGTACAATCCGGCTGAACCTGTGCACTATCATGGCACTTTGGTCATACAATCCGGCTGAACCTGTGCCGTATCATGGCACTTTGGTCGTACAAACCGTAAATAACAGGGAACAGTGTTGGGGTCGATCTGGTGCTGCGGCCAAACAGGTGGCTCCTTTCATCCACATGCCTCATGGCATATTATTTTAAATCAGGAAGCATGGACGTGAAGATCATTCCACAGGCACGATCGCGGTTCTGACGATTGCGTCCTGGCTGTCCACCGCCCTGCCTGCTCTCACCTCCTGGTTGCTCATTTGTCTGCTGCTGGCCAGATGCACATAGGACCTGCTGCCTCAGTGCAACTGCCCCTCACTCACCATTCACTCATCTCTGCCACTTTCCTGCCATCTCTCACTTCTCCCGGGTCTATTTTATCTGCTGCTACCCTGCCTCTCATATTTTATCTTCCCTCTTCTGTTTTGCCGCCGACCTGTTGCTTGCAGGTGCTGCCAGCTCTAACTTCTCCCTGCTCGTTTATCTGCTGATGCCCTGTTGCCTGCTGGTGCTGCCACGGTGGTGGGATCTCACCTCACTCACCATTCATATCCCTGCCACTTGCCTGCCAGCTCAGACTTCTCCACTCCTATTTTCTCTGCTGATACCCCGCCTCTCACGCTTCCCCCCCTCTGCTATTGCATCTGCCTCTACCCTGTCTCCCACGTATTCCCCCCCTGCTCTTCTGCTGCCGCTGCCCTGGTGCCTGCAGGTGCTGCCAGCTCTAAATGCCCACCTGCTCTTTTATCTGCTGCCACCCTGTTGCTTGCAGGTGCTGCCGCGGTGGTGCGATCGTCCCTCACTCAAGCGGCGCTGCAGACCGTCAACGCAGCAAGTTACGACGCCTCCAGCGGTGGCGGTATGTACGACGCCATGTCGCCACGAGTCGGGAGGCAGCTAGGCCCTGCCCAGGCGCCGCACCTGCCCCACGGCCTGCTAGCTGGGCAGCGCCCGGCAGGCGGCAGCGGGCGGGTGAACCCCTTTGGGCCGGCAGCGGGGGCAGCATCAGCTGGCCGGCAGCCCCCTGGAGCCCCTGGAGCCCCTGGAGCCGGTGGAGATAAGATGGCGATGTACCGCTGCCCCTCCATGGCGTCCTCGATGGCTTCGTTGAGGACTGCGGTGGACGAGCCACCGGGAGCGCCTCCGTTCAGCGGTAGGTAGTAAGTGATTGACTCAGAATGACTAACACCCAGGCTGATACTGGCACCCCTCAACCCATCACCCCTCAACCCATCACCCCTCAACCCATCACCCCTGTACCCATCACCCCTCAACCCATCACCCCCCAACCCATCACCCCTCAACACATCACCCCTCAACCCATCACCCCTGTACCCATCAACCCTCAACCCATCACTCCTGTACCCACTCGCCCCCCCCCTCCCTGCCTGCCCTCCCACTCCCCCCCCCCCTCCCTCCCTGTCCTCCCACTCGTCCCCCCCTCCCTGCCTGTCCTCCCACTCGCCCCCCCCTCCCTTCCTGCCCTCCCACTCGCCCCCCCCCTCCCTTCCTGCCCTCCCACTCGGCCCCCCCTCCCTGCCTGCCCTCCCACACGCCCCCCCCCCCCCCCCCTCCCTGCCCTCCCACTCGTCCCCCCCTCCCTGCCTGCCCTCCCACTCGCCCCCCTTCCCCCTCCCTGCCCTCCCCCTCCCTGCCCTCCCACTCGCCCCCCCCCTCCCTTCCTGCCCTCCCACTCGCCCCCCCCCCCCCCCCCTCCCTGCCCTCCCACTCGTCCCCCCCTCCCTGCCTGCCCTCCCACTCGCCCCCCTTCCCCCTCCCTGCCCTCCCCCTCCCTGCCCTCCCACTCGCCCCCCCCCCCCCTCCCTGCCCTCCCACTCGTCCCCCCCTCCCTGCCTGCCCTCCCACTCGCCCCCCCCCCCCCCCTCCCTGCCCTCCCACTCGTCCCCCCCTCCCTGCCTGCCCTCCCACTCGCCCCCCCCCCCCCCCTCCCTGCCCTCCCACTCGTCCCCCCCTCCCTGCCAGCCCTCCCACTCGCCCCCCCCCCCCCCCTCCCTGCCCTCCCACTCGTCCCCCCCTCCCTGCCAGCCCTCCCACTCGTCCCCCCCTCCCTGCCTGCCCTCCCCCTCCCTGCCCTCCCACTTTCAGGCCCCCCCAGTGGGCGTCACTCGTATCACACCTTTGACGACATTGGCGGCATGGGCGCCTCGACCCCCCTCTTCCGTCCCTGCCCCCTCACACACACCCCGTTTCAGGTCCCCCCAGTGGGCGTCACTCGTATCACACCTTTGACGACCTTGGCGGCATGGGCGCCTCGATGCCCAACAAGCCCCCTGGCACCGCAACGGCCATGCTCCGCACCTCGTTTCCCGGGCGGACAGTGCAGGTGACATTTATTATATATTTCGATAGGATGTGGGTCCTCTACTATGTTGCAGGCATGAAACAATTATGTGCATCACGCCATCAGCTCCCAGATGCCCAACAAGCCTAGAGAGAGCCTACGGGCGCTCCTTGATGCATGTCGTTTGTGCTAAACACGGTGAACCCTGCATGCACTTAGTGCGGTCCATGCTGACTATGCGTGGCTGACTGCATATCTTGGCATGAGTCCAGGGTGGGGTCGTAGGCTGGAGCCACTACTACTCGAAACCCCTGTTTTGGTAGGTAGGTGGGGTTCACACTGGTAGGTGGGGTCCACACTGGTAGGTGGGGTCCACACTGGTAGGTGGGGTCCACACTGGTAGGTGGGGTCCACACTGGTAGGTGGGGTCCACACTGGTAGGTAGGGTCCACACTGGTAGGTGGGGTCCACACTGGTAGGTGGGGTCCACACTGGTAGGTGGGGTCCACACTGGTAGGTGGGGTCCACACTGGTAGGTGGGGTCCACACTGGTAGGTGGGGTCCACACTGGTAGGTGGGGTCCACACTGGTAGGTGGGGTCCACACTGGTAGGTGGGGTCCACACTGGTAGGTGGGGTCCACACTGGTAGGTGGGGTCCACACTGGTAGGTGGGGTCCACACTGGTAGGTGGGGTCCACACTGGTAGGTGGGGTCCACACTGGTAGGTAGGGTCCACACAGGTAGGTGGGGTCCACACTGGTAGGTAGGGTCCACACAGGTAGGTGGGGTCCACACTGGTAGGTGGGGTCCACACTGGTAGGTAGGGTCCACACAGGTAGGTGGGGTCCACACTGGTAGGTGGGGTCCACACTGGTAGGTGGGGTCCACACTGGTAGGTGGGGTCCACACTGGTAGGTGGGGTCCACACTGGTAGGTGGGGTCCACACTGGTAGGTGGGGTCCACACTGGTAGGTGGGGTCCACACTGGTAGGTAGGGTCCACACAGGTAGGTGGGGTCCACACTGGTAGGTAGGGTCCACACAGGTAGGTGGGGTCCACACTGGTAGGTGGGGTCCACACTGGTAGGTAGGGTCCACACAGGTAGGTGGGGTCCACACTGGTAGGTGGGGTCCACACTGGTAGGTAGGGTCCACACAGGTAGGTGGGGTCCACACTGGTAGGTAGGGTCCACACTGGTAGGTGGGGTCCACACTGGTAGGTAGGGTCCACACAGGTAGGTAGGGTCCACACTGGTAGGTGGGGTCCACACTGGTAGGTGGGGTCCACACTGGTAGGTGGGGTCCACACTGGTAGGTGGGGTCCACACTGGTAGGTGGGGTCCACACTGGTAGGTGGGGTCCACACTGGTAGGTGGGGTCCACACTGGTAGGTGGGGTCCACACAGGTAGGTGGGGTCCACACAGGTAGGTGGGGTCCACACTGGTAGGTGGGGTCCACACTGGTAGGTAGGGTCCACACAGGTAGGTGGGGTCCACACTGGTAGGTAGGGTCCACACATGTAGGTGGGGTCCACACTGGTAGGTGGGGTCCACACTGGTAGGTGGGGTCCACACTGGTAGGTAGGGTCCACACTGGTAGGTAGGGTCCACACTGGTAGGTAGGGTCCACACTGGTAGGTAGGGTCCACACTGGTAGGTAGGGTCCACACTGGTAGGTGGGGTCCACACTGGTAGGTAGGGTCCACACAGGTAGGTAGGGTCCACACTGGTAGGTGGGGTCCACACTGGTAGGTGGGGTCCACACTGGTAGGTGGGGTCCACACTGGTAGGTGGGGTCCACACTGGTAGGTGGGGTCCACACTGGTAGGTGGGGTCCACACTGGTAGGTGGGGTCCACACTGGTAGGTGGGGTCCACACAGGTAGGTGGGGTCCACACAGGTAGGTGGGGTCCACACTGGTAGGTGGGGTCCACACTGGTAGGTAGGGTCCACACAGGTAGGTGGGGTCCACACTGGTAGGTAGGGTCCACACAGGTAGGTGGGGTCCACACAGGTAGGTGGGGTCCACACTGGTAGGTGGGGTCCACACTGGTAGGTAGGGTCCACACAGGTAGGTGGGGTCCACACTGGTAGGTAGGGTCCACACTGGTAGGTAGGGTCCACACAGGTAGGTGGGGTCCACACAGGTAGGTTTCCTTACCGATATGGGCTAACCTACAAAAGCAGGGTTGTGTTTCCCTGACTTCCTGAACTTGCCTGACTCTGCTGTATGTTTCTCTGACTGGCTTCATAAGGTGTGACCGAAGCTTGAGAGCCAACATCTGATTATTGAACATGCGCTCCGCACCTTACCCCGCTTGCTGCGTCGGGTTGACTGCAGAACGTGAGACGGAAACTGGACAGCCAACATGCGCTCCCCGCTACACGCCTATATCTGATTTACTGTACATGCGCTCTCCTAAGCCAACAACCTAAACCCTTTACCCTAAACCCGACCCTGCTGGCTGTGTCTGACCGGCTGCAGAATGTGAGACGGAAACTGGAGAGCTTGGCCACAGGCGCTGGGCTGCTAGGCGGCCTGTCAGCCATCGCAAAGATCTGCCTGCCAGGCCGCGCACTGCTCCCTCCAGGTTTCGGAGACATTGTAGTGCCGGTGTACGACCAGGAGCCCACCAGCATCATTGCGTACTGCCTGTCCAGCAGGCAGTACCAGCAGCTGCTGAATGATGCGATCAAGACGTGCTTTGCGGTGAGAAGGGCGGAGGGGTGGAGGGGCAAGGAAGGGGGGGCGGGGAGGGGCAAGGAAGGGGGGGGGGGGTGGAGGGGCAAGGAAGGGGGGGGGTGGAGGGGCAAGGAAGGGGGGGGGTGGAGGGGCAAGGAAGGGGTGGGTGGAGGGGCAAGGAAGGGGGGGGGTGGAGGGGCAAGGAAGGGGGGGGGTGGAGGGGCAAGGAAGGGGGGGGGTGGAGGGGCAAGGAAGGGGGGGCGGGGCGGGGCAAGGAAGGGGGGGCGGGGCGGGGCAAGGAAGGGGGGGCGGGGCGGGGAAAGGAAGGGGGGGCGGGGAGGGGCAAGGAAGGGGGGGCGGGGAGGGGCAAGGAAGGGGGGGCGGGGAGGGGCAAGGAAGGGGGGGCAGGGAGGGGCAAGGAAGGGGGGGCGGGGAGGGGCAAGGAAGGGGGGGCGGGGAGGGGCAAGGAAGGGGGGGCGGGGAGGGGCAAGGAAGGGGGGGCGGGGAGGGGCAAGGAAGGGGGGGCGGGGAGGGGCAAGGAAGGGGGGGCGGGGAGGGGCAAGGAAGGGGGGGGCGGGGAGGGGCAAGGAAGGGGGGGCGGGGAGGGGCAAGGAAGGGGGGGCGGGGAGGGGCAAGGGTGTGTGTGGGGCAACAAGGGGTTTGGAGGGTCAACAGAGTGGGGTGGGGGGGCTATCAGAAAAATGAAGATGGGAGCCTTATGGTTGGTTAGTTTCCTTATGGCTGGTTAGTTTCCTTATGGCTGGTTAGTTTCCTTATGGCTGGTTAGTTTCCTTATGGCTGGTTAGTTTCCTTATGGCTGGTTAGTTTCCTTATGGCTGGTTAGTTTCCTTATGGCTGGTTAGTTTCCTTATGGCTGGTTAGTTTCCTTATGGTTGGTTAGTTTCCTTATGGCTGGTTAGTTTCCTTATGGCTGGTTAGTTTCCTTATGGCTGGTTAGTTTCCTTATGGCTGGTTAGTTTCCTTATGGCTGGTTAGTTTCCTTATGGCTGGTTAGTTTTCTTGCATGCTGTCTGTTAAGCCATTAGCACCAGCAGCTGCTCAACAACGATGCGGTCAAGACGTGTTGTGTGTTGACAGAGCGAAGGGTAGGAGGCATGAAGGTTGATGTGTTTATTAAGACTCGTTTTACCCCCTTTTCCGAACAGAGACAATATGACCGAGCATAAAACAATTTATCCCCACAGGACTACAAGCGGCTGCAGAAGGAGGTGGATGCAAACGCAATGGGCGACCGCCAGGGTGGCGGTGACACCTCGTCAGGCGGAGGAGCCTCCATTGCTCTGCGGGCCCAGGCAGCAGCAGCAGCAGCAGCGGTTTCAGCAGGGGCAGGTCTGTCATCGTCGCCACCTGGAGCCCCCTCAGGATTCACCGGGATGCAAAGCTCCTCCCAGCAGGTGGGTTAGGATGTGTGTCGGACAGCTTGGTCCGGGTCTTGCTGATCCAGGCATGTGGTTTTGAAATATGTCTCAAGTTATGGAGTGGAATGGAGCCCCCTCAGGATTCTCCCACAGCTCTCAGCAGGTGGGGTTTGTAGAATGCCCCAATGACCTGAACATGTGTTGTAGAGGCAAGTGTTATGTGGCCGGGTGCTGGACCTGATGATCCAGGTTCGGGGTTTTGATAATGTGCAATTCAGTATTGTATTGAAATGGAGCCCTCTCGAAATTGTCTGCGATGGTGGGGTAGTATGTAGAATGCCCCCTCGAAATTCTCTGCTATGCACAGCTCCTGGTCGGTGGGATGATATGCCCAATGCTCGGTAGCACGATATGGTAAGCCAGCATTTCGTATTAATATTGACGGAGCGTAGACTATGCCTGTGTTGTGGCATTTTCACTTGCTGATTCTGTATCTGGAAAGTCCAGTTTCTGATATTAGGAAATTGCGTGCTCCGAAGCCAAACCTTTCATTTTAACCCCCTGATACGGTCTGTCCAAAATACTATATCGGACAATATGACATGATGGCCCAAAAGACCAGATCTTGCTACCATGGCCCCAGTGCACTGGATGAATGCAAGCTCAGCCAATGTGTGAATCGCCCAAAGTGTGAATCACCCAATGTATGAATCACCCAATGTGTGAATCGCCCAAAATGTGAATCACCAAATGTGTGAATCACCAAATGTGTGAATCGCCTGCTTACATGTGCATGCCCAGGGTGCCGAGGGCCTAAGCGAACCCGACTGGGTCAACGCGTTGCTACTGTCTGAGGCGAGGGAGCACGTGCGGGCCACTTTCGAGGATGAGGCGCCAGGCATGCCTTGGGCCCGGGCAAAGTACCAGGTGGGGGCAAGGGAATACAGGAGTTGAGGGATGTGCGTTGATTTTCCACCCGCAGCAGAGCGGAACGTAGATAATGGACTCGGTATGCCCTGGGAATCGGCCAAGTACCAGGTCGGGTATCTAGCTGCTACCATCAGTAGGCAGCAGGCATGTTTTGACATTCCTTGAGGCCTCAGGCATGCCCTGGGAATCGTTGTCGGGGTTGGGTATCAGGTGGGTGCAGGCTGTGCAGTGGAGGCCTCAGGCATGCCCTGGGAATCGTTGTCGGGGTTGGGTATCAGGTGGGTGCAAGCTGTGCAGTCGAGGCCTCAGGCATGCCCTGGGAATCGTTGTCGGGGTTGGGTATCAGGTGGGTGCAAGCTGTGCAGTGGAGGCCTCAGGCATGCCCTTGGAATCCATGCGACCACAGACATGCCATGGGCCCGGGCCAAGTACCAGGTGGGGGAAAGCTTCAGTGATATCTGGGTCTCTGGAATATCTGGGAATCTGGGTCAGGTTCCAGTCCCAGGAAGTTGCAAGCTGTGCAAATGAGGCCTGAGGCATGCCCAGAGAATCCATGAGGCGATGGGCATGCCCTGGGCCAAGGCCAAGTACTGGGTATGTACAACAGCCTGTGCAACCGGGGCAACAGGCATGCCCATAGCCCCCCTCGTGGACGTTCAGGAAACTTGTGAGTCCTACATCTCACCTCTTGCCCCAACACCTCTTCTGTATCACTTTCCATCAGGTCACGGCGTACTTCGCGCCACAGTTCCTGGAACTCCGCAGACGCTGCGTACAGGTGAGCATAGGAAAATGTTGCAAAATGTTGCAAAATGCTCACTGCACGCGTAGGGTGACCATGTCTCATGGCCCGGGCCCAAAATGAATGGCTTCCTTCACCCACTTGTTCACAGCGTGTACATCCTTATCTTCACTTCAACACTATGCGCGGGCTTGTAGGGCGGGGGGGCGGCGTTCATCACGAGCATCAGCTGTTTTGATTTAGCTGGTTGGCTTTTAGCTGGTTGGCTTTTAGCTGGCTGCCTCCAGACTCATGGGGTGATTGGTCCCACTTTGCCTCCAGACTCATGGGGTGATTGGTCCCACTTTGCCTCCAGACTCATGGGGTGATTGGTCCCACTTTCCCTCCAGACTCATGGGGTGATTGGTCCCACTTTCCCTCCAGACTCATGGGGTGATTGGTCCCACTTTCCCTCCAGACTCATGGGGTGATTGGTCCCACTTTGCCTCCAGACTCATGGGGTGATTGGTCCCACTTTGCCTCCAGACTCATGGGGTGATTGGTCCCACTTTGCCTCCAGACTCATGGGGTGATTGGTCCCACTTTGCCTCCAGACTCATGGGGTGATTGGTCCCACTTTCCCTCCAGACTCATGGGGTGATTGGTCCCACTTTGCCTCCAGACTCATGGGGTGATTGGTCCCACTTTGCCTCCAGACTCATGGGGTGATTGGTCCCACTTTGCTCGCTGCTGATGCTGCTTGTAGGGTGGGGAAGCGGCGTTCATCACGAGCATGTGTCGATGTGACAAGTGGGCCAGCCGGGGAGGGAAGAGTAATGCTTACTTCGCCAAGACCCGGGATGACCGATTCGTCATCAAGAGCCTGTCCAAGGTGTGAATGGTATGGGGAAACTCGTCAAACGCTGCATGCTAAATGCTACATTCCGGTGATTGGCGTAGATATATGTGTGGGGGAAAAGTGTGAATCCAGCTGGATGAAAAGAGTAATATTGACTTCATCATGACCTGGGATGACCCATTCGTCAGCAAGAGTATGCTGCATGTTTCCACACCCCATCGCATTTGTCAAAGGTGTGAGTGGTGTGGGGAAACATGTAGCATGTGTGCCAGTCAGGAGGGAAGGACAGCTCTTACTTTGACAAGACCCATGATGGCTGGTTTGTGATGACGAGGTAGTTGAAGGTAGGAATGCCATTATGAAACATGTGGCATATGTGCCAGCTGGGGTGGGAAGCGCCATTCTTACTTCCCCTTTACCCGTGATGACCGATTTGTCGTCAAGAACTTGTCCAGACCATGTCCTTGGGAGCTTGCCCCCATCCACCGTGAACACATGACCAAAATGCTGTGACTGAAGGCCTCCCCTTACCCGTCAGGTGGTGAAGGCCTGCTTCCTTGAGTTTGCCCTCAACTACTTCATAAAGAAACCCAGGGCCAAGAGCTTCCTGCCCTGACATATGCCCACATTTATCGACTGATGCCCCCTCCCCCCTCCCCCCCCACTCAATGCCCCCCCCCCCCCCCCCACACACACCTCTCCACCCCTCCATCCCCCACCAGGTAGAGAAGGCCTCCTTCCTTGAGTTTGCCCCCAACTACTTTGAGCACATGGCGAAGAGCTTCCTATCCAGGCAGCGCACCTGTCTGTCCAAGCTGCTAGGGGTGTTCACTATCACCATCAAGACGCAGGTGGGAGGGTGTGCCTTTCAATGTGTGTGTGGGAGGGGGGGGGGGGGGGGGTAGTGCAACTGCCCTGTCCTATATATCCTCACAGGTGGGAGGGTGTGCCTTTCAATGTGTGTGTGGGAGGGGGGGGGGGCGCGCACCTGCTTCTTGAAGCAGCTAGGGGTGTTCACTATCACGATCAAGACGAAGGTGGGAGGGTTTGCCTGGAAAGTTGGCAGGGTTGGTGCAACTGCCCTTTGCAAGGGCTTCATGTCGTACTTGGACGGGGGGGGGGAGGAGGGCATCTTCCCTGTCCAATCAAGCTGCTGCTAGGGGTATTCACAATTGCCACCGCAACGCAGGTGGGATGATGTGCTTTAAGTTGGGAGGGGGGGTGCAAATGCCCTGTCCAAGAGCTTCCTGTCATGCTTACAGGGGAGGAGGGGGGGAGAGGGGGGGGGGGGAGGGAACCGCTGCCCTGTCTTAGATCTGCCTATCAAGGAGGCTCACTTGCCTGCCCAAGCTGCTCGAGGTGGTCATGATCACCATCAAGACGCAGGTGGGTGGGATGGTGTACATAGACGGGGTTGCCATGCTGCTCCTTTCCTCACTGGCCGAGGTCTCTCTGTCAGCGCAGCGCACCTGCTTGTCCAAGCTACTGGGTGGGATGCCCTAGAAGCCATGACAGCTGTGATGGTTTTCAGTGCAGATAGAAGACCAGTACTCTAGATGCCAAAGCCTGTAAAATGGCTGGAAAGTGAAGAACTGAAGTATGACATGCTCCTTGATTTCAGGGAGGGAACGCGCGAGAGGCCAAGGACGGCCTGGTGTTGGACCTGCTGATCCAGGTATGTGGTTTTAACATCGTGTTATGAAGGAATGTATTTGATGGCCGGGTGCTGGACCTGCTGATCCCAAGGTACCAATGGCAGAACATCTTGCAACCATCAGCCGACACGTGACCTCTGAAATTTGAACCCAAGATCCTCAACCATCAACCATCAACCTTCTACCTTAAACCCTCAACATTTAACCCTCAACCTTAAACCATCAAACCTCAACCCTCAATCTTAAACCTTCAACTCAACCCTAAACCCTCAACACTAAACCCTAAATCCTCAAGCCCTAACCCCTCAACCTTAAACCCTCAACCTTAAACCCTCAACATTAAACCCTCAACCCTCAACCTTAAACCCTCAACCTTAAACCCTCAACATTAAACCCTCAACCCTCAACCTTAAAACCTCAACATTAAACCATCAACCCTCAACCTTAAACCCTCAACATTAAACCATCAACCCTCAACCTTAAACCCTCAACATTAAACCATCAACCCTCAACCTTAAACCCTCAACATTAAACCCTCAACCCTCAACCTTAAACCCTCAACCCTCAACTGTAAACCCTCAACCCTCAACCTTAAACCCTCAACATTAAACCCTAATCCTTAAAACCTCAACATTAAACCATCAACACTCAACCATCAACCCTCAACCTTAAACCCTCAACCTTAAACCCTCAACTTTAAACCCTCAACATTAAACCCTAAACCCTAAACCCCTAACCCTAAACCCTAAACCCTCAACCCCTAGCACCTAAACCCGGACCCTCTATGTGTTTCATATGACACCTTATCCAATGACGGGCAGGTGACGCGTATCTACGACCACAAATCTGAAACCCTCAACCCTCAAACCTCAACCTCCTTACGTTTATGACAGGGCATGTGCCCTCGACGTGTATTTTATGACCGACACGTGACGCGCATCTACGACCACAAAACTGAAACCTCAAACCCTCACACCTCAATCTCCTTCCGCTTTTGATACGAAACATATTTGCCCTCGACGTGTATTTTGTAGGAAATGTATTTTATGACCAGCATGTGACCACAAACCTGAAACCTGACACCCTGAAACTGCAAACCCACAAACCTCAATCCTCAACCTTCTTACGTTTTGACAGGAAATGCAAATGCACCCCTAACATTGACAAGGGATAGCTGGCGATTATGTTTGCCCACAACGTGTATTCTGCAGGAGAATGTATTTTATGACCGACACGTGACGCGCATCTACGACCTCAAGGGCAGCGAGCGCAACCGATTCAATGAGGCAGCGGCGGCTAACCCTCAGGTACGCCTAAAACAGAAGAAGAAATTTTATAAACCCCCATGGTACACAAAAAAGTGGAGGATGTCTAAGCCCCCCAGGTACACACAAAACAGCGGAAGAAATATAAGCCCCCCGTGTACACATAAAACTACGAAATCAATATATACGCAATGCTGGTACGCTCAAAATAGCAAATAAAATATTGACACTTACCCGGAAAAATAAACACGGACCAGGGGCCACCTCCTCCTCAACCCTACCGACCCCTGTCGTGTCTCAGGACATATACACGCCCTTTGCCTGCCCTATTTCCTGCTCCACACGAAAGTATCCCGGGAAGTGCATCTACAGGATGACAACCTGAGGTCACCTCCTCATGAACCTTTAGGATTCGACCTGCTACACCCTGAGACTACCTCCTGATAAACCCTGAGGTCACCTCCTGCTAAACCCTGAGGTCACCTCCTGCTAAACCCTGAGGCCACCTCCTGCTTAACCCTGAGGCCACCTCCTGCTTAACCCTGAGGCCACCTCCTGCCAAACCCTGAAGCCACCTCCTCCTAAACCCTGAAGCCACCTCCTGCTAAACCCTGAAGCCACCTTCTGCTAAACCCTGAAGCCACCTCCTGCTAAATCCTGAAGCCACCTCCTGCTAAACCCTAAAGCCACCTCCTGCTTAACCCTGAAGCCACCTCCTGATAAACCCTGAAGCCACCTCCTGCTAAACCCTGAAGCCACCTCCTGATAAACCCTGAAGCCACCTCCTGCTAAACCCTGAAGCCACCTCCTGATAAACCCTGAAGCCACCTCCTGCTAAACCCTGAAGCCACCTCCTGGTAAACCCTGAGGCCACCTCCTGCTAAACCCTGAGGCCATCTCCTGCTTAACCCTGAGGCAACCTCCTGATAAACCCTGAAGCCACCTCCTGCTGAACCCTGAGGCCATCTCCTGCTTAACCCTGAGGCCACCTCCAGATAAACCCTGAAGCCACCTCCTGCTGAACCCTGAAGCCACCTCCTGCTAAACCCTGAAGCCACCTCCTGCTAAACCCTGAAGCCACCTCCTGCTAAACCCTGAAGCCACCTCCTGCTAAACCCTGAAGCCACCTCCTGCTAAACCCTGAAGCCACCTCCTGCTAAACCCTGAAGCCACCTCCTGCTAAACCCTGAGGCCACCTCCTGCTAAACCCTGAGGCCACCTCCTGCTTAACCCTGAGGCCACCTCCTGCTAAACCCTGAAGCCACCTCCTGCTAAACCCTGAAGCCACCTCCTGCTAAACCCTGAAGCCACCTCCTGCTAAACCCTGAAGCCACCTCCTGCTGAACCCTGAAGCCACCTCCTGCTGAACCCTGAAGCCACCTCATGCTGAACCCTGAAGCCACCTCCTGCTAAACCATGAAGCCACCTCATGCTAAACCATGAAGCCACCTCATGATGAACCCTGAAGCCACCTCCTGCAAAACCCTGAGGCCACCTCCTACATAACCCTGAGGCCACCCCTTGCTAAACCCTGAAGCCACCTCCTGCTACTCCCTGAGGCCACCTCCAGCTAAACCCTGAGGCCACCTCCTGCCAAACCCTGAAGCCACCTCTTGCTAAACCCTGAGGCGACCTCCTGCATAACCCTGAGACTACCTCCTGCTACTCCCTGAGGCCACCTCCAGCTAAACCCTGAGGCCACCTCCTGCTTAACACTGAAGCCGCCTCCTGCTAAACCCTAAGGTTGCCACCTGCTAAACCCTGAGTCCAACTCCTGCTATACCCTGGAGCCACCTCTTGCTAAACCCTGAGAGTACCTCCTGCCAAACCATGAGGCCACCTCCTGCCAAACCCTGAGACTACCTCCTGCTAAACCCTGAGTCCAACTCCTTCAAAACCCTGAGGCCTCCACCTGCTAAACCCTGAAGCCACCTCCTGCTAAACCCTAAGGTTGCCACCTGCTGAACCCTGAAGCCACCTTATGCTAAACCCTGAGGCCACCTCCTGCCAAACCCTGAGGCCACCGCCTGCCAAACCCTGAGGCCACCTCCTGCTAAACCCTGAAGCCACCTCCTGCCAAACCCTGAAGCCACCTCCTGCCAAACCCTGAAGCCACCTCCTGCTAAACTCTGAAGCCACCTCCTGCTAAACCCTGAGAGTACCTCCTGCTAAACCCTGAGAGTACCTCCTGCTAAACCCTGAGGCCACCTCCTGTCAAACCCTGAATCCACCTCCTGCTAAACCCTAAGGTTGCCACCTGCTAAATCCTGAGGCCACCTCCTCCTGCCATGCTGCCTATTCTGCACTGAGGGCGAATAACCTCTCCCCCAACCCTGGTTTCCTTATCTTATTTTAGGATCCTCGCGAGGTACATCTGGATGACAACCTGAGGCGCTCCATTGCATCCTCACCCTTGTTTGTGGAGCCAGTCAGCTTCAGAGAGGTGAGGGATGTGGGGGGATACTGTCGGGGTAGGAGACGACACACAGCTAGGGAGCAGGCGGTGGTTTGTTTGTGGAGCCAGTCAGCTCCAGAGAGGTGGGGACATGATGTTGGGGAAGGGGGCATAATGTTGGAAGGGGACATTCTGCTGGGGAAGGGGATGATCCCCTGCTAGCTTGTACTCCAGAACTGCAGAAGTGGTTTGCCTTCCCTCGTACCTGTAGGGAGGCAAACAGCAGGAGTTTTTATAATTTTAACGTTGTTCAGGGGTGAGGAATGCAGTATTCAAAGCAGTGCGGTGCAATCGCGCCGTAAATCAGAAATCATGCAGAAGTAGTTTCGGTTCATGTATGGTAAATAAATGAATTCGCCTTCCTTGAAATTACGGTGACTAAACTCAGCTGTGTAATTCAGGACGCTCATGAATTCAAACAATTCAATAGGATGTTTCGAACTAGTGCCCCTAGTTTTATTTGTCAGCATATTTCTTTCACAAGGTGAAAATCATTTGTGCGTGGGGTTGAGGCAGCATGACTCTTTCATACTTATGTTCCTAGTTTTCAAGTGTCTGCTTCTTTCTTTCTTAGTTGAATAATTGTGTGCGGGGGGGGGGACAAACAGCTGGGCAGTGGGCGATTATTTGTTTGATGGGTTTTCGGGACACTCGAGACTTGAGACCATTAAGAGCCGGGCTATGTCGTACAGATGTCCCAAGTTTGTTATGCCCGGAATTGCGTTTGCAATGCTTGCATGCCTGCTCCCTTCCTTTCCTCCATAATGAGCCCAGACCCACATGCTTGCCATAAAAGCACTGGCCCTGTGCCTTGCACCCGTGGCATCAAGCAGGGCTGCCCACTCAGCCCCCTCCTCTTAAGTCTCTATATCAGCGATGTGCCGGGCAAGATTGCAGCCCAGTGTCCGGCAGAGGGCATTGTACGGGGGGCAGGGCGAAGACTCAGGTGGGGGCAAAGACTCGGGTGCCTTCTATATGCTGATGATCTCTCCTTCCTAGCCATCAGCCCGGCAGGGCTGCAGCGCATGCTAGATGCCCTGCGTGAATATGCGCCGGTCAAACAGCTCCAGGTCAGCGTCAGCAAGACGGAATAATTGGAGTTTTGCAGCCGCTTAGCAGCGCAAAGCCGGCCATCAGCCCATACTTGCGTGTACGGCCCAGATAGGATAGCGCTGAAGCGTGTCCAGGAATTCAAGTTCTTGGGCGTCATCCAGCACCAGAGCGGGAGCATGAGGGAGGCCATGCAAGGTAGAGAGGTGCCTTTGGCTGCCGCATTGCAGCGTGTCCGCCGCATGGCCGCCAAGGTACGCCTCAGGCATCATCTGCCTACACGCATGTCCAGGAGTGTTCCCCCCCTCCCTCCATGTGAGTGGCTGGCTCTGTAGGCCGACACCACCTTCCTAGCCTCACCTCCCCTGCTTGCATGCCTTCCTCGCACATTTGTTGTCATACTGTTTTTCTATCTTTCTGCCCTGCAGGCTGAGCTGGCTCTGTGGGCCGACACCGCCTTCCTAGCCTCCCTGGACATCATGGACTACTCGCTGCTGGTGGGTATGGGACGAACTGGGGGCAGGGGCTAATGGGCAGTTTGATCAAGTGTTCTAAAAATGAGGCGACTCTGGCTCGGGAGAAACGGGGAGAAAGAGAGTCCAGCGAACCTGGTTGAATCGTGGACTGAATTGAAGGGCCCTGGATAGAGCAAAAGGGCAGGTTGTCCTGGGTAGAGCAAAAGGGCAGGTTGTCTTGGATAGAGCAAAAGGCAGGTTGTTCTGGATAGAGCAAAAGGCAGGTTGTCCTGGATAGAGCAAAGGGCAGGTTGTCCTGGATAGAGCACAGGGCAGGTTGTCTTGGATAGAGCAAAAGGGCAGGTTGAATTGGATAGAGCAACAGGGCAGGTTGTCCTGGATAGAGCAAAGGGCAGGTTGTCCTGGATAGAGCAAAAGGGCAGGTTGTATTGGATAGAGCAACAGGGCAGGTTGTCCTGGATAGAGCAAAGGGCAGGTTGTCCTGGATAGAGCAAAAGGGCAGGTTGAATTGGATAGAGCAACAGGGCAGGTTGTCCTGGATAGAGCAAAGGGCAGGTTGTCCTGGATAGAGCAAAAGGGCAGGTTGAATTGGATAGAGCAACAGGGCAGGTTGTCCTGGATAGAGCAAAGGGCAGGTTGTCCTGGATAGAGCAAAGGGCAGGTTGTCCTGGATAGAGCAAAAGGCAGGTTGTCCTGGATAGAGCAAAGGGCAGGTTGTCCTGGATAGAGCAAAAGGCAGGTTGTCCTGGATAGAGCAAAAGGCAGTTTGTCCTGGATAGAGCAAAAGGCGGGTTGTCCTGGATAGAGCAAAGGGCTGGTTGTCCTGGATAGAGCAAAAGGCAGGTTGTCCTGGATAAAGCAAAAGGGCAGGTTGTCCTGGATAGAGCAAAGAGCAGGTTGTCCTGGATAGAGCAAAAGGCAGGTTGTCCTGGATAGAGCAAAGAGTAGGTTGTCCTGGATAGAGCAAAAGGCAGGTTGTCCTGGATAGAGCAAAAGGCGGGTTGTCCTGGATAGAGCAAAGAGCAGGTTGTCCTGGATAGATCAAAGGGCAGGTTGTCCTGGATAGAGCAAAAGGGCAGGTTGTCCTGGATAGAGCAAAAGACAGGTTGTCCTGGATAGAGCAAAAGGGCAGGTTGTCCTAGATAGAGCAAAGAGCAGGTTGTCCTGGATAGAGCAAAGAGCAAGTTGTCCTGGATAGAGCAAAGAGCAGGTTGTCCTGGATAGAGCAAAGGGTAGGTTGTCCTGGTTAGAGCAAAAGGCAGGTTGTCCTGGATAGAGCAAAAGGCAGGTTGTCCTGGATAGAGCAAAGGGCAGGTTGTCCTGGATAGAGCAAAAGGCAGGTTGTCCTGGATAGAGCAAAAGGCAGGTTGTCCTGGATAGAGCAAAAGGCAGGTTGTCCTGGATAGAGCAAAAGGCAGGTTGTCCTGGCCCCCCTGGACATCAGGGGCTAGTGGATTTGGACAGGCGGAGTGAGTCGTAGAAGGTGTATGGTGGACGGGGGATGGCAGATTAGGGCAGATTGTCCTGGCCTCTCTGGATAGAGCAAAAGGGCAGATTGTCCTGGCCCCCTGGACATCAGAGGCTTCTCGCTGTTGATAGGACTGAGTGGGGGCAGGGGCTAGTGGCCAGGGTGATGGGGGCAGGGGCTGAATGAATAGAGGGGGCAGCATTGGTTGGCATTTCAAACCCTGAGCCTGAACATGCAGGCTGGTGTTGACATGGGGAGTGGGGTGCTCAGCGCATTCAACCAAGGATCCACCTGGCACTTGGAAGCCTTTGCATTTGATAACCCTGAAACCTGAACCTGCAGGTCGATGTGCACAAGGGGGAGTGGGGGGCAGGGGGAGTGGGGGGAGTGGGGGGCTCCACGTTTAAATTACAGCTCTAAGTCTGAAACTATTGTGAACCTTTAACCCTGAACCTGAAACATGTGTTAACCCTGAACCCTGAACCTGCAGGTCGGTGTTGATAAGGAGAGTGGGGGGGTCAATGTACTAAATACTAAACCAAACCTCAACCCTGCACCTGAAGCCTTTGTTTTCGAACCCTGAAAATCCCTCTATCTGAACCTGCAGGTTGGTGTGGACAAGGAGAGTGGGGTGCTCAACGTTCTGAACCAATGCTCTATCTTGCGCATGAAACGTTGTTTTGAACCCTGTGTAAAAAACAAATAGAACTAAATGTATCCTGCACATGCAGGTCGGTGTTGACAAAGAGAGTGGGGTGCTCAACGTGTCCATCATTGACTTTATCCGCCAATACACCTGGGACAAGAAGATGGAGACGTGGGTCAAGAGCAGCGGCATGCTGGGAGGGAACGGCAAGGTGGGAATGGGGAAAGAAGGGAGGATGTTAGGAAAAGTGAGGGAGGGGTCTATGGGAAGGTGAAAGAAAGGCTTTTGCTTTGAGTTGGGATGGTACAGGCATGTATGTGGAGGAAGCTGCTTAGCTGCCGATGATTGTGCCCCGTATAAGCAGCACAGGTGGCAGTTATGGTGGGCCATGCAGTCGTCTTTTTCAGTTGTTCCTCTCATCCACCCTTGTCTCCGTAGGAGCCCACCATAGTGTCACCCAAGCAGTACATGCGGCGCTTCAGGCAGGCCATGCAGTCGTACTTCACCGTTGTACCTTCATCCGCTGACGTGGAGGCGTTCTTGGACCCGGACGCGTAACCGCCTGGGAATGACACGGAGGTGCTCCAAAGTTCCGAAGCGCAACTGTTGGTGTGCGTCTTCTGCAGCAGACGTGGCCAGCGTCTCTGTGGCAGGAATCCTAGCTGCCTCGTTCACTTGACAGCGTTGGAGGAGCGCCGGAAGAGCAAGTACACTAGAGGAGTGCCTCAGGAGCAAGTGCACTGGAGGAGCGCCACAAGAGCAAGTGCACTGGAGGAGCGCCACAAGAGCAAGTGCACTGGGGGTGTGCCCCAGGAGCAAGTGCCACTGGGGATTGCCATTGGGGGCAGACGAGCGCTAGGCCATGAGGATGGTCCACGTCAGGAAACTTGAAAATAATGTTGCTTGTTGAAAATTGAAGCACTGTTAACTTGAAATCACCGGCTGGAGGCAGGTGTGGCGGATGTGAGACGTCTAAGAGAGGACAGAGTTGCGTCCCGAACATAAGGTGGTCGCCGTCAGCGGCCATCATTAAACAGCATGCGATGGTAACGGCACAGAGGCGGCTAAGGCCCATGCCGCACGGTGACTTTCCCAAACCCGCACACCCCTGCAGGGCGTTATTTTATTTTATTTGAGCAGCATGTCCCTCGGGCTCGTGTCACGAGGAACCTCTGAACCTGCAGAATCACTGCGCTCAGCAGTAACTCCCCCCGCCCCATTCGTGCGGTGCACCCAGTCACTGCAGTCGGCGAGTGGAGCTAGGGAAAGCTTTAGGGACTTCGTGAACATTTCCCCCTTCTTAGGGTGGACACTGGGTAGAACCTCTGATGGTGCTCTTGGGGGACCCTTTGTTTGGGAAGTAGGAGGTACCCCTTTGGGGGACCCTATGTTGGGAACTAAGGAATACCCTTTTGGGACCCTTTGTTCGGGAATCAGGTGCCGGGTTGGCAGTGACGTGGACTCACTTCAGCGGCGCGAAATTTAGCCGGCAATCTGTCATTCGTCAAGTTGTACCGTGGGATGACCGACTGCCTGTTTAACCATGGGGTACCTGCCTGCCTGGTTGACTTTCAAATCATCAGGCAATCAAGCCTCCATTCGGAGGAAGTTGTTAAGTTGTGCCAAGGAGCGCTCGTAGCTTATTTCTTTGTTTGATTGATGCTATCTGAAGGAGAGGCCGGGAATGACTGGGAATTAAGACAAGCTACCGTTTATCTCTGGGCTCTTCGCAGTGAAACGCAAGCTAACGTTACTTTCTAGCAACGTCGTGGCTTATGGCTGAAGGCCGGGGTGCAGCAACCCCTGCTGCTTTTGCCACTAGCCTGAGGCCAGTCCAGGTCTGTACCCACCAGTCCAATGGTGGTTGACTGGGGGACAGCCAAAGGTGGTATGGTGCGCTCAAAAATAAGCATTGCTGCCAATCCGTGCCCACAACGTCTATGCTGATGAATGCGATAGTGTAGCAGCAAAAGCATATACGCCTAGCATGCGAAGATGCATGCACATCGTAGCATAAGTCGGACACGATATTCAAAACAGGTGATTAGTTCAACCAAGTTTTGAAACTAGTTATAAACAATGGGTGGATGCGCCAACGTTGCACAATCTTTCATCACTCCGGCATTGGCAAACTCCAGGGTCGAAGGGAAGGAACGACATTCTTGATAGTCCTCCCAAACCTGTACCAATCTGCGGCGTCCCTACAACACCAGCAAGTGTGCCCCCAGACACATCCAGCGACGATGCAGCATCAGTATCTTATGCAAAAGGTTTCAACCATGTTATGTGTGTTACAGAGAACTAGTCAGGGGTCCACACGAGGACCCTTGTGGCGGGTGCTCCACCTCTTTGACCCCAGTCCTCCCCGGACCAGCCCACAGGCAGCCCAGGCCATGCAGCGGGCCGCCACCATCGCAGTCACCAAAAGCCTGGACAATGCAGCCCAAACCCACCAAGGCAGTCACCCAAAGCTTAGGCCGTGCCACCAATGCAATAGGTGGCAGCCACCGATGCAATCATCCAAAGCTGAAGCCATGCAACCCGCACCCACCATCGCAATTACCATAAGCGTAGGTCTTGCAGCTGGCAGCCACTAGGACAAGCCGATCAGTTAGGGTCTGGTGGCCGGCATGTCAGCCGCAATGCACAGCTGTAGCGACGCGCTGCACTTGCTGGTGCTACCCCAACCATGACCCCTAGAGACGCCCTGCTCTGATGCCCCCATACCACGCCGCCAGCACCACAACGCCACTCGGCTATTCCAGCGTCAGCGTCAGCATCTGCCAGGCCACGACATCCCGACAAGCATCCATGAAGAGCGCCAAACAGTCCACCTGCTTCAAAGGTGTGCACTGCACAAACACTCCGGTAAACTGAACCTTCTCCCGCATGCAGCAGTGATGGTGGAGAATCTGGACATATCCTCAGACAACCTCTGCCTCGCTTTAAGGCTTGGGCACCGCGCCGTTGCTGTTGTTGCCATCCTCCTCTTCATACACATTAGAGGCCATTTGCCAGATCTGAGGCGAGAGGAACAGGCAGCAGGTTCAGAAGTTGGAAGCTATTTCCCAGATAAGAGGCCGCCAACCTCTCGGGTGGCAGGCAGAAGGATCAACAAGGATCACGTTTATGGAGGCTGATTGCAACATCTGACGCGGCAGGTAGTGTCCCAAGCAGCAGGTTGGGAGTGTTTTCAGGTGAGACGCAGGCAGGGGGGCAGGCCGCAGATCGAATGGTTTGACACATTTAGATCTGAGGTGAGTCAAGCTGGAAGGGACAGAAACCACATCAGCATGCTGTGAGACCCAACTGCAGCTTGGTATGCTCAGCCACGCACAGGTCCTCCTCCAACACAACCACCACTGAACCTCCCCCCTGCACTTTGCCCTCCCTGCACTTTGCCCCCCTGCACTTTGCCCCCCCTGCACTTTGCCCCCCTGCACTTTGCCCCCCCTGCACTTTGCCCCCCTGCACTTTGCCCCCCCTGCACTTTGCCCCCCCTGCACTTTGCCCCCCCTGCACTTTGCCCCCCTGCACTTTGCCCCCCTGCACTTTGCCCCCCCTGCACTTTGCCCCCCTGCACTTTGCCCCCCCTGCACTTTGCCCCCCTGCACTTTGCCCCCCTGCACTTTGCCCCCCCTGCACTTTGCCCCCCCTGCACTTTGCCCCCCCTGCACTTTGCCCCCCCTGCACTTTGCCCCCCTGCACTTTGCCCCCATGCACTTTGCCCCCCCTGCACTTTGCCCCCTGCACTTTGCCCCCCCTGCACTTTGCCCCCCTGCACTTTGCCCCCCCTGCACTTTGCCCCCCCTGCACTTTGCCCCCCTGCACTTTGCCCCCCCTGCACTTTGCCCCCCCTGCACTTTGCCCCCCTGCACTTTGCCCCCCTGCACTTTGCCCCCCTGCACTTTGCCCCCCTGCACTTTGCCCCCCCTGCACTTTGCCCCCCTGCACTTTGCCCCCCTGCACTTTGCCCCCCTGCACTTTGCCCCCCTGCACTTTGCCCCCCTGCACTTTGCCCCCCTGCACTTTGCCCCCCCTGCACTTTGCCCCCCCTGCACTTTGCCCCCCCTGCACTTTGCCCCCCTGCACTTTGCCCCCCCTGCACTTTGCCCCCCTGCACTTTGCCCCCCTGCACTTTGCCCCCCCTGCACTTTGCCCCCCTGCACTTTGCCCCCCTGCACTTTGCCCCCCCTGCACTTTGCCCCCCTGCACTTTGCCCCCCTGCACTTTGCCCCCCCTGCACTTTGCCCCCCCTGCACTTTGCCCCCCTGCACTTTGCCCCCCTGCACTTTGCCTCCCTGCACTTTGCCCCCCCTGCACTTTGCCCCCCTGCACTTTGCCCCCCCTGCACTTTGCCCCCCTGCACTTTGCCCCCCTGCACTTTGCCCCCCCTGCACTTTGCCCCCCTGCACTTTGCCTCCCTGCACTTTGCCCCCCTGCACTTTGCCCCCCCTGCACTTTGCCCCCCCTGCACTTTGCCCCCCCTGCACTTTGGTATCCCTGCACTTTTCCCCCCCTGCACTTTGCCCCCCCTGCACTTTGCCCCCCTGCACTTTGCCCCCCCTGCACTTTGCCCCCCCTGCACTTTGCCCCCCTGCACTTTGCCCCCCTGCACTTTGCCCCCCTGCACTTTGCCCCCCCTGCACTTTGCCCCCCTGCACTTTGCCCCCCTGCACTTTGCCCCCCCTGCACTTTGCCCCCCTGCACTTTGCCTCCCTGCACTTTGCCCCCCTGCACTTTGCCCCCCCTGCACTTTGCCCCCCCTGCACTTTGCCCCCCCTGCACTTTGGTATCCCTGCACTTTTCCCCCCCTGCACTTTGCCCCCCCTGCACTTTGCCCCCCTGCACTTTGCCTCCCTGCACTTTGCCCCCCTGCACTTTGCCCCCCCTGCACTTTGCCCCCCCTGCACTTTGCCCCCCCTGCACTTTGGTATCCCTGCACTTTTCCCCCCCTGCACTTTGCCCCCCCTGCACTTTGCCCCCCTGCACTTTGCCCCCCCTGCACTTTGCCCCCCCTGCACTTTGCCCCCCTGCACTTTGCCCCCCTGCACTTTGCCCCCCCTGCACTTTGCCCCCCTGAACTTTGCCCCCCTGCACTTTGCCCCCCCTGCACTTTGCCCCCCCTGCACTTTGCCCCCCCTGCACTTTGCCCCCCTGCACTTTGCCCCCCCTGCACTTTGCCCCCCCTGCACTTTGCCCCCCTGCACTTTGCCCCCCCTGCACTTTGCCCCCCCTGCACTTTGCCCCCCTGCACTTTGCCCCCCCTGCACTTTGCCCCCCCTGCACTTTGCCCCCCCTGCACTTTGCCCCCCCTGCACTTTGCCCCCCTGCACTTTGCCCCCCTGCACTTTGCCCCCCCTGCACTTTGCCCCCCTGCACTTTGCCCCCCCTGCACTTTGGTATCCCTAACAGTGGCCGACTGACAGCCTGAGGCCACCCCCCAGTCGTTAAGCGTCAATCCTGCCCGCTTGACCCGGTTCCTGATGATCCGGTCTCACCTGCAATATGTTGTCCTCTGCCACGGAGGCACACACCCAATCATCATTGAGGTTCCAGGTGAAGTCCGACACCTTGGAGGTGTGTCCTCCGTGTATGAACAACAGCTCAGGGGGGCCGTCCTCAGCCTCCTCGGGCCCTTGCTCGTCACCGATGCGCGACAGGTCCCACACCATGATGCGGCGGTCAGCGCCACAAGACGCTAGGATGGTCTCATTCTTAGGGCTCCAACCAATCTGATAAACAGCAGGGGGGCAAGGAGGGGGTAGGGGGTGCAGGGGACGAAGTCAGAATAATTTCATGATGTGGCGCTTGACACCAAAATAAGCGATAAAGGTTTCATTGATAGGGCTCCAATCAATATGATGAACAGCAGTGCAGGGGTGCAGGGGACGGAAAGGTCATACCAACACGATGTCGTTGTCGGCATCCAAAGAGGAGCGTATGGTCCCATTTGTAGGGCTCCAACCCCCTGGCCCATTTGTAGGGCTCCAATCCCCTGGCCCATTTGTAGGGCTCCAACCCCCTGGCCCATTTGTAGGGCTCCAACCCCCTGGCCCATTTGTAGGGCTCCAACCCCCTGGCCCATTTGTAGGGCTCCAACCCCCTGGCCCATTTGTAGGGCTCCAACCCCCTGGCCCATTTGTAGGGCTCCACCCCCCTGGCCCATTTGTAGGGCTCCAACCCCCTAGCCCATTTGTAGGGCTCCAACCCCCTAGCCCATTTGTAGGGCTCCAACCCCCTAGCCCATTTGTAGGGCTCCAACCCCCTAGCCCATTTGTAGGGCTCCAACCCCCTAGCCCATTTGTAGGGCTCCAACCCCCTAGCCCATTTGTAGGGCTCCAACCCCCTGGCCCATTTGTAGGGCTCCAACCCCCTAGCCCATTTGTAGGGCTCCAACCCCCTGGCCCATTTGTAGGGCTCCAATCCCCTAGCCCATTTGTAGGGCTCCAACCCCCTAGCCCATTTGTAGGGCTCCAACCCCCTGGCCCATTTGTAGGGCTCCAACCCCCTAGCACATTTGTAGGGCTCCAACCCCCTAGCCCATTTGTAGGGCTCCAACCCCCTGGCCCATTTGTAGGGCTCCAACCCCCTGGCCCATTTGTAGGGCTCCAATCCCCTGGCCCATTTGTAGGGCTCCAATCCCCTGGCCCATTTGTAGGGCTCCAATCCCCTGGCCCATGCATATTTTTACTCCGACCCCCCTCTTGATTTTACTCTGACCAGCTGAGCTATTCTTAGCCCCCCTCCTCTTAATTCCCTCTCCAACTTGGATTCCCCCTCCTTCACCTGGACCCAGGACCCCTGCATAATCGCCCCCCCCCCCTCCATCCCCTTACCTGGACCCAGGACCCCTGCATAATCGCCCCCCCCCCCCTCCATCCCCTTACCTGGACCCAGGACCCCTGCATAATCGCCCCCTCCCCCCTCCATCCCCTTACCTGAAACACCTCATCTGTGTGACTCTCAAACACGTGCAACCGCTGGCTCAGGTTGCGCCAGTCATGCAGGGCTACTGTCTTGTCGGCCGAGCCAGTGGCCAGGATGTTGGGGTTGAGGGGGTTGAAGGCCAGGCAGTTCACCTCAGCAATGTGAGCCTCTGAGTAACAGCAGGGGGACAGAGAGGGGGGATATTGTATTGGGGTTGAGGGGGGTGAAGGCCAGGCAGGTCACCTCAGCAATGTGAGCCTCTGAGTAACAGAAGGGGGCAGAGAGGGGGGATATTGTGTTGGGGTTGAGGGGGTTGAAGGCCAGGCAGTTCACCTCAGCAATGTGAGCCTCTGAGTAGCAGCAGGGGGGCAGAGAGGGGGGATATTGTGTTGGGGATGAGGGGGTTAGAAGGCCAGGCAGGTCACCTCAGCAATGTGAGCCTCTGAGTAACAGCAAGGGGGCAGGGAGGGGAGGGGGGGGGGGGTCTGTGACAAGGTGGGGAGTGTAGAGGTGGGACGTGTTGTAGCATGTGAGGGTGTTCAAAGGAGAGCGAGAGGCTGCAGATATTGGCCATGAGCTTGCACCTCCCTCACTAGATATGCACTGAGTCTGGAACACAAATCCACACTTCACCCTTGCCCCATACACCCTCTTGACTGCCATCCCAACGCTCAGACAAAACCATTGTGACACACGCAATCATAACTTCCCTCCCAATGTTCACACCAAACCCTCAGTTCACACACCAACTAGACCTCCTGCAGGAGGCCCACACAAACCCCGACGTTCACACACATGCTTGTCCTCCCTCCCCGCATTCCCCCACGTCACTCTGTTCACAAACCTGCCGCCACCATGATTGCCCCGGTGATGGGTCGCCGCACGTCCCACAAGATCAGCTGCTTGTCATCACTCACAGACCCAAAGATGTCAGCATGGTGGCAATGCCATGCAACATCCTCCACCACACCAGAGTGCTCATGGAAGATGCTCTTAGCGTTAAGGACCTGAAACAGGGGGGGCAAGCGGGGGTGGGGGGCGGTGAGGGGGGTGATCTGCGTGTGACCTTAGCAGGGCCAGCCTGGGGGGAGCAGGGCGGGTGTAGATTACTAGATTTCCAACTGGCGGATCTCAAGGGTACAAAAAACTGTTCCTATTAGCGACTGCCAGCCCCAGTCCCACAAAGTATGCTTACGTTGGGTTTTGTTTGCGAGGCGTTGATGTCCCACAGGCAGATCTGGGCGTCATCGGAGCCGCTGAGCAAGTGGCCCGGCATGAAGGGGGACCAGGCCAAGCCATAGCCCTCGGTGCGGTGGCCCTGCAGAGAGGGAGGGGGGAAGTGGAAGAGAGGTGGGTGCTGTGGCTCAAGGGAAATCGGGGTGGACGTTGAGAGGTGTTGGCCCAGCGGCTCCGATGACGGCCCAGGGTTCCCTCAAGGGATATGGCTGCAGGGAGGGAGGGGTGGTCTAAAGGGGTAGTGTTAGGTAGAGAGTCAGAGGCCGAAGCCCTATAGGGGGTGGGGGTAGAGGGGGTGGGGGTATCCCTGATACCAGTGCAGGGGGGGGTCACCATGCAGGGGTGGGGTACAGTGACAGGGGGGTGGGGGGGGGGGCTAGATCAAGCCGTAGAACTCAATGCAGTGGCCCACAGGGGTAGGTGCTGTCCAGGGGAGTCAGGCCTTTTGCATATTGGGAGGAATGTGGCTCCAGTTGGGGCGGGGGATAGAGCTGGCTGGGGGACAGCATGGGAATAAAGTGGCTAGATATGACCTCTTGGGGGGGGCATGCAGCGGTATGGGCCCCAGGGAAAGGGACAAAGGGACCAGACACAATATCTGGGGGGGATATGGCTAGCATGGGTCAACCCCTCCCTGGCTGGGGGGGATATGGCTAGCATGGGTCAACTCCTCCCTGGCTGGGGGGGATATGGCTAGCATGGGTCAACCCCTCCCTGGCTGGGGGGGATATGGCTAGCATGGGTCAACTCCTCCCTGGCTGGGGGGGATATAGCTAGCATGGGTCAACCCCTCCCTGGCTGGGGGGGATATAGCTGGCATGGGTCAACCCCTCCCTGGCTGGGGGGGATATGGCTAGCATGGGTCAACCCCTCCCTGGCTGGGGGGGATATGGCTGGCATGGGTCAACCCCTCCCTGGCTGGGGGGGATATGGCTGGCATGGGTCAACCCCTCCCTGGCTGGGGGGGATATGGCTAGCATGGGTCAACCCCTCCCTGGCTGGGGGGGATATGGCTAGCATGGGTCAACCCCTCCCTGGCTGGGGGGGATATGGCTGGCATGGGTCAACCCCTCCCTGGCTGGGGGGGATATGGCTAGCATGGGTCAACCTCTCCCTGGCTGGGGGGTTATGGCTAGCATGGGTCAACCCCTCCCTGGCTGGGGGGGATATGGCTGGCATGGGTCAACCCCTCCTTGGCAGATGCTGACAATGTTCCTAAACCCTCAACCCACGATATCCCCACCCATGGATCTGACTGACCTTGAGCACCATGTTTGGCCGGCATACCCCATCCGGTGCCGGCTTTGAGGGGTGCTTGCTGTAATCAAACAGGTACACGTCCGCACCCACGGTCTTGGTGGCAATGAAGAAAGGGTTCTGAGGGAAGGAGGGGTGAAGAAGGGGCAACATGGGGGGGGGAGGGGGGAGGTGAAGAAGGGGCAACAGGGGAGGGGGGGGAGGTGAAGAAGGGGCAGGGATGAACATGGGGACCTGGCCTGCCGCTCTATTCATTCAAAGTGTTTTCAAGCCCAGTTCCCTTGGCTTGAAAACACTTGGGCACGTCTCACCTTAGGCATGTCTCACCTTTGGCATGTCTCACCTTTAGCACGTCTCACCTTTGGCATGTCTCACCTTTAGCACGTCTCACCTTTGGCATGTCTCACCTTTGGCATGTCTCACCTTTGGCATGTCTCACCTTTTGCATGTCTCACCTTTGGCATGTCTCACCTTTGGCATGTCTCACCTTTGGCATGTCTCACCTTTGGCACGTCTCACCTTTGGCATGTCTCACCTTTGGCATGTCTCACCTTTGGCATGTCTCACCTTTGGCACGTCTCACCTTTGGCATGTCTCACCTTTGGCATGTCTCACCTTTGGCATGTCTCACCTTTGGCATGTCTCACCTTTGGCACGTCTCACCTTTGGCATGTCTCACCTTTGGCATGTCTCACCTTTGGCATGTCTCACCTTTGGCACGTCTCACCTTTGGCATGTCTCACCTTTGGCACGTCTCACCTTTGGCATGTCTCACCTTTGGCATGTCTCACCTTAGGCATGTCTCACCTTTGGCATGTCTCACCTTTGGCATGTCTCACCTTTGGCATGTCTCACCTTTGGCATGTCTCACCTTTGGCACGTCTCACCTTTGGCACGTCTCACCTTTGGCATGTCTCACCTTTGACATGTCTCACCTTTGGCATGTCTCACCTTTGGCATGTCTCACCTTTGGCATGTCTCACCTTTGGCATGTCTCACCTTAGGCATGTCTCACCTTTGGCATGTCTCACCTTTGGCACGTCTCACCTTTGGCATGTCTCACCTTTGGCACGTCTCACCTTTGGCATGTCTCACCTTTGGCATGTCTCACCTTTGGCATGTCTCACCTTTGGCACGTCTCACCTTTGGCATGTCTCACCTTTGGCATGTCTCACCTTTGGCATGTCTCACCTTTGGCACGTCTCACCTTTGGCACGTCTCACCTTTGGCACGTCTCACCTTTGGCATGTCTCACCTTTGGCACGTCTCACCTTTGGCATGTCTCACCTTTGGCATGTCTCACCTTTGGCATGTCTCACCTTTGGCACGTCTCACCTTTGGCATGTCTCACCTTTGGCACGTCTCACCTTTGGCATGTCTCACCTTTGGCATGTCTCACCTTTGGCATGTCTCACCTTTGGCATGTCTCACCTTTGGCATGTCTCACCTTTGGCACGTCTCACCTTTGGCACGTCTCACCTTTGGCATGTCTCACCTTTGGCACGTCTCACCTTTGGCATGTCTCACCTTTGGCACGTCTCACCTTTGGCATGTCTCACCTTTGGCATGTCTCACCTTTGGCATGTCTCACCTTTGGCATGTCTCACCTTTGGCATGTCTCACCTTTGGCATGTCTCACCTTTGGCATGTCTCACCTTTGGCATGTCTCACCTTTGGCATGTCTCACCTTTGGCATGTCTCACCTTTGGCATGTCTCACCTTAGGTAGGTACATTTATTCAATAACAGTTGTCTCCGTTGCATGGGCTAACTTTGGCCTAAATGAAAACACCGGCTTCAGTTGCCTGGTCAAACTAAGGCATAAATGGAAACACTGACCTGGGGCGAATGTCTTGTGCATGGACCTGAGTCTGTATGTCTCGTCCAGGGCATGTGTCTTTCAATTGTTCAATAAGCGCATAGTTGCCTGGGTACACAATCACTGCCATGAAGTACACTGGCTTAGGGTGTATGCCTTGCGTATGGATCTGACCCTCTTGAGCCTTCCAACCTGCCCCCCCACCCCCCCTTGGTCTCACTTGTAGCATAGCTCTTGCGTACGGACCTGACCCTCTTCAGCCCCCCACCCCCCCTTGTATGTCTCACCTGAGGCATAGCTCTTGCCCGGTTGACCTCTCCGTCATGATTCATCTGCTGGATCACCGCCACCTTGCCCTGCAAAGTAAGGGTCGAGGTTTAGGTTCTGACTCCCCCCTTGCCCTGCAAGAGAGTGAAGGGTTGAGGCTTGAGGCTTTGACTACAACCGTGGGTTTGCTACCACCTTGCCTCATAAGGGGGTTGAGGGTTTATGGTGAACAACCACCTTCACCCGCAAGAGGGTTTAGGGTTGACTACCCCCTACCCCCACAAGAGTCTTCCAGGCCAAAGGTCCAGGGTTCAGCCCTGTTTGTCCCACACCTGTCTACATGCAAACCCCACTTTTACACAAATTCAAATCCCTGCTGCTAGATTGCTAGCCAAGGACCCTGGCTCCAGTCCCAGTTGCCACGCCTGCAAACCATGACCCAGGCCCCCTCCTGCCCTACCTTGCCCTGGCCTGGCCTGGCCTGGCATGGCTCCAGTCCCAGTTGCCATGCCTGCAAACCATGACCCAGGCCCCCCTACTGCCCTGCCTTGCCCTGGCCTGGCCTGGCTCCAGTCCCAGTTGCCATGCCTGCAAACCATGACCCAGGCCCCCCTACTGCCCTACCTTGCCCTGGCCTGGCCTGGCCTGGCCTGGCTCCAGTCTCAGTTGCCATGCCTGCAAACCATGACCCAGGCCCCCTACTACCCTACCTTGCCCTGGCCTGGCCTGGCCTGGCCTGGCTCCAGTCCCAGTTGCCATGCCTGCAAACCATGACCCAGGCCCCCTACTGCCCTACCTTGCCCTGGCGTGGCGTGGCTTGGCCTGGCCTGGCCTGGCTCCAGTCCCAGTTGCCATGCCTGCAAACCATGACCCAGGCCCCCTACTGCCCTACCTTGCCCTGGCGTGGCCTGGCATGGCCTGGCCTGGCCTGGCTCCAGTCCCAGTTGTCATGCCTGCAAACCATGACCCAGGCCCCCCTACTGCCCTACCTTGCCCTGGCCTGGCCTGGCTCCAGTCCCAGTCCCAATTGCCACGCCTGCAAACCATGACCCAGGCCCCCTACTGCCATGGCCTTGCCCTGGCCTGGCCTGGCTCCAGTCCCAGTCCCAGTTGCCACGCCTGCAAACCATGACCCAGGCCCCCCTACTGCCCTACCTTGCCATGGCCTGGCCTGGCCTGGCCTGGCTCCAGTCCCAGTCCCAATTGCCATGCCTGCAAACCATGACCCAGGCCCCCCTACTGCCCTATCTTGCCCTGCCTTGCCCTGGCCTGGCCTAGCTCCAGTCCCAGTCACAGTTGCCATGCCTGCAAACCATGACCCAGGCCCCCTACTGCCCTGCCTTGCCCTGGCCTGGCCTGGCTCCAGTCCCAGTCCCAATTGCCATGCCTGCAAACCATGACCCAAGCCCCCCTACTGCCCTACCTTGCCCTGCCTTGCCCTGGCCTAGCCTGGCTCCAGTCACAGTCCGAGTTGCCACGCCTGCAAACCATGACCCAGGCCCCCTACTGCCCTGCCTTGCCCTGGCCTGGCCTGGCTCCAGTCCCAGTCCCAGTTGACACGCCTGCAAACCATGACCCAGGCCCCCCTACTGCCCTACCTTGCCCTGGCCTGGCCTGGCCTGACCTGGCTCCAGTCCCAGTCCCAGTTGCCACGCCTGCAAACCATGACCCAGGCCCCCTACTGCCCTACCTTGCCCTGGCCTGGCCTGGCTCCAGTCCCAGCCCCAGTTGCCACGCCTGCAAACCATGACCCAGGCCCCCTACTGCCCTGCCTTGCCCTGGCCTGGCCTGGCTCCAGTCCCAGTCCCAGTTGCCACGCCTGCAAACCATGACCCAGGCCCCCTACAGCCCTGCCTTGCCCTGGCCTGGCCTGGATCCAGTCCCAGTCCCAGTTGTCATGCCTGCAAACCATGACCCAGGCCCCTTACTGCCCTGCCTTGCCCTGGCCTGGCCTGGATCCAGTCCCAGTCCCAGTTGCCATGCCTGCAAACCATGACCCAGGCCCCCCTACTGCCCTACCTTGCCATGGCCTGGCCTGGCCTGGCTCCAGTCCCAGTCCCAATTGCCATGCCTGCAAACCATGACCCAGGCCCCCCTACTGCCCTGCCTTGCCCTGGCCTGGCCTGGCTCCAGTCCCAGCCCCAGTTGCCACGCCTGCAAACCATGACCCAGGTCCCCCATTTCCACCTGAACACTAGGCGTCGCCCCCATCCCCCCTGTAGGGCCCCGCAAGGCCCCTGTCCTTCTTGAGCGCACTCTCCTCCGTCATGCCCTCCATGTGCCCCTCCATGTGCCCCCCCTCCCTGGCATGCCCTCCATGTGCCCCTCCATGTGCCCCCCCTCCCTGACATGCCCTCCATGTGCCCCTCCATGTGCCCCCCCCCCTCCTTGACATGCCCTCCATGTGCCCCTCCATGTGCCCCCCCCCTTCCCTGACATGCCCTGCATGTGCCCATCCATGTGCCCCCCCCCCTCCCTGACATGCCCTCCATGTGCCCCTCCATGTGCCCCCCCCCTTCCCTGACATGCCCTGCATGTGCCCATCCATGTGCCACCCCTCCCTGTCATGCCCTCCATGTGCCCCTCCATGTGCCCCCCTCCCTGGCATGCCCTCCATGTGCCCCTCCATGTGCCCCCCCTCCCTGACATGCCCTCCATGTGCCCCTCCATGTGCCCCCCCTCCCTGACATGCCCTCCATGTGCCCCTCCATGTGCCCCCCCCCTCCCTGACATGCCCTCCATGTGCCCCTCCATGTGCCCCCCCCCCTTCCCTGACATGCCCTGCATGTGCCCATCCATGTGCCCCCCCTCCCTGACATGCCCTCCATGTGCCCCTCCATGTGCCCCCCCTCCCTGACATGCCCTCCATGTGCACCCCTATAGCCCCGACCCGTATCGACCACAGCAATGCCCCTGTCCCACCAGTGCCCCCCCCCCTGTCATGCCCTCCACATGCAACCCATGAAGTGCGCCCCCTGTCCCTATCCCACATGTGCGCCCCGCCGCCCCCTATCCAGTACGACTATGCCTCTGCCTCACTTGAGCCCCCCCCCCTTTGCCATACCCTCCATGTGCACCCTATGGAGTGCGTCCCGCCGCCCCCTATCAAGTACGATTAGGCCTCTTCCACTTTTGAGCACCCCCCCCTCCCCCATGTCATACCCTCTATGTGCGGATGTGCCCCCCCCTGTCCCTGTCCCACCTGTGCCCCCCCGTAGCCGCCAACCTCTCCCCGCTCATCATCATACTGCCTCGCATCCAGCTCTGAGTCCTCCAGGGGGAGCTGGACCTGCACATGGCACACCATTCCCACACATGTTCACACATGTCCACACAGCACTCAAATGTGAGGATGCGACATGCGCTTCCTCTCAGCTCTTAGTCCACCAGGAGGAGCTGGACCTAAGCACACATTTCCAAACTGAATGCAGCTGTCATCAGTTAGCTCTTCTCCCCTCCTAGTCACCTCAGCTATCATGAGGTAGTTCTGCTCCCCGTCCGAGGTGTGTGTCCCCAACACCATCTTCTGCTTGGAATAGTCCTTGTCAGCAGACACCTCCTTGCCCTGCAGCACAGCAGGATACCAGCAAGGTAAATGGAGAGATCAAAAATAAAGAAGCGACATGTTGAAGGTGTAAGTAGTCCGTGTCTGCTGTCACCGCCTTGCTGCCACAACAAATTTTATGCACAGAAGTAAGAAGGGTGACATACCCAATGAAGAGTTACCCTGGTCCAGCGTCCTTGTGGTCTGCAACCTCCTGGCCCAGCATGACGGCAGACAGCAGCACGGTGCAGTGCAGCAGCCAGGCACTAAACTAGGCCAACCTAGGGAGCCTACTAAGTGCATGTGCCCCCCCTTCTCACCGGCAGCCA
The DNA here is from genome assembly GCA_037349105.1 of Limnomonas spitsbergensis. Classification (NCBI taxonomy): domain Eukaryota; kingdom Viridiplantae; phylum Chlorophyta; class Chlorophyceae; order Chlamydomonadales; genus Limnomonas; species Limnomonas spitsbergensis. The sequence goes on from JAYJMM010000025.1 coordinate 426,547, forward strand.
TTGGACTGTCAGGCTGGGCCACTCCAGCGCATGCGTTATGACCAGATCTGTGGAAACAGGGGCAAGGGGGCATACATATGTCTATAATGACAGGCGGTGGATGGCATGGCAAGTATCAAGACAGGTGGGGGATGATAACGGCAGGTAAAAGTGAAGCTTGATGCAGAATATGTAGGGCACACAAGACCAAGACTATGGGGGACTGTCAGGCAGTGGGCCACCACCGGGTCCATGAGGACCACGCATGGACCAGCCTACGGACGTAGGCCGAAGCAGCAGGGCTTCCCACCCCATTCCCCCACAGCTTAAAGCCACCATGTGACTGAACATAGCTGAGGCAGCACAAATTAGACAGACAGCTGGGGGACGATAGCGTGCAGCTAGGGGGGGATGCTGCATGAGCATGGATCCCACTTGATCAGCGCAGCGCCTTAACTTGCTGTTTCGAACATATATACCGCTTAGCCATGATCCTCCACTGGAAGGGCGCGTTACTGCTAGGACACACTGCTGCGGATCAGATGGACAGGCACCGGGAATCATGACCCGCATGCCTGGGGATTCGAATCATGCATGGTCGCCCAGAGTGCGCTGGGGCAAGACTGCAAGAGCAGATACACTTGTATGTAACTGTTCCCAGATGTTGCTATTCAGGTATTTTTTTGATAGGGCCGGTTTCGCCCCCTGTCAATAGGTTGTGGTGACCGCCTTGGTAAACAGTTGGCGGTAACGGTCCAAATCTGCCTCGGGCGTGTGCCAAGGCCTTCAGTGGTTTCCATTTATCACGCCTCCGGGCACAAGAGGGGGGCTATGACGCACCGTAAAGGAACGGGGTGTTCTTCTTCCAAACCTTGTACTCCTCGTTGATAATGCGCTCCTCGGCCTCATCGGGGTACACCTGATCCATTGGTTGCAAGCGGGCAGGTCGCACGACGGGACGGAAAACGAAAGCAGTTGGTATCATTCGGCGTAAGCCATACTCCTGCTCGTGGTGGAATCCTCTTGGGGGAAAAGGCAGACTAGGTGGTATGAAGACTGAGCAGGTCCCAAGTGCAAGTGGGCGAGATACAGATGGAGTGCATGTCGCACCTCGTCGGCCATGGTTGCTCAACGATGCGCAACGGAGCTCGGTGTGTGCGACGACTTCGATCCCTGTTGCGAATTTCAAAACATGATGGGGAAATGGGCCTGCCGCCAACTCACGAGTCACGACACGTACTTGCGCGCGAAATCCATGTGCGAAATCACACCCACATGGCAATTCTGAAGAATACCAAAACCCGCCAATATAATATTAAGAAACTCTCATGGTTTAGAACAGTGCATACCCGCTGCAGCCGGCCGCTGGGCCCTGCTGAAAGCTCGGCCACGTCGGGCTGGTAGGGAATGACTAGGCTCAATTCCAGCTACCATGCACAGCCTGGGCCATGGTGCAGCCATGCCATCCTCCTATGTGAGGAGGCAGGAACATGGAACCCGGCGTTCCAGTCGGGGGGCAAGAGAAGAGTGCGGGTTCGATCCCTCAACCTCTGGGTATGGATGCCACCAGCATAATACATAAATACGGTACTACTGGACCTTTCCCCCGAAACTCTCGTGGTGTGGAGAGTTATGGCAACAAAATGATTTGTCAGAACTCAGATCATCTAATGCCTTCCTGCAGCAGACACACTGGCAGCAGCAGGAGCAACAGCGGAAGTAGCTGGAGAACCAGCACATACGCACTTCCCTGGCAGTACTGGCATAAACAGCGTCACAAGCAGCAGCCATGCATGGCATATGAGAAAGAAAGAAAACTACGCCCCGTGGGGGGCGTGAGAGTTAAGGAAATTGAGGGGACCCTGAGGTGTAACGTTTTTGACTAATTCCACAGTCTCGTATTGGAAGCTTAGGTGCCACCTACAAAAAATTGCCATCCGTGCCGGTGATTGGAATTCATGTTGTGTTTCTCTCCTCCGTTGAGTCTCCAACCAGACAGTTGAAAACTTACACGGCCCAGCCTTTTAAGCAGTGACCAGAGGTTGAATGCCTTTCACCCGATTTCATTACTGGTCAATGGGGGTGACTTGGTTATCCCATAAGGGCAACTGTCACTACATGTCATATAGTGCCTGAACCGGTTTGCAGGCACATGTCCCCTGTTTCAACAATGATGTTCAGCTAGACCAGTAACAAATCAAATAAGATGTTCCCGAAATGGCCTTCGGATACATGTCCTCAGTGTCTGTAAGTGTCTCTCCCCGCCCAATGGGCTCAAAATGATGGCTTTTGTTAAGGTTCTAGCTACCGTAGAGTAGTTCCAAAGTGCAAGGTGCTGTCGTAAGGACATGTCCGTAGTGTCTCCTACCGCCGAATGGGCTCAACAAGCTGCATGCTATCAAGCTGTTATAAGCTAGTACCCAAAGTGCTGAGTACATGTTGCGAGCGCATGTCTCAAGCGTCTCTCAGCGCCCAAACGGTTTCAATTTATGGATTCAGATGAGTCTGCAGAAAAACCCACCTCCTCGACCGTCCTTATCAAAGCCCCCAGCTGGTAGGCTGACATGCTCACCCTATCATAGACATCATCTGGGTAGTCCTCCCACTTGCAAGTAGCTGCCAGGCTCCTAGCCATAGCACATGGCTGCTATGCTCTCGGGCTTTGCCTATCACAGACATAATCAGGGCAGGCCTCCCATTGATCAACTCATGGCTGCCAGGCTTCCAACCAACAAAGAAGCAGCTAGACTCCCCCGGGCTCCTCCCATCACAGACATTATCTGGGCAGTCCTCCCATGGGTGCGAGCCGGTTGATGACCTACGACGAGGAGGCAAAGGAAAAAGAAAACGCCGAAGCGGAATTCATGAACTGGAATGGCAACAAAAGGTCTAGGGTCAGGGCAATTTTATAATTGGCGATGGCAACACCGGGAGATAGGGTGTCTAACCGTTCAGATGAAACAAAGTCATCTCAAATTATGGCTGGGCTGAACAAAAAAACGTCAGCAAAGTCGAAGCTTTCCTCCACATGCCAGTCACTGTCTATTTTAGGGAAATTCAGGCACACCTCGGATACAACCCTTTTGATTGGGTACCGGCTGTGGGCTGGTAAAGTTTGATCCGAATCAGCCCGGTCGTGTCTGCCCGAACATATACCAGTCACACACTTGCAACCTTCAGCCCTGTCGCAGCTTCATGTCCTGCCAGTACAGCCCTCACCGTTTTTATGATGGGAAGGTCCAGGATCCTGCCCAGGACAGGCACCCGCCTGAAGAACTGCAACACTGTCGGGAAGAACTCGCAGAACAGCAAGACGAAGCCGTACGCCTCCAGCAGCAATCCGATGACGGTCCAGCCATACACCACCAAGGCACATCCACCCAGATAGAACAGGGAGCCCTAGCAGGATGGCCACATGTGGGTGATGCATTAGTAAGCAGCAGGCCACTGGGCACCAAGATTTCAGTCCAGCCATACACCACCAAGGCACACCCACCCAGAAAGACTAGTGGGCACTACCAGTGCAAGCTACACCTAGGCTGCACGACCAAGTCAAAATGGCCATCATCACCCTAACCAATCACGGCGGGCTTAATTTCCTTTTTCTTGCTGTGAAGAAAAGCCCAGGTGTGTGCCCAACCCATCTGCCTATTCTTACTCCTTACTTGCCTATTCTTTTGTCTGATGAAAATGGGACTCCAATCCCATGCATTGCCAAGTTGCCATGCCATCCCATCCAATGCCGTGAACTGACCTTCCTATTCTTTTTTCTGATGAAGAATTGGACTGCTGATCTCATGCCGATGGTCGTGGACAGGCCCGCCAGAAACAGCAGCTGTGAACAATAGAAGGGAGTTTGGGGGCACATGGGGGTGGGTCACAATTGGCTGACAATGATACTGCCAGGAACAAGAGCTGTGAGCAATAGAGGGGTGTTGAGGGGCATGGGGTGGGAACCGCAGCTGTGAGCAAGGCAAGGTCAACACGACCATCAATAGCAGCTGGACGCAAGGCATTCTTGGGTCATGACATGTGAGGGCACCAGAGTGCCATACAAGCAGCGCTTGCAGCAGCAACCCAGCATAGGACCAGGACACACGTGGCTGGCATGGTGGTTGTTCCGCTGCCTAAACATCCACCCAGTGGCCTCTTTCAAGAGGGCCTGGCAGTGAAAACCAGAGGAATCAGGCAGTTGCAGGAAGGCAGGAAATAAATTGCCCAGACTGCCTGAAATGAATAGTGTTTTAGGGTTGCATTTTTTTAGGTATTGGTTCCTAGTTCCCCCCCCCTGACGTGGAGCGTATCACCCACATTGCCCATCGCTATCAAGCCTCGGTCGAAGAACATTATCATGCCCAGGACAGCAAACAGGACGCCAAATGCCGTGAGCCCCAGGCCAATCTCTGTGAGGGGTATGCGGGGGGGAAGTAGCAGCTAGTCAGCTGGGGGGTGCAAGTCTCTGTGAGGGGGGATGTGTGTGTGGGTTGGGTGGGGGGGCAGCAACATAAAGTTAGCTGGGGGGTGCCAGTCAGGAAGCATGTCAGTCAGGTGCGAGGTTTCAAAAAACACGATCATCACCAGGATGACAGACATGAACCAGAATACTGTGAGACCTTGGTCCATCTCTGCCATGAGGGCAGCGCCAACAGCATCACATGGAATGTAGCGTGACACAGTGAGGTGTCGGACTGCTTGTGGGTCGGTAGCTGGGGGGATTTGGAGACCAGGGTTTTGAATAGGGCACCAGGTCCTTGATGCTTCATTACTCGGGCTGCAGGCTAGCATGTACCGGTACCTGGAATGAAGCTGAATCACACAACAAATAAAACGGGACATGATACCCCTCTGGTCTGCGTGGTTCATACCATGCCGCCAGCTGATGGGCCCATGAGATCCACTGTGTGGGTTATGTCATCCAAGGACTCTAAACCCTAAACTAAGACTCTGAATCATAGGCCTGCCAGATCTACTGCGTGGTTCATGTCAGGCATGGAATCTGAACTGTAAACTAGGATCCCAGATGACAGGCCTGAGAGACCTACTGCGCTGGTCGGTCAGCCATGCTCCTCCCAGCATCCTGCAACCATGGTCCACACCATCAGGTTAGAACATCAGGTCGTGTCGGAAACTCGGTATGTTAATGAGCAGGCCTGCACATGGACCGAGGGTTAAGCAAAGTGTTTTGTTGATTTTCTTCTTAGGTCGTGATGTGGGTGCGTGCAAGGTCATATCTGACTGGCAGTTCTTTTCAGCATGGGGCTATTCGGCCTGTGCATGCATGCAGAAATGGCCTCCACGAGTAAAAAACCCAGCATGAGAGCGCATGCAGTCAAGAGACCAACCTGAGCTACCGGTTGTCCCAATCCAAGTCCTCTGCAAGGAGCACTTGCTCTGTGGAGCTAGTGCAACACAGCTCAGGCCCTTAAGCTGGTTTGCAGATCAGCTTTCTTTCAAGCGGCTGTCATTCACAACTGGTAGAGCTTCCTCAGAGGGAATTCTGATCAGAGACCCAGCTTCCAAAGCGCTGAGGTGCGCAGCAGAAAGCCAAGCCAAAGGAGAGAGCGCGGCTCCAACTGTCAGATCCAGGAATCAGGACAAGGAATGCGTTAGCTGCGACTATTCTGAGCGGAAGTTTGAATGTTTGCGTATCCGAAAATGTCCGAATTATGATCGTTTGATTCTGCTGATTAACAACGATTTGTTTTGATTTCTTGACTACATCAGTGGTGTGGCAGAGGTAGGACCCGTGTCACACCTTCCTAGCAACCCTTTGCCCTCGAATGTCACCACGTCCACCGAGAAATCAGCAGTACCGCAAGCACATTCTGATTGGACATGCTAAACAGCAGCTAGTTCGATCCAGCAGCGGGCAACGCCTGATTTGAACAGTGAGGGATCTGCCACTCTTCTGCGGAATTATTATTTTGACGCGTCCACTACTTGCAATCGTCAGCAGCTGCGATATGGCGCCTCTAAAGCAGCTAGACAAATCGGCCACGGTGGGCTTTTGCCCTGTGACCGGCCTCATGGCAGCTGGCACCGTTGCGGGAGCGATCGACATGAGCTTTTCAACATCATCGGTCTTAGATGTGGGTAGTTTACTAAGCGGAGCTGCTTTATTATAACGATGCTGTTGTGTCCTGCAGCGGTCAAGCTTGAGAGCACGGCAAGATCTCCACAACGTTTCGCTGCCCCCTCTCCCTATGGCAGATTTTCGCTTTGGACTTTACCAACGAATCGCTGCCACTACTGGGAAGCGTACAGGCGCCTGAGCGGTTCAACCGTCTCGCCTGGGGACCGAGGCTCCCCGAATCTCCATACAAGGTACTCGATCCATGCCCCTTAGCCATCTCTGCGCATCTGTCGCTGTATTAACTCTCCATGTACCCACCATTGTCTCTGGCTCATGTTTCATGACATGAAGGAGCTACAGTTGGCAGAGCATCACCCTCCGAACATGTCCGACCCTTGCATGCCTCGCTGCCGCTCCCGTTGAACTCCTGTACCCTGTGCCTCTCAGCTTGGACTGTTGGCTGGAGGCCTTGCAGATGGGTCAGTGGTGCTGTGGGATCCAGCAGCGATCGTAGATGCAGGCAATGCCAAGGCCGAGGGGCGGCCCATGCTGCTCGCCAAGATGCAGAAACACGCCGGAGCAGTGAGTGGTATGGCTTCTCAATATTTACTTGTATGGCATGGCCTCCCAAATCCTGTCAGGGGCGCGCTGAAAGGGGGAAAGAGGAAGGGGGGAAGAAGGAAGCAGGATCCCGTCTGGTCAACATGTTGACCTCACCATGCGCGACCCATGCAGGCAGATTTCGAAAGGGTATGGTAGACTATGATGCTGGCCTTCATGTGGGAGCTGGTGCAGATGTTAGGGATGAGTCAGTATCTCTGTTATGGCTTGTCTTTTCTCCATGCATCCTGTTCACACTTATTCGGCAGTGGACAGACACCTGGTTGATGGCATCTGCACACCACACTCTGCCCCTTGCATGCCAACCTCTGCCCCATGCATCTTAACCTCTGCCCCATGCATGCCGCCCTTTGTCCCATGCTCACCACACCCTGCCCCATGCCCTCATGTACGCCACACTCTCTTCCGCCCCTCAGGTCAAGGGCCTTGAGTTCAACAGCTTCAGCCCCAACCTGCTGGCCTCTGGAGCAGCGGACAGCGATCTTTGTATCTGGGACCTGGCCAAGCCCGGGGCACCCTCCATGTACCCGCCCCTCAAGGTATGAATAAGTATATCTTCATATCTGGGACCTGGCCAATATCGGAGCAGCCTCCATGTACCTGCCCCTCAAGGTATGACTAAGTTCATTCTTATTGGGTCACGTGGTGTGCCAAGGGTGCAAGGTGCAGTGGGAGCACCTGTGCAAGTTGCAGATGGGGGCAATGTGCCCTCCATGACCCCGTCCCTCAAGGTAGCAGTGGGTCAAGAGTGCAAGGCCAATGAGGGTGCAAGCTGGAGAGGGGGGAACTGTGCAAGCTGCAGATGGGGGCAATGTGCCCTCCATGTACCCACCCCTCAAGCAGGTGAAGGGTGTAGGCCCGGTGAGGGTGCAAGGAGTCGAGGGATGCAAGATGGAGAGGGGGACATGTGGGAACTGCACGATGCCTGAACGTGCCCGGTATCCATCTGTGACCACTCCAGTGCATGCAGCCTGTTGATGCAGGTCCTCATCTCGTATGGTATGGTATGGTATGGTATGGTATGGTATGGTATGGTATGGTATGGTATGGTATGGTATGGTATGGTATGGTATGGTATGGTATGGTATGGTATGGTATGGTATGGTATGGTATGGTATGGTATGGTATGGTATGGTATGGTATGGTATGGTATGGTATGGTATGGTATGGTATGGTATGGTATGGTATGGTATGGTATGGTATGGTATGGTATGGTATGGTATGGTATGGTATGGTATGGTATGGTATGGTATGGTATGGTATGGTATGGTATGGTATGGTATGGTATGGTATGGTATGGTATGGTATGGTATGGTATGGTATGGTATGGTATGGTATGGTATGGTATGGTATGGTATGGTATGGTATGGTATGGTATGGTATGGTATGGTATGGTATGGTATGGTATGGTATGGTATGGTATGGTATGGTATGGTATGGTATGGTATGGTATGGTATGGTATGGTATGGTATGGTATGGTATGGTATGGTATGGTATGGTATGGTATGGTATGGTATGGTATGGTATGGTATGGTATGGTATGGTATGGTATGGTATGGTATGGTATGGTATGGTATGGTATGGTATGGTATGGTATGGTATGGTATGGTATGGTATGGTATGGTATGGTATGGTATGGTATGGTATGGTATGGTATGGTATGGTATGGTATGGTATGGTATGGTATGGTATGGTATGGTATGGTATGGTATGGTATGGTATGGTATGGTATGGCATGGCATGGCATGGCATGGCATGGCATGGCATGGCATGGCATGGCATGGCATGGCATGGCATGGCATGGCATGGCATGGCATGGCATGGCATGGCATGGCATGGCATGGCATGGCATGGCATGGCATGGCATGGCATGGTATGGCATGGTATGGTATGGTATGGTATGGTATGGTATGGTATGGTTTATTCCACATGATACAATATGACCCAAGCTGGGGAGTCCATCCAATGTTTGCCCGGGCCATGTGCCCCTTGCTTGGGAGAGGGACCTGGTGTCAGCTCAATGAGTGCCTAACTTATCTGCCCGGGACATTTTTTATGCCCCTGGACTCGCCCTGGATGCTGTTTTGGGGAGCGTTGGGACCCCTGGCAGGTCCAATATGTGGGGTGGGGTGCTGGGGAGCCCTGGGAGGCCCTGGGTGGGGTGGGGTTTTGGGGAGCATTGGGACCCCTGGCAGGCCCAATGGGTGGGGTGGATGTTAGCCATGTTACAGGGCCGGGCTGTGTGACACTAACATGAGGGGTACCTGGCTCCTGCCCATGACCCAGCTGGTGCGCTCGCACCGCATGCCGCTGTATTTAGAGTGTCGGGACTCTTCCACTCCGGTTCTCTGGCTGGCTGGGTGTTAGGGATGCAACTGCTGGGATGAATCACATTTCCCGTGTCCTGCTCTCTGCATGGGCTGTTGCCTGGAGCCGCAACACCTGCCAGGGTGGACGGCTGGGTGATTGGGGTGGGGGGGTATGGTGGCTTGCCGCTGGACTGGTCACATCACTCACATACTTCCTCCGCCCTTAGCCCCTTCCATGTACTCCCTGCCCCCTCTGCCCCTCCTCAGGGAGCCTCTGGCCCCGGAACCGAGATCACGTACATCGCCTGGAACCACAAGGTGCAACACATCCTGGCTTCCACACTGGCCAATGGTAGCACCGTGGTGTGGGACCTGAAGAGGCAGAAACCTGTAATCAGCTTCAAGGACCCCAACAGGTGGGGGGGTCAGGGTGGTGTCTGTAAAGGGGGGGCTAAGGGGAGTGTCATCAGCTTTAAGGACTCCAAGAGGTGTGTGTGTGGTGTGGAGGGTAGTGTACGTGGGGGGAGGTTGGGGATGAGGGGTACACACTGGTCAATGGGAGCACAGTGGTGTGGGACCTGAAGAGGCAGAAACATGTAATCAGTTTCAAAGATCCAACAGGAGGGGGGGGTCAGGGGGGGGTCTGTGAAGGGGGGGCTAAGGGGAGTGTCATCAGCTTTAAGGACCCCCACAGGTGTGGGGGTCAGGGGGGTCTGTGAAGGGGGGGCTAAGGGGAGTGTCGTCAGCTTTAAGGACCCCCACAGGTGTGGGGGTCAGGGGGGTCTGTGAAGGGGGGGCTAAGGGGAGTGTCATCAGCTTTAAGGACCCCCACAGGTGTGGGGGTCAGGGGGGTCTGTGAAGGGGGGGCTAAGGGGAGTGTCATCAGCTTTAAGGCCCCCCACAGGTGTGGGGGTCAGGGGGGCCCTGAACACCCCCCTCCCCCATGTGATCACCCACACATATTCAGTGGCGTGCCTTGTTCCCCCCCCCCCCATGCCCTGATTTCCACTTTGACACCCCTTTGTGAAGACGTCCCCTCCCCCATGTAATCATGCAACCCTGTACAGTCAGCAGCTTGCCTTCATCCACCTCTGGCCCTTCTGAATGCCACCTGGAGACCCCCCCTTGCAAATGTCCCTCCCCTCCCCCACATGATCATGTGCCCCTGTACAGTCAGCGTCGTGCCTCCATCCTCCAGTGGAACCCCGAGGTGGCCACTCAGCTGATAGTGGCCTCAGACGACGACCGCTCACCAACGCTGCAGGTAGGGCTGGCCTATCTAAAGGCTGCAGGTAGGGCTGGCCTACAACAACGCTGCAGGTGTGGCTTGACCAGGGGGCAGGGCCTGCTGAGAGCCTGCCGACAATATCTACATCGGGGTGTGCGAACTATGTAGCAAGACAAGCTGCATGTCAGCCCCTGCCACAAGGCCTATTTGCAGGTGGGGCTGTCAGCCCCTGCCATAAGGCCTATCTGCAGGTGGGGTTGTCAGCCCCTGCCATAAGGCCTATCTGCAGGTGGGGCTGTCAGCCCCAGCCATAAGGCCTATCTGCAGGTGGGGTTGTCAGCCCCTGCCATAAGGCCTATCTGCAGGTGGGGCTGGAGTATGATGTATACCCCAGTCCACAAATATTGCATTTCACGCTACCTGCCAGTCGTAGCTGCAAGTTGCTGCGGGCTGTGCTCTGACCTACGGTCCTCTCCGCTCCTGCCCTGCCCCCCTACCTCTCTCCAAACCTCCCTGCCCCCTCCTCTAACCTGACCCACCTCCCTCCCTCCCTCCCTCCCTCCCTCCCTCCCTCCCTCCCCCCCTTGTTCAGATGTGGGATCTGCGTAACAGCGTGTCCCCCCTCAAGGAGTTTGTGGGTCACAGCAAGGGTGTGTTGGGGATGGCCTGGTCCACACACGACCCCTCCCTGCTGCTGTCATGCGCCAAGGACAACCGCATTGTGTGCTGGGATGTGCACTCCGCTGAGCAGATGGCGGAGCTGCCCATGAGTGACAACTGGAGCTTTGATGTGCAGGTAGGGGGGGCTGAGGGATGGGGGGGAGGCATTAGGCCCACACTTTCTCCCAAATGGGCAGAGCAGCAGGTAGGGGGGGCTGAGGGATGGGGGGGAGGCATTAGGCCCACACTTTCTCCCAAATGGGCAGAGCAGCAGGTAGGGGGGGCTGAGGGATGGGGGGGAGGCATTAGGCCCACACTTTCTCCCAAATGGGCAGAGCAGCAGGTAGGGGGGGCTGAGGGATGGGGGGGAGGCATTAGGCCCACACTTTCTCACACACAAGGCAGAGTAGCAGGCGGAGGAGGAACACATAATGTTAATACATTGTGTGCAAAGTGGGTTCCCCTGATCCCTGATCCCTGTGTGCAAAGTGGGTTCCCCTGATCCCTGATCCCTGTGTGCAAAGTGGGTTCCCCTGATGCCTGAAGCCTGATCCCTGATGCCCCCCCTTCGTCATATGCTGCCGCATTTGTGCCCTGCCCTTACCAGTGCCTTTTCTCCCTAAAACCCAAGTCCTTACCCCAGTGTGTCCGTACTGTCTGCTGCAGTGGTACCTTGCCCTCAGCAGTGCCTTTTCTCTCTGAAATTTCAACCTTGCGTGTGCCTGCTGTAGTCATGCCCTTCCAACTCGGGCGTCTAATAAACCCTAAAATCCCTAAAAAAACATACATCATGAATCCCGTGTGTGCCTGCTGCAGTGGTGCCCTACCCACCCGGGTGTGTTCTCCAACTGCTCCTTTGACGGCCATGTTGCGCTCAACAACATCCACGACTGCACCCGACACATGACCGTCACGGAGACTGTGAACGCGGACTTCTCAGTCACACAGCACACCACAGGTACAGGGTTAAGGGATCAGGGTTAAGGGATCAGGGTTCATACATGCCTGTGTTTTGCACAAGGGTCACACAGCACAGTACAGGGTCCAAGGCATGCAGGGTTCAGGGTTAATGCATGCCTGCATTCTGCACCCTGTTCAGTGGCTTGAGAGGTCACTGCAGATTCATCACCTACACAGTCCACCCCTTGCATGTGAAGGGGTCATTATGCACAAGGGTCACACAGCTCACCCCAGTTAGAAGGTTTAGGGTCCAAGGCATGCAGGGTTGAGGGTTTATGCATGCCTGTATTCTGCACCTTGGGCCATGGTGGTGTCAATGCAGATGACTCAGCTACTCAGGCCGCCACATGTGCGAATCAAACAGCACACCCCAGGTAGAGGCTGCATGGGCGCACAAGTGTTGATGGCAGACAGGGGGTCATGAGGCTTCAGGGATTAGGACATTGAGGGATTGAAGCCCCCGTCTGCCCCACCAGGTGATGCTGTACCTCTAGTGGGTATGCCCGACCTCTACTCCCTTTCACACCCTGCCCTCCACTGCCCCCTGCCCCCTGTCCGCCCCTCCAGGTGAAGCCACTCCCCTCAAGAAGGCCCCCACATGGATGCGGCGGCCTGTTGGGGCGACGTTTGGATTTGGAGGCAAGCTGGTGACCTTCACCAACCAGCGCACTGCAGCCGCCGACGTCGCCGGGCAGCCCACCACGCGCACGCCGGGACAGATCACGGTCACACAGGTGTGGGGTTCATACATATTTGAAGGTGTGGGGTTAAGGCTTGAGGCCACCGACGCTGCCGGGCAGCCGACCACACGCACGCCGGAACAGATCACGGTCACACAGGTGTGGGGTTCATACATATTTGAAGGTGTGGGGTTGAGGGTTCAGGCCCATGACGCCTCTGGCCGGCCCTTCATGCGCACGGTTCACAGTCACACACCGGCAGGTGAGGGCATCAGTTTGAGGGTTCTCACACTAGTATGGAAGTGTGGGGATGACACAGGCGCACAAGTGTGGGGATGTTTCTAGATCAGGAGCGGCTCAAAGCGGCTCCACACTGTCAGGCTCCTGGCACAAATCTCGATTTAATGGAATCGCCACCTGCACTAGGACCGCCCATGTCTCAGCCAGCAGGGTCGCCATGTAGCATATTTCGGTTGGGGTGACACCCTGGAGGGAAAGTCCAGAAGGTTATGGTCAACATCTCATTGCGTGCCTCTCCTCCACACTCGTTTGTGATTATCTTTTGTTTTCCTTCGGTTTTCTTCAATGGCTTTGATGTTGGTCCTTGTGTGTGTTTTGTGTGACCTGCAGGTGGTTACGGAGCATGAGCTCATCAAGAAGAGTGAGGCGTTTGAGGCCGCGCTGGCGGGCGGGGACAAGGCAACGCTGCTGGCGTATTGTGTGAACATGGCTGAGTCAACACAGGTGTGAAAAATTGGGGGGCTCTCATACTGTGTGAACATTGCCTAGTCAGCACAGATGACGAGACCTACCCACCCATCGCTGCCCCCCCCTTCTTTACCCCTTAAGGTGTTGATGCCCTTGAACCTCAACCCCTAAACGTTGTCTCCCCTATAGGGGGATGAAACTGAGGACTAGCGATTGAATTCTCCCCTGACCCCCATCGCTACCTTTCCTTGTTCTGCCCCTGAGGGTGTTGATGCGGAGACCTACCCACCCACCACTGCCTTCCCTGATTCCGCCTCATCAGGTTTTGATGTGGCAAACTCCCCCTCTCCACTCACCCCCCCTTGCCCCCCCCCCTGCTCCCCTTCTGGGTGATGATGTTGCGAGTTCCCACACCCACATCTGCTTTCCCCTCCTCTTCCCCCTCCAGGCGTTGATGCCCTCCCCCCCCCCACCTCACTACCGCCCTTCCCCATGCTCCCCTTCTGGGTGACGATGTGGCGAGTTCCCACACCCACATCTGTTTTCCCCTCCTCTTCCCTCTCCAGGCGTTGATGCCCTCCCCCCCCCCCCTGCCACCCTCCCCCCTGCTCCCCTTCAGGGTGACGATGTGGCGAGTTCCCACACCCACATCTGGTTTCCCCTTCTCTTCCCTCTCCAGGCGTTGATGCCCCCCCCCCCCCCCCCATGCCACCCTCCCCCCTGCTCCCCTTTAGGGTGATGATGCGGAGACCTGGTCCTTCCTGGGTCTGCTGTTTGAGGGGTCGGATGCGAGGAGGGAGCTGCTGAGACGCCTGGGCTTCAACGACATGATGACACAACAGGTAGGGGGGAGGAGGGGGGGGGGGGGGGGGGATGTGAGTGGGGAGAGGATACTAGGGGGGACAGGCCATGGTGGACAGGATCAGGAGGTTTGGGGGGATGTGGTGGGAGGACAGGCAAGAGAGGGGAGGCAACAGAGGAGCGGTGACTCGGTGAGGTCGAACGTGGCTAGAGGAGAGAAGAGAGCCAGGTGTGGGGAGGAGAGGCAAGGTGGAGAGGCAAGGTTGGAGGTCGTGCTAGCGGAGAGGAGATGGAGGAATCAACAGGAGTTGTGGGTGAGCGCTCCTGCCTTGCTTTGTGCCTGGGGTCACCCTGTGTTGGTGTGCAGCCTGAACCTACAGGGACAGCACAGATGGGAAGGGGACCTCACCCTTGACCTGAAATCCAAGTTGTGAACCCTGAACCTTGCACCCTGGGCCCATCCCTCTCTTAAGCTTGACCTGGCAGTGGATGTATTGACAGCAGGGTGGGGGCGGTCATGTTGTTACCCACTGGTGGGGTACCTCACCCTCCACCCTCAATCCTGCACTCACCCTACCCCTGCACCCACCCCTCCACGCAGCCTGACCTGGCTGTGGATGCACTGACAGCGGGGGTAGACGCTGTCGTGCTGTCGCCCAATGGAGCGGGTGGAGGTGCTGGGAAGGCGCAGGCCAATGGGGCGGCACCCGAGGACTTCTTTGAGCAGCAGCAGGATGAACAGGACTTCTTTGACAAGCTACCGGACCAGGTGGGAGGGAACTGTGGGAGGGCTGGCTGCTGGACCCCGGGGGGGGGGGGGGGGGCAGGTGCATTGAGGTGTGGGGTGGCAGGGCAATTGGGCGGCACCTGAAGAAATTATTTGAGTAGAGGAATGATGAGAAGGACTTTTTGGGCAAGGTGCCGGACCAGGTGCAGGGGGGGGGTATGTGGGTGTAGTTCAGTAGCCAGGGTCGGAGAAGCTGAGGCAAACTGGACCCCTATGACAAGATGTGGGAACTTGGGAAGGAGGATGCAGTCAGCGTGCCAACATTGGAGAAGAAGACTCAAATATGTCCTCATTGATTAGCTGCCACACCTGGAGGGGAAGTCAGCCCGTATCTTCAAGTGGCCAGGGTTGGAGGAGAAGAGGCAAACTCGACCTCATTGACAAGCTGCCGGGCCTAGGGGGGGGGGGGGAGGGGGGCAGTGAAGTGTGTGTATGTGTGTTAGGGTTTGCTTTGGGGAAAAGGGTTGAAGGGTGACAACGGTGTGTGAGAGTGTGTTGATGTACACCCCTTCATATCTAACGAACACGCTCTTGTCTCCCCCTCACCCTGTCTGCTGCTCTTTCTACTTTTAGGACCTGGCTGCAGCTCCCTCTCCGGCTAGATCCCCTACCAAGCCCACTGGAGGCCGCTCCTCAGACACAGGCAACATGTCAGGGGGCAATGGCAACCCGTCTGGGGGGCCAGATACGTCTGTGGAGCACGAGGATGAGGTGCAGCGGGCACTCATTGCAGGTGTGAACGCTGAACAGGGCACTATCAAGTGTGGCTGTGAGTGACATGTGACGCGGACATGAGTGTGGACAGAGGAGGGTATAATACGTTTGAATGTAGGTGAAGCATGTCAATCAAACTGTGGTTGGCAGGGACTTCAATTTCATTCACAGTGGGTGACGCACCCACGGTGGTCCGCCAAACAGTGATTGGCAGACCTCCCAGCAGAGGGCATCCTGCCCCCTTTCAGTGCCTCTGACCCTACTTCTGGGGCGGACCTACGGACCCTGAAACCCTCTGACGCGTCAGACGTCTAACGCTGTCCTCTTCCCCAACTCACCTGTATTGATCACCTCTCCTTGTGATCTCATCCTGCCCCCTTTCAGTTCCTCTAACCCCACTGCTGGGGCGGACCTACGGACCCTTAAACCTTCTGATGCGTCAGACGTCTAACGCTGTCCTCTTCCCCAACTCACCTGTATTGATCACCCCTCCCTTTGATCTCATCCTGCCCCCCTTCAGTTCCTCTTACCCCACTGCATGTGATCACATCGCCCAGGCGACTATGAGCCCACTCTGTGCATGCTTAGGAAAGCATGACAAACTTAAGCGGCTTGTTTTCATCACCTCGGTTGGTGTGTCACCCATCCCGTCTCCTCTCCCTGGCAGTTTTGATCATGTTTTCCCTTTTCATGACATGTTTGTTTCACCACCTCGTTTCATGTGTCACTCTGCCTGTCTCCTTGTACGAGCTTGCAGCACATCACTGCTTCCCTCATCAGAACTTCCACCACTTTGGTCCATGTGTCTCCGTTCCTGCCTCCTCTCCCAGGCTGCTATGAGATGGCTCCGTACACTCAGTAGGATATATTTTCATCCCCTTGCTTGTCCCCCTGCCAGTCTCCCCTCCCAGGCAATGCTGAGCATGCATGATACATTATTGTTTCAACATGACATGTATTGATCTCCTTGTTTTGTTTGCTGCCCCCCCCTGTCTGTCTCACCTCCTAGGCAATTATGAGCATGCAGTGGACACCTGCTTCAAGGCCAACCGGATGGCGGACGCGCTCCTTATCGCCAATGTGTACAACAGGTGAGTGGAGGGGAGGGGGAGGGGAGGTTCAAGCAGAGGGGAGGGGAAAAAGATTCAAGCGGAGGGGAGGGCAGGGGGAAGAGAGTCAAGCAGATGGGAGGGAAGGGGAGCGGAAGGGAGGGGTAAGAGGGTCAAGCGGGACTAAAGTCTTGAGGCCAGGACGTCACAGGGTTTACCTGAGACTGCTAGGTGTTGCTCCTCACAAAATCTCCAAAAGGCATTTCATCCTCACCCTCGGTGCATTATTTATTGAGCCACTTGTGAGTGCCATAGTGAGCGTGGCCCCCTATGTGCAGACTATCACCCCATGCTCCCCCAAGCCCTTCATACAGCCCCTCACCCCCCTTCTGCCCTGCCCTGACCCCTCCCTGCCGCCCCAGGCCATTCACTCATACCCTCACCCCCCTTCTACCCAAGCCCTCCTTTCAGCCCCCATCCCCTGCTGCCCTGCCCCTATCACTCCCTGCTGCAGCAGCGACCTGTACCAGCGGTCCATGCAGCCTCTCACCCCCCTGCTGCCCTGCCCCTATCCCTCCCTGCTGCAGCAGCGACCTGTACCAGCGCTCCATACAGCCCCTCATCCCCCTGCTGCCCTGCCCCTATCCCTCCCTGCTGCAGCAGCGACCTGTACCAGCAGTTCATACAGCCCCTCACCCCCCTGCTGCCCTGCCCCTATCCCTCCCTGGTGTAGCAGCGACCTGTACCAGCGCTCCATACAGCCCTTCATTCCCCTCCTACCCTGCCCCTATCCCTCCATGCAGCCCCTCACCCCCCTGCGGGCCTGCCCCTATCCCCTACCTGCTGCTGCAGCGACCTGTACCTGCAGTCCATGCAGCCCCTCACCCCCCTGTTGCCCTGCCCTTATCCCTCCCTGCTGCAGCAGCGACCTGTACCAGCGGTCCATGCAGCGCTACATGAAGCGCTGCCCCAAGCCCTTCATGGGGATCATTAAGGCCAGCATGGAGGGGGACTGGGGGACTCTGGTCAAGAGCAGGCCAGTGGGGCAGTGGAGGGAGACGCTAGCTCTGCTGGCCACATACACAGCCGCGGTGTGTGGGAGGGAAGAGGAGGGTGGGGCAGGGGAGAATGCAATGCTGGTGAAGAGCAGGCCAGTGGGGCGATATAGGGAGACGCTAGCTCTACTGGCCATACACAGCCGCGGTGAGTGACGGGGCAGTGGGAGAGGAGAGGAGGCTCAACAGCAGCAGTTCAGTGGAAGGGGAGAGGAGGCTCAACAACAACAGTGAAGCTGAATAGGAGGATGGTACAGGGGGGAATGCAATGCCGGCTCTTCCGTGGGCCTTGTCAGCAACATAGGGCATGCTTAGCTCCATTGGGGGCGTTGGGCTCCTAGGGGTGAGAATCACTGAAGGACCTGGAAGTGCACCACCGGAGCTTGTTTGGGGAGGCACGGCAGCTGGCATTCAATTTGACGTGTTTGCTGTCGTCAGACCGATCAGGATAATGGACGTTGTGCAGCAATCACAGTGTTGGGCAACTGTTTGGTTCAAATTTGAATTTTGAATGCAACCGCAGGAGGAGTGGACGTCCATGTGTGATGCGCTTGGCAGCCGCTTGTCCTCAGCCGGGATGCACCATGCGGCCACGCTCTGCTACATATGTGCAGGCAACGTGGAGGGGGCTGTCAACTACTGGGGCAAGGCAGCCACGGTAGGGGGGCGGATGGGGCAAGGCAGTGATGGTAGGAGGGTGATGTAGGGTTGGGGGCAAGACTACCAAGTTAAGGTGGTTGCAGGTAGCGTGCAGCGGCCTACTGGGTCAAGGGAGTCGAGGGTAGGGGGGCTGCTAGGAGAGCCGTAGACTGTGTTTGAAATAAGGCTGTGTTCAGCTTGTTCACCTAACATCCTCTGAAGCAAGGTAGACTAGGCAGCCACACAAGGGCATGCACGGCCATGAAGGCTGTGTGCAGCCTGTCCACTGAACATGATCAGGAGCGAGGCCTGGCCCCTACCTAGCTCCTACCTAGCCCCTACCTAGCCCCTACCTGGCCCCTACCTAGCTCCTGGTGACGTATGCTGGGGAGAGCGTGTGGGTGCGCATGTATGCGGTGAATGTGATGTGTGCATCCATGGTCCCAAGAGCAGTCCTACGCCTATGCCCTGAATATGCCTGACCCATGCTCTTTGGAAAAATTCTACTTCCATGCTCTCTGCAGGGAAGAGGTTTTGATCTGTAGTTAAATCTAAGGGTTTACAATCCATGTTTTCCCTGCTGTTCCCTGCTGACTGCTTGCCCCCCTCTCGGGGCTGGTTGCTTCAGGCGGCTGCAGCGGCAGCAGGGCCCAGGTCCTCATCTACTGGAGGTGGGGGGAGTGCAGGACTGTCTCGCATGTCCTCCACCGGCGGAAAGAGTGAAGCAGCAGCACTGGCAGTACAAGCGCTGCAGGTATGGGGGAGGGGATATGCAGTACAGATGCTGCAGTCATAGGGGTACCTAGGTAAAGGTTTAGGCAGGACGGCAGGCAGCCAGGCAGTACAGCCTCTGAGGTATGGGGAGGGCTGGGTTCATGGCATATTCTTACAGGCAGTACTTGCGGTACAGGTAAACCCTATTGGATGTCAGGGTTTGACATTCACCCCAACCCTGTTGCAGTCCGTGGTTTGTAAATTGTCCGTGTTTTGAATGCCCGCTGGCAACTGCAAGGGCAGCAGGCCCCTCACCCCTCCCATGCTCCGCTCCTGTTGCAGTCTGTCATTGAAAAGTCGGTCATATTCGGTATGGCTACTGGCAACAGCAAGGGCAGCGGATCCCTCACCCCTCTGTTCCTCCGCCATCACCCCTCCGCCCTCACTTGATTCCTCCGCTCCTACTGTAGTCCGTGATTGAGAAGTCGGTCGTGTTCGGTATGGCTACTGGCAACAGCAAGGGCAGCGGGACTCTGGGGGACCTGGTCACCTCATATGCCTCTATCCTAGCGTCACAGGTGAGATAAGGGGGGTGGCGGACAGCGAGGGGGGGGGAAGGAAGGCTTTGGGGTGGGGTGCAACATGGAGGGGGGGGGGCATGAGGGGATTAGATACGTGGGGGAGGGGCTTTGAGTTTGCATTGGGAACAGGGGGGGGCAACTGGGGCACGGGAATTTCAATTCTTCATATTTTATGATTTTGTCAATCATCACTTGACACATGGTAAGTATTGGGAGGTCGCCAATGTTGAGATCTCTCTCCCCTTCCCTCAGGGGCGCATTGCCACTGCGTTTGACGACCTGGAGTTTATGGTGGGGCACAGGGCAAGAGGTTGTTTCACGAAGGTCCACACTTCTCCCACGCTCGGGTTCACACTTCTCCCCTCTTCCCTCAGGGTCGTTTTGCCACTGCGTTCGATTACCTGGAGTACGTCCCCGGGGAGGCGTCCACCACCGTGGCCGTGCTCAAGGACCGCATCTTCCGCTCAGGCGGCGCCCCGCTGCCACACGGAGCGCACGCACCCCCCTTCCCCTTCATACAGGTAAGGAGGGCATCATGTAAAGCACAATACGCCTCTTGCCTGAGTATGGGTGAAGGAAGCCGCGCGTCCTGCTATGGCCCTCTACTATTTGAACTCTAGGTATCTTTAGGAAGAAAAAGCCCCCTTCAAAAAATGTTTGCTTTAGTTTAAGCCGACTACGGTATGGAGAATCTTAATCTTTTCTTTTTTGATCATGTTGCCGAAGTCTTTAGTCGATTTTTGTTTATAAACAGAATCAATTCATTATGATTTGGATTTGCTGTGCTGGGAAGACTACCACACTCAAATATTATTAAAATAGGACAGAGACAGCCAGCCCCTGGCCTCCCCCCAGGGTGCATTGTCAGACTACCCATCCCCTGCTGCCCATCACGTGCAACAAGGGCATGGGATAATCCCCTTGCACCACCGCCCTAGGCCCTTCATACCGGTAGTACTACAAGGGGACAGAAACAAGCAGACCCTGTAATGTGTGGTGTGGGAGGCCCCCCCCTGCACACGTGCCCCCTCCTTCTTCATACAGGCAAACGCAAGGTGTCACTAGTAGCCTGGCCCTGGTGCACATGGTGTGGGAGGCCCCCCCCTGCACACGTGCCCCCTCCTTCTTCATACAGGCAAACGCAAGGTGTCACTAGTAGCCTGGCCCTGGTGCACATGGTGTGGGAGGCCCCCCCCTGCACACGTGCCCCCTCCTTCTTCATACAGGCAAACGCAAGGTGTCACTAGTAGCCTGGCCCTGGTGCACATGGTGTGGGAGGCCCCCCCCTGCACACGTGCCCCCTCCTTCTTCATACAGGCAAACGCAAGGTGTCACTAGTAGCCTGGCCCTGGTGCACATGGTGTGGGAGGCCCCCCCCTGCACACGTGCCCCCTCCTTCTTCATACAGGCAAACGCAAGGTGTCACTAGTAGCCTGGCCCTGGTGCACATGGTGTGGGAGGCCCCCCCCTGCACACGCGCCCCCTCCTTCTTCATACAGGCAAACGCAAGGTGTCACTAGTAGCCTGGCCCTGGTGCACATGGTGTGGGAGGCCCCCCCCTGCACACGTGCCCCCTCCTTCTTCATACAGGCAAACGCAAGGTGTCACTAGTAGCCTGGCCCTGGTGCACATGGTGTGGGAGGCCCCCCCTGCACACGTGCCCCCTCCTTCTTCATACAGGCAAACGCAAGGTGTCACTAGTAGCCTGGCCCTGGTGCACATGGTGTGGGAGGCCCCCCCTGCACACGTGCCCCCTCCTTCTTCATACAGGCAAACGCAAGGTGTCACTAGTAGCCTGGCCCTGGTGCACATGGTGTGGGAGGCCCCCCCTGCACACGTGCCCCCTCCTTCTTCATACAGGCAAACGCAAGGTGTCACTAGTAGCCTGGCCCTGGTGCACATGGTGTGGGAGGCCCCCCCCTGCACACGTGCCCCCTCCTTCTTCATACAGGCAAACGCAAGGTGTCACTAGTAGCCTGGCCCTGGTGCACATGGTGTGGGAGGCCCCCCCTGCACACGTGCCCCCTCCTTCTTCATACAGGCAAACGCAAGGTGTCACTAGTAGCCTGGCCCTGGTGCACATGGTGTGGGAGGCCCCCCCTGCACACGTGCCCCCTCCTTCTTCATACAGGCAAACGCAAGGTGTCACTAGTAGCCTGGCCCTGGTGCACATGGTGTGGGAGGCCCCCCCCCTGCACACGAGCCCCCTCCTTCTTCATACAGGCAAACGCAAGGTGTCACTAGTAGCCTGGCCCTGGTGCACATGGTGTGGGAGGCCCCCCCTGCACACGTGCCCCCTCCTTCTTCATACAGGCAAACGCAAGGTGTCACTAGTAGCCTGGCCCTGGTGCACATGGTGTGGGAGGCCCCCCCCTGCACACGTGCCCCCTCCTTCTTCATACAGGCAAACGCAAGGTGTGACTAGTAGCCTGGCCCTGGTGCACATGGTGTGGGAGGCCCCCCCCTGCACACGTGCCCCCTTCTTCTTCATACAGGCAAACGCAAGGTGTGACTAGTAGCCTGGCCCTGGTGCACATGGTGTGGGAGGCCCCCCCTGCACACGTGCCCCCTCCTTCTTCATACAGGCAAACGCAAGGTGTCACTAGTAGCCTGGCCCTGGTGCACATGGTGTGGGAGGCCCCCCCTGCACACGTGCCCCCTCCTTCTTCATACAGGCAAACGCAAGGTGTCACTAGTAGCCTGGCCCTGGTGCACATGGTGTGGGAGGCCCCCCCCTGCACACGTGCCCCCTCCTTCTTCATACAGGCAAACGCAAGGTGTCACTAGTAGCCTGGCCCTGGTGCACATGGTGTGGGAGGCCCCCCCTGCACACGTGCCCCCTCCTTCTTCATACAGGCAAACGCAAGGTGTCACTAGTAGCCTGGCCCTGGTGCACATGGTGTGGGAGGCCCCCCCGGCACACGTGCCCCCTCCTTCTTCATACAGGCAAACGCAAGGTGTCACTAGTAGCCTGGCCCTGGTGCACATGGTGTGGGAGGCCCCCCCCTGCACACGTGCCCCCTCCTTCTTCATACAGGCAAACACAAGGTGTCACTAGTAGCCTGGCCCTGGTGCACATGGTGTGGGAGGCCCCCCCTGCACACGTGCCCCCTCCTTCTTCATACAGGCAAACGCAAGGTGTCACTAGTAGCCTGGCCCTGGTGCACATGGTGTGGGAGGCCCCCCCTGCACACGTGCCCCCTCCTTCTTCATACAGGCAAACGCAAGGTGTCACTAGTAGCCTGGCCCTGGTGCACATGGTGTGGGAGGCCCCCCCTGCACACGTGCCCCCTCCTTCTTCATACAGGCAAACGCAAGGTGTCACTAGTAGCCTGGCCCTGGTGCACATGGTGTGGGAGGCCCCCCCCTGCACACGTGCCCCCTCCTTCTTCATACAGGCAAACGCAAGGTGTCACTAGTAGCCTGGCCCTGGTGCACATGGTGTGGGAGGCCCCCCCTGCACACGTGCCCCCTCCTTCTTCATACAGGCAAACGCAAGGTGTCACTAGTAGCCTGGCCCTGGTGCACATGGTGTGGGAGGCCCCCCCTGCACACGTGCCCCCTCCTTCTTCATACAGGCAAACGCAAGGTGTCACTAGTAGCCTGGCCCTGGTGCACATGGTGTGGGAGGCCCCCCCTGCACACGTGCCCCCTCCTTCTTCATACAGGCAAACGCAAGGTGTCACTAGTAGCCTGGCCCTGGTGCACATGGTGTGGGAGGCCCCCCCCCTGCACACGTGCCCCCTCCTTCTTCATACAGGCAAACGCAAGGTGTCACTAGTAGCCTGGCCCTGGTGCACATGGTGTGGGAGGCCCCCCCCTGCACACGTGCCCCCTCCTTCTTCATACAGGCAAACGCAAGGTGTGACTAGTAGCCTGGCCCTGGTGCACATGGTGTGGGAGGCCCCCCCTGCACACGTGCCCCCTCCTTCTTCATACAGGCAAACGCAAGGTGTCACTAGTAGCCTGGCCCTGGTGCACATGGTGTGGGAGGCCCCCCCCTGCACACGTGCCCCCTCCTTCTTCATACAGGCAAACGCAAGGTGTGACTAGTAGCCTGGCCCTGGTGCACATGGTGTGGGAGGCCCCCCCTGCACACGTGCCCCCTCCTTCTTCATACAGGCAAACGCAAGGTGTCACTAGTAGCCTGGCCCTGGTGCACATGGTGTGGGAGGCCCCCCCCTGCACACGTGCCCCCTCCTTCTTCATACAGGCAAACGCAAGGTGTGACTAGTAGCCTGGCCCTGGTGCACATGGTGTGGGAGGCCCCCCCCTGCACACGTGCCCCCTCCTTCTTCATACAGGCAAACGCAAGGTGTCACTAGTAGCCTGGCCCTGGTGCACATGGTGTGGGAGGCCCCCCCCTGCACACGTGCCCCCTCCTTCTTCATACAGGCAAACGCAAGGTGTCACTAGTAGCCTGGCCCTGGTGCACATGGTGTGGGAGGCCCCCCCTGCACACGTGCCCCCTCCTTCTTCATACAGGCAAACGCAAGGTGTCACTAGTAGCCTGGCCCTGGTGCACATGGTGTGGGAGGCCCCCCCCTGCACACGTGCCCCCTCCTTCTTCATACAGGCAAACGCAAGGTGTCACTAGTAGCCTGGCCCTGGTGCACATGGTGTGGGAGGCCCCCCCTGCACACGTGCCCCCTCCTTCTTCATACAGGCAAACGCAAGGTGTCACTAGTAGCCTGGCCCTGGTGCACATGGTGTGGGAGGCCCCCCCCTGCACACGTGCCCCCTCCTTCTTCATACAGGCAAACGCAAGGTGTCACTAGTAGCCTGGCCCTGGTGCACATGGTGTGGGAGGCCCCCCCCTGCACACGTGCCCCCTCCTTCTTCATACAGGCAAACGCAAGGTGTCACTAGTAGCCTGGCCCTGGTGCACATGGTGTGGGAGGCCCCCCCCTGCACACGTGCCCCCTCCTTCTTCATACAGGCAAACGCAAGGTGTCACTAGTAGCCTGGCCCTGGTGCACATGGTGTGGGATGCCCCCTTTTCAGGGAATAAATAAATAAACGATACTCCTTGAGGCGTTTTGATTAAGGAAGCCACCCGTTTGGCTGTAGCACACAAGCGCCGGTTCCCTCCCAAGTCAGGGCACAAGTAGATCAGTTTTTATTTTAGTGCGAACCAGAGCACCTTCGGGGGGCCGCCGGGCGGCCATTACTGAGCCTCGACTGGCCTACGGCCGTTAGCCCAAGCAGTTGGGCTTGCTGCACCAGGTCCCCACGGCCAATGGACGTGGGGTAGCTGAATTGTAGCTGAAGCGTGCAAAAATAATCGCTGGAGTAGATGACCGGAGCCCCCTGGCCTGGTCCTATATGACGTGAGATCACATGCCCTCCCGCACGCGCCCAATTCCACTTCATCCAAGTAAATACAAAAGATGGGACAGAAACAGTCAGGTGTATATGACCAGGCCTCCCCCTTAGCACACGCGCTGCCCCACCCCCTGCTCCCCGCCCCCATGCCTCTTACAGGGAGCAGCCAAGGGACAGGAAGCCCGGCCCTGGCATACACGGCGTGAAAGACTCCCTTGCACATGCGCCCCTCTTCCCCTTCACACACGACAGCGGGCAGACATACTATGAGACAGAAGCAGCCAGGCACAGTTGACTTGGCGTGCCCCCCTTCCTCTCGTCCAGGTCAAAGCATGAGATGAGACAGAAATAGCCAGACATGACATGCGCAAGTACCTCAGAGGGGTAGAGCCAACCTCTGCATTACCCTTTCTCTTTTATTTTACAATTTCTCACGTGCTGTCCCGGTATAGGAGGATGTGCGTCCCATGTTGGACCAGCAGCCCAGGGCAGAACCAGCACCAGCGCCCCCCTTCCCATTCATCCCCCTCTCCTCGTAAAATACCGCACATCATTTTCTTGTCCAGGAGGATGTGCGTCCCATGCTGGACCAGCAGCCCAGGGCAGCACCAGCATCTGCACCAGCACCAGCACCTGTGGCCACACAGCCATACGGTCAGCCGTATGGCCAGCCGGCGCAGGCAAGTGTGGGCTGTAGGGGCCGGGGAGGGGCAAGGGGTCATATCTTGGCAGGACAAAGTGTGAGTTGCATAAGGCCGGGGGAGGGGTAAGAGGACTTGTCTTGGCAGCACTTTGACTTCTGTAGCATCAGAATGGGATGATTCAGCGCAAGAGATGGCTTTGTGGAGTGGAGAGTTAAAACGGGGGTGGAAAAAAATGAAAAAATGTGCAGTCTGGTCTAGATCTGAGATCCCTGGCTTTCATGCTTTTGCCTGATCCATGAACCTCTGATGGCTCATACCGCAAGTAGGACACTTCCCCTCCTACCTGCTTGCATAGCCACGGCATAGTAAGTGGTGGGGTCTAGTATGAGTCACAGGCTGAATTCCTGGAACGGGTGGCCACCATTGGAATTTGTGGAAAGTGGGATAGTGCCTTGCCCCTCGACCGCCTCGTCACTGCAGCATCTCTCTCCCACAGCACATAAACCGCTGTCACCGTATCATCTCCGCAGGCCGCTCCCGTCACCCCTGCCCCCAGCGCCTACCCTGCAGCGGCATCCCCCGGCCAGTACAACAACGGGTATGGGCAAACGGCCCAACAGCACGGTGGGCAGCAGTACGGTGGGCAACAATCGCAGTACGGCGGACAGCAGGCAGTACCACCGGTGGCGGCCACGCAGTACGCAAACACTACGCCTCAGCAGTACGGTGGGCAGCTGCAACAGTACGGAGCGCAGCAGCAGCAGTACGGAGCCACGCAACAGCAGCAGTACGGCGGCGGTACGGCCTATGCGCAACAACAGCAACAGGCGCCTCAGCAGCAGATGGCCGCCTTTCAGGAGCCGACTGCACCTGTGTACAAGGTGTGAACTCATTCACATGGGAACCTATGCCCAACCTCTGAGAGTCAACATAGGATCGAGACCCACCTAGAGTGCTGTGGCAGCCCAGTAACCCACCCCCCGCCCCCCTCACTCACCCCTGCCTGTACAAGGTAAACCCTAAAGCATGAAACCCTAACGCCCGGCCCCTACGCGTCTTGCAAAGGGATTCAGACCCACTTGGAGCGCAGCAGCAGCTTGCTCCCCCCATTGGCGTCCAGCCTCCCTGCACATTCCCCCTATTGCCCCACATGTCACCCAGCAGCACTGTCCATGGTCAACCCTTAATCAATCGTGACACCCTTAGCCCCGCAATGCCCTAGGCTTACGTGTCACCTGAACCCCTTTCCCGGTGGCAGAGCCCACACTGCCTTTAATGCCCGCCCCCCTGAGCGTCAACAAGGCATGTAGACCCACGTAGTGGAGCGGCAGCCTAACCCCCCCACTTGGCCCTGGCTGCGGGCCCTGCTTGACCTCCTCATTGGGCCCTACCTGCTGGTCCTGCCCCCTCACATAGGAGGATGGCATTGCTGCACCATGGCCCAGGCTGTGTATGGTAGCTGGGATTGAGCCTAGTCACTCCCTACCAGCCCCACGCGAACGAGTGTTCAGCAGGGCCATGAGGGCAGGCACTGTTCTTAACCTGCTGCGCCTAACGCCTCAACCTCTGCAATCAATCCCCCAGCCTCTGTGCCAGTGATTTTTTTTAGTGATTTTGGCCATTCATTGTTGGGTACTGAAACGAGCGCCGCAGGTGCAGGAAAATCCCGATTCTCAGTGTTTCCCGCTCGTTTTCGGAATTGTTTTTCGGTACTGAGCGACTGTGTTGGACTCGAAGATCAATAATTGTTTGATATCGTGTTTCGTTATGAGTCGTACCCGGTACCCTCTAAAAGGATCACTGCTCCATGCACATCACCCCAGATGCCACCAGTCAACCCATGGTTGCAGCACGCCCCCCCGCACCCATTTTGACCCGTAACCCGTAACCCCCCTGATGCCTGCAGGTGTCCAAGAAGCCCGCCCCCGCGCCCATTTCAACAGCCCCACCTGCAGCCTATGCCTCCACAGCCCCAGTGCACTACCAGGCAGCGGGGCAGTACGAGGCAGCAGCTGGACAGGTGTGGTCATAGGGAGGGTGATGGTGGGAACTGAGTAGTGGGGTGGGGTGGTGCGGGGCAGCAGCCACACACAGGTGTCTCTGAGTAGGGGGGATGGCTGCGGAGGAGGTTGGGGTCGGGATGGCACTGGAGCAGGTTCACGGCTGAGAGGGGTGGGGTTGGGGTAGGTTGTCGTAACGCCAAACCAGACACACTTGCAGACAAGAAGGTTGTACGAGACAGCAGCACCTGGATAGGTATGTGCCTGACCAGGGTGGGTCGAGGGGGGGGGCGTACAAGAGTATGCAACAAGGGCACCTGGAATGGTTTTTGTTTTCTGGAGGTGGTCTGTCTGGCCGGTGTGTATGGTCCTTGTGTCGTGATGAATCGCATTATTCACGTGGCTAGGGGGTATGCCTGGTATGCGTGTAAAGCTGTTGTGTGGCGGTGGTGGTTGCCAGTACCCAATAGTATCCCCCCAGCCACTGCCCCACCCTAGTACCCAAAAGTATCCCCAGCCTATATAGTAGCCCCAGCCCCAGCCCTAGCCCAAATACCCAAAAATATCGCCCCACCCACTGCCCATGCAGCTGGAACCACCATGACAGGAATCGTGGCGGCAGTGTGCGCCACGCACCCGCTTCCCATGGCATGTGGCAATGCAGGTTGTGACTTGACTGGTGTGTTTGGGCCCAGGCCAGGTGCACGACCTCGACTTAGCATCACCCAGCCACGAACAGGGTGAAATAACTCCACTCAACAACACACCCTCTCCCATCTGGCCATCCCTACCTGCGTGTGTGTGTTCATCCCTCCCTCGCTGTGTCCATACCAACCTGTGTGAGTGTATATGTTGAGTCTCCCCTCCCTATTTGAGTGCGTTCAGCTGTTTGCCCTCTCTCACTCCCTGTGTGTGTGTTCATTGCCCGGTGTGTGGGGTCAGGCTCACC
The DNA here is from genome assembly GCA_037349105.1 of Limnomonas spitsbergensis. Lineage (NCBI taxonomy): Eukaryota > Viridiplantae > Chlorophyta > Chlorophyceae > Chlamydomonadales > Limnomonas > Limnomonas spitsbergensis. The sequence goes on from JAYJMM010000025.1 coordinate 455,024, forward strand.
TCCCTTTCTGTCTGTCTCTTACTGGTGGGGTCCGCTGTTGCTCCACAGGCCTCATCCATGATGGCCCCCAGCGGTGGCAGCCACACCACTCTGCAATCCGCTTACTCGCAGCAGCAGGTGAGAATGACCAAACTCTCAACCCTGAAGCCCCTAATGCACCTCAGGTCAAACGACCCTCACCCCTACACAGAGCTGCAGGTAGGCCGACCCGAAGGCCAGGGCCTCGGCTGCATGTGAGGCGAATAACTCGACGTGTGGGGAAAAAATGAAGCCCCCTCTATCTCGCCCCCTGCTGCCTGAAGCCTCCTTCCCGCCAGCCCCGCCGGGTGCAGCATTGGCTCGCTTACAGTGTGTCTTCAGATTCAAATTTGTCAGCTTCCTCGCAGGAGGGGCATATTTTCTCTCAACTCGTGGCACAACCGGAACCCAGTTTTTTTTTGCTTTAGGTTTTCAACACAGACGGTGCAACACCCCATCAGTCCTCATCCACGATTTCCCAACCGCCCAGCAGGCACCTATGTCTGTTTCTTTGCACGTGGCTCTGACAGTGCAACAGCATGTAATTACCCACTAACCGCTTCCCAACCATCCACACGTTCCCACTAACTGCTTCCCAACTGCTCAGCAGGCACCCATGTCCGTTGCTTCGCCCGCGGCGCAGACCGTCTCTCAGCCCAGCTACTTTGTCCCCACTACCACCACCACAGCCGCCACGGCTGCGGCCGCACACAACGCATACACAACAGCCAGCCCAACAGGGCCGCCCCCCAGTGGCTTTGCAGGCCAGGCGGTGGGCGGGTACGCGGCCAACTCCGGCGGTGGCGGTATGCATCAGGTGTGAACCTCGGCTTGCTGTTTCATACCTAGCTGTTCTTTCATGTCCTAGCCTCGACTTGGTTCATACTTAGTAGCTTGTGGGCCCATACCTACCATGCCTTGACTGGCTCCTTAGCACTGATAAGGCCATGACGCCATGGTTTACAAACCGGGCGGTTCCCGTGCAGAATTGGCCGAAAGAAAAGAGGAAGAAAAAATGATGCCACGTTCGGTTTTCACCCTGGAGCGTGGTTAAAAAATTACAACTGGTCTACGTCGCATGTATTGGCCTCAATACTATCCTTCTGGTTGCAGAGCCGCACCTTCATTCCACCTCCCCGCCCGTACTCCCCGTCCCTGCAGCCAGTCAGCTAGCAGCCAGCCAGCCAACCAGCCAGCTAGCCAGCCAGCCAGCTAGCCAGCAGCCGTACCCATCCACCCATGTCCCACCCGCTGCACCTGCCCATCCTCCCGCCTCCATCCCCTCTGCATGTCTTCCCCCTTCCCAATGTGTAGCCGGCTGCCCCTGTTGCTCTGCCCACACGACCTGCTGCACCTGCCAAACCTCAGTCACGCCACGGCCTTCAATGCAACTATTGACACTTCTGCCTGTCACCCCCCTTCCCAATGTGTAGCCGGCTGCCCCTGTTGCTCTGCCCACACGACCTGCTGCACCTGCTGGCCCGCCCGCCACGGCCTCCATTGCAACTATTGACACCTCAGCGGTTGCGGCTGCTCAGCGGCCCATTATCACCTCACTCACCAACTTGTACAACTCCTGCCTGCCACTGGCAAATAACCCAGGCAAGTGGGAGAGGAGAGTGATAGGGGAGTAAGAGGGAGGGCGATTGAGAAGAGGGAGAGGGGGGAGAGGACAGGTTCATAGGAGGGGAGGAGGAGGGTGAGGAAGGAGAGGAGAGCCGGAGAGGTAAGGGCTGCTCAGCTTGCACTTATCACCCCTCTCATCAACTTGAACAACTCCTACCTGCCACTGACGCATAGTTCAGGCAAGAGTGGGAGAGGAGAGGGATAGGGGAGTGCGGGGGGGGGGGGGGGGGAGGAGGGGGTAATTGGAGGGCATGTGGGAGGTGTCTTAAGGGGTCTGGACGAATGCGGACTCCTCTCTGCCCTCCTTGCCCTCTTTGCCCTCTTGCTTCCCTGTACCCTGGAGTCAATCACAGTCTGAACGTGTTGCCCCCCCCCCCCCTTGCCTTCCTGCAGTCAACAAGCAGGAGATGGATGACAACATGTATTGCCTCCTGCCCCTTTGTTGCCCCCTGCCCCTCCTCTTTGCCCCTAAGACGTGCCCCCCCCCCCTTGCTCCCTTCTAGTCAAGAAGCGTGAGATGGATGACAACACGCGTAAGGTGGGGCAGCTGTTCTGGCGGCTGAATGCGGGGGAGGTGTCGGCCGCTGTGCTGCCCAAGCTGGCTCAGCTGGCGCAGGCCATCGACTCCGGGGACTGGCACACGGCTAACCACATACAGGTGGGATCGGAGGGGGATTGGGGACAGGGTGGTCTCGTAGTGTTGTGGTGGTGTGCACCTTTGGGTCCCCTGGGCCGCCACTGATGGGGACCTAACCTCCGGGACTGGCACACGGCCAACCACATAGAGGTGGATTCAAATGGTGTCAGGGGGGTGACGGAAAGCAAGTGCACCTTTCAAATGGTGTCAGGGGGGTGACGGAAAGCAAGTGCACCTTTCAAATGGTGTCAGGGGGGTGACGGAAAGCAAGTGCACCTTTCAAATGGTGTCAGGGGGGTGACGGAAAGCAAGTGCACCTTTCAAATGGTGTCAGGGGGGTGACGGAAAGCAAGTGCACCTTTCAAATGGTGTCAGGGGGGTGACGGAAAGCAAGTGCACCTTTCAAATGGTGTCAGGGGGGTGACGGAAAGCAAGTGCACCTTTCAAATGGTGTCAGGGGGGTGACGGAAAGCAAGTGCACCTTTCAAATGGTGTCAGGGGGGTGACGGAAAGCAAGTGCACCTTTCAAATGGTGTCAGGGGGGTGACGGAAAGCAAGTGCACCTTTCAAATGGTGTCAGGGGGGTGACGGAAAGCAAGTGCACCTTTCAAATGGTGTCAGGGGGGTGACGGAAAGCAAGTGCACCTTTCAAATGGTGTCAGGGGGGTGACGGAAAGCAAGTGCACCTTTCAAATGGTGTCAGGGGGGTGACGGAAAGCAAGTGCACCTTTCAAATGGTGTCAGGGGGGTGACGGAAAGCAAGTGCACCTTTCAAATGGTGTCAGGGGGGTGACGGAAAGCAAGTGCACCTTTCAAATGGTGTCAGGGGGGTGACGGAAAGCAAGTGCACCTTTCAAATGGTGTCAGGGGGGTGACGGAAAGCAAGTGCACCTTTCAAATGGTGTCAGGGGGGTGACGGAAAGCAAGTGCACCTTTCAAACATCCGCCATGGTGATGCGGGTATGAAACGTGATGCTGGTATGAACTGTGATGCTGGTAAAAACCGTGATGCTGGTATGAACCGTGATGCTGGTATGAACTGTGATGCTGGTATGAACCGTGATGCTGGTATGAACCCTTCTCAGCAGTCAAAAGCAAGGTTCCCAGCCATTGGGCCAACCGCTGGCCGGATGTGATCTCTTGTCTTCCATACCCATTCCCCCGCAGGTCCAAATGACCACCACGGATTGGGATGAGTGCGGGTTCTGGCTGTCTGCTGTCAAGAGGCTCATCAAAATGAGGCAGCAGGCGGGGCCGCTTTAGGCTGACCCTCGGAGCAGGGGCAGAAAGGAGCCGGGCACTGGTCCGATCAGGCAGAGAAGCTGGGGGCAGAAACTAAGGGGCACCGGGCACCTGGATTGCAGATAGGAGGATAGGAGCACACACACTGACATGCATGTTGCGATCTCAGATAAGGCACTAGCAATGCAGGCTCTGTATAGTTGTGCTACAGAACTCAAGATGTTTCCAAATCTCTCTATCAGGAGGGAAACAGGAAAAGATGACCGGTATCGGTAGAGACTCTGCAATATTATTTGGCACTGACGGATTCCGCATCCTTCAACTCTAAGAATTGTTGTGTAATTGGGAAGAGCCGTGTCATGTTGATGGCATGGATCCAGGTGGCCCAGGTAAATGGAATGCCCACAGGGGGGCACTGGTCATCGCTCGCTGTCCTAGCGTATATAGTGCCTGTACCGGTTTATGGGCACACGTCCCGTGAGATCGTTATATAAAAAGACGTCTTCGTAAATCAAAAACAACAGCTGCCTTAGGCATACAAGGAGAAAATCTTTCTTCTTTAAATTCTATGGATTCTTCTAAACAAAAAGCCGAGAGTGCTCTTCTGCCCCATGGCGCCTTTGTGTGAGAGGACAGGAGCATGGAACCCAGCAACACGATCCATGGTGTAACCATACCCACATTCCATATGATGGGTAACTTAGAACCCGTTTTTATCGACAGGGAGAGAGAAGATCGCTTGGTTCTTTTCCTCAACCACTGAGATCGGTTATTTCCTTTCAACAAGACTGGACAATTGAGCGCCCACGCAAAGTACCGTACCACGTGTAGTTTGCATTTTGCTTACCACAGATTAGTTCAACAGTGGAGACAGAATACTTAGCTGAACAACGTGTGAGTGGATTCAGCTAAGCAACAACATGCGGATGGTTGACGTTACACCTCTGGGCCCAAATTCAAAGGCTCGGCCGCGTGAGCACCCAACAGTTTATGACATTGGGCACCCAACAGTGAACTTGGAAGAGGGAAAATTAATTCAAGAAGAAAGAAAGGGAGGAACGCAAAGAAGAAAAGAAATATCCCCTTGGACCCTGCCTCCCCAAAAGGTTAAAACGGTGCATACCCGCTGGCCTGGGCTGAACGCTCGGCCGCGTGGGGCTGATAAGGAATGACGAAGCTGAATTCCGGCTACCATGCACAGCCAGGACCATGTTGCAGCCATGCTACCCTCCTATGTGAGGGGGCAGGAACATGGAACCCGGCGATGTAGACAGGAGGAGAGGAGATCATGTGGCATGTTTGATCTCTCAACCTTTGGGTATGAATGCCACAGAAACATTGACGCTCAACTAGTCCCAAATGAAAGGGACTTCGCCACACGTTGGTAGCAGATAAAGTAAGTGCACAATGAAGGACGGCTTGTGTGAGGGAGGTCAAAAGTGCCTAACACAGATTCTGTGTACAGAGATTCTGGGTTTCCATACTAAAGGGAGGTGCTCCAGGCATGTAAGAGAAAACATACGGTACCATGGGTTGGAAAGTGATCGCGAGGTAAAAGCCCCCTTCCTTGCCTGTGGTAAGAGGGTGAATTTGATGCTTTGGGACAAGTTAGACCCATCCAATGCTTTGGCCCGTTATCAACTCATGGTGCATACCATAGTGTGATATTGGATTTAGCGTTGTCCTAAGTCCATTATCTACGTGTCAAGCTTAAGTCGAGGGTATGACACATCTTGTGTAGACTGTGCATTAAACTGCTTTCTCCCAACCTAAATACACAGGCCTGATGCAAACCAACTGGCTGAGCTTGGCGAGTTCGAGCACAAGCAGCTCCAGTTGGAGGAGATCTGGAGCCCGATCATGGCCGGCCTGTACCAGCAGGAGCAGGCAGGCGATGCACCTGGCGCAACCCCTGGGGCAGGGGCGCCCATGCTGGCCTTAGGGTAGACAAGGTGGACTGAGAAGTGAAGGCAATACATCTGCCACTCAACCTGGCTGCCAGAAGTGTTTTAGGAGAATTGTTTTGGGTTCTGGATACACTAGATCATTGCTCACTAAAACATCAACATGATGTAACACATGCTACGAGCGGCCACACAGGGTGGCTAGGGTGAAGGGAAGGCTCAACTAATCTAGGGAGACCGGGTGCATGATTTGGTAACTTCTGCCGCTCACATCAGCCGACCCATAATTTCAAATTTCAGCCTCTATGTGGTGGGACACAACTGCAATGTCTGTTTGCTGCTCTCCTACAGCCCCTGTGCATCATTTTTGCTCATTTCAGCTACTGGGCAGCCGGCTTACCACATATATTTCCGTGTCTCTTACAACCCCTGAGCTTCCTTTTGGCTAATTTCACAGCCACGGGCTTACTAGTCCGCGACATTTGCTTCTCACTCTCCTATAGGCCTTGAACAGTTGTACCCTCCTTTAGACTTTCAACAGTTGTACCGGGGCAGGCTTGGGTGAGAGGCTCTGACTTGTGTTGAGGACGTCATCCGCTTTGTTGAGGCCTAGTTCTGTTGTTTTTCTTTACCTTTTTGGGGAATAGACTTGACAGGGGCAAGGATACTTCGGGCAGCCTTTCCTTTTGTGGGGGGTGTTTCTTTCCTTTGTTTTCTTCTCCTTCTTTCCCTCTGACCTCAAGTTTATTTTCTTCCAATGGGACAGTTGGGCGCCCAAGCACACGGCCGAGTCTTTTTGAGCAGGGCCCAGAGGTGTTATGTCTTTGACTCTCCTTTAAGCCATAGCTTCTGTGCATGTTTTCTAATTTCAGCCAGGTTACGAGTCCGACATCTGCTTCTCGCTCTATTTGTTGCCACTTCTGCGCATGGCCACATGCCATGTATGTTGTACCGAAACGGTCCCACAGATCAGGCAGAAATTGGGTCCAAATCTATGTACAAGCGGGGTATAGGCAAAGGCCGGCGTTTATGTAAACTAACTGCAGCGAGCAACGAGGCATATCAGTATATCAGCGATGAAACTTCACGTTATGCCCATTTATGACATGGGTATTGGTTGAAGGGGTTCGCCGCTTGAAGTGCGAATGATGTGCCTGATAGCTGAGCAGGTCCCATAGATGTAACGTTATTAGCTGAGTCAGGGTTCTTGTGCATGGCTGCTCATCATGCCCCTCTGAGGCCGTGATGTGCATGGCGCTTTGTTGACCATGCAACCACCGTTGCATGGCTGCTGATTGTGGATCATAGGGCGATGGGCTCCAATGTCATCTTTTCAAGTCAAAAAGGATGATAGATATAACGAGATTGTTGTACTGCCTCATTCAGCAAAGCAATGGAGGCGGAGTCTTTGGACCTTGGACTCGTGACTGGGTTATGGACGTGCGATCCACCCTTGAAAGAGATTCCATTAAAAACGAGGGAAGAAAGTGATGGATGGCTTGCGTATTTTGCCATTTGCCAGCTTCCATTTCCCGGCTCTGCCCACCTCCGAAGTTTCATATCCGACAGACACATTCACCGACAGGTCCAAGATGCAGTTGACTTCGGTTGACCAGTGAATTGCATTGTGCACATGCACGTCTTTCAAATGCAATGACACGTTTTGCATGTTATGCGGTACCTACCCAATTCGATTGCAGTGATCAGTCAGTCACGCCTTGCCCCCGGTGCCGTGGTCGACCATTGACTTGGTGAACAGCTCGCGGAATGGCGCCCTTGTTCAAGTATTTTGCGTGCTGTCTCCGACCTGCGAAGCAACGCATGATCCAGAGTTCCAGTCAGCATGCCGAGCAGGGCGACGCTGAGCCTGCCGCACTTGAGCATCAAGATGTTGTCTCGCTGCTGTTCTTCGCTTCCAAAGAGCAGAAGGTAAATGAATGCTTCATTCCGCCGAGGCTCTACTACGTCAAATTTGTGTCCGCTGCTGCCCCTTGAAAAGGAGGAACGACGTTATAATACTTGGCTTCAGTGACATGACATAACGCAGCTACCTCATGCTCCCCAGCGGCACCGAAACACATTTATGAATCAAGCACCGCCCCTGGCATGTGACTCCTTAGCATGCATGGTGAGCCCTGTCCAAGCATCCCCATGCATACGCAGGTGCTGGCTGCCCAGACTATCACCTCTGCCGCCGCAGGCGGCCAGCCCTCAGCCGCTCAGCACCGCCAGGCCTTCCTGTCCATGCATGCGCTGACTGCACTCGTGGACATGCTCCAGCAATCAAAGCCTGTCCGCGCTGCAGCCGTGCAAGCCATCTGCAACCTTGCGCTTGAAGCCGCAGCCGGAACCAAAGAGGCCGCTGAGCAGCAAGCATCCGCCACAGCCGCTGCAGTGGCCACAGGCGCCGCAGCTCCCACCCCCGCTTGGAGCCTTCTGTTCAACTCTCTCGTCACCGTTGTCCCTGGCCTGAGCGGCCTCCTCCTCAAAGTCGATTTCTACTCCCCCGAGGGACCGGTCACAGCCTGCCAGGCGCTGGCCAACCTCATGAGAGGGGCCACCTTTGTGTCGCGGGTCCTCAAGCTGCTGGGCCCGCTGCCTGCCCTAGCTAAGCATGTTGTGGGCAGCTCTGATCCGCAGGTCAAACAGCTGTTTGCACAGATGCTGCTCAACGCGGCGCTGCATCCTGGCAAGGCGGCGGCGCTGGACAACGCTGGGACGCAGCAGGTGAGGGTGGTCAGGGCTAAGGCTAGGACGCAGCAGGTGAGGGGGGTCAGGGCTTAGGCTAGGACGCAACAGGTGAGGGGGGTCAGGGCTTAGGCTAGGACGCAGCAGGTGAGGGGGGTCAGGGCTTAGGCTAGGACGCAGCAGGTGAGGGGGGTCAGGGCTTAGGCTAGGACGCAGCAGGTGAGGGGGGTCAGGGCTTAGGCTAGGACGCAGCAGGTGAGGGGGGTCAGGGCTTAGGCTAGGACGCAGCAGGTGAGGGTGGTCAGGGCTTAGGCTAGGACGCAGCAGGTGAGGGGGGTCAGGGCTTAGGCTAGGACGCAGCAGGTGAGGGTGGTCAGGGCTTAGGCTAGGACGCAGCAGGTGAGGGGGGTCAGGGCTTAGGCTAGGACGCAGCAGGTGAGGGAGGTCAGGGCTTAGGCTAGGACGCAGCAGGTGAGGGGGGTCAGGGCTTAGGCTAGGACGCAGCAGGTGAGGGGGGTCAGGGCTTAGGCTAGGACGCAGCAGGTGAGGGGGGTCAGGGCTTAGGCTAGGACGCAGCAGGTGAGGGGGGTCAGGGCTTAGGCTAGGACGCAGCAGGTGAGGGGGGTCAGGGCTTAGGCTAGGACGCAGCAGGTGAGGGGGGTCAGGGCTTAGGCTAGGACGCAGCAGGTGAGGGGGGTCAGGGTTTAGGCTAGGACGCAGCAGGTGAGGGGGGTCAGGGCTTAGGCTAGGATGCAGCAGGTGAGGGGGGTCAGGGCTTAGGCTAGGACGCAGCAGGTGAGGGGGGTCAGGTTTTACGCTAGGAGGCAACAGTTGAGGGGGCCACTCTTAAGACTAGGATGCAGAAATTCAGGGGGTTCATGTGAGTCTATGAAGCGGCAGGTGCGGGGGTCTGCGCTAAGGCTATGAAGCCGCAATTGTGGGGGTTGACCTAGAACACTGAGCAAGTTGAAGGGGACATGCGAGGTACACATGACCGCTGTGTCTCTGGTTCTGGGTAGCTGTGGGCGAAATGCTTGGCGAGGGCGCAGGGTTCAGTGGGTAGATCTGAGGCCCAGCCTTTGGGGTTCATAGAGTCTTGACAAGCTGCTTGGTTGGGCTTACCGGGGGACATGGCCAGGGGTAGCTCCGAGGCCCATCAGCTGGGGACCCCAGCTGCTGGGGTCACCAGAGAGAGTAAGTCCTTAAATCTGGGAAGGACAAAATTGACTGGGGCCTGGGGTGCATGGCCCTCTGTCCCCCATATGGAGCCCTGGTGCCATGCCTGTCACATTCAATCCCACTCTTGCTGGGACAATGACCACCCCTGTTCTCTACCTTGTACTGCCTTGTACAGCGTGGTCCTGTACTGCTTGCCTGTTGCAGGCGCTGCGACTGCTGCTGGGATGCTATGGATTGCCCCCCACCCCAACGTTTACTCTCCTGTTGCAGGCCTGGCTGCTGGGATGCTATTTACCCTGATCGACCCCTTGCGCAATATGTCCCTAGGGGCTGGTGCCTCGTACTTGACCTCGGCCTTACTTTCCTGTTGAAGACCCTTCTGCTCCTGCTGCTGTTGCTGCTGCTGCTACTGCTCCTGCTGGGATGCTATCGACTCCTGCTATCTTCTCCTCCTGTTGCAGGCCCTGCTGCTGCTGCTTGAGGACAGGCAGGCCCCCGCAGCCTGTTATGAGCGCTGCTTGTGTGCCCTGTATAACATGGTATCGGGGGAGGAGGCGGCGGCCAGGCGGGCGGCGGATTTCCTGACCCTACCCATGGCAGTGCCGGCCCTGTGCGCCCAACTGCTACAGCCACATTCCAACTGCCGCTTCCTTAGGTAAGCAGCTGTCAACTGCTACGGCCACATCCCAACTGCTGCTTCCTTAGGTAAGCGACTGTGAACTGCTACAGCCACATCCCAACTGCCGCTTCATTAGGTAAGCAGCTGTCAACTGCTACGGCCACATCCCAACTGCCGCTTCCTTAGGTAAGCGACTGTCAACTGCTACAGCCACATCCCAACTGCTGCTTCCTTAGGTAAGCGACTGTGAACTGCTACAGCCACATCCCAACTGCCGCTTCCTTAGGTAAGCAGCTGTCAACTGCTACGGCCACATCCCAACTGCCGCTTCCTTAGGTAAGCGACTGTGAACTGCTAGAGCCACATCCCAACTGCCGCTTCCTTAGGTAAGCAGCTGTCAACTGCTACGGCCACATCCCAACTGCCGCTTCCTTAGGTAAGCGACTGTCAACTGCTACAGCCACATCCCAACTGCCGCTTCCTTAGGTAAGCAGCTGTCAACTGCTACGGCCACATCCCAACTGCCGCTTCCTTAGGTAAGCGACTGTGAACTGCTACAGCCACATCCCAACTGCCGCTTCCTTAGGTAAGCAGCTGTCAACTTCTGTAGGCACATCCCCAAACTGCCGCTTCTTTAGGCAACTGATGGTCAGATTCACCGGGTACCGGCAACCCCTAAATTGCATGGGTGCATCTGACCATCGGCCATGGTGGGTACTGTCTTGACATTATGAAGGATGAGGTGTGGAGTCAGGAGGCCACTCGTTCAGCCGGATGCATTTGGCTGGTTAACGTGCAATCTGTGTAAGCACTTTTTCCCTCCTCCTATATTTCCCTCCTCATGTCCTTCCCCCTTGTAGTGCATCCTACCTGCAGTGCATCCCTCATGTCCTTCCCCCTTGTAGTACATCCTACCTGCAGTGCATCCCTCATGTCCTTCCCCCTTGTAGTACATCCTACCTGCAGTGCATCCCTCATGTCCTTCCCCTTTGTAGTGCATCCCCCCTGTAGTGCATCCCTCATGTCCTTCCCCCTTGTAGTGCATCCTACCTGTAGTGCATCCCTCATGTCCTTCCCCCTTGTAGTACATCCTACCTGCAGTGCATCCCTCATGTCCTTCCCCCTTGTAGTACATCCTACCTGCAGTGCATCCCTCATGTCCTTCCCCCTTGTAGTGCATCCTACCTGCAGTGCATCCCTCATGTCCTTCCCCCTTGTAGTGCATCCTACCTGCAGTGCATCCCTCATGTCCCTCCCCCTTGTAGTGCATCCTACCTGCAGTGCATCCCTCATGTCCTGCCCCCTTGTAGTGCATCCTACCTGCAGTGCATCTCTCATGTCCTTCTCCCTTGTAGTGCATCCCCCCTGTAGTGCATCCCTCATGTCCTTCCCCCCTGGACCCCTTGTCCCCCCTGTAGTGCATCCCTCATGTCCTTCCCCCTGAACCCTTGTCCCACCTGCAGTGCATCCCTCATGTCCTTCCCCCTGAACCCCTTGTCCCCCCTGTCGTGCATCCCTCATGTCCTTCCCCCCTGAACCCCTTGTCCCCCCTGAAGTGCGTCCCTTATGTCCTTCCCCCCTGAACCCCTTGTCCCCCCTGTAGTGCATCCCTCATGTCCTTCCCCCCTGAACCCCTTGTCCCCCCTGTAGTGCATCCCTCATCATGTGCCTCCTGCACTCCTCCGTGGAGAATGCCACCGTGTCCGAGTGGGGTCCCACTGGAACGGAGCGGTTCGGTCAGGAAGACGTCTCAACCACCTCTGCAGCAGGGGGAGGTGCTGAAGCCACTGCATCCCCACCCCGCGCCTCGTCGCTCGCAGCGGGTGGCAGCGACAGCAGTCCATCACGCAACGGGCTACGCGCTCGTGGCACGAGCACGTACCGCCGCGTGGTCCTGCTGCTGTCTGATCCTCGTGTGTTGGACGCAGTGCAACACGCCCTGGCCTCCAGCATGACCAGCCCCTCACACGGGTTCAGCTACGGCCGCCGGGAGCAGCTGTTCCAATCACTGGTCACGTGCCTGCATGTGCTTTGCACCATGGGCGGTGACGGGCAGCCACCAGCGGCAGCGGCAGCAGCAGCTCCCGCTGCGGACAGATCTGCAGTGGACCCGGTGGTGGCGGCGGCCGGGCCTATGGCACGCCGAATGGCACTGCACAGTAGTGGGGCAGCGGCCTGGGGCAGCCCTAGGCAGAGCGGACAGAAGCCGTCAGACGAGCAGCAGCAACAGCAGCAACAGCAGGAGCCGCCGCCGCCGCCGCGCCAGCCGGCCGGCAGTGCCTCCTCCGCTCTGTCTCCCGACTCTGCGCTGTCGCTGATGAGCTCTGGCACCATCAGTCGCGTGGTTCAAATGCTGACCGCTACCGGGGGCGCAGGGCTTGATCCCGCCCTCACCGAGGCCTGCTTGCAGCTGTTGGCGCTGGTCACCACGTCCCCTGCTGCCCGCAGGCTGCTGCTGGCTGTCCCGGCGCCGGGCGTGTTCAGCTGCCTGTCCGCAATTCTGGCTAACACGGTGTCAGTTCACCGGGCGGCTGGGAGCGGCGGCGGCGGAGGGACGGGCGCGACCGCTGACCGCTCGATGATGAGCGGATCCTCCACCCGGCCCTTGAGGTCCCCCCGGCCCACCACGCCGCGCCATGTGGGAGCGGGCCCAGGGGGGTCAGAGGGCGGCGGTGAGGGGGGAGGTATCGGAGCCGTCGAGGCTGCGGAGGCGGAGGCGCTGTGGGGCCGCTGTCAGGCGCTGGCGGCACGAGCAGCACGCAACCTCGCGGTGGCGGAGCCGGCAGACCTGCTGCAACACTTGAATACCGTCCCAAGCCTCTTGGCAGCGCTTTTCTCTCCCGCGCTCACGCACCGCTTGGCGGCCGTTTCGCCGGCAGCGGCCGCCGAGGCGTTGCGCTCCTCCTCCAATGTCAGCCGGGTGTCCCAGCAGGGCTTGGCGGCAGTGTTGGCTCCCCCCAGCCCGGCGTTGTCCCCGAGGCAGATGATGCCACCAGCAGGGAGGGAGGGGATGGGTGCGGCCTCTACTTGGCGCGCTGGCGAGGAGCCGGCCTGGCTGGTGGATGTGCAACGGAATGCCCTGGTGGGTGTCAGGGTGGGAGGTGCACGTGTCTGAAGACACAGAAAGAAGGGGGGGGGAGTAAAGGATGTGCAACGGGAGGCCCTGGTGGGTGACAGGAGAGGGGTGCCGGTGTCAGCAGAAGGCGTAAGAGAGGGGGGAGGGGCCGGCTTGGCTGGGGGACCTGTTGGGGAGCACACTAGTGGGTGTTGCTGCTGGCCCCCCTCGTGCCTTGGACTGCCATGCTGAACCCCTTTGCTCCATTTTTGTTGTTAGGCGGCGCTGCTGAACCTCACGGGAGTGGGGGGGGGGAGCCGGCCCGGCTGGTGGCTGTGTTGAGGAACACACACAAGCGGTTGTTGCTACTGGTGCCCCTTCATGCCTTGGCTTTTCACGTTTTACTTTTTTTTCTTCCGATTCATGCTGTCAGGCGGCGCTGCTGAACCTCACGGCTAAGCAGCAGACGGCTGAGGCGGCTTGTTCCGCCATAGTGGACGCAGGAGGCATCCCGGTCATTGTAGAGGTAAGGGAGGGGGGGAGGAGCCAGTGAAGGCCGACAGTAGGGAGCTTCAGCTGTTTTCTCCTCTCGGATTGCGTATTTGGCTATGGAGCAGTTAGGGGGTTGTTGTCTCTCTAGTAGGAATCAATGCTCAACGAGGATGCTGCAGATGATGTTTTAGGGTTCCAGCCTGTGTAGTCATGTGATCAGGGTGGAATTTGTATCCTTCCTTGCAACAGACCCATCCAAACACAACACAACTGCCTGCATGCATGCATGCATGCCTCCCTGCCTCCCTGCCTGCCTGCCAGCCTGCCTGCCTCCCTGCCTCCCTGCCTCCCTGCCTGCCTGCCTGCCAGCCTGCCTGCCTGCCTGCCTCCCTGCCTCCCTGCCTGCTTGCCTGCCTGCATGCCTGCACGTAAAGCGTAGTTACACACCGCTGCCATGAAGGCCACACATTACTGGGAGTAGACTCCTCCCTAGCTAAGGGTTAAGGGTACATGCTCCTTCAACTTCACCGCTCCACCTGTCCTCCCCCCTCTCTCTGTGCAGGTGATGCGCACTGCAGCCACCAAACCAACACACCACTGCCGCCAGCTGTCCGCCTGGTGTGCTGCGCTGCTGTGTCAGCTGTACGTGAGCCCCGTCGCCTGCCAGCAGGAGCTGACTGAGGTGCTCCTGGCCGCACCCTCACACCAGCGCGCAACCAACCTCATCGCTCACGTCACCTCCTCCACCGCCCGCAGCAGCAGCAGGGCAGGCGGCGGCGGCAGCGGGGCGGCGGGGCAGTACACGTCGGGTCTAGGGCCTATGCACGCCAGTATGCACAAGCGGCGGGCCCAGGCTGTGATGGCTTCTACTTCCACTGCAAGCACGGCTGCGATAGGGGGAGTGACAGGGGCAGCTGGGACAAGGGGCAGTGTGACGTCACTCAGCCGCCTGGGCAACGTTGCCGTTACTGCTGCTGATGGTGCGGGTAGAGGCGGCGGCGCTGCAGCTGGGGCTGGGGCCTTGGATGTCGAGGGCTCCTCGGATCTTGTGATGGGCCATGGCACTGTTTTGGTGACCCTGGGCAATGACAAGGAGGAGGAGGGAGACAGCGGCCTCAGCACGCCAGGGGATGCGGCACGAGGAGCGAGCGGCAGCAGCAAGGCGGACTCTCCGTTTGGTGACGGTGGGGTGAGGGTGTCCCGCCATGCTGATCAGGGCAGGCCTGGTGCTGATGCGGTGGTGGATGGATCCAACATCCTGCGCGCATCATCGCGTGCGTTGAGGGAGCTCTTGGGACCCGGGGGGCTGGCAGAAGCGCTGTCGGTGGTCCCCGCGACGGCCGGGCTGCAAGGCCAGGAGCAACTGGCGGCGCGGGTGCGCCGGAGTGCAGCGGAAGGCCTGGGGCTGAGGCGGAGCTTCATGGCTGCACCTGCTGCTGTTTCGTCATCCCTGGGCGGTGGCGTGATGGCAGCCATGCTTGATGCAGGGAGCGGCGCCGAGGTGACGGCTGGTACCGGAGCTGCTGAGAAGCAGTTGGAAGGCCGGGCAGGGCAGTCTGCTGCTGCTGGGAAGACTGCTGGGGCCGGGGGGACAAGTGTGGCGGTGGCGGTGGATGAGGCGGAAGGGACGCCCAGCAGCAGCTGTCACAGCAGCCCACTTGGCGCGCCTTCAGCTTTCACGCCGGCTGCATCAGCTGCTCCTTGGTCCTCCCCGACTAAAGATGAGCTCCAAAGCAGGGGGGGTGGCGGTGGGGGTGCTGCTACTGGTAGCGCACAAGGGGGAGGCGGTGCGTCCAGGGTTGATGAGGAGGCGAGGCAGGCAGCGTTGGACCGGGCCATGAGGGAGCTGGAGCGTCTGGTGCTGGCGTGTGCGCCGGATTTCCTGGATGGGGGTGCACCGGAGGCGGCTCGCAGCACCGTGAAAGTGTGACAAATGAAGCAGAGTGGCATTCACTGCCTGGTGTGGGATGTGCGCCGGCAGTGGCTAGCAACACAGTCACACCCCAGCAGTGTCAGGCAGCGCGGTCGCAGTAGGGACGATAGCTAGTAGCAGACTCAGGGGCACCGTCTAGCAAAGGGAGTAGCCGCTGTTGTGACAACACTGTGCTCAAGAGATGCAGCGGGGCCAAGTTGCGGCTGTACAGCAGTTTGGATGGCCCTTTGGCTTGCTTTGCTATGCTTGTTTTATTTTACTTTGATGGTTTAGGGAGGGGGGTGGCGCAGCTTGATCTTCTTATCTTTCCATCAATTTATGTCTTTCTAGCTATATAGATCTCATTGGCTTAGTTTGAAGGTTTGGATTCTCCACTAGGGATGACATTCTCCTCTTTCTGGCTATGGTTTTATCCTCACGCAATCACCTAGCCGCCCTGGAGAAGGCAAGGGGCCTAGCATCCAAGTGGGGCGAGGATAGCTCAGAGGGCAGGCAGGCAACTACGGGGAGTCATGAGCAGCTAGGGTCACTCGGAGTGTGCACTCAATATAGCTGATGGCTATAAGTCCTGGGAAAGTTGGATGTGGACAGCTACCAGCTGGCAGCGAGGAGGCCTAAGTGATCCATATTTGAAGCAGCCGACGTGACCGAGCTTCATTTCAGCAAGGTCCAGAGGTGCAACGTCATTAACTTAAAGGACGGAGCAGCGAGTTGTATTCGTTTGAATAGTTGAAATTCGCATGTTTGTTTGCCTGTCTGTCTCTGAGCTTCTTTTGTTCCGCATCTGTGGTTGGTTGTGTTATTTAGTTGTGTTGGCTCCAGGAGCAGTAAAAACAGCTTCGCAATAATGCTTGTAGGCAAGGCCGCTGATGGTCATCAACTAATGGTCTAATGTATTCAGGATCTTTTAATTCTGTAAATCATGCGATTGATCATCCCCTTTGCTCAGTGAGCATGTCCATAACGCTGGCCATGCTTCCGAGTAGCCCAGTCCGTACCACATCAAGAAACAACATGCATGACAAACTGCATTCCAGCCACTCGTTAAGAACAGATCACATAAAAACTGGGGGCCCTGAGATCATCATCTGAGGATCTCAGCTGCAATACAGCAAGCACACAAGATGGCATAGGACCTTCAGTTTATTTCCTCCTGACCAGACATTGGGGTGCCCCCTAGAAATGTTGCCGAGCCTTTCAGCATGACCCAGAGGTGCCATGTCATTGAAACCGGAACCCACCACTGCTTTCGGGGACTGATGAAAACAGTGACCAGAATCTTCTAGGCCCTTATCCCTTAAGGCCACTAACCGTGCTATAACATCCACACTGTTAGATATGGTTGCCAAGACCAAGGGACAACGCTCCCTTGAAAAATAGCGGACCCACAAAGATGGGATTTGTTTTGTTTATTTATTGCATTTGAATAATGAAGTGTTGACAGGATTTGGGTACCGGTACTACTCGTAGATGCGGATTGTAGGCCAGATCTCGTGTGCGGTTTTTCTGGTGAGCGCTTCCCGCTGGTACCGTTTGTTAAGTAGTCCGCTGGTAGCCGCTGTTTTTGTCCTCTGCAGTGATTCCTTGACAGCCGTGGCTCTGCTGTCCCGCCGATGCTCTCTTGGCGGTGTCTGGTGGCTTGATTTCCAGCCGCTGCTCTCCCGCAACTCTCGTCCATGTGGTGGCCTGTTGACAACCGCTGTTCTTGGTTGCCAGACGCTGCGCTCGCGCAGTTTCTCCCGGTGCAGCCATCTGTTCATGACCGCCATCTTGGTTTGCAGCTGCTGCTCTCCCGCAGCTTCGCTTGGTTCAGTGGACCCTAGATGGCCGCTGTCTTAAATTAACCAGACTAAAAACATTTGCCAAACAAATAATATTCAAATTAATGGCTTAATTGTTAATGATCCGGGGCTTGACTATCCAAGGATAAGGACGCACTGGGACAGTCATTGACTGGGATAACGTCATTGACTGGGATAACGTCCCAGATTTAAATTTGAAAAACAGAAAGACCTTTTAGGCATGTATTTGAAAAGCACCTTGATCAAGAAGGCCGTGCTACCCGCCACTTCGACAAAACTGATGTTGTACCTCCCGCCGGTTAGCAGCTTTATGCAGCTTTATGCGTCTGTCTTAAAAATAAAACAAGAACTGACTATGTCTCATGGCCCTTACTGTTGTGCATGCCCCCTCAAGGCCCACATCCTGTGGTATGTGCGTGCGTTATGTGCAGATCAAAAATCCAGGATGTAAGATGGACAGTATGATTGAGCAGTGCAACAGATCTGCAGCCATCAGCTCAGCATCAAATCCTGCCTCACAGGCCACGGAGGACTCATCTATGAAGATGAGCTGGTGCCGACGGAAGAGGCAGCGCATGGTGTCCCGGGACCTGTGCTGCAGAACCTGATTTGCTTCTCTAGTCACAGGAGATCTCTGAATGACGGGGACAGCCAGTAGTTAGGGTGTCAGGAATAATTGTTAGCTCTGATGTCTAACGATTTTGATGAGTGACCAGGCATGCATTGTTGATGCTGCTGCTGGCCGGGGATTTGAATTATGATGACAGGACTCATCAGTGACTCACCACTTTGCGAGAGATCTTCATGGTGGCCATGCCTCTGCCCACTGCAGCTAGGCTGATGGTTCAAGGGGACAACTCCTGGAGCTTGAGCCTGGCTTCGTCAAGATACAGGTTGCTGTCGATATCGTTAGAGAAACCTCAGGACCTGCAGAAGCCTCGGCGATAGCACTCTATAATAATAGAGCTTGCCCTCGTTGGTACGCGGTACCGCAGGGAGGCCATTCCTAATTCATTTAGCGTCTTTTCCACGCACTGCCGAATCATGCCGGACCAGATATCTTCAGCTCTGTGGCGATGCTCCTTTGCGAATTGTGCCCTAGAAATTTTGCAACCCTCTTGTAAACACCAGACCGATGAAAGCCCATTGCTTACATACAAACAGGTAATTGCAGTTCATGCCCGCACACCAGCAGCAGTTCATGCCTTAACACAAGCAGCAGTTCATGCCTGCACACCAGCAGCAGTTCATGCCTTCACACAAGCAGCAGTTCATGCCCGCACACCAGCAGCAGTTCATGCCCGCACACCAACAGCAGTTCATGCCTGCACACCAGCAGCAGTTCATGCCTGCACACCAGCAGCAGTACATGCCTGCACACCAGCAGCAGTTCATGCCCGCACACCAGCAGCAGTTCATGCCTGCACACCAGCAGCAGTACATGCCTGCACATCAGCAGCAGTTCATGCCTGCACATCAGCAGCAGTTCATGCCTGCACATCAGCAGCAGTACATGCCCGCACACCAGCAGCAGTTCATGCCTGCACATCAGCAGCAGTACATGCCTGCACACCAGCAGCAGTGCCTGCCCGTGCACCAGCAGCACTTCATGGCCGCACACCAGCAGCAGTTCATGCCCGCACACCAGCAGCAGTTCATGCCTGCACACCAGCAGCAGTTCATGCCTGCACACCAGCAGCAGTACATGCCTGCACACTAGCAGCAGTTTATGCCCGCACATCAGCAGCAGTACATGCCTGCACACCAGCAGAAGTTCATGCCCGCACACCAGCAGCAGTTCATGCTCGCACACCAGCAGCAGTTTATGCCCGCACACCAGCAGCAGTTCATGCCTGCACACCAGCAGCAGTTCATGCCCGCACACCAGCAGCAGTTCATGCCTGCACACCAGCAGCAGTTCATGCCTGCACACCAGCAGCAGTTTATGCCCGCACATCAGCAGCAGTACATGCCTGCACACCAGCAGAAGTTCATGCCCGCACACCAGCAGCAGTTCATGCTCGCACACCAGCAGCAGTTTATGCCCGCACACCAGCAGCAGTTCATGCCTGCACACCAGCAGCAGTTCATGCCCGCACACCAGCAGCAGTTCATGCCTGCACACCAGCAGCAGTTCATGCCCGCACACCAGCAGCAGTTCATGCCTGCACACCAGCAGCAGTTCATGCCCGCACACCAGCAGCAGTTCATGCCTGCACACCAGCAGCAGTTTATGCCTGCACACCAACAGCAGTTCATGCCTGCACACCAGCAGCAGTTCATGCCTGCACACCAGCAGCAGTTCATGCCTGCACACCAGCTGCAGTTTATGCCTGCACACCAGCAGCAGTTTATGCCCGCACACCAGCAGCAGTTCATGCCCGCACACCAGTAGCAGTTTACGCCTGCACACCAGCTGCAGTTTATGCCTGCACACCAGCAGCAGTTCATGCCCGCACACCAGCAGCAGTTCATGCCTGCACACCAGCAGCAGTTCATGCCCGCACACCAGCAGCAGTTCATGCCCGCACACCAGCAGCAGTTCATGCCCGCACACCAGCAGCAGTTCATGCCCGCACACCAGCAGCAGTTCATGCCTGCACACCAGCAGCAGTTCATGCCTGCACACCAGCAGCAGTTCATGCCCGCACACCAGCAGCAGTTCATGCCCGCACACCAGCAGCAGTTCATGCCTGCACACCAGCAGCAGTTCATGCCTGCACACCAGCAGCAGTTCATGCCCGCACACCAGCAGCAGTTCATGCCTGCACACCAGCAGCAGTTCATGCTCGCACACCAGCAGCAGTTCATGCCCGCACACTAGCAGCAGTTTATGCCTGCACACCAGCAGCAGTTCATGCCCGCACACCAGCAGCAGTTCATGCCTGCACACCAGCAGCAGTTCATGCCCGCACACCAGCAGCAGTTCATGCCTGCACACCAGCAGCAGTTCATGCTCGCACACCAGCAGCAGTTCATGCCCGCACACTAGCAGCAGTTTATGCCTGCACACCAGCAGCAGTTCATGCCCGCACACCAGCAGCAGTTCATGCCTGCACACCAGCAGCAGTTCATGCCCGCACATCAGCAGCAGTTTATGCCTGCACACCAGCAGCAGTTCATGCCTGCACACCAGCAGCAGTTCATGCCTGCACACTAGCAGCAGTTTATGCCTGCACACCAGCAGCAGTTCATGCCTGCACACCAGCTGCAGTTTATGCCTGCACACCAGCAGCAGTTTATGCCCGCACACCAGCAGCAGTTCATGCCCGCACACCAGTAGCAGTTTACGCCTGCACACCAGCTGCAGTTTATGCCTGCACACCAGCAGCAGTTCATGCCCGCACACCAGCAGCAGTTCATGCCTGCACACCAGCAGCAGTTCATGCCCGCACACCAGCAGCAGTTCATGCCCGCACACCAGTAGCAGTTTACGCCTGCACACCAGCTGCAGTTTATGCCTGCACACCAGCAGCAGTTCATGCCCGCACACCAGCAGCAGTTCATGCCTGCACACCAGCAGCAGTTCATGCCCGCACACTAGCAGCAGTTCATGCCCGCACACCAGCAGCAGTTCATGCCCGCACACCAGCAGCAGTTTATGCCCGCACACCAGCAGCAGTTCATGCCTGCACACCAGCAGCAGTTCATGCCTGCACACCAGCAGCAGTTCATGCCCGCACACCAGCAGCAGTTTATGCCTGCACACCAGCAGCAGTTCATGCCCGCACACCAGCAGCAGTTCATGCCTGCACACCAGCAGCAGTTCATGCCTTCACACAAGCAGCAGTTCATGCCCGCACACAAGCAGCAGTTCATGCCTGCACACCAGCAGCAGTTCATGCCTGCACACCAGCAGCAGTTCATGCCCGCACACCAGCAGCAGTTCATGCCTGCACACCAGCAGCAGTTCATGCCTTCACACAAGCAGCAGTTCATGCCCGCACACAAGCAGCAGTTCATGCCTGCACACCAGCAGCAGTTCATGCCTGCACACCAGCAGCAGTTCATGCTCGCACACCAGCAGCAGTTCATGCCTGCACACCAGCAGCAGTTCATGCCCGCACACCAGCAGCAGTTCATGCCCGCACACAAGCAGCAGTTCATGCCCGCACACCAGCAGCAGTTCATGCCTGCACACCAGCAGCAGTTCATGCCTGCACACCAGCAGCAGTTCATGCCTGCACACCAGCAGCAGTTTATGCCCGCACACCAGCAGCAGTTCATGCCCGCACACCAGCAGCAGTTCATGCCTGCACACCAGCAGCAGTTCATGCCCGCACACCAGCAGCAGTTCATGCCCGCACACCAGCAGCAGTTCATGCCCGCACACCAGCAGCAGTTTATGCCTGCACACCAGCAGCAGTTCATGCCCGCACACCAGCAGCAGTTCATGCTCGCACACCAGCAGCAGTTCATGCTCGCACACCAGCAGCAGTTTATGCCTGCACACCAGCAGCAGTTCATGCCTGCACACCAGCAGCAGTTCATGCCTGCACACCAGCAGCAGTTCATGCCCGCACACTAGCAGCAGTTTATGCCTGCACACCAGCAGCAGTTCATGCCTGCACACCAGCAGCAGTTCATGCCCGCACACCAGCAGCAGTTCATGCCCGCACACCAGCAGCAGTTCATGCCCGCACACCAGCAGCAGTTCATGCCCGCACACCAGCAGCAGTTCATGCTCGCACACCAGCAGCAGTTCATGCCCGCACACTAGCAGCAGTTCATGCCTGCACACCAGCAGCAGTTCATGCCCGCACACCAGCAGCAGTTCATGCTCGCACACCAGCAGCAGTTCATGCCCGCACACCAGCAGCAGTTCATGCCCGCACACCAGTAGCAGTTCATGCCCGCACACCAGCAGCAGTTCATGCCTGCACACCAGCAGCAGTTCATGCCTGCACACCAGCAGCAGTTCATGCCCGCACACCAGCAGCAGTTCATGCCTGCACACCAGCAGCAGTTCATGCCTGCACACCAGCAGAAGTTCATGCTCGCACACCAGCAGCAGTTCATGCTCGCACACCAGCAGCAGTTCATGCCCGCACACCAACAGAAGTTCATGCCCGCACACCAGTAGCAGTTCATGCCCGCACACCAGTAGCAGTTCATGCCCGCACACCAGCAGCAGTTCATGCTCGCACACCAGCAGCAGTTCATGCCTGCACACCAGCAACAGTACATGCCTGCACACCAGCAGCAGTTCATGCCTGCACACCAGCAGCAGTTCATGCCTGCACACCAGCAGCAGTTCATGCCTGCACACCAGCAGCAGTTCATGCCTGCACACCAGCAGCAGTTCATGCCCGCACACCAGCAGCAGTTCATGCTCGCACACCAGCAGCAGTTCATGCCCGCACACTAGCAGCAGTTCATGCCTGCACACCAGCAGCAGTTCATGCCCGCACACCAGCAGCAGTTCATGCTCGCACACCAGCAGCAGTTCATGCCTGCACACCAGCAGCAGTTTATGCCTGCACACCAGCAGCAGTTCATGCCTGCACACCAGCAGCAGTTCATGCCCGCACACCAGCAGCAGTTCAAGCCTGTGCCCCAGTACTTTTTCCAGGGACCTCTGCATTCCCTCTGGGTATGCGGCAAGGACTAGGCCTGGGTGTTGGCTCTGAGACCTCTGCCACTTGTTATGCTGCCAGCTTATTACAGATGACCGTCTGATGATGTTTTGTATCTGTTGGCTGACTTACCTCCATGTCTTTGGTATTAACTACATGGCTGTTGGCTGACTTTCGACATGGCTCCCTGCATGGTGGTGCATGGAGGTGCATGGAGGACCGACACTGCCTTAACTTCAAAAACAAACGTTCTGGCTACCTAGGTGTCACTGTGTCCCTGCTACCAATTGTGCGTGACCAGTGGGTTACTGCTAGAGGGGATTATTCACTCACTCACCCTGAATTTGTTGGTGGAAAATTTGTCCTCTATCTCGTCTGCCACCAGCAAAAACTGTGGGGGCGGTGCGGTATCGTTATCGTTATCGTCGTTCCGTTGATTGGTCGCGAAAGAAAACATGCATGCCGAAGTTGAATGATCGCGATGATGGGACTGAGGCAGGGATCACCTGGGCCCTGTCCACTTCACTGCTGATGTTGTGCCTAGGGCGCCAGTACAGCACTGGCACCATGAGTGCATTATTTCAACGTTAATTAATGATCGCACTGCTGCGCAGCGCCTGAGATGAGTCGCGAGCTTTCGCGCCCTAACCGACAATCCAACTGCAGGTGATGAAATAATGACGGTGACATGTTCGCCCTAACCTACACATCTCAGTTCGCCCCCATATGATTTGCACCGTCAGTATAAACAGTAATTTCACGAATCATCAGGAATCACAGCACTGATTACATTGCACTTTTTCTCTCGACTTCCTGTTCACCAAGCTTGTTGAGGCCAGGGGTTGAGGCCATGGCCCTGCTGCAGCTGCTCGCCGCTAAGATAATGAGAAAGACCGATATCCGGTATGATGATATGAATGTGGGCATTAAGAAGGTGAGCTTAGGGACGGTGCGACTGTAGACCAAGCTGTACCTGGACCCAAAATAAACCTGCTGTATCGGGTTGATCTCGCAGAGCTACGCCATCACGCTTTACAACGAGCAGGAGAACACTGCAGATGGCCCACGCATCCTAGTTTCAGAGGAAACTGGGATAGCGCACATGCTTGAGCTCAAGACGTGGAAGAACTGCGTCTCGGTGAGCTAGCGGGTTTGGCCAAGGCATCAGCCAATGCATCATTCTTGACGAACGTGTTTAGCCCCCAAATATCAGAATGTGCTGAGTACCACATGCATGCGCCTAAGTACCAGGGTCGGTGTGGGAAGCCTCGGCCTCGGGGGCCGGATCTGCACAATTTTCGGGGCTACGGACGGGGTGCTTTTTATTGAACCTAAACAAACATACATTATTCGGCTGGCGACCTGGCGTGGCGATCACGAACATACACTCACCTCGGACGATGTTTGCGAGTTCAAATAGACTTAATACAATATGGTTGATCAGTTTACGGAGCTAGGCGCTCGCCTCTCGAAACACTCGAGGCTTGTACTGGCGTAAATAAAATGTCACATACACCTGGTGACTTGGCTGGGAGTCTCTGGGAGTCTCTTTAAAAGTCCTGAGATAGAGAATATAAAAATAAAAAGCCTATAGGTTTTTGTGATCTCCTTCCGTTTTATACGCACAAAGCAAAGAGGGATTAACGGTAAATATGTAGAAATCTCGAATGAAGAAAGAGCTTATGCTTCTTCTTTTGACCAAGGGAATCCACGTGTGCACCAAAATCCCAACTTACAACCGCGAGCCATCGCTAGCAGTTCACGGTAGAGGTAAATGTATGAAATTGATTGCATCAGCGGTATGTAGTTATAGGAGCTGCAGAAATTGGCCGAAATGCCGCCAAAATGGCTCGAGGCCTCCTGACACAAGCTAGCACTTGATGCAGCTAAGCTTGCAGACAGGGACTGGTGGGCTACCAGAGAGAAACCAAGGCTCACAGATATAATAAATCAAATTAACAAAATGAGTACTCTGTGATGAGAGGCACTGCTGAATGACATCAAAGCTTCCTAAAACGTGTCAGCACGGCCACACCAACAACTATGCAACTATGCAGCTATCCCATGCATGCTACGTTACATGAAATCAGAAAGAAATACTGGGAGCATTGTGAACCATTTGCAGAGGGGCGGCTTCATGCCTAAAAGAACAAGCCCTGGCTGTAAGCAACTCGTATGGGCTGGAATGGGTAAAAAGTAAAAAAACAGGTAAATAATAGAGTCAAGATGCTTCATGCTCAACTATTTATGGCCGAGTGTTTGCAACCCCCCCTTCCTTATCTCCTCCCATGTGCTGCCATGGCTGAAAGCTACTTCCCACTTCCCCTTCCTTATCTCCTCCCATGTGCTGCCATGGCTGAAAGCTACTTCCCACTTCCCCTTCCTTATCATCTCCCATGTGCTACAAAATATGAATGTACTAAATGTCATTGCTGATGATTGCCACACCCCACATCCCCTTCATCATTCTCTCCCAAGTGTTGCCATGGCAAAAAGTCACACTCCACTTTCCCTTCCTCATCCCCTCTATCTCCCCCTTGGTGCTACCATGGCTGAATGCAACACCCCACATCCCCCTCCTCACCACCTCCCATGTGCTGCCATGGCTGAATACCTCACTCCACTTCCCCTTCCTCATCACCTCCCATGTGTTGCAATGGCTGAATGCCACATTCCACTTCCCCTTCTTCTTCCCCTCCCATGTGCTGCCATGGCTGAATGCCACACTCCACTTCCCCTTCTTCTTCCCCTCCCATGTGCTGCCATGGCTGAATGCCACACTCCACTTACCCTTCCTCATCACCTCCCATGTGTTGCAATGGCTGAATGCCACACTCCACTTCCCCTTCTTCTTCCCCTCCCATGTGCTGCCATGGCTGAATGCCACACTCCACTTCCCCTTCTTCATCTCCTCGCATGTGCTGCCATGGCTGAATGCCACACTCCACTTCCCCTTCCTCATCACCTCCCATGTGTTGCAATGGCTGAATGCCACACTCCACTTCCCCTTCTTCTTCCCCTCCCATGTGCTGCCATGGCTGAATGCCACACTCCACTTCCCCTTCCTCATTACCTCCCATGTGTTGCAATGGCTGAATGCCACACTTCACTTCCCCTTCTTCTTCCCCTCCCATGTGCTGCCATGGCTGAATGCCACACTCCACTTCCCCTTCCTCATCTCCTCGCATGTGCTGCCATGGCTGAATGCCACACTCCACTTCCCCTTCCTCATCTCCTCGAGTGTGCTGCCATGGCTGAATACCTCACTCCACTTCCCCTTCCTCATCACCTCCCATGTGCTGCCATGGCTGAATGCCACACTCCACTTCCCCTTCCTCATCTCCTCGAGTGTGCTGCAATGGCTGAATGCCACACTCCACTTCCCCTTCTTCTTCCCCTACCATGTGCTGCCATGGCTGAATGCCACACTCCACTTCCCCTTCCTCATCACCTCCCATGTGCTGCAATGGCTGAATGCCACACTTCACTTCCCCTTCTTCTTCCCCTCCCATGTGCTGCCATGGCTGAATGCCACACTCCACTTCCCCTTCCTCATCACCTCCCATGTGCTGCCATGGCTGAATGCCACACTCCACTTACCCTTCCTCATCACCTCCCATGTGTTGCAATGGCTGAATATCACACTCCACTTCCCCTCCTTCTTCCCCTACCATGTGCTGCCATGGCTGAATGCCACACTCCACTTCCCCTTCCTCATCACCTCCCATGTGCTGCCATGGCTGAATGCCACACTCCACTTACCCTTCCTCATCACCTCCCATGTGTTGCAATGGCTGAATATCACACTCCACTTCCCCTCCTTCTTCCCCTACCATGTGCTGCCATGGCTGAATGCCACACTCCACTTCCCCTTCCTCATCACCTCCCATGTGCTGCAATGGCTGAATGCCACACTTCACTTCCCCTTCTTCTTCCCCTCCCATGTGCTGCCATGGCTGAATGCCACACTCCACTTCCCCTTCCTCATCACCTCCCATGTGCTGCCATGGCTGAATGCCACACTCCACTTACCCTTCCTCATCACCTCCCATGTGTTGCAATGGCTGAATATCACACTCCACTTTCCCCTCCTTCTTCCCCTACCATGTGCTGCCATGGCTGAATGCCACACTCCACTTCCCCTTCCTCATCACCTCCCATGTGCTGCCATGGCTGAATGCCACACTCCACTTACCCTTCCTCATCACCTCCCATGTGTTGCAATGGCTGAATATCACACTCCACTTCCCCTCCTTCTTCCCCTACCATGTGCTGCCATGGCTGAATGCCACACTCCACTTCCCCTTCCTCATCACCTCCCATGTGCTGCCGTGGCTGAATGCCACACTCCACTTCCCCTTCCTCATCACCTCCCATGTGTTGCAATGGCTGACTGCCACACTCCACTTCCCCTTCTTCTTCCCCTCCCATGTGCTGCCATGGCTGAATGCCACACTCCACTTCCCCATCCTCATGTCCTCCCATGTGCTGCCATGGCTGAATGCCACACCCCGCTTTCCCTTCCTCATGCCCTCCCATGTGCTGCCATGGCTGAATGCAACACCCACTTCCCCTTCCTCATGCCCTCCCATGTGCTGCCATGGCTGAATGCAACACCCACTTCCCCTTCCTCATGCCCTCCCATGTGCTGCCATGGCTGAATGCCACACCCCACTTTCCCTTACTCATGTCCTCCCATGTGCTGCCATGGCTGATTGCAACACCCCACTTCCCTCTCCTCATCTCCCCCCATGTGCTGCCCTGGCTGAATGCAACATCCCACATCCCCTTCCTCATCACCTCCCATGTGCTGCCATGGCTGAATGCCACACTCCACTTCCCCTTCCTCATGTCCTCCCATGTGCTGCCATGGCTGAATGCCACACCCCACTTCCCCTTCCTCATGTCCTCCCATGTAATGCCATGGCTGAATGCAACACCCTACTTCCCCTTCCACATATCTCCCCATGTGCTGCCATGGCTGAATGCCACACCCCACTTCCCCTTCCTCATGTCCTCCCATGTGCTGCCATGGCTGAATGCAACACCCCATTTCCCCTTCCACATGTCCCCCCATGTGCTGCCATGGCTGAATGCAACACCCCATTTCCCCTTCCTCATCTCCTCCCATTGCTACCATGGCTGATCGCAAGACCCCCTTTCCTTCCTCATCTCCTCGCATGTGCTGCCATGGCTTAAATGCCACACCCCATGCATGTGCTGCCATGGCTGAATGCCACACTCCACTTCCCCTTCCTCATCACCTCCCATATGTTGCCATAGCTGAATGCCACACTCCCCTTCCCCTATCTCATGTCCTCCCATGTGCTGTCATGGCTGAATGCCACAGTCCACACCCCACTTCCCCTTCCTCATTTTACCCCATGTGATGCAACGGCTGAATGCAACACCCCACTTCCCCTTCCTCATCACCTCCCATGTGCTGCCATGGCTGTATGCCACACCCCACTTCCCTTTCCTCATCTCCTCTCATGTGCTGCCATGGCTAAATGCCACGCCCCACTTCCCCTTGGTTGTCTCTCCCGTGGGGCTGAAGGCCACATTTGACTTTGGCATCAACACTATGAGCAGTCCAAATGAATACCTGACATTTTGTTGACGCGGACTACACGCAAAATAAGGATGATGTAGTCCACATTGGGGAATGATTTGTGCGGAGACACCGTGCATAGGGACACATTAAAAGCTTACCTAATTCAGCACAATGACCTCGTTGAACTACTGATATTGAACTACTGATATTGAACTACTGATATTGAACTACTGATATTGAACTACTGATATTGAACTACTGATATTGAACTACTGATATTGAACTACTGATATTGAACTACTGATATTGAACTACTGATATTGAACTACTGATATTGAACTACTGATATTGAACTACTGATATTGAACTACTGATATTGCACTACTGATATTGAACTACTGATACTGAACTACTGATATTGAACTACTGATATTGAACTACTGATATTGAACTACTGATATTGAACTACTGATATTGAACTACTGATACTGAACTACTGATATTGAACTACTGATATTGAACTACTGATATTGAACTACTGATATTGAACTACTGATACTGAACTACTGATATTGAACTACTGATATTGAACTACTGATATTGAACTACTGATATTGAACTACTGATATTGAACTACTGATATTGAACTACTGATATTGAACTACTGATATTGAACTACTGATATTGAACTACTGATATTGAACTACTGATATTGAACTACTGATATTGAACTACTGATATTGAACTACTGATATTGAACTACTGATATTGAACTACTGATATTGAACTACTGATACTGAACTACTGATATTGAACTACTGATACTGAACTACTGATATTGAACTACTGATATTGAACTACTGATATTGAACTACTGATATTGAACTACTGATACTGAACTACTGATACTGAACTACTGATACTGAACTACTGATATTGAACTACTGATATTGAACTACTGATATTGAACTACTGATATTGAACTACTGATACTGAACTACTGATATTGAACTACTGATATTGAACTACTGATATTGAACTACTGATACTGAACTACTGATACTGAACTACTGATACTGAACTACTGATATTGAACTACTGATATTGAACTACTGATATTGAACTACTGATATTGAACTACTGATATTGAACTACTGATATTGAACTACTGATATTGAACTACTGATATTGAACTACTGATATTGAACTACTGATATTGAACTACTGATATTGAACTACTGATATTGAACTACTGATATTGAACTACTGATATTGAACTACTGATATTGAACTACTGATACTGAACTACTGATATTGAACTACTGATACTGAACTACTGATATTGAACTACTGATATTGAACTACTGATATTGAACTACTGATATTGAACTACTGATACTGAACTACTGATATTGAACTACTGATACTGAACTACTGATATTGAACTACTGATACTGAACTACTGATATTGAACTACTGATATTGAACTACTGATACTGAACTACTGATATTGAACTACTGATACTGAACTACTGATATTGAACTACTGATACTGAACTACTGATACTGAACTACTGATATTGAACTACTGATATTGAACTACTGATATTGAACTACTGATACTGAACTACTGATATTGAACTACTGATACTGAACTACTGATATTGAACTACTGATATTGAACTACTGATATTGAACTACTGATATTGAACTACTGATACTGAACTACTGATATTGAACTACTGATATTGAACTACTGATATTGAACTACTGATATTGAACTACTGATACTGAACTACTGATACTGAACTACTGATATTGAACTACTGATATTGAACTACTGATATTGAACTACTGATATTGAACTACTGATATTGAACTACTGATATTGAACTACTGATATTGAACTACTGATATTGAACTACTGATATTGAACTACTGATATTGAACTACTGATACTGAACTACTGATATTGAACTACTGATATTGAACTACTGATATTGAACTACTGATATTGAACTACTGATATTGAACTACTGATATTGAACTACTGATATTGAACTACTGATATTGAACTACTGATATTGAACTACTGATATTGAACTACTGATACTGAACTACTGATATTGAACTACTGATACTGAACTACTGATACTGAACTACTGATATTGAACTACTGATATTGAACTACTGATATTGAACTACTGATATTGAACTACTGATACTGAACTACTGATACTGAACTACTGATATTGAACTACTGATACTGAACTACTGATATTGAACTACTGATACTGAACTACTGATACTGAACTACTGATACTGAACTACTGATACTGAACTACTGATATTGAACTACTGATATTGAACTACTGATATTGAACTACTGATATTGAACTACTGATATTGAACTACTGATATTGAACTACTGATATTGAACTACTGATATTGAACTACTGATATTGAACTACTGATATTGAACTACTGATATTGAACTACTGATATTGAACTACTGATATTGAACTACTGATACTGAACTACTGATATTGAACTACTGATATTGAACTACTGATATTGAACTACTGATATTGAACTACTGATATTGAACTACTGATATTGAACTACTGATACTGAACTACTGATATTGAACTACTGATATTGAACTACTGATACTGAACTACTGATACTGAACTACTGATATTGAACTACTGATATTGAACTACTGATATTGAACTACTGATACTGAACTACTGATACTGAACTACTGATATTGAACTACTGATATTGAACTACTGATATTGAACTACTGATATTGAACTACTGATATTGAACTACTGATATTGAACTACTGATATTGAACTACTGATATTGAACTACTGATTGAACGTGCACCAATCACAACGTGTAATGGTGGTTTTAGGCCCTGGTTCATTCACGGCTAGTGGTTTAAGGGGGGGGGCACTTTATATTGGTGTGTCCGACCTGGTATGAACTGATATTTTCTTCTGATAATTCCAGGCTGGTACGAACTAACTGTGGGGGTTACTACAAGGGTAAGTAGCAGCCCATTAAACCTGCGCAGTAGAGGCTAATACATTCCTACGAGGCTGTGGAGACGATTTGGCACCAGTGACACCTGGTCGGTTGCCTGTCGGTTTGTAAGGGTCGAAAATTATTGTCTTTATTCTACTATGATGCCGTACGCGACGAAATGTACGGGAGAATTGTACGGGTCGATTTTTCTGGTCTTTAATAATAGACCGGGGCAACAAAACAATACAACAATTATCCCAATCTTGATCGGCACATTGAGCACTATTGTCATGAGCACACAATTGAAGTCATGTTGTCTCTAGGGATCTCTTCGTTCCATGCTAAGAAGTGCGCCCAGAAAGTGCATGTCCATTCGATAGTACTCTTGCTGAGCATGGTGCAAACCAGTCGCATACTTGAATGATTTTCGACCTCAAAGCCAGCCACTGGGCCAACCAAGCATATACTCTTAAAAGAACACCACCGTGAGGAAGTTGCTTCTTTCCTATTTGCCTCATGGTAACGGCGAGGCCCCAAGCTGCGCTGTCTCCTTAACCTCCATGCTCAAACTGGGCGAACTTTCTTTTGTTCTACCAAGAATAAACAAAGTTAAACCCATGCATTCGACAAGGAAATTGCCCTTGGTCCCAGTTGACGATTTGGGCATGGAGACAGCCAGTCAGCCACATAGCTGAATCAATTTATTTGCCTTCATTTCTGCATTAATACTCTTGCATCCCTTTTGCATTGTGTGCAGGTCAAACAATATTTCCTGAAGGGCTTGGGACCATTTGTCACCGCAAATCAAGTCAAAATAGGGGAAGTCGTTGAGATCAGGAAGAGACTGGACGGAACGCTGTGTCTGATGAAGAGGGCGGCAACAAAAGTAAGATGAGGAGGTGTTAGGTGGGGAGGTGGGAGAGCGCGCATTGGTTGGTCTTGAGCTCAGACTATGACAGGAAAACAGAGGTTTGAAAGGACGCAGTTGTTTGCAATGCGCTAAGATGGCAAGGCATGAGACTGTGTGTTAACATGTCAAGCCCACTCATCTCATCATGTGTGATCACTTGGGAATACACTCTTCTTGGGAATACACTCTTCTTGGCGACTGCGGCTTGGCGCGATCAGCACTGCTGATACCGGAGGACGGCGCAACGGTCAGCGGCGACAGGCACGCTGCTGCCAGCGGTGTTGGGCAAGGGGGGATAGCGAGCAGGTAGAGGATGCACTGCATGTGTGCTTCCAGTGCCCTAGTGTCAGGGAGCAGTTACGGGAGCAAGGGTGGGCAGGTCCTCCGGGCCCTGCCACTAACTTCCACCAGTTGTACCATGCTGAGCATGGGTGGGACGCACTTGCTTTTGTTGACTGTGCTGTGGGCATTCTTGAGGGTTAGTCTCCAGGGTTTCTGAGGCCGGTGTCGTTGGCCTTTCCGGCCTTCTCTTTTGGTCCGTTTTTTGGGGGGGGGGGGGGTTGTTTGCCCCCCTTTTAGTTTCTTCTCTTCTCCCTTCTGATCAGTGGGGCGCCCTAGCAGCCAAGCCGGGGTGGGATTCTCTTGCTTTTCTTAACTTATCTTTCTTTTAGAGGCTTTGTTGAGGGTTAGTCTCTAGTGGAACTCAGGTGTTTGGACTTGGTCTTCGTTGCCTTCCCGGCCTCTCCTTTTGTTCCTTTCCCCCTCTCTTCCTTTTAGTTCCTTCTTTACTCCATTCTGAACAGTTGGGCGCCCACGTGGCCGAGCTTTGAGCGGGCCCAGAGGTGTAACGTTATTGACTCTTCTTGGGAATACACTCTTCTCGGGAATACACTCTTCTTGGGAATACACTCTTCTTGGGAATACACTCTTCCTCTTGGGGTCTCCCACAGCATGCTCGATATGGCATGAATGCACTTTCCCATACGGCATGAATGCACTTTCCCATACGGCATGAATGGACTTTCCCATACGGCATGAATGCACTTTCCCATACGGCATGAATGCACTTTCCCATACGGCATGAATGCACTTTCCCATACGGCATGAATGCACTTTCCCATACGGCATGAATGCACTTTCCCATACGGCATGAATGCACTTTCCCATTCGGCATGAATGCACTTTCCCATGCGGCATGAATGCACTTTCCCATACGGCATGAATGCACTTTCCCATACGGCATGAATGCACTTTCCCATACGGCATGAATGCACTTTCCCATACGGCATGAATGCACTTTCCCATACGGCATGAATGCACTTTCCCATACGGCATGAATGCACTTTCCCATACGGCATGAATGCACTTTCCCATACGGCATGAATGCACTGTCCCATACGGCATGAATGCACTGTCCCATACGGCATGAATGCACTTTCCCATACGGCATGAATGCACTTTCCCATGTTTTTTTGCCTGCATTAATTGTTTGACATGCTGACTCACTGTTGACTTCAATGTCGCTCAGGAGGATTCACTCACAGAGAAAGAGAAGAAGAAACGGAAGCGGCAACATCAGAAACAACAGCAGCGGGAGCATGAGCAGGTTCATGCCAGTTCTGCTGCTCAGCTCGATGCCCATCTGCAGCAACAACAACCGCCGCAGCAACAGCAACCGCAGCAGCAGCTCCAACAACAGCCGCAACGGCGGTTTCAGCAGATTGAGCAGCGGCTGATGCGGAAGCAGGCTATTGAGCAACGACAAGAGAATCGGCAACAGAAGGAACGGCAGCAGCAACAGCAGGAAGAGCGACAAATGGAGCAGCAACGGAGGGAGCAGAAGGAGCACATACAGAGGGAGCAAAAACAGAAGGAGCAGCAGCAGAGGGAGCAGCAGCAGAGGGAGCAGCAGCAGAGGGAGCAGCAGAACAAGGAACAGCAGCAGAGGGAGCATGAGCAAAGGGAGCAGGAGCAGAGGGAGCATGACCAGAGGGAGCAGCAGAAGAGGGAACAGCAGAACAGGGAGCATCAGAACAGGGAGCAGCAGCGGAGGGAGCAGGAGCAGAGGGAGCAGGAGCAGAGGGAGCATGAGCAGAGGGAGCAGCAGAAGAGGGAGCAGCAGAACAGGGAGCAGCGACAGAGGGAGCAGGACCAGAGGGAGCAGGAACAGAGGGGGCAGGAACAGAGGGAGCAGCAAAAGAGGGAACAACAAAACAGGGAGCAGCAGCAGAGGGAGCAGGAACAGAAGGAACAGGAGCAGAGGGAGCAGGAGCAGAGGGAGCAGCAGAAAAAGGAGCAACGGCAGAGGGAGCAGGAGCAGAGGGAGCAGGAGCAGAGGGAACAGGTGGCCTTTGAATGGGCTGTATATGTAGCTGCTGCCTATGCTGCCCAGCCGGGGCCGGACACCCAGCAGCAGGAGCGGCATGACCGTGTGGCGGCTGTTGAGGCTGCTGAGGCACTGATCAATTTGGCTGACGGCTAGGCCATCAGTCTGCTTGGTGTGTGTCTTGCTTTAGGGTTAAGGGTTCTACTGTTTGGTGTGTTCCTTGCTTTAGGGTTCAGGGTTATCCTGTTTGGTGTGTTTCCTAATTTAGGGTTCAGGGTTCTGCTGTTTGATGTGTGTCTTGCTTTAGGGTTCATGGTTCTGCTTTTTGGTGTGTTTCTTACGTTTCTCTTTGTTGGGGGCTGTGATCTTGACTGCCCAATGGTTCTTCGGACTTCCTTCTACTTTTTGAGATGGCCTTTTCCTTCTCATTTTCCGTCTTTGCCTTGCTCTTCTAGGCTTAAGTTCGTTTTTCTCCCGGCTAGACACTCAGTTAGGCACCCATGTGGCCGAGCCTTTGCAGCCTTGTGGACAACAATGACCCTGACTAAGAGGAAGCACGAATGCTGAATTTTCGAACAATTCCAGGGTACACAAAATCGTGGGTCGAAAACAGCTAGGCCCTGGCATGCCAACTACCCTTTATCTCTGGACTAAGGGCCTTGCTCTTAAGTCCCGGCCGCCAGGCCCTGGCTGATGTCTCCCACGGATCTTATCAAAGGAAATTTGTACTCTGGAATACCAGGGTCGAGAATTTGAGGGATGGATTGAAAATGGCCTCCCTACAAGTGATAAATCATCAGACATATTATAAGCCCGGGGGAAAACATTTAATCATCAGACATATTATAAGCCGGGAGGAAAAAATTCAAACTGCCTACACCTGATCCCTGACTCTACGACGAAGCATGGAGGCCTGCCCAACGCTGCATACCACCTAGTAACTAGTTAGCTAGATGCGAGGCCATGGCCTCCACTGACGCTGCCAGCAAGGGATGCATTACCAAGCAGGATGTCCGACAGAAACACCATGTTTTGAATCGCTTTCAACCCGGCATGCAACTAAAGGTCGGTACGAAGTGAGCGCATTTATCTCATTGCCTTCTTCGGAAGGGCCAGGCAGCAGTGCACAACGAACAATAACGAAATGCTCATCCATGTCAATAACGTTACACCTCTGGGCCCGCTCAAAGCTCATCCATGTCATCCTAAGAGAACACCATTTAATACATTCGACATCACAATGAAGTGAGGGGCAGGAGCATGATGGGAACAGAGTGTTCACGCTCGCTTGCTGAGTCAAGGAACATGGACGGTGGAAGCAGAAAGTCAACAACACATGAACGGAAGCCAGCCAGCCAGATCGTATGACGCCAGCATGTACAACAGTACAGACGCGCAATGGCGGTACACAGGCTGTACAAGGGTTGAATGGGTCACGGCTAGGATACAGGGTTCAGGGTTTTTATTGCTGTCGCCAGGACCTCGATAAACTGAGGGGCTGTGGGGACCTGTTCCGTCCTGCTCCCCAGCTGCCGCCCCCTCCGCCTCCGCTGTTCCCACCGCTGCCCATCTGGCCCAGCAACGCACCTCCAGCAGCAGCTGCAGCAGGGGAGAACAGCAACTTAATAAATTGATACCGCACAGTAGCACCAAAGGCCTATCCCAAACGATCAGATACAAGTCTTACACCTTCAGCACCCTGCTCGTGAATGCACCTGCTGACTCCCCCCTACTGCTGCTGCTGCTGCATGGATGCCCGTAGGAAGAGTTGCATCTTGGCCTAACGATGAGACTGCTGCGACAAGTTCACCCAACAGTTAATACTGAATCCAGTCATGTTGTTGCTATGAGTCATGAGCGCCCAACCCTTGCTACTAGGGATGATCCTTCTTCTACACGCTTGTTGGCCGCGCGAGAGTCTCCCCCGTCATGCGCCGCCTCTCCCTTGCGCACCTGCTGCATAGTTAAAGTTGTAATGGGCTGCACCACTGCCCGGTCTGCCTGATGCCGCACTACCACCGCTGCCAGGCCTGCCTGCAGCCGCAGCCGGTGATGCCCATGGCATGTTCCCCAGCGGGGAGGCAGGCCACGTCGGTTGGGTTAAGGGGCCTGCCGGGCCGCCACTGCTAGGCATGCCAGGCAGGCCCACACCTCCTCCTCCCTCCCCTTCATTGCCTGGCTGGGACATGTTGCCGTCCTGCAGGCGGACGGGGCCGTCCTCAAGAGGAGGGGCGCCCCAGGCATGCTGGCGGGCAGATGGGATCTGCTGCTGCTGCTGCTGCATCTGCTGCTGCTGGTTGGCCTGACAGAGGGGCAGCGGAGCAAAACACGTGATATGTGCGTCAGTCACATTGGTACGTTCAATACCCCTCACCAACCCACTCTTTTAGCTCCCCCTTCGACACACCTGCTCTCCCCCGAACACCTGCTCCCTCCTCGGCTCTCCTCTTCCCTTAATCGTCGACCCCATGATCTCTGCAATGCTTGCCTGACCCCTCCTCGGGGTTGCCATGTAGGCCCTAATCCCTAAACCCTCATCACCCGACCCCTCCTCGGGGTTGCCATGTAGGCCCTAATCCCTTAACCCTCATCACCCGACCCCTCCTCGGGGTTGTCATGTAGGCCCTAATCCCTAAACCCTCATCACCTGATTCCTCCTCAGGTGACTTTATAGAGGTCTATGCCCTAATCCCTAAACCCTCATCACCTGGCTCCTCCTCAGGGCATACATGTAGGCCCCCAGGGATGCGGCAGTCGGCCCAGTGGACACCAATGTCCGTTCCGGTTGTTGCAGCAGCAGGCGGCTAGGCGGCGAATACAGCGCCTGAGGGTAATACAACGACGCAGAGGAGGCAGACTTGGGCAGCGGGGGAGGACGCCAGGTGCTGATAGGGTTGGGTGCACCCGCCCCCCCTGCGCCAGCAGAGGAGGAGCGCTCGTGGGAAGAGGTGCTGGACACGCGACTGTAGACGTCGCCCAAGGCAGCAGCAGCAGCAGGGGCACGGGCGTAGCTGGGGCTTGCTCCGAAACCCACTCCGTAATCCCCTGCTGCGGCTCCGTGCCCCTCCCTAGGGATTGGGACCGTAGCAGCAGGTGGCGCCATGCTGTTCATAGTGGACCATTGAGAGGGATGTGACGCGGCCTGGGAGCCATCACGCCTGGGTAATGGAATCCAAGCATGGGCCAGGTGTGGCTGCTGTTGCTGCTGTTGTTGCTGCTGCTGTTGTTGTTGCTGTTGTTGCATCCATGCATGTTGTTCAGCAGGCTGATGATGTTGTTGCTGTTGTTGTTGCTGCTGTTGCAACAGCTGTTGTTGCATCCACGGGTGTTGCGCAACATGTTGTTGTTGTTGTTGTTGCAGGCTTGGGTTGAAGGTCGGTAGCGGGATCCAGTCGTTGCGAAGAGCCATCGCCTGTTGTTGCTGCTGCCACACCGCCTGTTGCTGCTGTTGCTCCTGTTGTTGCAGGTGTTGCGGAGAGGACAGGGGCAGCCAGGAGTCAGCGGGAAAGCCCCCGGCGTAGGAAGGGCTGTGCGGGCGGCCATGTTGCTGGTCTGGCCTCTGTTGTTGAGGTAGCTGCTGCTGCTCTTGTCGCCGACTTCGAGGATGGCCCGCCTCCACACGCCCTCCCTCCCCCACCTGCCTATACCCCTCCTGGTCGTCGTCCTCCTCATCCTCCCAGGAGTCCTCCTCTGGGGGGGCAGGGCGCCGATTGCCACGCTGACCTGCATCTCCTCCCCTTGTCCCTCCTGGGCCGCCTTCAGCTCGTCTCCCTGTCCCTGCTGTCCCCCCTGTCCCTCCTACTGCTCCTTCCTGGGTGCTGCCGAATGGGGTCTTCCCTGGAAAGGGGGTGGCAGCCTGCTGCTCGGAGGAGGCCTTGCTGCCGAAGCGGGAGCGCGGGGCTTGCTTGACATGCTGATCGTCCCCGGATAGGTCCGGGGAAGCACCTAAGGGGGGGTAGACAGGGGGGAGACAAGGGTTGAGGGCCTTGATGGCGAAGGGGAGGGGGAGGCGCCTGAGGGGGCAGGCAGGGGGGTAACGGGTCTTAAGGGCATCAGGATGGAAAGGGGAGGGGGAGGGGGAGGTGGAGGTGGAGTGGGGGGGGGGTTTGGGGAGGATGGGGATGGGGACAGGCCTATGGGTGCAGGCAGGGGAGAGGCAGACAAGGGTTTGTGCCTTTATTGCTTTCATGGTGAGTGAGCCAGGAGAGGAAGGGGAAGGGGGACGGGCCTATGGGGGCAGACAGGAGAGGATACCGACAAGGGTTGATGGCCTTCATGGGAGGTGATCCAGGAGGGGGAGGGGGAGGGCGAGGGGCCTAAGCGAACAGGCAGGAGTCGGGGGCAGGAAAAAAGGCTTGAAGATGAAGTATTGATAATTCAGGGAGGGTGTCAGCACTATCCTGTATCGCCCGCTCGACCCCAAAAGGGCCTTTTCTTCGGCGCGGTATTCTCCCACCTCAGGTGACCTGGCAGGCGATAATTTTCGCATTGCATAGCAATGAAACACAGCATTGTAAGACACACAACTTATTATTTGCAATTATCTAAGAGAGAGCACAGAGATCACGACTGAATGAATAGGCTGGCTGAGCGCGACACCATGCAGCATTCAGTGCAACGAGGCGTTGAATCACATGAATACGACGTTTGGTCCAGACTGATCCAACTGAAAGCAGATCAACGCTACGCGACTCGAAGCCTCGCATCAGAGCTTGACTTGCCGAAACAAACTGCTCGGCTGAATATCTGGCCATATGCTCGGTATACCCTCGGGATCGTGTAACGTAAACTTATTTCCCATACCAAAGAAGCTTCACGTCCCTTGCCCTTCCTCAGATTTCCATTCCTTTCCTTTTCCCACTCCTAACACCTAGCCATGCTTGCCTAAATGCGACCCTGGAGGGGTATCCTGGCTGCTGATGCCCCCCCCGCTGACTTCCTGTCAACGCTTCCTTTAATTTCCCATCCTGCCCCTGAACCCTGACCACACTCGCCTGAATGTGACCCGGGAGGGGTGCTCTTGGCCGCTGCTCCTGCTGCCGATGCCAACTTTCTGTCAACACTGCCTTCCGCTGCCGACCGCCGATCAAAGCCAAACGGGGATGCACGTCCACTGCTAGTCTCGCCCTCGCTTGTCAGAGCCTAGGGCAGGGAAAAGAGGGGGAGGGACACTATTGAGATAAAGTAGAGTTAAAGGGAGATAGGTTTGATGGCTTTAATGTCAAGTTCATAACAGCTAATAGTACTGGCGCAGGAGCCCCCCCCCCCCCTTCCATCTGCATGGCTTTCCCTTGGTTTTTTGCCCCCTTTCCGCTGCTGCTGCAACTGTCACCCTACTAGCACCTGACCCAATGATGGTCTTATAGCCCAGTCCAGCCCAGCCCAGTCATAACGGGTCATTGCGCAAGCCCAGAAGGCCCCCCGCTCCCACCAGCATGGCATTCCTCTGCATATTTGCCCTTTGCTGCCGCTTCTGTTGGTCTCACCCTGCTGGGTCCCGACTCAATGATCGTGCTGAGGCCGCTCTCATCAATCATGTCATAGCTCAAGCGCAGCCCCCCCCCCCCCCCCCCCTCCCTCCCTCATAGCTCTCACCCTGCTGGGTCCAGATTCAATGATGGTGCTGAGTCCACTCTCATCAATCATGTCATAGCTCAAGCGCAGCCCCCCCCCCCACCTCCCTCCCTCATAGCTCTCACCCTGCTGGGTCCAGATTCAATGATGGTGCTGAGTCCGCTCTCATCAATGGTCATGGAGGCCTCCTTGATGGTACTCAGCTGCATGCTCCTCAACAGATCAGGGGGAGCCACCTCCTGTGAAGGGGGACAAAAGCGGCACCACATCGCTGACTTAGAGATAGTAGGAAGATCAAAACAATGTACCTAGCTTAGTGCTGCTCGGACAGCGTATCATTTCATCAATGTCCCCGTGCCCACACTTTTCATCAGCGTCCCCCTGCCCACACTTTTCATCAGCGTCCCCCCTGTCCACACTTTGCATCAGTACCAAGTTCAGTGTTGCTCAGACAGATTATCATTTCAAGATAGGTGGCTCATACCCGACAGGTCCCAGATTGAAAGCCCTGTTCAACAGACCGCC
Source organism: Limnomonas spitsbergensis (assembly GCA_037349105.1). Taxonomy (NCBI): domain Eukaryota; kingdom Viridiplantae; phylum Chlorophyta; class Chlorophyceae; order Chlamydomonadales; genus Limnomonas; species Limnomonas spitsbergensis. The sequence continues at coordinate 495,717 of JAYJMM010000025.1, forward strand.
CCGCCCGAGTGTGATCAGTGGGCACAAGCACAGTCTAGTGGGGCTGGCATTGCTCAGATGTCACGAAGAATCAGTGAACCTTCAGTATCACTGAACCAAGAAACGACTAGAGGAGTGTTAAGAGCCCTTACCAAGGGATTCCCAACTGTGAGCAGTGGGCACAAACACAGTCTGTTGCCAGCCCTGATTCGTGGGAAGGGCCTGCCTGAAAGGCCCTCAAGCCCTACCCCCTAGGGGGGAGAACCTTCCTCAACCCTTCGGATGGCCCAGGCAGCACACCATCAGTTCCCACACTTTTCCATCCACACTTTGACACCCACCTCAGGGTGGAACCTGGATTGGGGTAGTGCTGACATGATGTGGTCTACGCTGTGCGGGTCCTGCCCCTGCTGCTGCTGGGCTGTCCCGCCTCCTCCTCCCCCCTGCTGCTGCTGCTGCATGGATGCACGCAGGGAGCGTTGCATTTTGGCCTTACGATGCGACTGCTGCGACGAATTGACCGAATACACACTAAGTCCAGTCATGTTGTTGCTGTGACCTAGTCCCACAGCCTGTGCCAGTCAGGGGAGGAGAGCAAGGGGGTGGAATTAACACTGAGTCCAGTCATGTTGTTGCTGTGACCTAGTCCCACAGCCTGTGCCAGTCAGGGGAGGAGAGCAAGGGGGTGGAATTAATACGACGTCCAGTCATGTTGTTGCTGTGACCTAGTCCCACAGCCTGTGCCAGTCAGGGGAGGAGAGCAAGGGGGTGGAATTAATACAAAGTCCAGTCATGTTGTTGCTGTGACCTAGTCCCACAGCCTGCGCCAGTCAGGGAAGGAGGACAAGGGGGTGGTATGAGTTCACACCAAGTCCAGTCATGTGGCTGCTTGGTCCTAGCCCCACAGCCTGTGCCAGGCAGGGGAGGAGGGCGAGGGGTGGAATGAGTTCACACCAAGTCCAGTCATGTGGCTGCTTGCTCCTAGCCCCACAGCCTGTGCCAGGCAGGGGAGGAGGGCAAGGGGGTGGAATGAGTTCACACCAAGTCCAGTCATGTGGCTGCGGTGACCTAGTCCCACAGACTGTCATGATGGAGCAGGGCAGGTGGGGGAGGGCAGGTGGGGGAGGGCAGGTGGGGGAGGGGTGAATATGCAGTGAGGTCAGTCATGTGGCTGCAGTGATGTCAGTTTCATGCTAGTCCACAGGGCAGCCCGGTTCGGGAGCAGGGTAGGGCCGGGAAATATACGACAAGTATGCTAGTTGCATGCTAAGCTCTCTGCCTGTCAAGACAAGGGAACTGGGAAGCAAGGTAAAAGGCTATATACGTTGTCGGCTGGACTACCAGCGTGATAGCCATGGTCGTTTTTGATACAGCCACGCGGGAACAAGAGCAAGTGTGGCTAGGTTGCGGTGTGGCCCATGAGCCTGTGTCCCAACGTCTGCTGATTGACCCGAGCTGCGCTGTTCTCCACACCCTCATGCCCCGGAAACAGGGGCATCCTCCCTTCCCCACCCCTCAGCCTTCTTTCTTGCCGGCCAGGGAGGGCATTGCTCACTTCCCTTCCCCTCTTTTTCACCTCTTCCTTCTTGTCAACCATAGGGGGCATAGTCCCTTTCCCTTACCCCCAGTTGCTTGTTTTCTTGCCGGCCAGCGTTGGGCATTGTTCTTATTCACCCCACCTCTTTCTTCCCCTCTTTCTTGCCGGCCAAGGGGGGAGTTGTTAATTTTCCTTCCCCTTTTCATTTCCTCTTTCATGCCGAGTACCCACCTGTTTGGCCGCATCCAGGTCGGAGAATTCCACCTTGGACAGCTTCTTTCAGGCCAAGTACCCACCTGTTTGGCTGCATCCAGGTCAAAGAATTCCACCTTGGACAGCTTCTTTCATGCCAAGTACCCACCTGTTTGGCCGCATCCAGGTCGAAGAATTCCACCTTGGACAGCTTCTTTCATGCCGAGTACCCACCTGTTTGGCCGCATCCAGGTCGAAGAATTCCACCTTGGACAGCTTCTTTCATGCCGAGTACCCACCTGTTTGGCCGCATCCAGGTCGAAGAATTCCACCTTGGACAGCTTCTTTCATGCCGAGTACCCACCTGTTTGGCCGCATCCAGGTCGAAGAATTCCACCTTGGACAGCTTCTTTCATGCCAAGTACCCACCTGTTTGGCCACATCCAGGTCGAAGAATTCCACCTTGGACAGCTTCTTTCATGCCAAGTACCCACCTGTTTGGCCGCATCCAGGTCGAAGAATTCCACCTTGGACAGCTTCTTTCATGCCGAGTACCCACCTGTTTGGCCGCATCCAGGTCGAAGAATTCCACCTTGAACAGCTTCTTTCATGCCGAGTACCCACCTGTTTGGCCGCATCCAGGTCGGAGAATTCCACCTTGGACAGCTTCTTTCATGCCGAGTACCCACCTGTTTGGCCGCATCCAGGTCGAAGAATTCCACCTTGGACAGCTTCTTTCATGCCGAGTACCCACCTGTTTGGCCACATCCAGGTCGAAGAATTCCACCTTGGACAGCTTCTTTCATGCCGAGTACCCACCTGTTTGGCCGCATCCAGGTCGAAGAATTCCACCTTGGACAGCTTCTTTCATGCCGAGTACCCACCTGTTTGGCCGCATCCAGGTCGAAGAATTCCACCTTGGACAGCTTCTTTCATGCCGAGTACCCACCTGTTTGGCCGCATCCAGGTCGAAGAATTCCACCTTGGACAGCTTCTTTCATGCCAAGTACCCACCTGTTTGGCCACATCCAGGTCGAAGAATTCCACCTTGGACAGCTTCTTTCATGCCAAGTACCCACCTGTTTGGCCGCATCCAGGTCGAAGAATTCCACCTTGGACAGCTTCTTTCATGCCGAGTACCCACCTGTTTGGCCGCATCCAGGTCGAAGAATTCCACCTTGGACAGCTTCTTTCATGCCGAGTACCCACCTGTTTGGCCGCATCCAGGTCGGAGAATTCCACCTTGGACAGCTTCTTTCATGCCGAGTACCCACCTGTTTGGCCGCATCCAGGTCGAAGAATTCCACCTTGGACAGCTTCTTTCATGCCGAGTACCCACCTGTTTGGCCACATCCAGGTCGAAGAATTCCACCTTGGACAGCTTCTTTCATGCCGAGTACCCACCTGTTTGGCCGCATCCAGGTCGAAGAATTCCACCTTGGACAGCTTCTTTTGAACCAGCTTGGCCCCCTTCTTCAAGGAATGCAGCCTGAAGTACAAGGCAAGTCAGGGCAATCAGCTGGGTAGGGGGCTAGGGGGGTTCCTCCAGTCAGGGGCAATGAAGGTATGGCTTATTGCCTCCATGATGCGGGTGGGACTCCAAGGGGTGACCCCAGTAAGCAGTGGGGGGCACTGATAAATGGGCATTACCCGGGGCATTAATGGGCATCAACCGCCAGTCCTCAAGATCACACCCACAGCGCCCTGTTGTGATCTTCGCCACCGTCGGGATGTGTGGAGCCCCTGTGGTTGAGAGCATGCACCCTAAACCCTCACTCCAGCACCCACATGGAGGTGGGTGGGACCAGGTTGCAACCCTCACTCCAGCACCCACATGGAGGTGGGTTGGACCAGGTTGCAACCCTCACTCCAGCACCAATATAAGAGGTATGGTGATCTTTGGTGCCTTCAATGTGGGAGGTACCAGAGGGGTGCCGGGTTAAAGCGTCAGCCCTGATTCCCTGAACACCACACCCGCACTGAGCTCTTGCAATCTTCACCAGCTTGTGTGCTGCCTGATGGGTGCAGGTTTTGTGCCCTTAACCCTCACACCAACACCCAAATGGACAGGTTTTGTGCCCTTAACCCTCACACCAACACCCAAATGGACAGGTTTTGTGCCCTTAACCCTCACACCAACACCCAAATGGACAGGTTTGTGCCCTTAACCCTCACACCAACACCCAAATGGACAGGTTTTGTGCCCTTAACCCTCACACCAACACCCAAATGGACAGGTTTTGTGCCCTTAACCCTCACACCAACACCCAAATGGACAGGTTTTGTGCCCTTAACCCTCACACCAACACCCAAATGGACAGGTTTTGTGCCCTTAACCCTCACACCAACACCCAAATGGACAGGTTTTGTGCCCTTAACCCTCACACCAACACCCAAATGGACAGGTTTTGTGCCCTTAACCCTCACACCAACACCCAAATGGACAGGTTTTGTGCCCTTAACCCTCACACCAACACCCAAATGGACAGGTTTTGTGCCCTTAACCCTCACACCAACACCCAAATGGACAGGTTTTGTGCCCTTAACCCTCACACCAACACCCAAATGGACAGGTTTTGTGCCCTTAACCCTCACACCAACACCCAAATGGACAGGTTTTGTGCCCTTAACCCTCACACCAACACCCAAATTGAGGTGTACTGCTCTTTATCGCCTCCAATGTGTCCCTCAACACCCCACCCACAATGAGTTGTTGTGATCTTCACCGCCGTCGAGGAGCATGGAGCCTGAGTGGTGCAGAGTTTACACCCTCAACCCTCTCTCTTGCACCCACATGGAGGTGTCCTGTTATTTGGCTCCTCCAATGTTGGCAATGTGTCCCTCAACACCCCACTGTCCACACCCACAATGAGTTGTTGTGATCTTCACCACCGTCGAGGAGCACGGAGCCAGAGCGGCGCATCTCTGTTGAGCCCATGTGGTCGTGCATGTAGGCGCCACCATCGCTACCGTGGTGGCCTTGACCTGGTAGGTGTGAACAGTGTGGGGATGGTGTGAACATGAACATTGAAAATTCACACATGTTTGCTGTTCATGCTGGCCATGCACCAAATCAATAACAGCTGTTGGTCAGTCCACGCAGGGCAGGGCCACCTAGGGTAGGGGTAAGAGAGACATCAGTTTTGGGCTCTAACAAAAAATGCAGCTGTTCATGCCGGCCATGCGTCCAATTCATACCCGCTCTTCATCTGTTCACCTGGGTCATGGGTAAGAGAGAAACCCCTGGGGCCACACATGGGGAACAAACACTGTCTGCATGGCACATGGGGAACACACACTGTCTGCATGGCACATGGCACATCTCTTTGCCTTGAACTGCAATAGGAGGGTTTGGCCCTGAGGAGCGAAGGTTCTGCTGAGGGCGAGTTCAGGGCTGACCCAAGGCGGGTGTAAGATTTTGATTGTAACGATTAAAAATAAAATTATAAAATGTGTCACCGCATTCATATTTTTGGCAGCAGCCCGTCCGTAACAGTCTCAGTCTAGACCAGCTGCTGTTCACTGGTGAGAGAACGCACCTTCCACACTATCTCGTAGTCCTTGTTTGTCCGATGCTGCGTACGAACATGTGAGAGGGGTGTGTGATACTCCAGGGGAAAAGGGTGACAATCTGGGGACTCGAGTGATAATGTGTGTCAATGTGTGGAATCAGCTGGAAAGTTGTGGAATCAAGTGACCATGTGTGGCGATGTGTGGACTCACGTGACAATGTGCGGCGATTCGTGGGTGACAGGGTGCTGGCCAGACCTAATGAGGGGAGAGAGGGGGGGGAAGGGGGGGGGAGGGGACATGAATCAGTACAGGAGGAGGAGGAAGGTCAACCTCTGCCTGATAAGGGGTAAGAGGGAAGAGGGGCTGGGATCAGGGGGGCAGAGCATCAGGAGAAAGCGTCCCCTCTGCCACTAATCCCTGGTAGCAGTACAGTCACACGAAGCGCAGCGGCTAGCAGTACAGTCACACTACGTGCAGCAGCTAGCAGTTCGGTAATAGTTAGTGCAACAGCCAGCAGTACTGCCACACTAATGACAGCAATGCGCATCACAGTGACACATCACAGGTAGCTGCAAGGCCGTGGTCTCGGTATTAGGCGAGTGGCAGCCTTTGGCGACCAGTAGGGGGAGTCGAAAGGCATTCGGACTGGCGATTTCAGCATACACACTGGCCGGAAGAAGTTGGGGCGCCGAGGGCGCGTGCCCATGATATCCAGTTCTCACACAGTGGGCTCCTAGAAGATAATTTAAAATCAGAAATACGGCACCAGGCGCTCCATCACTCACTTCCCACTTGGAGGGTGGAGTCCAGTATGGACATCTTGCGCGCCTTGCCTGGGGTGACCGGATGTGGGTCGATAACGGAGCCAGACCTGCACATAACGCGTTCAAACCCAAAATTTATTCATAGGTGAAGGACCGTATTCTTAGCTTCAGTGTTAGCTATCTTTTCATTTGCTGGCTGGCTTCATTATGACCAAGTTTCCAACCATATTGACCCTAGTGTAAAGATGCTGAATCACCCCTCATCTGCCAACCAGGGGAACAGCAATAATGGCCTATTGCCACAAACCCTTAAACCTGACACAACAACCAATAAATCCGTCAGGTATGAACTAGGCGAGCTACAGCCGAGCCTTGAAAAAAGAAACACGTGCATGCTGGGTCCGCCTGTCTCAGGTGCTGGGTCCGCCTGTCTCAGGTGCTGGGTCCGCCTATCTCAGGTGCTGGGTCCGCCTATCTCAGGTGGCGTCATGCACATTAAAGGCTCTTCACTAGTTCAGCTCTCAGCCAGTGAAGAGCCAATAGCCACCAGCCACCATAGGTGCAATGTCATTGACTGTTTGAGCTCTCAGCCACCCTGGGATTTTAGCTTCAATGCCCCCCTGCTGTGCAAGTGACTGCATCCATGAATGCCCCCCTGCGGTGCAAATGACTGCATCCATGAATGCCCCCCTGCGGTGCAAATGACTGCATCCATGAATGCCCCCCTGCGGTGCAAATGACTGCATTCATGAATGCCCCCCTGCTGTGCAAATGACTGCATCCATGAATGCCCCCTGCGGTGCAAATGACTGCATCCATGAATGCCCCCCTGCGGTGCAAATGACTGCATCCATGAATGCCCCCCTGCGGTGCAAATGACTGCATCCATGAATGCCCCCCTGCGGTGCAAATGACTGCATCCATGAATGCCCCCCTGCGGTGCAAGTGACTGCATCCATGAATGCCCCCCTGCGGTGCAAGTGACTGCATCCATGAATGCCCCCCTGCGGTGCAAATGACTGCATCCATGAATGCCCCCCTGCGGTGCAAATGTCTGCATCCATGAATGCCCCCCTGCGGTGCAAGTGACTGCATCCATGAATGCCCCCTGCGGTGCAAGTGACTGCATCCATGAATGCCCCCCTGCGGTGCAAATGACTGCATCCATGAATGCCCCCTGCGGTGCAAGTGACTGCATCCATGAATGCCCCCCTGCGGTGCAAATGACTGCATCCATGAATGCCCCCCTGCGGTGCAAATGACTGCATCCATGAATGCCCCCCTGCGGTGCAAATGACTGCATCCATGAATGCCCCCTGCGGTGCAAGTGACTGCATCCATGAATGCCCCCTGCGGTGCAAATGACTGCATCCATGAATGCCCGCCTGCGGTGCAAATGACTGCATCCATGAATGCCCGCCTGCGGTGCAAGTGACTGCATCCATGAATGCCCCCCTGCAGTGCAAATGACTGCATCCATGAATGCCCCCTGCGGTGCAAATGACTGCATCCATGAATGCCCCCCTGCGGTGCAAGTGACTGCATCCATGAATGCCCCCTGCGGTGCAAATATCTGCATCCATGAATGCCCCCCTGCGGTGCAAATGACTGCATCCATGAATGCCCCCTGCGGTGCAAATGACTGCATCCATGAATGCCCCCTGCGGTGCAAATGACTGCATCCATGAATGCCCCCCTGCGGTGCAAATGACTGCATCCATGAATGCCCCCCTGCGGTGCAAATGACTGCATCCATGAATGCCCCCCTGCGGTGCAAATGACTGCATCCATGAATGCCCCCCTGCGGTGCAAATGACTGCATCCATGAATGCCCCCCTGCGGTGCAAATGACTGCATCCATGAATGCCCCCTGCGGTGCAAGTGACTGCATCCATGAATGCCCCCTGCGGTGCAAGTGACTGCATCCATGAATGCCCGCCTGCGGTGCAAATGACTGCATCCATGAATGCCCGCCTGCGGTGCAAGTGACTGCATCCATGAATGCCCCCCTGCAGTGCAAATGACTGCATCCATGAATGCCCCCTGCGGTGCAAATGACTGCATCCATGAATGCCCCCTGCGGTGCAAATGACTGCATCCATGAATGCCCGCCTGCGGTGCAAGTGACTGCATCCATGAATGCCCCCCTGCGGTGCAAATGACTGCATCCATGAATGCCCCCTGCGGTGCAAGTGACTGCATCCATGAATGCCCCCTGCGGTGCAAATGACTGCATCCATGAATGCCCCCCTGCGGTGCAAGTGACTGCATCCATGGGCTGCACCAGAAGTGATATGCGGGATTCACACTTCAGCACTCAGTTGGCAGTCCGACCTCCATACCTCAACACAAAAAGGTACATGCATACTGGAGCTGCACTGAGATTAACATGTGGGGTTCAGGATTGAGGGTTCAGGGTTCAGCATTCCGCTAGTTTGGCAATTTAGACCCCCTACCTCTACATGCTGGAGAAGCACCGCAAGTTACATGTGGGGTTCAGGGTTGAGCTCTCAGCTATCCTGGCAGCTACCCTGACAGGTTGGCCACTCCCACCTGTGCACTGCACTGAAGGAGTTCATGCTGGTGCTGACTCGCGGGTCGTAGGCCGCGTTGGTTCTCAGCAGGCTGCTGGTGTCGCCCTTCATCGTCCCCTTCAGGAGATCCAGGTCATCCTGGAGGGGGAGCGGCAAACATTTCCAATTATGTATTCGGGTTCTTCCCCTCCTACATTACTGGATGGCGGGGCGACACAATTTCAAATTCCTGTTTCAGGTGAGACACAGGTTTTCAATGATCGATGATGAAATTGATCCTGTGGGTATGTGGGATACAATATATTTTTAATGACCGGTGACAGGACATGATCCATGCTCTGCTTGTGTGCTGCTTGCAGAGGACATGCAAGTAGAGCAAGCCCATGGCAGGCCAGCAGCCCAACTCCGCCTCCCAGCTCCCACCACCAAGAAAAAAATCTCCATCTCCAAAGAGTTGGCCCGGAGCTGCGCTGTTCCCTTAACCCGCACGGCCCTTATGGAACATACGTATCTTCGTTTCTCTTTGTGGCCTCCCCTCTCCCCCCCCTCATACTCCTTCCCTTGCGGCCGTGCACCCTGACAGGCCTCACACCTCCCCCAGCCTAGAGATAGCATTCTGTCTCCAGGAGGATATCAAGCGGCGCTGTTCCCCTAACCCGCACGACCCTACTGAGACATTTTGTTATCCCTTGCCTCATCTCCCTGCCCCCCCCCCCCCCCCTCCCTGCTCCCCCTCCTCCCAATTCCCACCCCTCCCACCTCTTTCTCCTGGTACTCCTCTTCGCCCTCATTGCGGCTCTTATCCGTGAGGGTCAGCAGATAGACACCGACAAACACAATCTGCAGGGAGGGGGAGGAGCAAGGAGGGAAAGGGGGTGAAGGATCAGGAGGATGCAACAGGAAAGTACTTGTACATGGGTTTCCTTCACCGCCGGGAATCACCAAAAACACACACAGTCGAAATGGAGGCAGGGCACCATCCGGAAGGGAGGAGGGGTGGGAGATTTCAGGTCATAGAGGCCTCATGCATGGTCTGGCTTGCTTTTTGGAACGCCAGCCATAGGCCAGTCCAGGTTTGACTCTATTCAGGCTTTCAATGACACCTTGGATGTGACTGCGTAGCAAATGAAACCTGCATGAGGTCAGCAGTTGATCCGTCAGCAGTTGATAACTCACCGCCACCCCTAGCCCAAACATGGCGCCGCTGAGAGCTGTGAAGGTTTTGTACTCCTGAAGAGACAGAAGGAGGAGGAGGAGGGGCCAAGAGTGAGACAAAGCAAGGACAAGCGAGAGGCAACACAGGAAAAGCAGGAGGCGGAGGAGGAGGGGCCAGGAGTGAGATAAAGTGAGGACAAGCGAAAAGCAACACAGGAAAAGCAGGAGGAGGAGGAGCCAGGAGTGAGACAAAGTGAGGACAAGCGAAAAGCAACACAGGAAAAGCAGGAGGAGGAGGAGCCAGGAGTGAGACACAGAGATGACGGGCGAGAAGCAAAAGAGGAAGAGCAGGAGGAGGAGGAGGAGGAGGAGGAGCCAGGAGTGACACAAAGCGAGGACGGGTGAGAAGCAAGAGAGGAAGAGCAGGAGGAGGAGGAGCCAGGAGTGGGAAATAGCGAGGACGAGGATGCAGGGGCAACGATCAGGGGGCAAGAGGCAACAAGCAAGGAGAGAACAGCAGAGGGGGGCTAATTGTCCACATGCAAATGACCTCAATGATGAAGGGGAGGGATGTGCGCATGTGACTGTGTTTCATGACATATGGCGGGGGCAGTGGCGGATCCAGGGCTGATTCAGGCAGCAGGGGAAGCTCGTCCTGGGAAAGATGGGGCCGTGCAGGGAGCCCATAAATTCACACCCCGGTTCACACCTGGAAGTACAGCAGCCCCTCTATGATGGAGAACAGCGTCCAACAGATCTGCATCAGAGGTACGATGATCATAGCTGGGAACATACGCAGACTCTGGGGACGGGAGGGAGGGAGGCGGGGGGGAATAAAGGGTGGGGGGTGAGGGGAAGTGGTACGATGATTCTAGCTGGGAACATGCGCAGACTCTGGGGAGGGGAGGGAGGGAGTCAGAAGGAAAAAAAAGGTGGGGGGTGAGGGGAAGTGGTACGATGATACTAGCTGGGAACATACGCAGACCCTGGGGGAGTGAGAGGGAGGGAGGGAGGGTACAAATGAAGGGTGGGGGGTGAGGGGAAGTGGTACGATGATACTAGCTGGGAACATGCGCAGACCCTGGGGGAGTGAGAGGGAGGGAGGGTACAAATGAAGGGTGGGGGGTGAGCGGGGGCAGGGGGAGAGAAAGAAAGGATGGGGAGGGATGAGAGGGCACCCGGATCATGGCCAGGAACATAAGGGGCTGTGACTCTATGCGAGTGTATTTGGGGGCGTGGGAGGTTGAGGGGTTGGGGGGGGGGGGGGGGGGGCGAGTGTTTGGGGGCGTGGGAGGTTGAGGATGGCACGAGAGCCAAGGGTGCGCTGCAGCACATCAACATGTGCAAACACATGTTCTGTCAGCTGTACACAACATGTACTGCTCACCTTATTCAGTCGTGACACCCAGAAGAAAGCCGTGATGATGAAGCAGAGAAGAGTGACCCACGTGTACCAGTTACCAAACTGGTTGTCGCCCTGGAAAGAGTGACACAAGCACATTGGGTGATGAGCGCCATGCAGGTGTAGCAGATGCCAAGCTGACTGTCGCCCTAAAAGAGTGATGCGGCAAGGACCGAGGCTCCAAGAGTGTGATGATGGGTGGGTCATGATCAGGACCCAATCGACACACGTATATGATGTATCTAAAACCAAGGGCCCAGAGACCAACAACCCCCACATCTTATCTACCTACGTGGAATATAGTCCAACCCGACTCATCTGAACCCTACCCCCAACCCCCACCTCTCATCTACCTACGTGGAATATAGTCCACCCCAACTCATCTGAACCCAATCTGCCTTGTGTCCAGTAGTTGAGAAGCAGCCAAGCCCACAGCAGATCTGCATACGTGGGAGACGCCACTCAGCTGAACCCTACCCCCAAACCCAATATGTTTCTTTATCTTGCCTAGACAAGCAGCCAATATACTTATATATATCTTACAGCAAATGTCTTGAATAGAAGCACCGACAAGCTCTTGGAAAAGAGGACGCTCTGCGTTCCGATGAGCGCCGAGAAGATGGAGTAGGAGATGGGCAACAACTGACACCAAGCAGAATGCTGCAGATCCAACAGATTCCTACACAAGACCAGCAGGCAGGCAAAGCAGGCATGTTGATTTTAAATGCAGGCATCGCAGGTTGATGCAGGCTTCAATCAGCAGCAGCTGCAACCATGCAGAGTGTTCGATGCCCAACAGATTCCTACACAAGACCAGCAGGCAGGCAGGCAGGCAGGCAGGCAGGCGAATTGCTTTTAAATGCAAGCAACGCGGCAGGTATCTATCAGCAGCAGTAAACATAAAGAGTGTTCGAAGTCCAAAAGATTCCTACACATGACAAGCAGGCAGGCAGGCAGGCATATTGACTTTTAAATGCAGGCATCTTATATTTATCAGCAGCAGCCGCTGATATATACAGATGGCCCCAGATCCACAACCTTCCTGCAAATGAAAAAAAATATCAGCGGCCAAGTTAAGGGCAGGATCAGCAGGTGGCCCTTAAGCTAGGGTGCTGCGTACACCTCAGTCCCTCACCATGCACATGGAACCTATCAGTCCCTCACCATGCACATGGAACCTATCAGTCCCTCACCATGCACATGGAACCTATCAGTCCCTCACCATGCACATGGAACCTATCAGTCCCTCACCATGCACATGGAACCTATCAGTCCCTCACCATGCACATGGGACCTATCAGTCCCTCACCATGCACATGGAACATATCAGTCCCTCACCATGCACATGGAACCTATCAGTCCCTCACCATGCACATGGAACATATCAGTCCCTCACCATGCACATGGAACCTATCAGTCCCTCACCATGCACATGGAACCTATCAGTCCCTCACCATGCACATGGAACATATCAGTCCCTCACCATGCACATGGAACCTATCAGTCCCTCACCATGCACATGGAACATATCAGTCCCTCACCATGCACATGGAACATATCAGTCCCTCACCATGCACATGGAACCTATCAGTCCCTCACCATGCACATGGAACCTATCAGTCCCTCACCATGCACATGGAACCTATCAGTCCCTCACCATGCACATGGAACCTATCAGTCCCTCACCATGCACATGGAACATATCAGTCCCTCACCATGCACATGGAACATATCAGTCCCTCACCATGCACATGGAACCTATCAGTCCCTCACCATGCACATGGAACATATCAGTCCCTCACCATGCACATGGAACCTATCAGTCCCTCACCATGCACATGGAACATATCAGTCCCTCACCATGCACATGGAACCTATCAGTCCCTCACCATGCACATGGAACATATCAGTCCCTCACCATGCACATGGAACATATCAGTCCCTCACCATGCACATGGAACATATCAGTCCCTCACCATGCACATGGAACCTATCAGTCCCTCACCATGCACATGGAACATATCAGTCCCTCACCATGCACATGGAACCTATCAGTCCCTCACCATGCACATGGAACATATCAGTCCCTCACCATGCACATGGAACATATCAGTCCCTCACCATGCACATGGAACATATCAGTATTTGTGTGCATCAGACAATTACAGCAGGCCGCTGCATGAATTCAGCTGGGCCAATAAAAACCATAGACCCGCTTACGGCCTGATGCCCAACAGCTTCTGCACCATTCCCCCCTGACTGCAGGTCATGGGGTAGCTGAATTGTAGCAGAAGCACCCTAAAGACTGGACCCGATACCTGAAGCACCCTAAAGACTGGACCCGATACCCGAAGCACCCTAAGATAGTGGACCAGATACCCGTAGCCGTCAAGCCGTCAAGCCGTCATTTGGGGATCTGGTCCAGTATCTTAGGGTCCAGTATCTTAGGCTTGGAATAGATCGTCCAGCCGCCCCTCACCTGACTATTTTCTTCCCGTGCATGTACACCAGGTAGCAACCTATGGCCGTGAGGAACATGAGGACCAGGTAGATTATGTACGCCGGTCTGCAGTACACACAGGCAATACAGGCAATACAAGTGGTTATTGTTGCCAGTCTGCAGTGCACATGGACAATACATACAATCAGGTTATGTACACCGACTTGCAATACATGGGAAACATGCCATGATGAATTATAGCTTGCTGTACATTTTGGCAATACAAGTGGTGATTTACGGCAGCTTGCAATACACCCATATTTACTTGGTGGTGCTCTCATGCAGGTCCATACCTCCATACCCCTGTCACACTTTTACCCCCCACACCACTCACTCCTTATACAGGTCGATCAGTTCCTCCACCGTGTACTTGGTGGTGCTGTGGTCACCAAACAACACCAGCAGCATGCAGCCTCCAATGATGCATGCAGTGGCCAATAGGACCATCCAGGTGATCTACGACAGGGGAAGGGGCAGGTGAGGGGCAGGTGAAGGTGGGGTGAGATGAAGATGAAGGGGCAGGTCCAGGGACAGGGGAGATGAGCCCCCCCCCGGGTCACTTCAAATACAAGCAAGCCTATAACCTCGCTATGATGATACAAGCAGCGGCCAACAGGGAATCAACAACAGGTGAAGGGGCGGGGGAGTGGAGGGTGAGAGAGGGAAAATGTGATAAGAGACAGCAGCCACATCTTGATACAGGCAGTGGCGAACAGTAAACAGGAAATCTACAACAGGTGAAGGGGCGGGGGAGGGGAGGGTGAGAGAGGGAAAATGTGATAAGAGACAGCAGCCACATCTTGATACAGGCAGTGGCCAACAGTAAACAGGAAATCTACAACAGGTGAAGGGGCGGGGGAGGGGAGGGTGAGAGAGGGAAAATGTGATAAGAGACAGCAGCCACATCTTGATACAGGCAGTGGCCAACAGTAAACAGGAAATCTACAACAAGTGAAGGGGCGGGGGAGGGGAGGGTGAGAGAGGGAAAATGTGATAAGAGACAGCAGCCGCATCTCGCTGCCTGCCGTCTGAAATAGGGATGTGTCTGCTAACATGTAAACAAGCTTGTCTCAGCCTGCCTGCCCCCTCCTCTGTGTGCCTCCCCCCTTGGCTTGTATGCCCATGACCTTGACCTCTCTGCCCCCCTCTCCACCTGTCCCGTGATAGAAACAGACCTGCACCTATCTCCGACCCCTGCTGCCTACTAGCTAGCTAGCTAGCACCCCCCACCACCTCTGCTCTGTACCCACATTCCCTCCCCCCCTCCTCACACACACCCTCACCTTTTCCTTGAGGACAGTGGAAGCAAAAACCACATTGGCCACAAACTGGACTGCTCCCAATGCAGACAGCAGCGACTGCGCCGCAAAGGCTGCACATGAGAACACAAGCATGAGTATGAGCATCAGCATGACAGGCAACAGCACAATGTGCAGACAAAAGTGACGGTGCTGCAAAAATAGAAGCTTGAGGTAGAGAACAAGCACAAGCATGAGCACAAGCGTGAGCGCTAGAACGTGCGAGAGGGTGAATACATCATGATAATGAGTTATGTCCGGTGGCAATCTGCAGCCTCCAATCATGTGATCCCCCCCCTCACAGGACCAGGAGGCATCCTTTGAACCACATGTCCGGTGGCAATCTGCACCCTCCAATCATGTGATCCCCCCCCTCACAGGACCAGGAGGCATCCTTTGCACCACATGTCCGGTGGCAATCTGCAGCCTCCAATCATGTGATCCCCCCCCTCACAGGACCAGGAGGCATCCTTTGCACCACATGTCCGGTGGCAATCTGCAGCCCCCAATCATGTGATCCCTCCCCTCACAGGACCAGGAGGCATCCTTTGCACCACATGTCCGGTGGCAATCTGCAGCCTCCAATCGTGTGATCCCTCCCCTCACAGGACCAGGAGGCATTCTTTGCACCACATGTCCGGTGGCAATCTGCAGCCTCCAATCATGTGATCCCTCCCCTCACAGGACCAGGAGGCATTCTTTGCACCACATGTCCGGTGGCAATCTGCAGCCCCCAATCGTGTGATCCCTCCCCTCACAGGACCAGGAGGCATCCTTTGCACCACATGTCCGGTGGCAATCTGCAGCCTCCAATCATGTGATCCCTCCCCTCACAGGACCAGGAGGCATCCTTTGCACCACATGTCCGGTGGCAATCTGCAGCCCCCAATCATGTGATCCCTCCCCTCACAGGACCAGGAGGCATCCTTTGCACCACATGTCCGGTGGCAATCTGCAGCCTCCAATCATGTGATCCCCCCCCTCACAGGACCAGGAGGCATCCTTTGCACCACATGTCCGGTGGCAATCTGCAGCCTCCAATCATGTGATCCCTCCCCTCACAGGACCAGGAGGCATCCTTTGCACCACATGTCCGGTGGCAATCTGCAGCCTCCAATCATGTGATCCCTCCCCTCACAGGACCAGGAGGCATCCTTTGCACCACATGTCCGGTGACAATCTGCAGCCTCCAATCGTGTGATCCCCCCCTCACAGGACCAGGAGGCATCCTTTGCACCACATGTCCGGTGGCAATCTGCAGCCTCCAATCATGTGATCCCTCCCCTCAAAGGACCAGGAGGCATCCTTTGCACCACATGTCCGGTGACAATCTGCAGCCTCCAATCATGTGATCCCTCCCCTCACAGGACCAGGAGGCATCCTTTGCACCACATGTCCGGTGGCAATCTGCAGCCCCCAATCATGTGATCCCTCCCCTCAAAGGACCAGGAGGCATCCTTTGCACCACATGTCCGGTGGCAATCTGCAGCCTCCAATCATGTGATCCCTCCCCTCACAGGACCAGGAGGCATCCTTTGCACCACATGTCCGGTGGCAATCTGCAGCCCCCAATCATGTGATCCCTCCCCTCAAAGGACCAGGAGGCATCCTTTGCATCACATGTCCGGTGGCAATCTGCAGCCCCCAATCATGTGATCCCTCCCCTCAAAGGACCAGGAGGCATCCTTTGCACCACATGTCCGGTGACAATCTGCAGCCTCCAATCATGTGATCCCTCCCCTCACAGGACCAGGAGGCATCCTTTGCACCACATGTCCGGTGGCAATCTGCAGCCCCCAATCATGTGATCCCTCCCCTCAAAGGACCAGGAGGCATCCTTTGCACCACATGTCCGGTGGCAATCTGCAGCCTCCAATCATGTGATCCCTCCCCTCACAGGACCAGGAGGCATCCTTTGCACCACATGTCCGGTGGCAATCTGCAGCCTCCAATCATGTGATCCCTCCCCTCACAGGACCAGGAGGCATCCTTTGCACCACATGTCCGGTGGCAATCTGCAGCCTCCAATCATGTGATCCCTCCCCTCACAGGACCAGGAGGCATCCTTTGCACCACATGTCCGGTGGCAATCTGCAACCTCCAATCGTGTGATCCCTCCCCTCACAGGACCAGGAGGCATCCTTTGCACCACATGTCCGGTGGCAATCTGCAGCCTCCAATCGTGTGATCCCTCCCCTCACAGGACCAGGAGGCATCCTTTGCACCACATGTCCGGTGGCAATCTGCAGCCCCCAATCATGTGATCCCCCCCTCAAAGGACCAGGAGGCATCCTTTGCACCACATGTCCGGTGGCAATCTGCAGCCTCCAATCATGTGATCCCTCCCCTCACAGGACCAGGAGGCATCCTTTGCACCACATGTCCGGTGGCAATCTGCAGCCTCCAATCATGTGATCCCTCCCCTCACAGGACCAGGAGGCATCCTTTGCACCACATGTCCGGTGGCAATCTGCAGCCTCCAATCATGTGATCCCTCCCCTCACAGGACCAGGAGGCATCCTTTGCACCACATGTCCGGTGGCAATCTGCAGCCTCCAATCATGTGATCCCTCCCCTCACAGGACCAGGAGGCATCCTTTGCACCACATGTCCGGTGGCAATCTGCAGCCTCCAATCATGTGATCCCTCCCCTCACAGGACCAGGAGGCATCCTTTGCACCACATGTCCGGTGGCAATCTGCAGCCTCCAATCATGTGATCCCTCCCCTCACAGGACCAGGAGGCATCCTTTGCACCACATGTCCGGTGGCAATCTGCAGCCCCCAATCATGTGATCCCTCCCCTCACAGGACCAGGAGGCATCCTTTGCACCACATGTCCGGTAACAATCTGCAGCCTCCAATCGTGTGATCCCTCCCCTCACAGGACCAGGAGGCATTCTTTGCACCACATGTCCGGTGGCAATCTGCAGCCTCCAATCATGTGATCCCTCCCCTCACAGGACCAGGAGGCATCCTTTGCACCACATGTCCGGTGGCAATCTGCAGCCCCCAATCATGTGATCCCCCCCTCACAGGACCAGGAGGCATCCTTTGCACCACATGTCCGGTGGCAATCTGCAGCCTCCAATCATGTGATCCCTCCCCTCACAGGACCAGGAGGCATCCTTTGCACCACATGTCCGGTGGCAATCTGCAGCCTCCAATCGTGTGATCCCCCCCCTCACAGGACCAGGAGGCATCCTTTGCACCACATGTCCGGTGGCAATCTGCAGCCTCCAATCATGTGATCCCTCCCCTCACAGGACCAGGAGGCATCCTTTGCACCACATGTCCGGTGGCAATCTGCAGCCTCTAATCATGTGATCCCTCCCCTCACAGGACCAGGAGGCATCCTTTGCACCACATGTCCGGTGGCAATCTGCAGCCTCCAATCGTGTGATCCCTCCCCTCACAGGACCAGGAGGCATCCTTTGCACCACATGTCCGGTGGCAATCTGCAGCCTCCAATCATGTGATCCCTCCCCTCACAGGACCAGGAGGCATCCTTTGCACCACATGTCCGGTGGCAATCTGCAGCCTCCAATCATGTGATCCCTCCCCTCACAGGACCAGGAGGCATCCTTTGCACCACATGTCCGGTGGCAATCTGCAGCCTCCAATCATGTGATCCCTCCCCTCACAGGACCAGGAGGCATCCTTTGCACCACATGTCCGGTGGCAATCTGCAGCCTCCAATCGTGTGATCCCCCCCCTCACAGGACCAGGAGGCATCCTTTGCACCACATGTCCGGTGGCAATCTGCAGCCCCCAATCATGTGATCCCTCCCCTCACAGGACCAGGAGGCATCCTTTGCACCACATGTCCGGTGGCAATCTGCAGCCTCCAATCATGTAATCCCCCCCCTCACAGGACCAGGAGGCATCCTTTGCACCACATGTCCGGTGGCAATCTGCAGCCTCCAATCATGTGATCCCTCCCCTAACAGGACCAGGAGGCATCCTTTGCACCACATGTCCGGTGGCAATCTGCAGCCTCCAATCGTGTGATCCCTCCCCTCACAGGACCAGGAGGCATCCTTTGCACCACATGTCCGGTGGCAATCTGCAGCCTCCAATCATGTGATCCCTCCCCTCACAGGACCAGGAGGCATCCTTTGCACCACATGTCCGGTGGCAATCTGCAGCCTCCAATCATGTGATCCCTCCCCTCACAGGACCAGGAGGCATCCTTTGCACCACATGTCCGGTGGCAATCTGCAGCCTCCAATCATGTGATCCCTCCCCTCACAGGACCAGGAGGCATCCTTTGCACCACATGTCCGGTGGCAATCTGCAGCCTCCAATCGTGTGATCCCTCCCCTCACAGGACCAGGAGGCATCCTTTGCATCACATGTCCGGTGACAATCTGCAGCCTCCAATCGTGTGATCCCCCCCTCAAAGGACCAGGAGGCATCCTTTGCACCACATGTCCGGTGGCAATCTGCAGCCCCCAATCGTGTGATCCCCCCCCTCACAGGACCAGGAGGCATCCTTTGCACCACATGTCCGGTGGCAATCTGCAGCCCCCAATCATGTGATCCCTCCCCTCACAGGACCAGGAGGCATCCTTTGCACCACATGTCCGGTGGCAATCTGCAACCTCCAATCATGTGATCCCTCCCCTCACAGGACCAGGAGGCATCCTTTGCACCACATGTCCGGTGGCAATCTGCAGCCTCCAATCATGTGATCCCTCCCCTCACAGGACCAGGAGGCATCCTTTGCACCACATGTCCGGTGGCAATCTGCAGCCTCCAATCGTGTGATCCCCCCCCTCACAGGACCAGGAGGCATCCTTTGCACCACATGTCCGGTGGCAATCTGCAGCCTCCAATCATGTGATCCCCCCCCTCACAGGACCAGGAGGCATCCTTTGCACCACATGTCCGGTGGCAATCTGCAGCCTCCAATCATGTGATCCCCCCCCTCACAGGACCAGGAGGCATCCTTTGCACCACATGTCCGGTGGCAATCTGCAGCCTCCAATCATGTGATCCCTCCCCTCACAGGACCAGGAGGCATCCTTTGCACCACATGTCCAGTGGCAATCTGCAGCCTCCAATCGTGTGATCCCTCCCCTCACAGGACCAGGAGGCATCCTTTGCACCACATGTCCGGTGGCAATCTGCAGCCTCCAATCATGTGATCCCTCCCCTCACAGGACCAGGAGGCATCCTTTGCATCACATGTCCGGTGACAATCTGCAGCCTCCAATCGTGTGATCCCTCCCCTCACAGGACCAGGAGGCATCCTTTGCACCACATGTCCGGTGGCAATCTGCAGCCTCCAATCGTGTGATCCCTCCCCTCACAGGACCAGGAGGCATCCTTTGCACCACATGTCCGGTGGCAATCTGCAGCCTCCAATCGTGTGATCCCTCCCCTCACAGGACCAGGAGGCATCCTTTGCACCACATGTCCGGTGGCAATCTGCAGCCCCCAATCATGTGATCCCCCCCTCAAAGGACCAGGAGGCATCCTTTGCACCACATGTCCGGTGGCAATCTGCAGCCCCCAATCATGTGATCCCTCCCCTCACAGGACCAGGAGGCATCCTTTGCACCACATGTCCGGTGGCAATCTGCAGCCTCCAATCATGTGATCCCTCCCCTCACAGGACCAGGAGGCATCCTTTGCACCACATGTCCGGTGGCAATCTGCAGCCTCCAATCATGTGATCCCTCCCCTCACAGGACCAGGAGGCATCCTTTGCACCACATGTCCGGTGGCAATCTGCAGCCCCCAATCATGTGATCCCTCCCCTCACAGGACCAGGAGGCATCCTTTGCACCACATGTCCGGTGGCAATCTGCAGCCTCCAATCGTGTGATCCCTCCCCTCACAGGACCAGGAGGCATCCTTTGCACCACATGTCCGGTGGCAATCTGCAGCCTCTAATCATGTGATCCCCCCCCTCACAGGACCAGGAGGCATCCTTTGCACCACATGTCCGGTGGCAATCTGCAGCCCCCAATCATGTGATCCCTCCCCTCACAGGACCAGGAGGCATCCTTTGCACCACATGTCCGGTGGCAATCTGCAGCCTCCAATCATGTAATCCCCCCCCTCACAGGACCAGGAGGCATCCTTTGCACCACATGTCCGGTGGCAATCTGCAGCCTCCAATCATGTGATCCCTCCCCTAACAGGACCAGGAGGCATCCTTTGCACCACATGTCCGGTGGCAATCTGCAGCCTCCAATCGTGTGATCCCTCCCCTCACAGGACCAGGAGGCATCCTTTGCACCACATGTCCGGTGGCAATCTGCAGCCTCCAATCGTGTGATCCCTCCCCTCACAGGACCAGGAGGCATCCTTTGCACCACATGTCCGGTGGCAATCTGCAGCCTCCAATCGTGTGATCCCTCCCCTCACAGGACCAGGAGGCATCCTTTGCATCACATGTCCGGTGACAATCTGCAGCCTCCAATCGTGTGATCCCCCCCTCAAAGGACCAGGAGGCATCCTTTGCACCACATGTCCGGTGGCAATCTGCAGCCCCCAATCGTGTGATCCCCCCCCTCACAGGACCAGGAGGCATCCTTTGCACCACATGTCCGGTGGCAATCTGCAGCCCCCAATCATGTGATCCCTCCCCTCACAGGACCAGGAGGCATCCTTTGCACCACATGTCCGGTGGCAATCTGCAACCTCCAATCATGTGATCCCTCCCCTCACAGGACCAGGAGGCATCCTTTGCACCACATGTCCGGTGGCAATCTGCAGCCTCCAATCATGTGATCCCTCCCCTCACAGGACCAGGAGGCATCCTTTGCATCACATGTCCGGTGACAATCTGCAGCCTCCAATCGTGTGATCCCTCCCCTCAAAGGACCAGGAGGCATCCTTTGCACCACATGTCCGGTGGCAATCTGCAGCCTCCAATCATGTGATCCCTCCCCTCACAGGACCAGGAGGCATCCTTTGCATCACATGTCCGGTGACAATCTGCAGCCTCCAATCGTGTGATCCCTCCCCTCAAAGGACCAGGAGGCATCCTTTGCACCACATGTCCGGTGGCAATCTGCAGCCTCCAATCATGTGATCCCTCCCCTCAAAGGACCAGGAGGCATCCTTTGCACCACATGTCCGGTGGCAATCTGCAGCCTCCAATCATGTGATCCCTCCCCTCACAGGACCAGGAGGCATCCTTTGCATCACATGTCCGGTGGCAATCTGCAGCCTCCAATCATGTAATCCCCCCCCTCACAGGACCAGGAGGCATCCTTTGCACCACATGTCCGGTGACAATCTGCAGCCTCCAATCGTGTGATCCCTCCCCTCAAAGGACCAGGAGGCATCCTTTGCACCACATGTCCGGTGGCAATCTGCAGCCTCCAATCGTGTGATCCCTCCCCTCACAGGACCAGGAGGCATCCTTTGCACCACATGTCCGGTGGCAATCTGCAGCCTCCAATCGTGTGATCCCTCCCCTCACAGGACCAGGAGGCATCCTTTGCACCACATGTCCGGTGGCAATCTGCAGCCCCCAATCATGTGATCCCCCCCTCAAAGGACCAGGAGGCATCCTTTGCACCACATGTCCGGTGGCAATCTGCAGCCCCCAATCATGTGATCCCTCCCCTCACAGGACCAGGAGGCATCCTTTGCACCACATGTCCGGTGGCAATCTGCAGCCTCCAATCATGTGATCCCTCCCCTCACAGGACCAGGAGGCATCCTTTGCACCACATGTCCGGTGGCAATCTGCAGCCTCCAATCGTGTGATCCCTCCCCTCACAGGACCAGGAGGCATCCTTTGCACCACATGTCCGGTGGCAATCTGCAGCCCCCAATCATGTGATCCCTCCCCTCACAGGACCAGGAGGCATCCTTTGCACCACATGTCCGGTGGCAATCTGCAGCCCCCAATCATGTGATCCCTCCCCTCACAGGACCAGGAGGTATCCTTTGCACCACATGTCCGGTGGCAATCTGCAGCCTCCAATCATGTGATCCCTCCCCTCACAGGACCAGGAGGCATCCTTTGCACCACATGTCCGGTGGCAATCTGCAGCCTCTAATCATGTGATCCCTCCCCTCACAGGACCAGGAGGCATCCTTTGCACCACATGTCCGGTGGCAATCTGCAGCCCCCAATCATGTGATCCCCCCCCTCACAGGACCAGGAGGCATCCTTTGCACCACATGTCCGGTGGCAATCTGCAGCCCCCAATCATGTGATCCCTCCCCTCACAGGACCAGGAGGCATCCTTTGCACCACATGTCCGGTGGCAATCTGCAGCCTCCAATCATGTGATCCCCCCCTCAAAGGACCAGGAGGCATCCTTTGCACCACATGTCCGGTGGCAATCTGCAGCCTCCAATCATGTGATCCCTCCCCTCACAGGACCAGGAGGCATCCTTTGCACCACATGTCCGGTGGCAATCTGCAGCCTCCAATCATGTGATCCCTCCCCTCACAGGACCAGGAGGCATCCTTTGCACCACATGTCCGGTGGCAATCTGCAGCCCCCAATCGTGTGATCCCTCCCCTCACAGGACCAGGAGGCATCCTTTGCACCACATGTCCGGTGGCAATCTGCAGCCTCCAATCATGTGATCCCTCCCCTCACAGGACCAGGAGGCATCCTTTGCACCACATGTCCGGTGGCAATCTGCAGCCCCCAATCGTGTGATCCCTCCCCTCACAGGACCAGGAGGCATCCTTTGCACCACATGTCCGGTGGCAATCTGCAGCCTCCAATCGTGTGATCCCTCCCCTCACAGGACCAGGAGGCATCCTTTGCACCACATGTCCGGTGGCAATCTGCAGCCCCCAATCGTGTGATCCCTCCCCTCACAGGACCAGGAGGCATCCTTTGCACCACATGTCCGGTGGCAATCTGCAGCCTCCAATCGTGTGATCCCTCCCCTCACAGGACCAGGAGGCATCCTTTGCACCACATGTCCGGTGGCAATCTGCAGCCTCCAATCATGTGATCCCTCCCCTCACAGGACCAGGAGGCATCCTTTGCACCACATGTCCGGTGGCAATCTGCAGCCTCCAATCGTGTGATCCCTCCCCTCACAGGACCAGGAGGCATTCTTTGCACCACATGTCCGGTGGCAATCTGCAACCTCCAATCATGTGATCCCTCCCCTCACAGGACCAGGAGGCATCCTTTGCACCACATGTCCGGTGGCAATCTGCAGCCTCCAATCATGTGATCCCTCCCCTCACAGGACCAGGAGGCATCCTTTGCATCACATGTCCGGTGACAATCTGCAGCCTCCAATCGTGTGATCCCTCCCCTCAAAGGACCAGGAGGCATCCTTTGCACCACATGTCCGGTGGCAATCTGCAGCCTCCAATCATGTGATCCCTCCCCTCACAGGACCAGGAGGCATCCTTTGCACCACATGTCCGGTGGCAATCTGCAGCCTCCAATCATGTGATCCCTCCCCTCACAGGACCAGGAGGCATCCTTTGCACCACATGTCCGGTGGCAATCTGCAGCCTCCAATCATGTGATCCCTCCCCTCACAGGACCAGGAGGCATCCTTTGCACCACATGTCCGGTGGCAATCTGCAGCCTCCAATCATGTGATCCCTCCCCTCACAGGACCAGGAGGCATCCTTTGCACCACATGTCCGGTGGCAATCTGCAGCCTCCAATCATGTGATCCCTCCCCTCACAGGACCAGGAGGCATCCTTTGCATCACATGTCCGGTGACAATCTGCAGCCTCCAATCGTGTGATCCCTCCCCTCAAAGGACCAGGAGGCATCCTTTGCACCACATGTCCGGTGGCAATCTGCAGCCTCCAATCATGTGATCCCTCCCCTCAAAGGACCAGGAGGCATCCTTTGCACCACATGTCCGGTGGCAATCTGCAGCCTCCAATCATGTGATCCCTCCCCTCACAGGACCAGGAGGCATCCTTTGCATCACATGTCCGGTGGCAATCTGCAGCCTCCAATCATGTAATCCCCCCCTCAAAGGACCAGGAGGCATCCTTTGCACCACATGTCCGGTGGCAATCTGCAGCCTCCAATCGTGTGATCCCTCCCCTCACAGGACCAGGAGGCATCCTTTGCACCACATGTCCGGTGGCAATCTGCAGCCTCCAATCATGTGATCCCTCCCCTCACAGGACCAGGAGGCATCCTTTGCATCACATGTCCGGTGACAATCTGCAGCCTCCAATCGTGTGATCCCTCCCCTCAAAGGACCAGGAGGCATCCTTTGCACCACATGTCCGGTGGCAATCTGCAGCCTCCAATCGTGTGATCCCTCCCCTCACAGGACCAGGAGGCATCCTTTGCACCACATGTCCGGTGGCAATCTGCAGCCTCCAATCGTGTGATCCCTCCCCTCACAGGACCAGGAGGCATCCTTTGCACCACATGTCCGGTGGCAATCTGCAGCCCCCAATCATGTGATCCCCCCCTCAAAGGACCAGGAGGCATCCTTTGCACCACATGTCCGGTGGCAATCTGCAGCCCCCAATCATGTGATCCCTCCCCTCACAGGACCAGGAGGCATCCTTTGCACCACATGTCCGGTGGCAATCTGCAGCCTCCAATCGTGTGATCCCCCCCCTCACAGGACCAGGAGGCATCCTTTGCACCACATGTCCGGTGGCAATCTGCAGCCTCCAATCGTGTGATCCCCCCCCTCACAGGACCAGGAGGCATCCTTTGCACCACATGTCCGGTGGCAATCTGCAGCTCCCAATCATGTGATCCCTCCCCTCACAGGACCAGGAGGCATCCTTTGCACCACATGTCCGGTGGCAATCTGCAGCCTCCAATCGTGTGATCCCTCCCCTCACAGGACCAGGAGGCATCCTTTGCACCACATGTCCGGTGGCAATCTGCAGCCTCCAATCATGTGATCCCTCCCCTCACAGGACCAGGAGGCATCCTTTGCACCACATGTCCGGTGGCAATCTGCAGCCTCCAATCATGTGATCCCTCCCCTCACAGGACCAGGAGGCATCCTTTGCACCACATGTCCGGTGGCAATCTGCAGCCTCCAATCATGTGATCCCTCCCCTCACAGGACCAGGAGGCATCCTTTGCACCACATGTCCGGTGGCAATCTGCAGCCTCTAATCATGTGATCCCTCCCCTCACAGGACCAGGAGGCATCCTTTGCACCACATGTCCGGTGGCAATCTGCAGCCCCCAATCATGTGATCCCCCCCCTCACAGGACCAGGAGGCATCCTTTGCACCACATGTCCGGTGGCAATCTGCAGCCCCCAATCATGTGATCCCTCCCCTCACAGGACCAGGAGGCATCCTTTGCACCACATGTCCGGTGGCAATCTGCAGCCTCCAATCATGTGATCCCCCCCTCAAAGGACCAGGAGGCATCCTTTGCACCACATGTCCGGTGGCAATCTGCAGCCTCCAATCATGTGATCCCTCCCCTCACAGGACCAGGAGGCATCCTTTGCACCACATGTCCGGTGGCAATCTGCAGCCTCCAATCATGTGATCCCCCCCCTCACAGGACCAGGAGGCATCCTTTGCACCACATGTCCGGTGGCAATCTGCAGCCTCCAATCATGTGATCCCCCCCTCAAAGGACCAGGAGGCATCCTTTGCACCACATGTCCGGTGGCAATCTGCAGCCTCCAATCATGTGATCCCTCCCCTCACAGGACCAGGAGGCATCCTTTGCACCACATGTCCGGTGGCAATCTGCAGCCTCCAATCATGTGATCCCTCCCCTCACAGGACCAGGAGGCATCCTTTGCACCACATGTCCGGTGGCAATCTGCAGCCCCCAATCGTGTGATCCCTCCCCTCACAGGACCAGGAGGCATCCTTTGCACCACATGTCCGGTGGCAATCTGCAGCCTCCAATCATGTGATCCCTCCCCTCACAGGACCAGGAGGCATCCTTTGCACCACATGTCCGGTGGCAATCTGCAGCCCCCAATCGTGTGATCCCTCCCCTCACAGGACCAGGAGGCATCCTTTGCACCACATGTCCGGTGGCAATCTGCAGCCTCCAATCATGTGATCCCTCCCCTCACAGGACCAGGAGGCATCCTTTGCACCACATGTCCGGTGGCAATCTGCAGCCTCCAATCGTGTGATCCCTCCCCTCACAGGACCAGGAGGCATTCTTTGCACCACATGTCCGGTGGCAATCTGCAGCCCCCAATCGTGTGATCCCCCCCTCACAGGACCAGGAGGCATCCTTTGCACCACATGTCCGGTGGCAATCTGCAGCCTCCAATCGTGTGATCCCTCCCCTCACAGGACCAGGAGGCATCCTTTGCACCACATGTCCGGTGACAATCTGCAGCCTCCAATCATGTGATCCCCCCCCTCACAGGACCAGGAGGCATCCTTTGCACCACATGTCCGGTGACAATCTGCAGCCCCCAATCATGTGATCCCCCCCCTCACAGGACCAGGAGGCATCCTTTGCACCACATGTCCGGTGACAATCTGCAGCCTCCAATCATGTGATCCCCCCCCTCACAGGACCAGGAGGCATCCTTTGCACCACATGTCCGGTGGCAATCTGCAGCCTCCAATCATGTGATCCCTCCCCTCACAGGACCAGGAGGCATCCTTTGCACCACATGTCCGGTGGCAATCTGCAGCCCCCAATCGTGTGATCCCTCCCCTCACAGGACCAGGAGGCATCCTTTGCACCACATGTCCGGTGGCAATCTGCAGCCTCCAATCGTGTGATCCCTCCCCTCACAGGACCAGGAGGCATCCTTTGCATCACATGTCCGGTGGCAATCTGCAGCCTCCAATCATGTGATCCCTCCCCTCACAGGACCAGGAGGCATCCTTTGCATCACATGTCCGGTGGCAATCTGCAGCCTCCAATCATGTGATCCCTCCCCTCACAGGACCAGGAGGCATCCTTTGCACCACATGTCCGGTGGCAATCTGCAGCCTCCAATCATGTGATCCCTCCCCTCACAGGACCAGGAGGCATCCTTTGCATCACATGTCCGGTGGCAATCTGCAGCCCCCAATCATGTGATCCCCCCCCTCACAGGACCAGGAGGCATCCTTTGCACCACATGTCCGGTGGCAATCTGCAGCCTCCAATCGTGTGATCCCTCCCCTCACAGGACCAGGAGGCATCCTTTGCACCACATGTCCGGTGGCAATCTGCAGCCTCCAATCATGTGATCCCTCCCCTCACAGGACCAGGAGGCATCCTTTGCACCACATGTCCGGTGGCAATCTGCAGCCTCCAATCGTGTGATCCCCCCCCTCACAGGACCAGGAGGCATCCTTTGCACCACATGTCCGGTGGCAATCTGCAGCCTCCAATCATGTGATCCCTCCCCTCACAGGACCAGGAGGCATCCTTTGCACCACATGTCCGGTGGCAATCTGCAGCCCCCAATCATGTGATCCCTCCCCTCACAGGACCAGGAGGCATCCTTTGCACCACATGTCCGGTGGCAATCTGCAGCCTCCAATCGTGTGATCCCTCCCCTCACAGGACCAGGAGGCATCCTTTGCACCACATGTCCGGTGGCAATCTGCAGCCTCCAATCGTGTGATCCCTCCCCTCACAGGACCAGGAGGCATTCTTTGCACCACATGTCCGGTGGCAATCTGCAGCCTCCAATCGTGTGATCCCTCCCCTCACAGGACCAGGAGGCATCCTTTGCACCACATGTCCGGTGGCAATCTGCAGCCTCCAATCGTGTGATCCCTCCCCTCACAGGACCAGGAGGCATCCTTTGCATCACATGTCCGGTGGCAATCTGCAGCCCCCAATCATGTGATCCCTCCCCTCACAGGACCAGGAGGCATCCTTTGCACCACATGTCCGGTGGCAATCTGCAGCCCCCAATCGTGTGATCCCTCCCCTCACAGGACCAGAAGGCATCCTTTGCACCACATGTCCGGTGGCAATCTGCAGCCCCCAATCATGTGATCCCTCCCCTCACAGGACCAGGAGGCATCCTTTGCACCACATGTCCGGTGGCAATCTGCAGCCTCCAATCGTGTGATCCCCCCCCTCACAGGACCAGGAGGCATCCTTTGCACCACATGTCCGGTGGCAATCTGCAGCCTCCAATCATGTGATCCCTCCCCTCACAGGACCAGGAGGCATCCTTTGCATCACATGTCCGGTGGCAATCTGCAGCCCCCAATCATGTGATCCCTCCCCTCACAGGACCAGGAGGCATCCTTTGCACCACATGTCCGGTGGCAATCTGCAGCCTCCAATCGTGTGATCCCCCCCCTCACAGGACCAGGAGGCATCCTTTGCACCACATGTCCGGTGGCAATCTGCAGCCCCCAATCATGTGATCCCTCCCCTCACAGGACCAGGAGGCATCCTTTGCACCACATGTCCGGTGGCAATCTGCAGCCTCCAATCGTGTGATCCCCCCCCTCACAGGACCAGGAGGCATCCTTTGCACCACATGTCCGGTGGCAATCTGCAGCCTCCAATCATGTGATCCCTCCCCTCACAGGACCAGGAGGCATCCTTTGCATCACATGTCCGGTGGCAATCTGCAGCCCCCAATCATGTGATCCCTCCCCTCACAGGACCAGGAGGCATCCTTTGCATCACATGTCCGGTGGCAATCTGCAGCCTCCAATCGTGTGATCCCTCCCCTCACAGGACCAGGAGGCATCCTTTGCACCACATGTCCGGTGGCAATCTGCAGCCCCCAATCATGTGATCCCTCCCCTCACAGGACCAGGAGGCATCCTTTGCACCACATGTCCGGTGGCAATCTGCAGCCTCCAATCGTGTGATCCCTCCCCTCACAGGACCAGGAGGCATCCTTTGCACCACATGTCCGGTGGCAATCTGCAGCCCCCAATCGTGTGATCCCTCCCCTCACAGGACCAGGAGGCATCCTTTGCACCACATGTCCGGTGGCAATCTGCAGCCCCCAATCATGTGATCCCCCCCCTCACAGGACCAGGAGGCATCCTTTGCACCACATGTCCGGTGGCAATCTGCAGCCTCCAATCGTGTGATCCCTCCCCTCACAGGACCAGGAGGCATCCTTTGCACCACATGTCCGGTGGCAATCTGCAGCCTCCAATCATGTGATCCCTCCCCTCACAGGACCAGGAGGCATCCTTTGCACCACATGTCCGGTGGCAATCTGCAGCCTCCAATCGTGTGATCCCCCCCCTCACAGGACCAGGAGGCATCCTTTGCACCACATGTCCGGTGGCAATCCGCAGCCTCCAATCATGTGATCCCTCCCCTCACAGGACCAGGAGGCATCCTTTGCACCACATGTCCGGTGGCAATCTGCAGCCTCCAATCGTGTGATCCCTCCCCTCACAGGACCAGGAGGCATCCTTTGCACCACATGTCCGGTGGCAATCTGCAGCCTCCAATCATGTGATCCCTCCCCTCACAGGACCAGGAGGCATCCTTTGCACCACATGTCCGGTGGCAATCTGCAGCCTCCAATCGTGTGATCCCCCCCCTCACAGGACCAGGAGGCATCCTTTGCACCACATGTCCGGTGGCAATCCGCAGCCTCCAATCATGTGATCCCTCCCCTCACAGGACCAGGAGGCATCCTTTGCACCACATGTCCGGTGGCAATCTGCAGCCCCCAATCATGTGATCCCTCCCCTCACAGGACCAGGAGGCATCCTTTGCACCACATGTCCGGTGGCAATCCGCAGCCTCCAATCATGTGATCCCTCCCCTCACAGGACCAGGAGGCATCCTTTGCACCACATGTCCGGTGGCAATCTGCAGCCTCCAATCATGTGATCCCTCCCCTCACAGGACCAGGAGGCATCCTTTGCACCACATGTCCGGTGGCAATCTGCAGCCCCCAATCATGTGATCCCTCCCCTCACAGGACCAGGAGGCATCCTTTGCACCACATGTCCGGTGGCAATCTGCAGCCCCCAATCGTGTGATCCCCCCCCTCACAGGACCAGGAGGCATCCTTTGCACCACATGTCCGGTGGCAATCTGCAGCCTCCAATCGTGTGATCCCTCCCCTCACAGGACCAGGAGGCATCCTTTGCACCACATGTCCGGTGGCAATCTGCAGCCTCCAATCGTGTGATCCCCCCCCTCACAGGACCAGGAGGCATCCTTTGCACCACATGTCCGGTGGCAATCTGCAGCCTCCAATCGTGTGATCCCTCCCCTCACAGGACCAGGAGGCATCCTTTGCACCACATGTCCGGTGGCAATCTGCAGCCCCCAATCATGTGATCCCTCCCCTCACAGGACCAGGAGGCATCCTTTGCACCACATGTCCGGTGGCAATCTGCAGCCCCCAATCATGTGATCCCCCCCCTCACAGGACCAGGAGGCATCCTTTGCACCACATGTCCGGTGGCAATCTGCAGCCCCCAATCATGTGATCCCCCCCCTCACAGGACCAGGAGGCATCCTTTGCACCACATGTATACTGGAGTTTTCAGCAAAGGAGCATATCGGAAAGACCATGCGTGTGATCAAAGATTTGCTGACCTCTCCCATCCCCCCCCTCATTGGTCAGGGGTCATCCCTTCCACCAAATCTTGGCAGCACAACATGGCTGAACCTGTGCCATACCAAAACGCATCGTGCTATCTTGGGAGATCAATCCGGCTAAACGTGTGATGTATCAAGCTGTATCGTGCTACCTTACACCACATCCACACAGATCTCCTCCTCCCACCCGCCCAAAAACGACGCATCCGTCCACTCACCATAGGATGCAAAGCTGGCGAGGGTGCCGACAACAAACACATCCCCCACACCACATCCACACCACATCCACACCAATATCCACACTAATATCCGTCCACTCACCATAGGATGCAAAGCTGGCGAGGGTGCCGACAATAAACACAAAGATACCAATCTGCCAGCTGGGGAACTTCCTGCAGAAAGGGATCAAGGGTGCAGGGTGAAGGGTCAGGGTTTAGGGCCAGGGTTTAAGGTCAGGGTTTAAGGCCAGGGTTACAGATTTATGGTCTTCAGTGGAGGCAGAGAGTGCCGATGAACTATTTGGCGATGCTTATCAGCCAGCTGATCTGCTGGGGCCTGGGGGTCCCCCCGTCCATGTGGGGTAAGGGTGAAGGGTCTTAGCAGATGGAGCCGACAATGCCAATTGAAAATTACGATCGACTGGGGGACGTAATGCAGAGGGCAGGCACTATCAGGGGGAGACAGGTCAGGTGTAGAGCAGTGCTTTTGTTTCCCGGCTACGAGTCCACCTTCGACGGGCCGCTCCGCGGCGGCCAAAGGCCCGATTATGCCCAAGCCTGGACCGGCCTGCAACTGGTGGCTAGGGCAGGAAGGCTGGCCACAAATGTGGCTTCCGGCCAGCGGCCTGAGTGTAGCTGACATGTAGCTTAATCACGAGAGAAACAAACTGGTGTAGAGTAGTAGTCAGTAGGGCAGTGGGCCTCTCAGTGGAGCATGAATGCTGGAGGGCAGCACCAATAGTGTGGGAGCGTCCACTATTGAGGTCATTCAAGGACAGGCGGGCGTATGCTTGTTCTAGCATTCCTGCATCTGAGGGCAAGACAGCGGCTTGCTGGCAATACCCCCCAATCGTGCAATCACCGCCCTTTCCCTAATGCCCATTGATGGCCCTGTCTCCCCTGTCCCTCACTGCCCTTTCATCTGGTGCCTCACATCCCTTATCGATCCCGCTGCCAAGGATGAGGTATCTGAGGGAAAGACAGAGGCTTGCTGGCAATACCCCCCAATCGTGCAATCACTGTCATTTCCCTATTGCCCATTGATGGCCCTGTCTCCCCTGTCCCTCACTGCCCATTCATCTGGTGCCTCACATCCCTTATTGATCCCCCTGCCAAGGATGAGGTATCTGAGGGAAAGACAGAGGCTTGCTGGCAATACCCCCCAATCGTACAGTCAAACAATAGCATTGCCCTGCTGCCTCTCTATGGCTGTTGTTCCCATGTCCCTTGTTGCCCCAAACACGCAAACAATCCTATGTTTCCCCTTCATTGCCGCGGCCTCAAAAGGACGCACTATAGGTCTTTCCCCCCCTCCGTCCTTACTCTCACACACTAGGTCAGCACTAGCAGCTGCCCCCCCCCCCCCCCCTCCATCCTCCCCACCCTCCTCCTCCTCATGCAAGGGAAGGCTTTCCCTCCTTTGCCCCCAGACTCATGATGAACTAGCCCCCCCCCCCCATGGCGTGCAATGGGAGACTTCCCCCTCCTGCCCTGAGACTCACACGATAGAGGGCTTCTCCCCCTCCGGCAAATCCAGCTCGGCACGCTTATTGTGACCCAGCTTCATAACATTCTGCAAAGCAAATGAAAAGGGGGAAGAACCGCAAGCCACCGTAATCAATTACGATGTGTCTTTTCTCTCACGGTAACGGCGCGGATGTGGCTTTGGTCCAGGCCGAGCTGTTTCCCTAACTCTCCCGCCCCCCACAGGGCGTAGCTTTCTTTATTTATGTACAAGGGGTGTGTCACGAGCAGGATGGACACCAGAGGCAGGGGTGTGAACAACGGGTGTGAACAACGGGTGTGACAACGGGTGTGAACAACGGGTGTGAACAACGCGTGTTTTGAGACAAAGCTTTATCACACGCTACAGAATCAGAGTGTGAAGGGCGTGACGAGGATGATGGGCACCAGAGGCATGTGCTCACACTTGTTATGCCTCAAGCCACAAAGTCTCGTCGCCTGATTCACAATCTGCAGAACTGAAGGTGATGATGACCACAGTGCCCATGTTCAGTAAATTGGCAGATCGAAACACCCACCCCTGGTCACAGATCCCCCAAAGTGACATCCAACAAGGCAAGAACACGGTAGCGGTACGGGTGTGGCTTCGGCCCAAGCTGCGCTGTTCCCTTAACCCGCACGCCCCTAGGGGGCGCAGTTTCTTCCTTTCTTCCTATCCCCACCTGCCTCAGGTCTCACACGGCTCTCCCCAGGTCTCACACGGCTCTTTCCCTCCCCCCCCCTGTGGGCCTTCAGCCTTCAATACCCCCAAACCCTAGGCAATAAGACACGAGTCCCAACCCTGAACCCTGAACCACAGGCCCCCATTCCCCCATGTAGTGGAAAGGT
This sequence comes from Limnomonas spitsbergensis, assembly GCA_037349105.1. Taxonomy (NCBI): domain Eukaryota; kingdom Viridiplantae; phylum Chlorophyta; class Chlorophyceae; order Chlamydomonadales; genus Limnomonas; species Limnomonas spitsbergensis. The sequence goes on from JAYJMM010000025.1 coordinate 529,585, forward strand.
GGTGTGTGGGCTTAGTGGCCTAGGGTTCAGATGCGCCCCCCACCCATTCACCCTGATGCCTCACAGTGCCTAGGGTTTATATGAGCCCCCCCCCCCCCTGTTTAGGGTTTAGGGTTTAGACCAGCCCCCCCCCCCCCCCCCGTTCCCCCTGATGCCTCACCGTGCCTAGGTTGATGGCGATACTGGCCGCCTGCGACAACACACACACACGCACAATTGTTCATCCACATGCATCAACAATAAAACCGCACCAGTACTTTGCCACTTGCCAGTAATGTGTCAGGATGGGGCATCATGATCAGGATATCTGTATGGTAGCCCACCTAGTGCTACAGCCGAACGGGTGGCTTCCTTAATCCACGCCCCAGGGTGCTTATTATTTATTTTATTATTAACGAGCGAGGCATGCCCACCCTGGGTATAGAATCAGTAATGGAGCGTTCCAGTCTAGGTTCACGAGGTTGCAGGTTGCAGTGGTCAGCCCACTCCCAGGTGGTGGCTTAGTTAAGAGTACCCTGTCCACCCTTGCAGTGGTCAGCCCACTCCCAGGTGGTGGCCTAGTTAAGAGTACCCTGTCCACCCTTGCAGCGGTCAGCCCACTCCCAGGTGGTGGCCTAGTTAAGAGTACCCTGTCCACCCTTGCAGCGGTCAGCCCACTCCCAGGTGGTGGCCTAGTTAAGAGTACCCTGTCCACCCTTGCAGGGGTCAGCCCACTCCCAGGTGGTGGCCTAGTTAAGAGTACCCTGTCCACCCTTGCAGCGGTCAGCCCACTCCCAGGTGGTGGCCGGGTTAAGAGTACCCTATCACCCTTGCAGCGGTCAGCCCACTCCCAGGTGGTGGCCGGGTTAAGAGTACCCTGTCCACCCTTGCAGCGGTCAGCCCACTCCCAGGTGGTGGCCTAGTTAAGAGTACCCTGTCCACCCTTGCAGCGGTCAGCCCACTCCCAGGTGGTGGCCGGGTTAAGAGTACCCTGCCAAGGATCCCCTAGGGAATGGACCCTGCCTGGCTAGAAATTACCCAGCAGCAAGGCAGCCATCTCCAGCATAACCAAATGACAGACATGCATTCCTGGAGATATGAATGTGCACCAATCCAGCATAACCAAATGACAGACATGCATTCCTGGAGATATGAATGTGCACCAATCCAGCATAACCAAATGACAGACATGCATTCCTGGACATATGAATGTGCACCAATCCAGTAGACTCAGAGGTTTGGTGCATAAGCATTTTGAGAATCCTGCCAGCACACACGACCTGCCCGGGACCTTCATAATGTGGGTAACTGTGGGCACCACATCGCATGCCTGCAGCGAAGAAACAAGACCTCCCCAGGGCCACAATCAGCTGATCCCTTCCACAGTTCCACACCCCCTCCATTCATTCAGTACCAAACCTACACTCCGTTATAAAACTCCCCACATGACCAGCCCTTAAGGTATCCTGTCCCAGAGCGTCCTGCGTCCATACCAGCCAGCCGGAGCATTCGACCCCAGGGCTCATGCACCAGCATAGCCACTGCCGGTTGCAGCATGGTATCTGCCCCCCCTACCCCCCCTACGTAGGATGATGCCCCCCCCACCCCCCCTACGCCCCTGCCCTCCCCACCCCCCCTACGTAGGATGATGAAGATCCTTACAACGTCTGCGGCAGTCCAAAGCTGCCATGAGACCCTGTAATGCTGATCAGGTGCCACTGGGAGTCTCATGCATACCATGCGTGCCGTGCCGTGATAGCCTAGCCAGCCAGGCCCTCTCATCTGTGACTGCCTCCTCCTCCCCGACCATGTCATCAGAGGGAATAAGGGTAGTACAAAGCAGCATGGGCCCAGGTTTAGCTGGCTGGTGCTACCATGGGCACTTTGCCTCTGGAGACTACCAAGCACGCATCATGCATTAGCCAAGGCAGTCTGAAGCCCCTGATGATGCATGCTGATTCCCCATGCAGCCCATGTGTGGCATGCCTCCACATCTGCCACTCCCTCTGGCCCCAAAGTTTCCCCATGGGGCCCAGACCTCATTATCAGGCAGGTTAGCAGGAGGGAGTCACAGGAGGGCAGGGGGCGTCATGCCTGCCTCAGCAGCAGGCAGAACACCTCTTAGCATGACGCATCCTCCTCCACCCATGCACATGTACAGACAATCTTGATCATGGCGCCTGTCTTCCAGCCTAGTGCCATGCTGGCTATATCTGCATGTGCACCATGACTGCCCTCGAATCCAGGCAGTATGCATATGCATGGGCGCATGGCACATCCTCCACACCATGGACTCACTATGTTAATGATGGCGCCGATCCACCAGCCTAGCGCCATGCTGGCTGCTCAACGGATGAAGCTGTGGTGCCTGCAAGGGTCTGGTATTGAAGAGCCTGTCTGGGTAGCCTGCTGCTGCCGGATTGACGGGCAGGCTAGCTGGCGGGCTCAAGTGTATCTGGCGTAGCAGGCTTGTGAGATGCCCTGGTAGTTGCAGGTAGTTACAGTGCTTTGATGATTAGATTATAAGATTATTGGGGAGAGGTGTGTGACGCAGGTCCAGAATCGCGTGTGCTGGAAGTCCCGCTGACACCTGTCGAACTGAACGTCGGAAGAACCCCGGGACTGCAGAAGATTCCCGGCTAGAATCGAATGATGCAGCGAGTTGCAGCGATGCGGAGCATAAGGGCAATGGCTTCGGTCGCTGAGGCTGTTTATTTGCTCCTTGCTCCACTGTGTCCGTTCGTAGGGCTTCTAAGCGAGTCTAGATGGCCAAGAGTTGAGAGAGGAGGATAAGATATTATAGAGGCGAGAGATAACTTTGTGAGACCTAGAGAAATTGCAATGGTCCAAAGAGAATCGGGAGCCAATGGCGCTGTCAGATAGCGCACGGTAACCGACGCCCCATGCATTTAAACCGTCCAAGATGGCAGCCACTATTCCGTCAGCCTTAAGCTCGCCGTGTTCAAGGCCCTGGGCTCGCACTATCGCATACCCTCCTGTCGTTTTCCGTGCTGTGTACGACAAGTCATCGGGGCAGATCATCGTTCACACCACCGGTTCATACCCCGGATTCGCACACACGAAAATTGAAACGTGCCCTGCATCACGAGCGAGGAGAGCAGGGGTGTAGATCGCTTCATTTACATTTACTTTTTAATGGCTTCTGCTTCTGCGCGAGGTGAAGGCATCCGATTGGAGACCCTGGATCCCCAGGTCAGTCCGACACATTCCCCCCTTCCTCCAACATCCTTTTCAATTGAATAGATCTTACTTTCCAATGTAAAGCTACTTATGCGCCTCGGGTTAAATTACGTTTTTTGTGTTGGGGAAATGCGATGTCTGTATCCCTTCCTCCCTGTCTAGATTTGAAATGCAAAGAGGGCACCGTTTTGATCGTCAGGACTCTTTTTGTCCCTGTATGTGCCACCTAACAGCCGGAGGCGTTCCCTGCCTTGCCTGTGCTGCACTGGTCAGCTGCATGCCTGTATGAGCACCTGCGCAAAGCTGTAGCACCTGCTGCACACCAAAGAATTCCACAAAACACACACCAGAAATATGTTTGTCAGGGATGTCTGCACCTCAGCCTTCATCAGCCTCATGCGTGTGCGTGATGCACACTTTGCACGCTTTCCAGCCGCATGGCGCTATACCAGTGCAGTATTCTGCTGTATCATGCAGTATCGTGCTGCGTGTCAATTAAATCCGGCTTAACCCTTGCTGTTTTACGCTGTGTTTTTGCTTCCATGACCACATGGTCTTAATCCTTCTTAATTCAACGTTGTAATATTTCCACAGCACATCTCACCGCCAATGCATCATCTGATTGTCATTTATTTTATATCTCATGTGCCCAGGTGTCCCTCCTCATAGCTCCACTTTGCATCACTGTTTATTATAGCGCGCTTCAATTTCAATTCAGCTTCTGCCGGGGCCTGGTGCAAAAAAGTCGACTGTATGGGCAACTGGTTGAAGGCTGGACTATTCCGGTCCCCATCGGCCCAGCTTGCTACATTTGGTGTGATGCGCACTAGCTTATTGTATGCTCTGCACCTCATTCCGTCAACCCTGTTCCCTCGTTTACTCCTCCTCTCTTGTTCCAACCCTCACGTCTACTACCACAGCAATTAAACCAGCTCAAGGAGCGTCTCACGAATGAGATCCAGAGCTTTGGCCGGTCAGGGCAGCAATTAGCGGTAGCTGCTAACAAATTTGAGGAGTCTCGTGAATCCGTCGAGTCACTGTCTGAGACCAAAGAAGGTGCGTACAATAGCAGCCCAGGAGAAGGGGTTGCATGGGGTCGAGCATTCCGTGGATCTTGCCCGGCGTGAAGGGTATATAGGCAGGGTAGTCCATAGATGGGCCTAATAGCTGAAGCAAAGGCATAGGAACTCATGCTTGAGCATGGCGGCCTGTGCATGGGCATAGTAGCTTATGCATGGACGCGACAGCTTATGCATGGGCAAAATAGTGGGAGCATGGGCATTGTGGTCCATGCATGGACATGGCATTCCATGCATGTGCAGGGTATGGACGGTCATGCATGGGCATGGCTGTACATGCATGGATGGGATTGGCAACCCATGCATGGGCAGGCGGCTCATGGATGGGCATGGTGGCCCATGTATGGACTTGGCAGCGCATGCATGTGTGATCGATTCATGCATGTCATACGGGGGCAATGCAGTTCACGCCCAGGCATGGCAGCTGGCACTGCAGCTCACACCCAGGCATGGCATCACATGCATGGGCAAGGCATATTCTGCACGGGATTTGCATGACTGAGGACATGAGCCGTTCCCTGTTCCCTCAATACAATGTGTCTATCAGGGCACACTTTAGTCATTCAGCTCTCATCCGGAAAATGAATATTTTCTACCCCATGTTTCCCTATGAGGTGTGCAAATGGCCCTTCATCGTTTTATGGCTGGAACTGCCTCCTCTCACCCCCCTTTCTTTCACCACGTTACTCAGGTCATGTCTTGTTGCTGCCTCTCACGTCCTCATTATACGTTAGCGGCACCATTTCCGATACGGACAAGGTCATGATTGACATTGGCACGGGATACTTTGTAGAGGTGAGAGGCTTGGGTAACGGATACTGTGTACTGTGCAGTGGTGGGAGGCTCTGGTACCGGATGATGTGTAGAGGTGAGAGGCTTGGGTAACTGATACTGTGTACTGTGCAGTGGTGAGAGGCTCTGGTACCGGATGATGTGTAGAGGTGAGAGGCATGGTTGCAGTTAAGGTGTTCAGGTGGTTGCAGTCCATGACCAGCTCAGCCAATGGGCAGACTGACTTGTGCCATGATGCCACCCACGCATGCTGCCAGTCTGAGGGGTACAATTTACGGCGGGTAGGTCATGGCACCGCATGGAGGTTTTATATGACGTGTTTTGCGCCACAGGGCTGGGCGGCCTGCCTCACACTTCGCTTAGTCCAAGCAAAAAATATTATTACGGCCGTGCACTCGTGCATCCCCTGCCCACTCGCCCCCCGCCAGTCCCCAACATGCACATTCTGCTAATAGCCAATTGTATTTTAAGCGCCAGATGGCAAATCTGCAGTGGATGAGTGGAGTCTGGCCTCTATGCAGCAGTGATGTTGACATGTTTCCACACTTTGTGTACTGTTTCAGATGACCTCTGCTGATGGCCAGTCGTACTGCAAGCGCAAGATGGCCAAGCTGCAGGAGAGCCTGGCTTCTGTACAGCAGCTGTTGCGGGAGAAGCAGGGAAACCTCACCATGGTCAACCGGGTGCTAGCAGATAAGATGGCGGCACAACAGCAGCAGCAACAGCAACAACAAGGAGCAGGGGTCCCAGCAGCCCAGGCTGTTGCATAATGCTTGTGGATCAGATGGCGTACGAGTGGGAGCAAAAGCCACTCGACACATTGAGATTCCATGCGACCCAAGCTGTCTTTTAGTGCCTGTGGACAAGATGACGGCACATCAGCAATATGCGGCAGCAATAGTCTGCGGGGGTCCCTGCGTTCCAATTATTGGCACAGCGTGTGGACAACTGGACAAGATAGCGTTGCAGAAGATGAAGCTGACAGGAGCAGGGATCCTAGCGGCTCAGGCTATTGCATAGTGCGTGTGGACGAGATGGCGGCGCATTAGCAGCCGTAAAAGAAAGTGATGCACATTCACTCTCGAATGTACGATCTCTGCCCCCTTCCCTCGCAGACAACTGGGATGGTACCAAGTTGCCCAGGGCTTGAAAGGCAGCGCTCCAGAAGGCTGACCATTAAACCTTGCTACCGGTAATATGTTGCTACGTTACGTTACGATACGTTACGTTACGGGATTTTTGCCCAAACGGGCCGTTTCCTGTGTCCCTGGCCAGGACTTGTGCCACCGACCCCCGGGAGGTCCGAGATGTGTGTCATCGACCCCCGGGAGGGCCGGGACGTGTGCCACCGACACCCGGGAGGGGCAGGGCATGTGCCACCGACCCCCGTGAGGGCCAGGACATGTGCCACAGACCCCCGGGAGGGCCGGGCTTTGAGTTACCGACCCTACCACCCCCCCTGAGGGCCGGGACGTGCGCCTCCGAACCCCGGGAGGACCGTGACGTGTGTCACCGACCCCCGGGGACCTGGAACGTGCGCCACCGACCCCCAAGAAAGCCATGATATGTGCGACCGGCCCCTGGTAGGGACGGGTCGTGTGTCACCCACTCCCAGGATGGCGTGAATGTGTACCACCGACCCCAGGAGGGCGAGGACCTGTGTCACCGACCCCTGGGAGAGCCGGGACGTATGTCACCGACCCCCGGGAGGGCCGTGACGTGTGTCCCTGACCCCCAGGAAGGCAGGGATGTGTTCCACCTACCCTTGGGAGTGCCGGGACTTGTGCCACCGACCCCCGGGAGGGCCGGGACGTGTGTCCCTGACCCCCGGGAAGGCAGGGATGTGTTCCTCCGACCCCCGGGAGGGCCGGGACTTGTGCCACCGACCGCCAGGAGGGCCGGGACGTACGTGTCACCGACACTTGGGAGGGCCGGGACGTGTGCCACTGACACCCGGGAGGGCCGGGACGTGTCACGAGTGCCACCGACACCTAGGGGGGCCGGGACATGTGCCACCGACCCCCGGGAGGGACGGGTCGTGTGCAGATGAGATTGGGAAGAGAGGCTGAACCTTACGTTCAGATTCTGAGGCAGCAGCAGCAGCAATGGCTTCTTTCAAAAGCAAGAACAAACTGGGACCTTTCAACAGAAGCCAACGACTCACCTCCATTGCGACGTGAAGAGCAAGAGCCTTGTAGTTGCGGAGGAAGGGGACGAATATCAAGGAAGTGCCATGCGAGTGCAAGTCAAACAAGAGCACCTTTGCTTCCCAGGTATCCCTCCCAAATCATCATCTTCACCTGCTGCAGGCCAAGAATCCAACAGCTAGTGTTGGAACACGTGAGAATTGATAAGAGTAGAGCAGACGATTTTGATCAGGCACCGCTTCACAAACAATCGAAATGGGACATTCCACTCGCACTCAACTCAAATTGCAAACAAGAGGGGGCAGGCTGTTAAGATTGTACAAGTCTTTGTGGAAGAGGTCCGCAAGGGCTTGGAGGAATCAGGTGGGGCATGGGGGCAGGACATGTGGTACGACTGACTCACATTACAACGGCAACAGGGGCAGGGGAGACGGAGGAAGGAGGCTACAATGGAGCACATCATTAACCTCTCTGAAGGGGACCAAAGATGAACTTCTGAGAGAGGAGGCAGGGGTTGAGTGGGATACAGTGTTCCTTTTTCGTCTGCTAGGGTCCATCTTCGGCAGCTAACCTGTATTTGCCAAAGGCCTGATCGGCCCTCAACTTGAACCGGTCTAAGGCCGGCCGCCTCTGGCTGTTCTGAGAGGGCGCAGCGGGCGGGAGTCGTTGGCACTGGCGCACGATACATATCTTTGTGGTAGTCGCTGCCCGCCTCTCCTCTCTGCTGTGTGGCATGCTACGGAGCGTCCCAGTGCAGGGCACACTTGCTGGCTGACCGTGTGCCGGGCTGGCTGATTGGCATTGAGGTTTCTGACTTCTGGAGTCTTTTCAGGAGTCCATGTGTTGAGCCGTCCAACTCAAAATACACACGACCATTATTATGGTGAATATGAGACAGAATATACAACGGACTAACTGAAAAACAACAGTGTCGTCTCTCCGTTGCCTTCACCTCCCTAGAAACTGTATTTTTCTAGAATGTAGTGATTGCACACACACAAATTCTTCTAGTAATTTCGGGCAAATACCGTAGATTAAACTTGCCCTCACGCACCCTTACAAAAACATTCCCAACTCCCAAGCTACCCGCAGGGCAAAACAATTATGCCAAGCTGCCCGCAGGGCGCGATTTTTGGGTGAAGACGACGTTTTAAAGTCAAAATCGACGTTCTCAGACCTTTGATAGTTATGTTATACTTCCCTCGCGCGCCCCCCCCGAAACATTAACATAGCAGGAAGGCAAGGCTACTCTACGGTATGAGGTCTCAATTTAGAGTTGCATGGCAACCAACATGGTTGCCATGCCCGTGCAGGCCCTGACCCCTGACTGGCCTACAGAAGAAAAGGGGCATCGGCTATGGCCGGCCAAAAGCCCCCGACATCCCTGGTAATTGCCATGCCCCGGGCAGGCCCCAAGGGGACCCCCTGACAGCACTTGTCCAGATTGCATTTGCAAACTTCTATGCGAAACACATAGGTACAACCAGCAAGGTTGCCATGCTCCAGGCAGGCCCTGAGGGAAACCCCTCAAGGCATCTGTCAGATTGCATTCACAACCCCCATTCTGGCTCCATACCAATAGAAAAATTATCATAATTTATTTGTTGTGTGAGCGGCAAAGACATGATGCCCCCCCCCCCCACACAACAGCCTCTACCAGTCACAGACACAATGTGGAGAGAGAGAGTGAGCCGACATTCGATATTATTCGCCCACTGAATTCAGCCCTCGCTCTTCCACATTGCCATCCGTCGCCGCAGCTAGCCCTACAGCTCCCTCCATCCTCAGGCCCCAGCCTCGGACAATCCGAACCAGTTTGCGCCATCCGCTCGCGCTTCCAAACCGTTTTGCATGTATGAAAAGGCATGTCCAACTCAACCATAGCTGTTTTCTGCCGCGAGGCATGTAAACATACTTAAGAAGTGTGCTAGCAACGCTAAAGCAGACGAGGATGGAGGGTGGACGATACCGAGGGCCCGTGCTTGATGCATGGGCGTGGACCAGCGTGAAGGCATGGAGTAGCCGCTTGTCCCGAGCGTTGCAAGTTGCTGCACATGAGACCAGGGGGGGCTCTGGGACAGGATGCGAGATCTGCCTGGGGGGTAGGAAGGGGGGGGGGGGAGCAAGATGCCTGGCACAAGGTCCACCGAGGCTGCATAGGCATCTTGGTTTCAACTTCTACGCGGCTGTGCGAGTATGGTCAAGGTGAGTTCGACAAAGTCAGCAGCAAGTGGATCCTAACTGCTGTGCCGTCTCTGGCCCTGCATCTGCAAGCTGACAATTTACTCCACCTTCTACCAGCCAGTCCCGCCAATGCAACCCAGTCATACCCATTCAGCCCAAGCACACCCATTTAGCAAGGCATGATCATGCAGCTGTGGCATGTGACTTACATAAGTGTGGGAGCAATACTGTATTTCTGCGATACCCAGGCAATGCTTGTTTGATCAAATCCTTCATGCCCAGTCAACTGCACTCTTTCCCACTCACAGCCTTGCCGCCGTCTCTACCGACGTCGACACAACATGCTGACAGGGTCAGACGAGAAAAAACGACAAGAAGGGCAAACAAAGGACACACCCACCCAAAGCACGGGAGCCTGATCATCATAATGGGGCCCGGCAAGATTCCATAAGGATTCATCACAAGCCTGGACGTGCACGGATCATACACAAATAACTGGATCTTCGCTGAATCACCTTTGCGCTGGTACTACAGCTTCGCTGGTTGCAGTTCGCACCTGTTGGCTGAGCGTTGTCAGTCGCTTATAGACCCTGTGGAGTCCTCCACAGGGTCTGCACCCTCAGGCGGAATGGTCTTGAAGAAAGCCTACACGCCACGAGATAGCAAATGTAAGACAGGCTGAGATGAAGCTACATGCAGAAGCAATTGCTGCTAATTGCAGGCCCGATCTGAGTGTGTCGTTTATGTTCGTACCTCCATCTTGGACGCCTCGGGGCTGTGGAAGTCCAGCTTCTTCCCAATCAGCCAATCCTCCTTGATGCGCCCCTCCGAAAGAGCAAGGGCCACTGCCCTGCGTGCCTGTAGAGGGAGCCGAATGTCGGGTATTGTCGATAGGAAATCCACTCCACCCTCAACCCACCTGGTAGGAGAGGCAGCGCTTGAACGGCCTTGAATCGGTCACGAACTTCAGTGTCATACCGTCCACGCTCTTGAAGCGTGAGTCCCTGCATGTCAAATAACCGTGCCTACATCACCTCTGGCCTTTTAAATGAACACACAAATGCCTTTGCTGTGCAACACCTAAGAAGTGTGCAATACACCCAAGAGTGTCACCGACCCTATCAATGCAGCCCAGTCTCGGATAGCTTCCTGCGAAGTGCTGTCCATCTTCTGGTCTTCTTGCTTGTACCATGGGTACGTCTTGGGCAGCTCAATTTTGGCGGTGTTGTCGCCGAGCCAGTGGGCAGTGTACTCATCTCCCCTTTCCAAGAAGATGAGGTAGCTGCTGTCAAAGGCCTCCTCGAATGGCCTGACAAAAGGCAATACATGTGTTTTATGGTCGAGACAACTGCCCAATGTTATATGAGGCACTGACTTACTAACCAACTAACTAATGGAGTCGCTGTCAACAATTCCATAATTATTATGCTCGTTCTTCCATTGTTATACTGCACCCAAAAGAGCCTAAGAAAGAAAGACCCAAGGAGATACGTGAGGTTCATGCCAATCTTAAAAGGAAGTGCAGCATTGCTACACTCTTCACCCACTTGAGGAGCAGCAGCCCATTCCGGGGGTCGTTGATGTTCATGAAGCCCAGGGTGGAGTAGGCATCTTCTCGCCACTCGTACTTGAAGAGGTGACTCGCGCAAAGGACATTCTTCGGAAAGTAGGCGTGCGCCAGCATGCAGCGGAAGAGATCGCTAGATGACGGGTGATTGCAGGAATATGCCTGTAGGCACGACAAAGAGCCTTCATGAGCACGGTGAGTTTCTTAAAGCACAAACCTACAACCTCACCTCGATCAGTGAATCCTTGAAGCCCGGGTCGCGGTCTGCGTGATGTACAGTCAGGTCAGCATCATGAGGATGCCATCAACGATTATTGTAGCTTCAAGCTGAACCCTCACGCGTGAGCACTCACACTGCGTGGCATGGCTTGAAGTGTATCGGTGCTTTCTGGAGTGCGCGTCGGTGATCAGCTGACTAAGCGCTGCTGTCATGTTCTTAAGCTCCACTGCAGACAATGGCAGGAAGGGGCAGATAGGAATATGAGGGGTAGAATAGAACCATGAGAGACTCAGCTCCAAAGCATAGCAAGAAAGAGTTGTGTCAAAACGCAATAGGTAGGGCAGAGAACAAACATGTCCCTCATCGCTCGCCCCATGAAGGACAAACGTGCAATGCAACCATGTTAGCAGACCCATCCTCCCACTTGCCCTGTCTGCACCCCACTTTCTCCGCACCATGCGGGCTGCCTGCTTCCCACCCTGACCCATGATGCACAGCCGCCACCCGCTCTTCTTATAAGCAACCACTCTCACCTATAACCATGTGAAGGCCGCTTGTTGCTGCCGCACCTGTGCAAGACAGGTCGACAACGTGAGAGACCATGCTCAAGGCCTCTAGATGCAGACACACAAACCGTAATGGGAGGTGTGTCTGGTGGGGGCGGGGCAGGGCGTGAGGGTCAGAAATCTCATTTTGGGGGGGGAGAAGTGAGAAATGTATTCGGAGGCAGAGAGGAATCAAGCATATGTTGCGCCACACCTGCTCTACCAACGGAAGGCAAAATGCAATGCCCCTCTCCCAAAAGGAGTAGGGTTCGGGGAGCGCACAGGTCAGCAACATTACGGAGCACGGAAAGGGAGTGAATGCGGCCTCCGGCCGGTGGTCCAGGCAGCATGTCCCGGGACCTCCAGATGAAGGCCAGAGCGTAGCTAAAATTTAGCTTAAGGTCGATAGAAGAAGCACTACATGGGAACGCGAGGAGCATGCGCGCATGGCCATATGGTGGCACTGGCTGAGCACTTGGCCCCGCCTTCCACTGCACAACATATACATGTTAGGAAAGGTTTTAAACTAGGAAAGCCATGCACGCGCCATACAGTAGTAACAACAGCAAGGGGGTGCACGCCCCAGCTTCAGCGCAGCGAGGGGGGCAGCACATGGCACATGCATGGAGGCACCGCGCGTCACTGACCTGCAGCCTTTTCCTGCAGCCAGGGCACCACTGAGAAGAGGGGCAGGAGTGGACAATGGAGCAAAGGCGGGCCTCATGTGCTGACAGGTATCAGGCGTATACGTATAGGCAGCAGGGCAGCCAGGGGGTAGGAGGGCTGAGGGCGGTCAGGCGCGGCCGGCCACAGAAAGAGGGGCGCTGGCTGATGCAAAGTGCAGGGCCCGGAGCCCCCAAATGTGACCAGGCATGCTGCTTGGGCCTACGGCGAGGGGCTACCCACTCAACATCCTACCTCCCCTAGCATAGGCCTCTGAATGAGCATAGGGAGCGCAGGGCGCACGCAGCCGTTCATGGCCAGGGCTGCTGACTAGCAGCAAGTAACCCAAGAGCACAGGCTGGAGGCCAGGCAGCATGCCTTGCCGCACATGGGGCCTCTGGCCGGGGGCCACAGTGTAGATGTAGAGCAGCTCACAAGCCAGAAGCCCTGTTCAAGGGACCTTGGGCCCCCTACCCTAGCCTCATTTGCACCGAAACAAGCGCGAGCGGGGCACGCGGGCTTCAATGAAATCTAAGTGCGCACAGATTGAGGATCGGCCAGGCAAGGGACTACGGTATGTGCGCCAGGTCCCAGTCCCGGTCTCGATGGGTCACACATGGTTCAGGATGCACCCGTTCCTCCGCACCTGTCCCCGATGTCCCCGCTGCTGCTCCCGCCGCCGCCGCTGCAGGCAACAAGCACCAGATGATTCGTCAGGAAATGAGCAAATATCGAAAAGTGGTGTAGCAGACACCTCATGGGCAGCAGGCACTGCGCTCCGGGGCAGGGGGGGGGGCTCCATAGCAATGTAGGGAGGTGTGTCTTGGCCACGGCAGGGGACTAGCGTGGGGGGGCTGCAGCATGAGAGAGGGCAACAATGGGGGAACCACAAGTGCGCTACCCCACCCCGGCGATTGGGCCACGCGTCTGTGCGCAGCCCCACCTTGCACTCCTCTGAGGGCAAGGAGGGGCTGGAGAACTGCTAGGGGGCTGGGAGGGATGTACCATGCAGAGTCATGCAAGCTCCAAGGCGGCATGCAGCCGCCTTCCTGCAGACCTGTTGTTGGCCACTACCTAACAGTGTCATGCTCCAGGGCATGTGGGCCCGGCGGCAGCTTTGGAGGGGGCGCATGGGGGTGCATTGGGGCACAACATGCATGAGGGCAGCAATGGGAGAAACACAGGTGCGTTTCACAACCCATGGACAGGGCTAGCGTGCTAGTGTGCAGCCCCACCATGCTTTTCCCCACCATCTGCCATGCGCTGAAACACCATCCACAATGCACTGCCCCACCGCATCCACCAGGGTGGCAGTGGGGTTTACTGCCTGTACCCTTCTTGCCGGCCACGCTCCTTAGGCCGGTCAACACGCGGGGCAGACTGCCGAATATGGCCTTGTGGAAGAAAAAAAGGAAAACAGCAGGGGAGAGTGGCGCGACAGCGGGGAGCACCACTGTAGGATGCTGGCCACTACCTGTCAGGCCCATGGTGCTAGTTCAGATGGGCTACAGTTCAGCTACCATCCAGCTACCCTCGGCTACAGTTGAGCTACCCTTCTGCAGGCCTCGTGCAAGCGCTGCCAGCCACACTGGATGGCGAATGGCTGCACATTCATTGAGTTTTTTTATTTCGCCCATTCCGGGGCTCTTGGGAGACCATGCGGGGACTGATTGGGCAGTCCCACCCACCCCGGGGACAGGCGTGTCAGCACCTGCCTTGCAGGGGGGGCATGTGACAGCAACTACCGTGAAGGGGGGGCGCATGACACATGACCTGCATGGGGGTGCTCAAGGGTCTCGATTGTCCTGCAACCTGGCATGGCCTCCTCCCATACGCAAGCATGGCATAAGTCTAAGCCTTGCCCGAGGCATGACGGGGCATGGCACCAGCTGAGGCGTCTAAGCCTTGCCCGAGGCATGACGGGGCATGGCACCAGCTGAGGCTGCTCCCATAATGGATCATGGCATCCGGCAGAAGGCACGTGGCAGAGGAATGCAGGGAATGGTGTGGGGACGTCCGAAGATATCACTCCGTCATGTGTCCTCCGCACGCACCCCCATGCACACGCTCCTAACCAATGCTACCCTGTGCACGCGGCCCACATGGAGCCACACAGGGACCAGCGCGTGGTCATGCGGGGCACACACCACCAGGCAGGAAGGCTGCACCCTGGAGACGGGAACACACCACTAGGCAAGCAGGCTGTACCCGGGGACATGCACCTAGGGCAATCCGCCGCACAGCCACCAAAGGCCCGATCGGATCCCAAACAGACACCTTATGGTCACAGAGAGCCCATGCATGCAGGACGTGCGAGTACGTGCGAGGGCAGCAAAGGAGGGCCAGATGCAAGGGGGGCTCTGGTCGGCCTGCGCGTGCGAGATGGGGATAAGGCTGTGTTCACAAGTGCGCTACCCCACCCCGGCGACTGGGCCACGCGTCTGTGCGTAACCCCACCTTGCACTCCTTTGAGGGCAAGGAGGGGCTGGAGAACTGCTAGGGGCTGGGAGGGATGTACCCTGCAGAGTCATGCAAGCACTGAGGCGGCATGGAGCCGCCTTCCTGCAGACCTGTCGTTGGCCACTACCTCGCAGGCGCATGGATGGGCTACAGTTCAGCTACCCTCAGCTACAATTAAGCTACCCTTCGGCAGGCCCAGTGCGCGCGCGGCCAGCCACACTGGATGGCGCATGGCAGCACATGCTTAGAGTTCATTCGCCCATGACAGGGCTCTTGGAAGACCATGCGGGGACTGATTGGGCAGTCCCACCCACCCTGGGGAGGCGTGCGACAGCACCAGCTGTGCCAGAGCACCCCATGCATGAGGTCACACTTCAGCTGCGTGCACTCACTGCACCCCCATGTCCATGCCAGGAGGTGCGTGTGCATCCCTCAGAGGGCGCGGGGGTTCCAAATGTGGGGGGATGGGGCAGGTTGGGGGGCGGCAGCACATGCATGGAGTTTATGCTCTAGTGAGACCATGCGGGGACTGAGTCCCACCCACCCCGGGGACAGGCGTGTGAAATGCAAAACGACGGCCGGAGGCTGAGCAAAATGCAGTTCAGTTTTGTGCAGGCCCCAAGGGGACAAGCCGCCACGAGGCAGGCACAACACACACCTGTTGGGCGCACTCCTACTCGGGGCTCCAGATGCGGGGGGGGGAGCAGGTGTGGGGCAAAGAGACGGGCGGTAGCATGGAATCGATATTCATGAGAGCCCCTGTGGTTACATCATTGAGTTCTCACCAGACTTGCGCTGAATATTGCTAGCATGTGCGACGTGGTGAACTCCCAGCCCCTGCAGCGCCTCCACGCTGCAAGCTGCCAGCTCCTGTTTGGGAGAGGGAGGAGGCACCATGAAGGAGCACTGGGCAAAAGGGGGGCTCGTGCATCTGCACCGGTCCTTGAGCTGCTAATCAAGACTCACGTCTGAAGAACGGATCTCTGCGTCCCAGAGAACCTGCCCATATCTTCCGCCGTAGCCATGCTGGAGGTCGTCTAGGAACTCTATGAGGCTCTGTGTAGTATCAAATAAGACCATCCTGCGCATCGAAAGGAAATGCATACGCAGCAGTTAGGACGATTGATACGCACCCGTGGCGTCACCCAATTTGCAATGTCATAGTTAAGACATTTAATCCAGAAGCATAATAATAAGCAATACTGGTTCCCGCAGGTGAGGGCAAGGCTGGAATATTCTGGACCTTGGATATAGAGGTTGCGAAATGGGCGACGCTAAGATTTTGCGTCGTAAAAGGACTGCAGGCTCGGCAGTACAAGAAACACTGGGGCTTCTACTCCGTATCCCACCTGTTAAAGATTGCAGTCCTTGGAGATAGGCTAGATCCCAGGTCACAGAAACAAGGAAGTCTAACAACTTTTCAGAACTCAGTTCCACACATACAAGGTGTGGAAATGACACTCTTTTCAGTAAATAGGATTCATCACATGTTTCGCGATTTTCATTTATATCTTTCTCTTTTTTCTAAAGCTTGATTTCAAAGAAGCAGGCGGGCCTGCTTTGCCATGCGACGGCGCATGAGGCTGCATCGCTCTTCTGTAGGTGTGCCATGGGGTGCACGGGGGCACGGGGCTTGATAGGGCTTCAAGCAGGGACACAGGATACGGCCCGTATGGGCCAAAAATCCCGTAACGTAACGTATCGTTACGGTCCACTACGGTGCACCGACTGAAAATCCGCACTTCTCGAGTATGTGTGGAATGACCGCGCTGAGATTCCACACAGCGACACGACCATCGCTAGTGATAAGCCCAGCAACTCGTGCATTGCACATTTACAGCGATGCTTCTGCTTTACAATAACATTGCGAGTTTGTGAGCACAGAGTGTAGGGAACAGACGCAAGTCATGTTCGGACAGCCCGTTCGAAATTTCGTGGATAATGCACCCGTTTAACGCTTGGGGATCCTTCATTCGTCTCTTATGTTTAACTTCCGATGAACTAGCACTTCAGGAGCTCACGGAATTCAAGCCTGCAGCTCAGCTGCTCAGCTAGTCAGATGTAACAGATCATGAGGTGGGAGAGTGAGACGTAAGAGGAATTGACTCAATTACCGGTACTCAACTGAGAGGGGATGTGCTAGTACTTATTTACAGACTGGGTGAAATTATGAGTTAAATATCCATCATTGCCCGGATGATTGTCTGCCTAAACTAGCATTCTGCATGGTCAATCTGCATGCATACATGGTGACCCTTATGGGTTACTTGGGGGCCATGCGAGATTGCATGGGGGCTGGCATGCAGCCATGCATGCCGGTTTGGGCCATGGTACCTCCACCTCAAATGTGGGATTTGGGGGGGGAGGTCGTATTGAATCCCGTAGCGGGCCAAAGGCCCGTATCGTAACGTAACGTAACGTGATACAGTAACCCGTTCCCTGTGTCCCTGGCTTCAAGGTCCTGTGGCAGGCGGAGGGGCTGCCACCGGACCACACCTCCCTGGAGTGAGGGTGTCAGTGGCTTATGGACTGAGCGATGATGTCAAGAGTGCGTGTGACCTGAGGGTGCGTGCTCTCGGCATCCCCTGTCTCTGCTGAGCAGCACTCACGGCTTGTTTTATTCCAGCCGTGGTAGGCAGCTATTTATGAGCGTTGGCCATTTGTCTTTACCTTAAATGCAGGTGCACCTTGGTGAGCCAACCTTTCCACAAGATCCTTCGCCAACAGATGCCTTTTGTTAAGGTAACAAATACAGCCTAGGTGAGTGAATCAGATTGATTGAACCTGGCGGTTACTGCCTCTTCGGCAACTCAGCTGCTCCCTCTGACTGTGGTTCTGGACTGGTGGCACTTCCCTCGGGCCTCGCAACAGGCAGTGCAGGTCAGTGCTGTCCGCCTGCCTGGTGCGCAACTCTGACATACAGGGGTTGTGCAGCATGACACTGACCTTATGAATGCCCTACACAACACGCCTCACCTCTTGCTGCCCTCGTAGTCTCAGCTAGCAGCGTAGTCTCCAAAAACAGAGGCAAAAACAGCATAATGTGCGATACGAAAAGGAGGGCGACAACCGCAGGCAAGAGCTCTGGCTGAGTGAAGCACTCTTGAACTACATGGGCATGCCAGCGACATGGTGAGCTTGACAAAAAACCAACATCTAGCACGCATGGGGGAAGGTTTGACAGTGCTACAGCTGGAGGCACACATCGAAAG
This sequence comes from Limnomonas spitsbergensis, assembly GCA_037349105.1. NCBI lineage: Eukaryota > Viridiplantae > Chlorophyta > Chlorophyceae > Chlamydomonadales > Limnomonas > Limnomonas spitsbergensis. Next base: position 547,634 of record JAYJMM010000025.1, read on the forward strand.
CCAGCAGCAAAACTTGAAATGCGGGTGTGTTGCACACCTAGAACTGGCTGATGCCAGGAGGCCGTTAATCAGGTAGGCAAGCAGGTTTAGAAGCAAGACAGCTTCTTATTTTCAGAGGACCTGTATCTCCATGATGGTCAGAAGGATCATAGGAAAGATGAGGCATCGCCATGCTCCGAAGGCAAGTGGCTGCTCTGGAAGTCTTCTTCTTCCAAGACGAGCGCTTCTGACCTGGTAGTCTTGCTGGACAGCATTGGCATGCCTCCCCCCTTTTATTCAGTCCTCCCCCCCCTTCCTCATGCCCATGGGGGATGAGTCACGATGCAAGGAGCAGCTGCGTCAAGCAGTTGGGCCGGCTCATGGCTCTGATGGCGACGCGGTTCGCTGAGGCCCTGCCACGGTACGATGCGTGACAGGCGCGCCATGGCTAGGCAGGCGCCGCTGAGCTGGAGGCGCTGCATGAGCAACAAGCAACTCCACTGAGCCAGGGCACCACGCGATGTCGAACGCCCCCGTGGCTAGCAAGTGAGGGGCATTCGAGTCGGCAGCTGGAAAAGCTATTTTAAAGGTGCATGAGCGCCTGGGGGGGCGTCTGGTAGCGGCAGCGGCTTGTGTCTTTTCGGTTGGGGACAGAAGGCGGCAGATGGTGAAGCTCTTTGCGACGGTGGAGCCCTTGGCATCAGGGTGCAGGTGTGTCCGGGGGAAGGGCGTCTGTTAGCAGCAACGGATGCTTCTTCTGCGGGCGGGGGTAGAGGCGGGGGCATATGAGGCGGCCAATGGTACAGCTCTTTGCGATTGTGTAGGTGCATGTATACAGCAACAGAATATCCAAGCAGGGAGGAGGAGAGGGGGGTATCACTGATGGTGAGAAGATGTCCGCCAGGCCGCCATAGTATGTCCTTCCCTCATTTCAATTGTTGCAGTTCTGAAGGAAGCAGGCATGGCAACCTGAATGAGAAATTAAGAAAACAATTTGCTTCCCTATCATCGATCCCACCACCCCTGCATGTGCCCCTGCCCCTGCCTTCCCTCCTTACGGCTTTCACCTACCCTTGCCCTTGCTTCGCGCCGCAGATCCTGCATAGCTTCTGCCCGCTGTCGCACAAGGTCGCCACCGGAAGATCATGGTCATGGTCGCGGCGCCATCCGGCCTACCCAAAGCTCTGATGTGGCAGCTGCCGCTACGAGGTATCGCCAAGGAAAAGCAGCCCGGGCGCACTTCGACTTCTGACGTACCAAATGTGGTGATTTAACAGAGGTCCTAGCAGAAGCATCCACTCCTGTAGACCCCAGAGACTTAAGGGAAGGAAGTTTGCTAATAGGAAGAATGTTGTGAGGAAATCATGTGAGCTTGCGAGAATTGTGTGACAGAGCATGAAATAGGTACAATTCGATACGATTCACACTATGGCAGAAGATTCCCGCTGTCTTGATCAAATTCCTCACAATATTCTGCTTGTTAGCAAATTGTCAACCTTTTAGTCTCTGGGATCAACGTGAAAAGGCTGCCTCCTCGTATTGATTGCTTTTTAGCCTGAGTGTGAACGTGTGACTGGAACCTGACAGGACGTCATGCACATGCACTTGAGCATTGGTCCACATCTCTGTGTTTCTGATACAAAGGATTCTGAATGCATCGAGCCCCATCACCTGACATGATACTATTCCCACCGACCCATGCAGGTGTTGCACCTATGATCCACGATCCATGAAGTGGTAATGCTGGTGGGGCTAGGTAGGCGTATGGTAACGGCTGGGATATGGCACTGGCCCCGTGCTGTGATGTTTAGGGTTTAGGGTAACATCTGGGTAACAATCTTAGACTTCTCTTCGATATCCCCCGCTAGCTTCACCCACCCCAAGAGGACCAAGCAAACACTGGTCAGAAGGAATAACCAGAATAAATGCAGCAAAGGGACCGGGAGTGAATTACTGAAGCAAAAAGCCACACCTTGCAGACTTGCCACAACTAGGCAAGCTCAGAAAGCAATTGAATGCCAAACAAATTTAAATCTCCTCCCGGAGAACACCAGGCCTGCAATCACACTGAAAATACACCATAATACAGCTACAACAACTCTGCAAACGCAATACACCACAAAGCAGGCCCACAAAACAAATGCTGAGAACAAGTACCACAACCAGTGGATTATAAACGACGCATACCACCTCAAGGGAGCCCCAAAGCCAGCCCTCCAGCCAGCCAGCCGGGACGGAGCGCTAGGGCAATGCAGCCATGGACATAGATATTATCGTTCATCGCAAGCTTTTGAACAAGCAAATAAATAGGGCAGTCGTTCTGGTGAAGCAGCAATGGCTGTTGTAAAATGTCTTGCATGGTCCAGCTGTGGTGTTAGATCCAGCATCCGGACACTGGCTGTCAATTGTCTAGGGAAGGTCTAAGCGCTTACTACAACAGGGATCCGGATAGAAAGCCCTTGGTGGCATTTAGGGAAGGGTGGCATGGCCACATGCAGCAGCTTATCATGCGGGCCCTGGTGGCGGTGGGCATCGTTTCGCCTAGGTTCGCGGCGGCCAACAAGGATAGCAATTGCTCTAGACAGGGCTACCTGCAGGTAGCTACAGGTATGCAGAGTGGTTCGATGGCTTTGGACAGCAGCGGCTGCCCCAGCTACCCCCTGTCACGGCAACAGCAAGCAAACTTGAATTTACTTGACATCTGGATGTCATATGTTTGCTCCGCTTATTGATGTTGATGGCTGCCCCAGCGGTCTCATACTGGGCTTTCTTCTCCAAGACTTGTTACAGCCGGTATCAGATGGCGATGAATGGGTGGCTACCACGGTAGAGGGCGCCGCCCCAACCCTCATTCCGAACGAGAAGTTCCATGGGCGGTTCACAGTAGGTTCAATTGGACTGGATTCATTGCAGTGACATGCTGAATGTTGTAGTAGGAGGCGATAATGTCCAGGCCTTCACTGGCCAGATTCTTAAGCGAGTCATGAGCTGGTGATCCATGGCACTACTGGAAATTGAACACGGACTGGCAGTTTAGTTTGCCATGACCTAATTCCCGGTAGAGATAGACGGTTGCATCCAACCGACTTTTCAAAAAATTGGGCAAAGAGCTGGGCAAAGATTTTGCAGTCAAAGAGCATGGCAAAGAGATACGCAAGGAGCAAAGATTAACACAAAGAGCAACGCAAAGAGCATCGCAATGAGCAGAGTGTAGTGCAAACATAGAACAGAGTGCAGCGCACAGAGCACTCAGGGTGCAGCGCAAAGAGCAGATAGAGAGCACTCCAGCACAAAGAGCAGCGCAAAGAGCAGATCAAAGAGCAGCGCAAAGGGTAAGCGCAAGAGCAGAAGTGCTTGGCAGGCTGAAATGCAAAGAGATTTGGTTTCGCCCGTACCCGAACACATCGCATTTGCCGTATTCCCATGCCCTCTGTTTCCAACCAGAAAACCCGCCACCGGGATTAATCCCGGCGAGGCGCAGGTGGAATTGGGCCCGAGTCTCATGAGAGCTGCCCGAATCTTCCGTAATCGCTCGTAATCGCTCGTAATCGATTTCAAACACTTGGCTTGCAGCGGCGCTGATCAATCTCGCCCGCAACTGCTGCACAGCTCAAAACGTTTTAATTCTTTTCTAGTTTACCGGTACCTTGTTCTTTCATTCACTCATGCATCCCTTCTTAATACAAACCGCTTCAATGGAGCAGCGAGTTTGCCACGATCCAAACTTCTGTTCCATAAGGTCATTGTGTCACGACGTATGACTGCACCGTGCGTTTGACTGCGCCAACTGCTTTTTCGGTTGGAAGTTTATGTGTGAACCTGAACAAGTGTGTTTGCCATCTTAGTGGATCCCGAACTGGGTCCTTCACTTTTTCTTTCTTACTTGATTTCACGGCCTTCAATAGACTCTTAACGTTTCCAGCTATAGTTCTTGAATATCGATCTGCAAGTTAATCGTCACTCAAAGTCTTACTAAGGGGAAACTGGCAGAGCAGCTAGGCCAACAGCGACCCTATAAGCATCAACAAGTCTCCTGATACGAAGCTGGCAGTGCATTTAGGCCAACAGTCGACTATCTGCAGCAATTAGAGTTATTCCTGCCTCTTAACAAGGCATATCTCCAGCCCTACAGCTGGATATTACCACCAACCAACCATCACATCTCCAACCTACAGCCTTTCCTTTGGCTCCAAGTCGACCATCTGATTCATCAGAGATATCTTCAGTCACCAGAAGTCGCCAAGCAAGCGACTCACCACAGCAGATCAACGGCCACAATCGCCCAAGGTCGTCCCAAGAAGTCTAGAAGTACCTCAGAAGTCGAGGCTTTACGAGATCTTGTCAACAGTATCGAAGAAGTCCAGGTGAAGTAGCAAGAGCTATCACCTGTTATCGAGCTGAGTTCACTGAGTTACAGCAGTGGATCGAGAAGCTCCTACTATAACCTCTGTAAGAGTTTATTAGTACTTGTTTAAGTACTATTAGTAATTGTTCCTGCACCAAGCTCAAGAGGGACAAGCTAAGCCCAGAACCTTTAAAAACCTGGACTTCCAGATCCCACTCGGTGGTGGCCTGCGGTGCCGGCCTGATGGCGGTAGCAGTCCGGACCTGGCCGTGGATGAGGCCTTCGTCTCCATGCACATCCTGACATCCTGTCCCCTGGGTCTCAGAAGCTCATATCATGCCCACAGCCACCAACGCAGCCCGAGCTGTCATTCAGGCCCACTCCAGATGGCCCAGTCACCTGAGCATTGCATGGCCCAACTCGAAGCGCGCTAAGAAGGCAGCTGCTGAGCTGCAACCGCCAGTAGCACCGCCTCGGATGACGCGGCCACACATGCTGAGACCACACCTGAGGCTTCCGAGGCGGTGACGGCTTGGAGGAGATGGGTGGTGCTGGTGGTCACCGTGACAGCGACATGGCAGCAGCACCAGACGGCATTTGCTGGCCAGCAGCCAACCCCCAATGTGAGTGCGCCCCTGGTGGGTCACGGGGTGGGTGTCTTGGGTGGGCAGAGGGCTGAGACCAACCACCTCAACATGAAATACACCCAACAGCCTTTCACGTCCTATTATAAGGTTGCGCGCGCATTCATCTCGCGTGCGTTGATTTTCGTTTCGTTTTTCAACAGAGTTCAGTCAAGTCAAACAACGCTGACGCTACACTCACTACATACACAGCATTCGGCATAAAACATCGGCCTGAACCTTTGCAACACCTACCCCTGCTGTCGAAGCAGGCTCTTGGGTGAATACGTTAACGCTGCGACAAACAAGGAACCATGGAAGATCTTCCACCGGGACACAATGGCTTCTACAGCTGCCAGCAAATGCCCTCGTCGCCCCCTTGCTCCTTATTGTCCCTCGAGGAAGTTCTTGCCCGTGGCGACCTCGTGCTCCACTTCGACGACAGCAGCAGCAACAACAGCGGTCGTACCCTACGTGTTCACCGCACCCAGCTAGAGCTCGCTTCTGCTGTCCTACGCGAATGCCTCGATGACATGTCGGAACTACCCTCCCTACTTCCGACAGCCCCTCCACTCCTTAAGCCGCGGTGTCAACTTCCCACCGATGCTCCTGAATTTCAAAAACAGGAGCAACAGCACGACACCCATCCTCACGCTGCAGTACTCTTCGTCGGGGAGCAGGAAAAGCTGCAGCAGATTATCAGCGGCAAAAGCTCAGCGGAAGCAGCGGGCAACTCAGCCAGCGATGGTTACTGCTGTGAGGCGTTCCGAGAGCACCTCTCCCCGGAGAAAACATCACCAGACAGCCCTCTCTCCACCCAAGCGATGCTGCCAGCAGCATACGCTGCTGCTGCTGCTGCTGCTGCTGCTGCTGCTGCTGCTGCTGCAGACAATCTCGGTCAGAAGAAACGATCCAACACTATCAACTGCATGAGGAACACCGAGTCCGTCAACAAGAGGATGCGAGCAGGGACGGCCCTCCTGCATCAGCTCCCCGAAACTGCAGCAGCAGAGGAGAAGGTGACACTCCTGCATGCCGCTGTCAGCCATGCAGCTTCAGACGCATCACCTGCGGCCATCGCAGGGCACCCAGCGAACTTGCAAGTCAGCGGCTCTTATGAGGACTGGCTGGAAGTCCTGCGCCTCATATACCACAGCAGTGAGTGGACTCCATCTTTATACATCTCCCTCTTTGCATGATAGCATGCACCATGTTGACCCACCCTGCTCCGCACCGCCCCTCACACTCCCCTAGCCCTACATCGCCCGCCCTGCCCCGCCATGCTCCTCACGCTCTCGCTTGCCCTGTCCCGCCCCTACCTGCCCATCGCGCTCTCGCTTGCCCTGCCCCACCCCGCCCGCCCCGTCCCATCCCTCGTGCTCTCGCTTGCCGGGCTCGCTCTACTTTCCCTCGCCCTGACTTATCCCGCCCAACCCCCGCCCTACTTTCCCTGGCCCTGACTTATCCCGCCCAGCGCCCTGCCCTACTTTCCCTCGCCCTGACTTATCCCGCCCAGCGCCCCGCCCTACTTTCCCTCGCCCTGACTTATCCCGCCCAGCGCCCCGCCCTACTTTCCCTCGCCCTGACTTATCCCGCCCAGCCCTGCCCTACTTTCCCTCACCCTGACTTATCCCGCCCAGCGCCCCGCCCTACTTTCCCTCGCCCTGACTTATCCCGCCCAGCCCCGCCCTACTTTCCCTCACCCTGACTTATCCCGCCCAGCCCTGCCCTACTTTCCCTCGCCCTGACTTATCCCGCCTAGCGCCCTGCCCTACTTTCCCTCGCCCTGACTTATCCCGCCTAGCGCCCCGCCCTACTTTCCCTCGCCCTGACTTATCCCGCCCAGCCCTGCCCTACATTCCCTCGCCCTGACTTATCCCGCCCAGCGCCCCGCCCTACTTTCCCTCGCCCTGACTTATCCCGCCCAGCCCTGCCCTACTTTCCCTTGCCCTGACTTATCCCGCCCAGCGCCCCGCCCTACTTTCCCTCGCCCTGACTTATCCCGCCCAGCCCTGCCCTACTTTCCCTCGCCCTGACTTATCCCGCCCAGCGCCCCGCCCTACTTTCCCTCGCCCTGACTTATCTCGCCTAGCGCCCTGCCCTACTTTCCCTCGCCCCGACTTATCCCGCCCAGCGCCCCACCCTACTTTCCCTCGCCCTGACTTATCCCGCCCAGCCCTGCCCTACTTTCCCTTGCCCTGACTTATCCCGCCCAGCGCCCCGCCCTACTTTCCCTCGCCCTGACTTATCCCGCCCAGCCCTGCCCTACTTTCCCTCGCCCTGACTTATCCCGCCCAGCCCTGCCCTACTTTCCCTCGCCCTGACTTATCCCGCCCAGCCCTGCCCTACTTTCCCTTGCCCTGACTTATCCCGCCCAGCGCCCCGCCCTACTTTCCCTCGCCCTGACTTATCCCGCCCAGCGCCCCGTCCTACTTTCCCTCGCCCTGACTTATCTCGCCTAGCGCCCTGCCCTACTTTCCCTCGCCCTGACTTATCCCGCCCAGCGCCCCGCCCTACTTTCCCTCGCCCTGACTTATCCCGCCCAGCGCCCTGCCCTACTTTCCCTTGCCCTGACTTAACCCGCCCAGCGCCCCGCCCTACTTTCCCTCGCCCTGACTTAATCCGCCCAGCGCCCTGCCCTACTTTCCCTTGCCCTGACTTATCCCGCCCAGCGCCCCACCCTACTTTCCCTCGCCCTGACTTATCCCGCCCAGCGCCCTGCCCTACTTTCCCTTGCCCTGACTTAACCCGCCCAGCGCCCCGCCCTACTTTCCCTCGCCCTGACTTATCCCGCCCAGCCCTGCCCTACTTTCCCTCGCCCTGACTTATCTCGCCCAGCGCCCCGCCCTACTTTCCCTCGCCCTGACTTATCCCGCCCAGCGCCCCGCCCTACTTTCCCTCGCCCTGACTTATCCCGCCTAGCGCCCTGCCCTACTTTCCCTCGCCCTGACTTATCCCGCCCAGCGCCCCGCCCTACTTTCCCTCGCCCTGACTTATCCCGCCCAGCGCCCCGCCCTACTTTCCCTTGCCCTGACTTATCCCGCCCAGCGCCCTGCCCTACTTTCCCTCTCCCAGACTTATCCCGCCCAGCGCCCTGCCCTACTTTCCCTCGCCCTGACTTATCCCGCCCAGCGCCCCGCACCGTATTTCAGAGCATGATCCCACTCCCCTGTGCGACCTGTCCATCGCCTGCGGCATCGTCCCCAGTGCCCCCCAGTGCGGCATGCTGTTGCCTCTGCCGTGCAGCCTAGACCCCCACCTCCCACCATCCTCACTTGCTCCGCCCCGCAGTTCTAACCATCAGCCTTATACCAACCGACCTGCCCTGGGCCCGCTGCTGCTTCTCTATCTTTCCCTGCTCTCCCCGTCCCCTGGCTTGCAGTCCTAAGCATCGAACCAATGCCGGGCCACCCTTTGATCGTGTACCGTGTCTTTCCCATTGGCATGCTGCTGCTGCTGGACTGATGCTCTACCGCACCGCCTACCGCAGTATTGAACATCGATCCAATTCCAGGCAACCCTTTGATCGTGCCCCCATCTTCCCCCCCCTCACCTTGCCCTGCCCCTCACCTCCCTCCCCCTCACCCTCCCCCTGCCCTGCCCCTCACCTCCCCCCCCCCTCACCTCCCTCACCCTCACCCTGCCCCTCACCTCCCTCACCCTCACCCTGCCCCGCCCTTTGCGCTTTCGCCCCCTGCCCCTGCCCCGCCCTTCACCTCCCCCCCCCTTACTCTGCTGCAATCCTGAGCATTGATCCGATCCCCGGTGATCCTTCCATCGTGTACCGTGTCTTCCCCATCGTCCATCAGTACGACATGCTGCTGCTGCCGTCCTGGTGCACACACAACGTCAGGCGCTACTTGCCCCACTGTCCCTCACCTGCTCTTTCTCCCCCCTTCACCCTGCCCCCCTCCCCCTGCCCCCCCTCCCACCCCCCTCACCTGCCCCCCCCTCGCCCTGCCCCCCCCCCCCCCCCCTTCACCTACCCTGTCCCCCTCCCCCTGCTCCCCCCCCCCTCCCCCTGCCCCCCCCCCTCACATGCCCCCCCCTCCCCCCCTTACCTGCCCACCCCCTCACCTGCCCCCCCCTCCCCCTGACCCCCCCTCCTCACCCTGCTGCAGTCCTGAGCATTGATCCGATCCCCGGTGATCCTTCCATCGCATACCGTGTCTTCCCCATCGCCCATCAATACGACATGCCGCTGCTGCTGGCCTGGTGCACACGCAACGTCATGCGCTACCTGTTGCCTCTCTGGCCGGCATCTCACAGCCCCAACATCCTCACCACGATCACCACGACCTCAGTGCCACAGCAATCGGCATGGGGCGTGGTGGAGGTGGTCAGCGAGCAGCGACAAAACTGGTTTCAGGTAAGTGCTGTTTGTAGGGTTTTGCAGGTTTCAGGTCATTGGTGCTTTTAGTGTGCGCCAAAGCGCCTTGGGGGGACCGCCGGGCGGCCACGACTGGGCCGACTGGGCGAAACCTTGACCTGCCTATGGCCGGTGGCACTAGAAGCAGGGCTTGCTGCATCAGGCGATCCTGGCCGCAGGCCGTCATGTAGCTGAATTGTAGCTGAAGCACAAAAAAATAAAACCAGTGTTTCAGGTGTGCTCCAGTCCACCACTCACCCACCCACCTGTCCTCCACCCACTGTATATCCCACCACTCACTAGCTACCTTCCCACAACTCACTACCCACCCCACCACTCATGCATTGTCCTTCCCACCCACTTACTACTCATCACACCACCCACGCACTACCTCTTCCACCACTCACGAACTGTCCTTCCCACTCACTCACTGCACATCCCACCACTCACTACACATCCCACCACTCACTTACCACCTTCCCACAACTCACTACCCACCCCACCACTCATGCATTGTCCTTCCCACCCACTTACTACTCATCACACCACCCACACACTACCTCTTCCACCACTCACGCACTGTCCTTCCCACTCACTCACTGCACATCCCACCACTCACTACACATCCCACCACTCACTTACCACCTTCCCACAACTCACTACCCACCCCACCACTCATGCATTGTCCTTCCCACCCACTTACTACTCATCACACCACCCACGCACTACCTCTTCCACCACTCACGAACTGTCCTTCCCACTCACTCACTGCACATCCCACCACTCACTACACATCCCACCACTCACTTACCACCGATCCCACCACTCACTTACCACCCATCCCACCACTCACTAGTCACCACCTCTCCCACTGCCCGCACACTGCCTTTCCCGACACTCCCTCACCACCACTCAGGCGCCAGACCCCACACTCTTTGAGTGACTAGCGCTGGCTGACGTCCGGCAGTACGACCGCTCACTCGTTACCCATCCCACCACTCACTAGTCACTACCTCTCCCACTATTCACTCACTACCTCTCCCACTCCCCACCCACTGCCCTTCCCGACACTTCCTCACCACCACTCAGGCACCGGACCCCACACTCTTTGAGTGGCTGGCGCTGGCCGACGCCCGGCAGTACGACCCCATCGTGGACGCCTGCCTGGCGCAGCTGGTGCACCGTGACCTAGCCAACCGCGTGGGCGTCGTCAGCCAGGCGCTGCGGATGTGTGCCTTTGATCCTCTGATCGACAGCCTCAGGCCCGACTGCCACCGCAAGCTCATCCGGGCACTGGCAGGGTTGCCCCCAGACCACAAGGTGGGCAACCAGTAGGGTTCAGGGTTTAAGCCTCTATTCGATAGCTTCAGGCCCGACTGCCACCGCAAGCTCATCCGGGCACTGGCAGGGCTGCCCCCAGATCACAAGGTGGGCAATAAGTAGGGTTCAGGGGTTTGAGCCTCTGATTGAATGCCTCCAGATTGTAGACCACAAGGTGCGCAATAAGTAGGGTTTACGGTTCAGGGGTTTGAGCCTCTGATTGAATGCCTCCAGATTGTAGACCACAAGGTGCGCAATAAGTAGGGTTTACGGTTCAGGGGTTTGAGCCTCTGATTGAATGCCTGCAGATTGTAGACCACAAGGTGCGCAATAAGTAGGGTTTACGGTTCAGGGGTTTGAGCCTCTGATTGAATGCCTCCAGATTGTAGACCACAAGGTGCGCAATAAGTAGGGTTTACGGTTCAGGGGTTTGAGCCTCTGATTGAATGCCTCCAGATTGTAGACCACATGGTGCGCAATAAGTAGGGTTTACGGTTCAGGGTTCGAGCCTCTGATTGAAAGTCTCAGACCTGACTGCCTCCAAAAGCACATCTGTGTGCTGGTGGGCCTGCCTCAGTTCCTCCAAAAGCACATCTGTGTGCTGGTGGGCCTGCCTCAGTTCCTCCAAAAGCACATCTGTGTGCTGGTGGGCCTGCCTCAGTTCCTCCAAAAGCACATCTGTGTGCTGGTGGGCCTGCCTCAGTTCCTCCAAAAGCACATCTGTGTGCTGGTGGGCCTGCCTCAGTTCCTCCAAAAGCACATCTGTGTGCTGGTGGGCCTGCCTCAGTTCCTCCAAAAGCACATCTGTGTGCTGGTGGGCCTGCCTCAGTTCCTCCAAAAGCACATCTGTGTGCTGGTGGGCCTGCCTCAGTTCCTCCAAAAGCACATCTGTGTGCTGGTGGGCCTGCCTCAGTTCCTCCAAAAGCACATCTGTGTGCTGGTGGGCCTGCCTCAGTTCCTCCAAAAGCACATCTGTGTGCTGGTGGGCCTGCCTCAGTTCCTCCAAAATTACAAGGTGCGCAGCCAGTCGGGGGCTAGGGCTGCGAGCTTCGGATTGAAAGCCTCGGGTCCACAGGCCTCTGTCACACTGCCCCCGACACGGGTTGCCGACAAAATCAGACCGTGCATGACCTATCATTGCCACAAGTTGCCAACAACTAGGCCATTTATCCGCCATCCATCAGCTCACCTGCTAACTCTTGCCTCTGTCACGCTGCCCCCGCGACAGGTTGCCAACAAAATCCGACCATGCACCACCTATCATCGACGTCCCCCTCAACAGGCCGCTAACAACTAGGCCTTCCATCCGCCAAGGCCACCAATTAGGCCTTCCATCCGCCATCCATCAGCTCACCTGCTAACACTTGTCTCTGTCACGCTACCCCCCCCACAGGTCGCCAAGAACAGGGCCATCCATCAGCTCACCTGCTAACACTTGTCTCTGTCTCGCTACCCCCCCCCCCACAGGTCGCCAAGAACAGGGCCATCCATCAGCTCACCTGCTAACACTTGTCTCTGTCACGCTACACCCCCCCACAGGTCGCCAAGAACAGGGCCATTCATCAGCTCACCTGCTAACACTTGTCTCTGTCACGCTACACCCCCCACAGGTCGCCAAGAACAGGGCCTTCCATCAGCTCACCTGCTAACACTTGTCTCTGTCACGCTACACCCCCCACAGGTCGCCAAGAACAGGGCCTTCCATCAGCTCACCTGCTAACAATTGTCTCTGTCTCGCTACACCCCCCCACAGGTCGCCAAGAACAGGGCCTTCCATCAGCTCACCTGCTAACACTTGTCTCTGTCACGCTACACCCCCCACAGGTCGCCAAGAACAGGGTCTTCCATCAGCTCACCTGCTAACACTTGTCTCTGTCACGCTACACCCCCCCACAGGTCGCCAAGAACAGGGCCATTCATCAGCTCACCTGCTAACACTTGTCTCTGTCACGCTACACCCCCCCACAGGTCGCCAAGAACAGGGCCTTCCATCAGCTCACCTGCTAACACTTGTCTCTGTCTCGCTACACCCCCCACAGGTCGCCAAGAACAGGGCCATCCATCAGCTCACCTGCTAACTCTTGTCTCTGTCACGCTACACCCCCCCACAGGTCGCCAAGAACAGGGCCATCCATCAGCTCACCTGCTAACACTTGTCTCTGTCACGCTACACCCCCCCACAGGTCGCCAAGAACAGGGCCTTCCATCAGCTCACCTGCTAACACTTGTCTCTGTCTCGCTACACCCCCCCACAGGTCGCCAAGAACAGGGCCATCCATCAGCTCACCTGCTAACAATTGTCTCTGTCTCGCTACACCCCCACAGGTCGCCAAGAACAGGGCCATCCATCAGCTCACCTGCTAACACTTGTCTCTGTCACGCTACACCCCCCCACAGGTCGCCAAGAACAGGGCCATCCATCAGCTCACCTGCTAACACTTGTCTCTGTCACGCTACACCCCCCCACAGGTCGCCAAGAACAGGGCCATCCATCAGCTCACCTGCTAACACTTGTCTCTGTCACGCTACCCCCCCCACAGGTCGCCAAGAACAGGGCCTTCCATCAGCTCACCTGCTAACTCTTGTCTCTGTCACGCTACACCCCCCCACAGGTCGCCAAGAACAGGGCCATCCATCAGCTCACCTGCTAACACTTGTCTCTGTCTCGCTACACCCCCCACAGGTCGCCAAGAACAGGGCCTTCCATCAGCTCACCTGCTAACACTTGTCTCTGTCACGCTACACCCCCCCACAGGTTGCCAAGAACAGGGCCTTCCATCAGCTCACCTGCTAACACTTGTCTCTGTCACGCTACACCCCCCACAGGTCGCCAAGAACAGGGCCTTTCATCAGCTCACCTGCTAACAATTGTCTCTGTCTCGCTACACCCCCCCACAGGTCGCCAAGAACAGGGCCATCCATCAGCTCACCTGCTAACACTTGTCTCTGTCACGCTACACCCCCCACAGGTCGCCAAGAACAGGGCCTTCCATCAGCTCACATGCTAACACTTGTCTCTGTCACGCTACACCCCCCCACAGGTCGCCAAGAACAGGGCCTTCCATCCACTTTTTACTCGCTGGCACCACTGAACACTTGCCTGTCACGTTGCCCCCTACCACAGGTCGCCCTCCCCAAGACTGTCAAACAGCCTCGAGGAGCTCCTCAGCAGCCAGCAGCTCCGCAGGCGGCACTGCCTGTGATCTTCGAGGTGCCCTGCAGGCGATTGTGAGCATACAGGCCACAGTGCTTAACTTTTATTTAGACCCAGCTACCTGTCAGCTACTCTCTGGCCTCTGGCAGGCCGCGCTGCCTGTGATCTTTAAGTGCCCTGCAGGCGGTTGTGAACATACTGGGCACAGTGCCTCTTTCTTCTTGACTCAGCTACCTGTCAGCTACTCTCTGGCCTCTGGCAGGCCGTGCTGCCTGTGATCTTTGAGGTGCCTTGCAGGCAACTGCGAGCATACAGGCCTGGCCTGCCGCTTCTTGGGCTCCTCTGCTCTCGGCATCCTTTGTGGCTGACTCCTGCCGCTTCTCGGGCTTCTCTGCTGCCGGTATCCCTTATGACGAGGTGCTGCCAATGTTGCGCACCTCTCATGAAGGGGAGGGGGTCGGCCAGGTGAAGGGACATTATTTCCAAGGGATGTCCTGGATGGCTCCGCGACGCTGCCGGCATGCTAGGAGGAGGGTCAAGGTCTACAACGTGTGGAATAGCTCATTGTGCACCATGTGTCAAACATCCTCACGACAGGCTGTTGTGCTTCAAGTGATCTGTGACACATGGGATCAGAAATTACGCAACAGTGTGCAGGCATTGTGAGCCGAGTGCCTCCATTGCAGGCAGTAGCTTTGTGTGATGTCATTGCATGTTGTTTCGCTTAGTGTGATGTCATGTGGCCTCAGCCCTCTCACGCGCATGCTGCACTGATTTCTCAGACAGAGACGATCACCCACCCTGGTCCCTCATGCCCCTCTGGGGCGCAGCTTTTAGTTTGTTTTTGTTTTTGCCTGGTGCGTGTGTGCTGGTGACGAGCGCTGGTCCAGGCGTCCGTCGGCCAAAAGCCCAGGCGCTGCTTGTATGCATGCCAGGGTTTCAATAGGGTCAGGGCACTGCCTTAATGCACAGGTGCAGCCTGCTGGCTTAAGTTTCAGCAGGCGAAAGGCACTACCTTGGTGTGGACTCACAGAGTACCGTACGTGGGCGTTGGGTACTCTCTTTGAGCGTGCTGGTGCTGAGCGCTGGTCGGGGGCTGGCAGCTGCGTGTGCGAGCCCTGAGCGCTGCCTGAAATGTTGAACTTTCCAATTTATTCATTTCCGCCTGGTGCGTGTGCAAGTGACGAGCGCCGGTTCTCAGGTAGGTTGACAGCCCTTGACCAGTGCACGGGTGCGGTCGATACACAGGCTAGGGTTTAAGTGGCTTTGGGCTTTAGGACACTGCCATTGGGGTCAGGTTTGGGTCCCAGTGCAGACGTCGCTTTTCTCTCTTCTAGTGCTGGTGCTGAGCGCTGGCCGGGGCCTGGCAACTTGGTATGTGAGGGCCGAGCGCTGCTCTAAAGTGTCAAATGTTTTCAGTGCCATCAACGGTGGGCTGAACTGATTTGTGACGCACATCTGGATGTCGCTGGACTGTGATGATATCAGATTTCAAAAGCTTTGGCTGGCTCGAAAAAGTCAGGTCCACGTTGTGCTGTTTCCTGCAAACTCCCACGCCTTCTATGTGGCGTAACTTTCCTTTTCTCAAACTAGTCAGGAACGGGCCCTTGGTGTTTGTCTTTCTTGGTCAACTAGCGCCTTTCTTACTTTTCATGGCCCATTCACTCCTTTCCTGTCTACCATAGTCTTTTCAGTCCATCTGCTCCTTTCTAGCCTTTCATGATCCTAACGCTGTTTTTAATCATGATCCGCTGCTGCCGATTGTCAATAATTGGAATTGCCGCTTTTGTTTGCGCAGCTGGTCTGGGCATTTGGTTGAATGTAGGGCATGGCTATGCGCGATGTGGTAAGAGAGGCTTCGAAGGGTTCAGACTTCCGAGTAACAGTCCATTGGCTGAGGTGTTCAGGGTTCAGCTGGGTAACACGAGCAGCTGTATGCTTTCAAGCAGTAAGGAGTTTAAAAAAAAAGTGCAAGTTTTGTTTAGTTTGCCTCCCTAGCTGATACATGGCAGTTTATGTGTCTGAATTTTGCCCGTAAAAATGAGAACATAATTGCTTCTGTCGGCGTTGGCAGTCTTTGTTTAGTGAATTTAGTCTGCTCTGCAAAGCTTCAGGCAGGATTGCATTTATCCATCGGGGCCCCCACCATATGTTTTATTGGTGAGCTTTAAGACTTCGGGATCAATCTAGGTACCGTATTCGATATACCCAATAAAGTCCGACTTATCATTTTTTTGCCGGGAAGACCTCTTGAACATCAGCCGGTGCTGTTTCATTCTGCTAATGGAATTTCTCTTATTTCCATGAGGTCTCAAAAGCTACCAAGGGGTACGTGTCACTATGTTGGGAGCTTTAAATCAGCCGATGGTGACAGATGCCAGGGCTTTTGCTGTGTTTCTATTAATAGCACGCCGAAGGCAGGCACGGACTGTTCCTCCATCTCTGGGGTGGTGTGGTGGAGGAACACTCCGTGCCTGCCTGGGAATATTGTTTGCAAAACCTTGTGGAACGGAAGGCAGGGTGGAGAGGTGTCGTGGATATATTTGGTAGGCGTCACATTGGGTCACTGAAACGTTCTGTGACAGAGGTGTGGAAGAAAGTGTAAACACAAATCCAAATGAGAAGCAAGGCTAAGACGACGAGATGTACAAAAAGATCCTACCAATATGCAATTGTTTTGACATTTAGGTCCCGAAAATGCCCCTAGCACAATGCTATTCCCCGTATCAATTCAGTAGTCTTTATCAGAGGACCGGGCAGTGCATCAGGTGGACAAAGGGGTGCAAAAGACCAGCTAAGAAATGGAGGGGGAATATACCGGAAATATACTACCCGGTAGTGTCAAACAAAAGAGATAAGTTGTATTGCCTCCCAGGAGGGTTACAACTTGTTCTTTTACAGTCCAGCGGGTATCACATTTGATGTATGGGACATGTGCTTGAAAACCAGTTTGAGCACAAAATAAACCAGGTCACGGGCGGGAAAGAAGTGTCACCCCTGGGCAAGCAGCCAATGCAACCGAACCTAACCACAGAGAAGTGGCTTGGGAATGCACCCAATAGTGCAGAAGATAAGCCCCAACCAGAAAACATGACATGGGAGCATCATTAAGCAACAATTCAGCCACAACACAGTGCTACGTAGCTAGCCCTGGTGCTTGGACCACCGGCCAAAGTCCAATGACCGTTTGGTCCTCATAAGGAGTTATACTCTGGCGCAGACAACCGTCTCCATGACAGGGTCCATCTGCGTCACTGTGGGACGGCTGTGTTTCCACACCCCCTGGATTTGCGCCCCTAGGGGGGATGGCATAATTCCCCTTATATCTGGGCATCAGGTTGGGACGACCGCGTTGCCGAGCCTCTAAGGGGGGAAGGGGAGGCGTCATTTTCCTTTTTCTCAGCATGGGACACCCGCCTGCCCGTGCCCCTAGGGGAGGGGGGAGTCATTTCCCTTACTTCTCGGCATCAGGTTGGGACAACCGCGTTGCCAAGGCCCTAGAGGAGGGGGGGGCGTCATTTCCCCTTTTCTCGGCATCAGGCTGGGATACCCCCTTTCCCGTGCCCCCAGGGGGAGGGGCGTCATTTCCCTTGTTTCTCGGCATCACGTTGGGACGACCGCGTTCCCCCGCCCCTGGCTCCATCCAAAGGTCCGGCCCAATGAGGCGTCGCCACTGCCAGTCATGCTCCACGCCTCCGGCACCGCCTTGGGAGGCGTTTCCGCCCTCGGAGGACAGCCAACAGAGATAGGAGTGCTGGACGGAGAAGCATAAGGGCTCTCAGCAACCGGTAGCTCCGCAACCTCCCGCTGCGTGATGGGCACCTGCTGTTGCTGCTGCTGTTGCTGTTGATCCTGTCTTGTATGCTGTTGCCCCTGCTGCTGTTGCTCCTGCAGCTGCTGTTGCTGAGGCCCTTCATGCTGCCGCTGTTGCTGAACTCTGGACAATTGCTGACTTTGTGGGAGGCCTCCAGCCCCAGCAACTGCTACTGCAGCTACCACTTGAGGCGCCACATCAGTAGCGACCCCAGTGGTACCACTAGCGACCCCAGTAGTACCACTAGCGACCCCAGGATCGCCAATCACTGCAGCAGCATCCCTTCTCTCTGCATCAGGTTGCTGCTGCAACGCGCCAGGCCCTAGCCGCTGTGAGGATGATAAGGATCCCTTGAGGAGTGCACGCGCTCCGGCCAGGAAATTACCACGGCCGCGCTGTGCTGCGCTTGTATTGGCTCCGGAGCCGCCGCCGCCGCCGGCCCAAAGCGTCAAGCCTGGGCGGTGCTCCTGAACCAAGTGGACCACCTGTAGTGAGGAGCAAGGGTTCAGGGTAATGGGTTCAGACTGTTAGTTGTTGGCGTGACCACCTCAACCTCCGGCCCATTAGCATTAGGCCAGGATGGTGCTCCTGAACCAAGTGGACCACCTGTAGTGAGGAGCAAGGGTTCAGGGTAATGGGTTCAGACTGTTAGTTGTTGGCGTGACCACCTCAACCTCCGGCCCATAGCATTAGGCCAGGATGGTGCTCCTGGACTGAGAGGACCACCTGTAGTGAGGAGCAAGGGTTCAGGGTAATGGGTTCAGACTGTTAGTTGTTGGCGTGACCACCTCAACCTCCGGCCCATAGCATTAGGCCAGGATGGTGCTCCTGGACTGAGAGGACCACCTGTAGTGAGGAGCAAGGGTTCAGGGTAATGGGTTCAGACTGTTAGTTGTTGGCGTGACCACCTCAACCTCCGGCCCATAGCATTAGGCCAGGATGGTGCTCCTGGACTGAGAGGACCACCTGTAGTGAGGAGCAAGGGTTCAGGGTAATGGGTTCAGACTGTTAGTTGTTGGCGTGACCACCTCAACCTCCGGCCCATAGCATTAGGCCAGGATGGTGCTCCTGGACTGAGAGGACCACCTGTAGTGAGGAGCAAGGGTTCAGGGTAATGGGTTCAGACTGTTAGTTGTTGGCGTGACCACCTCAACCTCCGGCCCATAGCATTAGGCCAGGATGGTGCTCCTGGACTGAGAGGACCACCTGTAGTGAGGAGCAAGGGTTCAGGGTAATGGGTTCAGACTGTTAGTTGTTGGCGTGACCACCTCAACCTCCGGCCCATAGCATTAGGCCAGGATGGTGCTCCTGGACTGAGAGGACCACCTGTAGTGAGGAGCAAGGGTTCAGGGTAATGGGTTCAGACTGTTAGTTGTTGGCGTGACCACCTCAACCTCCGGCCCATAGCATTAGGCCAGGATGGTGCTCCTGGACTGAGAGGACCACCTGTAGTGAGGAGCAAGGGTTCAGGGTAATTGGTTCAGACTGTTAGTTGTTGGCGTGACCACCTCAACCTCCGGCCCATAGCATTAGGCCAGGATGGTGCTCCTGGACTGAGAGGACCACCTGTAGTGAGGAGCAAGGGTTCAGGGTAATGGGTTCAGACTGTTAGTTGTTGGCGTGACCACCTCAACCTCCGGCCCATAGCATTAGGCCAGGATGGTGCTCCTGGACTGAGAGGACCACCTGTAGTGAGGAGCAAGGGTTCAGGGTAATGGGTTCAGACTGTTAGTTGTTGGCGTGACCACCTCAACCTCCGGCCCATAGCATTAGGCCAGGATGGTGCTCCTGGACTGAGAGGACCACCTGTAGTGAGGAGCAAGGGTTCAGGGTAATGGGTTCAGACTGTTAGTTGTTGGCGTGACCACCTCAACCTCCGGCCCATAGCATTAGTCCAGGATGGTGCCCCTGGACTGAGAGGACCACCTGTAGTGAGGAGCAAGGGTTCAGGGTAATGGGTTCAGACTGTTAGTTGTTGGCGTGACCACCTCAACCTCCGGCCCATAGCATTAGGCCAGGATGGTGCTCCTGGACTGAGAGGACCACCTGTAGTGAGGAGCAAGGGTTCAGGGTAATGGGTTCAGACTGTTAGTTGTTGGCGTGACCACCTCAACCTCCGGCCCATAGCATTAGGCCAGGATGGTGCTCCTGGACTGAGAGGACCACCTGTAGTGAGGAGCAAGGGTTCACGGTAATGGGTTCAGACTGTTAGTTGTTGGCGTGACCACCTCAACCTCCGGCCCATAGCATTAGGCCAGGATGGTGCTCCTGGACTGAGAGGACCACCTGTAGTGAGGAGCAAGGGTTCACGGTAATGGGTTCAGACTGTTAGTTGTTGGCGTGACCACCTCAACCTCCGGCCCATAGCATTAGGCCAGGATGGTGCTCCTGGACTGAGAGGACCACCTGTAGTGAGGAGCAAGGGTTCAGGGTAATGGGTTCAGACTGTTAGTTGTTGGCGTGACCACCTCAACCTCCGGCCCATAGCATTAGGCCAGGATGGTGCTCCTGGACTGAGAGGACCACCTGTAGTGAGGAGCAAGGGTTCAGGGTAATGGGTTCAGACTGTTAGTTGTTGGCGTGACCACCTCAACCTCCGGCCCATAGCATTAGGCCAGGATGGTGCTCCTGGACTGAGAGGACCACCTGTAGTGAGGAGCAAGGGTTCAGGGTAATGCTTTCAGACTGTTAGTTGTTGGCGTGACCACCTCAACCTCCGGCCCATAGCATTAGGCCAGGATGGTGCTCCTGGACTGAGAGGACCACCTGTAGTGAGGAGCAAGGGTTCAGGGTAATGGGTTCAGACTGTTAGTTGTTGGCGTGACCACCTCAACCTCCGGCCCATAGCATTAGGCCAGGATGGTGCTCCTGGACTGAGAGGACCACCTGTAGTGAGGAGCAAGGGTTCAGGGTAATGGGTTCAGACTGTTAGTTGTTGGCGTGACCACCTCAACCTCCGGCCCATAGCATTAGGCCAGGATGGTGCTCCTGGACTGAGAGGACCACCTGTAGTGAGGAGCAAGGGTTCAGGGTAATGGGTTCAGACTGTTAGTTGTTGGCGTGACCACCTCAACCTCCGGCCCATAGCATTAGGCCAGGATGGTGCTCCTGGACTGAGAGGACCACCTGTAGTGAGGAGCAAGGGTTCAGGGTAATGGGTTCAGACTGTTAGTTGTTGGCGTGACCACCTCAACCTCCGGCCCATAGCATTAGGCCAGGATGGTGCTCCTGGACTGAGAGGACCACCTGTAGTGAGGAGCAAGGGTTCAGGGTAATGGGTTCAGACTGTTAGTTGTTGGCGTGACCACCTCAACCTCCGGCCCATAGCATTAGGCCAGGATGGTGCTCCTGGACTGAGAGGACCACCTGTAGTGAGGAGCAAGGGTTCAGGGTAATGGGTTCAGACTGTTAGTTGTTGGCGTGACCACCTCAACCTCCGGCCCATAGCATTAGGCCAGGATGGTGCTCCTGGACTGAGAGGACCACCTGTAGTGAGGAGCAAGGGTTCAGGGTAATGGGTTCAGACTGTTAGTTGTTGGCGTGACCACCTCAACCTCCGGCCCATAGCATTAGGCCAGGATGGTGCTCCTGGACTGAGAGGACCACCTGTAGTGAGGAGCAAGGGTTCAGGGTAATGGGTTCAGACTGTTAGTTGTTGGCGTGACCACCTCAACCTCCGGCCCATAGCATTAGGCCAGGATGGTGCTCCTGGACTGAGAGGACCACCTGTAGTGAGGAGCAAGGGTTCAGGGTAATGGGTTCAGACTGTTAGTTGTTGGCGTGACCACCTCAACCTCCGGCCCATAGCATTAGGCCAGGATGGTGCTCCTGGACTGAGAGGACCACCTGTAGTGAGGAGCAAGGGTTCAGGGTAATGGGTTCAGACTGTTAGTTGTTGGCGTGACCACCTCAACCTCCGGCCCATAGCATTAGGCCAGGATGGTGCTCCTGGACTGAGAGGACCACCTGTAGTGAGGAGCAAGGGTTCAGGGTAATGGGTTCAGACTGTTAGTTGTTGGCGTGACCACCTCAACCTCCGGCCCATAGCATTAGGCCAGGATGGTGCTCCTGGACTGAGAGGACCACCTGTAGTGAGGAGCAAGGGTTCAGGGTAATGGGTTCAGACTGTTAGTTGTTGGCGTGACCACCTCAACCTCCGGCCCATAGCATTAGGCCAGGATGGTGCTCCTGGACTGAGAGGACCACCTGTAGTGAGGAGCAAGGGTTCAGGGTAATGGGTTCAGACTGTTAGTTGTTGGCGTGACCACCTCAACCTCCGGCCCATAGCATTAGGCCAGGATGGTGCTCCTGGACTGAGAGGACCACCTGTAGTGAGGAGCAAGGGTTCAGGGTAATGGGTTCAGACTGTTAGTTGTTGGCGTGACCACCTCAACCTCCGGCCCATAGCATTAGGCCAGGATGGTGCTCCTGGACTGAGAGGACCACCTGTAGTGAGGAGCAAGGGTTCAGGGTAATGGGTTCAGACTGTTAGTTGTTGGCGTGACCACCTCAACCTCCGGCCCATAGCATTAGGCCAGGATGGTGCTCCTGGACTGAGAGGACCACCTGTAGTGAGGAGCAAGGGTTCAGGGTAATGGGTTCAGACTGTTAGTTGTTGGCGTGACCACCTCAACCTCCGGCCCATAGCATTAGGCCAGGATGGTGCTCCTGGACTGAGAGGACCACCTGTAGTGAGGAGCAAGGGTTCAGGGTAATGGGTTCAGACTGTTAGTTGTTGGCGTGACCACCTCAACCTCCGGCCCATAGCATTAGGCCAGGATGGTGCTCCTGGACTGAGAGGACCACCTGTAGTGAGGAGCAAGGGTTCAGGGTAATGGGTTCAGACTGTTAGTTGTTGGCGTGACCACCTCAACCTCCGGCCCATAGCATTAGGCCAGGATGGTGCCCCTGGACTGAGAGGACCACCTGTAGTGAGGAGCAAGGGTTCAGGGTAATGGGTTCAGACTGTTAGTTGTTGGCGTGACCACCTCAACCTCCGGCCCATAGCATTAGGCCAGGATGGTGCTCCTGGACTGAGAGGACCACCTGTAGTGAGGAGCAAGGGTTCAGGGTAATGGGTTCAGACTGTTAGTTGTTGGCGTGACCACCTCAACCTCCGGCCCATAGCATTAGGCCAGGATGGTGCTCCTGGACTGAGAGGACCACCTGTAGTGAGGAGCAAGGGTTCAGGGTAATGGGTTCAGACTGTTAGTTGTTGGCGTGACCACCTCAACCTCCGGCCCATAGCATTAGGCCAGGATGGTGCTCCTGGACTGAGAGGACCACCTGTAGTGAGGAGCAAGGGTTCAGGGTAATGGGTTCAGACTGTTAGTTGTTGGCGTGACCACCTCAACCTCCGGCCCATAGCATTAGGCCAGGATGGTGCTCCTGGACTGAGAGGACCACCTGTAGTGAGGAGCAAGGGTTCAGGGTAATGGGTTCAGACTGTTAGTTGTTGGCGTGACCACCTCAACCTCCGGCCCATAGCATTAGGCCAGGATGGTGCCCCTGGACTGAGAGGACCACCTGTAGTGAGGAGCAAGGGTTCAGGGTAATGGGTTCAGACTGTTAGTTGTTGGCGTGACCACCTCAACCTCCGGCCCATAGCATTAGGCCAGGATGGTGCTCCTGGACTGAGAGGACCACCTGTAGTGAGGAGCAAGGGTTCAGGGTAATGGGTTCAGACTGTTAGTTGTTGGCGTGACCACCTCAACCTCCGGCCCATAGCATTAGGCCAGGATGGTGCCCCTGGACTGAGAGGACCACCTGTAGTGAGGAGCAAGGGTTCAGGGTAATGGGTTCAGACTGTTAGTTGTTGGCGTGACCACCTCAACCTCCGGCCCATAGCAGTAGGCCAGGATGGTGCTCCTGGACTGAGAGGACCACCTGTACTGAGGAGCAAGGGTTCAGGGTAATGGGTTCAGACTGTTAGTTGTTGGCGTGACCACCTCAACCTCCGGCCCATAGCATTAGGCCAGGATGGTGCTCCTGGACTGAGAGGACCACCTGTACTGAGGAGCAAGGGTTCAGGGTAATGGGTTCAGACTGTTAGTTGTTGGCGTGACCACCTCAACCTCCGGCCCATAGCATTAGGCCAGGATGGTGCCCCTGGACTGAGAGGACCACCTGTAGTGAGGAGCAAGGGTTCAGGGTAATGGGTTCAGACTGTTAGTTGTTGGCGTGACCACCTCAACCTCCGGCCCATAGCATTAGGCCAGGATGGTGCTCCTGGACTGAGAGGACCACCTGTAGTGAGGAGCAAGGGTTCAGGGTAATGGGTTCAGACTGTTAGTTGTTGGCGTGACCACCTCAACCTCCGGCCCATAGCATTAGGCCAGGATGATGCTCCTGGACTGAGAGGACCACCTGTAGTGAGGAGCAAGGGTTCAGGGTATTGGGTTCAGACTGTTAGTTGTTGGCGTGACCACCTCAACCTCCGGCCCATAGCATTAGGCCAGGATGATGCTCCTGGACTGAGAGGACCACCTGTAGTGAGGAGCAAGGGTTCAGGGTAATGGGTTCAGACTGTTAGTTGTTGGCGTGACCACCTCAACCTCCGGCCCATAGCATTAGGCCAGGATGGTGCTCCTGGACTGAGAGGACCACCTGTAGTGAGGAGCAAGGGTTCAGGAATACGCACCTGAGTCATTGTTGGCTTTAACACCTCAACCGCCGACATGCATCGTCAAGCCAGGATGATGCTACAGGACCAAGTAGACCGCTTGTGGGCAGGAGTAAGGGTTCTGGGTAACAGGTATAGATTTGTGTTGGCTTAACCGCTTCAACCGTCAGCCCATAGCATCAAGCCAGGACGATGCTCCAGGACCAAGTGGACTACCTATAGGCACGATCAAGGGTTCAGGGTTCAGGGTTCAGGGTACATGGTTCAGGGTTCAGGGCCCGGGCACTTGTTGGCTTCACCGCTTCAACCTCGGACCCAAAGCTTTTGAACCGAGCGATGCTCCTGGACTAGGTGGACACCCCCTGCACTAAACCCTAACTAGGGCTAGGTGGACACCCCCTGCACTAAACCCTAAACTAGGGCTAGGTGGACACCCCCTGCACTAAACCCTAAACTAGGGCTAGGTAGACACCCCCTGCACTAAACCCTAAACTAGGGCTAGGTGGACACCCCCTGCACTAAACCCTAAACTAGGGCTAGGTGGACACCCCCTGCACTAAACCCTAAACTAGGGCTAGGTGGACACCCCCTGCACTAAACCCTAAACTAGGGCTAGGTGGACACCCCCTGCACTAAACCCTAAACTAGGGCTAGGTGGACACCCCCTGCACTTAACCCTAAACTAGGGCTAGGTGGACACCCCCTGCACTAAACCCTAAACTAGGGCTAGGTAGACACCCCCTGCGCTAAACCCTAAACTAGGGCTAGGTGGACACCCCCTGCACTAAACCCTAAACTAGGGCTAGGTGGACACCCTCTGTACTAACGAACAAGACTGAAAGGGTCCAGGTAACGGGTCAAGGTCGTCATTGGCTTAACCGCCTCAACCGCCAACCCATAGTGTCAGGCCATGGAGATGCTCTTACACTAGGTGGACACTGGGCACCGGAAATAATAAAACATTTGTGAAGAGCTACCTATGTTACACTTTCTCACCTGGCGCAGGTGTAGCAGCGCGTTGCACTCTGAGGTGGCATGCCTCACAACATCCTCGTAATCATCAGACTGCACGTACAAACACATGAGTCACGTCCATGCTTAAATAAAGGGGGCAAAGTACAAAGAACAGGCAAAGAGGGATGAGGAGGCATGCCTCACGACATCTCAGTCATCACCAGACTGAACATGCATACAGAAAAATATTAATTATGATAAAAATGACAGGAACGACAGGGAAAAACATTTGGACATCTGCATGATAGGAAGGACAGGAGGAAGCACTTAAAATCAGTATAATAGGAGGGACAGGATCATATATTTGAAAATCAGTATAAAAGGAGGGACAGGATTATACATTTGAAAATCAGAATGATAGGAGGGACAGGATCATATATTTGAAAATCAGTATAATAGGAGGGACAGGATCATATATTTGAAAATCAGAATGATAGGAGGGACAGGATCATATATTTGAAAATCAGTATAATAGGAGGGACAGGATCATATATTTGAAAATCAGAATGATAGGAGGGACAGGATCATATATTTGAAAATCAGTATAGTAGGAGGGACAGGATCATATATTTGAAAATCAGTATAATAGGAGGGACAGGATCATATATTTGAAAATCAGAATGATAGGAGGGACAGGATCATATATTTGAAAATCAGAATGATAGGAGGGGCAGGAGAATACATATTTGGGAATCTGGATGCCACAAACCGCCTCCCCAACCTCCTCACATCCGCATTCTCATCCTCAAAGCAGTCCCCATGGAAGTGGACCACGATAGATGCCGCCGCGGCATGGTCCGCCACCTCTGTGGCTGCCTTGAAGGAAAATGAAGGCAGTGCCTGCAAGGCAGCCATGAGGGTGCATGCGGGTTTGAGAAAAGTAGCATGATACAGCACAATGGGGCCGCTGCGGCATGGTCTGCCGCCTCTGTGGCTGCCTTGAAGGAAAAGGAAGGCATCGCCTGCAGGCCAGGGGTCATGAGAGAGCATGACAAGGTATCAGGACATGAGCAAGGTAGAGCAAGGTGTGACATAATATATACAGCACGATACAGCACAATGGATGCTGCTGCGGCAGGGTCCGCCGCCTCTGTAGCTGCCTTGAAGAAGAAGGAAGGCATTGCCTGCGGCGGGCCACGGGTCACAAGGGGGCATAGCAAGCCGTCAGGGCATGGCAAGGTAGAGCAAGATATGACATAATATATACAGCACGATACGGCACAACCGCTGCAACATCTGTGGCTGCCTTGAAGGAGAAGTAAGGCATTTCCTGCAGACCCAGGTAGGCCGGATCGATGTGGCAATCAGGAGTTCCCCCCGCAGCTTCCTCCCAGCTCCCCCCCAGCTTCCTCCCCAGCTTCCTCCGCAGCCCCGCCTTCCAGCTTCCCCCCAGCTCCTCCCAGCTCCCCCTCCCCCCAGCTTCCCCCGTAACATCCAGAACAATTCAGGTCATGCCTCTCACCTGCGACACAGTCTTGTATCCATCGGAGCAGCAGGCCGGGATCGTACCAGCCGGCCGGAAAAGGCTTCCGGAAGCCCCCAACCGCTGCGCCTCGGCCTCATTCCTAAAATCCGTTTGTCTGAAACGCAGGCCCCTCTTTCTCCTTTCATCGCTGAGATCGCCAGCAGTACCTTCAGCACTGCCAGCAACGCCGGTTGCGGCTGCAGCAGCAAAAGGAGAAGCCGCATGTACTTGCCTCGCCTCCACATCTCCATCAGCACTGCCAGATCCCCCAGGTGCGGCGGCAGCAGCAAAAGGGGAATTGGCCTGTCCCCGCACCGCCCCCACATCTCCAGCCGGCTGTCGCTCCCGCCTTTCCTCCGCCTCTTCCGCCTGCTCCTCATGCCAGGAGCTCTCCGCGGCCTCAGCCAGCGGCCGCATCTTCACGTACCGCCCACTGCCGCTGCCACCGCCACTTCCTCCGCCATCCAGGCAGTATATACCACGATGACCGGGCCCGCTCCCAGCGGCAACTCCAACCAGGGCGCCGTCCGCTGGCTGTGCACCTCGGGTGTAAGCTGTGGCCCCCTCGCTGGAGATGGTCAGATTGGGTGCATCCGCTCGCGGCTGGCTGGACTGTCGCCTCCCCTCCTCTGACGCCTGGCTGGACTGTCGCCCCACCTCCAATGACAGCTGGCGACACTGCTCCTCCCCCTTGGACTTCTTGAAGCTCTTGCGCCCGCCATGCTCTGCGTACACCGCTTTGACGGCTGAGGTGCGCCGCATACGGAGCGCCTCATCGAAGGTGATGAGGTCGGCTTGGATCAGGTCCTGTAGGGGCAGGGGATGGGGTTCAGGTTTCTAAGATTTCAATGTAAGGTTCAAGCGTACACGACGGCCGACGTGCGCCGCATAGGGCCTCATCCAAGGTGATGAGGCCGGCATGGATCAGTTCCTGCGGGTTGACAGGTTTCGGCTTAATGGTCCAGGTGCAAGGGTTCAGGGTTCAGGGTTGAGGGTCCAGGTATAAGGGTTGACGGGTTGCGGCGTAGGGTCCAGTTGCAAGGGTTCAGGGTTCAGGGTTTAGGGCTTAGGGTCCAGGTATAAGGGTTGACGGGTTGCGGCGTAGGGTTCAGGTGCAAGGGTTAAAATTACTATTCAAGGCTCAAGTCCGACATGAACATAAAAATACAAAACAGACAAACGCAAAAAACAGCGAGGCTGAGCGTGGTAAAAGTAAGTGAGGCAAGGGAGCCCAGCAAGATCTTGCTGTCCTAACAGCTAATCAATGTCGTGCATTCCAAAAGCTTACTTGATGGTTCCGTGCTTTCCAAACAGCCTAAAGTGCTTTGTTTTTTTAACATAACCACGTTTTGGTAAATCGTGCCTTGACAGCGTTCTGGAAGATGATTTGGTTGACCGTGACTCTGGGTAGGCCCTGCTGCGGACATTGGGCCTACCTGCTGTCCTAACAGCTGAATAGCACAGTACAGATGCAGCGCCGTGTTAAAGAAACAGCCAAAGAAAGTGCTATCTCTCTAATGGTAACGGCGCGGATGTGGCTACGGCCCCAAGCTGCGCTGTTTCCTTGAATTCCACGCCCTAATAGGGAGTTGCTTTCTTTCCCTCTCTCGCAGCTTGACAGCGACCGTTGACCCTTGCGCCTTGCGCCCAGCCCTTTGCTGGGTGCCCCTTGCGCCCAGCCCTTTGCTGGGTGCCCCTTTCGCCCAGCCCTTTGCTGGGTGCCCCTTGCACCCAGCCCCTTGCTGGGTGTCCCTTGCGCCCAGCCCCTTGCTGGGTGCCCCTTGCGCCCAGCCCCATGCTGGGTGCCCCTTGCGCCCAGCCCCATGCTGGGTGCCCCTTGCGCCCAGCCCCTTGCCGGGTGCCCCTTGCGCCCAGCCCCTTGGCAGCGACCCTTGCACCCCTTGCACCCAGCACCTAGCAGCCCCTTGCAGCCCTTGCACCCAGCGCACCTTGACAGCGTTCTGGAAGATCATTTGGTTGATCAAAACTGCAGGCAGGCCCAAAGTCAGCAGCAGGGACAGGAATCCTCCCCAGCCTGCAGCGCATGCAGGGTTTAGGGTTTAGTGTTAGAAGCAGGGACAGGAATCCTCCCCAGCCTGCAGCGCATGCAGCACTTGTGTGATGTGAAACATAAGGGTGAAACAGAAGGGTGAAGCAGAAGGGTGAAACAGAAGGGTGAAACAGAAGGGTAAAACAGAAGGGTGAAACAGAAGGGTGAAACAGAAGGGTGAAACAGAAGGGTGAAACAGAAGGAAATAGACAATGTGAAAACGACTTTGTTGGGCCTCTGTCAATTTGTTCAGTCTTTCACCTTGGCTTCCTGATTAGGTGCCTTAAGGTTTAAGGTTGAGGGTTGATGCTTTCAGGTTAGGGGTTAAGGCGGTATGTCTGCTTCCTTAGGTGAACCCTAGTGCCCGAGCTTTGTGTTTAGGGTAATGGTGTGAAGGGTTTCAAACCTTGTTTTTTAAACCTAAACCATATGCCAGGTCCTCTTATTTAGGGTTTAGGGATTGCAGGTCGTGGGTCCAGGGTATCAAACCCTTGCTTTTAACCTTACATCTTATGCCATGTCCTCTTGTCCAGGGTTTAGGGTTTCCAATCATTGTTTTAAACCCTAACACCCATTGCCGGATCCCCCTAGCCATCATGCACATTTCCTTGCAGTCACCGACCGGAGGCACGAGGAAGCGGCAGGGTCAACACCCCTAACCTGTGAACAAATATCAAACAATTAAACACTTAAACAATTAAACACGTTTTTGCTTCATTCATTCGGTGAACCCTGAAGCAGGTCTCCTTGAAGAACTTGCTCACCCCTGGCAACCACCGATCAGAGACACCACGAGGCGGCAGGATCAACACCGCCCTCTCCCGTACCTGTTTATTGAACAATTAAACACGCTGTTGCTTCCTTCGGCAAACCTTAGTGGTCGTTCCTCTCGGCCAACTTGCTCATTGATCGGAGACACCAGGAAGCGGCAGCAACACCCCCCTCCCAGTGTAGGGTCAGCGCACCCCCCGCCCCCACACGCCTGCAGGACTCGGCTTCACTTCCACACTTCTTCACGCTGCTGCTTCTCAGCCTAGTTAAGGAAACAACAATGTAGGGCTCCCCTACCAATCCCTGGAAATTAGCTTCCACTCTTTTCCCCAATTTGTGCTCACCTGAGAGGAGTGCCTGGTGGTATTGGTCACACTTTCATCACTTCTTCACACTGCTTCTTCCTGCAAATTACCCCCCCCCCCCCCCCAAACAAGCTATACCTGATAGTAGGGTCAACGCATCCATTGTCGGAGTGAGGTCCAGCTGAATAAAAACAAGGAGGAGGGGGGATGCAGGTGGGGGCTTTGAACCCAGAGTTTGAAAATGTTTGAAGGGCAGAACAATGCTGAGATTTATACTATTTAAACCGACGGACCGACCTTGGTGTCTCTGTCGTCTAGGCGCAGGTAGGCCTTGCTGATATCCGTCCAGCCGGGGGCCACGCTGCCAGCGGTGGCCAAGTACGTTTCCTATGGGGGGAAATATAGAGGGTTTAGCATATCGAAAATATAGTTCAGCATCTAGCTACCTAGAATTTCTCCCTAAACAAGCAGGATAATAGTGATACATATTCTGCAGGGTTTAAGAGTGCAAGGGGTCACACTGCCAGCGGTGGCAAATGAAATTTCATAAGAGTAATGGTGACATGAAATATACCACAATAGACGTTGCTAAACCCTTAACCCTAAATATACCACAGCATAAGACACGATAGACGTTCAAGAATAAAATGTGAGAAGGATACAAAAAGTACAACATGACGTCGGAAAAAGTGCACGTTGTGGGACTCACTCACTCCACGATGGGTCTGACCGGACCGTTGCGTGGGTCACCCCACGTGGGGCGCTTGCCGCCCCACGGTGGGTTTACCTTCAATGTCCGCCACCGTGGGAGGACCATGGTGTGCTAGCCCCACCATGGTCCATCCCTATGGGTATCCCCACGATGGGTCAACCCACTGCAGATCTCCCACCCATAGTCCACCCATTGCTGTGTCCCCATGATGGGTCCACCCACCGCATGTCTCCCACCCATGCTCCACCCACTGCTGTGTCCCCATGATGGGTCCACCCACTGCATGTCTCCCACCCATAGTCCACCCACTGCTGTGTCCCCATGATGGGTCAACCCACTGCAGGTCTCCCACCCATAGTCCACCCCCTGCTGTGTCCCCATGATGGGTCCACCCACTGCAGGTCTCCCACCCATGGTCCACCCACAGTGGGTTTACCTACAATGTCCACCACCGTGGGAGGACCATGGTTGGGTGGCCCCACCATGGTCCATCCCTATGGGTATCCTCACGCAGATATAACAGCGGGCACCCCCCACGATGAGGACGGAGTGCTGGCTAGATCACACACAGCAGCATCCACATTATGCTCGGCCAGCCAGTACAGAAGTACAAACAAACATACAGCAGTACCAAAGTACAGAAATACAGCAGCACGGACGTGCGGTACCTTAAGAATCGGACGTCCGTAAGAATCAAAGAAGCCAACACCGTTGAGGCCTTACAGCCAGGCCGCATCCACACCACCAATATGAGAAGGGCTACCATACTCCACACGGCAATTGGCGACAGTCTACCACTCCAGTTTGCACCCGTGACACTTGACGTCTTTTCCATAAATGCACTGCTCTGGATCTAATACTCTGGATCCTTAGATCTAATACTCTGGATCCTTAGATCTAATACTCTGGATCCATCAATCTTACCACCAAGTCCAACTTGTAGTCTATGAGGTTGCTCTGGAGGGATTCCACGTCCCATCCATAGCTGTGCAATGTGAGCTGAGGGTGGGTGGGCAGAGGGTGAGGGACTCATCTTAGATATATACAAAGGGAGCCCATGTCCCATCCATAGCTGTGCAATGTGAGCTGAGGGTGGGTGGGCAGAGGGTGAGGGACTCATCTTAGACATATACAAAGGGAGCCCATGTCCCATCCATAGCTGTGCAATGTGAGCTGAGGGTGGGTGGGCAGAGGGTGAGGGACTCATCTTAGATATATACAAAGGGAGCCCATGTCTCGTCCATAGCTGTGCAATGTGAGCTGAGGTTGGGTGGGCAGAGGGAGAGGGACTCATCTTAGATATATACAAAGGGAGCCCATGTCTCGTCCATAGCTGTGCAATGTGAGCTGAGGGTGGGTGGGCAGAGGGAGAGGGACTCATCTTAGACATATACAAAGGGAGCCCATGTCTCGTCCATAGCTGTGCAATGTGAGCTGAGGTTGGGTGGGCAGAGGGAGAGGGACTCATCTTAGATATATACAAAGGGAGCCCATGTCCCATCCATAGCTGTGCAATGTGAGCTGAGGGTGGGTGGGCAGAGGGAGAGGGACTCATCTTAGACATATACAAATGGAGCCCATGTCCCATCCATAGCTGTGCAATGTGAGCTGAGGGTGGGTGGGCAGAGGGTGAGGGACTCATCTTAGATATATACAAAGGGAGCCCATGTCCCATCCATAGCTGTGCAATGTGAGCTGAGGGTGGGTGGGCAGAGGGTGAGGGACTCATCTTAGACATATACAAAGGGAGCCCATGTCCCATCCATAGCTGTGCAATGTGAGCTGAGGGTGGGTGGGCAGAGGGAGATGGACTCATCTTAGATATATACAAAGGGAGCCCATGTCCCATCCATAGCTGTGCAATGTGAGCTGAGGGTGGGTGGGCAGAGGGTGAGGGACTCATCTTAGATATATACAAAGGGAGCCCATGTCTCGTCCATAGCTGTGCAATGTGAGCTGAGGGTGGGTGGGCAGAGGGTGAGGGACTCATCTTAGATATATACAAAGGGAGCCCATGTCTCGTCCATAGCTGTGCAATGTGAGCTGAGGGTGGGTGGGCAGAGGGTGAGGGACTCATCTTAGATATATACAAAGGGAGCCCATGTCCCATCCATAGCTGTGCAATGTGAGCTGAGGGTGGGTGGGCAGAGGGTGAGGGACTCATCTTAGATATATACAAAGGGAGCCCATGTCCCATCCATAGCTGTGCAATGTGAGCTGAGGGTGGGTGGGCAGAGGGTGAGGGACTCATCTTAGATATATACAAAGGGAGCCCATGTCTCGTCCATAGCTGTGCAATGTGAGCTGAGGGTGGGTGGGCAGAGGGTGAGGGACTCATCTTAGATATATACAAAGGGAGCCCATGTCTCGTCCATAGCTGTGCAATGTGAGCTGAGGGTGGGTGGGCAGAGGGTGAGGGACTCATCTTAGATACATACAAAGGGAGCCCATGTCCCATCCATAGCTGTGCAATGTGAGCTGAGGGTGGGTGGGCAGAGGGTGAGGGACTCATCTTAGACATATACAAAGGGAGCCCATGTCCCATCCATAGCTGTGCAATGTGAGCTGAGGGTGGGTGGGCAGAGGGTGAGGGACTCATCTTAGATATATACAAAGGGAGCCCATGTCCCATCCATAGCTGTGCAATGTGAGCTGAGGGTGGGTGGGCAGAGGGTGAGGGACTCATCTTAGACATATACAAAGGGAGCCCATGTCTCGTCCATAGCTGTGCAATGTGAGCTGAGGGTGGGTGGGCAGAGGGTGAGGGACTCATCTTAGACATATACAAAGGGAGCCCATGTCTCGTCCATAGCTGTGCAATGTGAGCTGAGGGTGGGTGGGCAGAGGGTGAGGGACTCATCTTAGATATATACAAAGGGAGCCCATGTCTCGTCCATAGCTGTGCAATGTGAGCTGAGGGTGGGTGGGCAGAGGGTGAGGGACTCATCTTAGATATATACAAAGGGAGCCCATGTCCCATCCATAGCTGTGCAATGTGAGCTGAGGGTGGGTGGGCAGAGGGTGAGGGACTCATCTTAGACATATACAAAGGGAGCCCATGTCCCATCCATAGCTGTGCAATGTGAGCTGAGGGTGGGTGGGCAGAGGGTGAGGGACTCATCTTAGATATATACAAAGGGAGCCCATGTCTCGTCCATAGCTGTGCAATGTGAGCTGAGGTTGGGTGGGCAGAGGGAGAGGGACTCATCTTAGATATATACAAAGGGAGCCCATGTCTCGTCCATAGCTGTGCAATGTGAGCTGAGGGTGGGTGGGCAGAGGGAGAGGGACTCATCTTAGACATATACAAAGGGAGCCCATGTCTCGTCCATAGCTGTGCAATGTGAGCTGAGGGTGGGTGGGCAGAGGGAGAGGGACTCATCTTAGATATATACAAAGGGAGCCCATGTCCCATCCATAGCTGTGCAATGTGAGCTGAGGGTGGGTGGGCAGAGGGAGAGGGACTCATCTTAGACATATACAAAGGGAGCCCATGTCCCATCCATAGCTGTGCAATGTGAGCTGAGGGTGGGTGGGCAGAGGGTGAGGGACTCATCTTAGATATATACAAAGGGAGCCCATGTCCCATCCATAGCTGTGCAATGTGAGCTGAGGGTGGGTGGGCAGAGGGTGAGGGACTCATCTTAGACATATACAAAGGGAGCCCATGTCCCATCCATAGCTGTGCAATGTGAGCTGAGGGTGGGTGGGCAGAGGGAGATGGACTCATCTTAGATATATACAAAGGGAGCCCATGTCCCATCCATAGCTGTGCAATGTGAGCTGAGGGTGGGTGGGCAGAGGGTGAGGGACTCATCTTAGATATATACAAAGGGAGCCCATGTCTCGTCCATAGCTGTGCAATGTGAGCTGAGGGTGGGTGGGCAGAGGGTGAGGGACTCATCTTAGATATATACAAAGGGAGCCCATGTCTCGTCCATAGCTGTGCAATGTGAGCTGAGGGTGGGTGGGCAGAGGGTGAGGGACTCATCTTAGATATATACAAAGGGAGCCCATGTCCCATCCATAGCTGTGCAATGTGAGCTGAGGGTGGGTGGGCAGAGGGTGAGGGACTCATCTTAGATATATACAAAGGGAGCCCATGTCCCATCCATAGCTGTGCAATGTGAGCTGAGGTTGGGTGGGCAGAGGGAGAGGGACTCATCTTAGATATATACAAAGGGAGCCCATGTCCCATCCATAGCTGTGCAATGTGAGCTGAGGGTGGGTGGGCAGAGGGAGAGGGACTCATCTTAGACATATACAAATGGAGCCCATGTCCCATCCATAGCTGTGCAATGTGAGCTGAGGGTGGGTGGGCAGAGGGTGAGGGACTCATCTTAGATATATACAAAGGGAGCCCATGTCCCATCCATAGCTGTGCAATGTGAGCTGAGGGTGGGTGGGCAGAGGGTGAGGGACTCATCTTAGACATATACAAAGGGAGCCCATGTCCCATCCATAGCTGTGCAATGTGAGCTGAGGGTGGGTGGGCAGAGGGAGATGGACTCATCTTAGATATATACAAAGGGAGCCCATGTCCCATCCATAGCTGTGCAATGTGAGCTGAGGGTGGGTGGGCAGAGGGTGAGGGACTCATCTTAGATATATACAAAGGGAGCCCATGTCTCGTCCATAGCTGTGCAATGTGAGCTGAGGGTGGGTGGGCAGAGGGTGAGGGACTCATCTTAGATATATACAAAGGGAGCCCATGTCTCGTCCATAGCTGTGCAATGTGAGCTGAGGGTGGGTGGGCAGAGGGTGAGGGACTCATCTTAGATATATACAAAGGGAGCCCATGTCCCATCCATAGCTGTGCAATGTGAGCTGAGGGTGGGTGGGCAGAGGGTGAGGGACTCATCTTAGATATATACAAAGGGAGCCCATGTCCCATCCATAGCTGTGCAATGTGAGCTGAGGGTGGGTGGGCAGAGGGTGAGGGACTCATCTTAGATATATACAAAGGGAGCCCATGTCTCGTCCATAGCTGTGCAATGTGAGCTGAGGGTGGGTGGGCAGAGGGTGAGGGACTCATCTTAGATATATACAAAGGGAGCCCATGTCTCGTCCATAGCTGTGCAATGTGAGCTGAGGGTGGGTGGGCAGAGGGTGAGGGACTCATCTTAGATACATACAAAGGGAGCCCATGTCCCATCCATAGCTGTGCAATGTGAGCTGAGGGTGGGTGGGCAGAGGGTGAGGGACTCATCTTAGACATATACAAAGGGAGCCCATGTCCCATCCATAGCTGTGCAATGTGAGCTGAGGGTGGGTGGGCAGAGGGTGAGGGACTCATCTTAGATATATACAAAGGGAGCCCATGTCCCATCCATAGCTGTGCAATGTGAGCTGAGGGTGGGTGGGCAGAGGGTGAGGGACTCATCTTAGACATATACAAAGGGAGCCCATGTCTCGTCCATAGCTGTGCAATGTGAGCTGAGGGTGGGTGGGCAGAGGGTGAGGGACTCATCTTAGACATATACAAAGGGAGCCCATGTCTCGTCCATAGCTGTGCAATGTGAGCTGAGGGTGGGTGGGCAGAGGGTGAGGGACTCATCTTAGATATATACAAAGGGAGCCCATGTCTCGTCCATAGCTGTGCAATGTGAGCTGAGGGTGGGTGGGCAGAGGGTGAGGGACTCATCTTAGATATATACAAAGGGAGCCCATGTCCCATCCATAGCTGTGCAATGTGAGCTGAGGGTGGGTGGGCAGAGGGTGAGGGACTCATCTTAGACATATACAAAGGGAGCCCATGTCCCATCCATAGCTGTGCAATGTGAGCTGAGGGTGGGTGGGCAGAGGGTGAGGGACTCATCTTAGATATATACAAAGGGAGCCCATGTCTCGTCCATAGCTGTGCAATGTGAGCTGAGGTTGGGTGGGCAGAGGGAGAGGGACTCATCTTAGATATATACAAAGGGAGCCCATGTCTCGTCCATAGCTGTGCAATGTGAGCTGAGGGTGGGTGGGCAGAGGGAGAGGGACTCATCTTAGACATATACAAAGGGAGCCCATGTCTCGTCCATAGCTGTGCAATGTGAGCTGAGGTTGGGTGGGCAGAGGGAGAGGGACTCATCTTAGATATATACAAAGGGAGCCCATGTCCCATCCATAGCTGTGCAATGTGAGCTGAGGGTGGGTGGGCAGAGGGAGAGGGACTCATCTTAGACATATACAAAGGGAGCCCATGTCCCATCCATAGCTGTGCAATGTGAGCTGAGGGTGGGTGGGCAGAGGGTGAGGGACTCATCTTAGATATATACAAAGGGAGCCCATGTCCCATCCATAGCTGTGCAATGTGAGCTGAGGGTGGGTGGGCAGAGGGTGAGGGACTCATCTTAGACATATACAAAGGGAGCCCATGTCCCATCCATAGCTGTGCAATGTGAGCTGAGGGTGGGTGGGCAGAGGGAGATGGACTCATCTTAGATATATACAAAGGGAGCCCATGTCCCATCCATAGCTGTGCAATGTGAGCTGAGGGTGGGTGGGCAGAGGGTGAGGGACTCATCTTAGATATATACAAAGGGAGCCCATGTCTCGTCCATAGCTGTGCAATGTGAGCTGAGGGTGGGTGGGCAGAGGGTGAGGGACTCATCTTAGATATATACAAAGGGAGCCCATGTCTCGTCCATAGCTGTGCAATGTGAGCTGAGGGTGGGTGGGCAGAGGGTGAGGGACTCATCTTAGATATATACAAAGGGAGCCCATGTCCCATCCATAGCTGTGCAATGTGAGCTGAGGGTGGGTGGGCAGAGGGTGAGGGACTCATCTTAGATATATACAAAGGGAGCCCATGTCCCATCCATAGCTGTGCAATGTGAGCTGAGGGTGGGTGGGCAGAGGGTGAGGGACTCATCTTAGATATATACAAAGGGAGCCCATGTCTCGTCCATAGCTGTGCAATGTGAGCTGAGGGTGGGTGGGCAGAGGGTGAGGGACTCATCTTAGATATATACAAAGGGAGCCCATGTCTCGTCCATAGCTGTGCAATGTGAGCTGAGGGTGGGTGGGCAGAGGGTGAGGGACTCATCTTAGATACATACAAAGGGAGCCCATGTCCCATCCATAGCTGTGCAATGTGAGCTGAGGGTGGGTGGGCAGAGGGTGAGGGACTCATCTTAGACATATACAAAGGGAGCCCATGTCCCATCCATAGCTGTGCAATGTGAGCTGAGGGTGGGTGGGCAGAGGGTGAGGGACTCATCTTAGATATATACAAAGGGAGCCCATGTCCCATCCATAGCTGTGCAATGTGAGCTGAGGGTGGGTGGGCAGAGGGTGAGGGACTCATCTTAGACATATACAAAGGGAGCCCATGTCTCGTCCATAGCTGTGCAATGTGAGCTGAGGGTGGGTGGGCAGAGGGTGAGGGACTCATCTTAGACATATACAAAGGGAGCCCATGTCTCGTCCATAGCTGTGCAATGTGAGCTGAGGGTGGGTGGGCAGAGGGTGAGGGACTCATCTTAGATATATACAAAGGGAGCCCATGTCTCGTCCATAGCTGTGCAATGTGAGCTGAGGGTGGGTGGGCAGAGGGTGAGGGACTCATCTTAGACATATACAAAGGGAGCCCATGTCTCGTCCATAGCTGTGCAATGTGAGCTGAGGGTGGGTGGGCAGAGGGTGAGGGACTCATCTTAGATATATACAAAGGGAGCCCATGTCTCGTCCATAGCTGTGCAATGTGAGCTGAGGGTGGGTGGGCAGAGGGTGAGGGACTCATCTTAGACATATACAAAGGGAGCCCATGTCCCATCCATAGCTGTGCAATGTGAGCTGAGGGTGGGTGGGCAGAGGGTGAGGGACTCATCTTAGATATATACAAAGGGAGCCCATGTCTCGTCCATAGCTGTGCAATGTGAGCTGAGGTTGGGTGGGCAGAGGGAGAGGGACTCATCTTAGATATATACAAAGGGAGCCCATGTCTCGTCCATTGCTGTGCAATGTGAGCTGAGGGTGGGTGGGCAGAGGGAGAGGGACTCATCTTAGACATATACAAAGGGAGCCCATGTCCCATCCATAGCTGTGCAATGTGAGCTGAGGGTGGGTGGGCAGAGGGTGAGGGACTCATCTTAGATATATACAAAGGGAGCCCATGTCCCATCCATAGCTGTGCAATGTGAGCTGAGGGTGGGTGGGCAGAGGGTGAGGGACTCATCTTAGACATATACAAAGGGAGCCCATGTCTCGTCCATAGCTGTGCAATGTGAGCTGAGGTTGGGTGGGCAGAGGGTGAGGGACTCATCTTAGATATATACAAAGGGAGCCCATGTCTCGTCCATAGCTGTGCAATGTGAGCTGAGGTTGGGTGGGCAGAGGGAGAGGGACTCATCTTAGATATATACAAAGGGAGCCCATGTCTCGTCCATAGCTGTGCAATGTGAGCTGAGGGTGGGTGGGCAGAGGGAGAGGGACTCATCTTAGATATATACAAAGGGAGCCCATGTCTCGTCCATAGCTGTGCAATGTGAGCAGAGGTTGGGTGGGCAGAGGGAGAGGGACTCATCTTAGATATATACAAAGGGAGCCCATGTCCCATCCATAGCTGTGCAATGTGAGCTGAGGGTGGGTGGGCAGAGGGAGAGGGACTCATCTTAGACATATACAAAGGGAGCCCATGTCCCATCCATAGCTGTGCAATGTGAGCTGAGGGTGGGTGGGCAGAGGGTGAGGGACTCATCTTAGATATATACAAAGGGAGCCCATGTCCCATCCATAGCTGTGCAATGTGAGCTGAGGGTGGGTGGGCAGAGGGTGAGGGACTCATCTTAGACATATACAAAGGGAGCCCATGTCCCATCCATAGCTGTGCAATGTGAGCTGAGGGTGGGTGGGCAGAGGGTGAGGGACTCATCTTAGATACATACAAAGGGAGCCCATGTCTCGTCCATAGCTGTGCAATGTGAGCTGAGGGTGGGTGGGCAGAGGGTGAGGGACTCATCTTAGATATATACAAAGGGAGCCCATGTCTCGTCCATAGCTGTGCAATGTGAGCTGAGGGTGGGTGGGCAGAGGGTGAGGGACTCATCTTAGACATATACAAAGGGAGCCCATGTCCCATCCATAGCTGTGCAATGTGAGCTGAGGGTGGGTGGGCAGAGGGTGAGGGACTCATCTTAGATATATACAAAGGGAGCCCATGTCTCGTCCATAGCTGTGCAATGTGAGCTGAGGGTGGGTGGGCAGAGGGTGAGGGACTCATCTTAGATATATACAAAGGGAGCCCATGTCTCGTCCATAGCTGTGCAATGTGAGCTGAGGGTGGGTGGGCAGAGGGTGAGGGACTCATCTTAGATATATACAAAGGGAGCCCATGTCCCATCCATAGCTGTGCAATGTGAGCTGAGGGTGGGTGGGCAGAGGGTGAGGGACTCATCTTAGACATATACAAAGGGAGCCCATGTCCCATCCATAGCTGTGCAATGTGAGCTGAGGGTGGGTGGGCAGA
Organism: Limnomonas spitsbergensis; assembly: GCA_037349105.1. Lineage (NCBI taxonomy): Eukaryota > Viridiplantae > Chlorophyta > Chlorophyceae > Chlamydomonadales > Limnomonas > Limnomonas spitsbergensis. The sequence continues at coordinate 587,634 of JAYJMM010000025.1, forward strand.
GGGAGAGGGACTCATCTTTGATATATACAAAGGGAGCCCATGTCCCATCCATAGCTGTGCAATGTGAGCTGAGGGTGGGTGGGCAGAGGGTGAGGGACTCATCTTAGACATATACAAAGGGAGCCCATGTCTCGTCCATAGCTGTGCAATGTGAGCTGAGGTTGGGTGGGCAGAGGGTGAGGGACTCATCTTAGACATATACAAAGGGAGCCCATGTCTCGTCCATAGCTGTGCAATGTGAGCTGAGGGTGGGTGGGCAGAGGGTGAGGGACTCATCTTAGATATATACAAAGGGAGCCCATGTCTCGTCCATAGCTGTGCAATGTGAGCTGAGGGTGGGTGGGCAGAGGGTGAGGGACTCATCTTAGACATATACAAAGGGAGCCCATGTCCCATCCATAGCTGTGCAATGTGAGCTGAGGGTGGGTGGGCAGAGGGTGAGGGACTCATCTTAGATATATACAAAGGGAGCCCATGTCTCGTCCATAGCTGTGCAATGTGAGCTGAGGTTGGGTGGGCAGAGGGAGAGGGACTCATCTTAGATATATACAAAGGGAGCCCATGTCTCGTCCATTGCTGTGCAATGTGAGCTGAGGGTGGGTGGGCAGAGGGAGAGGGACTCATCTTAGACATATACAAAGGGAGCCCATGTCCCATCCATAGCTGTGCAATGTGAGCTGAGGGTGGGTGGGCAGAGGGTGAGGGACTCATCTTAGATATATACAAAGGGAGCCCATGTCCCATCCATAGCTGTGCAATGTGAGCTGAGGGTGGGTGGGCAGAGGGTGAGGGACTCATCTTAGACATATACAAAGGGAGCCCATGTCTCGTCCATAGCTGTGCAATGTGAGCTGAGGTTGGGTGGGCAGAGGGTGAGGGACTCATCTTAGATATATACAAAGGGAGCCCATGTCTCGTCCATAGCTGTGCAATGTGAGCTGAGGTTGGGTGGGCAGAGGGAGAGGGACTCATCTTAGATATATACAAAGGGAGCCCATGTCTCGTCCATAGCTGTGCAATGTGAGCTGAGGGTGGGTGGGCAGAGGGAGAGGGACTCATCTTAGATATATACAAAGGGAGCCCATGTCTCGTCCATAGCTGTGCAATGTGAGCAGAGGTTGGGTGGGCAGAGGGAGAGGGACTCATCTTAGATATATACAAAGGGAGCCCATGTCCCATCCATAGCTGTGCAATGTGAGCTGAGGGTGGGTGGGCAGAGGGAGAGGGACTCATCTTAGACATATACAAAGGGAGCCCATGTCCCATCCATAGCTGTGCAATGTGAGCTGAGGGTGGGTGGGCAGAGGGTGAGGGACTCATCTTAGATATATACAAAGGGAGCCCATGTCCCATCCATAGCTGTGCAATGTGAGCTGAGGGTGGGTGGGCAGAGGGTGAGGGACTCATCTTAGACATATACAAAGGGAGCCCATGTCCCATCCATAGCTGTGCAATGTGAGCTGAGGGTGGGTGGGCAGAGGGTGAGGGACTCATCTTAGATACATACAAAGGGAGCCCATGTCTCGTCCATAGCTGTGCAATGTGAGCTGAGGGTGGGTGGGCAGAGGGTGAGGGACTCATCTTAGATATATACAAAGGGAGCCCATGTCTCGTCCATAGCTGTGCAATGTGAGCTGAGGGTGGGTGGGCAGAGGGTGAGGGACTCATCTTAGACATATACAAAGGGAGCCCATGTCCCATCCATAGCTGTGCAATGTGAGCTGAGGGTGGGTGGGCAGAGGGTGAGGGACTCATCTTAGATATATACAAAGGGAGCCCATGTCTCGTCCATAGCTGTGCAATGTGAGCTGAGGGTGGGTGGGCAGAGGGTGAGGGACTCATCTTAGATATATACAAAGGGAGCCCATGTCTCGTCCATAGCTGTGCAATGTGAGCTGAGGGTGGGTGGGCAGAGGGTGAGGGACTCATCTTAGATATATACAAAGGGAGCCCATGTCCCATCCATAGCTGTGCAATGTGAGCTGAGGGTGGGTGGGCAGAGGGTGAGGGACTCATCTTAGACATATACAAAGGGAGCCCATGTCCCATCCATAGCTGTGCAATGTGAGCTGAGGGTGGGTGGGCAGAGGGAGAGGGACTCATCTTAGATATATACAAAGGGAGCCCATGTCCCATCCATAGCTGTGCAATGTGAGCTGAGGGTGGGTGGGCAGAGGGTGAGGGACTCATCTTAGACATATACAAAGGGAGCCCATGTCTCGTCCATAGCTGTGCAATGTGAGCTGATGTTGGGTGGGCAGAGGGTGAGGGACTCATCTTAGACATATACAAAGGGAGCCCATGTCTCGTCCATAGCTGTGCAATGTGAGCTGAGGGTGGGTGGGCAGAGGGTGAGGGACTCATCTTAGATATATACAAAGGGAGCCCATGTCCCATCCATAGCTGTGCAATGTGAGCTGAGGGTGGGTGGGCAGAGGGTGAGGGACTCATCTTAGATACATACAAAGGGAGCCCATGTCTCGTCCATAGCTGTGCAATGTGAGCTGAGGTTGGGTGGGCAGAGGGAGAGGGACTCATCTTAGACATATACAAAGGGAGCCCATGTCCCATCCATAGCTGTGCAATGTGAGCTGAGGTTGGGTGGGCAGAGGGAGAGGGACTCATCTTAGATATATACAAAGGGAGCCCATGTCTCGTCCATTGCTTTGCAATGTGAGCTGAGGGTGGGTAGGCAGAGGGAGAGGGACTCATCTTAGACATATACAAAGGGAGCCCATGTCCCATCCATAGCTGTGCAATGTGAGCTGAGGGTGGGTGGGCAGAGGGTGAGGGACTCATCTTAGATATATACAAAGGGAGCCCATGTCTCGTCCATAGCTGTGCAATGTGAGCTGAGGTTGGGTGGGCAGAGGGTGAGGGACTCATCTTAGACATATACAAAGGGAGCCCATGTCCCATCCATAGCTGTGCAATGTGAGCTGAGGGTGGGTGGGCAGAGGGTGAGGGACTCATCTTAGATATATACAAAGGGAGCCCATGTCCCATCCATAGCTGTGCAATGTGAGCTGAGGGTGGGTGGGCAGAGGGTGAGGGACTCATCTTATATATATACAAAGGGAGCCCATGTCTCGTCCATAGCTGTGCAATGTGAGCTGAGGGTGGGTGGGCAGAGGGAGAGGGACTCATCTTAGACATATACAAAGGGAGCCCATGTCCCATCCATAGCTGTGCAATGTGAGCTGAGGGTGGGTGGGCAGAGGGTGAGGGACTCATCTTAGATATATACAAAGGGAGCCCATGTCCCATCCATAGCTGTGCAATGTGAGCTGAGGGTGGGTGGGCAGAGGGTGAGGGACTCATCTTAGACATATACAAAGGGAGCCCATGTCCCATCCATAGCTGTGCAATGTGAGCTGAGGGTGGGTGGGCAGAGGGTGAGGGACTCATCTTAGATACATACAAAGGGAGCCCATGTCTCGTCCATAGCTGTGCAATGTGAGCTGAGGGTGGGTGGGCAGAGGGTGAGGGACTCATCTTAGATATATACAAAGGGAGCCCATGTCTCGTCCATAGCTGTGCAATGTGAGCTGAGGGTGGGTGGGCAGAGGGTGAGGGACTCATCTTAGATATATACAAAGGGAGCCCATGTCTCGTCCATAGCTGTGCAATGTGAGCTGAGGGTGGGTGGGCAGAGGGTGAGGGACTCATCTTAGACATATACAAAGGGAGCCCATGTCCCATCCATAGCTGTGCAATGTGAGCTGAGGGTGGGTGGGCAGAGGGTGAGGGACTCATCTTAGACATATACAAAGGGAGCCCATGTCTCGTCCATAGCTGTGCAATGTGAGCTGAGGTTGGGTGGGCAGAGGGTGAGGGACTCATCTTAGACATATACAAAGGGAGCCCATGTCTCGTCCATAGCTGTGCAATGTGAGCTGAGGGTGGGTGGGCAGAGGGAGAGGGACTCATCTTAGATATATACAAAGGGAGCCCATGTCTCGTCCATAGCTGTGCAATGTGAGCTGAGGGTGGGTGGGCAGAGGGTGAGGGACTCATCTTAGACATATACAAAGGGAGCCCATGTCCCATCCATAGCTGTGCAATGTGAGCTGAGGGTGGGTGGGCAGAGGGTGAGGGACTCATCTTAGACATATACAAAGGGAGCCCATGTCTCGTCCATAGCTGTGCAATGTGAGCTGAGGTTGGGTGGGCAGAGGGTGAGGGACTCATCTTAGACATATACAAAGGGAGCCCATGTCTCGTCCATAGCTGTGCAATGTGAGCTGAGGGTGGGTGGGCAGAGGGTGAGGGACTCATCTTAGACATATACAAAGGGAGCCCATGTCCCATCCATAGCTGTGCAATGTGAGCTGAGGGTGGGTGGGCAGAGGGTGAGGGACTCATCTTAGATATATACAAAGGGAGCCCATGTCTCGTCCATAGCTGTGCAATGTGAGCTGAGGGTGGGTGGGCAGAGGGTGAGGGACTCATCTTAGATATATACAAAGGGAGCCCATGTCTCGTCCATAGCTGTGCAATGTGAGCTGAGGGTGGGTGGGCAGAGGGTGAGGGACTCATCTTAGATATATACAAAGGGAGCCCATGTCCCATCCATAGCTGTGCAATGTGAGCTGAGGGTGGGTGGGCAGAGGGTGAGGGACTCATCTTAGACATATACAAAGGGAGCCCATGTCCCATCCATAGCTGTGCAATGTGAGCTGAGGGTGGGTGGGCAGAGGGAGAGGGACTCATCTTAGATATATACAAAGGGAGCCCATGTCCCATCCATAGCTGTGCAATGTGAGCTGAGGGTGGGTGGGCAGAGGGTGAGGGACTCATCTTAGACATATACAAAGGGAGCCCATGTCCCATCCATAGCTGTGCAATGTGAGCTGAGGTTGGGTGGGCAGAGGGAGAGGGACTCATCTTAGATATATACAAAGGGAGCCCATGTCTCGTCCATTGCTTTGCAATGTGAGCTGAGGGTGGGTAGGCAGAGGGAGAGGGACTCATCTTAGACATATACAAAGGGAGCCCATGTCCCATCCATAGCTGTGCAATGTGAGCTGAGGGTGGGTGGGCAGAGGGTGAGGGACTCATCTTAGATATATACAAAGGGAGCCCATGTCTCGTCCATAGCTGTGCAATGTGAGCTGAGGGTGGGTGGGCAGAGGGTGAGGGACTCATCTTAGACATATACAAAGGGAGCCCATGTCCCATCCATAGCTGTGCAATGTGAGCTGAGGGTGGGTGGGCAGAGGGTGAGGGACTCATCTTAGATATATACAAAGGGAGCCCATGTCCCATCCATAGCTGTGCAATGTGAGCTGAGGGTGGGTGGGCAGAGGGTGAGGGACTCATCTTAGATATATACAAAGGGAGCCCATGTCTCGTCCATAGCTGTGCAATGTGAGCTGAGGGTGGGTGGGCAGAGGGAGAGGGACTCATCTTAGACATATACAAAGGGAGCCCATGTCCCATCCATAGCTGTGCAATGTGAGCTGAGGGTGGGTGGGCAGAGGGTGAGGGACTCATCTTAGATATATACAAAGGGAGCCCATGTCCCATCCATAGCTGTGCAATGTGAGCTGAGGGTGGGTGGGCAGAGGGTGAGGGACTCATCTTAGACATATACAAAGGGAGCCCATGTCCCATCCATAGCTGTGCAATGTGAGCTGAGGGTGGGTGGGCAGAGGGTGAGGGACTCATCTTAGATACATACAAAGGGAGCCCATGTCTCGTCCATAGCTGTGCAATGTGAGCTGAGGGTGGGTGGGCAGAGGGTGAGGGACTCATCTTAGATATATACAAAGGGAGCCCATGTCTCGTCCATAGCTGTGCAATGTGAGCTGAGGGTGGGTGGGCAGAGGGTGAGGGACTCATCTTAGATATATACAAAGGGAGCCCATGTCTCGTCCATAGCTGTGCAATGTGAGCTGAGGGTGGGTGGGCAGAGGGTGAGGGACTCATCTTAGACATATACAAAGGGAGCCCATGTCCCATCCATAGCTGTGCAATGTGAGCTGAGGGTGGGTGGGCAGAGGGTGAGGGACTCATCTTAGACATATACAAAGGGAGCCCATGTCTCGTCCATAGCTGTGCAATGTGAGCTGAGGTTGGGTGGGCAGAGGGTGAGGGACTCATCTTAGACATATACAAAGGGAGCCCATGTCTCGTCCATAGCTGTGCAATGTGAGCTGAGGGTGGGTGGGCAGAGGGTGAGGGACTCATCTTAGACATATACAAAGGGAGCCCATGTCTCGTCCATAGCTGTGCAATGTGAGCTGAGGGTGGGTGGGCAGAGGGAGAGGGACTCATCTTAGATATATACAAAGGGAGCCCATGTCTCGTCCATAGCTGTGCAATGTGAGCTGAGGGTGGGTGGGCAGAGGGTGAGGGACTCATCTTAGACATATACAAAGGGAGCCCATGTCCCATCCATAGCTGTGCAATGTGAGCTGAGGGTGGGTGGGCAGAGGGTGAGGGACTCATCTTAGACATATACAAAGGGAGCCCATGTCTCGTCCATAGCTGTGCAATGTGAGCTGAGGTTGGGTGGGCAGAGGGTGAGGGACTCATCTTAGACATATACAAAGGGAGCCCATGTCTCGTCCATAGCTGTGCAATGTGAGCTGAGGGTGGGTGGGCAGAGGGTGAGGGACTCATCTTAGACATATACAAAGGGAGCCCATGTCCCATCCATAGCTGTGCAATGTGAGCTGAGGGTGGGTGGGCAGAGGGTGAGGGACTCATCTTAGATATATACAAAGGGAGCCCATGTCCCATCCATAGCTGTGCAATGTGAGCTGAGGGTGGGTGGGCAGAGGGTGAGGGACTCATCTTAGATACATACAAAGGGAGCCCATGTCCCATCCATAGCTGTGCAATGTGAGCTGAGGGTGGGTGGGCAGAGGGTGAGGGACTCATCTTAGACATATACAAAGGGAGCCCATGTCCCATCCATAGCTGTGCAATGTGAGCTGAGGGTGGGTGGGCAGAGGGTGAGGGACTCATCTTAGATACATACAAAGGGAGCCCATGTCTCGTCCATAGCTGTGCAATGTGAGCTGAGGGTGGGTGGGCAGAGAATGAGGGACTCATCTTAGATATATACAAAGGGAGCCCATGTCTCGTCCATAGCTGTGCAATGTGAGCTGAGGGTGGGTGGGCAGAGGGTGAGGGACTCATCTTAGATATATACAAAGGGAGCCCATGTCTCGTCCATAGCTGTGCAATGTGAGCTGAGGGTGGGTGGGCAGAGGGTGATGGACTCATCTTAGATATATACAAAGGGAGCCCATGTCTCATCCATAGCTGTGCAATGTGAGCTGAGGGTGGGTGGGCAGAGGGTGATGGACTCATCTTAGATATATACAAAGGGAGCCCATGTCTCATCCATAGCTGTGCAATGTGAGCTGAACACAGGATCGCAGAGTGAGGGATTGGGATCACTTAAAAATCTGGAGGTTTGTAGAGTGTGCAATGTCAGCTAAGGTTGGATGGCCAGAAAGTGAGGGTTTGGGATCTGTCAAGCTCTGGAGGGAATCCACGTCCCGTCTCATGGCTATGCCATATCAGCTGAGGGTGGGTCTCACACCTCCTACTTCGGCGGCGGCGGAGTCTTCATTTCTTTATTTCTGAGGGTGGGTGGACAGAGAATGAGGGATTGTGATCAGTTGATCTCTGAAGGGAGTCCACGCCCCACCCATAGCTGTGCAACGTAAGCTGAAGATAGGATCGCCGAGTGGGAGTTGGGGATTTGTTTCTCAAAACTGGTTCTACTCCCCGGATCTACAGTAGACCCCTGATATTGAATCTAGACCCCTCTTCTAGTCCCCTGATCTAGTCCACACCTAGTCCACACCTTCCTAGGCCTGATGTGCGCCACAATCGTTGTGATGTATCAGGACCCCTGGGCTGGAGGCTAGACGTTGCTGTTTTTCAAAATAGGCTCAAGCCCACTGGTCTATCTTGACTTTTGATCTAGTCCACACCTAGTCCACACCTTCCTAGGTCTGATGTACACCTCCATCTTCATCGTCACTCCAGAATACTGCGATGATGGCCAGGCAAGAAAAAAGTGTGGACGTTAGGATGGGACCTGCATTGCCCACCCCAGGCGGACAAGGTCGCATGGTCACCCCCAGATGCGTAGTGTATACAGTTTTTTTTGAAGTGTATGAAGTGTATTAAGTTTTTTTTAGGGATCTCCTTTATGGGAGACTGTACAAAAAGTGTGCATAGAAAAAAAAAGTGACTAAAAAAAAAAAAAAAAGCACAAACACGGTCACCAAACCTACTATGCCGAAGCGACGGCTCACGACGCTCCGCAGGCACAGGCCAGGGGTGGGTTGCGACGTAGTGTTCTGCCGCAAGCGCGGCCTCGATCAAAAGAAGCGCATTAGCAATGCGATTCTATTGCACCCAACGTCGGCTGTAGGTGACATGAATTCGAAAAGCTTTTGGGCCGCGCGGCGATGACACCTCTCGCCCGCCACCCACCCAGCGTAATCGTCCGTGACGAATGCCGTACTAGTGTCAGTCGCTTACAGCCTAGCACCGACGATACCGATCAAGCGGAGGTCGCGAGTTCGATACCTGCCGGTGGCAGAAAAAGTTGTTGCAGACCGTGCGTTATCGCACTGACACGCCGATGGTTGTCCGAACCCGAAAGAAATCAACCCTGAAAAGATCGAAGGGTTCAAGAAAAGAAAATACACCAAAAGAAACCCGGGTAAGGTGGCAAAGATCCCCACGATTTTTTGAGTTTTTACAGTTCAGCGGAGCATCACATTTGATGCATGTGACAGGTGCCCATAAACCAGTTTGAGCGAGCGAAAAGCCAGTGATATGACCTTCCTAGGCAAGCAACCAACACCCAGCCACAAACTGGATATAAAACAAAGAAATCGTTTGCTACCACTTTACAAGGTGTGAGACCGGCCACTTAACCCTAAAGCCTGAGACGCGAACACGAAATACAGCCCGGGTGTGCAAGTGGCCCTCGTCGTCAAAAATGGCATCAACATAAAACTGTAAGAAGTCAGCACTCTGGCTCCTGCCTACCAGATTGATGCGCCTGCTCCACAGCATGTCACGGTCTGCATCAACATAAAACTGTAAGAAGTCAGCACTCTGGCTCCTGCCTACCAGATTGATGCGCCTGCTCCACAGCATGTCACGGTCTGATTTGGTCACGCCGCCAGCAAGGTCCCCTGTTGCAACAATGCTGTACGAGAGGAACACCTGGATGGAACCTGAGTGCAACAAAGGGGCAACAAACAAGCAGGTTTGTACCCTGTTGCAACAATGCTGTACGAGAGGAACGCCTGGATGGAACCTGGGTGCAACAAAGGGGCAACAAACAAGCAGGTTTATAACCTGTTGCAATGATGCTGTACGAGAGGAACGCCTGGATGGAACCTGAGTGCAACAAACAGGTAGTACAATGAGGTTTGTACACTGTTGCAACGATGTTGTACAAGAGGAACGCCTGGATGGAACCTGAGTGCAACAAACAGGTAGTACACAGCAAGGTATGTTCCCTGCTGCGACCATGTTGTACTAATATAACACCTGGATGGAGCCTGAATGCAACATAAAGGCAGTACACAGGCGGTACACCAGGAAGGCATGCACCCTGTTGCAACGATGCTGTACGAGAGGAACGCCTGGATGGAACCTGAGTGCAACAAACAGGTAGTACACAGCAAGGTATGTTCCCTGCTGCGACCATGTTGTACTAATATAACACCTGGATGGAGCCTGAATGCAACATGAAGGCAGTACACAGGCGGTACACCAGGAAGGCATGCACCCTGTTGCAACGATGCTGTACGAGAGAAACACCTGGATGGAACCTTGGGTGCAACAAACAGGTAGTACACAGCAAGGTATGTTCCCTGTTGCGACCATGTTGTACTAATATAACACCTGGATGGAGCCAGAATGCAACAGAAAGGCAGTACACAGGCGGTACACCAACAAGGCATGCACCCTGTTGCAATGATCAAGTACTCCTCTCCACCTGCCCGTCCACCCACAAGCACACCCTTCCACCAGAGCCAGCCCACTGGCCCACCCACCCAAGAGACACCAGCCAGGACCATTACAGGCTCACTGATAAACACACAAGGCACACGTGGGGAATCAAGCTCACCACACGTGGGGAATCAAGCTCACCACACGTGGGGAATCAAGCTCACCACACGTGGGGAATCAAGCTCACCACACGTGGGGAATCAAGCTCACCACACGTGGGGAATCAAGCTCACCACATGTGAGGAATCAAGCTCACCACACGTGGGGAATCAAGCTCACCACACGTGGGGAATCAAGCTCACCACAAGTTTCGTACATACCCGTCCACGGCGGGCACATGGCTGGTAAATTGGCATATATGTACCCCAGCCGTCAACCCTTGCACCCGTACTTCCCCTTGGATAGATTATTGGAAAAAGCTGCAATTACCCAGCCATGTTTTTCTTCTTATTTAACGCATTGTTGATCGCAAGGCACGTGGGCCATAAAACCACTCACACATTCCGTCCACACCTGTCCTTGTGGCTGGCATATGGCTGGCACATTGCATTAAAAAAACCCACTATCGAAAATTACAACCATTTCCCCGCAACAGTTAAACTGTAAAAGTACGTTATACTCGTTAGGCATGTATGCATGTCCGTGTGGCGGCTCACCCTTGAAAAGATTCTTGGCAAAAGCTGTATCGTTGAGGAGCGTGCTGTTGACACTGATGGTGGCCGTGATGAAGCTGTACTCGGTGTTGTAGAAGGTGCCCTGGAAGGCACAAGAGTAGTGTAGAAAGAAAGAGAGAAAGCTACGCACTGAGGGGCATAGAGGGAAAGGAAACAGCGCAGCTTGGGGCTGTAGCCACATCCTGAGGTGGACAATTAGACATGTCGTTTTTGCAGACATGACGCTAGAGGGTGTTAATGACCGTGATGTAGCTGTATTCGGTGTTGTAGAAGGTGCCCTGGAAGGCACACGAGTCATGGAGGTCATGGAGATAGATAAGTAAGTAAGAAAGAAAGCTACTCCCCACTAGGGTGTGTAGGTTAAGGAAACAGCGCAGCTTGATGCCGTTGTTTACGAAGAAGTGGCTGGAGCTAGAACATTGGAACCTGTACGTTCTCCATGAGGTGGACGGTGACCTAAAATAAAATAAAATAAGTGTCACCTGGACATGTAAAAATTACTCATGTGACAAACAAGGGATGTTTGTGGCCAATACGGCTGGAGATGGAGCGTTGGGACCACAGCTCTCTGTGGGGTAGACAGTGCCTAAAACAGGAATCACGCAGCCATGTAATTTCAGGAATCATGCAAGAAGTAAGAAATGTCAAAATAAAAGGTACTAGAAGGCTCATGTGGCGGAGATATAACATTGTTTCCAGTACTCCATGAGGAGGAAGGGGCCCCAGAACAGGAATCACGCGGACAAGGGCCTCAATTTTACAATTACACACTCCTGCCGTTGCTCTCACCATGATGCGTGGCACTTCATACCCTGCTGGTCCGGTTCCGGAGCCGCAAGGGTTCCTGGACGTGTTGTTGCGGACCTGGAGGCTGGCTGTGGCCGCATCCCAATCGGGACATCTGCAGGCAGGCCCATGCATGGATGAGGTCTCAAATATGATACACCCGGAGGAATGTATGAAGGAAGTCACCCTTTCTAACCTTTTGGCCGTGGCAAAAGGTAGGCTACTAGGAAAGTAAAAGGTTCAAACCCTTAAGCATGTAAGTGAAGTAAACTGATCCCTGAACATCTCTTTAGGGACAACTGCATGCAGCCCCATGCATGCATGGTGTAAGATTAAGTCTTAACCTTGAACAGCCCAATCAGGGCACCTGGAGGCAGCACGATGGTTTAGGATGAAGGATCAATCCCACACGAATGTAATCCCAGCCAGGTGAGCTGAAGGGCGGGACCTGCGCCGCAGCCCAAACTTCGTAAGGCAGGCAGGGACAGGATCTGCTTCGCAGTCAGGGCAAGAGCTGCTCAGCAGCCTAAGGTACGTAAGGCAAGATTTGCTCCGCAGGCAGGGGCAGGATCTGCTCTGCAGGCAGGGACAGGATCTGCTCCGCAGGCAGGGACAGGATCTGCTCCGCAGGCAGGGACAGGACCTGCTCCGCAGGCAGGGGCAGGAGCTGCTCTGCAGGCAGGGGCAGGATCTACTCCGCAGGCAAGGCAGGATCTGCTCTGCAGGCAGGGGCAGGATCTGCTCCGCAGGCAGGGGCAGGATTTACTCCGCAGGCAGGGGCAGGAGCTGCTCTGCAGGCAGGGATAGGATCTGCTCCGCAGACAGGGACAGGATCTGCTCCGCAGGCAGGGCAGGATCTGCTCCGCAGGCAGGGGCAGGATCTACTCCGCAGGCAAGGCAGGATCTGCTCCGCAGGCAGGGACAGGATCTGCTATGCAGGAAGGGACAGGATCTGCTCCGCAGGTAGGGACAGGATCTGCTCTTCAGCCTAAGGTTTGTTAGGTAGGATCTGCTCCGCAGGCAGGGTCATGATCTGCTCTGCAGGCAGGGGCAGGATCTGCTCCGCAGGCAGGGGCAGGACCTGCTCTTCAGCCTAAGGTTCGTTAGGCAGGGTCAGTACCTGGTCACGTCATTATTTGCTATGTTGCGCGTCTGCTGGAAGTTGCACGGCATGGCCGGGATCGTGTCCTTGACTTGTGTGCCGCCGCTGCCTGTGCATTCATCAAAATGGGACAATCACGCAGCCGCCATAGCTCCACACATACACACAAATCGCAGCAGGCAGCCAGATGGATCAACTCCAGCTCATTCCATTCCATTCCAGCCCAGCCCAAACCATTCCAGCCAAGCCCAACATATGAATATATCACATCTCATCACATCCCATCACATCCTAGCCCAGCCCAGCCAAGACCAGCCAAGACCAGCCTAGCCTAGACCAGCCAAGACCAGCCTAGACCAGCCTAGCCTAGACCAGCCTAGACCAGCCTAGACCAGCCTAGACCAGCCTAGACCAGCCTAGACCAGCCTAGACCAGCCTAGCCTAGCCTAGACCAGCCAAGACCAGCCTAGCCTAGACCAGCCAAGACCAGCCTAGACCAGCCTAGACCAGCCTAGACCAGCCTAGCCTAGCCTAGACCAGCCAAGACTAGCCTAGACCAGCCAAGACCAGCCTAGCCTAGACCAGCCAAGACCAGCCTAGACCAGCCTAGACCAGCCTAGACCAGCCTAGACTAGCCTAGACCAGCCAAGACTAGCCTAGACCAGCCAAGACTAGCCTAGACCAGCCTAGACCAGCCTAGACCAGCCTAGACCAGCCAAGACTAGCCTAGCCTAGACCAGCCAAGACCAGCCTAGACCAGCCTAGACCAGCCTAGACCAGCCTAGACCAGCCAAGACTAGCCTAGACCAGCCAAGACCAGCCTAGCCTAGACCAGCCAAGACCAGCCTAGACCAGCCTAGACCAGCCTAGACCAGCCAAGACCAGCCTAGACCAGCCTAGACCAGCCAAGACCAGCCTAGACCAGCCTAGACCAGCCTAGACCAGCCTAGACCAGCCTAGCCTAGACCAGCCTAGACTAGCCTAGACCAGCCAAGACCAGCCTAGACCAGCCTAGACCAGCCTAGACTAGCCTAGACCAGCCAAGACTAGCCTAGACCAGCCAAGACTAGCCTAGACCAGCCTAGACCAGCCTAGACCAGCCTAGACTAGCCTAGACCAGCCTAGACCAGCCTAGACCAGCCTAGACCAGCCTAGACCAGCCTAGACCAGCCTAGCCTAGACCAGCCTAGACCAGCCAAGACCAGCCTAGACCAGCCTAGACCAGCCTAGACTAGCCTAGACCAGCCTAGACTAGCCTAGACCAGCCAAGACCAGCCTAGACCAGCCTAGACCAGCCTAGACCAGCCTAGACCAGCCTAGACCAGCCAAGACCAGCCTAGACCAGCCTAGACCAGCCAAGACCAGCCTAGACCAGCCTAGACCAGCCTAGACCAGCCTAGCCTAGACCAGCCTAGACCAGCCTAGACCAGCCAAGACCAGCCTAGACCAGCCAATACCAGCCTAGCCTAGACCAGTCTAGACCAGCCTAGACCAGCCAAGACCAGCCTAGACCAGCCTAGACCAGCCAAGACCAGCCTAGACCAGCCTAGACCAGCCTAGACCAGCCTAGACCAGCCTAGCCTAGACCAGCCTAGACCAGCCAAGACCAGCCTAGCCTAGACCAGCCAAGACCAGCCTAGACCAGCCAAGACCAGCCTAGCCTAGACCAGCCAAGACCAGCCTAGCCTAGACCAGCCAAGACCAGCCAAGACCAGCCTAGCCTAGACCAGCCTAGACCAGCCAAGACCAGCCTAGACCAGCCTAGACCAGCCTAGCCTAGACCAGCCAAGACCAGCCAAGACCAGCCTAGACCAGCCAAGACCAGCCAAGACCAGCCAAGACCAGCCTAGCCTAGACCAGCCTAGCCTAGACCAGCCTAGCCCAGCCAAGACCAGCCTAGCCTAGACCAGCCTAGCCTAGACCAGCCTAGCCTAGACCAGCCTAGCCTAGACCAGCCTAGCCTAGACCAGCCTAGCCTAGACCAGCCTAGCCTAGACCAGCCAAGACCAGCCTAGCCTAGACCAGCCTAGACCAGCCAAGACCAGCCAAGACCAGCCTAGACCAGCCTAGACCAGCCTAGACCAGCCTAGACCAGCCAAGACCAGCCAAGACCAGCCTAGACCAGCCAAGACCAGCCAAGACCAGCCTAGACCAGCCTAGACCAGCCAAGACCAGCCTAGACCAGCCTAGACCAGCCTAGACCAGCCAAGACCAGCCTAGACCAGCCAAGACCAGCCAAGACCAGCCTAGACCAGCCTAGACCAGCCTAGCCTAGACCAGCCAAGACCAGCCAAGACCAGCCTAGACCAGCCAAGACCAGCCAAGACCAGCCAAGACCAGCCTAGCCTAGACCAGCCTAGCCTAGACCAGCCTAGCCCAGACCAGCCTAGCCTAGACCAGCCTAGCCTAGACCAGCCTAGCCTAGACCAGCCTAGCCTAGACCAGCCTAGACCAGCTAAGACCAGCCTAGACCAGCCCAGACCAGCCTAGACCAGCCAAGATCAGCCTAGCCTAGACCAGCCTAGACCAGCCAAGACCAGCCCAGTCCGAAGTGCTTTATTCAAAGCCGCCCCAACAGCCCCGTAGCTACCCCCACAGGTGCCAGTTATCCAGTGTTTATTTTTTCGCGACTCAGCTACATGTCAGCCAACACTCAGGCCTCTGGCCAGGGGAGCCATTAGTGGCCAGCCATGCTGCTTTGGCCACCTGCTGTAGGCCAGCCCAAGTTTGGTACCAATCGGGCCTTTTGCAGACGTGGGGCGGCCTGCCCAAGGCGGACTTGTAGCCGAAAAATAAACACCGACGGATGCCCCAGCCCTGACCCCCATTCACTCACTGTTGCTGATGGTCGCCTGGTGATACGTGATCATGCCCTCCCTGTGCACTCCACACCAATCGCCCCAGCCCTGACCCCCATCTGCTCACTGTTGCAAATGGTTGCCTGGTGATACGTGATCATGCCCTCCCTGTGCACTCCACACCAATCGCCCCAGCCCTGACCCCCATCCGCTCACTGTTGCTGATGGTGGCCTGGTGATACGTGACCATGCCCTCCCTGTGCACTCCACACCAATCGCCCCAGCCCTGACCCCCATCCGCTCACTGTTGCAAATGGTTGCCTGGTGATACGTGATCATGCCCTCCCTGTGCACTCCACACCAATCGCCCCAGCCCTGACCCCCATCCGCTCACTGTTGCTGATGGTGGCCTGGTGATACGTGACCATGCCCTTCCTGTGCACTCCACACCAATCGCCCCAGCCCTGACCCCCATCCGCTCACTGTTGCAGATGGTTGCCTGGTGATACGTGATCATGCCCTCCCTGTGCACTCCACACCAATCGCCCCAGCCCTGACCCCCATCCGCTCACTGTTGCTGATGGTGGCCTGGTGATACGTGATCATGCCCTCCCTGTGCACTCCACACCAATCGCCCCAGCCCTGACCACGATCCGCTCACTGTTGCAGATGGTTGCCTGGTGATACGTGATCATGCCCTCCCTGTGCACTCCACACCAATCGCCCCAGCCCTGACCCCCATCCGCTCACTGTTGCTGATAGTGGCCTGGTGATACGTGACCATGCCCTTCCTGTGCACTCCACACCAATCGCCCCAGCCCTGACCACGATCCGCTCACTGTTGCAGATGGTTGCCTGGTGATACGTGACCATGCCCTCCCTGTGCACACCACACCAATCGCCCAGCTCTGACCCCCATTTGCTTATTGTTGCAGATGGCTGCCTGGTGGTATGTGATCATGAACGTCGAGGTGGCCTCAACAGTGTCATATGATCAACGCAGGCCCCAGCCCCCTAACCCCTATCTACCAACTGCCCAGCCCTGACCCCTATGCGCTCACTGTTGCAGATGGTCCCTTGGTGGTACGTGACCATGAACGCCGAAGCAGCCACGGCCCAGTTGACAAACGTCCCGTTCCCCAACAAGATGACCAGCCCAAACTGAAACAGGGGTGATGTGGCAGGAGCTATGGGTGACAGGTTAGGGTTTAAAGGTTGGGGTTGAGGGTTTAGTGGGCCAGTCCAAACTGAAATTGGGGTTTGTGGCAGTAGTGAAGGGAGACCGATTAGGGTTTTAAGGTTGGGGTTAAGGGTTGAGTTGGCCAGGTGAAACTGAAATTATGGGTCATGTGGCAGTAGTGAAGGGTATACGGTGCAGGTTTAAGGGTTCAGGTGACTGGTCCAAATGATATCAGGGGCAGCTACGACAAGCACCTAGCACTGATGACCTGTGACCCGGGTAGCTGCACAGAACCTGCATGCGTTGCACGCTCTTTGGATGCCTAGGCCCTGCTTCCGCAGCCAGCACTGACCGGTGGTAGAGTAAGCTGTGTGATGGTGTTGGTGATGGCCTGGGTATATTTCAATATTTGTACATTTGTATCCGGGCATTAGTGTATTTGTATATTTCAATATTTGTACATTTGTATCCGCAGCCAGCACTGACCGGTGGCAGAGTAAGCTGCGTGTTGGCGTTGGAGATGAGGAGATGAGGGCACTCGTCGTGAGCAGCAGCGCCTCGTCGTGCACGTCTTCTGTCTCTGCGAAGAGGAAAATTCAGCAGGCAGGGCCCATGCTGGATCAGCATTTGTTTGTCACGAGTAAACCCTGAACCATCAATCCTCAGCTCAACACCCATTCCTACCTGTTTCTGACACTGGTACCAGCAGGCCCCCCCCCACACATATGTAGTGGCGATAAAAATAACGGAAATATTATATTTTCAGAGACTCACCCCCACCCCCCACCCCCCGCCTCCCCAAACTAAGACCAACCCCCAACCCAAAACTAAGAACAACACCCGTTCCTATTTGCTTCTGACACTAGTGCCAGGACCCACACGTATGTTAAGTAGGTGACACAGGTCAGGACGATGAATAATGCCCCAACCCCCAACCAACCCTAAACCATCAAACCTGGACCAATCCTACCTGTCTCTGACACTGGTGCCGGGACCCACATGTATGTATGTAGTGTAGATGACAAAGATGACACAGGGCGGGATGATGAATAAAGCCCCAACCCCCAACCCCGTCCCCCAACCCCAACGCCCAAACCCAACACTAAACTGACATACCTCAACCCAACACCCATTCCTACATGTCTCTGTCACTGGTACCAGCAGGACCCACACGTATGTAAAGTAGATGACAAGATGACACAGGTCGGGATGGTAAATAAAGCCCCAACCCCCAACCCCCACCCTCAAAACTAAGACCAGCATCCATTCCTACCTGTTTCTGACACTGGTGCGAGAACCCACACGTATGTGGTATAAATGACAAAGATTAGGAAGGTGGCGATGACGAACAGCGACACCGCCAGAGAGATGACAGTCTTGAAGTCTCGCACAATCAGGGAGGGCGTGTACCCCTAGGGGCGGAAGCAGCAGGGGGGGGTGAATTAATCGAATAACCACCGGATAGCTTATTTGAAAGAACCAGTCATTGAGAAAGGGAAGAAATGAGATGGCCATGCACATTGATGGAGGGTTTGCGCTGCTCATACGGTACAAGGCAATCTATGTGTGGGGGCAGCCTCGTGCAAACACACACGCACAATCAGGGAGGAGGGTGTACCCCTAGGGGAGGAGGCA
Organism: Limnomonas spitsbergensis; assembly: GCA_037349105.1. NCBI lineage: Eukaryota > Viridiplantae > Chlorophyta > Chlorophyceae > Chlamydomonadales > Limnomonas > Limnomonas spitsbergensis. The sequence continues at coordinate 605,811 of JAYJMM010000025.1, forward strand.
GCAGGGGGGGTGATCATGCATGACTATGTGTGCACTGTGTCCTGATTGAGGTGGCGGGAGGGCATACGGGGTGTACCCCTAGGGGAGGAGGCAGCAGGGGGGTTGTATCATAGTGAAAGCATCCGCGCAATCACTCCCATTAGCCAGTGGCAGGATGAGTAATCATGCTGTGTGGCTGTGTGTGCACTGTGTACTGATTGAGGTGGCAGCAGGGCATACGGGGTGTACCCCTAGGGGAGGAGGCAGCAGGGCATGCGGGGTGTACCCCTAGGGGAGGAGGCAGCAGGGGGGTTGTATCATAGTGAAAGCATCCGCGCAATCACTCCCATTAGCCAGTGGCAGGATGAGTAATCATGCTGTGTGGCTGTGTGTGCACTGTGTACTGATTGAGGTGGCAGCAGGGCATACGGGGTGTACCCCTAGGGGAGGAGGCAGCAGGGGGGTTGTATCATAGTGAAAGCATCCGCGCAATCACTCCCATTAGCCAGTGGCAGGATGAGTAATCATGCTGTGTGGCTGTGTGTGCACTGTGTACTGATTAAGGTGGCAGCAGGGCATACGGGGTGTACCCCTAGGGGAGGAGGCAGCAGGGCATGCGGGGTGTACCCCTAGGGGAGGAGGCAGCAGGGCATACGGGGTGTACCCCCAGGGGAGGAGGCAGCAGGGGGGTTGTATCATAGTGAAAGCATCCGCGCAATCACTCCCATTAGCCAGTGGCAGGATGAGTAATCATGCTGTGTGGCTGTGTGTGCACTGTGTACTGATTGAGGTAGCAGCAGGGCATACGGGGTGTACCCCTAGGGGAGGAGGCAGCAGGGGGGTTGTATCATAGTGAAAGCATCCGCGCAATCACTCCCATTAGCCAGTGGCAGGATGAGTAATCATGGTGTGTGGCTGTGTGTGCACTGTGTACTGATTGAGGTGGCAGGAGGGCATACGGGGTGTACCCCTAGGGGAGGAGGCAGCAGGGCATACGGGGTGTAAATATGATGGGTAGCTCACCTAGTGGTACGGCCGAACAGGTGGCTTCCTTCATCCACACCCCGGGACGTATCGTTTTTATTTGATCATTTATTGATACCATGATATAACAGCGAGACAGACAGAGATGAAGGGGACCAAGCCTTGACCAGCCTAACCAGCCGACGGCTGGTGCCTAGGCCACTGGCCGATGGCCGCTGTTTTTTTCTTCGCAACTCAGCTACATGTCAGCTACACTTTGGCCTCTGGCATGAGACCCCATTTGTGGCAAGCCATGCTGCTTTGGCCACCAGTTTTAGGCTGGCACAGGTTTGGTCCCAATCGGGTCCTCGGCGGCCGCAGGGCGGCCAGCCGAAGGTGGACTTGTAGCCCCAAAATGAAGCATTAGGCGGCTGGTCAAGGTTTGGTTTCCCACTGACACAGGACTGCCTGCTCAGCTGACTGCCAAAGGTGGGTCAGCGCACTTAAACAGCTTTGACGTGCCTCATCAAACACCCTGGGCTGATGGTCAAATGGGCTTCAAATCTGCCTTGTCTCATGCCTTCATGTATTGTTAACTGAATGGCATCATGCGTGGCTAAGGGCTTGAGGCTGCATGGCAGCATGCTACACGTCGTGAGACTGCATGTCAGCAGGTTGCATTGATGTTAAGTTGCATGGGAGCATATTCCCACAGGGCAGGCAGGTCAGGCTGCAGAACCCTGAAAGGCAGGGCAGGCAATTTCCCCGCAAGGGAAGGCAAGGGAAGGGAAGGGGAGAAAGGGGCAGGGGAGGGGATGAAAGAAATTGAAGGAAAGGGAAGGGGAAGAAAGGGAAGGGGAGGGGAGGAAAGGGGAGGCAAGGGGAGGGGAGGGGAGGAAAGGGGAGGAAAAGGGAGGAAAGGGGAGGAAAGGGGAGGAAAGGGAAGGGGAGGGGAGGGGAGGAAAGGGAAGGGGAGGGGAGGGGAGGAAAGGGGAGGAAAGGGGAGGGAAGGGGAGGAAAGGGGAGAAAAGGGAAGGGGAGGGGAGGGGAGGAAAGGGGAGGAAAGGGGAGGGAAGGGGAGGAAAGGCGGTAGTCCCGGCTGAAGGGCAGTGAGAAGAAGGGGGAGGGCAAGCAGCTGTAACAGGTGAAGGGATGGGGAAAAGGAAGGGGAGGGAAGGCAGCTGTACGGAAAGGGAGGGGGGTGCAAGGGCCGGGAGTAGCAGTATGTACCCGGTGGTGCTAAGGAACAGGGAGGGCAGGCAGCAGTGCCCAGCGAGCTTTACCCACATACAGATCGAGGTGATATGCTGCAACCCATGCGCCCCATCCACAGCCACTGCTGCATGGGATGGCTACATACGTCTGACAGCCATGAAAGCACTGTTGCGGCCTAGGGTTTTGTACAGCACACACTCATGCATGTACCTCATGCATGCAGGTAGTCTGAGCACCCGATAAATATATGTAGGCAGCAGGAGCAATAACAAAGATGGGCAGATGTACCATCAAACAAGTCAGTACCCTCATATAACGGTAGGCAGCTGAACCCACTCAGGCACTCACATATAGATCGAGGCTAAAGGCTGCATCCCGCATGTTCGCGAACCATGCACCCCATCCACTGCCACCGCCGCTGTCGCCGCTGCTGTCTCTGCCGCTGCTCTGAGACTTCGAATGCTCCTTTCTAGAGGTGTCAGCGGACTTGTCAGCGGGTCGCTGAGGTGCCGCAGCACACAGTGGGCTGAGCAGCTTTTTGAAATCCATGCCATGTATCGAGCGCATTCGATTGACCGAGATTATTGATACAACTAAGCGTCAACGCAGCTACCGAAAACACTTTTCAGCAGGGCTGCTGTCCAATGTTGAGCTCTTAAGAGCCGCAGCCCGATGCTGCGTCTAAGAAATTCAGATTATATCTGGATGTTGAGTACTATTTCAGCTGATTCGTTCCACAGCCAAAACAATTACCAGGAAACTAAGTTAAGGAGGCACAACTAACGAATACAACAAAACAATACAATACAATAATAATAAAGGTGAGTGTCGTAAGAGACAGCGTTAGATTCTATCGCGTTAGAGGGTTTCAGGGTCCGGAGGTACCTTTGAGTCGATTGCGCGTGGCAGAAAACGTGTGTGATGTTATGCCGATCCGTAAGGCCGTGTTTCCATTGGAGTTTGAGGTGAGCAGTCGGGCAGGTCGGTTTTGTCTGGTCCGCGCCAAGGTTTAAGCCCGAGGTGGAGACCACCACAGAAAAATCCGGCCTTCTTTTCCATTGCATGTCCGGGGTGGCCGATTCGCATTCAAGAACCTCGCAGGCTAAGATTTTCGAAATGTCGCAGCATTCCTTGGTAGTTGTTACCTATGTAGCTTGAACACGTAGATCAAAGCAACCAGTGGTGCGTACGTATACTATTGCTTTATTTCGGTTCAGTCGCGCATTCTGCAACGCAACGACGGGGTAGAAAATCGTCACGTGAGGTTCCGTGGGCCGGGACAGCCAGTCGACTTCCATCGAACCAGCAGAGTTTATCAGCGGTATGAATACAGGAGAATGAGCACAGGGCTCGAAAAACAAGGCTGTGACGTATTGTCCAGCTGGCGTTTGGGGTTGATGTCACCCAAACTCACTTCGGGTTTCGGACCCGAAGTGGATTTGGGTAAGTTTGGGCAGAAGAGTCTGGGAAACCAACCGTCGACTGTACTAAATCCGGTCGTGTTTCGACGTCCAATGGAAACGTTTTCGTCGGGGTGGCACAGCTGGCGCCTAGCTGGCAGCCCAACCCGACGTCAAAACAGCCAATGGAAACACAGCCTACCCTGATCAGTGCGCTCGTAAGCTGTTCAATGCCAATGAGCTTCACAATGATAGCATATCTGTATGTGCATGCTGAGTGCATGCCGACGAAGGGAGTATTGCTCACTGCGCGTTCAGAACCATGGACGATGCCATTGCAAACGATATAAAGTGATTGCCTATCGATCGCCATATACGCACAGGGGCATTGGCAGATGACATCTCGATTGGGCATCACACTTTTGCATCGAGTGTGCGTGCTCTGCAACCGACCCAACCGAATGAATGAAGGCTACTATAGACTGTCCAACCGGCAACTTGCCCCCTCGTAGTCTTGACGCCCTCATGCCAAACAATGTCATGTGCGACTTTCTCTCTCCTCGCTTCCATATATTTCTAAGCTGGGGATCCCCTCCAAGAATACCATTATACCAAGCATGGTTGCTCTGACCCCAACAGTGTGTTTCCATTGGAGGAATAGCGAGGCAACTGCCACCAACCGAACGATTTGTGTTTCCATTGGCGAAAGAACAGTGCAGGAATAGGCCAGCCAAAACGTATTCTTCGTGTTCTTTTGGACCCCCGTCCACAAGCAGGGGGTAGCTCTGTTTCAAAAGAATAGTCGACAGCGTGGCGCCGTACAAAATCACAAAGAACGCTTGCATTCCTGTGTTTGTGTTGATTCGTCCTGGTCTAACAAGCAGCGCGATGTCATGGAACTGAACTTCATTCGCGAGGCAGACGAGTGACGCGTGCTACTTTCCAAGCGCGCCTTGATAGGATGAGTCTTTGCGAGTAATGCATCGTGTTAAACAGTTCATTGTGCACATTTGTATCGACGCGAAAGCTCTGGGCCCACGCCTTGCATGTTTCATCCATCCGGGAATTCAAATTGTGTGGCGTACCGTGTCGCGGCCAGACTCTCTGGTCGCTGCAATGCATGCAATATTCTGAGCAATAGGCAGATCAGAAGGAAACCAGATGTCACACGTCCTTGTTCTCTGAATGGTTTCGGATGCAATGGAAACGCGCGAAAACAAATGAATGGAACAGCCGTAGAACAGTGCGTCAAACTGACATGAACAGAACTGTTCCCAAACCTCCAATGGAAACACACTGTAACCCCAAGAAACTCCAGATTGAAATGTTGTTTTTAAACATCAGATCCAGACAAGAGCTTGACCGTTGTATAGCAAATGCTATACATTATGTTTATTAAAATACGGTATAACAGTTTAAGGTACCGTATTACATTCGAAAGCCGCAGCGAAGCCGGTATGGGATCCCCAAGCCTTAAACCGAAGGGAGCCAGCAGGAAGATGTTGCTCGCCATTTAAGCCCAGGATATTGGCCCCTCCAACAGTCATCTCACCACTGTTCCCACCTGCCAGCAAAGAGCTCTTCATTCCGACCTCGGTTGCGTTCAGAAGCAGCGGGTGGTCAGGTGAGAACGTAACATTTCCCTCCCGGCTTGTGCGGCTTTCGGGATTCGTGTCAATGACATAACACCTTTTGGCCCTTCTCAAAAACCAGCTGTACCGTAAAACCAGGGTAAAACCGGTTTGGCTCTGCGTTTAATTACCGTACTATCACTGGTAATTGGCATCCATTATGGTCTCAAAACATGAAACCACTATGGATAAAGTGGCCTTCAAAATTAAAATGGTCGTGCCAAACCTGGATAATCGTAAAAGTCGTATTTAGTGCGAAAAAGTGTGATTTTAACGCGCTTGCTCCTCTAATTCAGGACGCACGCTATTAAGAGCATATATAATGATATGAACAGATTCGTTAACGTCTCCCTCGGCGGCAGGGGCCGGCATGGATTGGCAACTGCCACCCACAGAACGCTTTACCACCTGTTTTCACCCGAGGTCCAGCTAGAACAACGGAGAGCAGCTGATGAAAGAGCAGCTATTAGAGCAGCAGAAGCAGCAGCAGAAGCAGCAGCAGCAGCAGATGCAGCAGCAGCCGAAGAATCGGGCTCGCAGTATGGGTCTGATGCCGGTGACGATGCGTTTGGATGGGACGTTCCCGCACAGGGTTCTCCCTGCAAGCGCAAGGTTGATTTTGCGAATGAGCTCATCGATCCAGCTCAGGAAGTGACGGATGCAGTTGTGGCCACTGATCTGCATTCGACTGCTGCGAGGAAGCCGGCCAGCAGGCAGAAACGAATCGGTGTCTTCGCCTACGGAAGCATCGGTGTCTTCGCCTACGCTGCCAAAAACCAGTTGTAAAATGATTTTGAGAGAAACCGAATTCGGGTCTAAAAAAAATCTCCATGCCAATGTTGGATAAAAATAGGCTTCATTCAAGGCCAAGACATGGTACCAAAGCTAAAGAATACCAATTACGAATGACGGTACGGTAATTGTTTTTAGAGGTGCACGAAGTGGTGCAGTAATATTTCCGGCACAAAAAAAAATTGTGCATGTGCGGAGAAGGAAACGTTCTAGCATGCGCGGCAAATTTGACGTAGTAGTTCTCAGCAGGGGTGCGCAGACCCTATCCCGTTTGACGGTATAACATGTCAATGCTTTTCTAGGTGCCTTGCTGGATCTGGAGCTGGGACCAGCCGATCCCAAAATGCGTCAGACAGCAACTGGGCTACAGCCGCTGCCTGTCAGAGAGGTGCTACCGCTAGTTGATGCAACATACGAGCGGACGCAGCCGGATGCAGCTGGCAGAGGGAACCCAAGAGATCCTGCCACTGAACACAGGTCTGCGGCCGCCTACCACACCTGGTTTTAGTCTACGGCGGGCTGCCGTGGGGGTGGCCTAGGCAAGGGGCCGCAGCAGCTCAAAGGAGTGTGCTTGCATGCGCACAAAGTTAAGGTTGCGGGTCGGCGCCGACACTCGAGGAATACATGCTATACAAGCTGCCTTTTCCTTTTGGGGGGGTATATCTTTCTCCTTAATGTTTTTCTCCTTCTTTCCCTCTTACCTTCAGTTTCTTTTCTTCCAACAGGACAGTTGGGCGCCCACGCGGCCGAGCCTTTTTAAGCAGGGCCTAGAGGTGTAATATCATTGACCTCTGTGACAGGCGCAAAGCCACAGCCTGAACTTCCTGCGAACGCAAGCACACTCCTTCGAATGGCGCGGCCCCTGGCTTGCGCCATGTCACAGAGGTCAATGACGTGACACCTCTGGGCCCGGCTCAAAACGGCTTGGCCGCGTGGCTGCCACGTCATATCATCCTAGACCATCAAGTGCGTGTGAACATAATTACTCGGTTTTGGTCATCATTCCAGGGTTTCTTCGCACAAAGATCGACCATTCGGTACTGTAGAGGTCCATTGCCTTCGCATGGTGCCATGCAGAAGTAGGTTTGATATAGGCATATAGCTGCAGGGCCCATCAATAGTTTATATTAATCCGCATAGACGGCAAAAACAGGCGCTTCGCTAGCAAGATAAGGCATAGCAACTGCAGGGGTAGGTGGGAAATGCTACCTCGAGGGAGAACGCATAACGAAAAGAATAATGGTACCTCAGTGTTAAAGTGTGGGGAACTTGTATGATATCAGTTTTCACTGGTCAAACATCCAGATTTTCATAATTGAGTGAAGCTGCGCAACCCTGGAATAACTAATTAATAAACAGCGTGCTATTAGCAACTTTTTTTTGCTTTGTGGCACTTCGGTGTTTGGGCACTTCTCAACTAAATTCAAGAAATGTTTAAAATTGCTTGAAGCAATTAATTAATTAAATGGCAGGTCTCCTAGCAACTAATATTCTGCGTGGGCCAATTGACATTAACGAGCAGTGAAAAGCAAAGGACGTTAACGGTGACAACGACATCTAGATTCAGCTCGTACATGGCGCATATGTTGGTAAGGATCAGTCAAGGACATAACACCTCAGGCCCTGCTCAACAAGGCTCGGCCGCGTGGGCGCCCAATTGTCTCGTTGGAAGAAAATAAACTGAAGTTAAGCGGGAAAGAAGGAGAAGAAAACAAAGGAAAGAACTCCCCCCACCCCCAAAGGAAAAGGCAGCTGGGCAGGATCAGTAAGTATTTCAGTCACAGCGGCATGTACCGGAGAAGATGAGTGAGGCAGGAAACCTGCAAGGGAAAATAATTAATTGGTGACAGGCGATTGTCCAAAACGAAAGCTAAGAAGTGTGCAGAGATGACAACATAAGCGATGTGCATACAGTGCCACTTGATACTACTTTGGGCCTCAGTTGCATGTCTGTATCTTCACAGTCGAAACTGCAGAAAAGATTAAGCCACATAATGTCATCCTTGACCATTTTATGCATGTGCAGTCCTTGTCAACTTTCAGAGCAGTGTTTCAGAGCTACTCAGCAACAAGTCTTTTACATGATACCACACAGATAATCTGAATTCAGCCCATATACAGCGCATGCGTTTGTGAGGGTCAGGAAGTAATGAAGACATGAAAGCAGCATGTGCAGAAAGATACGGGCGAGACAGGAAAATGGGAAGGGAACATATCAATCGGTGGCAACCGAGTGTCCAACATGAGAGCAAACAGGAATGTGGACATGAAAATGGATCTGAGAATTTCAGGGTTTCTTAAGGCCTCAGCAACAAGCCTGTGTTCTCTCAATTGAACAGCAAAAAACATCCATAGCTGTGTATATAAGCATGCGACCGATAAGCATTGAGGACAGAGCAATATTTCCCTCACCAGTTAAGACTACTTTGGGCCTCAGTTGCATGTCTGTATCTTCACAGTCGAAACTGCAGAAAAGATTAAGCCACATAATGTCATCCTTGACCATTTTATGCGTGTGCAGTCCTTGTCGACTTTCAGAGTAGTGTGCATATTATGGTTACAAAGCCTCAGTTGCATGTCTGTATCTTCACAGTCGAAACTGCAGAAAAGATTAAGCCACATAATGTCATCCTTGGCCATGTCATGCATGTGAGCACACAGTCAAAGGCACACACTTGAGAATATTTGACGAGCTTTGGGAAGATGGGCTTCAAAGTGTATGTGCAACAAATCTGGCAATTCGTAAATACAACAACCAGCCGATACTCGGTGAAGGTCAGGGTTTGAAACGGCCTCACTGACATGTCTGTATCACACACAAGAAACAGCAGTTCAGCCACACAAATCATCTTTGTCTATTCCACCGATTCTAGGACAGTGCATACCAGCTGGGCCATGTTGAACGCTCGGCCGTGTGGGGCTGTTAGCCTGGTAGGGGTTGACTGAGCTCAATTCCAGCTCAATTCAATACCATGCACAGCCAGGATCATGGTTCAGCTAAGCCGTCCTGCTATGCGAGGGGTAGCAGGAACATGGGACCCAGCGATCTAGACATGGGGAGAGGATCATGTGGCAGGTTCAATCCCTCAACCTCTGGGTATGCATGCCACCCAAAGGTTAAGGGATCGAGCAGCGTGTACAAGACCATGCTACTAGCATCATGCAGCAGCTAATGATGGAAAATGAGCCATACCAGCCGTTATTCTTTTTGGGGGCCTCAGTTGCATGTCTGTATCTTCACAGTCGAAACTGCAGAAAAGATTAAGCCACATGTAATCATCCTGGGCCAGTTCATGCATGTGGGCACATGCACAGTTTTTGTCCACATTCCGGGCAGATCTTGTGAGCTTCTGCGCAACAAATCTTCCACTTCAGAAAAACAGAAGTCTATATTCAGACCAGATTCAGAACATGGGTCTGTGAGAGCAAAAGTGAGGAAGACGTAAAAGCAGTATTTGCAGACGGAGACGGGCGAGACAGGTAAATGGAGGACGGGCGAGACAGGTAAATGGAGGACGGGCGAGACAGGTAAACGGAAAGGAGAACAAAAATCGATTAGTCACAGCAGACTGTCCCAAATGGAGCTGATATGCCAGCATGACAAACATATTGATTTGCAAATTCATGGTTTAAAAAGGCCTCAGCTGCATGTCATTATTCTCACAGTAAAAAAACACAGGAAAGAGTAAGCCACAGCATTCAGCAATGTTACGAAAGCCGCAGTGTGCATAAGCGTGCTACCGAATTGCGTAGAAAGCAGCGAAAGGTTTCCCATACTTTCCCAATATTTCCCATACCAATTCTTTTACTATTTTGGGCTTCAGTTGCATGTCTGTATCTTCACAGTCGAAACTGCAGAAAAGATTAAGCCACATGTAATCATCCTTTGCCAGTTCATGCATGTGGATACACCTACAGCTCTTGTTGATACTTCGAGTCTAAGAGCTTCCGCAAAACGAATTGCCCTCTTGACAAAGCAGAAGTCTAGATTTTGGCCCAGTCTCAGCGCATAAGCTTGTGAGGGTCGAGCAGTTATGAGGACAAGAGAGCAGCATATGCACCGGGAGACAGGTGAGACAAGAAGATAGGAAGAACCAATAATCAATGAGTGACAGCTGAGTGTTCAAAATGAGAGCTGCCAGGTATGCTGACATGCCAAGGGAGTGTGCGTGCATGTTATGGTTACAAAGCCTCAGTTGCATGTCTGTATCTTCACAGTCGAAACTGCAGAAAAGATTAAGCCACATAAATCATCTTTGGCTACTCCACAGTGCACATATGAATGCTTGCAACATCTTGCGCAACAGGCAGCCAATGGTGGAAGGGTGAACTACCATTTTTGCTAATTTGGGCCTCAGTTGCATGTCTGTATCTTCACAGTCGAAACTGCAGAAAAGATTAAGCCACATAATGTCATCCTTGGCCATGCCATGCATGTGAGCACACAGTCAAAGGCACACACTTGAGAATATTTGACGAGCTTTGGGGAGATGGGCTTCAAAGTGTATGTGCAACAAATCTGGCAATTCGTAAATACAACAACTTTTACCCAGCCGATACTCGGTGAAGGTCAGGGTTTGAAAGAGCATGCACACCTATTTTCATCGTCTGGGCTGGCAGTGCCTGACAAGCTGCATGGTATGACAGCAAGGACGCAGTCGAGGGGAAGTGTAATCACCCATTTATCACTTGCATTTTTTTTATGTTTTGCATGCCAGCCCTCCCTTGTGACACAGCAGGCTTGCGGTGAAGTTCAAACAGATTTTGTGCCAGTGTATAACAGGCTCAGAACAAAAACTTTGTTTGCGCATGGCAACCCCAGCCCATGAGCGTGCGGAGGTCCGTGGGCAGAGGGAACACGCCATGTTCACAGGCCAAGGATAGTGCACTGCATGCAGTATCAGGTGGATGTAGGCCTCACATACAAGGGAGTTGGGCCTCACTTTCATTGATGAGCTGTGTTAACCGCAAACCCAGCCCATGAGAGTGCAAGCTGAAATGGATGGGAAATGGGCAAAAGGTGCGAGTAATGGAGACTTTGGCAAGCCCCTGAGACCTCACCACCGCTGCTGCTGATCCAATGTCTAGAAATTAGGACAAGAAAAAAGCTGTTCGCTCACTGCCCGAGCTGAGCAAATACAGATCGTGCTGCCTGTGTCCATGCTGCGCTGGGATGCCTGCCCGTCTGCAGCTCCCATCATGCAAACGTGATCCTAGGAGAGAGTGAATCCCACTTCATGGTTTCAGACGCGGTGATGCAGCCCCAGCCGCACAGGTCACTTTCAGCCAGCTGGCACGCTGACATGGTCAGTCTGTCAGATAATGGAAAACTACACCCCCCTTGGGACGAAATCGAGAAGGCGCTACTGGGGAAATACCTGATTTGTCCAGCAAAGCTGTACTGCACTGCTGCTAGCATGATCAACAGTGACACCAACCGTCCGTTCCTCAAATTTTACATCAGGATTTGCACTTCCCACCGGTACATCAGTCATATAGTGTACAAGCATGCAATCTGCAGGGGAAGAAGAGGGGAGGGGAAATATGGCAGGTAAGGGCCTAGGAGAAATAGAGAAGGAAAATCTATAGTGGGATACGGCAGAGTGCATGGTAGAGTTTTTTAAGTTGTTTAAGATTTAGGGCAAACTGATGCGCATGCCCATGGGATGTACCAGTTTTACATGCTGATCTCACATGGGGTGACCAGGTAAATGACAGCATGTTACCGTACAGTATGGGAAAGGCAGAATCCCTTGCTGAATCGTACAAATGGTATCAGCTTATGCCATGCTGTCACATGAAGCATTCTCACAGAGATGACGCACTGCCCATGCACCGCCTTGGCACCCATCATGCGGTTAGACTTATAAGAAAGAGCAGCATGGTTTGCCAGGGGGCAGGTGCCAATGAGTCCAGCCCAATGTGATATTTATCATCAGCAGGTCCCAGACATGAATAGCCGGATGTCTTTGCCTTGGCTCACCTAAACGATCGAGTTGGCAGCACTGGCGATACGAGGCCACAGGTCTGCGCACTCCTTAGCAACTGGGCCAGTGATGGCCGATCCTGGGAGCGCATGGGAGAGCAGACGAATCAACAGGGGAGAGCGTCAGGTCAAGGGGAGGCGCTGACATGAAGGAGGATTCCGAAATGCATGGGCACTTCAAAACGCCCAAGCATACGAGCTGCTGATGTGGGCAGCAGTGATACTTTTAGCACAGCCACAGGTGTTCTCAGGGGAGTCCTGGGTGTTCTCACCCTTCATCTCGCCCTTGGGGTTAACAATGACGCCTGCGTTGTCCTCGAAGTAGATGTATACTCCGTCTTTCCTCCTCCAAGGCTTGCGCTGGCGGATAACAATGGCAGGGGTAACTACGATAGGGTGATCGAGAGGGGGGCAAACAATCAGCGATGACAGTCGGCAAAACGTGTGCCACAGTTGTAAGCTGAAGACAGATCAGACACACCCACCGACACGACAATGTCACATGGTCGTGATCGCCTTCAATATTACATTTTTGTTACAGAACTCAAGCGTGGCACAAATGTGACCACGTCTGACATCACGCTTCGCTACCTACCCTTCTTTCGCAGGTCGGGCTTTCCCTTCTTGACGCTAGCCATGAACATGTCGCCAGGGCCCGCAGCGGGCAGCCTGTTCAGCCTGGCTCCCCAGCCGCAGACAGCGATCACGTACAGGTTCTTGGCACCGGTGTTGTCGGCGCAGTTCATCACCGCGGCCACTGGGAGACCCAGGGCCATGCGGAACTTGTTACCACTGGGGCCTCCCTTTTTGGTCGCCATGAGGGGAAGTGAGAGAGGGGATGGCGTGCAAATCGATGTTTTGCTTCGGGCGGCCGGGGTTTCGGGGTTTACTCTTCTTTGCAAACCTTCGATGTGCCCCTTACCAGCCCAAGCTCTGTTCGTCTTGCAGCAAACGCCATTGCATAATACCTTAATTAAATATCTTCATTTACATTTGACGGTACTTTTGAACTTGAACGAGACACTACCATAAGGGGAATCATACAGACATACAGTTGCCTTCGAACTACCGTAGCATCCTCCTCGGTTCTGTATATTTGTAATTTTCAGCTTCCTTCCATTCTCCTTCCAATCGGACTTGTACCTCCTCATCACTCCTACGGCGTCATGCGATTTCCCATGTACTGGTGCTGGTAGCTTCCTTTCCCCCTCATGGAGAAGACCCCTTCTTATCTGCCTTCTTATTCCTTAAATTTACCATCCGAAGTCTGACTGTCTCCGTCACGGATGGCAAGTGCAGCAGCCTGCATAGGCCAGCAGTTCCATGCAGCAACAGAGGTGAGCGATCAATCATGGGCGAGCAGCAGCGTGGCGTTCAAGACATTGGACTGGCCCCTCGCGAGCCGCAATGGCGCTAGCCTGAAGCCCGCTGACTCACGTGTGCCTCACCCCGCTGGCGGCCTACGGCGATCACATGATTGCATTCAACATGCTGCCAATGGCCCATGCCACATTGTTGTACTGGCCCCTCGCGAGCCGCAATGGCGCCAGCCTGCAGCCCGCTCACTCGCGTGTGCCTCACCCCACTGGCGGCCTACGGCGATCAGATGATGGCATTCAACATGCTGCCGATGGCCCATGCCACATTATTCCAGCTCACAATGGACACAGCAAGCCAAGCCGCGCTGGTGGCGAACTATCCAGCTGAGGCGCGCATCCAGCTCACACGCCCCCAGTCTCACGGCATATACCGCATAACGCTGGCGGGGGCAGGCACACGGCAGCCTGCAAAGGCCAGCTGCTCCATGTAACAACCAAGGCAGGCAAGCAAGAGAACGGCAAGCAGCCCGTTGGACTGTTCCATGCTGACTGCGTGACCGTCAAGCTGAACGTAACATTACTGCTAACAGGTCCACAGCACCACGGCACATATGCATACTCCTTAGTTAGGTGCCCACGCAGCCGAAACTTGTAAAGCAGGGCCCAGAGGTGTTCAGTCAATGACAAATGCCTACCTCCCCAGGGTGCATGCACTCAGCAGCCTGCAAAGGCCAGGAGCTATGCAACAACAGAGGCAGGCCAGACATTGCGCAGAAGAAGTAAAACCAGCAGCGCGGAGGATTTTTGACTGCGCGACCTTTCAGCTGAGAGGCTCATCGCAGCTATACGCCCACACTCCCATGGCGCATATTTGTACCGCGTACCTCCCCAGGGTGCATGCACTCGGCAGCCTGCAAAGGCTGCAGTGCCATGCAAAAACACAGGCAGGCCAGCAATCGCGCTGAAACAGAACCACAAGCAGTGCAATCGTGCAGACACTCATCGAGCAACGCGTTCTACTGTGAAATGCTGACTGCGTCCAGCTGAAAGAGCATCACTGCTAACCTACCCATGGTCCCACGGTACATGTCAATGACGTTACACCTCTGGGCCATGCACAAGAAGGATCGGCCGCGTGGGCGCCCAACTGTGTCCCACGGCACATGTGTATACCTCTCAAGCATGCATGCACATGGTAGTCTACTTTACCTTTCCTTTCCAGCCTTATGTCTGTCCCTTCACTTTTTTTACCCCTTTTTGTTTCTGCCCCTTTAACTTAGGCGCCCACGCGGCCGAGCTTTTTTGAGCAGGGCCCAGAGGTGTAACGTCATTGGCACATGGCAGCCTTCCAAGGCCAGAGCGGCTCCATGCAGCACCTGAGGCAGGTGTGCACTATCCTATGGGGGCCAGGCCTTGAAGAGTGAAGGCCAGTGTCCCAATCAGCAGAGAATGCTGCGCTACTCCCTCCTCGTGGCCGTGCAGCGATATTCAGCTGAATTGTAGCTGAAGCACTTGAAAGAATTACCTTTGACTCAGTCCATGGCTAGTTGCCCTCATAGGGACCTCATGGCCACGTCTGAAACGAAATCAGAATGACGCTGCATGCAGTACGTACGCATTGGCACAGGCGCACAGCAGCAATCCAGCATGCGGGACGAACCATGCGGTCAATGACTGAAGGCCCGAAGCCATGGCTCGGCATCAAGTTCATTTTGACTGGAAGCATGGCGGAATGTTGCTGAGTGCTCTTAGTGCTGAGAAAAATCTGATCAGCGTCATTGATGTTGATGGTGTGGGTCTAATCGAACCGGGTATCAAGCGCAGGCATGCGCTGCTCGTCAGCTTTGCCAAGCGGTTGCAGGGTGCGCCGTACAGTTGCCCGGAAATAACCGAACATGCACCTGAAGTGCTATGCCGTCCGCCCCCCTCCGAATGCCCGAGTGTATCTGAGACCGGTAACCCACCTCAACAACTAAAAAATCGACTTTCGACTCTGCCCATACCCCTGGCACACCTCAGAGCAACCGACTGGCGTGCGCTGACTGTAGCGAGCCTCCTGCTGCCCCCACCTGTTGCCACTGTCGGTTATTATTTCCCAGAAAACTCTTGCGTGCCGAACCACGGCACCACTGCAAGAGGACATCAACATCGTTAGAATCCCGTGTAATTCCTATCTCCGTGCTACTTTACTCCAAACTTGGACCTGCCACGTCGGTTAGAGTAACATTCGCCCTCGACGACGACCCCAAGGCCGGCAACCTGGATCGACACTGCCGGCTCTCTGGCACTCGAAGCCTGACGTAGACATGACGCCATCAGCGGTGCGTAGACCATGCCTGGTGGAGTGGTGGTGAACCGCTGACTGATGGGGCCTTGCATGACTGGGGGCCTGGGGGGTCATTCGATTGATGGCTTGCCATGCCGGTCTCGCTGCTGTTACAGCGTCACCGCATATCCCTAGAAGCCTATTCCGACAGGTCTGGACAGGCGTTGAACGGCTCCTGTAACAAAGTTGACATCGCCAGGCTTGGCTACTGCCCACTGTTTACTTCAGGGCCCTTCAGCTACACTTCAGCTACAACCTGGCCAACTGCTTGCAGGAACCTCTGCGCAGCCAGGCCCGTTGCTTAGACCGCTGACCTGAAGCCTCTCAAGGCTTGCCCCCTATCAGTCTTGCCGGATACGCCCGGCCTCCCCCATGAGGTGGTCTGGTTCGCACTGAAATACACTGCTGGCGCAACATCCCATGCAAAATTGCAAACAACTGCATCAATTATTGCTAACACTTCGACATAAGCGTTGAATGACGGCTCATCCTGACTGGAAGATCCTCACAGCGATCCCAGCCCCCAGTCCCTACATCGCCATGCACCCCCCCCTACACGTCACGCTTTAGTCAAGGCCTGTCCTTCACGGCCAGATACGCACTCATTCGGGCTAATCCTGATTGTTTTAAATACCACCAAACATCACAAGCTGATATCCTCACTGCCCGAACCACCATCTGTCCACATTGGTTCATTCCAGGTTCAGTGCCAATACAGCTGAATCCCGCCGCCCTCCGTCCTCTACTTTTTACTCCTTTGTCCCACAAATTTCACTGAAAATGACAAAACAAATGAAATTTGAAATGCCGCAGGCTGCCTCGTCCTTGCCAACATCAGGGCAGGGCTACGGGCTGCTAGAAGAATGCAAGGCCATGTTTGGCAGGCTGGGCTTTTACCGAGAAAGTGGTAGGATGGCCTCGCCGCTGAGGGGAGCGAGAAGCTCGCGGAAGGTCCGGCCAACAAGCGATGATGATGCATCAAAGGTAGGCGTTGCCTAGAGAAGGAGAGCTGTAGAGGTGCATGGCAGTCCATGCATTGCGCCATTGCCTAGAGGTGCATGGGAGGCAATATATCGTCTAGAGGTGCATGGAAGTCCAGGATCGTCTGGAGGTGCATGGGAATCCATGCGTTGCTTAGAGGTGCATGGGAATCCATGCGTTGCTTAGAGGTGCATGGGAGTCCATGCGTTGCTTAGAGGTGCATGGGAATCCATGCGTTGCTTAGAGGTGCATGGGAATCTATGTGTGGCTTAGAGGTGCATGGAAATCCATGCCTTGCTTAGAGATGTATGGGAGTCCATGCGTTGCTTATAGGTGCATGGGAATCCATGCGTTGCTTAGAGGTGCATGGGAGTCCATGCATCGTCTGGAGGTGCAAGGAATCCATGCGTTGCTTAGAGGTGCACGGAAATCCATGCATTGCTTAGAGGTGCATGGGAGTCCATGCGTTGCTTATAGGTGCATGTGAGTCCATGCGTTGCTTAGAGGTGCATGGGAGTCCATGCGTTGCTTAGAGGTGCATGGGAATCCATGCGTTGCTTAGAGGTGCATGGGAATCCATGCGTTGCTAAGAGGTGCATGGGAGTCCATGCATCGTCTGGAGGTGCATGTGAGTCCATGCGTTGCTTAGAGGTGCATGGAAATCCATGCATTACATTAACGTGCATGGGAGTCCATGCGTTGTCGTAAGATGCATGGGAGTCCATGCCTTGCCCATAGGTACATGGGAGTCCAGGCATCGTCTAGCGGTGCATGAGAGTCCATGCGATGTCTAAAGCCGCATGGTAGCCAATGTGTTGTCTTAAGGTGCATCCGTACGTAGGAGTCCATGCCTTGTTTAAAGGTGCATGGGAGTCCATGCATTTTTCATGCAAACCCTTGCATGATTGACTTGTACAGCATGGCCTTTCTGTGTCATTCCTTCTTTGGGGAACCTTTTCTCCACTCTGAACACATTTATCATTTATGTACACCGGTAATTGATGCATTTCAATGCCTCATGTTGTCCAGATGGCCTACTCACCTTTGAGCCTCCGCAAGCCTGGCAGCCGAGGAGACAGTGGCTCATCTGGACCCCTCCCTCAAAACACCGGATCCCAGAGCCCGGAAGACCAGCATGACAGCCGATCATTCGACCAGCAACAGCACCAGCAGCAACACCTGCAACAACTCCAGCAACAACACCTGCAGCAGCACGAGCAACAACACATGCAACAGCACGAGCAACAACACATGCAACAGCACGAGCAACAACACCTGCAACAGCACGAGCAACAACACCTGCAACAACACCAGCAACAACACCAGCAACAACACCAGCAACAACAGCTAATTCCAGCGGATTACCTGTTCGGGCTCTCTGCGAAAGAGGAGCAACCCCGAGCCAGCTGCCCACCAGGCAATGCCGCACGCCCTCCGCTGGGTGGTAAGCCGGTGGGAAGCTGGGATGAAGTCCATCACGGCGAGTCAGATCTACATCACGGATCTAGCGGCACGCGGCGCGTGATGAGCACTTTCGCCCCAACCACGCTGCAGCGCCCTAACCGATACTCCCGGGGTGGATCCTGCAGCCACAGCGCCGGCGGCAGCAGCTGCGGCGGAGGGTGGGGCAGTGGCGTCAGTGGGGGAGGAGCGGCTGGGGCAGCCAACGAGGCCTATTGGATGGAAGGGGAGCCAGCAAGGGGCTCGGACGCGTTCATCGAGCGCTACAGGATGCAGGAGTGCTCCGCGCAGCGGCTGCTTCCCGCGCCTCGCGGCCGCCCGGCGTGCGTGCCGCGCCTGCGCCTTGCCATGTCACCTGAGCCGCCTCCTGCCAGCGACGTGCATCACCAGCAGCAGCTCAGGCTGATGCGTATGGCGGCCCGCAAGGCCAGCGGGACTTCAGGCCGGAGATACGCTGCAGCTCCCGCAGGGGCAGAAGGAGGGGGAGCTAGCAGGATAGCTGCTGCTGCTGGTAGTGGTAGCGGTGACGGCTGCAGCAGTGGCAACCTGATGGATTTCTGTGGCTGGGACGAGACAGGGGCAAGCGACAGCGAGTGGGAAGAAAGTGCGGAGGAGCTGGAGGTGAGGAGCGGGCAGGGTGGGTGAATGGGTGGGGCTTACACATCAATGCCTTGAGGCAGTATAACCATGATTGATCACTTTTCCGGCCACGGGTGTGGAAGAGCGGGCAGGGTGGATGGGCATGCAGGGTGGGTGGGTGGGTGGGTCACCCAACCATTGATGTACTGGTGCAAGACTGCAAGACCCACCCACCCAACTTGGGTGAGTGGGTCTTGCACCTGTACATCATTACATCAACGCCTTCAGGCAGTGAAACCATCATTTATTTAATTGGCACTTTTCTGGCCACGGATGCAGAGATTCAGAGGGGGGGGGGGGATGGGTGGGCCTTACGCCTGCAATACCTTGAGGCAATTCAACCATTATTGATCACTTTTCTGGCCACAGGCGCAGACCTCGAAACATCTCTCTGCTAACACTTCGGGCCCGGAATTCCCGGGCATTGCGCTGGTAGAGGGACTTCAGGAGCTCTGTCAGGAACCGTGATAGCTCTTATGACATTCATATCCCTCAAACTTTTACGGACCTGTCCTCCTTTAAGATCTGGAGCCACCACTTGGGGTAACATCTAGCGCCTCCAATTTGGGGTTAAGATCTGCGGGTAAGATCTGGCGGTACCTCGGTTAGATCTAGCATTCTAGCGCCACCACTTGGGGTGAGCTAGTGATTCCCCCCCGTAACTCTCAAGCCTTAAGATCACAAAGGTCCGAGACGGCGTCGTATCCCGCATGCCTCTCATGTCTACTGACCACCGAGGCGGACCGTGTCACGTGCGTCTCATGCCTCTTCGTGCCTCCCATGCCTCTCAGGTCTGCGGTCCACAGCGGAGATTACCACGTGCGTCTTATGCCTCTTATACCTCTCATACCTTGTCATTGCGTACTTCTCATGCCTCTCATGCTTTGTGATCACGTAGGCGGAGATGGCAATATGCCTCTCATACCTTGTGATCACGTACTTCTCATACCTCTCATACCTTGTGATCACGTAGGCGGAGATGGCAACCTACCTCCAGACTCCCAAGTGGGTCCCCAAGAGTGAAGGCCGCTGGTATGTCTACAAGCCGGTGAACAGCAAGGTGCGACTTGAATTCAGAATTTCAGGGTTTAGGGTCAACGCCCACTGCCGGTGAGGGGTGAGGGTTAAACCCACTGTCGATGAGGGTTTAGGGTTAAAGCCCACTGTCAATTAGAATATAGGGTTACACCCACTGTCAATGAGGGTTTAGGATTTAAACCTGCTGGTATGTCTCCAGTCATTCACCAGCAAGCTGCGACATGCATGCACAATTGCAAATATCCAGGGTTGAGGGTTAGAGCCCGGTGCCAATGAGGGTTAAGGGTTTGGGGACCGCTTGCATGTCTGCAAGCCAGTTACCAGCAAGGTGCGACATGCATGCCAAGGTCCAGGGTTAAGGGCCTGCTGTCAATGGTCATTTGCGTGGGCCCGCTGCCGCTGCTGCTGATCATGCTGGTGCTGCTGCTGATGATGATGACAATGACTCAGAACACTCAGAAAGTGTTAACGAGCTCTTGATTCCATCTTGGCCCCAGCCATGCACAAAGCCATACCGCCTGTCACTCTCTGTTGCACATTGCATCGTTTGGTCCGCTGTTCACTCTTCGGCCAGGGCTCAACCAGCCTGTTGCAGTCATTCCAAACCTCATTTGTGGCCTCGCATGGGGCCTCTAGCCGACGGCCAGGACTGAGCTGAAAGGCAGCTGAAATGTAGGCGTCTAGCCGGCGCACGAAAAGCACAGTTGTCCCGTGCTTTTACATTATTGTTGCCCATGCTTGAAATTCCCCATCTTCGCCCTGGTATTCAGCAGAAGCTTACGCGAGACTACCTTGTCTCGTATTCTGTACTGCATCATACACATAGGAGGTACGGAGATTTGAGAAGCTGCTCCAGGACCTGCCACCGCTCCAGGCCCAGGAAGTGGCCGAGCTGCTTGACGAGATGACGCAGGTGAGCTGTCCTGTTGTCAATGCATGGACTTTGTGCTGCCACTTAGACCTGCTTCCGCACCAAGGCCAGGAAGTGGCCAAGCTGCTTGACAAGAAGACGCGGGTGATACCACATAGAGGTGGTATCCATTGACCTGATGCTGCCTCTTGGACCAGCCAAGAGAGGTGGGCAAGCTGCTGATGAGATTGATTCAGGTTATAACTTTGACCTCCTGGTCACTGAATGCCTCTTATTTTTCAATATCACATGGACTTTTTAGTTCGGCTGCCCCTGCTTTCAAAACTGCGTATGTTGCTTTCCTTGTGAATTGGATGACCCAGGTTGTATGCTCGTTACATCTGTGAGCTACAGGCCACTGAATGCCACTAATTAGCCAGCATCAAATGGCATCTTTAGTGCGGCTGCCCCTGCTCTGGAAACTGCATAGTTTGCTTTCCCTGTGGATTGGGTGCCCGGTGCCCCTGGCTGCCAAACCCTGAACGAATTTTCGTTTTCCACATTTGTCATGCCCTGCGGATTTTAATTAATTGCAGAATTCTGAATCAATAAGTAAATATTTACTGGGTGCCCCCTTGCCTGCAGGCACGATACAGCTGTGAGCTCATGGCTTCTCGCGGCATCCGTATTGCCCGCGACATCACCAACGAATGGACGCGGCTGACAGGCGGCCTTCTGGAGAGGATCCAGTCCTACGAGACTGCCATGCAGAAGCAGGTGAGGGAGGGGAAATGCAGCGTAGCGCCTTCTAAACTGGTGTAGGGATCCAATCCTTTGAGGTCGCCATGCAAAAGCAGGTGAGAAGATTGAATCTGATCTGGCTGCCATGCAGAAGCAGGTGAGAAGGTTGAATCTGATCTGGCTGTCATACAAAAGCAGGTGAGAAGATTGAATCTGATCTGGCTGCCATGCAGAAGCAGGTGAGAAGATTGAATCTGATCTGGCTGCCATGCAGAAGCAGGTGAGAAGATTGAATCTGATCTGACTGCCATGCAGAAGCAGGTGAGAATATCCAGTCTTATGAGGCCGCCATGCAGAAACAGGTGAGAAGATTGAATCTGATCTGGCTGCCATGCAGAAGCAGGTGAGAAGATCCAGTCCTATGAGGCCGCCATGCAGAAACAGGTGAGAGGACTTCACCCTGCTGCTCACAGAAGGCAGCCGCCAGCCGCTGCAGCTACGTAGACCCTTGCCTAGCGGCGCCAGTTCTTCATGCTACACCCTCACCTCACACTTCTCACACCATCTTCACACTTCCCACATTGATTCTTCTCTCCGAATCTCCCTGCTGCTGGGTACTGGTGACTGCAGCAGCTCTGCAGCTGCACCAGCCCCTGCCGGTTTCTGTCCACAATTTTCTCACTCAGTCACACCTTTTCACACACCTGGCTCCAGAAAAGGAAATCACAATGTATGAAAAGGACAATACTGCTTCTGTAGCTGCGCCAGCCCCTGCCGGGCACTGCCTGTGCCTGTTGGTCTTGCTGACCCTTGCCTTATTTCACACTATCTTCACACTTCCTACACCTACCCTCTCTTTTCTCTTTCCCTGCTGCTCACAGGGGGCGGCCGCTAGCCTCTGTGTCAGCCCCTGCCAGGTGCTGCCTGTACTCCTCACTGCACCCTTGGTCTGCCAATTTAAAATCTTCCTGCGTGCACCCTCTCTCTCCCTGCTACTTACAGAGGGACATGACAACTGCGTGCACCCTCTCTCTCCCTGCTACTTACAGAGGGACATGACAACTGCGTGCACCCTCTCTCTCCCTGCTACTTACAGAGGGACATGACAACTGCGTGCACCCTCTCTCTCCCTGCTACTTACAGAGGGACATGACAACTGCGTGCACCCTCTCTCTCCCTGCTACTTACAGAGGGACATGACAACTGCGTGCACCCTCTCTCTCCCTGCTACTTACAGAGGGACATGACAACTGCGTGCACCCTCTCTCTCCCTGCTACTTTCAGAGGGTACTGGCAACTGCGTGCACCCTCTCTCTCCCTGCTACTTACAGAGGGACATGACAACTGCGTGCACCCTCTCTCTCCCTGCTACTTTCAGAGGGACATGACAACTGCGTGCACCCTCTCTCTCCCTGCTACTTACAGAGGGACATGACAACTGCGTGCACCCTCTCTCTCCCTGCTACTTACAGAGGGACATGACAACTGCGTGCACCCTCTCTCTCCCTGCTACTTACAGAGGGACATGACAACTGCGTGCACCCTCTCTCTCCCTGCTACTTACAGAGGGACATGACAACTGCGTGCACCCTCTCTCTCCCTGCTACTTACAGAGGGACATGACAACTGCGTGCACCCTCTCTCTCCCTGCTACTTACAGAGGGACATGACAACTGCGTGCACCCTCTCTCTCCCTGCTACTTACAGAGGGACATGACAACTGCGTGCACCCTCTCTCTCCCTGCTACTTACAGAGGGACATGACAACTGCGTGCACCCTCTCTCTCCCTGCTACTTTCAGAGGGACATGACAACTGCGTGCACCCTCTCTCTCCCTGCTACTTACAGAGGGACATGACAACTGCGTGCACCCTCTCTCTCCCTGCTACTTACAGAGGGACATGACAACTGCGTGCACCCTCTCTCTCCCTGCTACTTACAGAGGGACATGACAACTGCGTGCACCCTCTCTCTCCCTGCTACTTACAGAGGGACATGACAACTGCGTGCACCCTCTCTCTCCCTGCTACTTACAGAGGGACATGACAACTGCGTGCACCCTCTCTCTCCCTGCTACTTTCAGAGGGACATGACAACTGCGTGCACCCTCTCTCTCCCTGCTACTTTCAGAGGGACATGACAACTGCGTGCACCCTCTCTCTCCCTGCTACTTACAGAGGGACATGACAACTGCGTGCACCCTCTCTCTCCCTGCTACTTACAGAGGGACATGACAACTGCGTGCACCCTCTCTCTCCCTGCTACTTACAGAGGGACATGACAACTGCGTGCACCCTCTCTCTCCCTGCTACTTACAGAGGGACATGACAACTGCGTGCACCCTCTCTCTCCCTGCTACTTACAGAGGGACATGACAACTGCGTGCACCCTCTCTCTCCCTGCTACTTACAGAGGGACATGACAACTGCGTGCACCCTCTCTCTCCCTGCTACTTACAGAGGGACATGACAACTGCGTGCACCCTCTCTCTCCCTGCTACTTACAGAGGGACATGACAACTGCGTGCACCCTCTCTCTCCCTGCTACTTACAGAGGGACATGACAACTGCGTGCACCCTCTCTCTCCCTGCTACTTACAGAGGGACATGACAACTGCGTGCACCCTCTCTCTCCCTGCTACTTACAGAGGGACATGACAACTGCGTGCACCCTCTCTCTCCCTGCTACTTACAGAGGGACATGACAACTGCGTGCACCCTCTCTCTCCCTGCTACTTTCAGAGGGACATGACAACTGCGTGCACCCTCTCTCTCCCTGCTACTTACAGAGGGACATGACAACTGCGTGCACCCTCTCTCTCCCTGCTACTTACAGAGGGACATGACAACTGCGTGCACCCTCTCTCTCCCTGCTACTTACAGAGGGACATGACAACTGCGTGCACCCTCTCTCTCCCTGCTACTTACAGAGGGACATGACAACTGCGTGCACCCTCTCTCTCCCTGCTACTTACAGAGGGACATGACAACTGCGTGCACCCTCTCTCTCCCTGCTACTTACAGAGGGACATGACAACTGCGTGCACCCTCTCTCTCCCTGCTACTTACAGAGGGACATGACAACTGCGTGCACCCTCTCTCTCCCTGCTACTTACAGAGGGACATGACAACTGCGTGCACCCTCTCTCTCCCTGCTACTTACAGAGGGACATGACAACTGCGTGCACCCTCTCTCTCCCTGCTACTTACAGAGGGACATGACAACTGCGTGCACCCTCTCTCTCCCTGCTACTTTCAGAGGGACATGACAACTGCGTGCACCCTCTCTCTCCCTGCTACTTTCAGAGGGACATGACAACTGCGTGCACCCTCTCTCTCCCTGCTACTTTCAGAGGGACATGACAACTGCGTGCACCCTCTCTCTCCCTGCTACTTACAGAGGGACATGACAACTGCGTGCACCCTCTCTCTCCCTGCTACTTACAGAGGGACATGACAACTGCGTGCACCCTCTCTCTCCCTGCTACTTACAGAGGGACATGACAACTGCGTGCACCCTCTCTCTCCCTGCTACTTACAGAGGGACATGACAACTGCGTGCACCCTCTCTCTCCCTGCTACTTACAGAGGGACATGACAACTGCGTGCACCCTCTCTCTCCCTGCTACTTACAGAGGGACATGACAACTGCGTGCACCCTCTCTCTCCCTGCTACTTACAGAGGGACATGACAACTGCGTGCACCCTCTCTCTCCCTGCTACTTACAGAGGGACATGACAACTGCGTGCACCCTCTCTCTCCCTGCTACTTACAGAGGGACATGACAACTGCGTGCACCCTCTCTCTCCCTGCTACTTACAGAGGGACATGACAACTGCGTGCACCCTCTCTCTCCCTGCTACTTTCAGAGGGTACTGGCAACTGCGTGCACCCTCTCTCTCCCTGCTACTTACAGAGGGACATGACAACTGCGTGCACCCTCTCTCTCCCTGCTACTTTCAGAGGGTACTGGCAACTGCAGCACCTGTGACAGCCTCTGCAAGTCTCTTCACTATCTTCCTACATGTGCCTTCTCGAGTTCTCTCTTCATGCCACTTATAGGGGGTGCCCGGTCTCCTGCACGTAGGGTCAGGTCCAAGAACGCACTTGGAAAAACTAGGCATCGATGACATCGATGCGCCGAAACCACACGTTGCTTGAGGCTGGGACATTGCCTCTTTATTTCTCTCTTCCTGCCACTCATAGGAGGCAGCGGCCTGCTGCTACACCTGTATTAGCCCCTGCCAGGCAGCGGCCTGCTGCTACACCTGCATTAGCCCCTGCCAGGCAGCGGCCTGCTGCTACACCTGTATTAGCCCCTGCCAGGCAGCGGCCTGCTGCTACACCTGTATTAGCCCCTGCCAGGCAGCGGCCTGCTGCTACACCTGTATTAGCCCCTGCCAGGCAGCGGCCTGCTGCTACACCTGTATTAGCCCCTGCCAGGCAGCGGCCTGCTGCTACACCTGCATTAGCCCCTGCCAGGCAGCGGCCTGCTGCTACACCTGTATTAGCCCCTGCCAGGCAGCGGCCTGCTGCTACACCTGTATTAGCCCCTGCCAGGCAGCGGCCTGCTGCTACACCTGTATTAGCCCCTGCCAGGCGCTGCCTGTTGTTCATGCTGCACCCTTGCCTCATACCATCTCAACACTTCATGCATGTGCCATCTCTCTCTCCCCACCACCCATAGAGGGTGCTGGCGGCTGCAGCAGTTGCGGCAGCCCCCATCAGATGCTGCCCGCCTACCTTATCGCTGCACCCCTGCCCTGCCTCGCACCGTTTGCACTCCTAACATGCACCTCCCTTTCCCTGCTGCTCACAGAGGGTGCTGGCGGCTGCAGCAGCTGCGTCAGCCCCTCTCAGATGCTGCACCTGCGGAGGGCGGTCGTCTTTTCGACCGCAGCCGGGGGCTAGAAGCTGCAGCCGGGGAGCGGGACCGCCTCCAGCACCAAGACATGGCAGAGGTGCCTCGATAAGCAGCACCAGCAGCACAGAGGGAACGTCAGGTGAGCAGCAGTCTACTGGCCTAGGGGCTGGAGGAAATAAACTCGTTATGTGCAGTGGGAGATCTACCACCAGGCCGTGGGAGCTGCAGCCGGGGGCTAGAAGCTGCAGCATGGGAGCAGCATCGCTACTGAGACATCGCAGAGGTGCCTCGATTAGCAGCACCAGCAGAGAGGGATCGTCAGGTGAGCAGCAGTCTTAAGTCCCACTGTGCAGGGGGGGCATACATAGTGGGCAGCTACCTACGGAAGAATTGCAAAGTACAGTAGCTTGGGTGAGCTGCAGTCTTATGTAATTATGTCCCACGGTGCAGGGGGGCAAACATAGTGGGTAGCTGCCTTCAATAGAGGTCAAAACTGCAGTACCTTTGACACATTTATCTGACCATAAATAGGCCCCCCCTATCACCCTCGCTTTTTTGTAGAGCCTTTCCCGTATGGTGAAGTGGCAGAAGGTATGCTGTGGGTGCTTCCCAGCCGGCTGATGGGGGTGCGGCCACCTCCCCAAGCACGCCAACTCCCTCGAACCCTCCCCTCAACCCTCCCCTCAACCTCACTTTTCTGTCCCGCCTTCCTCGTATTATCAGGATGGTGTGGGAGGTATGCTGTGGGCGCCTCCCACCCAGCTGAGGGGGGTGCAGCAGAGCCAGCAAGCTGCGGCCAACGCCCTAACCACAGCAACTCAATCGGACCCATGCACCGTTCCCTGCCATCATGGCAGCAAGAGGAAGACGAGGAGGAAGAGGAGGAGGAGGAGGAGGCACAGCAGCAGCCCTCAGTGGCAGAGTATCAAGAGGTGTGAAACAGTTGTTTCATTATGTTGTGCATTAGACCTTCTTAAGCAGTCACTGCTGGATTATTTGGGACCCATCCTACATACGCATATGGCCGGAAGAGGAAGCAGCACGGCAGGCTTCTTGTACTAGCACGCGCAAGCTAATGTTTCTTTTACCGATAGCCGTATTTTGTTGATTATTAATGCGCATTGTGCCACAGGCCAAGATGTAAATGATGTGTAGCTGCCCTTGACTCTTCTGACCCTATCTACAAAGGCGTTAAATTCGAACCCTGACCTTGTTGTCCCTATCGACCAAGGTGTGCCTTGTTGCGGAGGATTATAATGTTGATCCAAGCTACGGCCCTTGACTTGGACTCAAGCAGTTTCCTCCCCAACAGGGGTCCTAACCCCGTCCTAATCTCTTACCATTGCCCCAACCAATAGGTGTGCCATGTTGCTGAGCATCTGAGCGTCGATCCAAGCTACGGCCCTTGCCTTGGACTCAAGCAGTTTCTTCCCCAACAAGGGTCCTTACCCCGTCCTAATATCTCACCATTGCCCCAACCAATAGGTGTGCTATGTTGCAGAGCATCTGAACGTTGATCCAAGCTACGGCCCTTGCCTTGGACTCCACCCAGTTTCTCCCCCAACAGGGGTCCTAACCCCGTCCTAATCCCTCACCATTGCTCCATCCAATAGGTGTGCCATGTTGCGGAGCATCTGAACGTTGAGAACTCTGAGCTCGTGGATGAGCTTGAGACCCTGAGGCATAAGTACCATAAGGTGAGGGGAATGCCAGCCAGCCAACTGTTCAACATAAATCAGCCGGGGTTATGCCAGCCAGCCAGCTGGAAATCAGCCGGGGTTATACCAGCCAGCCAGCTGGAAATCAGCTGGGAGCATGCCAGCAAGATAGAGGGCTCGAGACCCTGAGGCACAAGTACCATAAGGTGAGGGACACGCCAGCCAACTGAAAACCAACTGGGGCGTGCCAGTCAACAAACAGAAAACCAACTGTGGCCAACCAGCCAACTGGAGGCCCTGAGGCACAAGTACCGTAAGGTGAGGGAAACACCAGCCAACTGAAAACCAACTGGGGCAGGCCAGCCAACCATCAGAAAACCAACTGTGGCCATCCAGCCGACTGGAGGCCCTGAGGCACAAATATCACAAGGTGAGGGACACCAGCCAACTAAAAATCAACTGTGGCATGCCAGTCAACCAACAGAAAACCAACGGTGACCAGTCAGCCAACTGACACCAACTGTAGCATGCCAGCCAGCCAAATCTGAAACCCCGCTCCTATTGTTTTGGACCCTGCTCTTATGAAATCTGAAACCTGATTCCTCACATTTTAACCCCCGCTCTTATGAAATCCGAAACCCCGCTCTACCTGTTTGCATCAGGCCTGTGAGGCCAACATGCGCATGCGGTGTGCCCTGGACGATCGAGCCGGCCAATCACCCCCCTGAGGTGTGCCCTGGACGATCGAGCCGGCCAATCACCCCCCTGAAGAGACCGGCTGAGGTGTGCCATGGACGACCAAGCCAGCACATCACCCACCTGCTGAGGAGATTGGCAGCATGGACTTTCTATGACATGAAATGTATGAGGAAGTGTAGCCAGGTTTGATTGTCACATACCATCTGAAGGAGCTGACAGCGTGGACTTTCTAGGCCAATAAAAGCATAAGGAAGTGTGACCCAGCCAGCTTCTCACCCCCTCCCCTGCCATGCTGTAGAAGCTGGCAGCGTGAACTTTCTCAGCCGACCAAAGCATTACAACGTGTGATCAGGCCAGCTTGTCACACCCCTGGTGAAGGGACTGGCAGCTTGGACATTCTAGGCCAGCGAATGCATGAGGTGGTGTGACCATGCCAGCACAGTACAACCGAACTTTTTGCACCCACGTCATATGTTATAGCTGGGGCTAATCTCCTGCACTATGAGGTGTATAACAACGTTACTGCTCGGTGGTTGTGTTGGTTGCTTGCCCAGGGGAGTCACTGTTTTTTCGCTCACTGTCCTCGTTTATTTTGTGTTTGTACCGGCTTGCACCTGTCCCATGCAACAAATGTGATGCTCCGCTGGGCTGTACAAACTTAACATTTTATTCATTGCCCGAACTGATTCCCGGGCAGCTGTCACAGGCATGAAATGTGAATATGTGATGCCCTGCTGGACTGTAAAGACTTCGCACCCCTTCACAGCGTTTTCTACTTGGCCGGCGTGGCCAGGCAAAAATTGTGTGCTGCTATTTGGAGCTTGGCTTGACTCAGGCATCGATCCTGTGAGGTATTTCAGTGTAAACATAAAACACGTAAGGAGGTGACTCATGTGCAGAGCTGCAGACTCAGGAAGAAAATTACGACCAGTGTGGCAAGTGGCTTATGTCCCATTCCTCTTTTATCGTCAGCCCCCGGGCGTATGGTCCTCAGATGCATCTCGTGTGGTCCATCTGAATACACTTTGCCCAAATAACGTTATCTACTGTGCTGGGAAAGAAAATAAGCTCTCCCCTACTGGGACGTGAGGGTTAAGAAGACAGCGTAGCTCAGGAGCTGGGCCAAAACAATCTGGTGTGTATGAAACTGTACCTCATGTCAAAAGAATGAAAGAAAGCTACGCCCCGGGCGTGTTAGTTAAGGAATCAGCGCAGCCTGGGCCTAAGCCACATCCGTGCCGTTACCATTGACCTCCTAAGCCACATCCCTGCCGTTACCATTGACCTCCTTTTACAGTCCATCAGAGCATCACATTTGATGCATGGGACATGTGCCCGTACACCGGTACATACACTCCTGTCATGTATAGGCTCCGCTAGCCTCTCCGCTAGCCTATAGGCTCCGCTAGCCATGCATGACAGCAGGGATTCCAGCTTCGTGATATCTGGCCTGCCAGAGGGTGGTCTGGGGGAGGACTGTGCGGCTCTGGTGTGTGAGACAGTGTGCAAGCTCATGGGTATCACTATCAATGTCATCAGCGCCTTCCGCATGGGCAAGCCGGATCCCAACAACAAGTTCATGCGGAAGATCAAGTTCCGCGTGGGCAATCGCAGCGAGGCCGAGAGCATAGTGTATGGGAGGATTCAGTTGGCAGGCAAGGGTGTCACCATCTGGGATGATATGTCCCCTGCAGAGTTGTCGGCACGGCATGAGCTCTGGCCCAAGTTCCAGTTTGCCAAGGAGATGAAGTTGAGGGTGTTTTTCACGCGTGCGCCGCTCTTTGTCGATGGGGTGGAGGTGGCCGCATGAGTTTTTGCTTTCATATGTCAGGTTAAGGGGGAGTCTTGACTTGGGATGACTATCACCTTGATTATCACAATTCCTATCTCTGGTCCATGTGTTTGTATCATCGTTCTTGAATCACTAATTTAACATTGAAATGGCTCACTTACAGAAGTTTCACACACTCATCTTAATAATTTATACACACAGGTCACACTTTGTAAACATTTAACTCACTTAAGTTATGTGTCACACAGTTTCATACATATTTCACACATTTTAAAACACTTAAACACACTGAAGTTTCGCTTACACATCACACAGTTTTTACACAGACTCATAAAATTTCACTAAAACTTTCTTGTTTCCTTCTCAATCGCTGTCCCTTACGACACTCACCTGTCTTTCCTAGTAGGAGGCGTCCAACCGAACTTTTTTGCACCCACGTCATGTTTTTTGGCTGGGGCTAATCTGCTGCACTATGGGGTTCATTCCCACGCTACTGCTCGGTGGTTGAGTGTTGGTTGCTTGCCCAGGGGGGTCATTGGTTTTCGCTCGCTGTCCTAGCATATTTAGTGCCTGTACCGGTTTACGGGCACAAGTCCCATGCATCAAATGTGATGCCCCGTTGGACTGTAAAAACTTCACAAACTTCACAGGCGTGCTTCTTGATCTCTCTGTGCTCATTCTGCTGCAGCCAGACCCTTATGGCCTGCATGTACGAAGAACTCTCTCAAGCGACCCTGCACTGTGGGGTTCATTCCCACGCTACTGCTTGGTGGTTATGTGTTGGTTAGTTGCGTGCCCAGGGGGGTTATTGGTGTTTGCTCGCTGTCCTAGCGTATTTAGTGCCTGTGCCGGTTTACGGGCACATGTCCAATGCATGAAATGTGATGATCTGTTGGACTGTAAAAACTTCACAAAAACTTCACATCCTGGCGGGGAGCGTCCGCTATGCCTACGCCGGACCTGGGACCATGATCAAGATGAGCTGAGCAGGCCCGATACACTGCTTCATAATATTAGCCATTATGATGCCCGGGCTTGATGTCCGTCTAGAGCATCAGGCAACCTTGGCTTGCCCGAGCTTGATGTACGTCTAGAGCATCAGGCAACCTTTGCTTGACCGGGCTGGATGTACGTCCAGAGCATCAGGCAACTGTTGCCTGCCCGGGCTTCATGACAGAAGCCTTTTCTTTCCCGGGCTCAACGTACGCACAGAGCGTCAGGGAGAGAGTTGTCTGGCCGAGCGCCGGTGTCGGAGGCCGCTGCAAACTTCTTTCTAGCCGCCTGCAGAACTGTGAATTGTGGAGCAGGTTCAGATTTAAGCGACATTTGTTGACTGACAACAAGACAGATCAAAATACCTGAGAGGACTGATAGTAGTCAAAACTCTTTTGAAACGTAAAACAAGAACAAGCAAGGCAAGCCCCCCCCCCCCTCCTGGCCCTGAGTGGTAGGCATAGTTGAGGCCTTAACCAAACTAACAAGCATGACCAGTGCATGCATATCTGCTCCCAGGGACTTTCGAACCTGACTGCTCTTGCCAGACCACTCACCTGCCACCCTTTCCACCCTGACTCATCTTGCCATACCACTCACCTGCCACCCTTTCCATCCTGGCTCATCTTGCCACTCGACTTCTGTTTCTTGTACCCCTTGGCGCTGTTGCGCTTATCCTTCCTCGCCTTCGTGGGAAACAGGACCTCGGGGTAATATGTCTGCAGGGGACATGAGGAGGAAAGGGGCCTCAAGGGAGATGCAGTCTTTGATTACATGTTGACGTTCGTATCCCTAGCTGAAGACAATGTCTCTTGGGGGTAGATGGAAGGAAAGGGTCAAGGGTCAAGGTGTGAAGGTTCCTTCTTTATTCCAGCGGCTTGACATGCCTCTCTTTGGCTTGAGATAGTATATCTAGGTAGTAAGTTAGAGGGATTCAAGGTTCAGGATTATCACTCCCATCCCGAGTTACATGCAGGTAGCAGATGCAGCTGCCAGAATGAGGAGAACGACCAGCATGCGAGCAAAGAGGGCCATGCTTGTAAACATTATGGTTTTGGGACTCCGTGGGATGCCCCCCCCCCCTTAGCTTACATGCAAGAAGTAGATGCGAGATGCCGCCGCCAGGATGAAGAGCACCACTGGTAAGGTGACCACAAGGGCCATGGAGGTGAGGCTCTGGGGGGTCTCCAAGGTAGTGATGATTGCTTCATCCGTCAGATTGATCTTGAACTGAAGCGGCTCGGGGGCTGCATTGGAGGAAATGGAAAGCTGATTCAAAATCGGTTCAATCACAGATCCTGTCGCCCAGCATCCCACACCTCAACCGCTGATGGCCGCCCCAGATTCTCCCACACCTCAACCGCTGATGGCCGCCCCAGATCCTCCCACACCTCAACCGCTGATGGCCGCCCCAGATTCTCCCACACCTCAACCGCTGATGGCCGCCCCAGATTCTCCCACACCTCAATCACTAATGGCCGCCCCAGATTCTCCCACACCTCAAATGCTGATGGCCGTCCCAGATTCTCCCACACCTCAACAGCTGGTGGCCGCCCCAGATTCTCCCACACGTCAACCGCTGATGGCCGCCCCAGATTCTCCCACACCTCAACAGCTGGTGGCCGCCCCAGATTCTCCCACACCTCAACCGCTAATGGCCGCCCCAGATTCTCCCACACCTCAACCGCTGATGGCCGCCCCAGATTCACCCACACCTCAACCGCTGATGGCCGCCCCAGATTCACCCACACCTCAACCGCTGATGGCCGCCCCAGATTCTCCCACACCCCAACAGCTGGTGGCCGCCCCAGATTCTCCCACACCTCAACCGCTGGTGGCCGCCCCAGATTCTCCCACACCTCAACCGCTGATGGCCGCCCCAGATTCTCCCACACCTCAACCGCTAATGGCCGCCCCAGATTCTCCCAAACCTCAACTGCTAATGGCCGCCCCAGATTCTCCCACACCTCAACCGCTGATGGCCGCCCCAGATTCTCCCCTACCCTACCAGCTTTGCGGGGGTCTCTCCACTGCTTCTCCATGGTGACAGGGTTTTGGTAAAAGTACTTGTCCGTCTTTTTGTCCAGGTACACATTCCAGCGAACATCTGATGGATAAGGGCGGAGGGAAGCAGTCCTGAGTGAAGGGCGGCGGGGCACAAAAAGGATGCTAGCCGAGGTACCTGTGCCAAAGGGGCATCTGGAGGGGTGCTTGGCAGGAGGGACATCCTATCAGGCTATCACGCATTCGCAAAATGCGTGATGGACTGATGACTTTGTCCCCCAGTTAAGACAGGCACACATGGAGATCTGGGAAAGCTGTTTTCAAAGTGTCCTATCACACATGCATTGGGTACGAAAAGGTTTCAGTGCATGACTACAAGCATGCATTGTTTACGCGTGAATGCATGATTACACGATTGCACGAATGCTAGCATGGTCCCCAATATGGCATCAGAGGCAGCTCTTCAGTACCCATGCATTGCGACGCTCTGTGCCACCCATGCACGCTCTCTCATGCCTCTCAATATTTCATGCAGCCATGAATGAGCCGAGCTGCTGGCCCTGCATAGCTGCGTTAGCTATATGCGAGCATGCAGGTTCTGCAGCCATGCAGGAAAACATCTGTAAGCAGCGTGTGGTCGTGTACTTGAGAAGCTGTGTGTCACTGTCGCAATTATTACGGCAAAACACGTGATGGACAGCAAAAATGAAGCCTCGTCAGTGCTGCTCACTCTTGTCCGTGATGATGTAGGCGCGGCCTTGCTCGTCTGTCTCGACGCGATCTACGTCGCTATCTGCTGCCACCCTCTGGTACTGTCCGCATAAGGAGCAGGTCAGAAGTAGACATGCCAACACGATCAGCGAGAAATTCGCATCGACAGCCTGTGCGCTACGAGGGCGAAGCATGGCTAAGATATGCTATGGAATTGGCTAGGGCGAAGCGAGGATGAGGCGTCGCGACAGACGGGATTGCGATTGCACTGGATGATCGGTCTAGTCCTTCCGTTCCTTGGCTGGGCTGCGTGGGGAGCTGTAGCAGGGTGCACAACGCTCCAAATGGGGTTCTTGCGATGTATGAGGGATCACGGGTCGAGAGTGAGGAGCAGGGTGAGGAGTGATCATCTGACGACCATCGAGGTAAATGCGGGTAATGGCATACGGCGGTCAGTATGTGCAGACAACATTCAAACTTATTCGGGGTGGGATCCGGGGCGGGATCGGTCTCTGAACCTCTGGTGGGCGGCGTGAGATGCTCAAAGCTCGGCCGCGTGGGCGCCCAACTGTTCAGAGGGGAGTAAATAAAGAAGGAACTAAAAAGAAGAGAGGGGGAAAGGAACAAAAGGAGAGCTTGAAAGAAAGAAAAGAAAAGAGAACGCCGATGCGGCGTGGATTTTGGGAAGTACAGGTTGACGAGACGCCCAAGCCCCGGTCTGTATACCCTTAAAGGGAGAAAGGGGCTATGGCGGGTCAGTGAGAACAGGGGGAGATGCTGGACGGCAGTCGGGTGGACTGTTTTCAAGGTAACGGCGAAGTCGAAGAATGGAATAGGCAGATTGGACAGTGTGAACTGCTAGGTGTTTGAGCAGTGGGGGGACGTTGAAGGGTGTGATACCAAGGACTGGAAAGAGGTGCATGATATCTTTATAGAAAATGCCAGAGCAACCAATGATGATGAGGTGAACATAGGGGTAGAGGATGTCTGTAGCAGGGGGGGGTAACGGATATGTAA
Source organism: Limnomonas spitsbergensis (assembly GCA_037349105.1). Classification (NCBI taxonomy): domain Eukaryota; kingdom Viridiplantae; phylum Chlorophyta; class Chlorophyceae; order Chlamydomonadales; genus Limnomonas; species Limnomonas spitsbergensis. The sequence continues at coordinate 640,870 of JAYJMM010000025.1, forward strand.
GAGGGTGGGGGGCAGGAGTGTGGAGAGGGTCTATAACAGGTGTAGTGAGGTTCCATCCTGCGGAGCGAAGCAATTGTACCAACTGTGCATGTTGTGTGGATTTGTGGGACAGGCAGAATTGTAGATTGGAGGTAAATCCGAGCTCAATAACATGGATGGTACAACGGTGTTGGAGGTCAAGAAGGAAGGCATGGTCGGCAAGCCGGGCGGGAGGATAACTGTGGAGATCGGCAATGGTAAGGCCTTCAATTAAGAGGAGATCTGGACGAAGGCGGCAGAGTGTGGCAGGGGGGACAGCGGGAAGCATCCATTGCGGGATACGGGTGTCATAGACGCCTGGTGGGAGGGATGTAGCGGGTGTGGCATCCATAATTGTGAACATTCCACTCTTTGTGCCTCTGTGGAGGGAACGTTGGATGAGGCAGAGGGCCTTGTTGTGTCGGGAGATATAAGAGGCCTGCATACGGGGATGCCTGCATCTTCCAAACATGTGTCCCTGTGTGTCAGAAGTAGCGTCAGGTGGGCCAGTAGGAGGTGGTGTACATATGGGGCAAAGGCCATCGGTAAACGAGCGCACTGTTGTTTTGTAGGGAATACGGAAGAGAAGTGCCCGTGTAGCTGTCCATAAGAGGTTGGCTCGCATACGGAGGATGCAGCGCTTCAGAGAAAAGTGGCAAGCAGAAGACTGCCACATGTGATTGTTATACAAGGGTAAAGAGTGGGCATTTTCTTCGATTATGCGGGTATATGTAGCACAGGATATGGTGGTATCACCGTCCGTAACGTGAGGGCAAGAAGAGTGAAGGTGTGCCTTGATAGAGGAGGTGAGGTCAGAAGTGAACCAAGGGGTGTCGTTTGTATCCGTTTGAGTATCGTCTTGGGGTAGGCAAGGCCAAGCTGGGAGGGAAGCCATGTACTGGTTGTTGATATGGGAAAGGTTAAATGTACATGTGCTGGGTGCGTCCAAGGCTCGTGATGCCCCAATGTCAGCAAGTTCATTGCCGATAATACCAATATGTGATTTCACCTTCTGGATGAGCGTTGGTAGGCCTATGTTGGCCCGTGAAAGGAGTAGGCGGCGGATGGCCAGGAGAAGCGGTGCATGCTTGTCCTCAAGGAGATCATGCGGGTAAAAGACAGCTTTCTGTATGAGGTACATGCTGCAGAGACTGTCAGTGAAGATAGTAAGGGAAGGGGCAATGGTCAAGGCGGGGCCAGAAGGTGTATGGGCATGATCGAGGGCTGCATGAATGCCTCCAAGTTCAGCCCTGGTGATAGTGTTTGTTTCATATTTTCCAGTAGGGTTGACTGTATGGGTGGAGCCATCGACAGTGAAGTAAAAGGCAGCCCCTATCAAGTTATTGCCGGCGTCATCCTGTATACAAGCTCCGTCTGTGTAGTATGCCGGAAGCAACCGCCAAGCAAGTGGATAGGTAGGGGGGTAGAGAGATCGGAGTTCATCGAAAAGGATAAGGGGGGAAGTGAGTGGGGCAAGTGGGAGAGGGGTAGGCGGGGTAGTGTGCGTGTGTAAGTGGGAGGCTACAGAGAATCCAGCGGGGTGTTGCCATTTGGCATGCGGACCGGGAAGTTGGGATTGGCGCCGGGTGGGTGGATGTGGACGGTGGGCAGGTGAGGTGCCAGGTGGGTGTCCATGTCCAGATAGTGTGTGCACATTTGAATCGACTGGAGCAGTGGGAGGTGGGTCAGGGTAGAAGCGAGCGAGGCCCTCTGTGTTACCAATGACAAGAAGTTGTAGTGGCCATTTGGGAGTGCCGTATGTTGGTTGGGTGGCTGTGTAGATGTGTGCCATGTGGTCCGGGGCTGAAAAGCGAAAGTTGGGGTCGGTATGAAGAGTCAGAACATGAACCATATTGGCATGGGAGGTCCAATTCATGAAAGATGAGTTCTTCCAAACTGGGGCCAGGATGTGTGTGTGCCAGCCAGCGATGCACATTATTTCACGCCTATGGTTCCGCGTATGAATCGATCACGTGTGTACCGGCATTGGCATTTCCAGCTCAATACCGCATGCATGCCTGTCAAATGCCTGTCATGAGTAACAGCTGAGTGGTCTGATGGCTCTGATCCCACATGACCGTGCACGGTGCGTTAGAAGGTCATTTCTGGATAGGATCATGTCGCAGCGTCACAGGTTCATAGTTGTCCGGGCCACTGGGGAGTGGGGACCAACTGGGCTGAGCAGGCATGATTGGAATTGTGATCCAACGTACGTAATAATTCCAAATAATTTAGAAAACATGTCAATACCAGCAAGGTACCGGTACCACGATATGGATATGATATGGATATGATATGATATGATATGAATATGAAATGATGTTTTGACCATACGGTATCATATTTTGCAGTCAAAAATGAATTTAGCCTAAAAACGGCAGAATTTACAAAGGACAAGCCCATGCATTCGGCAGGTGCACTACCCTTGACCCCATTCACATACATACTGACATGGCAGCATGCAGCAAGCGAGCAGTCCCACTGACCCCTACGGCCCAAGGGTCACCAAGCGTCTATGCATCCACATTTTCCATGGTATATGCTTTATGTGTCGCAAAATCTTGCAACAGCTAGGCCCATTCTGGCGTAGAACGGTTGGAATGGCAGAAGAGCCCTTTCCCCAACTCAATACCAATTCACCGTTCTCATGCCCATGCATGGATAAGTTGACACCATATCATATCATATTTTACTATATCACATCATATTGCCGATACGTTATTATATGATGGCCCCAAAGACTATATCGTGCTACCTTGAATACCAGCATGGTAGGCAACTAGGCAAGCAAGCTGGCTAGTGACTAGACGCACCAAAGCCAAACGTATGTTAAGAGGTTTTCTTCAGTCCTTTGTGGAAAGCACGAGCATCTGCGCGCAAAGAAAATATCCAAACCCTACAACACGAACAAAATCTCGAACCATGCAACCATGCATGCACCCGCATGAGTCACAAACTAACCCTGGCCATGGAAATTCGAGAGTAAGTGAAAACCCATACAACATGCGAATGAACGGAGGGACCCTCACGTTCTGAACGCCATCAGCAGGCTCCTCATACGCGGCACAAGTAAAACCAATACGTATGCCTCCCGACATGATATATCCCTGGTTCAGGAAGCTCCTGCTCCCGAAAAATGCATCCCTGGCCCATGCTGTTCCTGGCTAACTCCCAAACAAATGCATCCCTGGCCCATGCTCCTGCTGGCTAGCTCCCGACAGATGCATCCCTGGCCCATGCTGTTCTTGGCTAGCTCCCAACAAATGCATCCCTGGCCCATGCTCCTGCTGGCTAGCTCCCGACAGATGCATCCCTGGCCCATGCTCTTGCTGGCTAGCTCCCGACGGATGCATCCCTGGCCCATGCTGTTCCTGGCTAGCTCCCAACAAATGCATCCCTGGCCCATGCTCCTGCTGGCTAGCTCCCAACAGAAGCATCCCTGGCCCATGCTCCTGAGTGCTGGCTAGCTCCCGACAGATGCATCCCTGGCCTATGCTCCTGCTGGCTAGCTCCCAACAAATGCATCCCTGGCCCATGCTGCTGCTGGCTAGCTCCCAACAAATGCATCCCTGGCCCATGCCCCTGCTGGCTAGCTCCCGACAGATGCATCCCTGGCCTATGCTCCTGCTGGATAGCTCCTGACAGATGCATCCCTGGCCCATGCTCCTGCTGGCTAGCTCCCGACAGATGCATCCTTGGCCCATGCTGCTGCTGAGTGGCTAGCTCCCGACAGATGCATCCCTGGCCCATGCTCCTGTCGGCTAGCTCCCGACAAATGCATCCCTGGCCCATGCTCCTGCTGGCTAGCTCCCGACAGATGCATCCTAGGCCTATGCCCCTGCTGGCTAGCTCCCGACAGATGCATCCCAGACCTTTGCTGATGCTGCCTAGCTCCCGACAGATGCATCCCTCGCACATGCTGCTGCTGAGTGGCTAGCTCCCGACAGAGGCATGCTAGGCCCGTGCTGCTGCTGGCTTACTCCCAACAAATGCATACGTGGCCCGTGCTGCTGCTGGCTAGCTCCCAACAAATTCATCCCTGGCCCATGCAGATGCTTCCTAGCTCCTATCAGATGTGACCCTGAACCATGAAGCTGCATGCTAGCTCCCAAAAGATGCATCCCTGGCCTACGCAGCTGCTGGCTAGCTCCCGATAGATACACACCTGGCCTACGCAGCTGCTGGTTAGCTCCCGACAGATGCATCCCTGGTCCATGCTGCTACTGGCTAGCCTCGACAGATGCACACCTGACCCCAGTAGCTGCTGCTGGCTACCTCCCGACAGGTGCACCCCTGGTCCATGCTGCTGCTGGCTAGCTGCTGGCAAATGTACACATGGGCCAAGCAGCTGCTTCATAGCTCCAATGAGATGCCCATCTGACCCAGGCAGCTGCAGCCTAGCTCAAGTGTGATGCTCTGCTGGACTGTAAAAACTTCACAAAACTTCACAGCTCCCGATACTTCATTTGTGAGTCATATGTTTCAATAATGGCAAGGTGCCGTATATATTTCGGATATATGTTGCAAACGCGCCAAATTGTATCTCCTAAGAGCGAGCCATGCAGACCCTCCTTGGCAGCTTCTTTAATTATCCATCCACATGCTTTCAAAACTACCGCGGTGCCTGATGTGCACACATGCATCGCTCCGCACCCTGTGTTGTGCCCTTATCAGGCCCTTCCTGTTAACATGTCTCCCATACGGACCGTGCACATCCTGGCTGCGGCTATCTTGCCACACTTCACATTGCCGTAACTCTTCCACCACTACAACCTACACCAGCCAGCTATCACGTTTGGGGTTCATTGTCGCCTGGCCACTGGTCAGTGGTTTTGTGTCGGTTTCTACCACACACAGGTTTTGGCCCCGGTCTTTTTAATCGCTACCATTATTTATTTGTTGGTATTTATGACGGTCCTACGCATACATTTTAAGGCTACATTGTAAATCCCTCGATGTCATTGCGTGAACAATTTGTAAATGAAAGGAACTTTCTCAAAGTTCGTCCTTGTCGCTCGGATCCGCATACTCGTCCTCCTCTTCCTCCTCCTCAATGTCATCTGGGTCCATGTACTCATCGTCCCCGTCATCCTCCTCTTGCAGTGCCTTGGGAACCCTAGGGTCATCCCATTGAGCTGCCTTGGTCTTGTCATTGACGTAGTACTGCACGAGTGTCAACATGTGATGTGAAGTTTCTACAGTCCATCTGAGCATCACATTTGATGCATGGGACATGTGCCCGTAAACGGGTACATGCCCTTGAAACACGATCACACATTCATAGGAGTACAAGGGCAGTGGGAAGTGGAGTTTAGGCACCTTGGGGGCATCGACCCCACTGAGCTGGCTGCCTTGGTCTGATCACCAACATATTTCTAAATAAAAAGTCAGAGATCAGGGGGGTGAGCGATGCAGCCAAGGTAGATAATACACCACCGGAACCAACCTACGATTTTTACGGTTGAGGGTGAAAGTTGTACGCTTGTTCTCATTTCGCATTGTCTTGCTATCATCGGTTTCGTAGATCCTCCAATTGATATTTGGGGCACACAGTATAATTCAGCAACCTCCACTAGCTACCAGTCACGCTCCAACTCGCCGTTCCAATTCGCATACCACCACCGGGCAATATCCTCGGTTTAGGATTCAGTGTTGACCCCCTAGATGTAAATAAACAATACGCCATGATGCGTGGATAAATAAGGCCACCTCTTCGGCTAAATTACTCGGTTTGCTGACCCAGCACCTAAGCAACGGCACTCACCGTCTTGCCATCATCCTCTGTGATCCACCACCGGGCACCTTCATCCTTAACCCTCAACCCTAAAACCTCACCGTCTTGCCATCATCATCTTGGTAGATCCACCACCGGGCACCATCGTCGGTTTTAAACTCTTCCGCCTCCCACTCCTCAGCAGCAGGCGAGGCCTCCTCTTCAGCCGCGGGATCATCACGTGGGTCATTCCATTGTGAAACATTGGTCTCTGGAGCAGTTCACACATTCACACAATGCATTAAATAAAGGGGAAACTGAGGATGCATTTTAGGCTCATTGGGGTTAGTTGCCAATCCCACAACTGCAGACCATGGTATACCGTGTATTTGATTTGCTTTCCCTCGGATATGAAAACAACGTTTTCTTTTAATGCTGCCCTCAGGGCAAATTATCGACCAAACTCTTAATTTCGGACTGAAACTAAACTGGCGTTGACAACCGATAATTAGTTACTAAATGCATGGATCCCCAGACAATGTTAATAATGAGCCAGGGATGACAAGGCAAATATACAGTACACCCTGCTGTACGTTTCCACTCTCCCGCATGTAACTAGTTGACAATCAAGGGCTTCCTCCCCACTGGTTGTTCATAGATTCAATGCTTCTTCAGCAGGTTCACCTACGGAAACCTTGTTACGCTTCTCCTTCCTCTAGGTGGTTGGGACACCCTTGGCTGAGATCCAACACGACACCCTTACTACTGCTCAGCCTGCTGTAACCCATTTTGAACGTCCTGCTGTAAATTGTGTTGTACAACCTGCTGTCATAAACTACGGAGTACGACCTGCTGGTTTTTTGCTGTACGACACCCTGAGAACCGGTTTCAGTCCGTGTTGTATTAATTATTTTCGGTATGTTTGATTTACCTGCGCAGATGATTTGCTAAAATTTGAAATCCAGGGTGCGCGAACTGTAACCGGTCCTACAGTACAGTCCCCCTTTTAACTGTGCTACCTCACAAGGGCCTGTTTTACCTTGCCCATGCCTACAATCCATAGCAGCATCCCCACTGCTGAACCTGATGGCTGATGCACACCCTGATGTTCACCCAACTATACATCATGACGTTGAACCTGCACTGTCACGCAGCTTTACCTGCGTCAACACGTCTCCACGTTCCAAGCCACAACCCATCATCACACCTCGACTACTGCACAACTAATGAACACACCACTGCACAACATGCTGTACAATCAATAGAATGCCCGATACCAAGCTGGTGCACAATCCCACATCTTACTGCTGTTACCTGCATTCACAAAGAATGGCTGTTTGTCCGCATCCCTGGCTACGATCCACTTCTCGCCTGCCTCAGTCAGGATGTGAACGAGACCCTGAACATGAGATGCCAGTGAGGACAGTGAACATGACAGGACCGTAACAGCGCGGATGTGGCTTTGGCCCAGGCTGCACTATTTCCTAAACCCTCACGCCCCTGCGGGACGTATTTTTCTTTATTTCTTTCTGTCAGGGCAGTGGAAATGTCAGGGTGTCAAAGGGGGAGTAGAAAAGGGTGTAAAACAAGTCCAATGATGGAACAGTGAAGGAGACCCTGAACAAGTGGTGCCAGGGCAGTGAAAATGTCAGGATGTCAAAGGGGGATTAGAAAGAAAGAAAGCTACGCCCTATTAGGGTGTGGAAGTTAGGGAAACAGCGCAGCTTGGGGCTGCAGCCACATCCTCTCCGTTACCAACTTGAAAGGGTGTAATGCAAGTCTGATGGCGGAACTGTGAAGGGTGATCTTAGCAGGTCTAAAAGGAGCTGACAGACTCTCAGCGCTCCAATGAGGAGCTGGTAAGGGTGCCAGTACTTTTTTACAACAGCTACACATCCACCTGACTTACTTTCCTCAAAGGAGGCCATGAAATGGCAGTATGAACTGTATGTAGGGATTTGAGAACATGAGTTGTAGCTGCAGCGGAGTACAGCCACTGTCAGGTGAATCATGCATGGACACAATATGTTTACAATAGCTACACATCCTCCTTCCTCGAAGAAGGACCAGGAAATGGTGGTATGAACGGTATGTAGGGCTTCTATTTGAGAACAAGAGTTGTAGCTACAGCCGCTGCCAGGTGAATCATGGACATGGTATTCACGTCGCCTCCCACCTCAAAAGCCCCATCCGTCTTGCATTTATCTATCCATGGACAACAAGACGCTCTGATTATCCGGGGAAGGAAACTAAGGAAAGGACTACGAGGTTGCCAGAAGGTCATGAAGATAGTTATTCTCTGCACATCTCGAAGCAACTTACAACTCGAGCTCCCCCCGCGTCATCACGCCTCCCACGTGGTGTAGCTTTCTTTCTTGTGAGGATTCTCTGCATCCCTTGACACATCTACTAAAGCCAAGTATTCTCTGCATCTCTCGAAGCAACTTACCACCCCGGCTCCCCCCAAGTCATCATGTCTGGGGACACAGACGCTCAGTGGTACCTCTTATCCCTGCTAAGTGCCTCATCGACAGGCTAAGGCAGACATCACCCAGAGATTTTAACTGTCGATAAAGTGTCCCATTCAGGAAGTGTTCCATGGCTGATTATCCATCGAAATTATGAGAACCATGCCCCCTGTGCAATGCCACACTTCACCTAATCACCTGTAGAGCCTCTCACATCTTTGAGTCCATCTTGACACCCTCCACTGTATAGTAGCCTACCCAGGGCTACGGTTGCAAAGTTGCTTCCTTAATCCCGACTCCCTATGAAGATATCATGATTCACATATTCCGCCTGGTAAACCCTCTCACTTCTGAGTCCACCTTGACGCCTTCTACGTAAGGGGGCAAGGCCTCTGCATGCAACACACAGAAATAGGTCAGTAACCGACTAACCGCGACATGGTGGCTGACAAACTGCCTGATGGCCACACTCGGGCTGTAGTGCACATTTGGTACATGTCTGGGTTCAGCGGTTGCCTGCCATCTGAGTGAATGCAACTCCTTTGTTGTAATTGAATCGGTTTAGTAATGATGTGAGATACAGCTGGCACAAACTTGTTGGATGCCCACCCTTCTCGCAGCCATGTCTGATGGCAAGTGCAAGCTTTTCACCCTGGCATATCGATTTCGTGAAAATAAATGGGGCGGTATCAATGCAGCCGGGTTCCTATGAGATATCCCAGGGTAACGGTGCTGATGCGGCCTCAGCCCATGCTGCACTGTTCCCATGACCTTCACGCCGCCAGGTGCGGCGTAGTTTTCTTTCTATCTTCCCTGGCATCTGGTTTTGACAGAGATATCCATACCGCCATGGGGCACTTCTTAATTAACTGTGATCACGCTATACCGTTATCGAATTAAAGCTTAGCATTCAGCTGTTGGGGCTAGGTGCAGCACGTTGTGTTGTTTGGGCCACCGGCTAAAGCACACTGGGCCAGGAGAGGTTTGGCGACAACAGCCCAGTGGAGTGGGGGCGCCGAGCAGCAGCCACCGAAAAGTAGTCTGGTGTGCACTAAATAAACACTGCTGTCATCTGGCCATGCATGATGTTGCATCTGTCAAATGCAGGCATGCAGATTTGTGCATGCAATGGGTGCATGCAGATCTGTGCATGCTATGGTGTGCATGCAGATCTGGGCATGCATATCAGAGATGCCTCTGATGCGCCTCTATTGACGACACCCAGCTCAGAATTCCCCTTGCAGGAGAAGCAGTTTGTCCACACCAGCCCACACCAGCCGGGGTGCCAAGCCCACACCAGCCGGGGTGCCAAGGTGCTCCTGACTGCATTCCTATGCACGGCAAATGACAGAATAATCGACAATGACGATCTACCGTACTCTACATGTGCCGGGTCCAGAGGGCAGATCGCTGTTGTTGCAGGCACGATTGATGCGATCTCACTGTCCAAGCAATCCAAGGGATCTGACATGACCGAGGATTATCGTACGCCCTATTTATACCACATAAGAGACGTGATTGATGCGATCTCACCTGCCCGAGGGTCTTCGTACGCTAGCGCAAACGACTTCGTGTTCATGAAGAAGGGTGCATCTCGCTCCTTATCCTCCAACACTGCCCACTTGGTACCGTCCGCAGTCCAGATGTGGCCAAAGCCCATGCCATCCAGTTCGACATTCTCGATTCCCAGAAACGTATCAAGCTTCTTGACCCCTCCGTTGGATTCAGCGGATGCATCACTTGCTGAACAAATGTTGCTACAAAGAAAGCAGATCACGGACACTGTCATAAACAGTGCGACAGCTGTCACCCGCTTCTCCATATTTGGTCTGGTACCGATCCAAAAATAAGTATGGTAGTGATGTGTGTACTGTGGGCAATTGGATTGTTGACGCGCTGATGCTACACCGCTGCAGGTACCCGGCCGATGCTCAATATGTGCGCGTGCGGGCCAAACAAAGGGTTTCATGGTTTCACAGGCCAGGATCCACGTCTCAGATCTAATTTATTTTTAGTGTTCTGGATCTTTCTGGCCAGTGCCAGATTCCTCAGGCCGCGCTTCGGCCATCGCTTCGGCCCTGCCTTTATTCCTTAGTTCATCGGGGGCTGATTGCGATGATTCGATCAACCCACCTTTCATCATCCCAAGCAGGGATCTGCCAGCAGACAGCCTTCATTCGAAGCAGAATGCTGCTACATCACATATCTCCTCCCGCATTCCCTTCTGCATCGCCTCCTCGATCATTTAAGGCACCGTCGTCGACAGCACACCAGATGGTGCCGACGAGTAAATTGGCGATGGGTGTTTTCAGCGGCCGGGGCCAGAGGCTCCATGTGCCAATATCTGCAGCCAGCAGCAGCAGCACTACTAATGGAGGAGGAAATGCTGGGCAGCCAAAAGCAGCTGCAGGTGTGACATCGTTTTTCGGTTTCACATAAAGTGTGACCTGATCTCTCCCCTGCTGCATGCAAGGTTGACCTATTCATTGGCTGCGCTGCAGACTCCAAAGAGCACAAGACGCCAATCCAGCAGAAAGTCCTAAATGGCATCCTGGGAATTTCCAATGTTCCGTACAGGCAAGTGCGCCATGCGGCCCCACGCACTCCTGTGCATGTCGAAGGTGCCACTCGGGCAAGTGCACCATGCACTCCAGGAATGTGCGCCACATGTTTGTAATTTACGCCAAACACTCATTCAATACACCATGCACTCCTGCGCATGCACCCTTGTGCTGTATGGGCATGTGCGCCATGCTCACCAGGAAAGTGCCCCATGCACACCTCAAATGCGCCATGTTCTCCAGATAAAAGCACCGTGCTTTCTTAAGTTGCACCATGTACTCCATCACTTGCCTTCGTGTGCACCATACACACCAGGACAATAGACCATGCACTCATCAAGTGGGCCATGCACTCCATGCAAGTCGAACACTGCACTGCATGCGCACCATGGTAAACATTTGAGCGCCATTCTCTTCATGTGGGGTTAGCACTCCATGCATGTTGACCATGCACTCCGCATGTGCACCATGCAGTGAACGTTTGAGCGCCATTCACTCCTCATGTGAGTATGCACTCCATGCAAGTCTGCCATGCACTCCGCATGTGCACCACGCAGTGAATGTAAGAGCGTCATTCACTCCTCGTCTGGGGTATGTACTCCATGCACGGCAACCATGCACTCCATGCATGTTGACCACTCCGCTTGTGCACCATGCTGTGAAGTAGCAGTGCCATTCACTCCTCGTGTATGGTATGCACTCCATGCAGGTCAACCATATTCTCCATGTATGCTGACCATGCACTCCATGTGCACCATGCTGTGAACATTATAGATTCATTACAATTTACTCTACATCTGTAGCGTGCACTCCTGCTCCTGCGCACGCTGTAATATGTCATACGGACAAGGGCGCCATGCATACATGCACATGCTACCAAACACCAGGAATGTGCTCCAATCACTGTTCCTATGGGCCAATCGCTCATTCTCATAAAGAACACAAGTGTTTATCACGATCCTCTCATGTTAGCACAATCCTGCATAACCTGCACCGTATCGTGCCGTATCGTGCTACCTTGGTAGTGCAATCCGGCTAATCCTGCGCCGCATGACGCCGTATCGTGCCGTATCGTGCGACCATGGATCCTCTTAACCTGAACCCTGAACCCTGTTGCAGCTCGTATGTTCCCTCACCTGAGACCTTCCTGCACCGGGTGGATGCGCGCGTCAAACAGGTATGGAGCATCGGGAGGGGGGGGGGGGGGGCGTTGCAATTACGCCGCAAATCATAAATCTTGTAAGTAATAATGTCATCTGCTCCTTCTCTCAGCTGTGGATGGTGACCTGTCCTTCATGATAACTAGGTCAACGCTGCTGGTGCATGTCTGAGTCACAATATTTGCAGGGTTGGAACTTATGTTTTTTTAATACCCCCCTCCTTGCACCCGTCCCTTCCCTCTCTTCAGTTGTGGCTGGTGGCAGTGTACTTCATGATAGCCAGGTCCACGCCACTGGCCCATTTTTAAGTCACAATGGTTGTGGCCTCGTTGCACTTATGCTGTTTTATTTTACAAAATAACGCGACCCCCGTCCCCTCCTTTTCAGCTATGGCTCATCGCAGTATGCGCCATGATAGCACAGTCCACGCCGCTGGTGCATGTCTCAGCCATAATGGTCACAGCCTCTTGGCAATCACGCTTTCAACAAGAATGCCACCTCCCCTTGCCCCGCCCCGCCCTCTCTACAGCTGTGGCTGGTGTGTCCTTGATGATCCCAAGGACCACCGCGCTGGTGCATGTCTCAAAAACTACATTTCCAGGCTTGGAAAGTTGTTTTTAATGTCCACCCCTTGCACCCGTCTCTTCTCTCTCTACAGCCGTGGCTGGTTGCGGTGTACATCATGATCACAGGGTCAATGCCGCTGGTGCATGCCTCAAGCACAATCAAATGTCCATGACTCATGTCTCTCAATATTCTAGCTACAAGTATCACCCCCCCTTGCACCCAGCCCCTCCCTCTCTTCAGCTGTGGCTCCAGGCACTCTGCACTTTATGATAGCCAGGTCCTCGCCACTGGCGCATTTCCAAATCACAAGGTTGTGGCCTCGTAGCACTAATACAAAACCAAATATCGCCACCCCTTGATACCACCGTCCACTCCTCTTCAGCTATGGCTGCTCGAACTCGTCGAAGCATGCGCAATGATAGCGCGATCCACGCCGCTGGTGTATGTCTCAGTCACAATGGTCAAAGCCTCGTGACACTCACCCTTTAGCCTAAGAATATACCACCTACCCTTGCCCCGCCTGCCCTCTCTACAGCCGTGGCACCTGGGAGTGTACTTCATGATCCCCAGGTCCACTGCACAGGTCCATGTCTTAAACACAATGTTTGCAGGTTTGGAAACTTTTTTCCCCTTCAAATATCACCCCCCCTTGCACCCGTCCCTTCTCTCTCTACAGCTGTGTCTGGTGGCGGTTTACTTCATGATAGCTAGGTCTAAGCCGCGGGTGCATGTGTCAAACGCATGTGTCAAACGCATTTTTTGCAGGCTTGGAAAGTTTTTTACCCCCCCTCCCCCCTTGCACCCATCCCTTCCCTCTGTTCAGCTGTGGCTAGTGGCGGTTTACTTTATGATCGCACGGTCCTCGCCGCTGGTTCGTGTATCGATTGCCGCAGTCGTGGCGCTGGCGTCAGTGGCAGTACTCCCTCCGCGGCTGTGGAAGTCACAGCTGGGGCGCTTAGGTCTTCTGTGTGCACTCCTGATGACCATGACAGGTGGGAGGATTGGGATAAAAACACATGGCCAGCCTGCGGCCAGTTGCAGCTGGGGCGCTTAGGCCTGCTGTTTTCCCGCCTGATGACCTTGACAGGTGGGGGGCAGTGTTTAATTAAATACGGGTGAGGTCGGTAAGGGGATAGCGTTATAATTTAATGCGTCAGAGGGTTTGAGGGTTTGTTTAATTAAGGGTTTGTTTCAGTGCGTACCAGGCCACCTTGGAGGTGCCGGCGGGCGGCCATTTCAAGGTGGGTTGGGACCAAAACCACTCGACCGGCCTGTGTCCAGTCACAGCCGGGGCGGTCATGTCTGCTGTTTGCCATTTTGATGACCATGATGGGTGGCGGGGGGCTGCCCTGTGTTCGTTTTATTAATTTGCACCCCAGGTGACCTTGTTGCCGTGAGGCCGCCTTCGGGTGGATTGGGATCAGATTGGGACTGGATTTTGCGACCATAATATTCCGGGGGGGTGACTCCTTATTTCTGCAATCCAGCACAATACGGTGCATGCCAAGGCGGATTGTACCTACAAAAAAGCAGGATATGGAACAATACGAAAGCCGCATTGTGCTACCAGCCTACCATACATCCATAATAGACGCGGGTGACTCGTTGGTTCTGGACTTTGGGTTCCTTGACAGGTGCTTGCTGCCCAGGCTTTGTTACAGTGCGCACCTGGCTCCCTTAGGGGAGCCACCGGGCAGCCACCTCTAGGTGAATTGGGACGGAAATACTTGAATGGCCTACGGTCAGTGACCCAAGCAGCTGGCCCCCCTGGCTGTAGGCCGCTTGACGTAGCTGAATTGTAGCTGAAGCACGATGAATTAAGCTAGGGTGCTGCATCTGCCGTGCCTGGTTTGGGTTGTAGCAATGATCCACACCCCACAGGAAGCGTAGTTGTATTCATTCTTTCTGCTATAAGGCATGACGGCAGGGGGGACACAAGTGGCTGTACTGGGGAGGGTGAGGGAGCAGTAGGCCTTTGGTCGCAGGCTGCAATGTAGCTGAAGTGTTGTGAAGTGTAGGTGAAGTGAAGCTGAAGTAGACGTTGGTACTACATCTGCCATGATTAGGTAGGGACATAGGAAGGATATATGCCCCACGGGAGGCGTAGTATGATTTATTTTCTGAAATAAGACAGGACGGCAGAATGAAGAAAAGCGGCCTTGCTGGGGAGAGTTGTCGTTACAGATGCAACGCACACACACCCGCCTTCACCTTTTTCGAAAGGGCATCGCAGAGCGAACCGGAAGAGAGCAGGGAACCAGAATTTGAACCCTACAAGAGGTACAGCACCAGGGAGGGCAGCTAAAATCTGAATACAAAAGGCACAAAAGGGGCAGGCGAGTGGATCGATGTTTCTTCTTCTAGCACCCTCCGCCTGCAGCTGGAAGAAAGAAGGATCAAATAAATCACAGGTGTCGGAAAGTCCACGGCATCAGCATGGATGTAGCATCGGTCCAGGGTGCCATGTTTCCACAACTCTTACGCCGCCCCGTGGTAACCCACCTAGTGCTACGGCCGGGTGGCTTTCGCAATCCAAGTCCCAGGGTTGATTGATTGATTAATTTGTTTTTTAGCCCCCCCATGGGGTGTAGTAAAATTTATTTCTATACAAAACCCTCCCAGTGGCTTATTTTCCATCCACGCTTTCTTTGTTACAGTAAGGCTATTTCACACATTTATTTACTTTCCTCCCACACTTTGTACGTCCCACCCAGGCCTATTCTCAGATGGCATCCCTCCGCTACTTCAGCTGCGTGAGCCGCCTCAATCCCTGGGCCTGCTGGGCCTGCCTCCACCGCCGCCAACAGGCTACAAGTAAGTGTGACTTTGGCCAGGTGTAATGTGTGACACTATTCATGTACACTTTTGCAAAGTTTGTCCATACCAATTTGCGGCTGTGTGAGTACTTGTTGGCCGTGTGCCTTTCTTGTTCCTGCTTGCCTCTGCTCAGCTGTCGACAAGGGCCCCTCGCGCAACCGGATTGTTTTCTTTGTGTCAGCGTCTCAGGTTTCTACAGTTGGGCGGCCGGTCTCACACCTTGTTTTGTCCTAGCAAAGGGAAAGAATACCAACCATCCCAGCCGGAAGACCCTATTTGATGTCAGTTAATCGTGACAATGATTATAAACTCCCTCCTGACTCCTGACAGCTTTTGCAGTGCTTTACGGCTGCAAGCTAACTCCCCCCTTGATAATCCTGCACCCTCCAAGCCTTGTCTCGTGCTCCTGCACCTTGATGCTGCAGCCACGCTGTGTGGTTCAACACGGTCACTAAACGCCCCCATGGCAAGCATAATCCCACCTTGACATCCATGCTTTCACCCAGCTAGTGCTCTTGCTACTGTTCCCTGATGCTGCAACCACGCTGTGTTATATGACTCATATCATGACTCATTTGTAGTTCATCCCGGACAAAAAGCGCAGCCTCAACCTCAACGTCAGTGCAGGGGAACTCTCCCCTTGACACCCCATCTCTCACTTGCTCCAGCCCCCTCATGCTTCAGCTACGTCGTATTCCACGTGTGGTTCATCACGGTCACCAAGCGTAGCCTCAACCTCGCCCTCACTGCGGGTGCGCTCACCTTCACTGCGCTACAGTCGGCCAGCTTGTGCCTGGTCACCACTCCCGGGGAGGAGATGGCGGAGGGTCTGCGCTGGTGGCTAGCTCCTCTGCGACCCCTAGGAGTTCCAGTACAGGTGGGCAGGGGGTTGCGTTGACTCTGTTGCTCTTGCCTGGTCTCTCTCTCTCTCTTGCTCTCTCTCTGTCTCTAGATGCTGCAGCGTGTGTGTCCTGAAAGGAAATGGCGAGTCTGTTGCTGCTGTGGCCTTGCTTGCATTTACATGAGGCCATTTACCTCTCCACTTCTGCTCGCTGCCGCCCAGCCTGCAGGAAATGGCATTGACGATGCTGTTGCCGCCCTTCCTTCTCATGCATCCGGCCATTCATCTCTCTCTGTCTAACCACTGTCACCCCATATGCATGTATGCCTGCAGGAAATTGCATTGAAGTTTTCTGTTATTTTCGCCCTGCCTACTCACGCACCTAGCCATTCATCTCTCTTGTGTCTAACCACTGTCGCCCCATCTGCATGTGTTTTTGCAGGAAATTGCGTTGACGCTGCTGCTGTCGTTGCGATTCATGTCTCTGGTATTTGAAGAGGTAGGTTTCTCACTTCTGCATTTTAGGGATGACGTCATAGGGTTCGGTTTTAGGGTCAAGGGTTTCAGGGACGATGTTTTAGGGTCCAGTTAAAGGGTTAAGGGTTTCAGGGATGACGTCATAGAGTTCAGCTGTTAACAAGGCTGACCCCCCTGATGTCACTGCCTTAAGATTCAGGTCTCTGATGTTTGCTGAAATGAGCTGCTTAATATTTCGGGTGTGTGGTGAAGGCTCCGGGGTTAATGCCTTCGTTTTGGAGGCTTAACAATACGCTAGGCCGGCGCTCATGCAACCACTCGTCTTTGAAAATGTGGGGCTGTATGGGGTCCAGGGTTTCGGAGCTGGGGTTCAGGATTGTAAGGCCAGCCCTGAACCCTGTCCCCTCAGGTGCGCAACCTGTGCCTGGGTCTGGCTGCTCGGGGCGTCGACTGGGCGGCTCACGGCAATGTCGGCAGCCTGGCACTGATGGGTCGCCTGGCATCGCGTCTGTTTGGCAACCTGTTCCACAGGTGGGGTCCGAGTCTCAACTGTATCCAAATTAGTTACAATTAGATCCAAGCAGATCCAACTGGACCCAAATTAGTTCCAATTAGATCCAGCTTGGTTAGGGTTCCCGAGGCACTCCCGGGGTGGCTGGCAAGTGCGCCTATTTTGAACTTTGTGTTATTTTTCTTGTTGTTTGGTGGGTGAACTTGCTATCCTTTCTTTCCTCTAGTGCCTTCTCCCTTGACTGTCCTAGCTGACTTTTTTATTGCTGACGTGGCTGAGCTTCTTTTCAGTATGGCCCAGAGGTGTAACATCATTAACTGCGCCTATTGACAGCTCGGGCTCACATGGCCTCGTCCTCCCCTGCTGCCTGCAGGAGTGAGAGCATCGCTCAGGCCATGGTGGCGCGGGGATTTCAAGGGCCGGAGGGCCATACCATGTACATGACCCGCATCAACCGGACGTCTTGGTTGGCCAGCGGCGCGGCATTGATGTCGTTGCTGGCCTTCCTAGTCGTGTCCATGTATTACAGATAACATATCCTGTGCTTTCGGACCATGGAGACAGGCAACAATGCTGAACCCGCTGCTGCTGCTGCTGCTGCATCTGCTCTTTGTTATGAACCTTTTGTTGTTCCTGCTGATGTCAATGACGCTACACCTCTGAGCCCTGCTCAAAAAGGCTCGGCCGCATGGGCGCCTAACTAAGGGCGCCAGAAAACGGTTCCTGCTAATGGGGAGGATTTTGCTGATGAGGGGCTTTTTGCACACCGTGAAGGTTTCACGAGGCACGATCTCGCTGTTAGGGGTGATGGTTTATTTCTAATCTTGCTCTGCTGGACTGTTTAATTTTAACATAATGCCTGCCGGTTGCACCTAGCGTCGGCCTGCCGGTCCCTCTTAGACACTGCCTACCAAGAACTCGGGTTGGCCTGGGTCGCTGGCACCTGTTGCATGCATCAAATGTAGAGATCGGTGACCTTATATAAGTTTCACCTATGACCCAAATTTAATTTATGGGGCATTATTGGGCGCCTCCCCCGTAGATGCGTAGATGAAGTCATGCAGTCCTTTGCCCAGCATTGATGCAGCCATGGTACTCGACTCATTATGCTAATGGTACCTGTAATGGTACTTGACTCATGCTACTGACCTTATGCGAATCCACTCAAATAGATTCGGCCACAGATTTTTGTTTTTAGCTCCGGTTCTCTTCCGGATTTGAGGGAATATAAATACAGTATCGAAGATACCCTAGGATTGTGTAGGGTTTGTATGGTCCCGCAGGCAGCACTTGAGTGTGCATGTTGCCTGGTAAAGAAGCGGTCTGTAAGAGTCCTCTCCCGGTGGGGTTTGCTGCAAAGCTTCCAGAACATGCGAAGAGGGTGCATGTATCATCTTTGAGCTAGTCACCAGTGATTTTTTAGTCGGTACCGGGTACGACTCGTACCGAAATTCGGTATCGAACAATTATTGCGCTTGAGATCAATGCACTCGCTCGGTACCGAAAATGTCCCGATATACACCGACTACGAGCGGAAACAGCTGAGAATCGAGACTTTTCGCGCCTGCGCCCGGTGCTCGTTCCGAACATTTTAGTACCCAACAATTCATAGCGGATATCACTAAAAAAATCATTGGGGGCATGTATCTTTGAGCTAGTCACCCTTGTGCCAATACAAATCATTTTGGTTAGGCTTGCCAGGTCTAGGCATGACAACGGCTAGTAGGGTCGGGTGCAGTTTGGGTCCCCATTGATTGACTCAGAGTCTCAGAGGTGGCTGTTACGCGGCCTGAAAGGGGTGGCCTGATGCACACTGATTCGCATTTCGCACACTGATATATACATCATACAAGAAAACCAAAACACGCACTTCAGATTTCAGTCACCTGCCCATGATTTCGTACTCATGCAAGCAAGGTCTCACATGCATGCATGCATGCATGTATGCATTTACCCAGGGTGTCACAATAGTCTCATACATGCATGTACCCAGGATGCCCCATGCATGCATATGTACCCAGGGTGAAGTTTGTGAAGTTTTTACAGTACATCAGAGCATCACATTTGATGCATGGGACATGTGCCCGTAAACCGGTACATGCACTTGATACACTAGGACAGAAAGCGAAAACCAGTGACACCCCTGGGCAAGCAACTAGCACGACCACGACAGTGGCATGGGAATGAACCCCATAGTGCAGAGGATAAGCCCCAGTAATAAAACATGACGTGGGTGCAAAAGAGTTCGGTTCAGGGTATCACATGCATGCATGCATACACCCAGGATGTACCATACATGCATGTACCTAGGATGCCTCATGCAACCCCATAAGGCCCCTGGCAAAGCGTTTAACCACTTAAAACAATGTATAGGCTAGCGTCTCATCACTCAGTATTCGAAGCGTGCTGACATCCAAGGGCATGCTGATCCTTTAAATTTGAACCATTGCAAGGACAAGAGCTAAACGTGTCTTAAAATCATGGATCCCGCCCGGTCAATAGTGTAGACAAAAAAACATGAAATCGTCCTCGTTGGCAGCTGGGAAGCAAAAGTCTGGTATTCATAACGCCTGTCACGAAAATACCGCGAAAATACTAGAAGATTCCAGAGTATTTAGCCAGGGGCACCATTTTTATCATTTCAAAGCATCTCGTTTCACAAAAAAAATGTTAATCACCGTGATTTGCCATCCAAGGGATATGCCCTGGCTGTCCATGTTCATACTATGTCATCGAGACCTGCTGCAAATCTTAAAGTGCCACAAAATATATCAGTTGAGGGCAGCTGCCTAGGTGTCACACTCTGTCAGGACGGCATCCGTCCACAACCCTAAACCCTTAACCTTAAATCCTGCACTCTGTCATGACGGCACCCATCCACCGCCCATACGCTCAATGTTGGACTCTGACACCGTAAAGGGGACTCAGTCACTCAGGTGTACCGTAAGACCGTGAGTCATACACCTTTAACAGGTAATATTTCCTGAAATTTTACAGTTCAAAAGATTTCTGGCATCATTGAAAGGCTGGCTGTCGCGGCCGTAAATCGCCCAACCCTGCATACACTATCTGGCCAGTAAAAATTATATGGACAATGTAAAGGTTTCACCCCTTCGGGTCGTTCGGTAGTTAGCCTGCCTGTTAGAATAGCATGCCTGCTAGCTCTGCGGTAGTTCACTCGAGAGGGCTGTGTTTAGATGTGGGGCCTCTGCTTGAGAGACAAATGAGTCAGCAATTGCAGAAGCAAACACGAAATCTGAACAACATGAAATCTGAAATACTGTAGAACCACTTTAGCTCCGCTCGTAATTAAATAATTATTGGGGTGCGCGGACATGGCTGCGCGCTAATATTAATTCAAAAATTGCCGCTGCGCGACGTGTCAGTCAGGTGCCCAAACAATTATTTTGGGGGTGCGCGGTATGAATTAAAAACAGCACTTATTAAAAAATTTGGCGCGCTGGCGCGCGACTGTTTGATTCGACATCCGTTCAGGCATCCTTGTCAAGTGTGCCCAAATAGCCCTGCATGGTAACACTACTGATGACTCAGATGAGCACTATTGGCTGAAAGTGCTGAACATTGACAGGATTCGGACTGCAGACCTCAGGGTGGACTGCTAGGTTACGTAGTACCACTGAGCCCCCCGGGCCCAAACAGCCACACATTTCCTGAGGCTAGGAATCGGCGGAGGAGGGGGATGACGACTACGGTATGCGGGTCCTGCAAACATCAAACGAAGTTGTAACTGAGCTTGTCTGTACTGGCTGAAAGTGCTGCGCGGACGAAAATTTTAATTATTTCCAGTGATGCGCGATGTTTAATTAAATTTCGTGCTGTGCGGCGTTAAATTAAATTAAAATTTCGTCGCTGCGCGACCGTTTTTTATATTCTTTTTGGGGTGCGCGGCCGAAAATTAAATTCTTTTTTTTTGGGGTGCGCGGAGCTTAAGTGGTTTTACGGTAATATGGGACTACATACAGACTGCATGTCAGCCTTGCATGCAAGACCGTGAAGGAAAGATAAAGTGAGACTAGACAACCAGTGTCATATGTTGCAAGACTGGTCTTCCCCCTCGCAAGTATGACCAGGGTTCCCTCTATATCCACACAAGAAGACTTTTTCTGCAATTCTAAGGACGTCAGTGAAAGCTTGCACATCACCAGGCTGGTTCTACATCCACCCATCCTTCCCGTTGCATCCACACAAAAGCCTTTTTGAACCCTATTCCAAGGATGGGGATGCAGCTTGCACATTGTCAGGAGGTTAGTTCTACATCCACCCATCCTTCCCATTACATCCACCCAGTAGCCCAAGGGTAGCCAAGGGTAGCCCTAAACCTTAACCCTAAACACTTAAACCTAAGCCCTAAACCCACCCAGTAGCCCAAGGGTGGTCAAAAGTTTCCAACCCTATTCCGAGGATGCCAGTGTAAGCAGTAGGCACATCATATCAGGCCATTTCTACATTCCGGCCAGAGGCCCTCGCAGATGCCCAAGGCATGGACGGCTGCGGGCTGCCACCTCTGCTGCCCAGCCGGGAACGCAGTAACGCACTAGCTGCGCCCAGGCACAGTATGCACCCGGCACCGTCTGTGGGCCACCGCCACCGCCGCCGCTGCCCAACTCCGACTGGATGCGATGTGTCCGAGCGTAGTAAGCGCCTGGTGCCAGGTACCCAGTTGCTTCCGGAATGAAGGGAGCGTGAAGGGAGCAGCATGCATGTGGAACGAAACACTCGTACGTCATCAACGCACGCTGAAGTAAATCGTCTAGGAATCACAGTATGTCTGGTTCATGTCAGTCGGGACAGCTGCAAGGCGAACGTCGAGACGAACAATCATTCACCAGGATGCGTGGGAAATTGCGTGACCGACCCCAGCGCTCTCATGCACCCAAGCATGCGCGCATATAGCGTTGTGTCATTTGCTTCTGCACTCGCCTGCAAATGGCGTCGACCTTCAGCTTGGCGACTCGACGTCGTCTACAGTCCTTGTTTAAATCGTGGGGACTGTGGAGGGTGGGCTGAGGACGATGGCCGCAGCGCCTCGTGCCGTGCTTGTACGGCATCTTGCTTTCCAACTCGGATCGAAAATGTGACCACCAGATCGAAAATGTGACAACCAGATCGAAATGTGACAACTCAGCTCCAAGTTCAGTTGGGAGAATCGCACTTACAATTCTCGCTTCAGGCTCACCTGCGACGCTGGTCAGTGGGTCCTTCGCAGCGCAGCTTCATTACTGAATTCATTGCCAAGCCGGACCCCTCACGTTCCATGGTATGAAGTGCGGCTTCATGCAACCTCGACTTCTCGTAGACCAGGCGTCTGCTGATCAGGCTAGGCAGCTATCTGGGTAGCATGGACACCTGGACACCCTTGGATTGACCCCCCATTCAAAACCTTGCATGTCATACATGTCACCCCATGCCTGTCCCTATTTCAGCCGACCCTTTTGACAAGTGGCCGGAACGTGATGTCAATGACGTTACTGTCAGGCAACGGATATCGGTACGAGCTGCTCTTCCACTAGGACAACTTGCGCGAGGTTTAGCCTAGCCTTGCATAGTGTAATATTGGGGCTGTTATGAGAAACTGCAGACACGGCACCGCACAGATTCCAAGTCAGACATGAGAGGAGGCAGGTCACAAAAGACAAGGAATAGTGGAAGCGGAAAAATGCAAACAGAGAAACATCAGCTAATGGGCAAAGGTATGTGGGCATACATGCATGCATGGAGACGGACTTGAAGGCAAGAGGCCATAATTTGTCACGACGTATGGGTGCACCGCACGTATGGGACTATGGGTGGCTTGTACCGCTTTTTGGTTTCGGATTTCATCTGTTTGTGGTACTTAGAAGATGCCTGGCTAATTCCAGGCATTCTTCTCTTCTTACTCAAGTAACATACCGAAGTTGAATCACCCTGCTATCTGTAAACTGTTCCGGGATTAACGTCCAACTGTGATATTTCGGCCTCTTATCAAGGCCAGGACACTGCACTAATAGGAGATCTCTAGTTTACACTACACTGATCCTATTTCTCCAAGACCACATCATTCAGTAATAGGCCCTGATCGTTACACTGATCGAATATCTCTAGTTAACCACTACACTTATTCGTGATCTCTAGCATCAGCTTCTCTACTCCATCCATCTCAGCTCTATCTCTCGATTATACCCTACACTGTGAGCTTCAACAGTTCTATCTCTAGGTTATAATTCGACACTGTGAGCTGCTACCCAAGCCTTTCCTGGCTACCAAGTCGATTTACTGCACCAGCAGCCGATCCTCCTCATCAGAGAGTCGCCTCTTCGGCTCCACCTTTCTCATCACTTCGGCTGGATCGACTCTCAAGTCCGTTCCACACCATTTCCTACTGTCAACAGTCGGCTTCAGTACAACTAGCCCCAGCAGGAACGAGTTCACTTCGCTACTTTTGTCAACAGTAAGAGAGGAATCATCAAAGGTTAGTGCAGTAACCCGAGGATTAGTCGAGGATAACCTGTCTGCCAGCAGTGTATCGCTCCTGCACACGCTAGTTAACCCCTATAAAGGGCACTTAGCACTCCAATAAGTGTCTTCTGTGCGCAGTGAAACTTCATGTTCACTGCTGCCTCGTGACAAATTTTCAGCCTTTTGCTGGATACCACATATCCACAACAGGTGCCCTAGGAGCATGCCATGCATTTGAATCCTTGAGTACATGCATGTATGGGAAACCCAGAGAGTATGTATGCATGTGACCCTGGGTGTATGCCATGCATGGGAGACCTTCGGTGCATGCATGCATGGGTAAGGACGCATGGGCGAGTAGCTACAACCTGCAACGTATTGTTGTGTGCCTCGCTTCGATCCGTACTTGATTCAGTGTACATCAGACCAAATCTGTCAGGCTGCGTAACAGCCACCACTTGGTAGGCAATGGGGAATGGGGATCCAATCTGCACCCAGCCCTACTTGCCGTTGTCATGCCTAGACCTGTCAAGCCTAACCAGATGTGTTTTTATGAACACAAGGGTGCCTAGCTCAAAGATACATGCACCCTGCTCGCATGTTCTGGAGGCTCTGCAGCAAATGGCTGCTCCTCCTTGATAAATAAAGAAGTATCTGCGTACACTATGCTTCTATGATAGCGCTGTGCGTCGTGCGTAGTCGCTGCATTTTGAACAAGACAGCTGACAAAAGCATCAGACCTCACAGCAAGAAGGAGACCTATGCCTAGTGTTCCTCTTATTGCTACTCAGGATTCTTTTCTGTACACCAGAAGACTGCCGCCGCTGTAGATATATCCCGATTCTCAGGATTTTTGCACCATATTTTCCATTACGGTACCGGTCCGCTTTGTTGATCGCAGAGTATCATTTCTTGGTGTCTACCGTATTGAACTTAAAGAGCCGTATCTTTTCCTGTGGACAACAATAAACCGTATACCGTACTGTCAGTCTCATTTCATTTTTCTTGCTTTTGGTGTCATTTGAAAAACGTAATTGAAGATATTGATTGTCACGAGCTGGCTTGCCCAGAATTTGTTTTAAACTAATTTTGGTTTCTCACTGAAAACCACTTAAACATTTGGTTTAAGTTAAAAAGGGCCGGAAGGAAGCACATGCCCTTCCCCTAGCAAACATAAACAACGTATTGTGTTATCTGAGCATCTGGAGCAGAAAATAACACCATGAAACAGCAGGAGGCGTAAGCAAAGACGCCGATGCTGCGCTAGTGCTTGCTAGAACTGATGGGAGGGACGGCACGCCTCCGCTCGGCGATAGTACCGATGGCGCTGGCAGCCAGATCGATCACCTCATGGAAACGTGTGCAATATCACCCATAGCTATGGTTATAGACGATTTGCAAAGCCAAGCAAAGACAGGCTGCAAATGGCGCGAAACGCAAATTTTCACACTTTTCCGTACAAATACGAATTTCTGTGATTATCACGAGTTGGTTCAGCCTGTTGAATGCTTAAATACGATTGTCAGCCGTGGTTTCAATTTCACAAACCATAAGTGACACCAAATGAGACTGACAGTACGGTAATCGGTTTCACTC
The DNA here is from genome assembly GCA_037349105.1 of Limnomonas spitsbergensis. Taxonomy (NCBI): domain Eukaryota; kingdom Viridiplantae; phylum Chlorophyta; class Chlorophyceae; order Chlamydomonadales; genus Limnomonas; species Limnomonas spitsbergensis. The sequence goes on from JAYJMM010000025.1 coordinate 666,055, forward strand.
GGCGTTTAATTAATTATTTATGGGGGTGCGCGAACACTATGCACAGTAAAAATAATTCAAGAATTCATGCTGCACGAACTTAGTTGTTACAGGCCAAAACACTATTTGAGGGGGTGCGCCGACTTATTTCGGTGCCAAATAAAGAAATGTTGGCATAAGGCTACTGTCCATTATCTAGCAGCACTTTCTAGTAGGGCTGTTCAGTTCAGGGCAGTTGGCCTCTTCTTCTGTCGGAAAACACACGACCAAGGCATGTAGTCGGCGCTCTTTGCAATACGCAAAGTTGGTTTGCTTGTACCTGCGCGGGTCTTTCTTAAGGAGATCGTAAGGGCTGCGCGCTCAGGAAGTAAAATTGCTTGCTGAAAATGGCTGATGCGCGTTAAATGCGCTGCGCGGACACATAGCTTATTTTGCTGCGTGGACGTTTTGCTAAAATATTCAAATCCGGGGTGCGTGAATCCTACCTGGTTCTACGGTACATGAAAACGCACGTGCACACATGCTAAGTGCATGGACTTCTTGACATGCCTAAACATCTTCATTTGAGGCTGGTGACCAACTGCACTTGCCACCATGGCTGCATGCTTGGTAAAGGACTGCACGACTTCATCTACGCATGGCTGTATGTATGGGCAAACTGCATGGATCCCATGCAGCTTGCATGTCGTCATCAATCGGCATGCATGGGTTGCATGGAGGCAGGAGGAGGGCAGGAGGTAGCCATGCAATCTCATACATCTCCTCGAAGCATTCATAGATCTCCAAGGGCGCACACCTGTCTTTGTTTTTCATCTGATAAGGACACTGACGATGAGTGGTGTGGACTGAGGAAGTCCATCCTCCACGCCGGGGGAACATGCAAGGAAGCAGCCACTCGCAGGACCCACTCGTACATCCCGGATTGGTTAGGGGCATATCTGTTGCCCTGCCCTCTTGAAATAAACATGAGAAAAGCCGTTGCTCTCATGAAATTGCTATTCATTTCTCAAACGCGATAGGGGTGCCCAACATGGTTGTGCATGATGATAAAAGGCACGTGTACCCTGTCGTCTTGGACCCTTGGCCTGTCTCTGCTGGCTCCCTCCATCACATGAGTACTTGTGTACGGCATACTTTTACGGGTCCTCGTTGTGGTCCCACAACCTAGCCCCCTACCAAGCAAGCATCACGACGCTAGCGCAATCCTATCCTTGAATTCGTAATCTCGTGTATACTACAGCCACGGTTCAAATTGGCCGGCGAGTACCCACTTCTGCATTCATTTAGGAGAAAATTGACTAATGGACGACTGGCATCTGACTGACATGGACTGACACCGTCGACCCAGGCGCCACCGCTTAGCAGATTTCAATTTGCATTATTTTTTAGTTATCATACGCCATCCCCGTCTAGCTTATCACCCATTGCTACTATCAGCCAGGCAGCAAATACCAGCACTGCAGCGATGCCGTTGACATCAACGTCGAGCCCATCGAAACCCGCAGCTGCTTTTGCTGCTTCCGCTTCATCTCAACGTCCACCAATCAGTTCGGGCGGCCCGCTAGGCGAGGCGATGAGGTCAGGGCCGTCTTCGTCGAGCATGTCAGCGTCTGCGCGGCAACGCAGTAGACGCGTTCCCTCAGGGGGCTCTTTTACCATGGCAGGGGGGCCTGGCAGCATTACCAGCCTACCCGACAATCATCGCGATGACTTGGAGGAGGCGTGGCATGCGCTGTGCGTCTCAAAAACGATTGCAGGTAGGATGCGAGCGGGGGGAGGTGCTATATGGCATGGCACATGGACATGCGCACATGGGCTCCATTCGAAGGATTCGGGACTGCCAGGTAGGTATGCATACAAAGTGCATGTATAACAGGGGCAACACCACACTATGCAGGGCCATGCCATGCAAGAGGGCATGGTAGGTAGCTATGCATACAAAGTGCATGTATAACAGGGGCAACACCACACTATGCAGGGCCATGCCATGCAAGAGGGCATGGTAGGTAGCTATGCATACAAAGTGCATGTATAACAGGGGCAACACCACACCATGCAGGGCCATGCCATGCAAGAGGGCATGACAGGTAGCTATGCATACAAAGTGCATGTATAACAGGGGCAACACCACACTATGCAGGGCCATGCCATGCAAGAGGGCATGGTAGGTAGCTATGCATACAAAGTGCATGTATAACAGGGGCAACACCACACTATGAAGGGCCATGCCATGCAAGAGGGCATGACAGGTAGCTATGCATACAAAGTGCATGTATAACAGGGGCAACACCACACTATGCAGGGCCATGCCATGCAAGAGGGCATGGTAGGTAGCTATGCATACAAAGTGCATGTATAACAGGGGCAACACCACACCATGCAGGGCCATGCCATGCAAGAGGGCATGACAGGTAGCTATGCATACAAAGTGCATGTATAACAGGGGCAACACCACACTATGCAGGGCCATGCCATGCAAGAGGGCATGACAGGTAGCTATGCATACAAAGTGCATGTATAACAGGGGCAACACCACACTATGCAGGGCCATGCCATGCAAGAGGGCATGGTAGGTAGCTATGCATACAAAGTGCATGTATAACAGGGACAACACCACACTATGCAGGGCCATGCCATGCAAGAGGGCATGGTAGGTAGCTATGCATACAAAGTGCATGCGTAACAGGGGCAACACCACACTATGCAGGGCCATGCCATGCAAGAGGGCATGACAGGTAGCTATGCATACAAAGTGCATGTATAACAGGGGCAACACCACACCATGCAGGGCCATGCCATGCAAGAGGGCATGACAGGTAGCTATGCATACAAAGTGCATGTATAACAGGGGCAACACCACACTATGCAGGGCCATGCCATGCAAGAGGGCATGACAGGTAGCTATACATACAAAGTGCATGTATAACAGGGGCAACACCACACTATGCAGGGCCATGCCATGCAAGAGGGCATGACAGGTAGCTATGCATACAAAGTGCATGTATAACAGGGGCAACACCACACCATGCAGGGCCATGCCATGCAAGAGGGCATGACAGGTAGCTATGCATACAAAGTGCATGTATAACAGGGGCAACACCACACCATGCAGGGCCATGCCATGCAAGAGGGCATGACAGGTAGCTATGCATACAAAGTGCATGTATAACAGGGGCAACACCACACCATGCAGGGCCATGCCATGCAAGAGGGCATGACAGGTAGCTATGCATACAAAGTGCATGTATAACAGGGGCAACACCACACTATGCAGGGCCATGCCATGCAAGAGGGCATGGTAGGTAGCTATGCATACAAAGTGCATGTGTAACAGGGGCAACACCACACTATGCAGGGCCATGCCATGCAAGAGGGCATGGTAGGTAGCTATGCATACAAAGTGCATGCGTAACAGGGGCAACACCTCACCATGCAGCGGGCTCTCCTGGTACACAAGTATCATGTGGTCAAACAGTAGTTGCGGGGGGAAATGGGGCAGCATGGTGGCGTGTGCAGTGACATGGCCTCCACTAACTAAAAGCCAGGTCGTTCTAAACACGGAAGTGTGGGGTAAACGGAATGGTGTGGACCCCAGGAAACAGTATGCTGGTTGACAGGTTTCCAGGGACATAGGACCGTAGGGCCATACAGGAGCATGGGTCCCACTAACTGACATCCAGGGAGTTCTAAACACAGAGCTGTATGGTAAACGGTGTGGTGCGGACAAAAGGGGCCAGTTTGATTGCTGGTGGACATGCTTCCAGGGACATGGGCCTCTCTAACTGTTCACTACGCTGATCTGAACATGGAGCTGTATGGTAAACGGTACAGGATTCGGGACTAAACGGCTGTGTTTAAGGAAACCGTTAACCCTAAACTAGGCTGTACTAGGCAACCCTGCTGGGCATTGCAATGTCATGGGGGCACCCGGCGCCGTGCGATGGACATGCGTGATACATTTCGCAGCGATGAGCCTTTCGCATTCCAACACGATATTAGGCATGCAACGACGCGCCTTTGGTAGCCCGAAGCATGTTGGAGGCTTCAATGGCTTCCAAATGTGGGTCGTGCATGCGAGCTGCAAGCAGGGCTGTTTTCATTTTTTGCTAGCTGCAAGCATGCAACGACGTGCCTTTGGTAGCCCGAAGCATGTTGGAGGCTTCAATGGCTTCCAAATGTGGGTCGTGCATGCGAGCTGCAAGCAGGGCTGTTTTCATTTTTTGCTAGCTGCAAGCATGCAACGACGTGCCTTTGGTAGCCCGAAGCATGTTGGAGGCTTCAATGGCTTCCAAATGTGGGTCGTGCATGCGAGCTGCAAGCAGGGCTGTTTTCATTTTTTGCTAGCTGCAAGCATGCAACGACGTGCCTTTGGTAGCCCGAAGCATGTTGGTGGCTTTAATGGTTTCCAAATGTGGGTCGTGCATGCCAGCTAAATTTCCAGTAGCGAAATTTTAGTAGCTGCAACCTTGCTGTTCTCATTATTGTTTGCGTTGCCCCGGTGTCGAATGACTCACTTTTTTGCATTGACCCGGTGTGTAAAGTATCGCAAATCAAGCATTTGGCAGCCTAAAGCATCTTGGAGGCTGTAATGGCTTCCAAATGTGCATCGTGCATGTCAGCTGCAAGCATGCAGTTCTCATTTTCTGCGAGCTGCAGGCATACTGCTCTTATTTTTTCTACCTGCAGGCATGCTGTTTCCATTTTTTTTGCATTGCCCCGGTGTGCAAATGATCATGTCTGCGAGTCATGGTTTTCGCCGGGGTGGGTTTTACATTCAACTTCACACAATTAACAGATGTGCCCGACAAACGCACTGGCATGTAACTGCCAACTGACAGCAGTGTAACTGCTGTTGATGGCCTGCCAAAAATAGATATCCCTTTTGTTCCCAACTGCCATAAGCTGCATAGTGCACAACGCATGCAGATATATAGGATGGGCTGCCACGGTGTAACTGCTTATCGGCATTCAAAACATACTTGGCGGTTGAACTTCCTGATGTTGCTTGCGGAATGTGTGGCGTATGGGGATATGGTTTAGGGGATGTATGTGGTGTACGTACTAACTTCCATTTAAAACATACTTCACAGTTGAACGTTCCTGATGCCACATGCAAAATGTGTGACGCGTTTGGATCTGGTTAAGGCGGTCAATGCGGAGCAACTGCTAACTGACGCTCAAAGCATACTTAACTGTCCGAATTTTCTGATGCTGCACGCAGAATTTGATTCGTGACACATGCAACTCTGGGCAGGGCAGCTGATGCGGAGTAACTGTTAACTAACATTCAAAAACATACTGAAATAATGCACGTTCCTTTTATTACATGCAGTGTGTAACGTATGCGGATCTGGACATGGGGCTTACGCAGTGTAACTTCTAACTTATATTCAAATTCATACTTAGCTGTTGGACATGTTGCTTCATGCAGAGTGTGTGACGTATGCGGATCTGGTCAAGGCGGCGGATGCAGTGTTCGGGAGGTTTGGGAGATATAAGGATGCATACAAGTGAGTAATGGAAGGTGTGGGGGAGGTGTGGGAGATGTAAGGATGCATACAAGTGAGGAATGGAAGGTGTGGAATAGGGAAGTGTTCGGGAGGTTTGGAAGATATAAGGATGCATACAAGTGAGGAATGGAAGGTGTGGGGAGGTGTGGAAGAGGGAGGTGTTCGGGAGGTTTGGGAGATATAAGGATGCATACAAGTGAGGAATGGAAGGTGTGGGGGAGGTGTGGAAGAGGGAGGTGTTTGGGAGGTTTGGGAGATATAAGGATGCATACAAGTGAGGAATGGAAGGTGTGGGGGAGGTGTGGAAGAGGGAGGTGTTTGGGAGGTTTGGGAGATATAAGGATGCATACAAGTGAGTAATGGAAGGTGTGGGGAGGTGTGGGAGAGGGAGGTGTTCGGGAGGTTTGGGAGATATAAGGATGCATACAAATGAGTAATGGAAGGTGTGGGGAGGTGTGGAAAAGGGAGGTGTTTAGTAGGTGTGGGAGATACAAGAATAACGAGGTGCACAACTGAGCCATTGGAGTGTAGGATGGGAAGGAATGGTATGTATGGACTGTGAAGTGTGAAGGGAGTGTAGTGTTCAGGAGTTCAGGAACAGATGAGGATTTTGAAGAGTGACTTTGAGGAGTGTGAACGTGTAAGTGCCTAGGTGGGAGATGTGTGAATATTGGTGTAGATACCCACACGGTGTGTGTGGGTGTGGGTGGGGGGGGAATGCCTAGTGCCTAGTGGCCTACCTCCTCCTCTCTCGCTGTCCGGCATGACGCCGCCCCTCCGACCCCCAATTCCTCATCCTGTGCCCTCTACGCTATCCTCAACCCCCTCTACGCTATCCTCAACACCCTCTACGCTATCCTCACCCCCCCCTGCTATCCTCAACCCCCTCTACGCTATCCTCAACCCCCATTACGCTACCCTCAACCCCCTCTACGCTATCCTCACCCCCCCCCCCCGTAATCTTGAACCCCCTCTACGCTATCCTCACCCCCCCCCACAATCTTGAACCCCCTCTGCGCTATCCCGACCCCCGTCTACGCTATCCTCACCCCCCCCCACAATCTTGAACCCCCTCTGCGCTATCCCGACCCCCCTCTACGCTATCCTCACCCCCCCCTGCAATCTTGAACCCCCTCTGCGCTATCCTCAACCCCCTCTACGCTGTCATTACCCCCCCCCCGCAATCTTGACCCCCCTCTGCGCTATCCTCAACCCCTTCTACGCTATCCTCACCCCCCCCCGCAATCTCGAACCCCCTCTGCGCTATCCCGACCCCCCTCTACGCTATCCTCACCCCTCCCCGCAATCTTGAACCCCCTCTGCGCTATCCCGACCCCCCTCTACGCTGTCATTACCCCCCCCCGCTATCTTGAACCCTCTCTGCGCTATCATTAACCCCCTTGACCTTTCCTGTATGTTTCCAGGTTGTCTGACCTCAAGAGGGCAATGAGCCTTATGGATCTCAACGCAGACGGCAGCCTTGGATAGTGAGTGAGAATAGTGTGGTGGGTAGTTTAAAAAGAGTAATGCACGTGTTCTTGCGGTGTGGCAGGGAGTGAATAGTTTGGTGAGGGGTTTGTTTAGAGGCGACATAAACAATGAGGATCATATGTGGGATGATAGTGGCATCAGGATCGGATTGGACGGCAGGATTGACCCTGGGCAGAGTCGCTGGCAGTGTTGTTGCTGAGAGTGCTGGCTGAGTTGTACCTGGTTGGGCAGTCCCTAGCTGGGTCGCTGACTGTGCCCTTGGACAAGTTAGGGCGCCCCACAAAGCCGTCTTAGCCCTCTGTTCTGCTGCGTTTAGATATGGGGCTTCAACTTGATTACAGTAGGACCCCCTTGGATCTCAGGGTCCGACATAATCGATTTAGAAGATGTACATGTACAAACGTGTCGGCTTGCGGCCTAACGCCGACGCGTGGCCTAGAAAAACAGGCTGGCACTGGCCGGCGCCGATGCCAGGTTTCGGTGCCAATTTTTTCTGGCATCGGCGGCCGACTGGCGCCGAATTCCCTGATCCAGACCCCTCATTCTAACATTGGAATCCTTCCAGCTACTTCTCTGTTGCTCCTTACACGCCCACCCTCACTCGTCCCACTCTTTTCAGCTGTGAGTTCATCACCTTCATGACATCTCACATGATATGGGAGCTGCCAGATGGACCGTCAGCCGCAGCTCTGATCCAGGTATGAAGTTGTACCGTTTGGGTATGGATGGTGTGAGTAAAAGTATGAGGCATGCATTGGAGCCGCATGCATTGGAGCCGCAAGATATTTTGTATGCCGGCTGCTGGTGTGATTAAGGTATGACTCAGTACCGTTAAGGGGAGGTGCAAGATAGTCAGGTGGCCGCACAGCTGTGGTGACCAGGGTATATATTGTGGCAGTTGAGGTGTGAACAGTTGATGCATAAGTATGAAGGGTGGAGGTAAAGATCTGGGAGCGGTGAGATTATCCAATTTTGGTTGCAGCTAAGGTTTAAATTGGGATTTTTTTGAACTGCGGGGCGGAGGTTCTGAACCCTGACGTGAGCACCGGAAGCCATGTACCCTGAACCCTGAACCCTTCACCTTACACCCTAAACAAGAAACTCTGATCCTTGAACCCTTCACCTTACACCCCGAATCCAATGCATGTACTGCTTGCAGGGTTTAGGGTGAATCGCCGGTGAAGAAGGAACCCAACTCTTTTAAATTAGGGTGAAAGGTACCTCACCACCTTAAAAGCCCCTGGATGTGTATGATGGTTTTTCTTACGTCGGATTTTCGTGCAGGGACGAGTTCTCCTCTGCTACAAACAGTCGAGCCTCTACACCTTGGCCACAAATCCTACACCCTGAAACCTGAACCAGAAGCTCTGAATTGTTTTGCCCGCAGAGCCGAAGCGCCCACCCCGGCCACAAACTAGTGGAGGAGAGGATCATGGTGAGTGAAGCGTTGGTAATTGAAGGGTGACTATGGCGGGGGAGGAGCCCTGGTGCAGTAGGCCCTGCTACTGAGACATTGATCACAAACTAGTGGAGGAGAGGATCATGGTGAGTGAAGCGTTGGTTATTGAAGGGGTGACTATGGCGGGGGAGGGGCCCTGGTGCAGTACGCCCTGCTACTGAGACATTGATCACAAACTAGTGGAGGAGAGGATCATGGTGAGTGAAGCGTTGGTTATTGAAGGGGTGACTATGGCGGGGGAGGGGCCCTGGTGCAGTAGGCCCTGTTACTGAGACATTGATCACAAACTAGTGGAGGAGAGGATCATGGTGAGTGAAGCGTTGGTTATTGAAGGGTGACTATGGCGGGGGAGGAGCCCTGGTGCAGTAGGCCCTGCTACTGAGACATTGATCACAAACTAGTGGAGGAGAGGATCATGGGGAGTGAAGCGTTGGTTATTGAAGGGGTGACTATGGCGGGGGAGGGGCCCTGGTGCAGTAGGCCCTGTTACTGAGACATTGATCACAAACTAGTGGAGGAGAGGATCATGGTGAGTGAAGCGTTGGTTATTGAAGGGTGACTATGGCGGGGGAGGGGCCCTGGTGCAGTAGGCCCTGTTACTGAGACATTGATCACAAACTAGTGGAGGAGAGGATCATGGGGAGTGAAGCGTTGGTTATTGAAGGGGTGACTACGGCGGGGGAGGGGCCCTGGTGCAGTAGGCCCTGCTACTGAGACATTGATCACAAACTAGTGGAGGAGAGGATCATGGTGAGTGAAGCGTTGGTTATTGAAGGGTGACTATGGCGGGGGAGGGGCCCTGGTGCAGTAGGCCCTGTTACTGAGACATTGATCACAAACTAGTGGAGGAGAGGATCATGGGGAGTGAAGCGTTGGTTATTGAAGGGTGACTATGGCGGGGGAGGGGCCCTGGTGCAGTAGGCCCTGTTACTGAGACATTGATCACAAACTAGTGGAGGAGAGGATCATGGGGAGTGAAGCGTTGGTTATTGAAGGGTGACTACGGCGGGGGAGGGGCCCTGGTGCAGTAGGCCCTGCTACTGAGACATTGATCACAAACTAGTGGAGGAGAGGATCATGGTGAGTGAAGCGTTGGTTATTGAAGGGTGACTATGGCGGGGGAGGGGCCCTGGTGCAGTACGCCCTGCTACTGAGACATTGATCACAAACTAGTGGAGGAGAGGATCATGGTGAGTGAAGCGTTGGTTATTGAAGGGGTGACTATGGCGGGGGCGGGGCCCTGGTGCAGTAGGCCCTGTTACTGAGACATTGATCACAAACTAGTGGAGGAGAGGATCATGGTGAGTGAAGCGTTGGTTATTGAAGGGTGACTATGGCGGGGGAGGAGCCCTGGTGCAGTAGGCCCTGCTACTGAGACATTGATCACAAACTAGTGGAGGAGAGGATCATGGGGAGTGAAGCGTTGGTTATTGAAGGGGTGACTATGGCGGGGGAGGGGCCCTGGTGCAGTAGGCCCTGTTACTGAGACATTGATCACAAACCAGTGGAGGAGAGGATCATGGTGAGTGAAGCGTTGGTTATTGAAGGGTGACTATGGCGGGGGAGGGGCCCTGGTGCAGTAGGCCCTGTTACTGAGACATTGATCACAAACTAGTGGAGGAGAGGATCATGGTGAGTGAAGCGTTGGTTATTGAAGGGTGACTATGGCGGGGGAGGGGCCCTGGTGCAGTAGGCCCTGTTACTGAGACATTGATCACAAACTAGTGGAGGAGAGGATCATGGGGAGTGAAGCGTTGGTTATTGAAGGGGTGACTACGGCGGGGGAGGGGCCCTGGTGCAGTAGGCCCTGCTACTGAGACATTGATCACAAACTAGTGGAGGAGAGGATCATGGTGAGTGAAGCGTTGGTTATTGAAGGGTGACTATGGCGGGGGAGGGGCCCTGGTGCAGTAGGCCCTGTTACTGAGACATTGATCACAAACTAGTGGAGGAGAGGATCATGGGGAGTGAAGCGTTGGTTATTGAAGGGTGACTATGGCGGGGGAGGGGCCCTGGTGCAGTAGGCCCTGTTACTGAGACATTGATCACAAACTAGTGGAGGAGAGGATCATGGGGAGTGAAGCGTTGGTTATTGAAGGGTGACTACGGCGGGGGAGGGGCCCTGGTGCAGTAGGCCCTGCTACTGAGACATTGATCACAAACTAGTGGAGGAGAGGATCATGGTGAGTGAAGCGTTGGTTATTGAAGGGTGACTATGGCGGGGGAGGGGCCCTGGTGCAGTACGCCCTGCTACTGAGACATTGATCACAAACTAGTGGAGGAGAGGATCATGGTGAGTGAAGCGTTGGTTATTGAAGGGGTGACTATGGCGGGGGAGGGGCCCTGGTGCAGTAGGCCCTGTTACTGAGACATTGATCACAAACTAGTGGAGGAGAGGATCATGGTGAGTGAAGCGTTGGTTATTGAAGGGTGACTATGGCGGGGGAGGAGCCCTGGTGCAGTAGGCCCTGCTACTGAGACATTGATCACAAACTAGTGGAGGAGAGGATCATGGGGAGTGAAGCGTTGGTTATTGAAGGGGTGACTATGGCGGGGGAGGGGCCCTGGTGCAGTAGGCCCTGTTACTGAGACATTGATCACAAACTAGTGGAGGAGAGGATCATGGTGAGTGAAGCGTTGGTTATTGAAGGGTGACTATGGCGGGGGAGGGGCCCTGGTGCAGTAGGCCCTGTTACTGAGACATTGATCACAAACTAGTGGAGGAGAGGATCATGGGGAGTGAAGCGTTGGTTATTGAAGGGGTGACTACGGCGGGGGAGGGGCCCTGGTGCAGTAGGCCCTGCTACTGAGACATTGATCACAAACTAGTGGAGGAGAGGATCATGGTGAGTGAAGCGTTGGTTATTGAAGGGTGACTATGGCGGGGGAGGGGCCCTGGTGCAGTAGGCCCTGTTACTGAGACATTGATCACAAACTAGTGGAGGAGAGGATCATGGGGAGTGAAGCGTTGGTTATTGAAGGGTGACTATGGCGGGGGAGGGGCCCTGGTGCAGTAGGCCCTGCTACTGAGACATTGATCACAAACTAGTGGAGGAGAGGATCATGGTGAGTGAAGCGTTGGTTATTGAAGGGTGACTATGGCGGGGGAGAGGCCCTGGTGCAGTAGGCCCTGTTACTGAGACATTGATCACAAACTAGTGGAGGAGAGGATCATGGGGAGTGAAGCGTTGGTTATTGAAGGGGTGACTACGGCGGGGGAGGGGCCCTGGTGCAGTAGGCCCTGTTACTGAGACATTGATCACAAACTAGTGGAGGAGAGGATCATGGTGAGTGAAGCGTTGGTAATTGAAGGGTGTCTATGGCGGGGGAGGAGCCCTGGTGCAGTAGGCCCTGTTACTGAGACATTGATCACAAACTAGTGGAGGAGAGGATCATGGGGAGTGAAGCATTGGTTATTGAAGGGGTGACTATGGCGGGGGAGGGGCCCTGGTGCAGTAGGCCCTGTTACTGAGACATTGATCACAAACTAGTGGAGGAGAGGATCATGGGGAGTGAAGCGTTGGTTATTGAAGGGTGACTATGGCGGGGGAGGGGCCCTGGTGCAGTAGGCCCTGTTACTGAGACATTGATCACAAACTAGTGGAGGAAAGGATCATGGGGAGTGAAGCGTTGGTTATTGAAGGGTGACTATGGCGGGGGAGGGGCCCTGGTGCAGTAGGCCTTGTTACTGAGACATTGATCACAAACTAGTGGAGGAGAGGATCATGGGGAGTGAAGCGTTGGTTATTGAAGGGTGACTATGGCGGGGGAGGGGCCCTGGTGCAGTAGGCCCTGCTACTGAGACATTGATCACAAACTAGTGGAGGAGAGGATCATGGTGAGTGAAGCGTTGGTTATTATAAGGGGTGCTTCCAGTACAGGTCTGCGACAGTGCGGTCCCGGAGCAGTAGGCATCGCTTTAATTTTCAGAAAGAGTCATAAGCCTATCTTTTGTCAAAGAAAGGTGCAAGTTGTTTGCCGAGTTCACGGTTTCTATCCGGTAATATTATCTGTTTTATACAAGTGAAAATAATTCTTTCATGTATTCACTATTTTTTCTTCTCCTTCAGCATTTACGAAAAAATAGTGGAGGAGAGGATCCTGGTAAATGAAGGATTGGTCATAAGAAGGGTACCTCCAGTACAGGTCAGGGACATTGCGGCCTATGGCAGGGGGGGGGGGGGCTAGTGCCGCAGGCCCCGCTGCTCAGGCAATCACGACAACCTTGTGTAGGAGAGGATCCTGGCAATTGAAAGATTAGTAGTTAAAAGGGTACCTTAAGTACAGGTCAACCCCAAATGCTGAACCCTAACCCCTATTCCGCACCTTGCCTCACCAGGTGGGCAGTTTCCACTTAACCCTCAATTCTCAATCCCAAACCCTCAATTATGAGTGTCTGTACCCCTTTCCCTATTATATTTTTAGATCCTTTAAATTAAGTGGGCAGCATCCGCCTACCTCTCAATCCTGAACTCCCAATTATGAGTGTTTGTACCCCTTTGAGTGGCCTTTCCCCTATTTTATCTCCCTGTATTTATTTCCCTGTTTATCTCCCTTTCATCAGGTGGGCAGCATGCGCCTACCTGACCTCATCATGACTTATCGGGACAAGGTCATGCTGGAGCGACAGCTAGCTGAGGTGAGCCATAAACCCTGAACCCTAAAAGGGTAGCTGAGTCATAAACACTCGCAAGACCCTCACCACTCCCTCACCACTCACCACCCACCTGCTCACCACTATACCAAGACTCACCACCCACTCACCACCCACCTGCTCACCACTATACCAAGACTCACCACCCACTCACCTCCCACCTGCTCACCGCTATACCAAGACTCACCACCCACCTGCTCACCACTATACCAAGACTCACCACCCACTCACCACCCACTTGCTCACCACTATACCAAGACTCACCACCCACTCACCACCCACTTGCTCACCACTATACCAAGACTCACCATCCACTCACCACCCACCTGTGCACCCCCCCCCCCCCCACACACACACACACACACACACACGCACACACATATATATATATGCACAACTCCCTGCCACTCACCGCCCACATGCTTACCACGTACCACTCACCACCCACCTGTTCACCACTCACAATATCACATATGCGCACACACCCACTCACCTGCACATCACTCCCCCACCTATGCACCACTCCGTACCACTCACCACTCACCTGCACATCACACCCCCACCACTCACGACCCACATAGCGATCACTCCCCCACCCCTCGCACCACTGATTAGGTGATGTCTAAGGATGAGGACTCGGATGATGAAGGCCCTCCCGATGAATCATCCGGCGCCATCAGTTCGATCAAAAACATGTTCAAGAGGTGTGCTCGCTGAACCCAAAGCGACTGAATAACTGATCGATAAAGTTTACAAAGCCTGTGTAACGTCAGCTTAATTTGAAACCTGTTCAAAATGCACTCATGGCTAGGGTTTGCAAAAACAACGGCAGTTGTAACACTTTCCATCCTTCTTGACTAGGGTTTTCTAGATGCTTTCATTTCACCCATCAAAAACATGTACAAGGGGTGCATGCTTAAGCAGGGCTTGTAAAGCTAAATGTTGCTGAAATGTGGCTGAAGTGCAGCTGATGGGTAGCTGAAATGTGGCCAGAGCCCTGAATTATCTTGCCTAAGCCCTGAATGATTGAACCCTCCCGTCTGTCGTCTGATGCCAACACCCTACGCCCTAAACCAATATGTGCCCCCACCCCATGCCCCCTACCTGCGCGTCCCTTTACCCAATACCCCGCGCCCCTGTGCAGTGTCTTTGGGGGCTCCATTTCCGAAAAGAAGAAACCCAATCTTCCTATTGTGCGCGGCGCCAGCGAACCGTCCAGGAAGGCCACGAGCGACTGCGGTCAATCGGCGTTCGCCGTCGATAAGAGCGCCAACAGCGGCTTCTTTGCGACGAGGCGAAAGGCGGCCGCGGCGGCGGCCGCCGTCGCCGCCGCCGTCGGGCCGCAGAGCCCTGTCGCTGGCTCGATGTACGGCCTCGTGCGTGTGCGCGGTGCCTCCGGCGCTGGGAATTACATCCAGCCGCCCTCCTTCACAGGCGGAAGCCCCGGTCTGCTCCAGGTCAGTTGGGAGGGCGACCTCAAAAATACAAAAGGGGGGTAGGGTTTAGGTTCCTTGCACGTAAACCCTGGCTTCAAATCAACTCATCTGGAACTCTGCAGGTTAGTTATAAGCCGGGATAGCCAGGTTTCAAGGTAATTGTGCACTAGGAAACTGGAATCTCAAATTTGCAACCTTAAACCCGGTGACTGAGACCTGAAACCTGGGAACTGAAACCTGAAACGAGAAGCCTGAAACGAGAAACCTGTGATCTATAACCCGAAATCTGAAACCCGAAACCCTTCACCTGCAGGTCAGCCGAGACATGGACCTCCAGAGCACCTCGACTAACGCACCCGGCGCCTCATCAGCCCTTCAGCAGCAGCAGGCGCGCCGGCAGCAGCAGCTTGGCGTGCTGGCCGGTTATCACCCAACGAGCCCGCCGCCGGGCTCAGGGATCGGCACCGCCACCAGCTATGCGTCATCGGCCGACGTGATGCCAACGTCCCCCACTGCTGGGCCCTCAAGTCATCAACCCTCGCAGACGGGTGCAGCCGCTGCCGCGGTGGCGGCGGCGGCAGCGGCCGCAGCTGCAGCAGCGGTGGTTGCGAACTTGATAGGTGGGGCAACAAGCCCGAAGCCGCCAGCGATGCCGCGATGCGTGGCGCTGCCGGGAGGCATTGCTGCTGCGCGGCCACGGCGGTAGGCTAGGTGCTGATTGGGGATGTTGCTGCTGGGCGGCCGCGGCGGTAGGCTAGGTGCTGCCGGGCAGCGTTGCTGCTGCGCGGCCGCGGCGGTAGGCTAGGTGCTGCTTGAGCGGTGGTGATGCCTTATAGCTTGAAGGCGCAGCCAGCCTACAGGGGATGTGCCAACAATTGTATCGGGTGCCAGATTTCAGGGGCGGAGGAGCGAATGGTTTTTTGAAAAGTATTATATCTGGGAGCTTCAGCTACAGTTCGGCTACATCACGGGGACAGAGGGGCCTGGTGCGGTAAGATCTGGTGCCGCAGGACCTGGTGCAGCAGGATCTAGTGCAGCAAGATCTGGTGCGGCAGGATCTGGTGTGGTAAGATTTGGTGCGGCAAGATCTGGTGCAGCAAGATCTGTTGATTGAGTGACCGGCCGACACTTGAGTGACAGTAGTCAAGCTTGATCCCGATGGGCTTAGTACTAATGCATTGACTGCCCAGTGGCCTTCCATGGGTGGTCTGGTGAGCACTGAAATAAACACAGGGGTCTGCGCCGCATGGCCACATGCTGCGGGAGACGACTGGGGATTCACTTAATGGGGACCTAAACTATGGGGGGAGACGATTGGGGATTCTCTAAACGCGGACCTGAAGTATGTGACTTAAACACCGTCTCGCTTTCTTGAGCGCCAAGGGACTGGGGGAGGGGAGGGGGCATGCTGGCGCCGAATTGCCCTGCAAATTGAACGGGGCTTGTCAACGGTTCAATATTTCGTACTAGTCTTTGGGGAAGCTCCCGGCGCAAATTACGGTCACCAGCTGCCTTGATTATTGATTCTTGATTGTGAAGTGGGGTGGTTTGCGTATTGGATTACGAGCAAGGTGGGGGCTTTGGAAAGTCAGTTGGGGATTTGGAAAGTCGGTCGGGATTTTGTTTTGTGCTTTTCGGCTCTTCAGTTCTCCTGAAACAAGGTGCTTAATATCTGTCTGGGTTGAGGGTCACTTACAGGGTTCGGGGCCCTATACGTTCTTCAGTTTCGATCAGGTTTGAAGACGTATGTACGACGAAGCTCCCAAGGGCAGGCCGCTGCAGTACATGCACTGTACTGCACTGTGCATGGCCATGGGTTGTATTGCAATTTACTGCAATAACGCAATGCACTCAGGGAGATGTCGCTTTGCAATGCACATGGCCGTACACTGTACTACAATGCACCGCACACGAGCATGCGATGTGCTGTACTGCATCATACTGCACTGTATACAGTCATGCGCTAGTTTGTACCTGCCCCTCCGATCCACACTTAATCGTGGATATCAGTCATCATGACTCAAAACTATTGGAGGACCATGTGTCGATTTTTGAACGGATGAGGGACACATTTCCTGCCTAAGAAACGTCGAACGAAATCATCCCCAAGCATCATATTCGTCTGTATTTTGTTGGTTCATTCAACTGCCTGAAATGGAAAACCTCGTGACGCCCATTGTGACTTGGTGTTTTGTACTACAGCTCTTTGGCTGTTTTGCCAGGTCACTGGTTCGTTGTAGCCAGGCAAAGTGTTCGTGTTGAAATGTGAAGGGTGGGGTTTTGTTACAGGGCTGTGATCTTGTGCATGGACGTTTTTGAAGTCATGCACAGCATTAATTTCAGAAGTGTGATTGTGCTGTGATGGTCCAGCATTGATCATTAGAATATGTTTGATCGTGCATGGACGGATGGTAGGCTGGGCCCTCATGAGCTCCTGGCTCCGCATCCAGTGAGCCCCACTCAGGTGCGTCTCGACATTTTGTAATACTGAAAAGGTTTTTCCCGGGACCGGGAGAGATTAAAGAGATCCTTTGAATAAACGAGGATTAAAACAGCACGGACAGATTTATATAACGCTCGGGCGTGCAAGCGTGATGGGGAGCCGCCACTATGTACAGGCATTAGGCAAGCATGATATTTGAATTTGAAGGTAACTTGGCAGAGAGTGCATCCTCGATGTTGTGTTCGACATCGGACATGTATGGCACCCACGTCAACACAATTGTGAGCTCTTCGGGCCATGCACAGCCGTAAATGTATCGTGTGAAAACGGACAAGCTGGTTGGGAGATATGATACTGACTTGTGTGGTGCGCTTCCTTCCCAACCCATCCATTAACAGCACCCAGACCGTTACCATTGAATTTTCCAATGCCCATGCCACTCAGACTTGAATACAGCTGAATGGCACTTGCTCGTTCGACAACAGCAGCAACAACAGCATGACAGAGCCAGAGAATAAACCCGAAGTGAACCATAAACTAGGCTGTGATAATTCAAATGATTTTTGTGCAGAGATTATCATTGAAGGGCCCTGTCAGCCTCGACAGCATTCCCAGAGCAATGACGTTGGCTGCTCGCCAATATGGCGCGCATTTGCAGTGATTTGTTTTGAGTCAACTGTTAGATCAGGGGTTAGATCTAAGCATGAGTGCCGTTCAGTGCCAACAGTACTGACAGCGCCAATAGGACTGACAGCTTGGTTTTAATTTGTTTTACGATCCTCTAAATTTATTCAATCTGATCCTTCCCCTTCTTCATCAAGTACAGACAAATTCAAGTTCGTAATCAGGAAAAAAGGGCTGCCTACCACAAATCTGTTACTAGTGTGGAGCAATCCCCATCAGAAATCAAGTGGTAGCCAATGACGCAGGGAGTTTTAGATCCCGTCTGCAAGGCTGTATAGGCAGTGTGAAGCACCACGCAAGCCTAGGCCTGATTTCCAAATTACCCCGGAGTTACTAATTAAACCCGATCGGTGAGGACAAAAATAATCGTAGGCCCGAGTCGGCTGTTGCAGGTGGGAGTAGTGGCAGTAAGTAAGTCTGAGCCGGGAAAAAAACAGGGGCGACAGTAGGGACCGAGATTTGCGTCCGCGATTACGCAGTTGTCAAGTAGGACCGTGGGCCGAGCCATAAAATCAGCGTACAAGACGAAGGGGCTACAGGCCTGAGTCAATAATCGATTTTTATCTTTCAGGACTGAAGCTTAAAAATCCATTAAACAGCTGTATATGGGACCCCAAGTGCCTGAAGCGGCGCAGACACCAAAGCGACATACCAGTAGGCCTGGGCTGTAGCTAAACAAAACGCCGTAAATTAGCAGATATGTCTAAGGGCCGCACAGCGTCACATTGCCTGTCGCGGGGAGTCCTAGCCATAAGCCGCACCCATACATGGGGCGGATGTGCCTGAGGTAGAGCAGGTCCCTTGTTTCTTTGTAGATATTTTCGCAAGCCTGTTGGGGCTTTTTAACCCCAGCTGGCAGTTGGAATTCGTTTGCTAGATATTTTGGTTAAAAGCTGAGCTTGCAATCCGAAACATGGAGCAGAAGATCGGTCTCGTTGACGTTGACGGGTAGCACAACATGCTGCGATCAAAGTGTTCTGCAAATGAATGACTATTTTTTTTTAGGGATCTCCTTAATGGGAGACTGTGAAAAAAGTGTGCCCGGCCGAGTGGGCATACACCCCTCATTGCACCCTACCGTTCAGATGGCGGGGGCAGGAGGAGGAAAATTGACAAGCAGAGAGGACGAAGGGTAAATTAAGTTTAGAGACTGACAAAAGACTGGAAATGAAGGATGGTCAAAGGTGTCACCAGCCTCTGAAACGTCAATGCCTCATCGATGTCTGCCACTGATTCCACCAAAGACCATGGGAGCACAACACGGCATGATACGGCGCAATACGGCACAGGTTCAGCCGGATTGTATGACCAAAGTGCCACGATACGGCACAGGTTTAGCCGAATTGCGCTACCATGCCAAAGACAGGGCATCCCACCCATGCATTCTGGTACAACTCTGCGGCACCGTTCAGGGGACCGGCCGTTCCCTGCTCCCCTTCCTTTTTCCTGGGCAGGAAGGCATTGGAAGCAAGCATATGAGGCGCATCCTATTCATGCTCACCATTTCCCCTAGCTCATTGCTGGCGGTAGTACTTCCATCATGCACATAAACTTGAAGGCATGATGTATCTTCCAAAAAACATGAAATAATGTCCCCCATATGCCCTGAAACAAACATCTGAAAACAAGCCCACACATTTTTGCATGGCTCCGCACTGCATGGCGCTTCCGAAAAATGAGTGGGCAGCACAGAACTGTCATGACATGAGTGCAATCAAACCTGACGTGGTGCTCAAACCAGCATACATACATACAGCCACCTTCAATGCACCGGTAGCACGCCTAACTTAAAATATTTGAAGGCCGTCCGCAAAATCGGTGGCTATCATTGCTACAGTCCTACTTGCTAGGCAGCCTCATGCCTCGAGAACATCATTAGTGGGCTGGCAGCACCACATGTGCAGGCTGGGCTGCAGCATAGGTATGGAAATGTGTGTACATGCATGGCTGCTACATGGATATGCACATGGGCATGTTTAGGTACTGTTATGGCTATTGCAATGACATTGAAGACTGTGTGCATGCATGATTGCATGGCTGTTGCAGGGACATGTGATGCAGGCATGGTAGCACAATGTGGCTAAACCTGGGCTGTATCATGCCGCATCGTGCTACCTTGGTGGCCAAAATTGGAGGGCCTTTATTCCTTCTCACACATGCTTCCCTGGCACATGCTCGACCTTTACAGGATTCTCAACACCTACATGTATGGCTTGATGGTGACCACAGCAGAAGCAATCATGGATAGAGGTTAATCTCAGTACATGCAAGTATACATGGCTGTCCTAGACGCCTCATGGCATGCATCTGCCTGATACAGGGAAGCCATGCACATGCAGGTCCGGTACTGGTACAAGGATCTTACATAAAAGAGCTGGCTGTGAGGCGTGGCTAGCAGTTCAGCAAGTCATAATTCTCCGCAGTGCTTCCCATTATACAAGATACCGGTAGTTTACCCTCAGGTCATGGAGCCAAAGTGCGTGGGACAAGATTCAAAGGCGTTTTTCTGCTCTTCCCGTTCGCACAGGCTGGCGCTTAAGATGAGGGCATTCGGGTGGATGCTAGTAGCTGCAAAATTGGCATCAAAGTCTGCAAGTGCCAGACTGCCTTGCAGACACAAGAATGAAGAATCGGAAATTGCTCGAGATTTGGGGTATAGGGTTGCGTGTCAATAGCAAGGCAGAGACAAACCTTCGCGATCTTGCCCTACACCTTCACAGTATTTCAACTTTCCAATCGGTCGCCATGTCGAGTTTGTTATCGAGCAGCAGCCAACTGCTAGCCCGCAATGGTGGCAGCAGCCACTTCACGCTACATCACCCCAATGCTCGTCAATCGTCGCAACTAGCGGGTTTAAATGGTGCGTCAGGATACTCAATTTCAAGAGAGGAGATCTTGGAACGGGGGTTACATAGGTTCTCTCCCTTTTTGCATGCCGACAGTTTATGCCAAAGTTCATGCATGCATGGGCATGACTGCATGGTCCCCTGCATCTCTTAGGGTAGTGCGTGTGGCAGATGGCGGACTATGCTAAACATCTAACTTTTGCATGAGGGTATGGGCCCAAAATTGTTTGGGGATCGGGCATCTTCCAAAATGTACGCTTCGATTATCATCCCGGTAGTGTGTTGCGTGGCTGACCTGATCGTTTTGTTGACTTACCGATGTTTAAGAACTATGGACATGGCAAACTAAAAAACTGTATGCATGACGACTGGAGAATTGCAAGGAAATCCTAGCAGCAGCTTGGCAGCCCAGGTTGACCATTGGGCTATATTAAGGTAACCATACCAATCCCTGTGTGAGCTCCCACTTGACAGCCGCACACCCTGGCACGCATATGGCAGACCTTCATTACCAACCAGCATATCCTGGGATCCTGCTTGCAACATACAGGTGCCATTGCCTCCCCCCCCCTCCCCCCTTCCAGTGCATCCTGCCATCGGCTCCCAGGCATCCTCCCATTCTTTCCTACTAGCACTGCCTGTCAGCCTAGTCCTTTTGAAAAAGGCTTTGGTTGGTTGAGTACACACTGTAACTGCAACAATGCCCTCAGCTCCGAAACCCATTTCTGGCACAGGTGCCACACGGTCCACCTCCAGAAGGTCAGCCACCTCGAAACGGGCCGCTAGGAGACGCAAGGGCGGGGAGCGGGAAGTTGAGTGGGCTGTGCGCGGGCGCTCCTCACAGGCTGTCACTGCCCGGGTAGCTGCGCTGGCAGTGCATATCATCAGATGTGCGGCTGGGAGAGGCGGCCAGAGCATGAGGAGGGTAAGAGGGTGTGAGGCAGCCTGAGCATGAGGAGGGTAAGAGGGTGTGAGGCAGCCTGAGCATGAGGAGGGTAAGAGGGTGTGAGGCAGCCTGAGCATGAGGAGGGTAAGAGGGTGTGAGGCAGCCTGAGCATGAGGAGGGTGAGAGAGGGTGTGAGGGGCCAGAGCATGAGGAGGGTGAGAGGATGTGAGGCGGCCAGAGCATGAGGAGGGTGAGAGGGTGTGAGGGGCCAGAGCATGAGGAGGGTGAGAGAGGGTGTGTGGCGGCCAGAGCATGAGGAGGGTGAGAGGATGAGAGGCGGCCAGAGCATGAGGAGGGTGACAGAGGGTGTGAGGCGGCCAGAGCATGAGGAGGGTTAGAGGGTGTGAGGTGGCCAGAGCATGAGGAGGGTGAGAGGGTGTGAGGCGGCCAGAACGTGAGGAAGGTGAGAGGGTGTGAGGCGGCCAGAGCATGAGGCCTGCTATACCACCTTCATCAAATGGCAGGAGTACCCGAAATGTACAATCCTGCGGTTTGAAATTAAAACCAACATGCATAACGTACTGTACACCGGTATTTGAATTGCCTGCCTTCGGATGTGAATTAATAAATTAATTAATTTATCATACGCCCTGAGGCGTGGATTAAGGAAGCCACCCGTTCGGCCGAAGCACTGGAGTAGGTGAGCTACCATGCAGCAATTAAAGATTTACCCGGGCCTCCCCTGAATCCTTTACTTCTTTTATGCTGGCCTCAGGGCAAACTACGGACATAAGCTCACCATCTCCGCTTGAAGCGTGCATTGACAGTTTTCCATTCGTATTTGTAATGCCTCCCTCACACCCTTCAACAACGCGAATTTGAGGGAGAGTAATTGGAACTGACTGCATGCAGCCCAGCTGTGGTTTTCAGCCCTTTTGCTGCTGTTGGCGACCCTGTCCCTGTGTATGTTTATTTGGGTCACTCTCTGTTGGCCTTACCCGGGTGTTTTACTCTTGAGAAATCTCAACGCAGAACCCTCTAACGTCTGTTACTGGTCTGACGCTGGGATACCGGTAGTTTGCATATCAGTTTTTTTACTAACCCCCCACACACCAACTGTTCTCAACCTTCATGTCCATCACTCTTCCTCGGCTGGCTCTGCGCATGCCTGAAAGAAAGAAGAAAGCTACGCCCCGTGGGGGGCGTGAGATTTAAGAAAGCAGCGCAGCCTGGGGGGTAGCCACATCCAAGCCGTTACCGTGTCTTCACTAGCCCCCCCCCCGGCTGTCATTCCTTCATGTCCGCCGCTCTCTTCCTCGGCTGGCCTCGGCGCATGCCCCATTATTTCCCTTAAACTCTCACGCCCCCACATGGCATATTTGAAGGGATCTCCTCAGGGGACACCGTAAGCAAGGTGTGCCTAGGGGGGAAGAGGCGGGGGGAAGGGGGGGACTAGTAAGTTTGAAGCCTGCCGATGGTCCTTTCTTCCTCTGTCGCACTTCGCTGCCACCAGACAACGATACCCGGGGGGGCATTTCGGGATGCGAAACCCGGAGAGAGGCAGGTCAGTGAAGTAATCCCAAATAACCCAAAGTAACCCAAATAACCCAAAGTAACCCCAAAAAGCCAAAGTAACCCAAATAACCCAAAGTAACCCCAAATAACCCAAAGTAACCCAAATAACCCAAAGTAACCCCAAAAAGCCAAAGTAACCCAAATAACCCAAAGTAACCCCAAAAAGCCAAAAGCAAGCCTGAAGATCCCCCTGATCTGAACATATTTTTCCTGGCTGGCACCTCTCAGAACCCTGCGTACCCTCTGACGTGGGTTTTTTCCATCCCTTTTCTTCTCGTCCCCCTGCTGCTGTTTGCAGTTGATGACGAGCTCCATCACCTCCATGGCAGCTGTGTGCACTGGCCACAAGGTCGCAGCCTCGCTACTGGTAGGTAATTACCTCAGGACGAGGTTCTGGACTCTCAATGGCCCGCTTTAAACCTGGTACCGGTACCTAGTAACTTGCCACACTCAATGGCCCGCTTCAAACCTGGTACTGGTACCTAGTAACTTGCCACACTCAATGGCCCGCTTCAAACCTGGTACCGGTACCTAGTAACTTGCCACACTCAATGGCCCGCTTCGAACCTGGTACCGGTACCTAGTAACTTGCCACACTCAATGGCCCGCTTCAAACCTGGAACCGGTACCTAGTAACTTGCCACACTCAATGGCCCGCTTCAAACCTGGTACTGGTACCTAGTAACTTGCCACACTCAATGGCCCACTTCAAACCTGGTACTGGTACCTAGTAACTTGCCACACTCAATGGCCCGCTTTAAACCTGGTACCGGTACCTAGTAACTTGCCACACTCAATGGCCCGCTTTAAACCTGGTACTGGTACCTAGTAACTTGCCACACTCAATGGCCCGCTTTAAACCTGGTACCGGTACCTAGTAACTTGCCACACTCAATGGCCCGCTTCAAACCTGGAACCGGTACCTAGTAACTTGCCACACTCAATGGCCCGCTTCAAACCTGGTACTTCATAACATGCCATAAGGTTGCAGCCTCTCTACTGGTAGGCCTCTCCTTGCAATGGCCTGCTTCGTACATGGACAAGGTTGGGAACTAGTGGTTGTTACACTTCTGATGCATTTATAATGCGCTTTACACTTATACTGCAGCAGTGGTGACTGATCTACTCCTGTTGCCTTCATAGTGGTTGTTTCATGAGCCTCAATGGCCCACAGCACACCTGATATTATTTGTCCACATTTTATGAAGTGTGGACTGGCCACAAGGTGGCAGCCTCGCTCGTGGTTGGTCTTTACTTGCAAAGTCCTGCAAAATGACAGAAACCTGAAAAGTGTTGGGCACTGTTGGATGTTACCCATTTGCTGTGTCCATGGTGGTTGTTACACTTCCGGTGCCTCCATAGTGGTGGGTTCTTGGCCCTCAATTGCCCGCAGCAAACTTGATATCTGCCCATACTTGATATATACGCACACTTGATATCTGCCCATACTTGATATATGCCCATACTTGATATATGCCCATACTTGATATATGCCCACACTTGATATCTGCCCATACTTGATATATGCCCACACTTGATATCTGCCCATACTTGATATATACGCACACTTGATATCTGCCCATACTTGATATATACGCACACTTGATATCTGCCCATACTTGATATATGCCCATACTTGATATATGCCCACACTTGATATCTGCCCATACTTGATATCTGCCCATACTTGATATCTGCTCATACTTGATATCTGCTCATACTTGATATCTGCTCATACTTGATATATGCCCATACTTGATATCTGCCCATACTTGATATCTGCCCATACTTGATATCTGCCCATACTTGATATCTGCCCATACTTGATATCTGCCCATACTTGATATCTGCTCATACTTGATATCTGCTCATACTTGATATCTGCCCATACTTGATATCTGCCCATACTTGATATATGCCCATACTTGATATCTGCCCATACTTGATATATGCCCACACTTGATATCTGCCCATACTTGATATATACGCAAACTTGATATCTGCCCATACTTGATATATACGCACACTTGATATCTGCCCATACTTGATATATGCCCATACTTGATATCTGCCCATACTTGATATCTGCCCATACTTGATATATACGCACACTTGATATCTGCCCATACTTGATATCTGCCCATACTTGATATCTGCCCATACTTGATATATGCCCATACTTGATATATACGCACACTTGATATCTGCCCATACTTGATATATGCCCATACTTGATATATACGCACACTTGATATCTGCCCATACTTGATATATGCCCATACTTGATATCTGCCCATACTTGATATCTGCCCATACTTGATATATACGCACACTTGATATCTGCCCATACTTGATATCTGCCCATACTTGATATCTGCCCATACTTGATATATGCCCATACTTGATATCTGCCCATACTTGATATATGCCCATACTTGATATCTGCTCATACTTGATATCTGCCCATACTTGATATCTGCCCATACTTGATATCTGCTCATACTTGATATCTGCTCATACTTGATATCTGCCCATACTTGATATATGCCCATACTTGATATATGCCCATACTTGATATATGCCCATACTTGATATCTGCCCATACTTGATATATACGCACACTTGATATATGCCCATACTTGATATCTGCCCATACTTGATATATGCCCATACTTGATATCTGCCCATACTTGATATCTGCCCATACTTGATATCTGCCCATACTTGATATCTGCTCATACTTGATATCTGCCCATACTTGATATCTGCTCATACTTGATATCTGCCCATACTTGATATCTGCCCATACTTGATATCTGCTCATACTTGATATCTGCTCATACTTGATATCTGCCCATACTTGATATATGCCCATACTTGATATCTGCCCATACTTGATATATGCCCATACTTGATATCTGCCCATACTTGATATATGCCCATACTTGATATATGCCCATACTTGATATATGCCCATACTTGATATATGCCCATACTTGATATATGCCCATACTTGATATCTGCCCATACTTGATATATACGCACACTTGATATATGCCCATACTTGATATATGCCCATACTTGATATCTGCTCATACTTGATATCTGCCCATACTTGATATCTGCCCATACTTGATATATGCCCATACTTGATATATGCCCATACTTGATATCTGCCCATACTTGATATATGCCCATACTTGATATCTGCCCATACTTGATATATGCCCATACTTGATATATGCCCATACTTGATATCTGCCCATACTTGATATATGCCCATACTTGATATCTGCCCATACTTGATATATACGCACACTTGATATCTGCCCATACTTGATATATGCCCATACTTGATATCTGCCCATACTTGATATCTGCCCATACTTGATATCTGCCCATACTTGATATATGCCCATACTTGATATCTGCCCATACTTGATATCTGCCCATACTTGATATATGCCCATACTTGATATCTGCCCATACTTGATATCTGCCCATACTTGATATCTGCCCATACTTGATATATGCCCATACTTGATATATGCCCATACTTGATATCTGCCCATACTTGATATCTGCCCATACTTGATATCTGCCCATACTTGATATATGCCCATACTTGATATCTGCCCATACTTGATATCTGCCCACACTTGATATCTGCCCATACTTGATATATGCCCACACTTGATATCTGCCCATACTTGATATATACGCAAACTTGATATCTGCCCATACTTGATATATACGCACACTTGATATCTGCCCATACTTGATATATGCCCATACTTGATATCTGCCCATACTTGATATATGCCCATACTTGATATCTGCCCATACTTGATATCTGCCCATACTTGATATCTGCCCATACTTGATATATGCCCATACTTTATATCTGCCCATACTTGATATCTGCCCATACTTGATATATGCCCATACTTGATATCTGCCCATACTTGATATCTGCCCATACTTGATATATGCCCATACTTGATATCTGCCCATACTTGATATCTGCCCATACTTGATATATGCCCATACTTGATATATGCCCATACTTGATATCTGCCCATACTTGATATATGCCCATACTTGATATCTGCCCATACTTGATATCTGCCCATACTTGATATATGCCCATACTTGATATCTGCCCATACTTGATATCTGCCCATACTTGATATCTGCCCATACTTGATATATGCCCATACTTGATATCTGCCCATACTTGATATCTGCCCATACTTGATATCTGCCCATACTTGATATCTGCCCATACTTGATATCTGCCCATACTTGATATCTGCCCATACTTGATATCTGCCCATACTTGATATATGCCCATACTTGATATCTGCCCATACTTGATATCTGCCCATACTTGATATATGCCCATACTTGATATCTGCCCATACTTGATATCTGCCCATACTTGATATCTGCCCATACTTGATATCTGCCCATACTTGATATCTGCCCATACTTGATATCTGCCCATACTTGATATATGCCCATACTTGATATATGCCCATACTTGATATCTGCCCATACTTGATATCTGCTCATACTTGATATCTGCCCATACTTGATATCTGCCCATACTTGATATCTGCCCATACTTGATATCTGCCCATACTTGAGATCTGCTCATACTTGATATCTGCTCATACTTGAGATCTGCCCATACTTGATATCTGCTCATACTTGATATATGCCCATACTTGATATCTGCCCATACTTGATATCTGCCCATACTTGATATCTGCCCATACTTGATATATGCCCATACTTGATATCTGCCCATACTTGATATCTGCCCATACTTGATATCTGCCCATACTTGATATCTGCCCATACTTGATATCTGCCCATACTTGAGATCTGCTCATACTTGATATCTGCTCATACTTGATATATGCCCATACTTGATATCTGCCCATACTTGATATCTGCCCATACTTGATATCTGCCCATACTTGATATCTGCCCATACTTGATATCTGCCCATACTTGATATCTGCTCATACTTGATATATGCCCATACTTGATATCTGCTCATACTTGATATCTGCTCATACTTGATATATGCCCATACTTGATATCTGCCCATACTTGATATCTGCCCATACTTGATATCTGCCCATACTTGATATCTGCCCATACTTGATATATGCCCATACTTGATATCTGCCCATACTTGATATCTGCCCATACTTGATATCTGCCCATACTTGATATCTGCCCATACTTGATATATGCCCATACTTGATATCTGCCCATACTTGATATCTGCCCATACTTGATATATGCCCATACTTGATATCTGCCCATACTTGATATCTGCCCATACTTGATATATACGCACACTTGATATCTGCCCATACTTGATATCTGCTCATACTTGATATATGCCCATACTTGATATCTGCCCATACTTGATATCTGCCCATACTTGATATCTGCCCATACTTGATATCTGCTCATACTTGATATATGCCCATACTTGATATCTGCCCATACTTGATATCTGCCCATACTTGATATCTGCCCATACTTGATATCTGCCCATACTTGATATATGCCCATACTTGATATCTGCCCATACTTGATATATCTGCCCATACTTGATATCTGCCCATACTTGATATATGCCCATACTTGATATCTGCCCATACTTGATATCTGCCCATACTTGATATATACGCACACTTGATATATGCCCATACTTGATATATACGCACACTTGATATCTGCCCATACTTGATATATCTGCCCATACTTGATATCTGCCCATACTTGATATATACGCACACTTGATATCTGCCCATACTTGATATATACGCACACTTGATATCTGCCCATACTTGATATCTGCCCATACTTGATATATACGCACACTTGATATCAGCCCATACTTGATATATACGCACACTTGATATCTGCCCATACTTGATATCTGCCCATACTTGATATCTGCCCATACTTGATATCTGCCCATACTTGATATATACGCACACTTGATATCTGCCCATACTTGATATATACGCACACTTGATATCTGCCCATACTTGATATATCTGCCCATACTTGATATCTGCCCATACTTGATATATACGCACACTTGATATCTGCCCATACTTGATATATACGCACACTTGATATCTGCCCATACTTGATATCTGCCCATACTTGATATATACGCACACTTGATATCTGCCCATACTTGATATATACGCACACTTGATATCTGCCCATACTTGATATCTGCCCATACTTGATATATACGCACACTTGATATCTGCCCATACTTGATATCTGCCCATACTTGATATATACGCACACTTGATATCTGCCCATACTTGATATATACGCACACTTAATATCTGCCCATACTTGATATCTGCCCATACTTGATATCTGCCCATACTTGATATATGCCCATACTTGATATATGCGCATACTTGAGATCTGCTCATACTTGATATATACGCACACTTGATATCTGCCCATACTTGATATATACGCACACTTGATATCTGCCCATACTTGATATATACGCACACTTGATATCTGCCCATACTTGATATATGCTCATACTTGAGATCTGCCCATACTTGATATATGCGCATACTTGAGATCTGCTCATACTTGAGATCTGCCCATACTTGATATATGCCCATACTTGATATATGCGCATACTTGATATATACGCACACTTGATATATGCGCATACTTGATATATACGCACACTTGATATCTGCCCATACTTGATATCTGCCCATACTTGATATCTGCCCATACTTGATATATACGCACACTTGATATCTGCCCATACTTGATATATACGCACACTTGATATCTGCCCATACTTGATATATCTGCCCATACTTGATATCTGCCCATACTTGATATATACGCACACTTGATATCTGCCCATACTTGATATATACGCACACTTGATATCTGCCCATACTTGATATCTGCCCATACTTGATATATACGCACACTTGATATCTGCCCATACTTGATATATACGCACACTTGATATCTGCCCATACTTGATATCTGCCCATACTTGATATATACGCACACTTGATATCTGCCCATACTTGATATCTGCCCATACTTGATATATACGCACACTTGATATCTGCCCATACTTGATATCTGCCCATACTTGATATATACGCACACTTGATATCTGCCCATACTTGATATATACGCACACTTAATATCTGCCCATACTTGATATCTGCCCATACTTGATATCTGCCCATACTTGATATATGCCCATACTTGATATCTGCCCATACTTGATATCTGCCCATACTTGATATATGCGCATACTTGAGATCTGCTCATACTTGATATATACGCACACTTGATATCTGCCCATACTTGATATATACGCACACTTGATATCTGCCCATACTTGATATCTGCCCATACTTGATATCTGCCCATACTTGATATCTGCCCATACTTGATATATGCCCATACTTGATATCTGCCCATACTTGATATATACGCACACTTGATATCTGCCCATACTTGATATCTGCCCATACTTGATATATACGCACACTTGATATCTGCCCATACTTGATATATACGCACACTTGATATCTGCCCATACTTGATATCTGCCCATACTTGATATCTGCCCATACTTGATATCTGCCCATACTTGATATATGCCCATACTTGATATCTGCCCATACTTGATATCTGCCCATACTTGATATATGCGCATACTTGAGATCTGCTCATACTTGATATATACGCACACTTGATATCTGCCCATACTTGATATATACGCACACTTGATATCTGCCCATACTTGATATCTGCCCATACTTGATATCTGCCCATACTTGATATCTGCCCATACTTGATATATGCCCATACTTGATATCTGCCCATACTTGATATATACGCACACTTGATATCTGCCCATACTTGATATCTGCCCATACTTGATATATACGCACACTTGATATCTGCCCATACTTGATATATACGCACACTTGATATCTGCCCATACTTGATATCTGCCCATACTTGATATCTGCCCATACTTGATATCTGCCCATACTTGATATATGCCCATACTTGATATCTGCCCATACTTGATATCTGCCCATACTTGATATATGCGCATACTTGAGATCTGCTCATACTTGATATATACGCACACTTGATATCTGCCCATACTTGATATCTGCCCATACTTGATATATGCCCATACTTGATATCTACCCATACTTGATATCTGCCCATACTTGATATATACGCACACTTGATATCTGCCCATACTTGATATCTGCCCATACTTGATATATGCCCATACTTGATATCTGCCCATACTTGATATCTGCCCATACTTGATATATGCGCATACTTGAGATCTGCCCATACTTGATATCTGCCCATACTTGATATCTGCCCATACTTGATATCTGCCCATACTTGATATCTGCCCATACTTGATATATGCGCATACTTGATATCTGCCCATACTTGAGATCTGCCCATACTTGACATCGGCCCATACTTGCTGACGCGTGTATGGGCCATAGAGTTGCAGCCTCGCTTGGGGTATGCCCTTCCTTGCAATCCCCACGCGGCCGAGCATTCAGCAGGGCCCAGCGGGTATCAGGGTTACCCAGTACGGCCGTATTGGCAAAAACCCCGTACCGTATCCCGTACCGTTTGACCGTACCATACCGTTTGGAACTGCCGTATTGTCCATTTTCTTACTAGCCCATCCCATTATTTCCGTACTGTTCCGTACCGTACCGTACCCGTACCGTTTGACCGTACCGGGTTGCCCAGGCGGGTATGCATCGTTATGAAACCTCTTTGCAATGGCCTTCTACATAACCGACACTGGACAGGATGCCTTATTCCAAACAAGTGTTTTTTCCACTTATGCTGTATGGGTGCTTCACCCTGCACTTTCAGCAGGATTACCCAGTACGGCCGTTTGGTCTCAAATGTCGTACTTTTTACCGTACCGTTTGACATTGTCGTAGTAACATACCGTTTGGAAACACCATACCATCCATTTTCTTACCAGTCCGTCAATTTGTCCGTATCCCTACCTGTATCCCTACCTGTATCCTCACCTATATCCCTACCTGTATCCCTACCTGTATCCCTACCTGTATCCCTACCTGTATCCCTACCTGTATCCCTACCTGTATCCCCAACTATATACCTACCTGTATCCCTACCTGATCCCTACCTGTATCCCTACCTGTATCCCTACCTGTATCCCTACCTGTATCCCTACCTGTATCCCTACCTGTATCCCTACCTGTATCCCTATCTGTATCCCTACCTGTATCCCTACCTGTATCCCTACCTGTATCCCTACCCGTATCCCTACCTGTATCCCTACCTGTATCCCTACCTGTATCCCTACCTGTATCCCTACCTGTATCCCTACCTGTATCCCTACATGTATCCCTACCTGTATCCCTACCTGTATCCCTACCTGTATCCCTACCTGTATCCCTACCTGTATCCCTACCTGTATCCCTACCTGTATCCCTACCTATATCCCTACCTGTATCCCTACCTGTATCCCTACCTGTATCCCTACCTGTATCCCTACCTGTATCCCTACCTGATCCCTACCTGTATCCCTACCTGTATCCCTACCTGTATCCCTACCTGTATCCCTACCTGTATCCCTACCTGATCCCTACCTGATCCCTACCTGTATCCCTACCTGATCCCTACCTGTATCCCTACCTGTATCCCTACCTGTATCCCTACCTGTATCCCTACCTGTATCCCTACCTGTATCCCTACCTGATCCCTACCTGATCCCTACCTGTATCCCTACCTGTATCCCTACCTGATCCCTACCTGTATCCCTACCTGATCCCTACCTGTATCCCTACCTGTATCCCTACCTGTATCCCTACCTGTATCCCTACCTGTATCCCTACCTGTATCCCTACCTGATCCCTACCTGTATCCCTACCTGTATCCCTACCTGTATCCCTACCTGTATCCCTACCTGTATCCCTACCTGATCCCTACCTGATCCCTACCTGTATCCCTACCTGATCCCTACCTGTATCCCTACCTGTATCCCTACCTGTATCCCTACCTGTATCCCTACCTGTATCCCTACCTGTATCCCTACCTGATCCCTACCTGATCCCTACCTGTATCCCTACCTGTATCCCTACCTGATCCCTACCTGTATCCCTACCTGATCCCTACCTGTATCCCTACCTGTATCCCTACCTGTATCCCTACCTGTATCCCTACCTGTATCCCTACCTGTATCCCTACCTGTATCCCTACCTGATCCCTACCTGTATCCCTACCTGATCCCTACCTGTATCCCTACCTGTATCCCTACCTGATCCCTACCTGTATCCCTACCTGTATCCCTACCTGTATCCCTACCTGTATCCCTACCTGTATCCCTACCTGTATCCCTACCTGTATCCCTACCTGTATCCCTACCTGTATCCCTACCTGTATCCCTACCTGATCCCTACCTGTATCCCTACCTGTATCCCTACCTGTATCCCTACCTGTATCCCTACCTGTATCCCTACCTATATACCTACCTGTATCCCTACCTGATCCCTACCTGTATCCCTACCTGTATCCCTACCTGTATCCCTACCTGTATCCCTACTTGTATCCCTACCTGTATCCCTACCTGTATCCCTATCTGTATCCCTACCTGTATCCCTACCTGTATCCCTACCTGTATCCCTACCCGTATCCCTACCTGTATCCCTACCTGTATCCCTACCTGTATCCCTACCTGTATCCCTACCTGTATCCCTACCTGTATCCCTACCTGTATCCCTACCTGTATCCCTACCTGTATCCTACCCGTACTGGTATCCCTGACTTTCAGCCAGGAACGATTTTTGAGTGTGCCGTATTCCGCAGGCCTCGCTCCTCCTACTTCCAGTGCCGTTACTCGGCCTTCACCGTCGCTTAATGCCGCCATACCCCCCACTCTTTGGAGGACTGCTTGGCGGTGGCGGCGGCGGCGACGGCCGGGCACTGCCCGGCGCCCGCAAGACTGATGGCCGCTGCCGCTGCAGCATCGTTTGGTTCCGGAGCGACTTGCGTCTGCATGACAACGAGGCGCTGACGCAGGCGCTGCGGGCGGCCCCGCCGCCCGCGGCGGCCGCGGCCACTGCCGCGGCGCTCCCGCGTTTTGCGTTCCCAGGTCTGCCGTGGCGGCGGCGCACTGCGCGGGCAGCTGCGGTTCCAGATGGAACGGCAGGGCCCTTTTCTGGCGGCTTGGCGAGTACTGTCGGCGGTGTGGAGGAGATGCCGTTGCTGCTGCCCGTGTACATATTCGACCCGCGGGACTGTGGATTGGTGAGTGCCTATAGAGTGCAGAGGCCACTGTGTTGATTTTAGGGTTTAGGGTTTAGGGCAAACCAGACCATCTCAGACATGGAGCGGCAGCCACTTAACCCTAGAACAGATAGGGTCCAAACCATTACCGATCTGTAGCTGTGTCCCTGGCAGCAGGGATGCATGCTCTTTGGAAATAGATTATCTGTTTTTTGAAAAAACATGCTTGATGCGCTTCAAAAGTAGGGAAGCTTAAAAATATATTAATGCTGGATGCCCTTTAAATAGGTAAGGCTAAGCCGCTTTGTCTTAAGATGGCTTGGCCGAGCGTGAGACTTCTCTCTTTCTGGTGCAGCCTGTGTCTTCATGCCACTCTCTAGCACAAGGAGATGTTTCTAGGGTTTAGGGTTCAGGATTTTTGAAGGTTTTTTAGTTGCATTTGGATTTTTTCTTGCTACCGATCAGTGGTGAGTTGTTCCCCCCGCTCCTATTTAATCATCCGCACCCCTGCCGCCCACGCCAGCTTCCTGCTCGACAGGTGCTATCCAGGGTGGTGGAGCTGGAGGACCGTCTGCAATACAAATTTGAATTCAACTTGAATGTCTGTTTGCACCTGTAGGACCCCTCGGGCTTCAGCCGCACCACTGGTGCCCATGTACGCTTCCTGCTGGACAGATGTGGGCTCTCCAACGTTTTGGATTCAAATTTGAATGTCTTTTTGTACCTGCAGGACCCCTCAGGCTTCAGCTAAACGACTGCTGCCTGTGCACGCTTCCAGCTCAATAGCGTTGCGGGGAAACAACGCTTTGAATATAAATTCGAATGTCTCTTTGTACCTGCAGGACCCCTCAGGCTTCAGCCGCACCACTGCCGCTCGTGCACGCTTCCTGCTCGACAGCGTGGCGGAGCTCCGGAACCGCCTGCGGGCGTTGGGATCAGACCTGGTTGTGCGGATCGGCAGACCTGAAGAGGAGCTGGCACGCCTGGCAGCTGAGGTGAGGGCTTAGGGGATGAGGGAGGGTGGAGAGCATGAGGGGGGGAAGGTGACGTGAGGGCTGAGGGGGGGAGGAGGGAGGGTGGACGGCATGAGGGGGGGAGGTGAGGTGAGGGCTGAGGGGGGAGGAGGGAGGGTGGAGGGTATGAGGGGGGAGGTGAGGTGAGGGCTGAGGGGAGGAGGGAGGGGGGAGGGCATTAGGGTGGGAGGTGAGGGCTCAGGGGAGGAGGGAGGGGGGAGGGCATGAGACGGGGAGGTGAGGTGAGGGCTGAGGGGAGGAGGGAGGGGGGAGGGCATAACGGGGGGAGGTGAGGTCTAAGGGGAGGAGGGAGGGGGGAGTGCATGAGGGGGGGGGGGTGAGGTCTAAGGGGAGGAGGGAAGGTGGAGGTCATGTGGGGGGGGGTGAGGGCTGAGGGGAGAATGGAGGGGGGAGGTCATGTGGGGGGGAGGTGAGGGCTGAGGGGAGGAGGGAGGGGGCAGGGCATGCCTGGCAGCTGAGGTGGAGCTCAGGGATGGAGGGAGGGGGGAGGGCATGAGGGGAGAGGGGAGGGCTGAGGGGAGGAGGGAGGGGGGAGGGCTCGGTTGGCAGTAGAGGTGAGGGCTGAGGGGAGGAGGGAGGGGAGGAGGGAGTGGGGAGGGCACGGGGGAGGGGGGGGGTCAGATCTGGGGGTGCGGATCGGCAGAATCAAATAGGAGCTGGCACGCTTGGCGTCTAAAGTCAGGGCAGGGTGGAAGTAGGGGAGGGGGGGCTAACCAAACAACACCCTACATTCGCTAGTGCGGGCGATTGGATTTTGTGGTCTAGATCGGTAGAGGAGCTGGCACGCCTGGCAGCGGAGGTGATGGCTGAGGGGAGGAGGGAGGGGGGAGGGCACGGGGGACGGGGGGCTAACCAAACAAAACACTACGGTGCCCTAGGTTCGCTTTTGCGGGCGATGGGATCAGATCTTGTGGTGTGGATCGGCAGACCCAAAGAGGAGCTGGCATGCCCGGGCAGTAAGGTGAGGGCAGGGAGGGGGGGACTGTGCAAAAACAAAACATTCTGACGCCACAATCTTCCACGTTTGTGCCATTGGCTCAGATGTGGTGGTGTAGATTGTAAGGGCAGAAGATCTGCGGGGTCTGCAGGATCCACACAGGGGGTCTGCAGGATCTGCAGGATCCACACAGGGGGTCTGCAGGATCTGCGGGATCTGCAGGATCCACACAGGGGATCTGCAGGATCCGCACCGGGGCAGATACTTGGAGGGTACCCAGCCACTGCTTAAGTCGGTGCAGGATGGCATGAGCTCTGTCCCGAATGGGAAAGTAGGCCAACACTGTTGTGAATTACGGGTACCTATCGCGGCCAGTAGAGTGGCGCCAGATGTCTACTGGCTTTCCCGCTCTCTCAACATAGTTACTGGTACCTATCGCGGCCAGTAGACATTTGTCTGACAGATGTCTACTGGCTTAACCGCTCTGTCAACAGAATTACTGATACTTAACGCGCGTATAGGCTACCCTAAGTGCGGGTATGGGCCTTGAGGACAGTGCTTCTTTAGCACGCTTCAGCTACAATTCAGCTACTCCAAGGCCTTTGCAGCAAGCCCTACTGCTAGGGCCACCCGCCTAAGCCGGTCAAGGTTTGGTCCCGATCGGCCCAGTAATGGCAGCCGGCGGCCCCCCAAAAGGTGCTCTGGTATGCACTAAAATGAACACTGCTAGAGGTGCTTGCTTACCTGGCAGCTGATGAGTGGGGTGAGGACACGGGACATGGCGAGGGGTGGTAAATAAAAAAAATAAAAAATAAAAAATTGGCAGCTGATGAGTGGGGTGAGAACATGGGACATGGCGAGGGGTGGTAAATTAAAAGTAAAACACTACGGCACTCTAGATGTAGATGTTGGCCATAGGATCCGATTAAGGGGGGGCTCCTGCTGGTCTCAAAAAAACATTTACCTGATTCCACATGGCCTTTCCACTCATAACATATGGCCAGGGCTGGCGGGTGGCGTAAATGGAAATGTACGTTTATTCGTATGTACAGCTTGTTTATATTTGAGCCTCATATATCAGAACAAATATGTATACGGTATATGCGCTTATACACGAGTCTACATCGGTAGAATATACGGTATATGCGCTTATACACGAGTCTACATCGGTAGAATATACGGTATATGCGCTTATACACGTGTCTACATCGGTAGAATATACGGTATATGCGCTTATACACGTGTCTACATCGGTAGAATATACGGTATATGCGCTTATACACGAGTCTACATCGGTAGAGTATACGGTATATGCGCTTATACACGAGTCTACATCGGTAGAATATACGGTATATGCGCTTATACACGAGTCTACATCGGTAGAGTATACGGTATATGCGCTTATACACGAGTCTACATCGGTAGAATATACGGTATATGCGCTTATACACGAGTCTACATCGGTAGAATATACGGTATATGCGCTTATACACGAGTCTACATCGGTAGAATATACGGTATATGCGCTTATACACGAGTCTACATCGGTAGAATATACGGTATATGCGCTTATACACGAGTCTACATCGGTAGAATATACGGTATATGCGCTTATACACGTGTCTACATCGGTAGAATATACGGTATATGCGCTTATACACGTGTCTACATCGGTAGAATATACGGTATATGCGCTTATACACGAGTCTACATCGGTAGAATATACGGTATATGCGCTTATACACGAGTCTACATCGGTAGAATATACGGTATATGCGCTTATACACGAGTCTACATCGGTAGAATATACGGTATATGCGCTTATACACGAGTCTACATCGGTAGAATATACGGTATATGCGCTTATACACGAGTCTACATCGGTAGAATATACGGTATATGCGCTTATACACGAGTCTACATCGGTAGAATATACGGTATATGCGCTTATACACGTGTCTACATCGGTAGAATATACGGTATATGCGCTTATACACGTGTCTACATCGGTAGAATATACGGTATATGCGCTTATACACGAGTCTACATCGGTAGAATATACGGTATATGCGCTTATACACGAGTCTACATCGGTAGAATATACGGTATATGCGCTTATACACGAGTCTACATCGGTAGAATATACGGTATATGCGCTTATACACGTGTCTACATCGGTAGAATATACGGTATATGCGCTTATACACGAGTCTACATCGGTAGAATATACGGTATATGCGCTTATACACGAGTCTACATCGGTAGAATATACGGTATATGCGCTTATACACGTGTCTACATCGGTAGAATATACGGTATATGCGCTTATACACGAGTCTACATCGGTAGAATATACGGTATATGCGCTTATACACGAGTCTACATCGGTAGAATATACGGTATATGCGCTTATACACGAGTCTACATCGGTAGAATATACGGTATATGCGCTTATACACGAGTCTACATCGGTAGAATATACGGTATATGCGCTTATACACGAGTCTACATCGGTAGAATATACGGTATATGCGCTTATACACGAGTCTACATCGGTAGAATATACGGTATATGCGCTTATACACGAGTCTACATCGGTAGAATATACGGTATATGCGCTTATACACGTGTCTACATCGGTAGAATATACGGTATATGCGCTTATACACGAGTCTACATCGGTAGAATATACGGTATATGCGCTTATACACGAGTCTACATCGGTAGAATATACGGTATATGCGCTTATACACGTGTCTACATCGGTAGAATATACGGTATATGCGCTTATACACGTGTCTACATCGGTAGAATATACGGTATATGCGCTTATACACGAGTCTACATCGGTAGAATATACGGTATATGCGCTTATACACGAGTCTACATCGGTAGAATATACGGTATATGCGCTTATACACGTGTCTACATCGGTAGAATATACGGTATATGCGCTTATACACGTGTCTACATCGGTAGAATATACGGTATATGCGCTTATACACGAGTCTACATCGGTAGAATATACGGTATATGCGCTTATACACGAGTCTACATCGGTAGAATATACGGTATATGCGCTTATACACGAGTCTACATCGGTAGAATATACGGTATCCACGGGTCACCAGATTTCCTTCATGGCCTCAAACAACATGGATTGGATCTCCTACTTGTCTCCTCTGTCTCCACTCAAATCCCCCCTTGTGTGCATTCTCCTCCCTTTGTTGTCCAGACGTGTGCATTCCCCCCCCTCCCTCCGTTGTCCAGACGTCAGGCGCTGCCAGCATCACTGGCCCCCAGATCTCGTTCCACTCCTCATGGCAGCACATGCACATTCATTACTGACAAGCGCATGAATCCCCCCCCCTCTCCACTCGCCTTCACTCAGACGTCAGGCCCTGCCAGCATCACTGGCCCCCAGATCTCGTTCCTCCCCTCATCGCGGCCACTCCAGCTGGGGGGGGCAGCAGGAGCTGGCATGCCGCGCTACATACGGCCCTTGTGCTGACAACACCTCTTCACTCCCAGTCCTGCCAGGTGTCGGCGCATGACAACTTGTAAAAATAATAAATGGCCCTCGTGCTGACAAGACCTCTTCACTCCCAGTCAATGACAAAACACCTCCGGGCCCTGCTTAAAAAGGCTCGGCCGCTTGGGCGCCCAGCATTTAAGTTGGGCGAAACAAGGTCAAGTATAGCCTAGGGGAATCGAGAGGGGATAGGTCAGCAAGCAACAGAAGAGTACTTGAATTGTGCCACCAAAACATTTCCTGCAGATACCTGATTACCTATTACCTCCCTATGTCCCCAGGTGTCCGCACATGGTCCTTGTGCTAACAACTAACAACACAGTCACTCTGAAAAAATGCTCAAGTTGGTTGCGTTGACTTTGTAACAGCAACACATTCGCTCTGTCTGGCCCCTTTTTACTTCTTACTTGGCCCCTTGGAAAATGGCGTAAGGTGGCTGCATTAACTTTGTACTAGCAACACATGGTCCTCGTGCTGCTGAACATCTCGGCTCTCTGTCTCGTCAGGTGTCGGCGCATGGCCCATGCGTGCTGCACTGCCACGCCGGTATCTCATTTGAGGATGCCGAGGCGGAGCGGAGGGTTGAGCTGGCAATGAGAGCCAGTGGGGCAAACATGGAGGTAAGGGAGGGCTGGTTAATAAAATAGGAAGGAAGGAAGCTATGCCCCGTGGGGGGCGTGAGAGTTGAGGAGACAGCGCAGCCTGGGCCAAAGCCACATTCACGCTGTAACCGTGAGAAAGAAGATGCATCATAATTGAGGCTGGTTAACAAATAGGAAGGAAGAACATCTACTAAGGCAATGTGAGCCAATGAGGCATACATGGAGATGAGGGGGTACTGATTAGAAAGGAAGGCTGTCAGCTAAGACTGGCAGGGTCATGTGAGGGTTTAAGGAAAGGTAGGGTTAAGGGAAAGGTAGGGTCGTGTGAGGGTTCAAGGAAAGGTAGGGTTAAGGGAAAGGTAGGGTCGTGTGAGGGTTCAAAGGTAGGGTTTAGGGGAAAGTAGGGTCATGTGGGAATAAGTGGGAACTAGGGATGTGCAGGTTTTCTGTGATGGAGGGCAGAGCTGGGGAGGCAGTAAGCAGTTCTTTCGTGTCTCAGCTGCATGTCAGCTACACTCCAGACCCTGGCCGGAGGCCCCGTTGGTGGCCAGTCATGCTACTTTGGCCACCACTCACAGGCCGATCCAGGTTTGGTCCCATTGGGGCGGTTGCGGGGCGGCCTGTCCAAGGTGGCCTCGTAATACTGGCAGTTAAAACCGATGGAGATGATGGATGCCAGGACTGTGCAAGGTCATGAGGGTTTAGGAGGCAAGTTGTGAGGGTTTAGGATGCAGGTTGCGAGGGTTTGGCAAGCAAGTTGCAAGGGTTCAGGAAACGGGTTGCAAGGGTTTCGGAAGCGGTTAGTGAGGGTTTAGGAAGTGGGTTGCAAGGGTTTCGGGAAGCGGGGTGTGAGGGTTTAGGAAGCGGGTTGCAAGGGTCTCGGGAAGCGGGGTGTGAGGGTTTAGGAAGCGGTTTGTGAGGGTGTAGGAAGCAAGTTGTGGGGGTTTATGAAGCGGGGTGTGAGGGTTAAGGAAGTGGGTTGCAAGGGTTTCGGGAAGCGGGATGCGAGGGTTTAGGAAGCGGTTTGTGAGGGTGTAGGAAGCAAGTTGTGGGGGTTTATGAAGCGGGGTGTGAGGGTTAAGGAAGTGGGTTGCAAGGGTTTCGGGAAGTGGGATGCGAGGGTTTAGGAAGCGGTTTGTGAGGGTGTAGGAAGCAAGTTGTGGGGGTTTATGAAGCGGGGTGTGAGGGTTTAGGAAGTGGGTTGCAAGGATCTCGGGAAGCGGGGTGTGAGGGTTTAGGAAGCGGTTTGTGAGGGTTTAGAAAGCAAGTTGTGGGGGTGTATGAAGCGGGGTGTGAGAGTTTAGGAAGTGGGTTGCAAGGGTTTCGGGAAGCGGGGTGTAAGGGTTTAGGAAGCGGGGTGTGAGGGTTTAGGAAGCAAGTTGTGGGGGTTTATAAAGCGGGGTGTGAGGGTTAAGGAAGTGGGTTGCAAGGGTTTTGGGAAGCGGGGTGTAAGGGTTTAGGAAGCGGGGTGTGAGGATGTAGGAAGCAAGTTGTGGGGGTTCATGAAGTGGGGTTTGAGGGTTTAGGAAGTGGGTTGCAAGGGTTTTGGGAAGCGGGGTGTGAGGGTTTAGGAAGCGGTTTGTGAGGGTGTAGGAAGCAAGTTGTGGGGGTTTATGAAGCGGGGTTTGAGGGTTTAGGAAGCGGTGGTAGAGCATAGATTCTGGGTGGTGGTAAGGGTCAGTGGGTAGGAGGTGAGGGGCTGCTGCTGCTGATGTGGCTGTCGCTACTACTGCTGCTGTGGCTGTGGCTGCTGCTGCTGATGTGGCTGTTGCTGTGAGACTGGGAGCAGGGACTATTGGGGAATGTCCAGTTTCCTGAATCCAGGCTTTGGAGCTGGTTCGTCTCTTTTTCGTGTTAAGGCTGAAGGGAAACCCCATCTGAGGACTTATGATGTGTCATCATTGGCTTGTACCACAGGTCCACTGGGGCGGTACAATGTACCATCCGGACGACCTGCCTTACGTGAGGCAGATAAGCCGCATGTCGCACCTGGAGGGCCGTAGCATCGCTGTGGGGGGCACACCTGCCACATCCTCAGCTACACCCTCAGCTACACCCTCAGCTACATCCTCGGCCTCGGAATTTTCGGTGGCCAGCCAGGTCCCAGGCAGTACAAGGGAAGGCCTGCCCCTCAGCTACGCCAACTTCAAGGCTGGCGTCCGCCACGTGGCAGTGCGGCAGGCGCTTCCTACACCCACAGACATGGGGGGCCTGCCTGTCAACAGGTGAGCGCATGAGGGTGGTTATGGTTGGTTGATGGTGTCGGGGTGGACGCTCACCCTGTGGCGGTCTGGAAGGCCCTCACGGCCCCCGCGGCCATTGGGAGTCCGTCCATACACAGTTACGTGTACGCAGGGGAATGGTCAGGGTTGGAAAGGGTTGGAAAGGGTTGAAAAGGTCAGGTTGGTTGGTCAGGGTTGGCCGGGTTGGTTTCGGGAATTCGCCACGTCCCCACAAGCTGCTGGGGACCTACCAGTTGGTGGGTGTGTGCCCAAATGGCGGGTGTGTGCCCCAATGAGGATGTTTAGGTGAGAGATACGGGCGGGGGACACAAAGCAAGCTTCGTCCACAGGGCTTTGTGGTGAGGGAGCCTACCTGTGCAGCATGGCCTAAGATGGCACGCACACTCTGTGACCATCCGAGGGAGGAGCCTGGCCATATAGGTCTGACTCTGGCGCGTAGTCAGGTACCCGCCAGGCCCCGAGGTTAGGGTTTAGGGTAGAAAGGGTTGGAGAGGGTTTAAAAGATTGAAAAGGGTTGAAAAGGGTCGGGGCAGGTTGGTTGGTCAGGTTGGTTAGTGGGATACCCGCCACGCCCCGAAGTAAGCCCCCCCCCCCCGCGCGATATTGTCTTCCAGTTTGGGCGTTGCCATTCGCCCCGGGCGCCTGCCTGCCTTGGAGCAACTGCTGACCGGGCGGATCGGCCTCAAGGCGCCTCCGGCTGTTGCAGCTGCCGCTGCTGTTTCTGACAGGAGGAGTTGGAGCTCAGCTGCCTCTTCTGCTGCAAGTTTGGCTGCGAGGTCAGGTGCAACCCTTGTGACGAGGTCTGCGGATGATGGCGCCCCTAGCGTGCGGAGCGCAGCCCCTGATCTATTGGACGGGTTGAGGGGGGCGGGGGTTAAGGCTGCGGAGGCGGCAAGAGGCGGCGAGGGGGCAGCGCTGGATCACCTCAAGGTGGACCGGGACGGGGCATCTAGGATAAAAAACCATATATAGGTGTGGGTAAGATCTTGGTTGAGATCTAGGTTAAGATCTAGGTTGAGATCTAGGTTGAGATCTAGTTAAAGATACAGCTGAAGCCCAGGCGAGGGGGCAGCGCTGGATCACCTCACTGTGGTCTGGGGGAGGGCATCTAGGCTCAACATCTAGATCTAGGTATAGGTAAGATCGAGGTTGAGATATAGGTATGGGCAAGATCTAGGTGTAGGCAAGATCTAGGTTGAGATCTAGTTTAAGATACAGCTTAAGTCCAAGCTAGGAACCCTGTTCTCCCCACCTTGCCTGACTTCTTGTCCATGCTTTCCATCATTCCAAGCAACGATTGTGGCCGACTGAGTGATACGGCCGGACGGATGGATTCCTTGATCCAAGCCTGGGGGTGTGTTGTGTTATGTAAGAAGGAAAGAAAGCTACGCTCAATTAGGGCGCGGAGTTTAAGGAAACAGCGCAGCTTGGGGCCGTAGCCACATCCGCGCCGTTACCATGAACGTGTTGTGTACATGTATTCATGTACCTTAGGAGCGGCAATGCCTTGTACCTTAGGAGCGGCAATGCCTTGTACCTTAGGAGCGGCAATGCCTTGTACCTTAGGAGCGGCAATGCCTTGTACCTTAGGAGCGGCAATGCCTTGTACCTTAGGAGCGGCAATGCCTTGTACCTTAGGAGCGGCAATGCCTTGTACCTTAGGAGCGGCAATGCCTTGTACCTTAGGAGCGGCAATGCCTTGTACCTTAGGAGCGGCAATGCCTTGTACCTTAGGAGCGGCAATGCCTTGTACCTTAGGAGCGGCAATGCCTTGTACCTTAGGAGCGGCAATGCCTTGTACCTTAGGAGCGGCAATGCCTTGTACCTTAGGAGCGGCAATGCCTTGTACCTTAGGAGCGGCAATGCCTTGTACCTTAGGAGCGGCAATGCCTTGTACCTTAGGAGCGGCAATGCCTTGTACCTTAGGAGCGGCAATGCCTTGTACCTTAGGAGCGGCAATGCCTTGTACCTTAGGAGCGGCAATGCCTTGTACCTTAGGA
This sequence comes from Limnomonas spitsbergensis, assembly GCA_037349105.1. Lineage (NCBI taxonomy): Eukaryota > Viridiplantae > Chlorophyta > Chlorophyceae > Chlamydomonadales > Limnomonas > Limnomonas spitsbergensis. Next base: position 710,724 of record JAYJMM010000025.1, read on the forward strand.
GCGGCAATGCCTTGTACCTTAGGAGCGGCAATGCCTTGTACCTTAGGAGCGGCAATGCCTTGTACCTTAGGAGCGGCAATGCCTTGTACCTTAGGAGCGGCAATGCCTTGTACCTTAGGAGCGGCAATGCCTTGTACCTTAGGAGCGGCAATGCCTTGTACCTTAGGAGCGGCAATGCCTTGTACCTTAGGAGCGGCAATGCCTTGTACCTTACTTATATTCCGTGTGTCCATAACCAGGCATTTGTCGAGGACTTGAGGCTAAGGCTGCCCCCAAACAGTGGGGGGGCACCTGTTGCTCCTGCTGTTGCCACCGGCGGCGGCGGTGCCTCGACAGCTTTGAGCGCTTTACGACAGGGGCCAGGCGGCTTGAAGAGTGGAATGAGCAGCCGTGACAGCAACGACGCGTTCGCCTGCATGATGAGCCCGTGGCTTTCGGCTGGTTGCCTGTCACCTCGTCTGGTTTACCAGGAGGTAGCCAAGCTGCAACAACAGCAACAACTGCAGCAACTGCAACAACCTAGCCTGGGTGTTGCCACAAGCCTGCTGTCGTCTCGCCAGCTGCCCCTACCGATGCCAAGTACGTCTCCTGCCTCAAAGCCTTCGGAAGCGGCGGCGGCGGTGGCCGCGACAGGGGCGGCGGGAGGGTGCCTGACATCTGTGGCGGCCGCGGCGGTGGTTGCCAATGATGCCGGAGAGGGCGCGTGGCTGCTGTTTGAGCTGATGTGGCGCGACTTCTTCAGCTTCCTCACTCACAGGTAGGGCAGGTTCACACTTACTGTATAGCAGGTTCGCAACAGGGGAGGGTGTCGGATTGTAGAGTGTTGCGTACAGTACTGTTTTAGCTTGCTTAATGACTTGGTGTAGCAGATTTGACCTAACCTGGCAATGTACGCACCCCTTGCAGTTACACTTGTCAGCAAGTGGCGGGGCGCAGCGAGTTAGCCCATGCCTTGTGTGAGGCACAGTGATCCGTCATGAGGGCGGGCGGAGGGAGTCAGCCCAGAGCCTGTGTGGGGCGCGGTCACACTGTTGACACAACTTGTCAGCAAGCGGCAGGGCGCAGCGACTTAGCCCAGACCTTGTGTGGGGCACAGTGATCTGTTATGAGGGCGGACGCAGCGAGTCAGCTCAAGACCCGTGTGGGGCGCAGTCACACCGCAAGCTGACACACCATGTCAGCAAGCGGTGGGGCGCAGGGTGCTAGCCCAGGCCTTGTGTGGGGCACAGTGATCCGTCATGAGGGCGGACGCAGCGAGTCAGCTCAAGGCCTGTGTTGGGTGCGGTCACACCGCAAGTTGATACAACTTGTCAGCAAGCAGCAGGGCGCAGGGAGCTAGCTCAGGCCTTGTGTGGCGCACAGCGATCTGTCATAAGGGCGGACGGAGGGAGTCAGCTCAAGGCCTGTGTGGGGCGGTGTCACACCGTAAGTTGACACAACATATCAGCAAGCGGTGGGGCGCAACGAGTTGGCCCAAGGCCTGTGTGGTGCACAGCGATACTGGAAGTCGACACAACTTGTTAAGAGGCTGTCAAATGGAGTCGTCACAAGGGCACCCCTGGGCACACTGACCATAAACCGCCTGTTTCTTTTCTTTCTCCTCTAGCCGTTAGTTTGTTTTCCTCCAGGCAGTCGGGCGCCCATGCGGCTGAGCCTTTTGAGCATGGCCCAGAGGTGTAACGTTATTGACTGGCCCTATAACATGGCCCATGATGCCACTCCTGCTTGCTTGAGGCGGAATGATGTCCCACCTTCTCCCAAGGAAGCAGCTTGTGTGGAGAGCAGTGATACCGTAAGCTGGGAATGCTTGTCGGCAGGCAGGTCAATGGAGCCATCTCCAGGGCATGAAGCAATGACCGCATAACGTAATCCACGATGCCGCTCCTGCTTGCTTGATGCCGAATGATGTTCCACCCCCCTCCCAACCAACTTGTGTGGGGAGCAGTGATGCCGTAAGTTGAGGCTGCTTATCAGCAGGCGGCTCAATGCAGCAATCTACAGGGCACGAAGCAATGACCACATAATGGAGCCCATGATGCTGCTCCTGCTTGTTTGAGGCCGTATGATGTCCGACCCCGTCCCAACCAACTTGTGTGGGGAGCAGTGATACCGTAAGCCGAGACTGCTTGTCAGTAGACGGTTCAAAGGAGCCATCTCCAAGGCACGAAGCAATGACCACATAATATGACCTATGGTGACGCTCCTGCTTGATTGAGGCCGAATGATGTCCCACCCACTCCCAAGCACCTTGTGTAAGGTGCACACTAGGGTGATACCGTAAGTGAAGTGAAGTTTTTACAGTCCAACAGAGCATCACACTTACAGTCCAACAGAGCATCACACTTACAGTCCAACAGAGCATCACACTTACAGTCCAACAGAGCATCACACTTACAGTCCAACAGAGCATCACACTTTCAGTCCAACAGAGCATCACACTTACAGTCCAACAGAGCATCACTCATACACATTAGACAGAAGGAGCACTCAAGGGTGATCCCGTAAGCTGAGATTGCTTGTCGACAGGCGGTTCAAAGGAGTTATCACAAGGCCATGAAGCAATGACTGCATAACGTGACCCACTCGCTTCTGCTTGCTTGATGCCTAATGATGCCCCCTCCCAGCTAACTTGTGTGTGGAGAGCAGTGATACCGTAAATTGGGGCTGCTTGGCAGCAGACGGTTCAAAGGAGCTACCACAAGGGCATGAAGCAATGTCCGTATCTCACTAGGAGGTCACTGAGAGGTTTCGCTCGCTTTTCTAGCGAACCAAGTGCATATACCGGTTTACAGGCACATCTTAATGGAGCCATCACAAGGGCATGACGCAATGTCCGTATCTCACCAGGAGGTCACTGCCAAGCCTAGACAGGAAGTGAAGGAATAGAGAAGGAGCGGTGACCGCAATAAGCTGTGGTGATGCGGTCGGGGTATGGGTTCTTAATTTCCTCAGGTTCATCGGGCTGAATGGGCAATACCCCTAGCTAGGGCCAGTGGGCAGCAATTGCTAGGGCTAGTGGGCAGCAAGTCTAGACAGGAAGTGAAAGAATAGAGCGACAGCGCTAACCACAATATGCTGCGGTGATGCGGTCGGGGCATGGGTTCTCAATTTTCTCAGGTTCATCGGGCTGAACAGCCAATACCCCTGCAGCATGCTGCACACTAGCTAGGGCCAGTGGGCAGCAAGCCTAGACAGGAAGTGAAAGAATAGAGCAGGAGCGCTGACCGCATTAAGCTGCGGTTATGGAGCCGGGCTATGGGTTCTTAATTTACCCAGGTTCATCGGGCTGAACAGCCAATACCCCTGCTGCATGGTGCACACTAGCTAGGGCCAGTGGGCAGCAAGCTTAGACAGGACGTGATAGAATAGAGCGTGAGCGCTGACCTCAATAAGCTGCGGTGATACGGTCGGGCTATGCGCTCATCGGCATGCACCGGAATCGCCTGTATATCCTGTATTTCCTGTGCCCAGCAGGTGGGTGCAGCGCTCCACCTGTATTTCCTGTATGGCTCAGGGTAGTTAGCCCTTCAGCCTAGTGTAAATGAATAACTTATGGTGTAACTAAATCGATGAACATCCTTTGACCATCAGCCTGGAACGCTGCAACTCAGGGTACGGTAGTTAGCTGTACATCCCGGTGTAACTGTATAAATTAAGAAGCTTTAGCCATAAGCCCGGAACGCAACAGCGGGACTGACTGCGCTAAGCGCCCGCTCTTCACTTCATTCACATGATATCCTCTCTTGGTAGCCAGTGCCCAGTGCCTAGTGCCCAGTGCCAAGTGCCAGTGCCCAGTGCCCAACAGAAAAACAGTTGGCGCGGTCAAACGCACGGTGCAGTCATACATCATGACACCTTCTCGTCTGCAGTATGGCTCAGGGTAGTTAGCTCTGCATCCTGGTGTAACTGAATAAATCAAGAAGCTTTGGCTGAAAGCCTGGAACGCAACAATGGTGCTGACTGCGCCAAGCGCACGCGCTTCAGTACGTCACGTCACGTCAAGGAGCGGGGTTCGGCATGACTCAATTTCACATGACGTCCTCTCTTGGTGGCCTGTGGCTCGAGCTTGTCTGCAGTATGGCTCTGGGTTGTTAGCTGTGTAGCCGTTACCGCTTCCTCAGGGCGTGTGCAACCACTGTTACTAGCAGTGCAGCTGCCAGGACCGCTACTTCAGGCTCTGTGCAATCACTGTCACTAGCGGTGCAGCTGTCGGTACCGCTGCTTCAGGTTTGTGTCCCATCAATGTGACTAGCGGTGCAGCTGCCGGTACCGCTACTTCAGGCTGTGTGCAATCACTGTCGCTAGCGGTGCAGCTGCCGGTTCCGCTGCTCCAAGCTGTGTGCAACCGCTGTCACTAGCGGTGCAGCTGCCGGTAGCGCTACTTCAAGCTGTGTGAAATCACTGTCACAACCAGTGCAGCTGCCAGTACGGCTGCTCCATGCTGTGTGCAATCACTGTCACTAGCGGTTCAGCTGCTGGTAAGGCTGCTGCAAGCTGTGTACAATGTTATTTCAAGTATTTCATGTCCATACTTCCTGCAAGCTGACAGTCCACAGTCCACACCCCATTTCTCAGAATCTTAGAGTCCCAGGCATGCATCAGAACAGTTGCAGTATGCCGTTGGCTGGTCCAGGCTGTCGGCTGCAAAGGTAGCCCCAGCTCATCGACGGCAGCCATGTCGACTTTCTCGTGGTCTGCCAGCTGCTTCGTCCCGTTCTATAGGAGGACGTCGTTACCCCCATGCACTGGTATTTCACCCATGCTGACTGTGACAAAACCAAGACAGGTGCACGGCCGTTGGTCCAAGGTTGCAAGATAACAATGGATATGTTCGTCTTTGTGAGCCCATCTCTGTACGCTGTCAATGTTTTGTTTGCCGTCGAAAAAACGTGTACGGTACCGGTGTGTGGGCTCGAGGTATGGAGCCAATTGTGCCGCCAGAGCCTGCCCCACATGATCACATCAGACCTTCGACAAGTGATCCCCGACGACAACTGAATATAATTTCCCAAGGTAAAGGCATGCATCAGCTGCCAGGGGCGGGATACGCCCGAAATCTCAAGATCCTAGAGCAACGGTAAGAAACTCGCATAATCCTCTCGTCCTCACGCAGCCTGTCTTCACGTTGAATCCTAAATTGCAGGTGAAATATGGAGTTGTTGAAGCTGGCGGGGAAGCAAAAGCAGACGAACGCATGCTCTCCCTCAGATCTGCGTGAACCTCACTTCAGACCGACGGGGGAGATGCGACAGAGGACACGTAAACGAGAAAGGTAGGATATCCGCGACTTGTATCAATGCTAAAAATGCCAGGTGGTCTGCCCTCCCACTCGAAATTTGACTACAGGTATGCCTGACTTAGACCACCTGGCTGATGAGTGACTGCTACCTCACGTGACCTTCAACTTCTGATGCCGCAGAGGATATCAGCCAAAGGACATCAAGGGTTTCCTTGAGAATCCTGGTTCATCATCAACTATGCTGTCTCTCAGGCACTGACGGCAGCAGGACTGATTAAGGTATTGCGAGAATGCGAGAGCTTTCGTTCTTTGTTGCATGGGCCTTGGTCATCACGCAAGAAGACCATCAACCAAACTCGGAATAATAAATGTTCAATATGCAATCTGCACCTATCCCCCCCTCTTCGCAGGCAGTTGAGTATTTTTGTCCTTAACAGCCTCTGCAAGAAGACACCTGCATTGGCCGATGGTGGTTGTTGTTTGAAGGTACGTCGATGCTTGCATGGAAGATGCTTGATTGGTTTTCTAGCTTCCAGCCATTTTGGCTAAAATCTGATTGCAAATCTATAAATATGCGAGTATTTGCTAACTTCAAACCCCTCGTGATGCAGGGTCCTAATCAATGCTGGCACATTTAGCTAGCATTACTGGGCATTGCAGCCTAGCAAAGAGGGTGCCAAGCATTTGCTTTAACGACCAGGCATGCTCTCTTGCCGGAGGTTTCCAAGCAACTGGATTTTTGCCCTAGGCAAGTATCTGCTGTCTTGGTCGCCTGAATTGTGATGACATGTTACCAGAGATCTTTAGGTCATCATCTTCTTATAAATTCCTGACATCTTGTTTCATTTTTTCCTCTTAGGTTTTGTACACGATGCCAATGAAGAAGAGGACTTATTCTGGAGTTAGCCATGCCGCTAGCCTCTTAGCTGTCTTAAGAATCTGTTAGATTGGCGTCCGTTGTGAACATGGCTAGTCCCATTTTTTTCTTGATTTGACTTGACTTGTGCATGCTTAGGATTGATTCACAGGGAGTGATTTTGTAAGAAAGCTTGAACACAGCTTGATCCAAACTGCAAGACCCCTCTAGATTAAATTCGCTTGATTCAAGCAATAGTCCGCCTGAACTCCGGATTGATTCAGGCCGTCTGATTTGTGTAGTAACGCCTGATTATGGCTTGTTTCAAACCGTTTGATCACCGCTTGAATTGTGCTTGATCCAATCCGCTTGAATTGCGCTTGAACACCACTTGATTTCGGCTTGACTCAACGTGCTTGAACAACCCTTGATTTCAGCCTGATCCAGACGCGCTTGAATACCCCCTGATTCAGACGCTCGTTTCAGTCGCTTGATTCAGACGTTAGGCCGTCTGAACTCCGGAATGAATCAAGCGCCCGTTTCAGACGGAAATTTCACTGATTCAAGCGTATTTCAAGCGGCCTCATGTTACCGACGTGAGTGGTTTCGCTCGCTTTCCTAGCGAACCAAGTGCATGTACCGGTTCACAGGCACATCTTAATGGAGCCATCACAAGGGCATGAAGCAATGTCCGTATCTCACTAGGAGGTCACTGAGTGGTTTCGCTCGCTTTCCTAGCGAACCAAGTGCATGTACCGGTTCACAGGCACATCTTAATGGAGCCATCACAAGGGCATGAAGCAATGTCCGTATCTCACTAGGAGGACACTGAGTGGTTTCGCTCGCTTTCCTAGCGAACCAAGTGCATGTACCGGTTCACAGGCACATTTTAATGGAGCCATCACAAGGGCATGACGCAATGTCCGTATCTCACTAGGAGGTCACTGAGTGGTTTCGCTCGCTTTCCTAGCGAACCAAGTGCATGTACCGGTTCACAGGCACATTTTAATGGAGCCATCACAAGGGCATGAAGCAATGACCATGTCTCACTAGGAGGGCACTTTGGAGGAAGCTATTTTGTTCCTTTCTTTTGTTACCTCTTCCTTTTTAGTTTCGTCTTTCTCCCTTCTGGACAGTTGGGCGCCCGTGCGCCTGAGCCTTCTTGAGCAGGGCCCAGATGTGTTATGTCATTAACTAGGAGGTGGTGACTGGTTTCACTCGCTGTCATAATGCATCCAGTGTTTTCACAGGTCTACAGGCACAGCTCGTATGCATAAATGTGACGCTCTGCTGGACTGTAAAGGCTTTATTTAGCATGTAGCACATGGTGCCACTCCTGCTTGCTCAAGGCTCAATGACGACCTAGCCCCCAGGCAACGCTTTTACCGAGTCCTCTCGAAAATGTGTATGTTTTTTTGCCTGGATTCGATGAGGAGGATTTCAAACAGGGTAGCTGTCCTTGTGCCCCGGGTGGTGTTCCTTGCTGTGTACAGGGCTGCCGGTCTCGATGGCCCAGTCTTGAGCTGCGAGAAGAACGGACGCCGCGAGTAGGAGTTGCTTTTAAAGAAAAGGTTGTCCATGGGCTCCAGAATACAATGGTTGTTAACCGCCTTGTCGGAAAAGTAGCTTCGCCGCAAGGGGGGGGGCAGGCGTAAGCCAAAGGCCGTCTAATGGAGAACGCGTGGGCTGCAGACTAGATTGTCAGCGGCAGGAGGGACTGAGGCGCGTATTTGTTTCCTGATGGCGTTGATGTGGGCACGTGTGACATGTAAAAAATGTGCTGTTTTGCACGCCTTCTCAAAAGTGACACAGGCCGGTGCCAGATGCTGCATACCCGCTGGACCCTGTTGTTACAGGCCGGTTCGAGGGGTATGTGTGCATCGTATTATCCATACCGGTAAGGCCTCTCCTCTCTAGAGTGTGGCAGTGCTCAACCGGCCATGTCATATTTATTCCCTCGTCATGGTACAAGTGTATCATGCATTCATGCAACCCACCCACTTGATGGATCCTGCTGTTTTAGAACCGGCACTTCTGAAAAATGGGGGTATAAGCCCTGTAACCCTCCCACTCGATGTATCTGCTGTTCAAGTGCCGGCACTACCGAAACAAGGGATTTCATCACTTGGGCTTTAGATGGTAGCAAATCTAGCAACCCCTGAAGATGCACTTCGAGCACACTTGCCCATGGCATGGCTGCGTGAAGTTTTTACAGTTCATCAGGGCATCATATTTGATGCATGGGACGTGTGCCCGTAATCCGGTACAGGCACTTGATACACTAGGACAGTAAGCGAAATTCAGTGACCCCCCTGGGCATTCAACTAACACACAACCACAACAGTGGCGTGTGAATGAAGCGCGTTGGAATGAGTTATCAGGTTGCATGCTAGATTCAATTGTTACGAATATTACACATCAGGCTTGGTGTACACTTTTAAAGTTTTAGGTGAAGCATAAGAAGGAACGTGCCTTGGCCTATGTATTACCCATAGGCTTTCAAAGGGACATTGCACACATTCAGAAGGAAATTAAAAACGCTACACCCCGCAGGGGTCGACAATTCAGGTGGCGCGCTAACACTCAAATGATGGAATTATATGAATGCAAATCCTACGTTGATGGCAACGAAACAACTGAACGTGATTCCAGGGGGAAAAACCCCTTTTCAACCGCACAATTCAGCCAGCAGCTGTCACTGCTTTTCGGGGACTTGAGACTCAAAAACCAATTACGAAACCGACATCGACAAAACGTGTGACACTTTTTCTTGTCTCACACTCATAACAAGAAGGACATCCCAGATCCTGTGACTCTCGCGGTGTATGCCAATCGATTTCAGGATCACTCTGGGCCTTGCTAAAAAAGCACGGCCACCAAATGTCTGGTTGCGATAGAAGGATAAAGAAAGCAGGCCACCAAGCGGGCCACCAAATGTCTGGTTGCGATTGAAGGATAAAGAAAGCAGGCCACCAAGCGGGCCACCAAATGTCTGGTTGCGATAGAAGGAAACTGGAGGAGACACATGGAGAGGAAAGAAGGAGAGGTGGGATGCATGCAAGCACTCCACCTGAATCTCGATCAATACTTGAATAATAACAAACACCGGGCACCTCATCTAAAAATAAGAGGATGCAGCGTCTTGCAGGTCCATTTCGTGTGAGACATTAATATGCGTGTGCCTTGAAGCCTGTGAATGGAGGCGGGACAACACGATGAGGTGAGCCTACAAAGGATTGAACAGAGTCTAGATTGTGCGAAATGTGAGAAATCCTCCGACCGAGTCAATAATGGCTAGACAAGATCAGGACGGACACAGGGTAATAAAGGCACAGCATCTACCAAAAGACAGGAACAAGTTCAGCCAATAATAGAGTCCAGCAAACCAAGATGAATGATTGGGTGACATGGACAGAGGCAGCACCTCGCTGGCTGGCAGCTGTACACTTTTCATTTGGCTAAAGCAAAACAAATATTCAGAAACATGACAGCATTCGGTCGTAGAGAAGCAGCAAGCCCTGCTGCTTGTGCCACCGGACGCGGGCTGGTCCAGGTTTGGTCCCCATTGGCCCACTAACCTGTCAGCCCTTGAAATCCGGTGCGAACTACATAGAAAAGGTTCCCAGCTTATGGAGAGCGTTTTGAAAAACAATCAAGACCTGGAATAGTAAGGATCAAATCGCTAACCCCTGCTTCCTAAAAGTGTTCTAACAAACAGATCTCGATTCGTCCCATGAAGGAATTGCAGTCCCTCGAGTCACGGCTACATGCAAGACCCTGACACACATGCTCCTCCTTTGTCCGCCTTTCTTTTGGTGACGGACAAAAACATAGGCAAATAGAAATGCCATGCATCAGCCAATGCAGGAATACCGCCATCAAGCAAACCAGTCCATCACAAAAAGCCCGTGAATGGCGCAGCGCCGCTCTCTAAATGGGCAAACTGCATAGAAGCGTTTCATCCCCCTCCCCTCCCCATGTAGCGCATACACCCCGCCCCAGATCAAGGCTTGTCCCCAACTGAGTGGCACCCGCAAAAATAAGACTTCCAAAACCACAAGAGTGCGGCGCGCAAAGACTAGGCAGCTAATGCCACAATCACACACCCCCATCTCCATCAATACAAAGAGGTAGTGTAAAAGAGATGCGGTGCTCAAAATGTTGTGACCAGGGGGGGCAGGTTGATAACATGGCAGCCAATCTAGGGTGTCATGGCTGAGATACACGACCCCACAATAGTAGCCCCCATACTTGTTTCATTATTTGTTTCTAAGATCTGTCCCAGAAATGCGCAAGATATGGCCATTCGAAAACATACCGCACAGGCACACTCGCACGCAAAGTAGCCACTCCAACAAAAGGTGGGGTGAGGCAAACCATGATCCAACTGAGGCAGACCATGATCCAACTGAGGCAGACCATGATCCAACTGAGGCAAACCATGATTTAACTGGCGCAAGCCCAGCAGCCGCATTATGCCAAATACAAACACAATTTTCTTTTAGTTACGGTGCGGATCAGGTTTGGGCCTCAAGCTGCGCAGCCCCCCCCATTGACCTGCACGCCTCTTGGGCTGCTGAGCCCGACAGCTACAACGTTTGCAGAATCTTGTGTTCCACCGGGGCTGGATGCAAAGAACAAACACAGCCTCCGACATTTATACACGCCCCCCTCTCTATCGCAGTCAAACGCCCCTCACTACCACAGTCCACTACCCACCTCTACCAATGTCAAACGCCCCTCACTACCGCAGTCAGACGACCCTTTCTACCGCAGTCCTCCAGCCCATCTCCCGCAGTGCCCTTTCCCCCATCTCTCTATCCCTTCAGACGATTCTCAGCAGCCTATAAAGCACAATCTGTGACGCTCAGGTCGACAGCAAACAACACAGCCTCAAATACCCCTGGTGCATCCCCCCCTTTCACATCCTCTCTTTCTCCCCCTAAACACCACTCTGCGGCACAGATACAGGTCTGAACTATAGCTAGCAATCCTGCAGAAATAGATGGGCCTCACAGAGTGCATTCTAGCCAGAAGAAGCCTGAAACCAGAACCCTACCCCCTCACTTGCAACCCCACCAGCTGCTCTATACGCCCCTAACCCCCCCAAGTATGGTGTCTTCAACGTGGATCACCAAAACTACCGAGACCATGCGATTTGCCCTACAAGCCATTCAACCTGCTCTATGGACCAGCGTACCACCTCATCGCGGGCACTCGTCTGGTTAACGCGAATCGGTAGGGGACCCATCAAAATCCCGTCACCAGACCAGGGAGTCGAGACCACCAGACCACCCAACCACCAGACCAGGGAGTCGAGACCACCAGACCACCCAACCAGACCGCGGGCAGCGTACCACCTCAAGGCGTTCACCGGTCCGGTAAACGCGTATTGGTACCGTGGCGTTTCCCCCCTGATTTCCGTACCTGGGCTTAAAATGGAATAGCCTGTGGCTATCCTGCTGGCTCAGCATTCCGGGTAACCCCTCGTGATTAACCCCGCTGAATCCGCGTATCTTAGAAAGAAAGAAAGCTACACCCTGTTAGTGCGTGGAGGTTGAGGAAACATAGCAGCTTGGGGCCGTAGCCACATCTGCGCTGTTACCACCGCGTATCAGGATAGCCATGGCCGGCTGGACGCCGAACGAGGGGTCGCCGCCGAGGCCGATGACATATAGGGTTAAACCCTCATACTTAATTTCGCTTAATCCGCATATCAGGATAACCACGGCACTGAGCAGATGCGGCGGAAGCTTTTCCCCAAGCCCACAAGCCGGCTGGACGCCGAGCGAGGGGTCGCCGCCGAGGCCGATGAGGGACATGGGCTCCATGTGGATGTCGCGTGTTGGCCGAACGAAGATTGGCTGGATGCCCGATTCCCAACAGAAGACAGGCTGGTAGGACGCGGGTTGGGCGCGGCTGACGGCAGCGGCGCGGAGTATCGAGGTTCGTCCCTTTTGACGGCGTTGCCGACATCCGCGGTCGGCAATGGCTTTTTGGAGAACAGGGACTTAAAGGCACTGAGCGGGGAGCGCTTCGGGACCTGCACACGAAAGTACAAGATATCAGACTAGAGTGCAGGCGAGGACATGACTCTGCAACTGCAACCAGGACACACAGCCTGGGACACCTCAACAGTTGTCAGGGCACACACGTCACTCCGGGGCTGCACCAAGATATCAGACTGGAGTGCAGGCGAGGACAGACTCTGCAACTGCAGCCAGGACACACGGCCTGGGACACCTCAACAGTTGTCAGGGCACACACGTCACTCCGGGGCTGCACCAAAGGCACAGCTTGTACAAATACAGAAGATCAGGCTGGAGGGATCTCAGCAGCCCTTTTGCACCCATGTCATGTTTTATGGCTAGGGCAAGGGGCCTGTCACTAGGGGGGTTGGACTAGTCCCCCGACAGCCTCCTGGCTGATAATGCGACCCCATGGTTTGCGCCTTAGCACACGGAAGAATCGACTGGCGTCCAGGACTTACGCCATTGAATACATAATGGAACATCGCTTTTTTTTCTTGTCGATTCTTCGTAGTGCAAAGGCGCCAACCGGGCACTGAAAGCCCCTGTTTTGGGGGACTAGTCCGACCACCCTAGTGACAGGCCCCTTGCTGGGGCTAATCTTCTGCACTATGGGGTTCATTCCCACGCTCCTGCTCAGTTGTCAGACTGGAGGGATCCCAGCAGGTCCCAAATGGGTCCCAACACCATATGGCGGAGGACCCCGGGGGAGGCACCCAGCCTCAGAGCCCTTCCCCCGGCGGCAATCCCCCCTCCCGGCCACGCCCAACCGCAGCAGGCCGAAGGGTGATTTCAGTGTGATGTTAACGGTTGCCCTGCTGACAATAAGGCCAGGGACTGCAAGTGCCCTGCTGACTCATCGGACGCAGATGTTTTAACTGTGGCATCTGAAACTTTTTGTCGGTACCCAGCAGTGGCGAGCCCGTGGTGATCAGCACGCCGCGAGCACCAAAAAATCCTAAGCCCCATTGGTTTCGTCGTTTTTCGTTGCCGCACGACTGAACCTCGGTTACATGTCGAATACGCCGTTTGGTTGAGACTGGTAACCTAACATCCTAAAAACAACAAGGATTGCCTCTAGCCCTATAAACACAAAGGATACCCAAGTTGTTCCATCCCTTCTTTTAGGCGGTGCGCGTCCCTTCTTTTAGGCGGTGGGGTCTCCAGCAAGGCAGGATAATGATCATAACGTGTATCCATCTGAACCCCTATATTTGTCGTGTGTGTTTGTGCATATTTTTGAGGGGAGCACCTGCCTGTCAACCCCCCCGGCTACCTCCTGCCCTGTCTCCCCCCCCTCCCAGCTTCAACTCAGCTGCCTATAATCCCCCTGCCTTCATTTGGCACCCCTGCTGTATCCCATCTCCCTGGCAACCCTATTAGCCCAGCAGCACAGCTGCATGCACTGCTATAAAGATCAGGATTCGATAGCCCACTGCCCACAGTGACCCCTTGGCTGCCCCCTGCCCAGAGTGACCCCTTGGCTGCTCACTGCCCACAGTGACCCCTTGGATGCCCACTGCCCACAGTGACCCCTTGGCTGCCCACTGCCCATAGTGACCCCTTGGCTGCCCACTCCCACAGACCCCGTGGCTGCCCACTGCCCACAGTGACCCTTTGGCTGCCCCCTGCCCACAGAGACCCCTTGGCTGCCCCCTTCCCATAGTGACCCCTTGGCTGCCCCCTTCCCACAGTGACCCCTTGGCTGCCCACTGCCCACAGTGACCCCTTGGCTGCCCACTCCCACAGACCCCTTGGCTGCCCCCTCCCTATAATGACCCCTTGGCTGCCCCCTACCCAGAGTACCTCAGCCCTAAGTGCCCCACCTGCAAACCCTTCCTGCCCAGAGTGGCACCATGGCTGGCCGCTGCCCAGAGCACCCTCAGCCCTAAGAGCCCCACCTGCAAATCCTTCCTGCCCACAGTGACCCCTGGGCTGCCCCCTGCCCAAAGCACCCTCATCCCAAAGTGCCCCACCTGCAAACCAGCTGTGGGACTAGGCTCATGCCCTCCAGGTTTCAAGGTACCTCCTGCCCCACCTTGATTACCTACTGGCCAGCTGCATGTCCTCCCACTCACCCACATGGGGTCCAGATCATCTGATAAAGCCAGCTGTGGGACTAGGCTCATGCCCTCCAGATTTCAAGAGACCTCTGCTCAACCTTGATTACTTACTGGCCAGCTGCATGCCCTCCCACTCACCAACATGGGGTCCAGGTCCTCAGATGGAGCCAGCTGTGGGCTTAGGCTCATGCCCTCCAGATATCCAGGTACCTCCTGCTCAACCTTGATTACCTACTGGCCAGCTGCATGCCCTCCCACTCACCCACATGGGGTCCAGGTCCTCAGATGGAGCCAGCTGTGGGACTAGGCTCATGCCCTCCAGATGGGGCTAGCTGTGGGACTAGGCTCATGCCTCATCCCCTCCAGATTTCAAGAGACCTCCTGCTCAACCTTGATAACCTTCAGGTCAGCTGCATGCCCTCCCACTCACCAACATGGGGTCCAGGTCCTCAGATGGGGCCAGCTGTGGGACTAGGCTCATGCCCTCCAGGTCCTCAGGTGAGCTCTGCAGCGACACCGGGCGCTTGCTCCTGAAGTTCAGGCCCGAGAGATCCTGCGGACCGTCCAGCACGTCCAGCAGATGCAGTGGGCGAGGCGTGGCCCTGTTTTGGCCTCGCAGTCCATCAGCTGCTGCAGAAGCTGCACTGGGAAGATCCTCCCACCTGCTGCCTCCCTCACCCAGAAGCTGCATGGCGGTCAAAGCGACGTTTCCTCGCGCGACGCTCCCCCGACCGTTCCGGCCGCCGCCGGAGAGGGCGGAGGAGGAGACGGCGGAGGCCGTGGTAGCACCCAGGCTAGTGTTGGTGCAGTGAGGGGCGGCGGCGCTAGCGCCGGGGCTTCTGCTATGCCAATGAGATAGGGGCGGGGGCACCTGAATGGGATGCACACCAGCCGCGTCTTCCTCATCCGAGCTGTCCATGCTAATGCTGATGCGGATGAAGGCCCCAGCTGCTGCAGTTGCTGCGGTGGCGGCGGCATACATTGCCGGGGCCGTGTCGGCTAATCGGCGTCGCTGGATGGACGCGCTGCGGCCACCGGACTGCTGCATAGTAAGGTTCCGGCCCGCTTCAAAGAGACGGTTGTGCTCCAGGACCTTGTCTGAGCAGGGGCAAGCAGGCATAAAGTCGGCAAGGATGGAAGAAGGCAGGAGGGGCAAGCATCTCCTGGGCGGGAGCAAGCAGGGGGGCTACATCATAGGTTGACAGGGGGGGCAGGAGGGGCAGGAGGGGCAAGAGGGGCAGGAGGGGCAGGAGGGGCAGGAGGGGCAGGAGGGGCAAGAGGGGCAAGAGGGGCAGGAGGGGCAGGAGGGGCAGGAGGGGCAAGAGGGGCAGGAGGGGCAGGAGGGGCAGGAGGGGCAGGAGGGGCAGGAGGGGCAAGAGGGGCAAGAGGGGCAAGAGGGGCAGGGGGGGCAGGAGGGGCAGGAGGGGCAGGAGGGGCAGGAGGGGCAGGAGGGGCAGGGGGGGCAGGAGGGGCAGGAGGGGCAGGAGGGGCAGGAGGGGCAGGAGGGGCAGGAAGGGCAGGAGGGGCAGGAGGGGCAGGTTCTGATGCTGGTCGAGGAGGCAGTGTTTTTGCAGCTTGTGCTCGAGGACCTTGCTCCAGGGCAATCAGGGAGGGGGCAAGATCAGAGCTTCACTGAGAGGTGGACAGGAGAGGTTCCAACCCTCGTCAGAAAGGCGGAGGCAGCATGGTGCTGCTGGAGGAGCACGTCTGGGCCGGGGAAAAAAGATGTCAAAATCAGAGGTGGATAGGAAGATTAACAGGGGGAGAAGGATTAGTATGAGGAGCGGGTTCCAACCCTCCTCAAAGAGGCGGTGGCAGCATGGTGTTGCTGGAGGATCACGTCTGGGCAGGAGTAGAAAGGGGGCAGGATCAGATGTAAATGAGAAAGTTGACAGGAGGGACAGGAGGAGTATGAGGAGCAAATTCCAATCCTCATCAAAGGGCAGTGGCAGCATGGTGTTGCTGGAGGACCACGTCCGGTCTTAAGAGGGGGCAACATCAGAGGTGAATGGGAAGGTTGACAGGAGGGGCAGGAGGAGTATGAGGAGCGGGTTCCAATCCTCATCAAAGGGGCGGTGGCAGCATGGTGTTGCTGGAGGACCACGTCCGGTCTTAAGAGGGGGCAACATCAGAGGTGAATGGGAAGGTTGACAGGAGGGGCAGGAGGAGTATGAGGAGCGGGTTCCAATCCTCATCAAAGGGGCAGTGGCAGCATGGTGTTGCTGGAGGACCATGTCCGGGTCAAAGAGGGGGAAATATCAGAGGTGAATGGGAAGGTTGACAGGAGGGGCAGGAGGAGTATGAGGAGCGGGTTCCAATCCTCATCAAAGGGGCAGTGGCAGCATGGTGTTGCTGGAGGACCATGTCCGGTCTTAAGAGGGGGCAACATCAGAGGTGAATGGGAAGGTTGACAGGGGGGGCAGGAGGAGTATGAGGAGCGGGTTCCAATCCTCATCAAAGGGGCAGTGGCAGCATGGTGTTGCTGGAGGACCATGTCCGGTCTTAAGAGGGGGCAACATCAGAGGTGAATGGGAAGGTTGACAGGAGGGGCAGGAGGGACAGGAGGGCAGGAGGGACAGGAGGGGCAGGAGGGGCAGGAGGGACAGGAGGGGAAGGAGGGGAAGGAGGGACAGGAGGGACAGGAGGGGAAGGAGGGACAGGAGGGGAAGGAGGGACAGGAGGGGCAGGAGGGACAGGAGGGGAAGGAGGGACAGGAGGGGAAGGAAGGACAGGAGGGGAAGGAGGGACAGGAGGGGCAGGAGGGACAGGAGGGGAAGGAGGGACAGGAGGGGAAGGAGGGACAGGAGGGCAGGAGGGACAGGAGGGGCAGGAGGGACAGGAGGGGCAGGAGGGACAGGAGGGGAAGGAGGGACAGGAGGGGAAGGAAGGACAGGAGGGGAAGGAAGGACAGGAGGGGCAGGAGGGACAGGAGGGGAAGGAGGGACAGGAGGGCAGGAGGGACAGGAGGGGAAGGAGGGACAGGAGGGGAAGGAGGGACAGGAGGGGAAGGAGGGACAGGAGGGGCAGGAGGGACAGGAGGGGCAGGAGGGACAGGAGGGGAAGGAAGGACAGGAGGGGAAGGAGGGACAGGAGGGGAAGGAGGGACAGGAGGGGCAGGTTCCCACCCTCGTCAGAAAGGCGCTGGCGTTGCAAATTTTGCTGGAGGACCTAAATGCTGAACCCCAAACCTCACCTGTGCAAAGGGCTGGGGCAGGGGGCAAGATCAGAGGTTGACTGGGAGGTGCACAGAACACTGGCCCCGAATATGGGGCATGCCCAGGGATCATGTCTACCTCTGTAACGGGGATTACAAATACTGAACCCTTGCACCTGTTGTATAGACCCTCAATCCCGGTGAACGTACCTCTGGCTTGAGGCACTGCCCCCAAATAAGTGGGCATGCCGGCTGTCATATACACCTCTGTCACGGTATAACGCTGAACCCAGACACCAGTGGTATAAACCCCAAACCCCGGTGAAAGTACCTATGTCGTGAGACATGAGCCCCGAATGAGGGGGCATGCCGGTGATCATGTCCACCTCCCAGCCGTGGCTGAATGCGGAGCTGCAGGCAGAGTGTTGACCACCGGGGGCATTGGCATCATGCCACCAGGAAGCGCCTGAAGGGTCACAAGACAGATCCAACAGGTGAGAAGGTAGGTTAACATCTGGAAGCGGAGCTGAAGGTCAGCAGGTAGAGTGTTGACCCCCGCCCGGGGCATTGGCATCATGCCACCAGGAACCGCCTGCAAGGAATACAAAAGACAAATTGAGCACATGGGAAAGAAAGAAGGCGAGACTGCAGGCAGTGATGACCGCCCCCAGGGGCATTGGCATCATGCCACCAGGAACCGCCAGCAAGGAATACAAAAGACAAATTGAGCACATGGGAAAGAAAGAAGGCGAGACTGCAGGCAGTGATGACCGCCCCCAGGGGCATTGGCATCATGCCACCAGGAACCGCCAGCAAGGAATACCTAGGACAAAAGACAAACAGGATCAAAAAGACAGATTGGACAGATGGGAAAAGAAGGGAACACGCCCGGAAGCAGAGCTGCAGGCAGAGTGTTGTCCACCTCCAGGGGCATTGGCATCATGCCACCAGGAACCGCCTGAAGGAAAACAAACACATGATATTCATATTAGATACAGGTAGATGAGAAAGGAGGAAGGCGTGACTGCAAGGCGGACTGTTTGCCCCCTCCCTGGCAGCTGGCCTGATGCCACCAGGTACCGCCTGCTATGATTTATATTCACGGCATCGCGTGCCCATGTGCTGTCATTGGTCTTTTTACATAACACACCTGCCGGCTCACCCAATAACACATACTGCAGGTCGCGGTGGCGTGTCACAGAGAGCTCGCCCCCGCTTGCAGAGATACAGAGTAGGGCGGTGTCCGTGACAGGGACGCGTCGGCGGCAGGGAAATCGAGACCCCTCTAATCGCACCCGCTTCTCCTTTTGGCTTCAACACCCTTTATCCCCCCTGCACACTCACCCGCTTCGCCCGCCTGCTTCGTCCACGCAGATCCCAGCAGAGCCACCACCATCCTGTCCCCCCCACCCTCCCCCCTGTACACGCACCCGCTTCGCCCGCCTGCTTGTTCCACGCAGATCCCAGCAGGGCCGCCATCCACTCGCTATCCGTGTTGGGCGTCCTCCTGAGCGCCTCCGGAATGACAGCAGCTAGGGGGCTATCGCCAGAGGGGGCATCGGCTAGGGGGCCATCACCAGAGGGGGCATCCACATCAGCTTCCTTGTTGGCAGAGGTTTCAGCAGGGGCGCCGTCAGACAGACCCTCTAAAGCAGGGGTGTCCACACCAGCGGGGGCGTCCACATCAGCGGGGGCGTCCACATCAGCACGTGCTTCCAGATCAGCGGGGGCGTCCACAACAGCGGGCACCGTCGTGAGGGAGCCAGAGGAATCTGCATGCGCAAGTGCTGCAGGCCACACAACTGAGCGCGAGGAGATCGCGCGGACAGGGGCGGACGCGGGGGCCGCGGCGCCTGGAACCTGCGGGGCTGTGTCGGCCCGACGAGGCTGACGACGCTGCCGCCGTTCACCACCCGCAGGCTTGAGAGGTTCAGTCCCCCCCGCCCCTTCCTCTTCTCCCTCCTCCTCCCCCAAACCCTGCTTGCAATCCTGCCACCGCTGTTGCTGCTGGAGGGCATTGCCGCTGCGGAAAGGGCTGCCAGCGTCTGGGAGTGTGCGGAGCTTGCCGACAGGGACAGCGGCTGCGGACATATGCTGTAAAGGCAGTGCGGCGAAACTGGAGCAGTCACAGTCTTCCTCATCCTCCTGTCCCCCCCTTAGTTCCTCAGCAGGCGCCTGAGGCTCGAGGCAGAATCTGGAGCAGTTCCAATCCTCTGCTTCCTCTTCTCCCTCCTGCTGTCCCTCCTTCCGCTCCTCCTCCGCAGCGCAGCTGCATCTGCTGCATGCGGATGCCAGAGAGCCGCCAGACTGCGGGTGGCACCCCCCCCGCTGATCAGGCTCTGACACCTTGATCTGCCCCTTTATGCACCTGCCTTGCTGCAGGCCTGCCTCCTTGGAATCGATCATGGGCGAAAGTTGCCGCAGCTCAGAGGCATGGGCTGCTGGGACAGCATAGGAGGAGGAATCGGCAGCTGATGTTCCAGCGCAGGCAGAAGACGCCGCGCCGCGCATGGGTGATGACAAGCTTGGCAGGTCAGATGCACTAGCATCAGTGTCTGCCCAGGCAGAGGATGATCCACAGCGCATGGTGCTCATGAGGAAGAGACTGTGCAGCAGCATGCATGGAAGTCGGAAGAAGTTTGCATGGAAGGCAAGGAAGATAGGTCGATGGTGATGGGATGGTGGGGCGATGGTCGGATGATGGCCGCGAGAGAATCGGACGATGAGATCTGACAGGACGACAAGAAGCATAGCCTCATCGTTCTTCCTATTGGCGCAGCCTGGACCTTTCGAGACAGTTCATTGGCTAGAAACGTAAATGGGCGATGTAACAGAAACGATTCCTGGATGAGTAAGGGATGACTGATGAGCTGCTTATCCCTAATGATGTCGAGTCGACGCCATGTCAATTCTTGGCAATTCAGGAGTTGCGTCAATGCACAAGTAGGGGTCAAGCCAACGCCTTCTAGTCATACGGTTGACAGTCTTGACCCTGCGTCTCTGGCTTGACCAGCCAGGGGGGTGCAGTGTACGTGGTACCAAAGACAAGAAATGGCGGAACCTCTTGAAAAATGGCGTCTCTACGTGCCCCGGCTATGAACTGGGGATGGAACTGTTGGAATATGTTCCCTACTAGCCCCACCAGAAACCTCTATATGGAAGGCGAGGGTTGATCGGGCGGGGGACAGGCGAGGTCGGGGTGGAAGGCTGTGAGGTTGCAAGTGCGACTCATGGAGTTTACTCAATGATTAGTCCCTGCGTAAACCAACTACACATGCTATGGTGAAACCACTTGCAGTGTGCAGACCAGTCAGAAGGGAAATGAAGGGTTCATTGGAAGCTATGGCATATTACCTTACCGGTAGGTGGATGCTATTAGGCGCCGATCTTGTACCGACGATCGTTGGGGCCGGTGTGAGACAGTGGCGGGAGTAGCGTGCTTCGTCTTCCAGACGTCGCGGAAGAGAGATGACAAATACGCAATGTGGAGATAGATGCCAAGCGACCCAACGTTTAGCAAACCGCCACAGTTGGCGTATACCTATCAGTCATATACGGTAAGGTATCCAATAATTAACAACATGCCATTGTTAAGGGCGGATATGATGGATATGCGGTAGGAATATATGATGGTTATGCGGCAGGAATGAGAAATTGCGCACGGGTCAGCACGCGGGTATGGAAGAAGTTCTTAATGAGCTACCGTTCGTCGAGACGCCGTTGTCACGGCCGTTGCCCCGGCCGTTGTCACTGGCAGTTGGGGCCAACCGCTGGATGACATGGGCTGGATGTAATACGATTGAGGTCAGCTACTATGTGAATTCGCAATGAAATTGAGCGCGACATCACTCTTATGGATGGCACACATACGCACAAGGAACAGCCGCTCCGTCCCCTTGTTTGGCTCGGCCGGATATGGGCATTTGGATAATTCGATTCATGGCCGGCTGAAGCGTGCAGTCAGTGTACATGCCACACCTGTCTTACATGGGCCGTGGCTCACTGCATACGTCCATCAACTGACCAACTGCCAACATTACCCCTTTGCCGTCCAGACACCGCCACGCGCAGAGACAACCCAACGGCAGCATTTGAATGAGAGGGCGAGTGAACATTTGTCGGCCCCAGCCTCTTAAGAGCAGCTATGATTGATGATGAAATCATTGCATGAAAATAAAAGAGAACGCCGATACGGCGTGGATTTTGGGAAGTACAGGTTAACGAGACGCCCAGGCCCCGGTCTGTGACTCTGTGTACCCTGGGACTGAAGGGAAATGAGACAAGGGTGGGTCAGTAAGAAAAGGGGGGGCACTAACGGACGATCGGAGGGACTATTTGCAAGATAATTTCATGACTACCGGAGGAGAAAAGCAATACCAGAAGCTATACGGTTTGTCAGACACTCAGATGGACCGGGGGTACATGATGGTACGTGCGTGGTGAGTGGTGACAAGCCTCAAGCCTGGCATGATGCCAGGGTGATTTAAGTACATAATTAGAGGTACACCATCACATGCATATCGACCATCGCAGATGCAATGCCATGATGTTCCGTATACCACACAAATGGTGTGGATTGATGACATGCATGGGTTAAGGGGGCATGGGCGAATGTGCTCACTCATCGCAGACTTAGTATCGGTAGTAAAAGCCGAAAACTGGCGCCCCAGCAAAATGAATGAACATAGGCCCTCCATAACTGCCACAAGCCCAAGAACATGACTGTTACAGAGGCTCCTAACAAAATATAGATCCCAACCGGATGCGAAGGGGGGGCAAAAACAACGGGAAACACCCCATCCTCGAAAAGTAGAGGTTGACGAGAGATTTCCATACCTGGTCATATATTGGTCCAACGGCGACTGAGGTACAGAGAGCCAAACAATGAGGATTTCGAAGATTTCACAAAAACTTATTTTCCGAATAACATCTCAGCCCACAGAAATCTGCATGATATGAAGATCTCACTGTATAGGGTAGAGCCAGGGCTTTCCAACGACCCCCTATGCATGGTCAACGGTCAACGTAAAGTACCCGGTGAACGCATGTCAAACGAGGGGGGGGAGGGGGTCCAAGCCCCGAAAAAAAACTTTTATTTCTTTCTTGAAGCTGAGATACCTTCCTAACAGTTCTTAGTTCCCAACAGTTCTTTCGCCCCCCCCCCTGGACCGAACGTCCGGACCTTGCACGTTGGTCAAGGGCTGAAAACCCGGAATTTTATCTTCAATTACTATCGGTGACTGGTCATATGATCTGATGATCTGATACACAAGCAGGAAAAGAGCCACCACTGGGCATTGGCTGAGCCTCAACCATGCCAGTTTTGTTACTTATACACCCCCGTGTTACTTATCCACCCCCGCCCACGCGGCCGAGCCTATTTGAGCAGGGCCCAGAGGTTATGACGTTAGGGCCGAGAGGTGTAACATCATTGACCTCTGGGCATGCTGAAAATGCTCAGCCGCGTGGGCGTCCGACTGTATGTATGACACCTAGCAAGTGCCATGCCAATGGCAGTCACAGATGTCAGGGTTAATGGTGTTAAACCTCTGGGCCCTACTTAAATAAAGCTCGGCCATGTCGGCGATCTGTGAAATGTGTTCAACTGAACTCTTTTGCACCCACGTCATGTTTCATGACTGGTTCTTACCGTATCTTCTGCACCATGGGGTGCATACCCATGCTGTTGCTCAGTGGTGTTGTGTTTGTTTCAACCCCGTGAGGTCACAGGATTTGCTCGCTGTCCTAGCGTATTTAGCGCATGTACTAGTTTTTTTACGGGCGACTGTCCCATGCATAAAATGTGATGCTCTGTTAGACTGTACATATTTCACGGAACTTTACATGAGGAAGGATGGTATGGCTGGCGCAGATGCATAATGCATTATTGAAACCAGGGATAAAATCCTGATCCTACATTCCTACTGAGGGGCTTTGATCATGAGTGAAACCCCGCCTCCGCTGCTCCGAGCCACTGCCATCTCGGGGCCAATATAAAAGAAGCTGTAGGTCTTGGACTTGAGAATAGGACGCACGTCCCAAACCTGTGACAGGCACAGGGGTCCGTTTTATAATATTGGTATCAGCGGCATTGCCATATCGGGCCGACGTAAAAGAAGCTGTAGGTCTTGAACTTGAGAGTAGGACGCATGTCCCAAACCTGTGACAGGCACAGGGGTCCGTTTTTATAATATTGGTATATATGAGCGGCACTGCCACTATGACGGTTTTCGGAGGCAGAAATATGTCACGGGCTAGAGGGTAAAGTTGTGTGAAGTTTTTACAGTCCATCAGAACATCACATTTGATGCATGGGACATGTGCCCGTAAAGCGGTTGTACAGGCACTTGCTCGACTAGGACATTAAGCGAAAAGCAGGGTAGGGCACACGTCCCACGAGTTTCATACATGTGATGACTCGCCCAGGTGTTTGGAAGGCTGCCAAAATTGGAATGTATTAAAATGTACGACAACATTCGAATCCCGCAAGAAATGCGGGATTCTGTCTAGAATCCTTTGATAGATATCTATCATCAACAGCAGAGCACACGCCCCACACTGCTGTCATCATGCACCTTGGTCTGATTTTAAGTCAATGACGTTACACCTCTGGGCCCTGCTCAAAAAAAAGCTCGGCCGCGTGGGCTTGGTCTGATTTTAAGTAGACGCAACAGGACATGCATGTCCTGTCTCGTTTACTTAAAAAGGCACCCGCATTTCTAAAATGTTACTGCATATGCAAGAAAGAAAGAAAGACTCCTCCTCCGCCGAAGCAGGAGGCGTGAGGACCGCTCGACCCACAGCAGTTCTATCCTTATCCAGCATATGCAGCAAGATCTTAGAAATGCGGCTGCCTGGCTGCCGGGAAGGTTGTCTGGTTTAATTGACCTCGTGAAATTGAAAGCCCATCTCGCTTGATAGGCCAACGACATGTCCTGCCACTTGGAATGTCAGAGTATTGTTTGAACAGGGAGGCGCATGAAAGCTTTGCTTGATACCAGGGTAACCCGGTACGGAATACGGTGCGGTCAAACGGTACGGTACGGTACGGACATAATGGGATGGACTAGTAAGGAAATGGACAATATGGTAGTTCCAAACGGTACGATACAGGATACGGTACGGGATTTTTGCCAATACGGCTGTACTGGGCAACCCAGCTCGATACCTTGTTGCCGAAAAGCTTGATCGTGACCTCATTAAATTGGAAATCCATCTTGCTCGATACCTCGTCCCAAGCGCTGATGTCACCCTGATGGAGGAGTCATGGAAATTATGGAAATGCCAATCACATGTTTTGAGGGTCAATGACATTACACCTCTGGGCTCTGCTCAAAAAGGCTCAGCCACGTGGGCGCCCAACTGTCCCGTTGGGAGAAAAGAAAAGGAACTGACGGTAAGAGGGTAAGAGGGAGGACCGTTCTCATAACCATCATGGAAACGTATATCTTGGCGTCGTGTGCAGGTTTAAGATCATAACATTTGTCAGCTTGCTTGCATTCATAGAGGTCCAACGAGCACAATGTGTCTGCTATGTATCAAAATGTGTGCCCGTCATAGATGATTGGTTAGAGGAACAGCGCGGACGCGGGCTCGGCCCATGCCACATTGTTTCCTGAACCCTCATACCCCTGCGAAGCATAGTCCCCCCCTCCTTTTGGGTCAAAGGTGTAACTTCAGAAATGTTTCAGGCAGATCGAGGCGTACGTCTGTCGGGCTGGGGACAAAGATCCCTTCTTTAAGAGCCACCACACCTTGATGAAGAATTGGAACGGGCCCAGCTCGCTGTCAAGGGCGATGCGACGTGCGGCCAAATTCACGTTGAGGTCCTCGATCACGGGAATGTACCTGGAGAGCAGCAGCAGGTTTTTGGCATTTTGCTCGCTATCCTAGCAGCCACATACAATCCACAGTAGGTCATGGCCTTAGGGTTAATGACGTTACACCTCTGGGCCATGCTGAATTGAAGCTCGGCCACGTCAGCAAACCAAAAGTCGGCTCGGAAGCCAAAGGAGAAGGCACTAAAGAAGGCACATGGCCTTAGGGTCACAGTGGCTGTACTAAACACTTGACGCCATCGTCGCCTATCCACATCTGTGACCTGTAACCCTTAACCTTCAGAAACCTGGCCCTGAAACCATGACCGTGATCCAGAGCTCAGTATTTCACTGTACTCCCTGTAGCTTGTTTCTCCCCCGGTTCGCTCTGACTGACCCTCTCACAAAAGGCTGTGGGTGGTTGCGTCTACTTCTAACAGCAACTTACTGGAAGAAACGTTTCTTGGTGGCTGTGCTAAACACAAGACGCCATCGCCCATCCCCCACATCCGAAGGGGAAGCTGGCGTGTCACGCCCCTGCGCAGAGGCAACAGCTATGGGGCAAGGAGTGCATCCGGTGGACGCACTTTTGAATCATAACACATCTAAAGGCAGGTTAAAACTTGCCTCCCCCTCTCCCCCGCCCCGCCATTTGAGGCTCATATTGATACCGCAAGAGCTTGAACTACATGCATGAAACGCAGAAAACGGCCACTGGGCAAGTAAGGAGTGCATCAGATAATGATTCGGCAAAGACGTCAAAATACCTCAAGCTCAAACAGGCTACAGTCAACAGCGTCAATACCTTCTTTCACTCATCCCATTTATTCCCAACCATTTGTTCAGGCAGGTTATTACACAAACCGCAATCCCTAAACCCTCAACCCGCAGGCACCTGTTGCTGCTCCTCCAAGGCCATCATGGCACCTTCCACGAGCTCAGGCTCCACGTCGCGTTGCCGTCCAGCCCGCAGCAACAGGGGCAGCGGCTGCGAGGCGGCAGCCGGGTCCGAGCGGGCCAGCTTTTGAAGGGACGCGGTCTCAACGTCTGTGGGGAGCAGTGTTCAATGCAGGTATCAATCTGCCGAATCCTGTGGCGCAAAGTTTCCAGTCAAGTGGGTCTTATAGTAGTATACCACCTTCAGCATGCATGAGGTCGGCCACAACAGGGATCAAATCTAAACCGGCCTATGGCCGGCGGCCCAAGCAAAATGACTTCCCTCCCTTTAACAGGCATCCACTGCCTTCGGCTGTAATAATACTGAAGTCTTGTTCTTAAGCACCCAAAAATAAAACAGCAGTTTTCATGGCCGGCAGCACCCGTATGAGTCATTCATGACACTGTGCATGCCACTGGGATGGGGTTAAGGGATCTTGGCTGCAAGGCTTTACCGCAATGGAAAGTTCAAGGTACCGTAGAGTATTTTTTATTTACATCGAGGAATATGTATGGAGTGAGTGAGACATGGCAATTGACATGGACCAAGAGCCTGAACACTGATGAAGAATTGAAGATGCGACCTTTCCTTTCTCTGTTTCTCACACCGAATCTGGCTGCAGATTTGTGGTAGCATGCTCTGTGATCGCGCATGGGCTATTTTTATGCACTCTTACGTCAGTGTACATCAAGCATGCCTGCATGGCCATGCATCATGCAACATTGCTCCAAAGTGGTGCATCATGCCATATTGCTCCATTGAAGCATCACCTGTGAGTGCATGTACCCGTAAATCGCTCCTGTGCTTTGCAGCAGTGGCCGGTTGACAGATTCGGATTCGGCTGACGCGGCTGTCAGGGGCATGGGCCGGCCTGAAGCTGGATCCGGCAGAGGGGACGGTTCGAATCATCACCGACCAACCAAAAAAGCCAATACAAATGTGACGATGTCTGACGAATTCGAGAGAAAGCTTGTATAGGATCCGACACTGATCAGTTTGGAGCGTACCGTTGTGGCCTCTCCGCCGATATGACGAGCGAGCGCCGAGCGCGAGCGGTGTGTGGCCCCGAAGGTTACTAGGCCAGATCTGGATGAAAACGTTCAAACAATTGGGATTGAGGGGGGCGCGCTGACTTGAGTCTAGAAAATCAAAGTCTGGAAATCAAGTGCGCTGTCTGCCGACCGCGACCGTTTGCACGGCAAAAGTGTGTCGGGACTCGGGAGGTAACGAGGTGAAGGACTGCATGAGTCAGCAGCGCAAACTTGGCAAGGCGATAATTTCTTACATAACGATATTACATTACTAAAGAAACAAATGTCCCTACAAGCTCTGTCCCGCTGCCACGGCAGGTACACGGAGCAAAGCAGGGGCAGGGGGGGCGGAGCAGGCGCAGAGCTATGTGTCGCTTCGATGGATGCATGCATGGATCGTTCAGTTACAATGCGACTCTGCGCCCGATGCAAGCGTGCCCGGCATCCATACCAAATGAACTGCGCCTCACAGCTTGTAATTTCTGCCCCTCACTGACTTGGGTGGGACAGAGCTCCCTTGCTTAACGACCCTGTGCCTCACACTGCTCACTGCTGCCAACCCACCCTACCATGCCACACCATGCATGCAACCTGCAGGAATTCAATATTGGCCGAGGACAGTTCACCTCAAAAGCAAACATAGGCCATTCATCTCCCTTACCAACCCTGTTCCTCTCAGTCCTGCCATGCCACACCATGCATGGACCCAGCAGGCAACTGAATGCATGCCGAGGACAGCTCGCCACAAGATCTTTCCATCACCTCCAGCAGCATCGCCCCTCGCCCCCAGTATGGAATTATCCCTTGGGTCACCTTACCGGCGCTGCCTCTCCTCCTCCGGTCCGCTGCATGATGCGCACCTTGGCTAGTCGCAGTGTGACGGAGTACTCCACGCCTGAGGTGCGGAACCTACCTTATGTTAAGCAGCAAAGCAAGACATCTTACTTCTCTAGTATAAGTCTATTATTATCTTGTGTGAGTGACCATGCCAGCTGTATTATCCCGTTTTTTTCCGGACTTTCGCTTAAGACTTTCGCGAAAGTCTTACCAAGCAAAATTTTATAAAGTCTTTTACTGCTCCCGCCTGCTGCATGATGTACAATCCTGAGGTGCTATTATATTGGCTGCCGTGCTCACAGCCTCAACCTGCTGCTTGATTCAAAATCCTGAGGTGATACCATACCGGCTGTGCTGCTCTGGCCTGCTGCATAATGCAAACTCCCGAGGTGATACCATACCGGCTGTGCTGCTCTGGCCTGCTGCATGATGCAAACTCCCGAGGTGATACCATACCGGCTGTGCTGCTCTGGCCTGCTGCATAATGCAAACTCCCGAGGTGATACCATACCGGCTGTGCTGCTCTGGCCTGCTGCATGATGCAAACTCCTGAGGTGATACCATACCGGCTGTGCTGCTCTGGCCTGCTGCATGATGCAAACTCCTGAGGTGATACCATACCGGCTGTGCTGCTCTGGCCTGCTGCATGATGCAAACTCCCGAGGTGATACCATACCGGCTGTGCTGCTCTGGCCTGATGCATGATGCAAACTCCTGAGGTGATACCATACCGGCTGTGCTGCTCTGGCCTGCTGCATGATGCAAGCTCCTGAGGTGATACCATACCGGCTGTGCTGCTCTGGCCTGCTGCATAATGTAAACTCCTGAGGTGATACCATACCGGCTGTGCTGCTCTGGCCTGCTGCATGATGCAAACTCCTGAGGTGATACCATACTGGCTGTGCTGCTCTGGCCTGCTGCATGATGCAAACTCCTGAGGTGATACCATACCGGCTGTGCTGCTCTGGCCTGATGCATAATGCAACCTCCGGTGGGATGCTAACGGTGCGGATGCAGCTCCGGCCGGAGCTGCCCTATTCCCTCAAGGCATTAATCCGCACGACCCTAGGAGGGTGTAGCTTTCTTTCTTCGTTAGGAGCCCTGTAGCACGAGCCTACTGTGGTCATCAAGCAGCGTTTCTCGGCGTGTTCTGCCTCCCCCTGGCCACCATTGCCTTCCGCACTTGCTTTAATAAATTCGTTGAATTCAAACCGTGCCTGTTTTCACTTTTCCCCTTTCCCACTTGTTCATTTTCAGGATGCAGCCTCCCTGCCTGCCCGCCTCCATGTGGAGGTGAGACCGGGTGATGCTGAGGTGGCGGCCGCCCTGGTGGAAACAGTGGAGAGGCTGGCCACAGAGGCAATCAAAAGTGAGTGGCCACTCAGGAAAGACAGCTGCAGCTGACTGTAGAGATGGGTGGAGAGGCTGACCACATATGACATTAAGAGTGAGGGGACAATCAGGCAGGAAAGACAGCCGCAGCTGAATTGGTAGTGTCTGCTAGCGGCAGCTTGGTCAAAAAGTCATATTATACATGCTCACTCTGATTTACTTTACCCTATTACTTCCAGGCAAGGGGTTCTTTACGCTGGCAGTGCCTGGTGGCAGTGTGCTCAAGATGCTGTCGGGGCTCACAGAGTCAAAGGCACAAATTGATTGGACAAAGGTGATAACCCAATGGGACCGATTTGATGCGAATACCAAAAATCGGGAGCAGGGTTACCCGGTACGGAAATACGGTACGGTCTAACGGGATGGTACGGATATAGTACGACCAAATGGTCAGACAGGTAAGAAAATGGCACAAACTGACACGGTGTTTACACACGGTACTGTATTGTTAAACGGTGCGATACGCTACGGTAAACGGTACGGGATTTGGATTGGACCCAAACGGTCGTACTGGGTAACCCTGGGGTTACTGCTACTGACTGTTCATATCTACTGTTGCCTGTTCGGTTGTTGTATGGTGCTAACTGTTACTTACTGTTGCACAGGTGCATCTGGCTTACGTGAACCACAAATGTGTACCTCTGGACGACAAAAGCAGTACAGACAAGAAGGCTAGGTGTGTCACATGCACCCATGCACCCATGCATTCGAGCGTCGATGCATTCGAGCATACATGCACCCATGCAACCACGCTGTAGAGGGCCCATGCATCCGGTCACCATGCCAAAGTTCACCCATGCATCCACGCATTCAAGTATCCATGCACCCATGTGGGGTCAAAGAAACAACAGTGCGACATGCATGGGCGTACGCCATCATGTTCGCTCCGTAAACATGATGCACCAGAAGCCATGCTAAACCGCTGGTTAATTAAATCATCATAAGTGCATGACCAATGCACGCTCTATGACGGAATGGGCAGAGAATAAAACCTGCTGCCTACTTCATCTGATTGACGCATGCATGTATAGACTGATTTTTAGTCAACGTAGGCATGCTCAGCAGCAATGTCCTGGCTGGAAACGGTACATCCAACATCAAGCATTACCTGTCACCAATCGCCTGATGTGACTGTTGCAGGGACTTCTTCATGGTGAAAGTGGGCATGCCTAGCAGCAACGTACTGGCAGTGCGCGGTACCTCGGATGCGGAGAAAGAGGCTGAACTGTATCGAGAGGGGCTGCAAAAGGTGCGTGAAGAATATCCGAGAAGCAATCTACAAACAGTGCAAGTCCGCAGGACAACCAGAAGACGTAGCAGTGGGAGGTTCACAGGACACTGTTGGCTAGTCAAGCTAGGGGCAAAGGCTGAACTGTATCTCGAGAGTTTGCAAAAGGTGCGCAGTAGTAGTGATGTGGCATGCACCTTAACGTATAGCTGTTATGACAGTGTGTCAGCGCCCACACATTAAAGTGCGAAAGCAACTACCGGTACATGTCAACTCAAAAACGATTTTTTGAACAGGCCACAGAGGCCGGATCGTGCTTGGGGTTTCAAAAGTTTGCAATGACACGACCACCGGCACTCCCCTTTCTTGCATGTACCCAATAACCTGGCTGTTATGAATTATAAGAGAAGCCTGCATCCTTCACTCATCCTTCACTCTGCCCGCCCCCCACCCTTTTCACCCTATTTCACAGATGTGTGACAGTTTGGGCATGCCCCTCAGTACCCCTTTGCGCCTGCCTGTATTCGATTTAATGCTGATCGGCATGGGGGCAGACGGACACGTCGGTAGCCTGTACCCTGGCAAGCCGGAAACCACCAGGGAGCAGGTGGGTATGCTTCTAATATAGCTAGCCTGCACCCTGGGAGTCCTCATGAAAAAAGTTGCCTCTTTTTGCCCCTTTTTCTCTTATATTTTTTCTAGGCCACCTGTAGCCTGTGTCCGACAAGTTTGAAACTGCCTGGTGGAGCACGTGATATATCCTGGCCATCATGAATCTTGCATGAATCTTGCATGGAAGAAGTAAACAAATCACCGGCCTACGGCTGGGTAGCAAGGAAGGAGGGTTCCTTAACCCATGCCCCTGCGGGCGTAGTTTTTTGCATTTCTTTGTGCCTGCAAGCCTGTCATAACGTCCGCCCTGTTTTCGATCCGTTCGTCAGGGCTGGGTTCTGCCCGTGGTCAAAGCGGAGGGAGCCTCCAGCATCACCCTGACACATACAGTCATGAGTGCAGCGAGGTGTGTAATGAGTCATTAGGGCTGCATTTATGTAAGTTGCTGCAGCAGGATGCATGATGATTCAATATCTTGACACACACTGTCATGAGCGTAGAAGCGTGTGTATGGATTCACAAGTGCAGCATGTTTGGCTGCTGTGGCTGGATTCAACCTGCCATCACAAGCAGTGACGAGTAGTACATCAAGTTATGAGTGTTTCATTGGCGGTCGCTGCTCATGAGTACACTTTGTGCTGCCTGAAATTCCACCAGAGTTCACGACATGAATCCATTCCCTGCAACAGGCACACGATTATTTGCGTCACAGGAGGAAAAAAAGCACCAGCAGTGGTGGATGCTTTGACAAAGGATGTACCACCTGGACAGATGCCAGCACAGATGGTGAGCCGTGTGATGTACAGCCTGAACAAATGCCAGCTCAGATGGGGAGAAGTTTGAAACCTTCAACCCTAACCCACATGCGCAGGTGCGGCCGCGGGGCGAAGAAGCCACACTTGTGTGGCTTATGGATGCAGCGGCAGCATCCCAGCTGCAGGCTGTTGGCGGCTTGCGTGCCTTGTTGTAGTAGCTTTCGGAAGTTTTCCGTAACTTATTCCTGTCCGAGGAGCAGTACGTACGGTGGACATGACTGGATGGAGGCTGGGTGGATATCGCCCTGAGATCGGAGCAGATGGCTCATTGCATTATTGGATCCTATGTATTGATCTGGTTTAAGGCTTCATCACGACGCTTGTCTATATGTCAGTATCGTTTAGTACTTATGCGTGGCAAATTTTGTGTATTGTACCTCAATTGTACCTCAGCGGGGAGGACCTATGACAGTGAGTCAAGACCTGGCTGGGTGACCTAGCTGAGTAGGGCGGGTAGGGAGGCAGGGTGGGGTAGTTGGCCGGGGTAAAAACTTGACAAACTTCACGCATGGCCAGCCTTATGCATTTTCAGTTGTACCTCACCGGGGAGGACCTACTGGGCGGCATGACCTAGCTGGGTCAATGACGTTACACCGCTGGGCCCTGCTCAAAAAGGCTCGGCCGCGTTGGCGCCCAAGTAATAGGGGCATGACCTAGCTGGGTGAGAATTCATCCATAATTTCATCCTGGGCTCCCTTACACAAAAAAATCGAACGTAGTACGAATCTGACGCCCCATGAGATTTACCAAACTTGGGAGGAAATGTCTGACGGCAGGGCATGATCAAGCTCAGCAGGAGGCGGATAGTGGCTATGGCATGTGCTGAAATCAGCAAGCTAGGATAATTAATGCCAGTAATGACAAGACACCGCTGGGTCCTGCTCAACAGGCTCGGCATCCAGCTAGGTAGGCTGGACAAGACCACTGTCATCAGCAATTACCGCTTTCTAGAGAGCAGAAATTATGTTTGCTGACGTGGCCGAGCTTCATTTCAGAATGGCCCAAAGGCCAGAGGTGTACTAGCAATTACCATGCCATTACGCCTCACGTGCTGCGCAAGCGCTCCATGCCAAAGAAGGTAAGGAAAGTACATGTGCTGCCGCCACACGATCTTCTCTCTCCCCCGACTAGAGCACCGGGTTCTTTGTTCCTGTCCCCTCACATGGGAGGATGGCATGGCTGCACCATGGCCCAGGCTGTGCATGGTCGCTGGAATTGAGCCTAGTCATTCCCTACCAGCCCCACGTGGCCCAGCGTTCAGCAGGGCCAGCGGGTATGCACTGTTCTGTATATGTGCTGCCTTACAGAGACTGCATATGTGAGTTTAAACACGCCTGAAATCGTGGCAACTACTCACTGGAAAAACCGTCCCCAACGAGGGGGTTGCTCAGAGCAACTTGCTCTGCCCCACCTGCCGCTGCTTGCCATCCTTTCTTTCCTCTTCTGCCTTACACCTTATATCTCTTCGCTGGATTTTTTTTTGCCGACGTGGCCGAGCTTCATTTCAGCATGGCCCAGAGGTGTAACGTCATTATAACCTGCCGCTGCTGCTGCCGCTGCTGTCCAGACCCAGCCACCGAAACCACGGAGGGCGGCACCAGCAACCCTAGCAGGAGCCTGCGCCGAGGACCCACACACCCAGACAGCAAAAACCTGCCCATCTTCAAAATTTATAGATGCACAAACTGAGTTTCCTAAAGAGTGCTCATGACGGGGCTTACGGTGCCAGATCTCGGTGAATCCCACCCGCCGTGTGTACCCAACGATAAACTCAACGGCACAAGACACGTAGCCTGCATTTTCTTACAAATTCGACCTTTTTCCAAGCCCTGAAGGTGACTTAATGAACGTGGCAACGCGGTGCATGGGGTGCATATCGCGAAGAACCATATTGGTTCATACCTGTGTTCACGAAAACGAACGAGTGTCTGGGTGCATGGATTTCTGCCTGCAATGTACACAGACCATGGTTTGGAATCATGGCGGCATGGATGAAGCATGCATGGAATGGCTGCATGGCTGCATGGCTGCATGTGGCAAGGCAGGCTTCGAGGCATGGTGGCATGAGACGTGGAGGCAAGGAAGCATGGAATGATGGAGTCATTGTGTTGGACGCATGGTGCCGTATCGAGGCATAGGGTTATGATGATGATGATGATGATGATGATGATGATGATGATGATGATGATGATGGGATGGCAGTATGTTGACTCGGGTTGTAAAGCATGGAAGTGATGGAAGAATATTCGTGAAGCTTATTCGTGAAGCATGGAAGAATATTCGTATAGCACAGTGATGTGCGTGTATGGGGCTTTCTGTTGGGGCTTTTGTTGCATCCTATTCAAGCTGGTTTCCCACCTCCTGGCCTCAACCTGATATCCTTGTAGGTGGTCGTCATTTTCATCGGATGATATGAGGATCGCGCTTCTTCGCTGGCTGCTCGCAAAGCTCAGCCCGGTCCTTCACTTCCTCCAACGCCTGCTGCTTGACCTGGTCCCCGCCTGGCCGCCGGAAACCAGAAACAACATCAGCAACAGCAGCAGCAACAGCAGGAATATCAACACCCGTACCCCTCCCACTGGCTCAGAGCCGTCAGAGCCTCTAGGTGTTGCAGCCTCCTCTGAGAACATGGCGGGCAAGCGCAGGCGCTCGGCGCCGTCCTCCCACTCATCGCACCCAACAGCTGCAGCTGCCGCCTCCAACCCTAGCAAGGCCACACAGCAGCAGCAGCAGCAGCTGCAGCACACACTGCCCCAAATCACATTAGTAGGGACAGCAGGGGCAGTTGCTCCAACTGCAGGAGGGGAGTGTATGTTGGGTGCAGCTGACAGGGTGTCAGGGCCTGCGGCTGCTCTGGCAGGAGGCCCCCGCGGTAGCTCATCGGCCGCGCAGCAACACCCCTTAAACACAGCCGGCGTTCCTTCTGCCGCTGCCGGTCCCGCCCTCTATTCAGCAGTCCCGGCAGGTGTTGATGGGGAAGGGATGGATGCCGAGCAGGAGCGGGAGCGGGCGCTGCGAAGGCGCCTGGGGGACCTCGTGGATGCCGGGCTGCAGACGCTGACGGCTGCCTTGCTGGAGGAGGACGAGGGAGGGGTGGATGATGACCTGTGCAGGGGGAGGGTCGGAGCCTTACTCATGCCACATGAGTCCGTGCCGCCTATGACTGCGTTGCAGGCGCAGGGCTCCACGCTGCATGATGTCCCGGATGGTGTTCTGGAGGTAAGGCCCTTGAAGAGAAGAGATAAGAGTACAAGACTGCTCCCCCGTAGTGTCTAAAACTGAGGGGAGAGTGCAACTCGGGCCTAAGCCACATCTGCGCCATGGCCAGATACAGGTGCGGGGCCTGATGCCAGTGTAGAGGCAGCGGCGGAGCCTCCCTCATGCCACACGAATCCGTGTTGCAGGCACATTGCTCGACGCTGCACGATGTCCCAAACGGCGTCCTGGAGGTAAGGCCCAGTGAGGGGGGAGTGCAACTCGGGGCTCAGCCACATCTGCACCATCACCCGGGGCTCAGCCACATCTGCCAGTACAGGTGCAGGGCCTGATGCTACGTTGTATGCCAGAGGACGGTCTTACATTTACGATCTTGTAGGGCAGTGACAGACATGCCCTGACCATGCAGGTCACTTACATGCCCCCATTCACACACGCCGTCATGCACGAGTCCTCATGCATGTGTCCCCATGCACAAGTCCTCTTGCATTCGACCCCATGCACGCATCTGCTTTCATGGGTCCCCATGTACGCACACCCACGCAAACGTCCCCTATGCATGCGTCCCCATGCACGCGTCCCCATGCACACACACACACCCATGCACATATCCCCATGCACACGCCACCATGCATACACCATGCAAGGGACCCCATGCCCTCCTAAATGTAGGCCATGACTGCGATGGTTTGCTTATGTTTTGCCATTGTCTCTCACCAATCTTTCTCTTTTCTGCCGGCTAGCCCGGCCTGGCCCTTTCGAAAGCAGTGAACCGGGTATCTGCGTTGACCCCATGGTGGGCGATGTCACGACCACCGGCTCCTGGTACCGGGTGGTCTAGCCTGCGCCAACCGGGGGGTCAAAGCAGATTCTGATTTCACTTAACCTGAAACCCTTAAACCCTTAACCCTAAAAGCTGTACATTCAACCCTAAACATTGCCCCCCTCCCCCCCCCTGTTCTCCTTTTTTTATCCCAAGCTGATTTATGTTCAATCCTGGTATCCATATTTATGTCTCTGCTGCTCCCTTATTCCAGGATATCTGCCTGCAGCTCGGAGGGTTTGACTACCTGAACTGCCTCCTTATAGACAGGTATGCACGTGCCAAAACAGGCTCGGTCCAGACAAGAACACAAGCACTGGAACACAACTATTGTTGATATCTATTGTAATATATTTTGTTTATATCTATTATTACATCTGTTGTGTATGTCTTTTGTTTATATCAATTGTGATGCTCTGTAAAAACTGTAAAAACTGTAAAAAACGTAAAAACTGGCAAACTGACATATTTGGCAGCTCGGTCCAGACAGGAGCACAAGCACTGGAACACAACCATTGTTTATATCAAAGCTGGTGGTCTCCCTGGTCAAGTTTCTTTTGAGCAGCTGACAGTGTGTGGTCGGATGCACTTGTTTCGACTTGTATGGATCAACCTGAGTGTGTGTAAGTGATATAAGGTTAACGCATGTGTTTCATCAGCTGATCCTGCATCCTTGACAGTGATCGTCCTCTCCTCCTCCCACCCTCTTCTCCTCTCTGCCTAATTGGGTGCCATCAGTCGATGCTGCATCCTTGTCAGTGAACGTCCTCTCCTCCACCCACCCTCCTCTCCTCTCCGCCTGATTGGGTGCCATCAGCCGATCCTGCATCCTTGTCAGTGAACGTCCTCTCCTCCACCCACCCTCCTCTCCTCTCCGCCTGATTGGGTGCCATCAGTCGATCCTGCATCCTTGTCAGTGAACGTCCTCTCCTCCACCCACCCTCCTCTCCTCTCCGCCTGATTGGGTGCCATCAGTCGATCCTGCATCCTTGTCAGTGAACGTCCTCTCCTCCACCCACCCTCCTCTCCTCTCCGCCTGATTGGGTGCCATCAGCCGATTCTGCATCCTCGACAATATATGATATTTCCTCTCTTCCTCTCCCCCTCGTCAGGCGCTTCCGAGACGTCATGTGCTCTAACGTCAAGCTGTTCAAGGTGTGTGTGTGTGTCTGTGGGACTGTGTGTAGGGGGATAAATGTTCAATGAATACCGCTATACAGAAAGGAAGAAAACGAAGCCCCGCAGGGGCGTGAGGGTGAAGGAACAGTGCGGCATGGGCCTGGGCTGCGTCCGCGCCGTTACCATCAAAACAAGATTAAGTTCTTCCAAACTATATATATATATATATATATATATATATATATATATAGATTAAGTTCTTCTAAACTATATATATATATATATATATACCGTAGATTTGATCTGCCTTCCCTCAGGTATGAAAATATGATTTCTTTAATGCCTGCCCTCAGGGCAAACTTTCGACCGAAACTCTTAATTTCCGACTGAAATCTGGCGTTGACAATCGATGATTAGTCTATTCATGTATCCCTCCACCCTAAACAGCGTTAATTATGAGGGAAGGCAAACCAAATATACAGTATGCCATGATACGTGGATTGAGGAAGCAGCCCATTATGGCAAAAGTAGGGGGAATGTGTGGCATACGCTGCTGTCACCTCGACCGACATACCTTGATAGTTGAACCTCTCCCGTTATGGTAACTGCGCGGATGTGGCTACGGCCCCAAGCTGCGCTGTTTCCTTAAGCTCCACGCCCTGATAGGGCGTAGCTTCCTTTCTTCCTTTCTTTCTCTCCTGCTGTCACCTTGGCTGGCATACCTCCACCTTGATAGTTGACCCTCTCCCACCCTCAATACCGGCTTGCTTACTTGCTGCTGTCACGCCGCTGCATCTGCACTCTCAGCGCACACTGAAAGATGACGTTGCCCACACCTTATCCCTCAGGCCGCATCCACACGCAAACGTGTCTTATGCGCATGTCCCTCCGAATCCACCTACCCTGCTTCATACCTGCTTCATACCTGCTTCATACTTGCTGCCTGCGCGCATATCAGCTGCCGCCGCCGCCGCTGCAGCCGCCGCCGCTTCCTCCTCCTCCTACATGCTGCATCCGTTTGATTGTGTTCTCATTTGCCCTCATAGTTGTCTTATCCTCTTCCCTACTCCTCTTCCCCACTCCTCTTTCCCAATTATTCCTGCTGCCTTCCCGCAGCTCCACCTGGACTGTCATCCCTCGGTAGCAGATGCCGCTGCCGCCGCCTCTGCCCACATGCGCGCATTTCCCACTGCCAACACCGCCATCATCCACACAGATGCCTCAGAAAGGTGGGGAACAGATGCATCACAAAGGTGGGGAGCAGATGCCTCAGAAAGGTGGGGAGCAGATGCCTCAGAAAGGTGGGGAGCAGATGCATCACAAAGGTGGGGAGCAGATGCCTCAGAAAGGTGGGGAGCAGATGCCTCAGAAAGGTGAGGAGCAGATGCCTCAGAAAGGTGGGGAGCAGATGCATCACAAAGGTGGGGAGCAGATGCCTCAGAAAGGTGGGGAGCAGATGCATCACAAAGGTGGGGAACAGATGCCTCACAAAGGTGGGGAACAGATGCCTCACAAAGGTGGGGAACAGATGCCTCACAAATGTGGGGAGCAGGTGCCTCAGAAAGGTGGGGAGCAGGTGCCTCACAAAGGTGGGGAGCAGGTGCCTCAGAAAGGTGGGGAGCAGGTGCCTCAGAAAGGTGGGGAGCAGATGCCTCACAAAGGTGGGGAACAGATGCCTCACAAAGGTGGGGAACATATTGGAGTTCTAGAGGTGGCAGCAGGAGGCGGAACTTGCATACCGCTGAAAGGGCAGACGCTTTATATGGTGGCTTTTGGAAACATGGAGGCCTCCATTTCATGGTAGCACGATAGGGTTATGGGTTTATAGTTTCAGGGTTAGGGGTTTCAGGGTTTAGGGCCTGACATGGCACAGGCTTACTAAGAATGTACTACCAAGGTAGCACAGTACAGCAGAGTACATCGTGATCTGGCACGGGTGTGGCCGAATTTTGCTACCAAGTCAAGCAAACAAAATCTTGATAGTACCCAACCTTTGGGGCTTCGAGAATGGCAGGTGTGTTGCACTTGCCCGCCGGCCTGCGAGCGTATTGGAAGTATCACAAAAAGGCGACGCCCCTGTTTAGGCGTGAGTGGTCAAGAGCCATCGCGCGGTGTGTGAGATGGTTGAGGGTGTCAGTGGATCCATTAGGCTAATTAACATGGTATTACGATCCGGCTGAACCTGTGCGGTATTGCGCCGTATCATGCCGTATCGTGCCACCATGCTAGTATTAGCCTAGTACAATCCGGCTGAACCTGTGCGGTATTGCGCCGTATCATGCTGTATCGTGCCACCATGCTAGTATTAGCCTAGTACAATCCGGCTGAACCTGTGCCGTATCGTGCCGTATCTTGGCACTTTGGTAGCACAATCCGGCTGAACCTGTTCCGTATCATGCCGTATCGTGCCACCATGCTATTTAAGTCAAGTGTGCGGCTTGTCCATGTACCCGTTGTATCCCTGTCAGTCAGTAAATTAACAGATACGCAAGCAAGTGCGTGGATGGAGGAAGCCGCCCATCCTTGTCACTCGGCCCTCACGTATCCTGACAGTCAGGTTTCTTGGACTCAGTCATCACCCAAACCCAATCTTCATTTCACGACCAGCCTCCATCTGCCACCTGTTTGTAGCGTACATGCATGCGGGTACGGATCCTGCGTATCTCAACCGCCGTTCGGCGCACTCACTTTTCCTGCTTGCGTAGCATGCCGCGCGTGTCCACTGAGAAAGTACAACGGACGCTGGAGGCCATGGCTGCCTCACTCCGGCCTCTGGTATCCTCCTCGGTCGGAACCCCCTTCCCCGGCACAGCGGCCACAGCTGCACCGGATGGCACTCCTTCCGCTGCCGGTCCAGCAGTTAAATTTGAAGTAACGCAAGCAGGAGTTAAGCTGGCAAGCGCGCCAGTTGCTGCATCTGCTTCTAGCGGCCGTGGGGGCGGTGGCGGCACAGGCAGTGTCAGCCGGTCACAGCCTTTACCTTCCTCGCTCGGCAGTAACGGTAGCAACAGCAGCTCTGTGGCTATCCCCTCGATGCCCGAGGGGTCGAAGTTACACTTGGAGCTGATTTGCATGCCGAGTATCACTCCTCTCAGCATGGTGAGCAATGTTGTTACATGGCAAACTCGATTCCTGATAGTAAGTTATATTTGCAATCATTTGCATGCCGAGCATCACCCCTCTCAGCATGTTGGACCTCATTCCTGACTGGCGGAGGTGGTCTGATCAATGATTGGCATCCCCATCATCACTCCTCTTAGCATGGTGAGCAAGGTCAAGCCATGGCAAACTCGATTCCTGATAGCAAACTCATTACAACAATTTGCTTGCATGCCCAAATGTGTTTTAGGATCTAGATCAGGACCAGGATTTGGATCAGGATCTGCATCTGGATCATGATCAGGATCATGATCATGATCATGATCAGGATCTGGATCACGAGATGCCGATATGCAAGGCCATCAGTCACAATTGGGACTCCTCTCCATAATGTCTGAGTGCACCTCTCCTGTTGTCTGCTTGCAGGAGTTGGATCAGGAGATGCCGGTACGCAAGGCCATCAGTCGCAATTGGAACACATCATGCCACCGCTTCTGTCAAGGGGTGGCAGCGGGGCTACCCGCACTGACTGGAAGAGTTGCCTCCCTGCTGATTGAGGTGGGGTCCAACTACATTTTGGCAAGAAAGTAAGCTACGTCCTTTTAGGGCGTGGAAGTTAAGGAAACAGCGCAGCTTGGGGCCGTAGCCACGTCCGCGCCGTTACCATCTGCGCCGTCACCATCCGCACCGTTACCATCCGCGCCGTTACCACATTTTGGCATTACTTCCAACTCTGTCTTGCCCTTTCTTTACTTAGTGGTGTAAGCGGTTTCTGTCCGCAAGCGAGGGTTTGCCCAGCCTGTGCCTGCTGAACCCATACTGGCGCCTGGCAGATATTCTTAACCCTTAACACGTGAGCACACATTGTTTCAACAGTATTCCTCTTCCTCTTTGTTTACTGAGTTGTGTAAGCCGGTGCTGTCTGCCAGCGAGGGTTCATGAACCTGGGCCTGCTGACCCCATGCTGACGCCTCGAGGATATTCTAGATCCAACCCTGGAGCACATGTATTTTTCTAGATTCAACCCACATACATATTCTAGATCCAACCGGCCCACGTAATTTTGTTACACTATTTTTTCTCCTCCCATTTTTTTACTTAGGTGCGTTAGCCGGTTCTCCCCGCCAGCGAGGGTTTGCTGAGCCTGTGCCTGCTGAACCCATACTGGCGCGTGGCGTATTTTTCTAGATCCAAACCGCACACCCGTATGTTTTTAGATCCAACGCATACACATATTCTAGATCCAACCCACACATGTACTTTTGTTACACTATTTATTCTCCTCCCTTTTTTTACTTACGAGTGTAAGCCGGTTCTCCCCGCCAGCGAGGGTTTGCTGAGCCTGGGCAAGGGGCTTGTCACCTCGGGGGTTGAACCAGTCCCCCGGCTTATAAACACGGTCGCCATCGACCCCCGGGGTTGGCGCCTAAGCCCACGGAAGAAACGACGGGGGTCCAGGACTTCAGCTATTTAATATAAAATAGGACATCGCTTTCTTTCTTGGTCAATTCTTCGGTGGGCTAAAGCACCAACCTGGACCTCGAAACCCTTGTTGGAGGGACTGGTCCGACCCCCCGTGTGACAGGCCCCTTGCCTGGGCCCCATGCTCACCCCAAAGTGGTGCCTGGCGGATATTCTAGATCCAACCCACACACATAATCTAGATCCAACCCACAC
Source organism: Limnomonas spitsbergensis (assembly GCA_037349105.1). Lineage (NCBI taxonomy): Eukaryota > Viridiplantae > Chlorophyta > Chlorophyceae > Chlamydomonadales > Limnomonas > Limnomonas spitsbergensis. The sequence continues at coordinate 752,668 of JAYJMM010000025.1, forward strand.
ACATAATCTAGATCCAACCCACACACATAATCTAGATCCAACCCACACACATAATCTAGATCCAACCCACACACATAATCTAGATCCAACCCACACACATAATCTAGATCCAACCCACACACATAATCTAGATCCAACCCACACACATAATCTAGATCCAACCCACACACATAATCTAGATCCAACCCACACACATAATCTAGATCCAACCCACACACATAATCTAGATCCAACCCACACACATAATCTAGATCCAACCCACACACATAATCTAGATCCAACCCACACACATAATCTAGATCCAACGCATACACATATTCTAGATCCAACCCACACGTGTAATTTTGTTACAATATTATTTCTCCTCCCCTTTCTTGACCTAGGTGTGTAAGCCGGTTCTCCCTGCAAGCGAGGGTTTGCTGAGCCTGGGACCTATGCTGACCCCATACTGGTACCTGGCGGATATTCTAGATCCAACACATACACATTCTAGATCCAGCCCACACACGTATTTTCTGGATCCAACCCACACAAGTATTCTCCTCCCTTTTTTTTACCTAGGTGTGTAAGCCGGTTCTCCCTGCCAGCGAGGGCTTGCTGAGCCTGGGACCGATGCTGACGGAGATACGTGTACTGCTGCCTCGTAAGGAGCGTGTGCCGCATCACCACCTGAGCTGGCTGCCCCAGGTATGAACCAATATAGTGTGGATACTATTAAATAAATGTAGGCGTGGGCCATGGAGATGCGTGTGCGTGTTTGCCTGCACTCTCAAAGTAACTCATCGTGTATCAAAGTAACTGATCGTGTATCAAAGTAACTCATCGTGTATCAAAGTAACTGATCGTGTATCAAAGTAACTGATCGTGTATCAAAGTAACTCATCGTGTATCAAAGTAACTCATCGTGTATCAAAGTAACTCATCGTGTATCAAAGTAACTGATCGTGTATCAAAGTAACTGATCGTGTATCAAAGTAACTGATCGTGTATCAAAGTAACTGATCGTGTATCAAAGTAACTCATCGTGTATCAAAGTAACTCATCGTGTATCAAAGTAACTCATCGTGTATCAAAGTAACTCATCGTGTATCAAAGTAACTCATCGTGTATCAAAGTAACTCATCGTGTATCAAAGTAACTGACCGTGTATCAAAGTAACTCATCGTGTATCAATCTCCCCCTAGGTGCCTCTTATCTAGAACCTGCCTGCTACGCCTGCCTCACTTATTGAAAATATAAAGGTAAAAAGGAGCTTGGAAACTATAAGTAAAAACAAATGCTTGGGAATGAGACCATTTGGACCACCAAGTGTTTCAACCCATGGGGCACGTAATCCCCTACACCCAGTATTCCACACATCCAGTATCCACACATCCTATGTCCCCCACGCCCCGTATTCCACACATCCAGTATTCCACACATCCAGTATTCCACACATCCTATGTCCCCATCTCGCTGTTTGCCAGTCAGGTGGCACTGCTGCTGCTCTCTCTCCACTCTTTAAATAAATATGAATCATGGATACCTGCCTCCACCCACTCTGTAAATGAACAATGAGTTCCTGCCTCCACTCTTTCATTACCGTAAAACGGGATAGGGTCCGTGCACCCATTTGATAACTAATATTTCAAATTCACCTCAGAGGCAAAAAATACCCTACTCCGCGCACGCGCAGCAATTGTCTTGGTGCCGGAATACGTACTCCAAATAGTTGTTAATTATTATACTGTCGCGCACCACTCCGGGCACCTCCAAAAGTAGTTAATTAAACGCAGAGTCGAACCGGTTTTACGGTACCTAGTTATTCCCTGCCTCCACTCATTAAATAAATAATTAACACCCGCCTCCGAGCCTGCCTCCAGACTTTCAATAAATAATTCTGACCTGCCTCAACTCTTCAAACAAAAAATTAATACCTACCTCCACTTTTTAAATAAACAATTAATACCTGCCTCCACTCCTTAAATATAATTAATACCGGTACCTGCCTCCACTCTTTAAATACATAATTAATACCGGTACCTGCCTCCACTCCTTAAATAAATAATTAATACCGGTACCTGCCTCCACTCTTTAAATACATAATTAATACCTGCCTCCACTCTTTAAATACATAATTAATACCGGTACCTGCCTCCACTCTTTAAATAAACAATTAATACTTTCATCCACACTTAAAGTAACCAAACTGTATCCCTCCCTCCCTTGGTGCCTCCATCTCCAACCTGTCCCCCACCCTTGGGTGGACTCCACACCTGGGGTCTCCCCCTCCTTTTGCAGCTGACCAGCTTGAGATCCCTCAGCCTACACCTACCTCCGCTCTCTCAATAAATAAATAATACCTGCCTCCACTCTTTAAGTGAATGAAATAAATCATTCATACCTGCCTCCACTCTTTAAGTAAAAGAAATAAATCATTCATACCTGCCTCCACTCTTTAAGTAAAGGAAATAAATCATTCATACCTGCCTCCACTCTTTAAGTAAAGGACATAAATCATTCATACCTGCCTCCACTCTTTAAGTAAAGGACATAAATCATTCATACCTGCCTCCACTCTTTAAGTAAAGGAAATAAATCATTCATACCTGCCTCCACTCTTTAAGTAAAGGAAATAAATCATTCATACCTGCCTCCACTCTTTCAACAAATGCCCCCTCCTTTCGCAGCTGACCAGCTTGAGATCCCTCAGCCTCCAAGGGTACCTGGACCTCACCCCCGCTACTATGACGTATGCATTCAGGTAGGTGCGGCTGTCTGGTGTGGGGGCACTTTGAGGTACTTTCAGGCTGTTTGAGGCAATTTGATTAGTTCGAGGCAGTTTGGGGCAGTTTGAAGCTGTTTGAAGCAGTTTGAGGCTGTTTGAGGCAGTTCGAGGCCGTCTGATGCAATTTGGGGCAGGTTTAGGCTGTTTGAGGCAGTTTGAGGCTGTATGAGGCAGTTGGGGGCAATTTGAGGCTGTTTGAGGCAGTTTGGGGGACTTTGAGGCAGTTTGAGGCTGTATGAGGCAAGTTAAGGCCATGTGAGGCAGCTTGAGGCGAGCCTCATCCGTGGCTAGCCTCCCACCTGGTGCCACCCTTCTGCTGTTCATGTCCGGCTCTCTCTGCCCATCCCCAACCCCCTTGCCTTGTAATCAGTGTAACCTCTATCAAGCAGTTGTTAAGCTTAACGTTGCTTGAAGTTGCACACAGCCAGGCCTCACGCCCCAGGACCCCCCCCTGCCTTTTGGCATTCTCGCCTGCTTCTCCAAGTTGAACTTGCCCTCCCTCCTGTTTACCTGTCATCAGGCAGTTGTCCAGCCTGGCCTTGTTGGACTTGACCCACAGCCAAGCATCTGGGCTCAGCTACCACCTGCCCTGGGGGGTCCTCTCGCTCCCCCCTACAGCCCTAATGTCCTCCTATCTCTCTCTCCATCCCTCCCTGTCAGGCAGCTGTCCAGCCTGGCCTTGTTAGACTTGACCCACAGCCAAGCATCCGGGCCCAGCTACCACCTGCCCTGGGGGGTCCTCTCTCTCCCCCCCCCCCAACAGCCCTTATGTCCTCCCACCTCTCTGTCCCCCCCCCCCTGTCAGGCAGCTGTCCAGCCTGGCCTTGTTAGACTTGACCCACAGCCAAGCATCCGGGCCCAGCTACCACCTGCCCTGGGGGGTCCTCTCTCTCCCCCCCCCCAACAGCCCTTATGTCCTCCCACCTCTCTGTCCCCCCCTCCCTGTCAGGCAGCTGTCCAGCCTGGCCTTGTTGAACATGACCCACAGCCAAGCATCCGGGCCCAGCTACCACCTGCCCTGGGGGGTCCTCTCTCTCCCCCCCCCCAACAGCCCTTATGTCCTCCCACCTCTCTGTCCCCCCCTCCCTGTCAGGCAGCTGTCCAGCCTGGCCTTGTTGGACATGACCCACAGCCAAGATTCCGGGCCCAACTTTCACCTGCCCTGGGGGTGCCTCTCGCTCCCCCCTACATCCCTAATGTCCTACCCTCCCTGTCCCTCCCTGTCCATCTCCATCCCTCCCTGTCAGGCAGCTGTCTAGCCTGACCTTGCTGGACTTGACCCACAGCCAAGCATCTGGGCCCAGCTTTCACCTGCCCTGGGGCGTCATCTCATCCCTGCCCAAACTGGAGACGCTGCACCTGAAGTACATCGAGCTGCCCTCCTTTGAGGAGCTGTCGGCACTGAAAGGCCTCAGAGAGCTGATTCTCACGGTCAGGCGCACTTATTAGGGTGTGAGGTTCAGGGGGAGGGGCTGTGAGCTGTGAGGGGTTGTCTCATAACTGCCAAAGCTGGAGATCCTGTGTGTGTGCTTCTTGTTATATAGCTGTGTTGTGCATGCAGGTGGGTGAGCGCCAGGGCATGGAGCTGGAGGGAGCTGCGGTGACTGCACACGCTCGGGAGGCGGAGCAGCGGCAGCGCAGAGCAAACACAGGTCAGATAAAGGTGCCAGGTGCCAGGTGTAGGGGGTTGGGTCGAAGGCTGGGTTCAGATTTGTGTATCACATCTACATATTTTAGGTGGGCCATGGGAGCCATGCAGACCGGGAGGAGGGGTCTGTGGGGGCAGGGACGACTTGTTCCCCTGCATCCGTTCAAAATAGGTACCCGCAAAATAGGGGAATCACCTTCTCGCTTTTCAAACTGGAGACGCTGCACCTTACACACAGCAAGCTGCCATCCCATCTATACCAGGTTCTCGTAAAAGAGTGTGCATCGATTTGTAGTTTCATCGAGTCAAACCCCTCTCGTTCTCCACCCTCTGCCTGCCCCTCCCTCCCTCCCTCCCTCCCTCCCACCTTTTCATCTGATAAATATTTCTGCACCTCTTCATCCCCCCCCCCCCTCAACTTTCCTTCCCATCCCTCTGTTTTTCAGGCCTGGTCGCACCTCTTTCCCCTTCCCAAGCACACGCCTGCCATTCACTGTCCCCTGCCTGGTCGCACCTCTTTCCCCTTCCCAAGCACACGCCTGCCATTCACTGGCCCCTGCCTGGTCGCACCTCTTTCCCCTTCCCAAGCACACGCCTGCCATTCACTGTCCCCTGCCTGGTCGCACCTCTTTCCCCTTCCCAAGCACACGCCTGCCATTCACTGTCCCCTGCCTGGTCGCACCTCTTTCCCCTTCCCAAGCACACGCCTGCCATTCACTGGCCCCTGCCTGGTCGCACCTCTTTCCCCTTCCCAAGCACACGCCTGCCATTCACTGGCCCCTGCCTGGTCGCACCTCTTTCCCCTTCCCAAGCACACGCCTGCCATTCACTGTCCCCTGCCTGGTCGCACCTCTTTCCCCTTCCCAAGCACACGCCTGCCATTCACTGTCCCCTGCCTGGTCGCACCTCTTTCCCCTTCCCAAGCACACGCCTGCCATTCACTGGCCCCTGCCTGGTCGCACCTCTTTCCCCTTTCCAAGCACACGCCTGCCATTCACTGGCCCCTGCCTGGTCGCACCTCTTTCCCCTTCCCAAGCACACGCCTGCCATTCACTTGCCCCTGCCTGGTCGCACCTCTTTCCCCTTCCCAAGCACACGCCTGCCATTCACTGGCCCCTGCCTGGTCGCACCTCTTTCCCCTTCCCAAGCACACGCCTGCCATTCACTGGCCCCTGCCTGGTCGCACCTCTTTCCCCTTCCCAAGCACACGCCTGCCATTCACTTGCCCCTGCCTGGTCGCACCTCTTTCCCCTTCCCAAGCACACGCCTGCCATTCACTGGCCCCTGCCTGGTCGCACCTCTTTCCCCTTCCCAAGCACACGCCTGCCATTCACTGTCCCCTGCCTGGTCGCACCTCTTTCCCCTTCCCAAGCACACGCCTGCCATTCACTGTCCCCTGCCTGGTCGCACCTCTTTCCCCTTCCCAAGCACACGCCTGCCATTCACTGTCCCCTGCCTGGTCGCACCTCTTTCCCCTTCCCAAGCACACGCCTGCCATTCACTGGCCCCTGCCTGGTCGCACCTCTTTCACCTTCCCAGGCACACGCCTGCCATTCACTGGCCCCTGCCTGGTCGCACCTCTTTCCCCTTCCCAAGCACACGCCTGCCATTCACTGGCCCCTGCCTGGTCGCACCTCTTTCCCCTTCCCAAGCACACGCCTGCCATTCACTGGCCCCTGCCTGGTCGCACCTCTTTCCCCTTCCCAAGCACACGCCTGCCATTCACTGGCCCCTGCCTGGTCGCACCTCTTTCCCCTTCCCAAGCACACGCCTGCCATTCACTGGCCCCTGCCTGGTCGCACCTCTTTCCCCTTCCCAAGCACACGCCTGCCATTCACTGTCCCCTGCCTGGTCGCACCTCTTTCCCCTTCCCAAGCACACGCCTGCCATTCACTTGCCCCTGCCTGGTCGCACCTCTTTCCCCTTCCCAAGCACACGCCTGCCATTCACTGGCCCCTGCCTGGTCGCACCTCTTTCCCCTTCCCAAGCACACTCCTGCCATTCACTGGCCCCTGCCTGGTCGCACCTCTTTCCCCTTCCCAAGCACACGCCTGCCATTCACTGGCCCCTGCCTGGTCGCACCTCTTTCCCCTTCCCAAGCACACGCCTGCCATTCACTGGCCCCTGCCTGGTCGCACCTCTTTCCCCTTCCCAAGCACACGCCTGCCATTCACTGGCCCCTGCCTGGTCGCACCTCTTTCCCCTTCCCAGGCACACACCTGCCATTCACTGTCCCCTGCCTGGTCGCACCTCTTTCCCCTTCCCAAGCACACGCCTGCCATTCACTTGCCCCTGCCTGGTCGCACCTCTTTCCCCTTCCCAAGCACACGCCTGCCATTCACTGGCCCCTGCCTGGTCGCACCTCTTTCCCCTTCCCAAGCACACGCCTGCCATTCACTGGCCCCTGCCTGGTCGCACCTCTTTCCCCTTCCCAAGCACACGCCTGCCATTCACTGGCCCCTGCCTGGTCGCACCTCTTTCCCCTTCCCAAGCACACGCCTGCCATTCACTGGCCCCTGCCTGGTCGCACCTCTATCCCCTTCCCAAGCACACGCCTGCCATTCACTGGCCCCTGCCTGGTCGCACCTCTTTCCCCTTCCCAGGCACACGCCTGCCATTCACTGTCCCCTGCCTGGTCGCACCTCTTTCCCCTTCCCAAGCACACGCCTGCCATTCACTGGCCCCTGCCTGGTCGCACCTCTTTCCCCTTCCCAGGCACACGCCTGCCATTCACTGTCCCCTGCCTGGTCGCACCTCTTTCCCCTTCCCAAGCACACGCCTGCCATTCACTTGCCCCTGCCTGGTCGCACCTCTTTCCCCTTCCCAGGCACACGCCTGCCATTCACTGTCCCCTGTCTGGTCGCACCTCTTTCCCCTTCCCAAGCACACGCCTGCCATTCACTTGCCCCTGCCTGGTCGCACCTCTTTCCCCTTCCCAAGCACACGCCTGCCATTCACTGGCCCCTGCCTGGTCGCACCTCTTTCCCCTTCCCAAGCACACTCCTGCCATTCACTGGCCCCTGCCTGGTCGCACCTCTTTCCCCTTCCCAAGCACACGCCTGCCATTCACTGGCCCCTGCCTGGTCGCACCTCTTTCCCCTTCCCAAGCACACGCCTGCCATTCACTGTCCCCTGCCTGGTCGCACCTCTTTCCCCTTCCCAAGCACACTCCTGTCATTCACTGGCCCCTGCCTGGTCGCACCTCTTTCCCCTTCCCAAGCACACGCCTGCCATTCACTGGCCCCTGCCTGGTCGCACCTCTTTCCCCTTCCCAAGCACACTCCTGCCATTCACTGGCCCCTGCCTGGTCGCACCTCTTTCCCCTTCCCAAGCACACTCCTGCCATTCACTGGCCCCTGCCTGGTCGCACCTCTTTCCCCTTCCCAAGCACACGCCTGCCATTCACTGGCCCCTGCCTGGTCGCACCTCTTTCCCCTTCCCAAGCACACTCCTGCCATTCACTGGCCCCTGCCTGGTCGCACCTCTTTCCCCTTCCCAAGCACACTCCTGCCATTCACTGGCCCCTGCCTGGTCGCACCTCTTTCCCCTTCCCAAGCACACGCCTGCCATTCACTGGCCCCTGCCTGGTCGCACCTCTTTCCCCTTCCCAAGCACACGCCTGCCATTCACTGGCCCCTGCCTGGTCGCACCTCTTTCCCCTTCCCAAGCACACGCCTGCCATTCACTGGCCCCTGCCTGGTCGCACCTCTTTCCCCTTCCCAAGCACACGCCTGCCATTCACTGGCCCCTGCCTGGTCGCACCTCTTTCCCCTTCCCAAGCACACGCCTGCCATTCACTGGCCCCTGCCTGGTCGCACCTCTTTCCCCTTCCCAAGCACACGCCTGCCATTCACTGGCCCCTGCCTGGTCGCACCTCTTTCCCCTTCCCAAGCACACGCCTGCCATTCACTGGCCCCTGCCTGGTCGCACCTCTTTCCCCTTCCCAAGCACACGCCTGCCATTCACTGGCCCCTGCCTGGTCGCACCTCTTTCCCCTTCCCAAGCACACGCCTGCCATTCACTGTCCCCTGCCTGGTCGCACCTCTTTCCCCTTCCCAAGCACACGCCTGCCATTCACTGTCCCCTGCCTGGTCGCACCTCTTTCCCCTTCCCAAGCACACTGCCTGCCATTCACTGGCCCCTGCCTGGTCGCACCTCTTTCCCCTTCCCAAGCACACGCCTGCCATTCACTGTCCCCTGCCTGGTCGCACCTCTTTCCCCTTCCCAAGCACACGCCTGCCATTCACTGGCCCCTGCCTGGTCGCACCTCTTTCCCCTTCCCAAGCACACGCCTGCCATTCACTGTCCCCTGCCTGGTCGCACCTCTTTCCCCTTCCCAAGCACACGCCTGCCATTCACTGTCCCCTGCCTGGTCGCACCTCTTTCCCCTTCCCAAGCACACGCCTGCCATTCACTGTCCCCTGCCTGGTCGCACCTCTTTCCCCTTCCCAAGCACACGCCTGCCATTCACTGTCCCCTGCCTGGTCGCACCTCTTTCCCCTTCCCAAGCACACGCCTGCCATTCACTGTCCCCTGCCTGGTCGCACCTCTTTCCCCTTCCCAAGCACACGCCTGCCATTCACTGTCCCCTGCCTGGTCGCACCTCTTTCCCCTTCCCAAGCACACGCCTGCCATTCACTGGCCCCTGCCTGGTCGCACCTCTTTCCCCTTCCCAAGCACACGCCTGCCATTCACTGGCCCCTGCCTGGTCGCACCTCTTTCCCCTTCCCAAGCACACGCCTGCCATTCACTTGCCCCTGCCTGGTCGCACCTCTTTCCCCTTCCCAAGCACACGCCTGCCATTCACTGGCCCCTGCCTGGTCGCACCTCTTTCCCCTTCCCAAGCACACGCCTGCCATTCACTGGCCCCTGCCTGGTCGCACCTCTTTCCCCTTCCCAAGCACACGCCTGCCATTCACTGTCCCCTGCCTGGTCGCACCTCTTTCCCCTTCCCAAGCACACGCCTGCCATTCACTTGCCCCTGCCTGGTCGCACCTCTTTCCCCTTCCCAAGCACACGCCTGCCATTCACTTGCCCCTGCCTGGTCGCACCTCTTTCCCCTTCCCAGGCACACGCCTGCCATTCACTGTCCCCTGCCTGGTCGCACCTCTTTCCCCTTCCCAAGCACACGCCTGCCATTCACTGGCCCCTGCCTGGTCGCACCTCTTTCCCCTTCCCAAGCACACGCCTGCCATTCACTGGCCCCTGCCTGGTCGCACCTCTTTCCCCTTCCCAAGCACACGCCTGCCATTCACTGGCCCCTGCCTGGTCGCACCTCTTTCCCCTTCCCAAGCACACGCCTGCCATTCACTGTCCCCTGCCTGGTCGCACCTCTTTCCCCTTCCCAAGCACACGCCTGCCATTCACTGTCCCCTGCCTGGTCGCACCTCTTTCCCCTTCCCAAGCACATGCCTGCCATTCACTGGCCCCTGCCTGGTCGCACCTCTTTCCCCTTCCCAAGCACACGCCTGCCATTCACTGTCCCCTGCCTGGTCGCACCTCTTTCCCCTTCCCAAGCACACGCCTGCCATTCACTGGCCCCTGCCTGGTCGCACCTCTTTCCCTTTCCCAAGCACACGCCTGCCATTCACTGTCCCCTGCCTGGTCGCACCTCTTTCCCCTTCCCAAGCACACGCCTGCCATTCACTGTCCCCTGCCTGGTCGCACCTCTTTCCCCTTCCCAAGCACACGCCTGCCATTCACTGTCCCCTGCCTGGTCGCACCTCTTTCCCCTTCCCAAGCACACGCCTGCCATTCACTGTCCCCTGCCTGGTCGCACCTCTTTCCCCTTCCCAAGCACACGCCTGCCATTCACTGTCCCCTGCCTGGTCGCACCTCTTTCCCCTTCCCAAGCACACGCCTGCCATTCACTGTCCCCTGCCTGGTCGCACCTCTTTCCCCTTCCCAAGCACACGCCTGCCATTCACTGGCCCCTGCCTGGTCGCACCTCTTTCCCCTTCCCAAGCACACGCCTGCCATTCACTGGCCCCTGCCTGGTCGCACCTCTTTCCCCTTCCCAAGCACACGCCTGCCATTCACTTGCCCCTGCCTGGTCGCACCTCTTTCCCCTTCCCAAGCACACGCCTGCCATTCACTGGCCCCTGCCTGGTCGCACCTCTTTCCCCTTCCCAAGCACACGCCTGCCATTCACTGGCCCCTGCCTGGTCGCACCTCTTTCCCCTTCCCAAGCACACGCCTGCCATTCACTGTCCCCTGCCTGGTCGCACCTCTTTCCCCTTCCCAAGCACACGCCTGCCATTCACTTGCCCCTGCCTGGTCGCACCTCTTTCCCCTTCCCAAGCACACGCCTGCCATTCACTTGCCCCTGCCTGGTCGCACCTCTTTCCCCTTCCCAGGCACACGCCTGCCATTCACTGTCCCCTGCCTGGTCGCACCTCTTTCCCCTTCCCAAGCACACGCCTGCCATTCACTGGCCCCTGCCTGGTCGCACCTCTTTCCCCTTCCCAAGCACACGCCTGCCATTCACTGGCCCCTGCCTGGTCGCACCTCTTTCCCCTTCCCAAGCACACGCCTGCCATTCACTTGCCCCTGCCGCAAATGACTTGCGAATGTCTCCACTGCTATCTACTAAGCGCTGCTGCTGCTGTTTCTTCCCAGGTGCTTCATGGTTGTCGCCCCCCCTCCTCCTTACCCAGCCCACACTTGCCCCTGCTGCGCATGAGTTTGCCTCCACTGCTTCACGCTTCACGCTGCCGCTGCCACTCCTGCCCAGGTGCTTCATGGTGGTTGCCCCCCCTCCTCCTTACCCAGCCCTCACTTGCCCCTGCTGCGCATGAGTTTGCCTCCACTGCTTCACGCTTCACGCTGCCGCTGCCACTCCTGCCCAGGTTCATTATGGGACCTGGTCGCCCCCCCTCCTCCTTACCCAGCCCACACTTGCCCCTGCTGCGCATGAGTTTGCCTCCACTGCTTAACGCTTCACGCTGCCGCTGCCACTCCTGCCCAGGTTCATTATGGGACCTGGTCGCCCCCCTCCTCCTTACCCAGCCCTCACTTGCCCCTGCTGCGCATGAGTTTGCCTCCACTGCTTCACGCTTCACGCTGCCGCTGCCACTCCTGCCCAGGTTCATTATGGGACCTGGTCGCCCCCCCTCTACCTTACCCAGCCCTCACTAGCCCCTGCTGCGCATGAGTTTGCCTCCAATGCTTCACGCTTCACGCTGCTGCTGCCACTCCTGCTCAGGATCATTATGGGACCTGGTCGCCCCCCCTCCTCCTTCCCAAGCCCTGGTCCACTTACCAGCCCCAGCTACTCGCGAACCGGACACCTCGGCGCATGCGACAGAACCTGGGGCGGTGGCGGCATCGGCGCCTTTTCCCGCTCCCTTTGGCGCGTCTACCGATCCCTCCTCCTGCCTGGGAGCGCACCCCCTGTGGACCACGCTCGCTCAGCTACCGCACCTGCAGCGCCTCAACATCAATGCCTGGTCGAACGCAGCCCCCAGCGCGTTGCATGATGGTGCGCTTGGCTGAGAGGTCCAACATGGCATTATGTTAATTGTTAAATGGCTGTTGTTTAACATTTGCTGTACTGCTTTGGTGTACAACTACTTGTACAGCGTACGTGTGTAGTACGTGCATGATGGTACGCTTGGCTGAGAGGTTCAACATGGCATGATTATAAAATCAGGAATGGCTGATGTTTAACATTCCCTGTACTGCTTTGGTGGCAAAGTGTACAGCATATGTGTGTAGTACGTGCATTAGGCGCAAAGGATGTACTTGCATTGGCCACCAAGGATGTACTTGCGTAAGGCGCCAAGGATGACGTGGGTTGTGCATACCTGTGCCATTCTGCACCCTTTTAAGGGGATCGACCTTGCGCTGCCCCTTACTGTCCTGCATATATGTGCGGACCTCACGCCATGCGCCTTCAAAGGACATGGATCGGCAGGCCTGCGACATTCTGTACCTTCCGATGATTGTTGTATTGCTTGCCACTTACTGTACCGCATGCCACTTGTACTGCACCAGGAGCTGTGGATGATCTGGATAGGCATGCCCGCGACATCATGTTCCCGTTGAGGCTACCCCCAGGCCTGCCCCCCGGCCTGTCCTGCTTGTCTGCCCTAGGTCTACTCATCGGAGACCCTCATGACCTACAGGTATGGACCTAGTATGAAATCAACATTATTTAAGGACTCTGGGCCTGCTCCCCGGCTTGTCCTGTCTGTCTGCTCTGGGCCTACTCATGCGTGTGACCCTCGCAACCTCCAGGTATGGAATAAGTGTGAGATCAACAGTCTTAAAGGATTCGGGGTCTGCCCCCGCAAATATGGGCCTGCCCCCTGGTCTGTTCTGTCTGTCTGCCCTGGGCCTACTCATGCGTGTGACCCTCGCAACCTCCAGGTATGGAATAAGTGTGAGATCAACAGTCTTTAAGGATTCGGGGTCTGCCCCCGCAAATATGGGCCTGCCCCCTGGTCTGTTCTGTCTGTCTGCCCTGGGCCTACTCATGCGTGTGACCCTCGCAACCTCCAGGTATGGAATAAGTGTGAGATCAACAGTCTTTAAGGATTCGGGGTCTGCCCCCGCAAATATGGGCCTGCCCCTGGTCTGTTCTGTCTGTCTGCCCTGGGCCTACTCATGCGTGTGACCCTCGCAACCTCCAGGTATGGAATAAGTGTGAGCTCAACATTTTAAGGACTCTGAGCCTGCCCACCGGCTTGTCCTGTATGTTTGCCCTGGGGCTACTCATATGTGACCTTCACAACCTCCAGGTATGGACCAAGTGTGAAAGCAACGTTATTTGGGGAATTGGGGTCTGCTACCAGACCCGCACTGACTGTGACTCTGTGAGCCCTGTGCCTGCCTATCAGAGACCCCCACAATGTCCAGGTATGGACCAAGTGTGAAAGCAACATAATTTGGGGATTTGGGGCCTGCTACCCGACCTGAACCAGGACCTGAGAGCCCTGCGCCTGCTTTTCAGACCCCCACAATCTCCAGGTGTGGACCAAGTGTGAAAGCAGACCTGACCTACCTTTCTTTCCTATACCTGCTTATCAGAGACCCTTTGGGGATCTTCTGGTATGAAATAGTGTGAAACCAGGGGAGGGCTAAGTGGCCTGATTGAATTAATGCTGGTGCTGGACATTCCCCCCCCCCCACACACACACATCCCCTCCACCTCACCCCACGCCAGTGTTTGACGTGGTCCCTCTCCCCTGCTTCACTCAATCCTCAGGCGCTGTCCCCCTTGACAGGCCTGGCTGAATTGGTGCTGGTCCTAGACATCCACGACCCTCCTAATGGGATGGAAGGCCATGTGGGCGTCCATGCTCCCCCGCACGGGGCGGAAGGCCATGCAGGCGTACTAGGCCCAGGGTGGGCTTTGGGCGACCTGCTTCCGGCTGGCAACCCGCCGCCTGCAGAGACATCGGTGCAGCAGCTGGAGCAGCAGGATCAGCAGGACATCGACGATACTGCTGTGAGTGTATGCGGGGGATTGGAGGAAATCCTAAAACCTGAACCCTAAACCCTTAAACCGGGGGCGAGACTGCCTTTTGGTCCCCTACTTGCACATTTTTGGTGCCCCTGTCTGCGTGTTTCGGTAAGAGTCCTCCTTGGTGCCCCTGTCTGCGTGTTTCGGTAAGAGTCCTCCTTGGTGCCCCTGTCTGCATGTTTCGGTTAGAGTCCTCCTTGGTGCCCCTGTCTGCATGTTTCGGTAAGAGTCCTCCTTGTGCCCCTGTCTGCGTGTTTCTGTAAGAGTCCTCCTTGGTGCCCCTGTCTGCATGTTTCGGTAAGAGTCCTCCTTGGTGCCCCTGTCTGCATGTTTCGGTAAGAGTCCTCCTTGGTGCCCCTGTCTGCATGTTTCGGTAAGAGTCCTCCTTGGTGCCCCTGTCTGCATGTTTTGGTAAGAGTCCTCCTTGGTGCCCCTGTCTGCATGTTTCGGTAAGAGTCCTCCTTGGTGCCCCTGTCTGCATGTTTCGGTAAGAGTCCTCCTTGGTGCCCCTGTCTGCGTGTTTCGGTAAGAGTCCTCCTTGGTGCCCCTGTCTGCATGTTTCGGTAAGAGTCCTCCTTGGTGCCCCTGTCTGCGTGTTTCGGTAAGAGTCCTCCTTGGTGCCCCTGTCTGCGTGTTTCGGTAAGAGTCCTCCTTGGTGCCCCTGTCTGCATGTTTCGGTAAGAGTCCTCCTTGGTGCCCCTGTCTGCGTGTTTCGGTAAGAGTCCTCCTTGGTGCCCCTGTCTGCGTGTTTCGGTAAGAGTCCTCCTTGGTGTCCGGTATGGGTCTAGTGAGGGGTATGAAGACGCATCTGTCGTCCTCCTAGCAGCAAATGGAGTGAATGGTTCATCATGTCCAGGCATCTTAATCCTATCCAAGTATGTAAACCCTAAACCCTAAACCCTAACTAGGCAAAGTTGGGCTGGCTCATAAGTGTGTACCTGTGCAGCATACGCCGTACATACCGTTTATACTTGTTGCATGGCTCAGCTTTCCCCCCATGTATTTTTTTGACCCTGGCCAAGTCATTAACGACCATCTCGTTGAGGAGGTTCTGTGCGCATGCGTGAGGCATCACGCATGCGCACACAAATGTATTTATGTATCGTTATTTTGTTGTGTGCTCTGTATAAATGAATTGATGCCACATCATGCATGTGAAATACATTTATTCACGTTGTTTTGTTTTCTGTTCTGTACACATTAATTGATGTCCCTGATGCCTGGCACCAGGTCAATACCCAGCTGTCCTTCTACCAGATGCAGGGGGGGCAGATTGCGCATTAGATCCAGGCTCCATGTCTGGCATTATTAATAAAAGGAATTACATCCTTTCTTACTGCTGCTCAGGTCCACACCCAGCTGCCCTCCTTCCAGAGACAGGTGGAACATATCGCGTATCAGATCCTGCCTCCATGTATGGGCTTATCAATTCGTTTTCTGTATATGTTATACCCGTGCTTACTGCTGCTCAGATCAACAGGCAGCTGTCTTCCAACCAGAGGCAGGCAGAAGAGATCGCGTATCAGATCCAGGCTCCATGCATGGGCCCATCAATTAATTGCCTTAATTCGAATGTGTATACCCTTGCTATCTGCTGCTCAGATCAACAGGCAGCTGTCGTCCCTCCAGAGGCAGGCAGAAGAGATCGCGTATCAGATCCAGGCTCCATGTATGGGCCCATCAATTAATTGCCTTAATTCGAATGTGTAAATCCTTGCTATCTGCTGCTCAGATCAACAGGCAGCTGTCGTCCCTCCAGAGGCAGGCAGAAGAGATCGCGTATCAGATCCAGGCTCCATGTATGGGCCCATCAATTAATTGCCTTAATTCGAATGTGTAAATCCTTGCTATCTGCTGCTCAGATCAACAGGCAGCTGTCTTCCAACCAGAGGCAGGCAGAAGAGATGGCGCATCCAGGCTCCATGCATGGGATAATAAATTGATGGAATCACATCCTTGATGCCTGCTGCTCAGGTCAATAGGCAGCTATCGTCCCTCCAGAGGCAGGTGGAACAGATCTCAGATCAGATCCAGACCAAGTCCTCAAGAATCACCGCTTTGATGTCGGAGATGACGTTAAGAGGCGCCGAGCAGGCCAATCCGGTGCAAGCCAACGCCTCCCAGATCTCAGATCAGATCCAGACCAACACATCTCAGATCGCAGATCAGATCCATGTCAACGCCTCAAGGATCGCAGCCTTGACGGCGGGTATGCCTCCAACAGGCACAGAGGGCCCTGAGCTGGTGAAAGAGGAGATTTCCCCCAGGGGCACTCCGCAGGGGAATGAGGCGATTTTTCCAAGAGGTGTTTGGCAGGTGAATCAGGGTGCAGGCCCATCTTCACCCTTGCCAACCTCCTCCCACTTCCAGCCTGGCCCTGCTCGCCCTAGCGGCAGTGCTCCAGCAAGCGCAGATCTCCACAGTGAGGCAACAGGAGCAGGAGGTGTGCTGGGGAGGCCGGAGAATGCGCTGAAGGTAGAGCATGGCTGCAAAACAGGAGCGAGAGGCGCACCTGGGGACGCGCTGGATGCAGAGCATGGGGGCTCAACTGGAGCTCGCACTCCACTCATTGACACCCTCAAGGTGCGGGGAGCAGTTCATGACGAGGTGAAGCTGATGCAAGTACCATATGCCGGGGATCGGAATTACACTCCCTTGGGTATGAATTAATTTACTATTACCATGCAAAGACATTAGGCCCGAGAAAGGGCCACTTGCCAGTAAGGTGGCGTTTCCCCCATGCATGTGTTGTTGCAGAATGGCCGCTTGCCCTCATTCGTAGTTCTAGAGCGTCCCATTTTTGCCACCTGCTCCCTCTTCCTTCTTCTTTTTTTCTTCCTTTGTTCCAACTGGCTTCTCTTGGCCTTCTTCTTTCTTGTCCATGTGTTAGACCTGCTCCCTCTCGCCTTTGTTCTTTGCTCTCCATTCTTTTTACTGCTCCCTCTCATATTATTCCGTCTTCTCTAACAGGCTATCAATCGTCTGGCAAATGAAAACATGCAACTCGGGGATCAGCAGCGGGCCTTGCTGGCAGCCATGCAGGTGACTAGGGATTGTCCAATATTGTTTCAGAAGATTTTGATCTGAGATTTTTCACTAATTTGACCGCGAAGAGTCGCGGTATTTCAAATATATTTATGTAGGAGCATCAGTGGGCTTTCCTAGCAGCTCCTAATAGCAGCTATCCAGATGACTGGGGAGAAGTGAGGTCGGTTGCTGTTCTTGTGACGGGAGCAGCACAAACCTTGCAAGCCGCCATGCAGGTGACTGAAGATTTATAGTGTCCAAGATGTTTTACTACAGTTATCTAGGAGTGGCGTTGGGCTTTGGTGGCGACCCCTGCAGGTATTCAGACGACTGGGGAGAAGTGAGGTCGGTTGCTGTTCTTGTGACGGGAGCAGCAGCGGACCTTGCAAGCCGCCATGCAGGTGACTGAAGATTTATAGTGTCCAAGATGTTTTACTACAGTTATCTAGGAGTGGCGTTGGGCTTTGGTGGCGACCCCTGCAGGTATTCAGACGACTGGGGAGAAGTGAGGTCGGTTGCTGTTCTTGTGACGGGAGCAGCAGCGGACCTTGCAAGCCGCCATGCAGGTGACTGAAGATTTATAGTGTCCAAGATGTTTTACTACAGTTATCTAGGAGTGGCGTTGGGCTTTGGTGGCGACCCCTGCAGGTATTCAGACGACTGGGGAGAAGTGAGGCCGGTTGCTGTTCTTGTGACGGGAGCAGCAGCGGACCTTGCTAGCGGTCATGCAGGTGACTGAAGATTTTTTCCCTCCAATTTTTTTTTAATTTTGAAAACTCCTCTTTTTAAAACACGTATGCCAATGAGCAGCTGCAGAATTTTCTGGCCACCATGCTGGTGGCTGATAAGTCATTTTTATCCAAACCTTTTCAAAAAGCACCCATTGGGGGGAGAAGCTGCAAACCTTGATACCAGGTATACTGCAGGTGTCGGGTAAGCAGTCAGGGTCCTGTTCGGTGCTGTGCAATTGCGCCGTGATTCAAAAATCTTGTAAGTAATTACGATTCCTTACTGGTCAAAGAAGCTGATTTCGCCCCGAGATTACCATGGGGGCCCAATCAATGGGGAGACCCAATACGACCCACTACCGCGCAGCCCTGGTTGTATTGGGTCTCCCCTTCTGTGCTCTGTCAAGATCTCAGTTAAAATCTCGTCAAGATTTATGTCGATCTCTGTCAAGATCTCGTTAAGGTCTCGTCAAGACCTCTGTCAAGATCCCGTCAAAGTTCCGTTAAGATCTTGTCAAGATTTCGTCAAGATCATGTCCAGATCTCTGTCAAGATCTCTGTCAATAATCTCGCCCAGATCTTGTCAAGATCTCATCAAGATTTCTGTCAAGATCCCGTCAAAATTCCTGTCATGATCTCGTCAATATCTCTGTCAGGATCTCTGTCAAGATCCCGTCAAAATTCCTGTCAAGGTCTCTTCAAGATCTCGTCAAGATTTTGTCAAGATGCCTGTCAAAGATTTTTTTCAAAATCTCGTCAAGACGTTTGTCAAAATCTGGTCAAGATCTTGTCAAGGTCTCATCAAGATGTCTAACAAGATCTTGTCATGATTTACTCAAGATATCGTCAAAATCTCGTTAAGATGTCTGTCGAGATCTTTGTCAAGATCCCGCCAAGATCTCTGTCAAGATCTGGTGCAGGAGGACCGCCTTAATTGAATCCTAGCGTATTCAGTTCCACCCACCGTGATTGCACAGTGGGCGCAGCTGAATACAATCCCTTCCTCCTGTTTAGTCATGGGTTGTATTCCCTGACCGGAGCGGGTGCAGGAGGGGCACCTTGATTGGATCCACTGTGAGGAGGAAACACAGTGAAACAACACATATCACCCCCTGCCAAAAATAAATATTTGGTTTCATCCCCTGATAGGAGCTGATGCAGTAGGAGCACATCGATCGGATCAAGTGTGCTGAGGAAACACAGCGAAGCAATATATATTACCCCATACTGAAATTCACCCATTGGTCGCATTCCTGAACAGGAGCTGGTTCAGGAGCAGCAGCTCCAGCAGTCCGTGTCCGCCCAGTGGGCGTATGCCGATGCCGACACAGCTCCCACAGTAGGCGCCGCAGCTGCCACCAGCCCTGGCCGGATCGGAGGAGGGCGAGCGGGGGGTCCCAGTGGTGCAACCAGAAGTGGAGAGGCAGTCCCGGGAGGTCTTCATGCAGGCCTCCAGCAGGGTGTGGGGGGCGATGGCGCTGCACCGCCGCCTCACAGCCCGTGGTCCCTCTGCGTCGAGCAGCACCTATCCATGCTGTCTGGGTTAAAGGTAAGGATATGACGAGGATAACAATATATGAGCCGGGTGTATCATTGGGCAGTGTACTGAGACAACGAATTGGTTGTATCACCAATTGAGCAGCATCTGTCCATTTGATGGGGCTTTGTGTAAGGGTATGGCGAGGATGTCAGTATGTAAGTTGGTTATGTTACGGTTTGTACCTTGTACGGAGGTGATGTACTGCAGTGATTGACTACCCCCTGTCCTTGCCTGTTGCAGGTGTTGCACATATTTGATCGGGCCTGCGCTGTGCCAGTCTCCCAGTTGCAGCTCGTCTGCATGCCACGGTGGTGGCCAGGTCTGAGGGAGCTGTACATTCAGGTATGGGGGTAGGGTGTTGAGTATGAGGGAGCTGTACCTTCAGGTATGGGGGTAGGGTGTTGAATATGAGGGAGCTGTACATTCAGGTATGGGGGTAGGGTGTTGAGTATGAGGGAGCTGTACATTCAGGCTAGGGCTTTGTGTCTGAGGGAGCTTCACATTCAGGTACGGGGCTTAGGGTTAATGCCGTATGGTCTTCATGAGTTGTACATCAAGCCATGCAGAAGACCATAATCAGGTTTTAGGGTATATGCTCTGAGGGAGCTGTACATGTAGGTGTGGGGTTCAGGGTATATGACGTACAGCCATAAAGAGCAGTACGAACAGCCATGCGGGTGCAGGTATATGGTATGAGGGTATATGGTATGAGGGTATATGGTATGAGAGTATATGGTATGAGGGTATATGGTATGGGGGTATATGGTATGAGGGTAAATGGTATGAGGGAGCTGTATGTATATAGAAACAAAATCCCGCCAGAAATCCTAAACCCTACCCCCTAAACCCTCAACCCCAATCCATTAACCCTAATTTGATGTCCTGCCGTAGGGGCACCTGGATATATTGGATGTTGGGCCTGCCCTGTCCAGCTCGTGAAACCTAAGCCCTTGACCCTCAACCCCAAACCCTAAACCCTAATTTGCTTACGTTGCTTATTCCCTCTCGCAGGGGCACCTGGATTTAACAGATGTTGGGCCTGCCCTGTCCAGCTTCAGCACACTGACAGTCCTGGACCTGTACCACGCTCATCCCGAGTCGCCCTTTTTGGTAGGGCTGGGGGCAGAGGGCCAGAGGCATGGTCAGGGTTAGGGGGCATGGTTAGGGGGCAGGGTTTGGATGCCTTGGTAAGCGCTCCCCTCCCACGCTATTGGTCGTAGACCTGGACCTGCTACGCGCACAGTGAGATTCACCAATATCTTGGCAATATATTGTTTGTGGTCCTGGGCCTGTGCCACGCCCATCCCGAGACGGCACCCGTCCGGGGTCAGGGCTTGTGTAGTAACTTTTGTGTTTGATGCTCCTGGTGGGCCAAGGGGGCACTCTCTGTTTGGGGTACTAAAATTACTTGCGCTGAGGAGTAGCATCCACATGGGATGTTCGGCGCTGCTTTTGCAGCCCAGGGGCGATCCCTACTGGGTTATGCGCTGCCGGCCCTCAGCCTTCCTCTTGCTCCTCCTTCTTTTACTTCCCCAAGGTGCACCTTGACCGCCTTCCTGCTAAGCTGTTCACCTACAGCCTTCATAATTCCGGAGTGTTATGCACACCTAGCCCTGAACCTTTCATGTACTGTATTCGTCCATTTGTGCTCGTACCCGTTTACGGGTACCTATCTCATGCATCAAATGAGATGCTCCGCTGGACTGATAATTTTTCACAAAACATCATCTTCTCCTTGTTCATGTGCACCTGGACCGCCTTCCTGCTTAACTGCTGACCCTCAGCCTCCAGAATTCATCTTTGTTTAACGCGGATCCAGCCCTGGCAGTTGCCCTGGCAGTTGCCCTGGCAGTTGCCCTGGCAGTTGCCCTGGCAGTTGCCCTGGCAGTTGCCCTGGCAGTTGCCCTGGCAGTTGCCCTGACAGTTGCCCTGGCAGTTGCCCTGGCCTTAACTGTTTCCTCCTACTCCTGCCGGGTGCAAATGGACCACCTTCCTGCCATGCTGCTCATCCTCAGCCTCAAGAACTCTGGAGTTTGATACGTGCATCTGGCCCTGGCCTTAACCTTATCCTCCTACTTCTGACCCTCAGCCTTTATAATTCATAAGGGTGTACCGCACATCTGGCCCTGGCCTTGACTTTCCTCCTACTTCTGTCAGGTGCACCTGGACCGCCTTCCTGCCAAGCTGCTGACCCTCAGCCTTCAGAATTCCCGCGTGTGTAACGCACATCTAGCCCTGGCCCGCATGACGCGGCTGGAGACGCTGGCGCTGTACTCAGAGACTGTTTGGCGGCCGGAGGAGAACGGTGGCTGGACACATCCACTTCAGTGGTGTGCTAGGTGAGCCAGGGAGGGGGGATGTGGGCGCAACTTCGAAAGCCCTAACGGTGGCTGGACCCATCCACTTCAGTGGTGTGCTAGGTGAGCCAGGGAGGTGGGATGTGGGCGCAACTTCGAAAGCCCTAACGGTGGCTGGACCCATCCACTTCAGTGGTGTGCTAGGTGAGCCAGGGAGGTGGGATGTGGGCGCAACTTCGAAAGCCCTAACGGTGGCTGGACCCATCCACTTCAGTGGTGTGCTAGGTGAGCCAGGGAGGTGGGATGTGGGCGCAACTTCGAAAGCCCTAACGGTGGCTGGACCCATCCACTTCAGTGGTGTGCTAGGTGAGCCAGGGAGGTGGGATGTGGGCGCAACTTCGAAAGCCCTAACGGTGGCTGGACCCATCCACTTCAGTGGTGTGCTAGGTGAGCCAGGGAGGGGGGATGTGGGCGCAACTTCGAAAGCCCTAACGGTGGCTGGACCCATCCACTTCAGTGGTGTGCTAGGTGAGCCAGGGAGGTGGGATGTGGGCGCAACTTCGAAAGCCCTAACGGTGGCTGGACCCATCCACTTCAGTGGTGTGCTAGGTGAGCCAGGGAGGGGGGATGTGGGCGCAACTTCGAAAGCCCTAACGGTGGCTGGACCCATCCACTTCAGTGGTGTGCTAGGTGAGCCAGGGAGGGGGGATGTGGGCGCAACTTCGAAAGCCCTAACGGTGGCTGGACCCATCCACTTCAGTGGTGTGCTAGGTGAGCCAGGGAGGTGGGATGTGGGCGCAACTTCGAAAGCCCTAACGGTGGCTGGACCCATCCACTTCAGTGGTGTGCTAGGTGAGCCAGGGAGGTGGGATGTGGGCGCAACTTCGAAAGCCCTAACGGTGGCTGGACCCATCCACTTCAGTGGTTTGCTAGGTGAGCCAGGGAGGGGGGATGTGGGCGCAACTTCGAAAGCCCTAACGGTGGCTGGACCCATCCACTTCAGTGGTGTGCTAGGTGAGCCAGGGAGGGGGGATGTGGGCGCAACTTCGAAAGCCCTAACGGTGGCTGGACCCATCCACTTCAGTGGTGTGCTAGGTGAGCCAGGGAGGTGGGATGTGGGCGCAACTTCGAAAGCCCTAACGGTGGCTGGACCCATCCACTTCAGTGGTGTGCTAGGTGAGCCAGGGAGGGGGGATGTGGGCGCAACTTCGAAAGCCCTAACGGTGGCTGGACCCATCCACTTCAGTGGTGTGCTAGGTGAGCCAGGGAGGGGGGATGTGGGCGCAACTTCGAAAGCCCTAACGGTGGCTGGACCCATCCACTTCAGTGGTGTGCTAGGTGAGCCAGGGAGGGGGGATGTGGGCGCAACTTCGAAAGCCCTAACGGTGGCTGGACCCATCCACTTCAGTGGTGTGCTAGGTGAGCCAGGGAGGGGGGATGTGGGTGCAACTTCGAAAGCCCTAACGGTGGCTGGACCCATCCACTTCAGTGGTGTGCTAGGTGAGCCAGGGAGGGGGGATGTGGGCGCAACTTCGAAAGCCCTAACGGTGGCTGGACCCATCCACTTCAGTGGTGTGCTAGGTGAGCCAGGGAGGGGGGATGTGGGCGCAACTTCGAAAGCCCTAACGGTAGCTGGACCCATCCACTTCAGTGGTGTGCTAGGTGAGCCAGGGAGGGGGGATGTGGGCGCAACTTCGAAAGCCCTAACGGTGGCTGGACCCATCCACTTCAGTGGTGTGCTAGGTGAGCCAGGGAGGTGGGATGTGGGCGCAACTTCGAAAGCCCTAACGGTGGCTGGACCCATCCACTTCAGTGGTTTGCTAGGTGAGCCAGGGAGGGGGGATGTGGGCGCAAATTCGAAAGCCCTAACGGTGGCTGGACCCATCCACTTCAGTGGTGTGCTAGGTGAGCCAGGGAGGGGGGATGTGGGCGCAACTTCGAAAGCCCTAACGGTGGCTGGACCCATCCACTTCAGTGGTGTGCTAGGTGAGCCAGGGAGGGGGGATGTGGGCGCAACTTCGAAAGCCCTAACGGTGGCTGGACCCATCCACTTCAGTGGTGTGCTAGGTGAGCCAGGGAGGGGGGATGTGGGCGCAACTTCGAAAGCCCTAACGGTGGCTGGACCCATCCACTTCAGTGGTGTGCTAAGTGAGCCAGGGAGGGGGGATGTGGGTGCAACTTCGAAAGCCCTAACGGTGGCTGGACCCATCCACTTCAGTGGTGTGCTAGGTGAGCCAGGGAGGGGGGATGTGGGCGCAACTTCGAAAGCCCTAACGGTGGCTGGACCCATCCACTTCAGTGGTGTGCTAGGTGAGCCAGGGAGGGGGGATGTGGGCGCAACTTCGAAAGCCCTAACGGTGGCTGGACCCATCCACTTCAGTGGTGTGCTAGGTGAGCCAGGGAGGGGGGATGTGGGCGCAACTTCGAAAGCCCTAACGGTAGCTGGACCCATCCACTTCAGTGGTGTGCTAGGTGAGCCAGGGAGGGGGGATGTGGGCGCAACTTCGAAAGCCCTAACGGTGGCTGGACCCATCCACTTCAGTGGTGTGCTAGGTGAGCCAGGGAGGGGGGATGTGGGCGCAACTTCGAAAGCCCTAACGGTGGCTGGACCCATCCACTTCAGTGGTGTGCTAGGTGAGCCAGGGAGGTGGGATGTGGGCGCAACTTCGAAAGCCCTAACGGTGGCTGGACCCATCCACTTCATTGGTGTGCTAGGTGAGCCAGGGAGGGGGGATGTGGGCGCAACTTCGAAACCCCAAGGTGCATGACGCAGAGGTAGACACGGGCTCTGTCCTCAGAGACCGCTTGGCAAGCAGAGCAGAACGGTGTCTGGTTCTTAAATACCAAAATGGGAAGGAGACAACGAATTTGACTTGTTTGCTGATTCTTTTCTTTTCGTGAACGACGTAAAAAATATTAAGGAGGCACACTGAGATGTGACTGCTGGATGGTAGCAGCCCCTGCTACCACATGGCTGCACATGCTTGCATGAAGGACCGTGTTTTCACTATGCTGCCACTAGCTGCCACTAGCTTCCACTACCTTCCACTAGCTGCCCCCTCACATATACGGCTAGTGCCCCCTCTACCAGCTTCACCCCCACACTGAATACTCCACCCTCCACTTTATTCCTTGCAGGCTGAGTGCGACCCTGACCCTCAAATACCACACATGGTCACCCGTGCAAGCGTTATAAGCACATAACGCGGCAGCAGGCATGACTGGCAACCCTTCCTCTGCCAGCTCTACCCTTACATAAAATATTCCATCCTCTTCAACACCTTCCCCATGCAGGCTGAGTGGCCGGGCCACCCTGACCTTTGAGTACAACACCCATTCATTTGTGCAAGCATGTAACGCTCACAGCGTGGCAGCAGGCACGACTGGCAACCCTTCCTCTGTCGGCTCCACCCTAACACTAAACATTCCACCCTCCACTTGGTTCCTCGCAGGCTGAGTGGCCTTGCCACCCTGACTTATGAATACGACACCCGGTCATTCGTGCAAGCATGCAACGCTCACAACGCGGCAACAGGCATGACTGGTAACCCATCCTCTGTCGGCGCCCTGGTTGCTGCTGCCGCCGCATCGTTGATGCCTTGGCTATTCCCCGGAAGTTCCCCCGGCGGCAGGGGCACCAGCGCCGTCAACCGCGGTATGTGCGATGCTGCAGAGGCTGCCGGATCCAAAGGGCAAGGCGCAGCGTCTGCTGGGAACGGGGCTGACGGTGCCGCAGGGCAAGGGGCTGTTGGGGCTACTGGTCGGGGCGCAGCCCCTGTGGGCCAGCAGGGGGCTGGCAGGGCAGCAGGGGCGCTCCCCTCGGACAGCAGTGCCAAGCAGCATGTACCTGATGGCGGCGCTCCACTGGGGCGGACGCCGGTGGGCGCACTGGCAGCGTCAACATCGCTACGAAGCCTGGACCTTTGCTTTGCGGAGGTGAATGCATGTGTGAATAATTATCCGTTTAGGGTTTAGGGTTAAGGGTAATGGATAATTATCGGTATATTTATAATGAGTGAACAGCATGGTCATTCGTTATGGCAGCACGGACTCTACTGGGTGGATCGCACGGACTGCCTGGATGTCTCTGCACAGCCTGGACCTGTGCTGTACGGAGGTATGAATGCATGTATGAATAAATGTTCGTTTAGGGCTTTGGGCTTAGGGTGATTCAGTGATTGTCGTTTTATTTAGAAAGCATGAGTGCACAGCATGGTCATTCGTTATGGCAGCACCGACTCCACTGGGTGGATCGCACTGTGGCTGCCTGGATGTCTCTCCACACCCTATGCCTGTGCTTTTAAAAAACGGTACAACGAATGTGCACAGCACGTTAGTTGGGACAGCACTACTCCTATAAATGATGCCTTCCCCCCCTGAGCAGCACTTCCCTGTTTTGTAGTCAGGGTACAGCATCAGGGTACCACTTCTTTTGGATGCAAATAATGGTGTCCGTCATATCATCATAGCCATGATCCTGTTACCCGCATGTCCAAAACCCTGTTGTCTGTGACTCAGGGTGCTGCTCTGGCTCATGGCAGGTGTGGTGAGTGCTGTCCTGGTGACTGACAGGGAAGGAACCCCGGCGCCGGCCCATTTCCCCCGGCCCATTCCCCCCGGCCCATTTCCCCCTTTGGCCCATTTCCCCCGGCGAGCCGGCGAACCCCCTTCCGGCAAACCTCGGCTCTCCTTAACCCCAATGTCCTTTGCCCCAATATCCCTCAACCCGTTATATATAACTCAGTTTGCTGCTCTCACTGCAGCATCTAATCTCCTTAATCTCAATATCCTGAACCCCAGTGTCCTATACCCTGTTATGTGTGGCTCAGGGTGCTGCCCTTATCACGGTGTTCTATATTCTGAACCCCAACGTCTTTTAATCCCAATTGCCTAAACCGCGATATCACAAACCCTTCCATGTGTGACCGTGTAGGGTGCCGCTTCCACTGCGGGTGCTCTGAGCGCAGATCTGGTGTCGGATCTGGCCATGATGACTGCCCTGGAGCATCTGGAGACATGGAATGTGAGTCCATGAGGGAGGAGGGGGGAGAAGGAGGGGAGGAGGAGGAGGAGTAGGAGGGGAGGAGGAGGAGGAGGAGGGGAGGACGGGAGGACAGGAGGACGGGAGGAGGAGGAGGGGGGAGGAGGAGGAGGAGGGGAGGAGGAGGAGGAGGAGGAGGAGGAGGAGGGGAGGAGGAGGAGGAGGAGGAGGAGGAGGAGGAGGAGGAGTGGAGGAGGAGGAGGGGGGAGGAGGAGGAGGAGGAGTGGAGGAGGAGGAGGGGGGAGGAAGGGAGGAGGAGGGGACGAGGAGGAGGAGGAGGGAGGAGGAGGAGGGGAGGAGCGGAGGAGGAGGGGAAGAGGAGGGGAGGAGGGGAGGGGAGGAGGGGAGGCGGAGGGGGGAGGAGAAGGAGGAGGGGAGGAGGAGGAGGAGGAGGAGGAGGAGGAGGAGGAGGAGGAGGAGGAGGAGGGGAGGAGGAGGAGGAGGAGGGAGGAGGAGGGGAGGAGGAGGAGGGGAGGAGGAGGAGGAGGGAGGAGGAGGAGGAGGGGGGGAGGAGGAGGAGGAGGAGGGAGGAGGAGGGGAGGAGGAGGGGAGGAGGAGGGAGGAGGAGGGGAGGAGGAGGAGGAGGGAGGAGGAGGAGGAGGAGGAGGAGGAGGAGGGGGGGAGGAGGAGGGAGGAGGAGGGGAGGAGGAGGGGAGGAGGAGGAGGGGAGGAGGGGGGGTAGGAGGGGAGGAGAGGAGGAGGGGAGGAGGGGAGGAGGGGGGGGGAGGGAGGAGGGGAGGCGGAGCCTGTCCACATGTTCACTTGTAGCATATGGTGAGGTGGACTACTGCGTTGGGGGCTTTCATGCCTGTTCATGATGCCTGTCTGGGAGCATCTGGAGAAGTGGAATTTTGAGACCAAGGGAGGAGGAGGGGAAGAGGGGAGGAGGGGAGGAGGAGGGGAGGAGGGGAGGAGGAGGGGAGGAGGGGAGGAGGAGGGGAGGGGAGGAGGGGGGGAGGGGAGGAGGAGGGGAGGAGGAGGGGAGGAGGAGGGGAGGAGGAGGGGAGGATTAGGAGGGGGAGGCGGAGGGGAGGAGGGGGAGGAGGAGGGGGGAGGAGGGTAGGTGGAGGGTAGGAGGAGGGTAGGAGGAGGGTAGGAGGAGGGTAGGAGGAGGGTAGGAGGAGGGTAGGAGGAGGAGGCGGAGGGTAGGAGGAAGGTAGGAGAAGGGTAGGAGGAGGGTAGGAGGAGGAGGAGGCGGAGGGGAGGAGGAGGGGAGGAGGAGGGGAGGAGGAGGCGGAGGGTAGGAGGAGGGGGGGGGAAGGGGAGGAGGAGGATATTGAGGCAGTAGGAGAGGCGGAATATTGCAATGATAATAATCTTGTCTTGCCTCTCTTTGGGGTTAAGGAACTGATGTTGCTACATACGAGGTTCAATCTTCGCGATTGTCACTGCGTTTAATAACACACACAAAGGACTGGGCATATTCTTGCCTTGCCTCTCCCCCTGTCAAATAGTCATTCGGCAGCGATTGGGCCCAGGACGTTGACCTTACGAAGCTTGCGGCCCTGAGGAGGCTCCGAAACCTGACCATGGAGTCCATCCCCCTTGAAAAGGCGACAGCACTGAGGCAGGCCATGGCGTCTGCAGTGCCCAGCTGCAGGTAAGGGAGGCCAGAAACTGACACTTGAGTCCATCTATATTATAAGGCAGCGGCACTGAGGCAGGCCATCAGTAGGGTAATGCAGTGTTGTGGCGGGCATCGGCGACAGCATCGTATGCAGGTTTGAGGGAGGGGAGGCGGCGCTGTGGCAGGCCATGGCCACCAAAGTTCTGAGCTGACAGTACTGGGTTCAGGGTTTAACCTGGCGCGCTGGGGTGTTCGTGTTCGTGGTGTAGGGCTGATGATCTAGGTGTTTATTTATAAGAGGGAGCCTCTTTTAGATAACAAAAGAGGAAGCTTTTACGGGAGCCATGCCCCATGATTTGGCCAGAATTGGCGAATCTCCTATTCCACGCACATGCTGGCGTATCTATTTTTAATCTATTTATGAATGAGAGTAAGGAGAGAGGCGGCGCTGAGGCAGGCAATGGCTGTTGCTTGGCCGTGCCCAGCTGCACAGAAAAAGGGAGTCACTATTCGGTAGCAGGTTTTTGCAGGGACTGTTCCAACACAGTCTGCATTCTCCAAAGAAAGAAAATATGAAAGAAAACTACGCCATGCAGGGGCGTGAGGGTTAAGGGAACTGCGCGGCATGGGCCCAGGCCGCGTCCGTGCCGTTACCATAAAAGACTCTCCATACCAGGACTCCCTATTCTCCAAAAACACATCAGTCATCCTTGAATTAATGTGCCTGTCCCCGACCCACTTTGCTTAGTGCCTCTTCCCTGGATTTCCACACTATATATGTTGTTCATCCCTCCACACCTGCAGGCTGTACAAGAGTTTTGACAACCAAGCATCTTCCGTCACACTTCCCCCCCTCTCCGACGTGCCCCTCCCTCCAGTCCTCCACATTGCATCCACCTCTCCACACTGCCCACCCCTTCGCACTACTGATCCCTTGTCCACACTGTTCATCCCTCCACGCTATCAGGCTGTCACTCGTCGTGGACAACGAGCCGCCACCAACGATGGAGGAGGAGGCTGCGGAGCTGCAGATGCACGCAGCACTCTCCGCCAACATGAACCAGCTGCCCGGGATGGACGCAGCTGCCCACATGTACCCTGGGAACCCCATGTGGGCGGCGGGGGCGGCGGGAGCAGCAGCAGCGCTAGGGCCGGGGGCACCGATGGGTGGAGGGGGAGGAGAAGAAGATGTTGATGGTAGTGATGATGATGATAGTGAGTGGGAGGAGGAGGAGGAGGAGGAGGAGGAGGAGGGAGGGTGAAGCGTATTCACGAGACCCCACCTGTGCGGCGGGGGCATCTTCAGCTCTTGAATGGCTGGGGCCGGGGGGAGCACTAGGAGAGGGAGGGGAAGAAAATGTTGATGGTGATGATGTTATCATAGTGAATGGGAGGAGGAGGAAGAGGGTGAGGAGTATGCATGAGCTTTATTTGCTTTCTGTGGCGGGTGCATCAGCACACCTGACCAGGGTTATCTGGTATTGGAAGGGTTTTACCCCTCCTGGTCGTCCGGTTGTTGGCCTGCCTGCTAGACTGCCCTGCGGTAGTTCACTTGTATTGTCGAATTGCTGCTACGACCGACGCTTGACGCACGAACCACAGTGTGAAGGTTCCCTGCCTTCCGCATTAGATCCATTTCAGTTACAGCCGTTTGGGCACCCACCCCCTAAAGGAACGGCAAGGCGAAGGTTCCCCGCCCTTGTAGAGTCAAGTCCTGGAGTTGCAAATGAACTAAGGAGTGAAAGCAATAGAGGAGAGATAGCAAGTGAAGAACACAAAACGTTCCTTAGTAGTTAAGTCAAGGATGTGACACCACTGGGCCATGCTGCAAAGGCTCGGCCGCCCACGTTCCTTAGTCGTAGGTAAGTGAAATCACTTTCGTCCTGACATCAGGGCACACATATTTATTTTCGAGTCGGTTGAGCCTTTTCACCATGGCCCAGAGGTGGGGTGTTGCCCGTGCGGGTAGCTCGGAGAGCAGTGCAACTGGCTCTATCGCCAAGTCCATACCTTATTACTAGGCCGCTTGGGGGCCGGGCGGCTGAGGGGTGGAGGCAGGGGGTGATTCAGATACAATCCCTCAGCAGAAAAATAGTCCAAGGCCTGAGCGATTTCAGAAGGTATCATAACATCAGCGGCCACAAAAGGAAATTAAAACGTTTGTCGCTGCGGTATGGTGCATACAGGTATATGGCGACGGTAGTGGAGGAGCATAGTCACGCCACATGCATCGCATCGCGCACCGCTCACCTTCCCATGAGCTTCCTGTCAATACTTGCTATTACCTTGCCATGTTGGTGCTGAGGTGGTATATGAACCCATCCATGACCGGCTTGGATAGCAATGGTGGGGTGTACATCCTAACCACCTTAACCACTTCAACCACTTTAACTGTCACAACCATTTCCACCACTTCAAGTGTCACGACAGTATGGGGTGAGAGGAACAGAAATGTTGTACATGTCAAATGTAAATTGTAACTGCGGAACAACAGTAACCGAAAGTATCTGATTTCTCAGAAGTGGTAAATTTGTTTGAACGTCACGTAAGGCGCACTTTAATTGTTGCTGCCATTGCCAGCAATGAAAGAGTTCCAACGAGTTGGGTTGATAAGAAAGCCTATTTGCTAAATGTGAAGCTGTAACTGGTACTGTACTCAGGGATGGTGCGGTGAGGTTGGTGAGTGTTTTATTTCCCCTGAGGGATGCAATGTACAAATGGCTGACCACATGCATGTATGTCGTCCTCAATCCTTTAATTGTCATGACATGCATGTTTTTTCTGTTGACCGGTACTAGGTTTTTGCTCTGCCTGTCTGCACACGTATTGTTCGCCTGGCTCCTCCGACGGTACCGACGGTACGTCTGCTGTACTTGGATTCCAGCTTCCTCGTGCCGTGCTACTTCAATTAAAGTTTCTTCTTGGCTGGGTGGTGTTGCTGTCTGCTTCTTGCGAGCGCGAAAAGCTGCTGGCCGAGCTGCGTTGGCTTCCTTTTCCGTTTCAGGGCACTTTCTTCGGCAAGTGGACGATTTCCGCGCTGTGTAGCAGAGCTAAATGCGTATGCGTCATACGTCACGTCAAGGGGCGGGGTTCGGCAGGACGCACAGTTTCACAGGCTTTCAGTGGATAGGCACGGCTCCAATATCCCGACGCGAATATCTGACGTCAGCTCGCGCAATTCTCGTTTTCATTCGCATTTTAAGTCAATGCGCACGAGCAAACAAATTATACTCCTCGCTTATGATGCACAGACACGAAACGGTGTGCGTGACGCGTCACATTTCGCACGCTTGGATTGCATTTCGCCCGATCCATCACTTGGCTTCGCTGTCCTGCGGTGTCATGTCCTGACATGGACACGCACACTGTCCGGAAGGCAGATCTCAAAACGCAGCACACGCCTCACAGTAAAGCGTGACGCCGAGCGTGACGCCCCAAAGAGCGAGCGTGGCCGACCCTCAGTGTGACAAAAGTGAGTAGAGGAAGGAGCCTCTGAACTCGCCATTATACTTTCGGCGTACAACGTCGGGTGTGCGTGTACAGTGTATGTACAGTGTGCACACCGTGGTGAGCTGCGAAGTTCGCCATGGCGCGACGGTGATACCAACAGTGACAACTGATGGGATGACCCGCGATGTCGGGTGATCACAACAGTGACAACTGCTGGGATGACCCGCGATGTCGGGTGATCACAACAGTTATCACCTCTGGTTATCAGTGATGGTACCGCACGAAGGCAGGCACACAAAAACACACAAAAACACCATCGCAATTCAGACCTGCGTATTTTTGTAGCGGAAAAAAGTGACCGCAACTAAGAGAGACGCAGCAGTAGCATCGAATCAGTCACATGTAAGTCAAAAGTGGTAGTGTGACCACCCCTTAGTCACATGTAAGCTTTTGGCAAATGAACACACGCAACCGACGGGTGCATACTCGACGTTGTAACCAGCATGAGCGGCGTCTTGCTGACAAGTGGCAGCAGACAGGGAGAGTTGTTCGAACCCGGACGAACTTCGTCCAGAAGATCACAGCGTGGTCGAAGTTCTTCTAAGTATTGGTTAGGCACATAATTATTATGTGTCATACTAAAAGTGAGATGTGAAAATGTGAGGGGGGGTGCGTAAGGACTCTTGCAGAACGTAAGAACTCCGTATGGATTCAATTTTAAACTGTTTACACATGATATGTATTTGCGTGGTGTGTCAGGGGTTGAGACAGATGCGCCGCAGAGCGCTACAGCCAGACTGTGAATCCAGCCAATCAGATACTTCATAGAGACTAGACCAGTGCCCGATCGCTGTGAAGTGGCCAGAATTTCAACGTGTATTTGTGGTGCCTTATTGTGAAGTGCCGTAGGCATTATTTATTAGCCTTCAGTCACCCCCAGGGGGAAATGGTCCAGTGGAACAAAGCTAGTGGTAACCAAACCCCAAAGTTGAGGGATCAAACCCGCCACACGATCTTCTCCCTCCCCCAGTTTTAATCATTGGGTTCCATGTTCCTACTTCCCCACATAGTCTGAGGGTGGCATAGATGCACCATGGTCATGGCTGTGCATGGTAGCTTGAAATGAGTTAAGTCATTCTTTACCAGCTCCACGCGGCCGAGCGTTTGGCATAGCCTAACGGGAATATGCACCGTTTTCAACCCTCCAGACAATAATTAATCGAAAATCGCAGGTTTCAATAGCGCATGACAAAACGAATTTACGACCTCTTCGTACATTACAAAATTTGAATCGGTAGCGCAACATAAATTTGTTGCGCATGCATCATCGTCAGAAGCCATTTCTTGTGGTATGAAAAAAAATGCCAAGGTTCATCAACAGATGTTTGCACAATTAATAAAGCACCGGCGGTTGTTTCGTTTGGCAGAGCTTTCTGGCTTCGTACCATTGTTTGGTCGAAAATCCCGTACTGCCCTAGAGCCCATCCCCGTACGATACCGTACTCTGTTTACACACCATACATACCATTTTTACCTTTCTGCCATTTTCGTGGTTTATGTCGCACCATAAAGCAGTAAACGTGCCAATATGGTAAACTCCGGAATCTCCGGTAAAGGCGCCTTAGAGAAGTGTCCTTCTACTCATAAACACGGTACATTACCGTACACACAGACTCCTTGTACTTCAGACAAGAGCTGTTAACTGGCTACTGTAAGGTTCGGCCCTAGCAGGAAGTCTCTCTGCCTAGGGGTAATGTCTGGGTGTCCCTGTCTTGTGGGTACCGCCCCTACTACTTCACTCTGAGAGCGGGGATGCTCGGGGTTGCGAAGGAACGGCGACGGAGGTGACTTTGTCCGTGGGTTTTGTCGCCGGGCGGACTCAGCTGGAAGCTGGTACGCCGAGAGCTCCTGGTCGGCTTTGCGCCTCCTGGTCTATTTAGGTGAATATCTGCTTGGGACTGCTTGCCTGATTAGTCGTCTCCGATGGACGAGTAGTCAGGGATCGGCACCGTAGGTCGCGTGCTCTTCAGGGCGAGCTCCGTAGATCGCGTCGGCTGGGGATGACCAGTGATATGGATGGGGCTCGCTTGTCACTTGCTTATGCTATCACCACTTTCCGTGATGCTAGACTTGACTGAAGTGTAAGGTACTGACTTAGTGGCGAGCAAGTGCTAGTATCCGTGAGAGCTAGGCCTATACTCTTTACACCAGAGGCCTGTCCTTCAAAAGGGACAAAAGTAGTAGCTTAGGCAATTGCCGGGATACAGGGACCCGGCAGGCCCAATTCAGAGTACAGATTATGCTAAATCACCCTGCGTAAGCGGGTTTCTAGGTCTCAGTTCAAATCCGGAGACTCCGCAGATAAGCTGCGGAGGCTCCGCGGCCGCTAACTGCGGTCTAAACGGTTCTGTCACGTATACGGTAATATACTGTGACAGCTGTCGCACCATAAAGCAGTAAACGTGCCAATATGGTAAACTCCGGAATCTCCGGTAAAGGCGCCTTAGAGAAGTGTCCTTCTACTCATAAACACGGTACATTACCGTACACACAGACTCCTTGTACTTCAGACAAGAGCTGTTAACTGGCTACTGTAAGGTTCGGCCCTAGCAGGAAGTCTCTCTGCCTAGGGGTAATGTCTGGGTGTCCCTGTCTTGTGGGTACCGCCCCTACTACTTCACTCGCCCCCCGCTCCTCAGCGTTAAGCCTAAAGGGCATGCGCTGGGAGCCGGAAAAAGGGGTCGGTACTGAAAGAAAGAAACTTCTGGCAATATGTACACCTCAGAAGATCAAAATATCAAAGCAAATCTGCCTGGTTCAGGCCGTCCCCCGCATCTGCCTGGTTCAGGCTATATACAGACATCAGCCTGGTTCAGGCTGTTTTCAAAGCAAAATCTGTACGCCCAGAACTTGTCAGTTCCCTAACACTGAAGCCTCCTAAACATCTGACTGCAATCCAGTCAGTCGGTAAAAAAAATCCCCTGAAGAAAATCCACTGCAGGAAATGTGCTGCAGGACATCCACACAAGGAAATTCATCAAAGAAAAAATTCACTGAAACCCGTGGCGGACCCTAGGGCCACCCACGGTTCTGCACACTTGACAAAGGCCTCTGGGACCCTGATCTCTCTCCGGCCTGATCGGGGCACACAGAATCCGGTACCGTCACCAGTGTCATGCTTGGTTGCAGGCAATAAAGGGTCAGAACCCATCAGAAACCCTCAGCAACCATCAGAAAGCATCAGAAACCATCAGAAATCATCAGAAACCATCAGAAATCAGAATCTTTAAACTTCTGGAAAATATGTACGTAGAAGCTCAAATCGTCTTAGCAAATCTGCCTGGTTCAGGCCTTCTTCAATCAGAATTAAAAAAATCCACCGAGTCTCAGCTGAAGCGCAATGCGCAGAATCCTACAAATCCAGGCTGTTCAGCCCACTACTGGCTAGCAAACAGAGAAATTTTCAAAGTTATCAGGTTAAGCTAAGAACAACCGCTGCTCTCGCCCCACTGCGCCATAGCCGCCTGGTCTTCAATGGCCACAGGAAATGTGCGCCGTAGCAGCGTGATCCGCCCCCTGCTGTGTTATCATCGCCCGAGTTGACTAATTCTCCTCGCTCATCATCTTCATAACATATGTACTACCGTAGCCTTGCTGCTACGGTGGTTGAGAAACCAATTTTCACTATGTTGCTGCGATAGCTTTAACTCCAATCCTGCATCTTCCGTCTTCGGTCCGCTGGCTGCCGGCCCACTGCCTGCCGGGTACTAGGACAAGCCGCGCTGCGTCTGCATTTTCTGCTCTGTAGGCGCCTGCCCGCTCCTTGCCAGTTACGGCGTGGGTAACGTCACGTGCTCAGCGGCCTTGTCGCTCTGGGCTCGGCCTCAGGTCTCGGTAAGCTCCGCAAGGGCTGACTCCTCCTCTTTGTTGGAAGCCTAGCGCCACCTTGGCCCATCTATGGACCGCTCGCTGGGTGACATTGGCTTCTCTTCATCCAAGGAATATCTTTCTCCAAAAAGTCTCTCCCTCCAAGAAGCCTCTCGCGCCTCCTCCTCCTCATCCGCCTCTTCCTCCTCTTCCATCTCATTCTCCTCTTCTGCCTCTTCTGCCTCTTCTGACGCATGGCATTGCGGATGTCCATCGGCTGCTGACGGGCACCTGTTGCGCGATTCTCCCAGATCCTGGCCAGCTCCACATCTGCAGGCACCGCAGCATGGATTGCTACCAGGCACACATTCCTGCTGCTGCTGTCGTCCACGTGTGCTGGCACCGGAGACCTGCTGCTCCTAGCTGCTTCCACGTCACTGTCAGCTGCCTTGCCTGCCATTGCCTGGCTGGACTTGCTGCAGCCGTCAGGGCCCAGACTCAGGCTAGGGCTGGCTTGACCCACCGGCCTGCACGGCTCTGCTGAGCGGAAGCCCTCCTGCCTGGGCAATCTGGGCATGCACTCCTGGTGCTGCGGCGGCTGTGCCTCTTTTTTCGCCTCATGGCTGGCCTGCTCAGCCCCGTGCCCCCCGGGTAGTGCCACGTGCCATGTAACCATGGCTGTCTGCTGCAGCTGCTGCTCTTCCTCTTCCTCACCTGTAGGCAGCCGCGCCTGTAGGTTCTGTTTGGCATGTTCCAAGCGATGCTTCACTATCCTCAGCTGTCTGGTCATCCTCATCTTCACTGCTATTATTGGCTGCCTGGCCACCCACAGCTGCCTGGCCATTCCTTTGAGCTTCTGCCGGTACAAATTAACCTTTTCCCTCAGCATGGGTATGGAGATTCCCTGCTCCTCTGACCCCCCAGGATTCTCTGCCGCCTCCAGCTGTTTGCTGGCCTGCTGGGCCGCCCCTGGTTCTGATATTGGCACATGGACCCCTCCTGGAGCTGCTGCCACTGGTGGTGTGACAGGCCCATCCTCTTCTGGCTGGTGCATCTGCACCAGCACCGGCGCCTGCCTGTGCTCGTGGTCCTCAACCTCACTTGGTCCAACTGGTTCCTCAGCCACCTGTTGGTTCAGCTTCTGTTCCCACGGATGCAGTTGGTCCGGCTCGCAGCCGCCGGCCAACACAGGTATCACATGGGCTGCCTCCCTCGACAAACACAGCCGTGACGCCTGCACCTGCAGTTGGCCTGGCTCACAGCCACCGATCCCTACAGGTGTCACATGAATTGCCTCCCTCTGCAAACACAGCCGTGACGCATGCACCTGCAGTTGGCCTGGCTCACAGCCAGCGGCCGCCACAGGTGTCACATGGGCTGCCTCCCTCGGCAAACACAGCCGTGACGCATGCACCTGCAGTTGACCTGGCTCACAGCCACCGATCCCTACAGGTGTCACAGGAACTGCCTCTCTCTGCAAACCCAGCCGTGACGCCTGCACCTGCAGTTGGCTTGGCTCGCAGCCACCGGCCACCACAGTTTTCACAGGAACTGCCTCCTTCTGCAAACACAGCCGTGATGCCTGCACCTGCAGTTGGTCTGGCTCACAGCCACCGATCCCTACAGGTGTCACAGGAACTGCCTTTCTCTGCAAACACAGCCGTGACGCCTGCACCTGCAGTTGGCTTGGCTCGGAGCCACCGATCCCTACAGGTGTCACAGGAACCGCCTCTCTCTGCAAACCCAGCCGTGACGCCTGCACCTGCAGTTGGCTTGGCTCGCAGCCACCGGTCACTGCAGGTGTCACAGGAACCGCCTCTCTCTGCAAACCCAGCCGTGACGCCTGCACCTGCAGTTGGCTTGGCTCGCAGCCACCGGTCACTGGTTTGGGTGAAAAAGCATTCCCTATCGGAACACAGTTGATCAGGTGCAGCTGCTCGCTAGGTACCGGGCTATCCTGCCTGGGTGGGCCGGCACTCTCTGCCGTAATACAGTTGATCAGGTGCAGCTGCTCGCTAGCTACCAGGCTATCCTGCCTGGGTGGGCCGGCACTCTCTGCCGTAATACAGTTGATCAGGTGCAGCTGCTCGCTAGCTACCAGGCTATCCTGCCTGGGTGGGCCGGCACTCTCTGCCGTAATACAGTTGATCAGGTGCCTGGGACTTGGCTCACTGTCATTGCTGAGGATATCAAACATGGACCAGCCGTTGGGGGACACCTGATTACCTGGCTGCTCCATACACCTGGTCAATGCCTCCAAGGGTGCGCGCTGCTGGGGCACAGCCAGACTGCTTAACCCCGCCTGCTCTGCGTCACACACACTTTTCCACACTCCAGTGGCCCACTGCCCTAGCCTGTTCCACCCTATTGGCTGAGCCAGATCCTCCTTCCTTTTTACTGGGGGCCATTCCGCAGTGGCGGCTTTTGCTTCACCCACCGCCTGCAGATCTGCAGGTTTCCTGATCACCTGACTTCCACCACGGGGCATCGTCCCGTTCTCCTTTTGAACGCACTGCGCAGCGCTTGCCACTCTCATCAGCCTCTTCTGCGTCGCGTATTCTGGCCCACTGCCTAGGTCTCTGCGTCCCTTTCTATTGGCTCATGGGATTTAAGCTGGGTAGGCCTCGCCTTTCTGCTTTTCTGCTCACTAATTTTAATCTGGCGGAATCCTCCTTCGCCCTCTTTTCTGCTCGCTAATTTTAATCTGGCGGAATCCTCCTTCGCCCTTTTTTCTGCTTGCTAATTTCTAATCTGGCGGAATCCTCCTTCGCCCTTTTTTCTGCTTGCTGATTTTTAATCTGGCGGAATCCTCCTTCGCCCTTTTTAGTACTTCCCACCTTTGCTGGCTGGGCTGCTTCTAGATGGCACACGTCCCGCGTGGATGTCTCGCGTCCTACGCGGAGGTATCCTCTTGCGTAGTGTCCGTTCAGCTTTGCGGTCCTGCGGGGATCCTTTGGTACACCCACAAAATTTCAAACCTGGATGTTCTATCCACAAGTTCACTTCTGTCAATGATGAAAGATTGGATCCACCTGATCTCAATCTGCAGTCATACAGGTAATTATCTGCTGGATAAATCCCCAGCCAGATCTTCAAGCCTCTCCTGGACTCAACACTAAGCTGCCACGCTCAATGCACAGGGAATCAAGCTGGGTTTATAACTCCACAACTGGATCTTCGAGCTTCTCCCCAAGGCTCTTCACAGCTGGAGTTTGCAAGATCTAATTTGGCACGAAAAGCCCAAGCAGAATGCAGCGACAGATAGAGGTGCTTTTTCAAGCTGTCCAAGGCGAACAATTCAAAAAAATATTCCAGGTCAGACAAGCTTAGCTTCCCTCAGCGAGGAACTCGTTGGCAAGCAGCTGATCAGGCTGCAATACCACTTTTGTCCCTTTTGAAGGACACTGAGAGCGGGGATGCTCGGGGTTGCGAAGGAACGGCGACGGAGGTGACTTTGTCCGTGGGTTTTGTCGCCGGGCGGACTCAGCTGGAAGCTGGTACGCCGAGAGCTCCTGGTCGGCTTTGCGCCTCCTGGTCTATTTAGGTGAATATCTGCTTGGGACTGCTTGCCTGATTAGTCGTCTCCGATGGACGAGTAGTCAGGGATCGGCACCGTAGGTCGCGTGCTCTTCAGGGCGAGCTCCGTAGATCGCGTCGGCTGGGGATGACCAGTGATATGGATGGGGCTCGCTTGTCACTTGCTTATGCTATCACCACTGTCCGTGGTGCTAGACTTGACTGAAGTGTAAGGTACTGACTTAGTGGCGAGCAAGGGCTACTAGTATCCGTGAGAGCTAGGCCTATACTCTTTACACCAGAGGCCTGTCCTTCAAAAGGGACAAAAGTAGTAGCTTAGGCAATTGCCGGGATACAGGGACCCGGCAGGCCCAATTCAGAGTACAGATTATGCTAAATCACCCTGCGTAAGCGGGTTTCTAGGTCTCAGTTCAAATCCGGAGACTCCGCAGATAAGCTGCGGAGGCTCCGCGGCCGCTAACTGCGGTCTAAACGGTTCTGTCACGTATACGGTAATATACTGTGACATTTAGCTGGTTCCTCCTGGACTTTGGCATGGCAATCGTGGGATATCCTGATTTTGCATCTCCGACTGGCATCATATCCCAATGTAGTAACATGAACAACGAGAAGAACATTATAGTATAGAAGAAGGCATTAATGAAGAAAAACATATATTTAAGGGATGTCAAGATAAATATGAATTCAACAGGTGAATTCAAGAATGAGTGAGAGGCACAAATGTGTAAAGGAAGTGGGCGTTTTCAGGCTTCATTAGGAGAGTATGTTATGAGAGAGAGGATTGCGAGGTTAACAGATGCGAACATAGCAAAGAAACAATGAGGAAGGGAAGAAATCATTTTCCGAACTCAACTACGGTCAAAGAGGAGGGGATGAGACAAACTGATATAAAAATACAGAAAAATTGAGGCAACACAGAATGCAACAAAGATAAGAGAATGAATGGTGGAAAATAAATTGAAGAGGGCAAACATAGATTCGAAGGACAAAAGAAGAATGAGCAAATTAAATAAAAGGACAGGGAAATAACAGGGAAGGGAAAAGGGAACATAAAGGAGTAGAAAATGGGTGGAAGAGAGAATTGAAGGTAGAAAAGGAGGAGTAGTGTAAGTAGTGAGGGTGGAAAAGAAAAGGAGAGGTGTAGTGAACGTGGAAAAGGGAGGAGAAACATTATGGGCTTCCGCACTCGAGGTTTCCATATTGAAAAGGAGAGGAGTAGTGAGGGTAGAAAAGAAAAGGAGTGAAGGTAGAAAAGGGAAGAGAGACACTCTGGGCTTTTCCGCACTCAAGGTTTCCATATTGAGCAAGTTACTTTTCGAGGCAAAGCTCACAACATTCAATGGCGTTAGCGCTTCAGCGGGCATATAATGGCAGAGCTTTGAGCTGGTTCCTCATCGTGTTGAAAGAAATATAAGGCATTCAGACATGGGAGTTTCACCAAAATATCTATCCAATGGGCCCACTTGCGTCTGGCATGCCCCACCTGTTGAAGCATTCATTGCAACCTTGTTCAACCAAGGGCAGCATGGGAGCATGGGAGCATGGCAGCATGGGAGCATGGGAGCATGAAGTACATGAAGCCGCCGCTGGTTCCTCGACATGCTGAAAGAAGTGTCACTTATACATGGTTATCGCACTAAAAATCTACCGGTGCGCAAAAGAGTCATTCATACGTGATGGAATCCTAAAATCTCCCAATACCTAAATCTACCATAGCTCCTACTTTAATCTGGCCTGCCCCGCACGTTGGGGCATTCGATGCAACCTTGCTCAATGCGCTCACATGGAGGAGAGGCAAAATGCCAGATCACAGGCCATTCCGCACCTTCAGCCTTTCCTCAACCGGTGGAACAGCTGGCAGTGAATGAGGCTTGTCCACTTGAAGATCATTTTTTAGTAAGATCATGCTTAAGTCAGCAGAAAAGTGCAAGCAAGGCCAACATGCCCAATCGCAAGCCATTATGCAGGCTAAATCGCAGGACAATATCTTGAGCAATGGCCATTACGCAGGCAACAGCAATTAAAGCCATTACGCACCTTGTGCATGGCACTTCCTCGGCCGTTGGGACAGCGCCCGTTGAATCAGGCTCATCCGCCTGAAGAACATAAATTGAGAGGAGCCATGACAACGTGCCCAATCGTTCGCCAAAGCACAAGCAAATGACCATTCGGATTACAGCTCAAATCGCACCTGAAGGCCAGGAACAGATAAACCAGGCAATCACACCTTCAGGGTCAAAGAGCTCCTTACGCCGAGCACTCGCACGGTCAGTGGCAAGACCCGTTCGATCCGTCGCCAAGTCAAGCAACTATGGAAACAGTGAAGAGAAGCCGCTGTCATTGGACAATCAGGAAAAAAGAAAAGGCAATCCGTAGGTGCGCGCCTGCGGCTCTGAGGCAATCGCGACAGCTGCAGGGGCAGCAGGCTTCTTGGAAGAAGGCGCAGGCCAGGCAAGGTCTGTGGCAAGAAGTGCATGGAAAGAAAAACAACAACAATCAAATAAGTTGAACACGACCAGGGCAGAATACAAAACACACCTCCTCGTCGACGCCGTGCACCTGCAGGCCTAATAGAGCGGGTGGGTAACTCATCGTGGCATCCAACGGATTGCCGTTGTCGAACAAGGCTTCCATACAAATGGAAGTACTAATTTCTGATTGTTGACACGCTTCTAATGAAAGCTCGCAGGGTCCACAAACCAAATGCTGTACAGATGGTGGATACGCTGGGAGAAGACCATCCGTCGGCCCTTCTGTGTGGCTCAGAACGCTATTCCAGGGGGTGGGCCCAGGTGTCAACAGCTTCCAGTCGAGGACCCTCGTTTGAAAGCCCGAAAAGCGACAAACCGTGGAGTTATCCTTACGCACTTAATTGTATAGATACTAGCAGACGTTCACACGTTTTGGACTAGTGACGATTGACGACATACATATCTCCATATCCACATCGACAAATCTGGCGCAGTTTGGATTTCGAATTTGCGCTGACGTCTCGACACTTGATAGAATCTGCGGGAATCGAGCAATTACCCGGCCGGGTTGAACGTTTACGATCCTTGGCTCACCCGCCCCAGGCCTCCTCGCGCATGCGACACAAGTTCGCCGCGCTTCGCCTTGCTCTTCCCTAGCCATCATACCCATTCAAGTAAGATTTACCGTGGTCACATGCACTATTGATAGTAGTAGTAGGACCTCTTACAGCAGACGCCAACCTGCCATGTCCGATGTATCCTACCTCCAGTGTCGGTATGCATTATGTCTCGTTACTCGACCTTATTTGGGGCACCTTGTTAACAGTAGCGCAACCACGCCTCTCTGCCGCATCATGTCTTCCCGTCCCCATACCAACTCATGCACGCTCACTGCCTCCTGCATGCACATCAAACCGCTGCGCTAGTCCCCTGCCACCAGACTCGTGGTTATTTCGAGTGAACTATCGAGGAAGTCCAGTCACGCTGTCTTTCGTCGAACGTTTGGTTATTAATTGGAGCTGGCTTCCAGCTCTCAGTTTCCTGGGATTATGCAACTTTCGAATTATGAGGTGATCGCTGCCTGTGCCATGCGTTTCCCAACCGTTACCGGCCCCTACCCTTCCGTTGCAAGGGATTACGCAGTTGCCGAGCGCATCTTGAAAACGTGACACGCAACCGATACGGTACTTGCGTACCTCCAGGCAAATCTGCCTCACATCCCTATCAGTAGTCAAAGCACGAGCTCCCCGGCCTGTAGGCATCCGTAATTTGTATACTAAAATGATGCCTCACCGACTACCTGTATGGGTATGGGACCACATGCCCATTCATTCCTGTTGTCTGTTATGAGGTCAACAGTTATGGCATAGAAAATTCGCTCCGCAGGGGAGCGCAGGTACTGGATGCAGTACAGCATGGATACGGGCATCAGCATTGGCATGAGCCCAGGAGAAGTTGGGCATGGGCATGGGCATGGGCATGGGCATGGCAATCCACAATTTTCCACCGCTGGACAAGCAGCTGTCTGGCGTTCGGGCCCATCAGCTCAGCAGCCACTTGCTTAGAGATACATAGCTCTACCGACTGCTAAAAAGGCAACTGTGTAGTGCAGGCATGCGCATGCTAGGCAAGTATGCACATGCATAGTTCCCTTAACTTGCTTGGCACTGCTAGGGAGGCAGCCTAGTTTCTTATTTTTCTTTCTCACCATCCATGCACACGTTGCGTCTTGTATGCTGCACATGCACTAACAAGTTGCACCATGCATGATGCACACGCAAGAACAAATTGTATCATGCAGGCTGCACATGCGAAATGGGGTGGGGAATACTCATGCTCACATATGGGAACAGCAAACTAAAGAAACAAACACTCTGAAGCTAGGATCAAAGGGAAGC
This sequence comes from Limnomonas spitsbergensis, assembly GCA_037349105.1. Classification (NCBI taxonomy): domain Eukaryota; kingdom Viridiplantae; phylum Chlorophyta; class Chlorophyceae; order Chlamydomonadales; genus Limnomonas; species Limnomonas spitsbergensis. Next base: position 795,972 of record JAYJMM010000025.1, read on the forward strand.
CACCCATACAGCCATATCAATAAGTGGGTACTTTTTACATGCGGCATGCCAGTTGCAATCATCATTTTCCGACCCTTCACCTTGCTGCTTCCCCTGCCTGACAGGCACCACAGGCCAAACGCAATGAGCCCAGAGGATGCATGGGATGGCACGCGCAATCCAGCCGCCACACGTGCTACAGCAGGAAAAGGACGGCGAAACAGCTGCAACAGCAGCAGCAACAGCAACAGCGACAGGAGCAGCAGCAGCAGCAGCAGCAACAATAGCAGCAACAACAGCAAGAACGGTGATATCGCTGGCCACAGCTACCGGAGCAGAGATGCGCCACGCTGCGCAAACAGAAGCACCCAAAGCTGCGGCACAAGGAGGCGGAACCGCCTACTCCTCCTGGTCCTACTTCACCTCATCTCCACCCAGCAGCAAGCCGCCTCCCTATCACCTCCCTATCCCTATCCTCCACCACCACCACCAACACAGTTTGTCGACACGGATGTGTGCATGGGTCCCTTGCCGTGGGGCTCCGGAGCCACCGCTGGTTACATCATCTACTCTGCCATTTACTTTTCCCTGTCCGGATATAGCGCATCAAGCTACCGCTACCTGACCTGGCGCACGACCAACTTCACGGTCACCAACGGGGGTGCCGCCACAGACTACGCGCCGTCCCTCATCGGCGGCCGAGGCTTCGTCAACTTGTACCCTAGCTTGCTTCAGCTCGTCAGCTCATGCAACACGAGCCTGTCCGGAGATGTGTGGAACTCGTTCAACGTCCTGGGCAGCTCCGGCAACAGCTTCCTGGCAGCAGCTGCTCTTCCAGTGCCTGCCGGAGGTTTTTCCACCTCTGCAGCTGCAACATGGTGCGGACGCATTTCGTCCCCGGCCAAACTCACCATGAGCTTTCTCTCCAGTATGTACCCCCCTACCTGTAGCCTCTACACGAACGTTGCCGCTTGTGACAAGACCGTCCTGTTTATCACAACTGAAAAAGCGGGCAGCCCCATGGATTGCGTGTCGAGTGCACTGAAGGGGGCAGCAGACGGCCTCTCCACATCTTCTCGAACCTACGATTTGACAAGTTCACCACCACCTACACCATTCTCACCGCCTCCTTCCCCTTCTCCACCACCATCCCCACCACCATCCCCTGCCCCTTCTCCACCTACATCTCCCTCTCCACCACCCTCTCCCTGTCCACCTCCGTCTCCCTCTCCACCTCCACCTCCCTCTCCACCTCCACCTCCACCTCCCTCTCCCTCACCACCTTCCTCTCCCTCTCCACCTCCCTCTCCACCTCCCTCTCCACCTCCCTCTCCACCTCCCTCTCCACCTCCACCTCCACCTCCCTCTCCCTCACCACCTCCCTCTCCCTCTCCACCTCCCTCTCCACCTCCCTCTCCACCTCCACCTCCACCTCCCTCTCCACCTCCCTCTCCCTCTCCACCTCCCTCTCCACCTCCCTCTCCACCTCCCTCTCCACCTCCCTCTCCCTCTCCACCTCCCTCTCCACCTCCCTCTCCCTCTCCACCTCCCTCTCCACCTCCCTCTCCACCTCCCTCTCCCTCTCCACCTCCCTCACCACCTCCCTCTCCCTCTCCACCTCCCTCTCCACCTCCCTCTCCACCTCCCTCTCCCTCTCCACCTCCCTCTCCCTCTCCCTCTCCACCTCCCTCTCCACCTCCCTCTCCACCTCCCTCTCCCTCTCCCTCTCCACCTCCCTCTCCACCTCCCTCTCCCTCTCCACCTCCCTCTCCACCTCCCTCTCCACCTCCCTCTCCCTCTCCACCTCCACCTACATCTCCCTCTCCACCACCCTCTCCCTCTCCACCTCCCTCTCCACCTCCCTCTCCCTCTCCACCTCCCTCTCCACCTCCCTCTCCACCTCCCTCTCCCTCTCCACCTCCCTCTCCCTCTCCACCTCCCTCTCCACCTCCCTCTCCCTCTCCACCTCCCTCTCCACCTCCCTCTCCACCTCCCTCTCCACCTCCCTCTCCCTCTCCACCTCCCTCTCCCTCTCCACCTCCCTCTCCACCTCCCTCTCCCTCTCCCCCTCCCTCTCCCCCTCCCTCTCCACCTCCCTCTCCCCCTCCACCTCCCTCTCCCTCTCCATCTCCCTCTCCCTCTCCACCCACCTCTCCCTCTCCTTCTCCTTTTCCCTCTCCACCTCCCTTTCCCTTTCTGACTCCCTCTCCCTCTCCACCTCCCTCTCCCTCTCCACCTCCCTCTCCCTCTCCACCTCCCTCTCCCTCTCCACCCCCCTCTCCCTCTCCACCTCCCTCTTACTCTCCACCTCCCTCTCCCTCTCCACCTTCCTCTCCCTCTCCACCTCCCTCTCCCTCTCCACCTCCCTCTCCCTCTCCCTCTCCCTCTCCCTCTCCACCTCCAACTCCCTCTCCACCCCCCTCTCCCTCTCCACCCCCCTCTCCCTCTCGACCTCCCTCTCCCTTTCCGCCTCCCTGCCCCTCTCCGCCTCCCTCTCCAACTCCCTCTCCCTTTCCACCTCCCTCTCCCTCTCCACCCCCCTCTTCCTCTCCACCTCCACCTCCCTCTCCACCTTCCTCTCCCTCTTCACCTCCCTCTCCCGTCCCACCTCCCTCTCCCTCTCCACCCCCCTCTCCCTCTCCACCTCCCTCTCCCTCTCCACCTCCCTCTCCCTCTCCACCTCCCTCTCCCTCTCCACCTCCCTCTCCCTCTCCACCTCCCTCTCCCTCTCCACCTCCCTCTCCCTCTCCACCTCCCTCTCCCTCTCCACCCCCCTCTCCCTCTCCACCCCCCTCTCCCTCTCGACCTCCCTCTCCCTTTCCGCCTCCCTACCCCTCTCCGCCTCCCTCTCCAACTCCCTCTCCCTTTCCACCTCCCTCTCCCTCTCCACCCCCCTCTTCCTCTCCACCTCCACCTCCCTCTCCACATTCCTCTCCCTCTTCACCTCCCTCTCCCGTCCCACCTCCCTTTCCCTTTCCACGTCCCTCTCCCTCTCCACCTTCCGCTCCCTCTCCACCCCCCTCTCCTTATCCAACCACCTCTCCATCTCCATCCCCCTTTTCCTCTCCACCTCCCTCTCCCTTTCCGCCTCCCTCTTTCTTTCTGCCACCCTCTCCACCTCCCTCTCCACCTCCCTCTCCCTTTCCGCCTCCCTCCCCCTTTCCACCTCCCTATCCACCTCCCTCTCCCTTTTCACCTCCCTCTCCCTCTCCACTTCCCTCTTCCTCTCCACCTCCCTCTCCCTCTCCACCTTCCTCTCCCTCTCCACCTCCTTCTCCCTCTCCACCTCCCTCTCCCGTTCTACCTCCCTCTCCCACTCCACCCCCCTCTCCCTCTCCATTCCCTTTTCCCTCTCCACCTCCCTTTCCCTCTCCACCTCCCTCTCCCTTTCCACCCCCCTCTCCCTCTCCACCTCCCTCTCCCTCTCCACCTCCCTCTCCCTCTCCACCTCCCTATACACCTCCCTCTCCCTCTCCACCTCCCTCTCCACCTCCCTCTCCACCTCCCTCTCCACCTCCCTCTCCCTCTCCACCTCCCTCTCCCTCTCCACCTCCCTCTCCACCTCCCTCTCCCTCTCCCCCTCCCTCTCCCCCTCCCTCTCCACCTCCCTCTCCCCCTCCACCTCCCTCTCCCTCTCCATCTCCCTCTCCCTCTCCACCCACCTCTCCCTCTCCTTCACCTTTTCCCTCTCCACCTCCCTTTCCCTTTCTGACTCCCTCTCCCTCTCCACCTCCCTCTCCCTCTCCACCTCCCTCTCCCTCTCCACCTCCCTCTCCCTCTCCACCCCCCTCTCCCTCTCCACCTCCCTCTCCCTCTCCACCTCCCTCTCCCTCTCCACCTCCCTCTCCCTCTCCACCTCCCTCTCCCTCTCCACCTCCCTCTCCCTCTCCCTCTCCCTCTCCCTCTCCACCTCCAACTCCCTCTCCACCTCCCTCTCCCTCTCCACCCCCCTCTCCCTCTCGACCTCCCTCTCCCTTTCCGCCTCCCTGCCCCTCTCCGCCTCCCTCTCCAACTCCCTCTCCCTTTCCACCTCCCTCTCCCTCTCCACCCCCCTCTTCCTCTCCACCTCCACCTCCCTCTCCACCTTCCTCTCCCTCTTCACCTCCCTCTCCCGTCCCACCTCCCTCTCCCTCTCCACCCCCCTCTCCCTCTCCACCTCCCTCTCCCTCTCCACCTCCCTCTCCCTCTCCACCTCCCTCTCCCTCTCCACCTCCCTCTCCCTCTCCACCTCCCTCTCCCTCTCCACCTCCCTCTCCCTCTCCACCTCCCTCTCCCTCTCCACCCCCCTCTCCCTCTCCACCCCCCTCTCCCTCTCGACCTCCCTCTCCCTTTCCGCCTCCCTGCCCCTCTCCGCCTCCCTCTCCAACTCCCTCTCCCTTTCCACCTCCCTCTCCCTCTCCACCCCCCTCTTCCTCTCCACCTCCACCTCCCTCTCCACATTCCTCTCCCTCTTCACCTCCCTCTCCCGTCCCACCTCCCTTTCCCTTTCCACGTCCCTCTCCCTCTCCACCTTCCGCTCCCTCTCCACCCCCCTCTCCTTATCCAACCACCTCTCCATCTCCATCCCCCTTTTCCTCTCCACCTCCCTCTCCCTTTCCGCCTCCCTCTTTCTTTCTGCCACCCTCTCCACCTCCCTCTCCACCTCCCTCTCCCTTTCCGCCTCCCTCCCCCTTTCCACCTCCCTATCCACCTCCCTCTCCCTTTTCACCTCCCTCTCCCTCTCCACTTCCCTCTTCCTCTCCACCTCCCTCTCCCTCTCCACCTTCCTCTCCCTCTCCACCTCCTTCTCCCTCTCCACCTCCCTCTCCCGTTCTACCTCCCTCTCCCACTCCACCCCCCTCTCCCTCTCCATTCCCTTTTCCCTCTCCACCTCCCTTTCCCTCTCCACCTCCCTCTCCCTTTCCACCCCCCTCTCCCTCTCCACCTCCCTCTCCCTCTCCACCTCCCTCTCCCTCTCCACCTCCCTCTCCACCTCCCTCTCCCTTTCCACCTCCCTCTCCCTCTCCACCTTCCTTTCCCCCTCCACCTCCCTCTCCCTCTCCACCTCCCTCTCCCTCTCCACCTCCCTCTACCATTCTACCTCCATCTCCTTCTCCACCTCCCTCTCCCTCTCCACCTTCCTTTCCCCCTCCACCTTCCTCTCCCTCTCCACCTCCTTCTCCCTCTCCACCCCCCTCTCCCGTTCTACCTCCCTCTCCCACTCCACCCACCTCTTCCTCTCCATCCCCTTTTCCCTCTCCACCTCCTTTTCCCTCCCCTTTTCCCTCCCCACCTCCATCTCCACCACCCTCTCCCTCCCCACATCCATCTCCACCTCCCTCTCCCTCCCTACCTCCATCTCCACCACCCTCTCCCTCCCCACCTCCATCTCCACCAACCTCTCCCACTCCACCTCCATCTTCACCACCCTCTCCCTCCCCACCTCCATCACCACCACCCTCTCCCTCCCCACCTCCATCTCCACCACCCTCTCCCTCCCCACCTCCATCTCCACCACCCTCTCCCTCCCCACCTCCATCTCCACCACCCTCTCCCTCCCCACCTCCATCTCCACCACCCTCTCCCTCCCCACCTCCATCTCCACCTCCCTCTCCCTCCCCACCTCCATCTCCACCACCCTCTCCCTCCCAACCTCCATCACCACCACCCTCTCCCTCCCCACCTCCATATCCACCATCCTCTCCCTCCCCACCTTTATCTCCACCACCCTCTCCCTCCCCACCTCCATTGCCACCACCCTCTCCCTCCCCACCTCCATCACCACCACCCTCTCCCTCCCCACCTCCATCACCATCACCCTCCCCCTCCCCACCTCCATCACCACAACCCTCTTCTTCCCCGCCTACATCTCCACCACCCGCTCCCTCCCTACCCTCATCTCCACCGCCCTCTCCCTCCCCACCTCCATCTCCACCACCCTCTCCCTCCCCACCTCCATCTCCACCACCCTCTCCCTCCCCACCTCCATCACCACCACCCTCTCCCTCCCCACCTCCATCACCACCACCCTCTCCCTCCCCACCTACATCTCCGCCACCCTCTCCCTCCCCACCTCCATCACCACCACCCTCTCCCTCTCCACCTCCATCTTCACCACCCTCTCCCTCCTTACCTCCATCACCACCACCCTCTCCCTCCCCACCTCCGTCACCACCACCCTCTCCCTCCCCACCTCCATCACCACCACCCTCTCCCTCCCCACCTCCATCACCACCACCCTCTCCCTCCCCACCTCCATCACCACCACCCTCTCCCTCCCCCCCTCCATCACCACCACCCTCTCCCTCCCCCCCTCCATATCCACCACCCTCTCCCTCCCCACCTCCGTCACCACCACCCTCTCCCTCTCTACCTCCATCTCCGCCACCCTCTCCCTCCCCACCTCCATATCCACCACCCTCTCTCACTCCACCTCCATCTCCGCCACCCTCTCCCTCCCCCCCTCCATCACCACCACCCTCTCCCTCCCCCCCTCCATATCCACCACCCTCCCCACCTCCGTCACCACCACCCTCTCCCTCTCTACCTCCATCTCCGCCACCCTCTCCCTCCCCACCTCCATATCCACCACCCTCTCTCACTCCACCTCCATCTCCGCCACCCTCTCCCTCCCCACCTCCGTCACCACCACCCTCTCCCTCCCCACCTCCGTCACCACCACCCTCTCCCTCCCCACCTCCATCTCCACCACCCTCTCCCTCCCCACCTCCATCACCACCACCCTCTCCCTCCCCACCTCCATATCCACCACCCTCTCCCTCCCAACCTCCATCTCCACCACCCTCTCCCTCCCCACCTCCGTCACCACCACCCTCTCCCTCCCCACCTCCATCTCCACCACCCTCTCCCTCCCCACCTCCATCTCCACCACCCTCTCCCTCCCCACCTCCATCTCCACCACCCTCTCCATCCCAACCTCCATCTCCGCTACCCTCTCCCTTCTCACCTCCATCTCCACCACCCTCTCTCACTCCACCTCCATCTCGACCACCCTCTCCCTCCCCACCTCCATCACCACCACCCTCTCCCTCCCCACCTCCATCTCCACCACCCTCTCCCTCCCAACCTCCGTCACCACCACCCTCTCCCTCCCTACCTCCATCACCACCACCCTCTCCCTCCCAACCTCCGTCACCACCACCCTCTTCCTCCCTACCTCCATCACCACCACCCTCTCCCTCCCCACCTCCGTCACCACCACCCTCTCCCTCCCTACCTCCATCTCCACCACCCTCTCCCTCCCCACCTCCATCTCCACCACCCTCTCCCACTCCACCTCCATCACCACCACCCTCTCCCTCCCCACCTCCATCACCACCACCCTCTCCCTCCCCACCTCCATCACCACCACCCTCTCCCTCCCCACCTCCATCTCCACCACCCTCTCCCTCCCCAACTCCGTCACCACCACCCTCTCCCTCCCCACCTCCATCTCCACCACCCTCTCCCACTCCACCTCCATCACCACCACCCTCTCCCTCCCCACCTCCATCACCACCACCCTCTCCCTCCCCACCTCCATCACCACCACCCTCTCCCTCCCCACCTTCATCTCCACCACCCTCTCCCTCCCCACCTCCATCACGACCACCCTCTCCCTCCCCACCTCCATCTCCACCACCCTCTCCCTCCCCACCTCCATCTCCACCACCCTCTCCCTCCCCACCTCTTTCACCACCACCCTCTCCCTCTCTACCTCTATCTCCGCCACCCTCTCCCTTTTCACCTCCATCTCCACCACCCTCTCTCACTCCACCTCCATCTCCGCCACCCTCTCCCTCCCCACCTCGATCACCACCACCCTCTCCCTCCCCACCTCCATCTCCACCACCCTCTCCCTCCCCACCTCCATCACCACCACCCTCTCCCTCCCAACCTCCGTCACCACCACCCTCTCCCTCCCCACCTCCATCTCCACCACCCTATCCCTCCCTGCCTCCATCTCCACCACCCTCTCCCTCCCCACTTCTGTCACCACCACCCTCTCCCTCCCCACCTCCATCTCCACCACCCTCTCCCTCCCCACCTCCATCACCACCACCCTCTCCCTCCCCACCTCCATCACCACCACCCTCTCCCTCCCCACCTCCATCACCACCACCCTCTCCCTCCCAACCTCCATCACCACCACCATCTCCCTCCCAACCTCCGTCACCACCACCCTCTCCCTCCCAACCTCCATCACCACCACCCTCTCCCTCCCCACCTCCATCTCCACCAACCTCTCCCTCCCCACCTCCAACACCACCACCCTCTCCCTCCCCACCTCCATCACCACCACCCTCTCCCTCCCAACCTCCGTCACCACCACCCTCTCCCTCCCCACCTCCATCACCACCACCCTCTCCCTCCCCACCTCCAACACCACCACCCTCTCCCTCCCCACCTCCATCACCACCACCCTCTCCCTCCCTACCCCCATCTCCACCACCCTCTCCCTCCTCACCTCCATCACCACCCCCCTCTCCCTCCCCACCTCCATCACCACCACCCTCTCCCTCCCCACCTCCGTCACCACCACCCTCTCCCTCCCCACCTCCATCTCCGCCACCCTCTCCCTCCCCACCTCCATCTCCACCACCCTCTTCATCCTCACCTCCATCTCCACCACCCTCTACCACTCCACCTCCATCTCCACCACCCTCTCCCTCCCAACCTTCATCTACGCCACCCTCTCCTTCCCCAACGCCATCTCCAACACCCTCTTCCACTCCACCTCCATCACCACCACCCTCTCCCTCCCCACCTCCATCACCAACACCCTCACCCTCTCCACCTCCATCTCCACCACTCTCTCCCTCCCCACCTCCATCTTCACCACCCTCTCCCTCCCCATCTCCATCACCACCCCCCTCTCCCTTCCCACCTCCATCACCACCACCCTCTCCCTCCCAACCTCCGTCACCACCACCCTCTCCCTCCCCACCTCCATCACCACCACCCTCTCCCTCCCCACCTCCATCTCCACCACCCTCTCCCTCCCCACCTCCATCTCCACCACCCTCTCCCTCCCCACCTCCATCACCACCACTATCTCCCTCCCAACCTCCGTCACCACCCCCCTCTCCCTCCCCACCTCCATCACCACCACCCTCTCCCTCCCCACCTCCATCACCACCACCCTCTCCCTCCCCACCTCCATCACCACCACCCTCTCCCTCTCTACTTCCATCTCCGCCACCCTCTCCCTCCCCACCTCCATCACCACCACCCTCTCCCTCCCCACCTCCATCTCCACCACCCTCTCCCTCCCCACCTCCATATCCGCCACCCTCTCCCTCCCCACCTCCATCTCCACCACCCTATCCCTCCCCACCTCCATCTCCACCACCCTCTACCACTCCACCTCCATCTCCACCACCCTCTACCACTCCACCTCCATCTCCACCACCCTCCCCACCTCCATATCCACCATCCTCTCCCTCCCCACCGCCATCACCACCACCCTCTCCCTCTCTACCTCCATCTCCGCCACCCTCTCCCTTTCCACCTCCGTCACCACCACCCTCTCCCTCCCCACCTCCATCACCACCACCCTCTCCCTCCCCACCTCCATCACCACCACCATCTCCCTCCCAACCTCCGTCACCACCACCCTCTCCCTCCCCACCTCCATCACCACCACCCTCTCCCTCCCCACCCCCATCTCCACCACCCTCTCCCTCCCCACCTCCATCTCCACCACCCTCTCCCTCCCCACCTCCATCACCACCACCATCTCCCTCCCAACCTCCGTCACCACCACCCTCTCCCTCCCAACCTCCATCACCACCACCCTCTCCCTCCCCACCAACACCACCACCCTCTCCCTCCCCACCTCCATCTCCACCACCCTATCCCTCCCTACTTCCATCTCCACCACCCTCTCCCTCCTCACCTCCGTCACCACCCCCCTCTCCCTCCCCACCTCCATCACCACCACCCTCTCCCTCCCCACCTCCATCTCCACCACCCTCTCCCACTCCACCTCCATCACCACCACCCTCTCCCTCCCCACCTCCATCTCCACCACCCTATCCCTCCCTACCCACATCTCCACCACCCTATCCCTCCTCACCTCCGTCACCACCCCCCTCTCCCTCCCCACCTCCGTCACCACCACCCTCTCCCTCCCCACCTCCATCTCCACCACCCTCTTCATCCCCACCTCCATCTCCACCACCCTCTCCCTCTCCCACTCCACCTCCATCACCACCACCCTCTCCCTCCCCACCTCCATCACCACCACCCTCACCCTCTCCACCACCATCTCCACCACCCTCTCCCTCCCCACCTCCATCACCACCACCCTCTCCCTCCCCACCTCCATCACCACCACCCTCTCCCTCCCCACCTCCATATCCATTACCCTCTCCCTCCCCACCTCCATCACCACCACCCTCTCCCTCCCCACCTCCATCACCACCCCCCTCTTCCTCCCCACCTCCGTCACCACCACCCTCTCCCTCCCCACCTCCATATCCACCACCCTATCCCTCCCTACCCTCATCTCCACCACCCTCTCCCTCCTCACCTCCGTCACCACCTCCCTCTCCCTCCCCACCTCCATCTCCACCACCCTCTCCCTCTCCACCTCCGTCACCATCACCCTCTCCCTCCCCACCTCCATATCCGCCACCCTCTCCCTCCCCACCTCCATCACCACCACCCTCTCCCTCCCCACCTCCATCTCCACCACCCTCTACCTCTCCACCTCCATCTCCACCACCCTCTACCACTCCATATCCACCACCCTCTCCCTCCCCATCTCCATCACCACCACCCTCTCCCTCTCTACCTCCATCTCCGCCACCCTCTCCCTTTCCACCTCCGTCACCACCACCCTCTCCCTTCCCACCTCCATCACCACCACCCTCTCCCTCTCCCACTCCACCTCCATCACCACCACCCTCTCCCTCCCCACCTCCATCACCACCACCCTCACCCTCTCCACCACCATCTCCACCACCCTCTCCCTCCCCACCTCCATCACCACCACCCTCTCCCTCCCCACCTCCATCACCACCACCCTCTCCCTCCCCACCTCCATATCCATTACCCTCTCCCTCCCCACCTCCATCACCACCACCCTCTCCCTCCCCACCTCCATCACCACCCCCCTCTTCCTCCCCACCTCCGTCACCACCACCCTCTCCCTCCCCACCTCCATATCCACCACCCTATCCCTCCCTACCCTCATCTCCACCACCCTCTCCCTCCTCACCTCCGTCACCACCTCCCTCTCCCTCCCCACCTCCATCTCCACCACCCTCTCCCTCTCCACCTCCGTCACCATCACCCTCTCCCTCCCCACCTCCATATCCGCCACCCTCTCCCTCCCCACCTCCATCACCACCACCCTCTCCCTCCCCACCTCCATCTCCACCACCCTCTACCTCTCCACCTCCATCTCCACCACCCTCTACCACTCCATATCCACCACCCTCTCCCTCCCCATCTCCATCACCACCACCCTCTCCCTCTCTACCTCCATCTCCGCCACCCTCTCCCTTTCCACCTCCGTCACCACCACCCTCTCCCTTCCCACCTCCATCACCACCACCCTCTCCCTCCCCACCTTTATCACCACCACCCTCTTCCTCTCTACCCCCATTTCCACCATCCTCTCCTTCCCCACCACCCTCTCCCTCCCCACCTCCGTTACCACCACCCTCTACCTCCCCACCTCCATATCCCTCCACACCTCCATATCCCTTTCCACCTCCATATCCCTCCACACCTCCATATCCCTCCACACCTCCATATCCCTCCCCACCTCCATATCCCTCCACACCTCCATATCCCTTCCCACCTCCATATCCCTCCACACTTCCATATCCCTCCACACCTCCATATCCCTCCACACCTCCATATCCCTCCCCACCTCCACATCTCTCCACACCTCCATATCCCTCCACACCTCCATATCCCTCCCCGCTTCCCTCTCCACTTCCATATGCCTCCCCACCTCAACCACCCTCTCTGTCCCCACCTTCCTCTCCCTCTCCCTTCCCACCTCTCTCTTTACTCTCCTCCCCACCTCCCTGTCCATCTCCTTCTCCCTCCCCACCCCCCTTTTCCTCTCCCTCCCCACCTCCCTCTCCCACTCCTTCTCGCTCCCCACCTTCCTCTCCCTCTCCCTCCCCACCTCCCTATCCCTCTGTCTTTCCACCCCTCCCTCCTTCTTCCTTTCCCCCCAGCTCCCTCTCTCCCTTTCCACCCGTGCCCCCCTTTCCCTCTCACCCTGAAGCCACCTCTCCTCCTCCCCTCCTTCCCCCCTCTCCCTCCCCCCCCCTTCCTCCCTCTCCCTCTCACCCCCTTCCTCCCTCTCCCTCTCCCCCCTTCCTTCCCTCTCCCTCTCCCCCCTTCCTTCCCTCTCCCTTTCCCCCCCTCCCCCCCTCTCCCTCTCCCCCCCTCCCCCCCTCTCCCTCTCCCCCCCTTCCTCCCTCTCCCTCTCCCCCCCATCCTCCCTCTCCCTCTCCCCCCCTTCAGTTTGCAGAGTTGATTATAAATGTGACTCTCAAAGGCTTGACGACAGAGAAGTTCCTCGCGAACAAAATGCTGAGCGAGGCCTACCGCCGAGGCTTGGCCACATTCCTGTTCTCTGATCCGGGCGCCTTCCAAAGGGTGGGTACTTGGTTTAAGGGTCTAGGGTATGATGCAGTTTTGACTTTGGGCTAGGCTGTGCTGTGCCCTACGCTGTGCTGCTTTTGCCTCTTGTCCCAATTTTTGAATTCAAGCTTTTAAAATTTCAACCCACGTACTGATGTTTGTATGCCTGACCCAGGTGGTCATCAAGTTTGTGTTTGACCACCTGTCAGCGCAACAGGCCTACGCTGTGCTGCTTTTGCCTTTTGCCCCAATTCTAAATTCAATTTTTAAATTCCAACGCACGTACTGATGTTTGTATGCCTGACCCAGGTGCTCATCACGGGTGTGTTCGACAATCCCCGGGCCACTGGAGCGGGCTCGAGGCGAAGCCTCGGATCCTCGGCTCCCTCAATGCAGCCATGCCTCCATGACACAGCTGGGCGCATCCCCACCACAGCCACATACACAAATCCTCCTCAGCGATTCCTGATGGCAGGGGGGCCCGCTGAAGCCGCTCAAACTGCTCAAATGCAGGGCCTGATCTCGACGCCTGCTGCTTCTATGCAGCCTGCGACTGTTTCTGTTCCCTCTGGTGCAGCTACCATCAAGGCTGCTAGTAGCAGTGAGAGCGGAAGCCACCCAGGAGCAACCCCTACTGCTGCTGCTTATGTGCAGCCTGTGTCTGCTCCGGGTGCTCCTATTGCATCCGTCCCTGCGTTTGCGCTTCCTACTGGCATGAAGGCCTCCAGCAGTGACAGCGGACGCCATGCCGTCCCTGCGTTTCCTACTGGCATGAAGGCCTCCAGCAGTGACAGTGGACGCCATGCCGAGCCCGATGGCTCCTCTAGCAGCGGACGGTATCTAACTGCTGTTGCGGAGTCCAATGGGATTACCGTCACAAGTACTTCTCTTTTCCCGTCTGCATCAGTCGGAGCAGCGGCGACCTCCTCGTTGCAGACTGCATTCAGCGGGGGTGAGTGGGGTTCAGGGTTTAGTTAAGTGAGTAGGATTAAGTTCCGGATTTAGGGTTAAGTCAAGGGTCTCTGTTTTTGCGTGACTCAGTTACAACCCAGCTTCCCCATATAGGCCCCAGGTGTGGCCAGCCATGCTGCTTGGGCCGCCGGCGCTATGCCGGTCCAAGTTTGGTCCCAATCGGGCCTTTGACGGCCATGGGGCGGGGCCTACTGATGGTGGCTTCGTAGACAAGGTAGCTCGATAGACTGAGTAAACATATCATATTCATATTGATGGAGAGTTGACTATGCTTGTGTTGTGGCATTGTGGCGTTGTGTTATGGCGTGGCCCAACAGACTAAATCGTGCGACCTTGCCCGTCGAGGCAGAAAGGTGACTGGGTGTGTGCAGGGGTTTGGGGGGAGGTTATTTCCAGGGCAGGGATGCGCTTTTGGTAGATTCTGCCTCAGGTCAAATTAAACAATTTACACAAACCTATATTGCTTGCACGCCAGCTGGGAACAGCCTTCTTGACTAGGGGCTTGCCACCCACTGTCAGCTTGCACATTATGTTTTATCGACTTTGCTCATTTGTTGCACCACCCGTTCTTGCCTATGCGCCAGCTGGGAACAGCCTTCTTGACTGCCGGTACGCCACCCACTTAGTGACGTCCCAGGTTCGGTTTCCTACGTTTTAGTTTTCAATTGAAGGCTCTGTCCCCATTCTCGCTTGCAGGCCAGATTTGCACTGCCTGCTTGATTGGGGGCATGGCACCCATGACATGCTGCACCAGCCTCCGCAGCCTGCATTTTATTGCATTTACTTCATTAAAGGTTGCTGCCCCCATTTGTGCTTGCAAGCCAGATTGGAACTGCCATGTTAGCTGGGTTCATGCCACCAGGATCTCTTTTAATGGTTATCGGACCATCTTTAGTGGTGATCGGACCATCTTTAGTGGTTATCGGACCATCTTTAGTGGTGATCGGACCATCTTTAGTGGTTATCGGACCATCTTTAGTGGTTATCGGACCATCTTTAGTGGTTATCGGACCATCTTTAGTGGATATCGGACCATCTTTAGTGGTTATCGGACCATCTTTAGTGGTTATCGGACCATCTTTAGTGGTTATCGGACCATCTTTAGTGGTTATCGGACCATCTTTAGTGGTTATCGGACCATCTTTAATGGACATCCTTGGACCGATTGACACCACACCTAGACCTGCCTCCGGCTGGTGGCCCGAGCATCAGACCTGGCTGAGCCAGGGGCTGGTGGCCCCAGGCCATACTGTAGCTGAAGTGTAGCTGACAGTGATGCGGTAAAGAAATAAATAAATATGCAGTAACCACTGCAGAAAAACTGCATGCCATTCGCTATATGGTACATAAGTGTCTCCAGCCTGCATTTTTGTTTGATTCACCACCCACTCCAGCCTGCAGGCCAGCTGGGAAACAGCCTGTTTGACTGCCGGCATGCCACCCACTAAACAGTGCACCAGCTTCTACAGCCTGCATTGCTCTGATTTATTTGACCCACCACCACTCTAGCCAGCACGCCAGCTGGGAACAACCCTCTGGCCTGCCGGCATGCCACCCACTAAATGACACATCAGTGTGCCCACCCTGTATTTTTTTGTACTGACCTTTTTGCTGCTTTCTGCCCCCATTTTTGCCTGCAGACCAGCTGGGAACGGCATTGTTGACTGCCGGCATGCCACCCACTAAACAGTGCACCTGCTTCTTTAGCCTGCCTCCCCCCTGCAGCCATGCCAAACCACCTTCAAACAAATAAGACATGATTTGAATACCCCCCCCCCCCCCCCCCCCCCCCTTTCACCACCACCACCACACTGCACACTCCTGCTTGTGGGTCCGCTGGGATATCCCTTCCTGACTGGGGGCATATGCCTGCAATGAGGGAGGCAGGTCCCAGGAGCTGGGCATGCCATCCACTATCATGGTATATTTCATTTTATTGTTTTAATATTTTTATGTTGTTTAATTTACTTCTGCTGTCTCTCTTGCTTGCAGGCCAGCTGCGTCCGACCTTCTTATCTGGAGGTATGCCCTCCACCTCCAGCGGGTATTTCATTTTATTCTTTACATATTTATTGTTTATTAAGTTGATTCCTCCCTCTATTTCTTTTCTGCAGGCCTGCTGGGTTCGGCCTTCTCATCTGGAGGCATGCCCTCCGCCACCAGCGTCTCCAGCCATCCTTTCATTAAATTGACCGCATTATTTGTTTTCCGCCCTCTCGTGCTTGCAGGCCAGCTTGGGTCGGCCTTCTTATCTGGAGGCATGCCAGCCGCCACCAGCGTCTCCGGCCTGAATGTGGCCATGCAGCCCTCTAGCCAGGCATCACTACCCGAAACCCTGGATGGTACAGCTGGCGATACAGCTGGCGGAAGTACAGGCGGTACGGCGGCCGGCGGCCTGCCTTCCACGGGCAGTGGGCCTGCCCCAGGCCCCTCGAGCAGCACCGGCGGGGGGAGCGGTGCTGGCATTGGCGCGTTGGCCATAGGCTTGATTTGCAGCGGGGTGGCAGTGGTGAGACGGGTAGATACGTGTCATAGGAACTCGATTGACTCGCTGAAATGAATCACAGTCACGGCGCGGATGTGGCTTCGGCCCACTCTGAGCTGTTTCCTTAACTCTCACGCCTCCCACGGGGAGTAGCTTTCTTTCTTTTCTTGACGGGCATGAAATTAATGAAATAGCTCCTGGGGAACGGTTCTAAGGCTTGGACAGGTTTTTGTGAGAAAAAATATAATAACGTTGGCCCTTAAACGGATTGGCAGCGGAGTCACAGTGGTGAGCGAGATTGGGAGACTGGCGTACGTTAATTGACGGGAAATGAATAACTTGTGGGAAGTGTGCTGGAGGTACCGTAATCCCGCTCAGTTTCGGGCACCCCGTGCGGGTACTTCCTGTGCACACCGCCTGGAAATATTCTTCTCCTGTCGCGCATATATATTTTCCCTTCAAAAATGTTTGTGTTGGACAAGGGGCCTAAAAAGCATAATTCCTGGACGCCAGTAAAAAATTTCAGGGGAAAGAGTTGGTTGCAAGTGTTGTACTGCCTGAAAGGTCAGCTGTACTTCAGGCTCTTGTGCGCGCGTATGCTTTCTAACCTGCCCCGCCGCCCCATGATGGAATAATTAGCATGCATCGTACAGCAACTCCATGCATCGTACAACAACTCCATGCATCGTACAGCAACTCCATGCATCGTACAGCAACTCCATGCATCGTACAGCAACTCCATGCATCGTACAGCAACTCCATGCATCATACAGCAACTCCATGCATCGTACAGCAACTCCATGCATCGTACAGCAACTCCATGCATCGTACAGCAACTCCATGCATCGTACAGCAACTCCATGCATCGTACAGCAACTCCATGCATCGTACAGCAACTCCATGCATCGTACAGCAACTCCATGCATCGTGCAGCAACTCCATGCATCGTACAGCAACTCCATGCATCGTACAGCAACTCCATGCATCGTACAGCAACTCCATGCATCGTACAGCAATTCCATGCATCGTACAGCAACTCCATGCATCGTACAGCAACTCCATGCATCCTCAAAATAATTTAACATGAACTGAGTCTGAGCGGAATTACGGCATGCATCGATGTCCGTGCAAAATGCGTAGGTCCCCTCGGTTACTTTCATGTAAAAGCAGTTTTGATAATCAATTG
The DNA here is from genome assembly GCA_037349105.1 of Limnomonas spitsbergensis. Lineage (NCBI taxonomy): Eukaryota > Viridiplantae > Chlorophyta > Chlorophyceae > Chlamydomonadales > Limnomonas > Limnomonas spitsbergensis. The sequence goes on from JAYJMM010000025.1 coordinate 813,185, forward strand.
CCCCTTTTGTTTGATAATTCTTGTTTTGTTTGTCTTGACGACTGAAATCATAAAAAAAAATCTGTACCCGAAACACAAAAAGCAATTTTACTGTCAACATCCTCTGGTCTGTCCCCATGTCCCTTCCCTCACCCCTTTGATAAAACTCCCATCTCACTTCCCCTTATAATCGCCCCTTAATTACCCCCCCTTCATTTTTGTAATTATCTTCGTTTTTTCAATCACCCCTTCATTTGCTTCCTCTCTCCTGTGTCCAGTTCGCGGTTTTGGCAGTGCTTGGCGCCCGTAGCTACCGGAAGAGCCACTCGGACAACCCCAGGGAGCGCGATCAACAGCAGAAAGTGGTGAGTGTGTTTCAATTATGAATTCAGGATATAAGCAACGTCTATTTTCCAATTTAAAATGGTATTCCCGCATGATGTCATATTCATTCTCGTTTTCAAATCCCCCCCCCTTTTTCTCTCCCCTCCTTCAGTCTGGTCGCATCACAGCCATCATGCAGCGGGCGGCAACTCGCCTCGAATCAATCTCATTCTCGTTATCAATTTTATTCCCCTTTTTCTCTCCCCTCTTCCAGGACGGTCGCATCACAGCCATCATGCAGCGGGCGGCAACTCGCCTCGAATCAATCTCATTCTCGTTATCAATATTATTCCCCTTTTTCTCTCCCCTCTTCCAGGACGGGCGCATCACAGCCATCATGCAGCGGGGGGAACTCGCCTCGAATCAATTTCATTCTCGTTATCAATTTTATTCTCCCCTTTTTCTCTCCCCTCTTCCAGGACGGTCGCATCACAGCCATCATGCAGCGGGCGGCAACTCGCCTCGAATCAATCTCATTCTCGCTATCAATTTTATTCCCCTTTTCTCTCCCCTCTTCCAGGACGGTCGCATCACAGCCATCATGCAGAGGGCGGCAACTCGCCTCGAATCAATCTCATTCTCGTTATCAATTGTATTCCCTTTTTTCTCTCCCCTCCTTCTGGACGGTCGCATCACAGCCATCATGCATTGGGCCGCAACGCGCCTCAAATCACTTTCATTCTCGTTATCAATTTTATTCTCCCCTTTTTCTCTCCCCTCTTCCAGGACGGTCGCATCACAGCCATCATGCAGAGGGCGGCAACTCGCCTCGAATCAATCTCATTCTCGTTATCAATTTTATTCCCCTTTTCTCTCCCCTCCTTCAGGACGGTCGCATCACAGCCATCATGCACAGGGCGGCAACTCGCCTCGAATCAATCTCATTCTCGCTATCAATTTTATTCCCCTTTTTCTCTCCCCTCCTTCAGGACGGTCGCATCACAGCCGTCATGCAGCGGGCGGCAACTCGCCTCGAATCAATCTCATTCTCGTTATCAAGTTTATTCCCCTTTTTCCCTCCCCTCCTTCAGGACGGTCGCATCACAGCCATCGTGCAGCGGGCGGCAACTCGCCTCGAATCAATCTCATTCTCGTTATCACTTTTATTCTCCCCTTTTTCTCTCCCCTCCTTCAGGACGGTCGCATCACAGCCATCATGCAGCGGGCAGCAACTCGCCTCAACTGGACTGGAGCCAGGGTCGCCATGCTCACACGCATCCTCAAGGTAAAAGATTCCCATATGTTGATCCCGGGCTTTCCCAATGCCGGTCGCCTTGTTCACACATATCCTTAAAGTGTGGGATTCAAGGGTGATGACTCCTGTTCAAAGTCATACCTAGATAGCCGCGCAATAAAATAGTAACCTACACCACCAACAAATATGAGGTTTTAGGGATTCCAATTAGAAGCTTTGAACCTGATGTACAGCCCTTTCAGGGAAGGCCTATTCAGTTTTTGTTCAGCCCGGGTCACAATGCTTACACGCACCCTCCAGGTGATAGCAACAATTGGTGTCAGCAAAACGTTTTGGTTTACCAGATCTAGATCCGCTGCTGATCCTACGCTGATCCCTTGCCTTGGCGGATGGCAGAGGAACGAAAGAAAGCCATGCCATTAATTTCTTTCTTCGGGAGGGACTCAGGGGTGTGTGGATGGCTCTCTGCAAACAAATGCTGGATGAGGATGTCCCGCCTCTTTAATTATTGTGTGCCGGCTGATTCCGTGCTGCTGACAGGGTCCTCTCCCACTGCGTCATGATTTGTCCAGGGGTTATAGTTTACTTTTTGTGGTCCCCGAAATGTCTGTGTGGTCCCCGAAATGTCTGTGTGGGCGACACAGCATTCCGTTCGTTTCTTCAGGGTGGGACTCAGAGGGGGCTCAAACGGCTTCCTGCAGATATCACCGGATGATGATGATGTCCTGCCTCATAACTATTTCGTGCCGGCTGATCCCGTGCTGCTGGCTGGGTCCATTCACACTGATCTACGATATTTTAAGAGTTCAGGGTTCAGGGTTATATGTCCCCCGACTGTCTGATCTAATTATCCTGCTTGTAACATCAGGGAGGGACTCAGGGTGGCGCTGATGGCTCCCTGCGAAAAACGCTGGATGAGGATGCCGTTCTGTGCACAGACGCGAGACGCGCACGCAGCAGCCTACCAGCTGTAGGAGTCCACCACAGCATGCCTAATCTGGGCACACGGCATACAAGCCTGTCGTCAGAGATGGTGGGCGGAGGGAAAGCCCGAGAGAAGGTGAGCATGGATGAGATCGAAGCAGAGCTGGGCTTGTTGGGGGACATCTTACAGGACCCTAAACCCTAAACCCTTAACCCTAAACCCTAAACCCTAAACCCAAAACCCAGAAGAATTGAAAAACAGAGATGCACCTGTTGGGCATTTTGCACAGGAAGCTAAATGTTTCAACCTTCACCCTAAACTCTCAACGAAACAGAGCTAGGCTTGCTGGGGGGTATCTTACTGGACCTTTACCCTTAACTATAAACCCTCAATGAAACAGAGATGGACCTGCTGGAGGTGTCTTACAGGACCCTAAACCTTAAATCACAACCCCTAAACCCTAAATGAAAGAGAGATGGACCAGTTTGGGGGTATGTTACTGGACCTCAACCCCTTAACCCTTAACCCTAAATGAAACAGAGATGGACCTGCTGGGGAATATAAACAGTACAAATTCCGCTTTCTTCGAGGGCACGTATTCCTTTTGGCCCCCATGCTTCGTAGGATGGTAGGGCCTTGAGTCTACCTCTTGTGGGTACAGCCCAACTCTGGGCCTCTGGGGTGAAGGGAATTGAGGAAGCCGGTGAATCGAACAACCGTCTTTATTTTCTGTTGGGATCTGGCTTGTTATAATATTCACACTTCATGCCGTTTTTGTCATATCACGGAAAGTGCGAGCCTGGATGTCTCAGTGCAGTTAGTGATTCCAGTCGTAGGTGTCACGTCCTGTTCTGTATGCAAAGTACAGGATAAAAATGCCGGGATACTGAAGAATAGGGTTAGTGTGAAGAATAGGGTGAAGAATATGGTTAGTGTGATTAAAAAGGTGAAGAATAGGGTTAGTGTGGAGATTATGGTTAGTGTGAAGAATAGTGTGAATGATCGGGTTAGTGTGACGAATATGGTTAGTGTGAAGAATAGTGTGAAGAATATGGTTAGTGTGAAGAATAGTGTGAAGAATCGGTAAGTGTGTATAATAGGGTTTAGTGTGAAAGATACAGGGTTCAGGGCGTGAAATATAGAATGCAGGGTTCCTGAAGAGTAGGGTTGGGGTGAGAGACATCCAGGGGTGAGGGCTAAGGGTGTATGAACCCATTTGTGGTCCAAGGCGCTCCAGCACCCAGTGAGACGGCCTTTGTTGCAATGGGTATGAATAAGTATTGAAGACCCTGACCCTGGCGGTACATGGCGACGCTCCACACTCTGAGTTGTGGGGTTCACACAATCTCCACGTGCGCCATATTTCAAGCTCTTAGGTGGCACCCATCCAGACCATTCCCATGTCACGCCCTTCAACAGGCCCTTTCCCCAGGAACTATTCTGTAGCTGAAGTGTGGCTGAATGGCACAGCTGAGTTGTACGAGGCGCACACGAAGGATGCCCTATTCATTTCGATGCACTGAAACCCAGCAGGATTCATCTTTTGAAGGCTTCGTAGAGGTGCCCGATGCCACCTCCATCAAGACCTGGAAGGGGAATTCTCCTGCTGGATTACAACAACATGGAAGTGATACACAAGCCAGGCTCTCACCATCCGGTAGGGACAACAGAGGGGACTAACAGGCTCCTTAGGGAGGCCTTCAATGCAAGTGGGCATGGAAGGGGGGTTCTCCTGCTGGGCTACAACAGCATGGGAGTGATACACAAGGCATGCCCTCACCACCTGGTAGGAAGTACAGGGGGATGCACCAGCTCCAACGACATTTTATGCATGGCCTGAGAATGTGAGTGCCATGGACCGCATCGGCATGGGATACATGGGCTGCATCGGCATGGGATGCATGGGCTGCATCGACATGGGATACATGGGCTGCATCGGCATGGGATACATGGGCTGCATCGGCATGGGATGCATGGGCTGCATCGGCATGGGATACATGGGCTGCATCGACATGGGATGCATGGGCTGCATCGGCATGGGATGCATGGGCCGCATCGGCATGGGATGCATGGGCCGCATCGGCATGGGATGCATGGGCTGCATCGACATGGGATGCATGGGCCGCATCAGCATGGGATACATGGGCTGCATTGGCATGGGATGCATGGGCTGCATCGGCATGGGATGCATGGGCTGCATCGGCATGGGATACATGGGCTGCATCGGCATGGGATGCATGGGCTGCATCGGCATGGGATACATGGGCTGCATCGGCATGGGATGCATGGGCTGCATCGGCATGGGATACATGGGCTGCATCGGCATGGGATGCATGGGCTGCATCGTCATGGGATACATGGGCTGCATCGGCATGGGATGCATGGGCTGCATTGGCATGGGATGCATGGGCTGCATCGGCATGGGATACATGAGCCGCATCGGCATGGGATACATGGGCTGCATCGGCATGGGATGCATGGGCTGCATCGGCATGGGATGCATGGGCCGCATCGGCATGGGATGCATGGGCTGCATCGGCATGGGATGCATGGGCCGCATCGGCATGGGATGCATGGGCCGCATCGGCATGGGATACATGGGCTGCATCGGCATGGGATACATGAGCCGCATCGGCATGGGATGCATGGGCTGCATCGGCATGGGATGCATGGGCCGCATCGGCATGGGGTGCATGGGCCGCATCGGCATGGGATGCATGGGCCGCATGAGCATGGGATGCATGGGCTGCATCGGCATGAAATACATGGGCTGCATCGGCATGGGATGCATGGGCCGCATCGGCATGGGGTGCATGGGCTACATTGGCATAAGATACATGGTCTGCATCGACATGGGATACATGGGCTGCATTGATATGGGCTGCATGGGCTGCATCGGCATGGGTTGCATGGGCTGCATCGGCATGGGGTGCATGGGCTGCATTGATATGGGGTGCATGGGCTCCCGATTCTGCCCTTTCTGCTTGTATCTGCTCAATTCTGCCTGTTTCTGCCCGTTTGGCCTGAATCTGCCCGTTTCTGCCTGTTTCTGCCTGAAACTGCCTGTGTCTGCCTGTATCTGCCTGTTTCTGCCTGAAACTGCCTGTTTCTGCCCGTTTCTGCCTGTTTCTGCCTGAAACTGCCTGTTTCTGCCCGTTTCTGCCTGTTTCTGCCTGAAACTGCCTGTGTCTGCCCGTTTCTGCCTGTTTCTGCCTGAAACTGCCTGTGTCTGCCTGTATCTGCCTGAAACTGCCTGAAACTGCCTGTTTCTGCCCGTTTCTGCCTGTTTCTGCCTGAAACTGCCTGTTTCTGCCCGTTTCTGCCTGTTTCTGCCTGAAACTGCCTGTTTCTGCCCGTTTCTGCCTGTTTCTGCCTGAAACTGCCTGTTTCTGCCCGTTTCTGCCTGTTTCTGCCTGAAACTGCCTGTGTCTGCTTGTTTCTAGCTGTTTCTGCCCATTTCTGCCCGTTTCCGCCTGTTTCTCCCTGTTTCAGCCCGTTGTGCCTGTTCCTGCCCGTTCCTCCCTGGTTCAGCCCTTATCTCCTTGTTTCCGCCTGTTTCTGCTCGTTTCTCCCTGTTTTTGCCTGTTTCTGCTTGATCCTGCCTGTTTCCGTTGCTGTCTGCCTCTGTCTGTCCTTGTTCTGCCTGCCTGCCTGCTCGCCTGCCTGTCTGCTCTCCTGCCTGCCTGCTTGCTCGCCTGCCTGCCCACCCGCCTGCCCGCCCATCCACCCGTCTGTCAATCAGGCTGATCAATTTCGGCTAAAATTATCATAATATTGGAGGTGGTTTGTGACTGCTGAATGCATTTATCCATTTTGAGCCTATGTTCATGGTATCAGCACGGATTTGGCTACGGCCCCAAGCTGCGTTGTTTCCTTACCCTCCACGCCCAAATGGGGCGTTCCCTTTTATTTTTATGTTTATTGAGCATGCGGCGACCACACAGCAATCAATCATTCCCCACCCCTCAGGTCCCGTCACAGTGCATGATGCTGAAAGCAACAGCAGCCAAACCCACTCCCCTCATCTCAGCCGACTCTCTCTTGCCTCGGCCCCGCCTCACTGATACCTGTCTCTGCTGCCTCATTCCTCATGTCCAATCACAGTGCATGATGTTGACCGCAATAGCAGCCAACCCCCTTCTCATTATCTCCGACGCGTCTCTCCTGCCGCTGACCCGGACGACTTCAATGCCGGGGCCCGTTTGTTCTCAATGATGATGATGCCGCCAGGAGCCGCTCGCTCGCCAGCACCGCAACCAGCTGGTATCCGCTACGTTGTGGCCCAAGCGGGCTCTTCCCGGCCAAGGCCTTCCAAAAGTATCTCAGCAACTGAAGGTGAGTTGATTCACTGAATGCTTGGGATGATGAAGGTGCTACCGCTGACGTAATACGTACTTATATTAAACCCTAAACCCTTAAGCCTTAACCCTAAACCCAAGGTGATACCACAGACACAATGTGTACTTTGCTTAACCATGTCGGAGCGCAGCCTTGGTGCTGCGCTGTGCATTCCCCCTGACAGCACAGCACCAAGAATCCAGGCAACTTGTACCGACATGGCCTAGTGAGGATTTTGTGCCAACGTTTTATTCCGTGCTCTAGTTTGTGCCCTTCGTGCTAGTTTGTGCTGTATGTTTTGCCCTGTGTGCCCTAGTTTTGCTTTGTGCCCTAGGGTTTTGTTCCCTACTTTTGCTTTGAGGCGGAAGAAGAAGAAGAAGGGGGAAGGTCTGCAGCATGCAACTTTGAGTGCCTCTCTGAACTCTATTATGCTTGTGCATTTTTGTAGGCCCGTAGCACTCGGGCACATCATTGTCCTGTCTGGCTTGGAATCTGAAGAAGACGGGGAAGGCTCTCAAAACATCAAATATCCATATTGTGTTAAGTATCCCATATATTTGCATTTTGTAGGCTCTTATCACCGCGGCCGTCCCGAGCACATCATTGCCCTGACTGGCTTGGACTCTGAAGAAGAAGAGGGGGAATGTGCTGTCGTCTCAACCTCTGAGATGAGAGGTGACAATGCAAGATGTGGCACGAGCCAGCAACGCTTAAGCTATTCCTCCTTGGCAGCAGCCCCAAGGTGAGTCGAGGAAACTAATAATTAAAAAAAGCTGTGCCCTGTGGGGAGCGTGAGGTTTGAGGTAACAGCGCAGCCTGGGCCGAAGCCACATCCGTGCCGTTGTTACTGTATAAACTACATGTTTATTTCGGCTAAACTAATCAATATAACCAGGCTCTGCATGGGCTTGTGTGTGTTTATACGGACACTGTGCAACATAGGCCGACTCCATCAGGCTTTCCGTACATTTTATTTGATGTGCCTACATTTTATTTGATGTGCCTACATTTTATTTGATGTGCCTACCGCTACGCAAATTATTAAAAAATATTAAAAAAACGAGCACGCTCATGGTAGTGGGCATGACTGAAGGAAGTTATGTGGCTTCTGCTGCGAGCTGCGCTGTTCCCTAAACCCGCACGCCCCTAGGGGGGCGCTGTTTTCTTTATTTCTTACTGTGGCTACGGTAGCCATGTCCCATGCTTCGGCCAAAATGGGTGGCTTCCTTAATCCACACACTTGTTTGCATTTTAATATATTTATTTGTATTCATTCATGCATTTATTCATTCATCCGTTGATTCATTGATTGATTCATTCATTCATTCTCAGAGTCTGCATATGATACGTATGAAACCCTCTCAAGCAAGGTGTACATCAGCAAACTAAGATGTACATCAACACTACACAAACACATGATAATTATGACTATCGGTGTTCAACCTGTCATTCCGTGCTTTTTGCCATGCAGGAAATGCTCTCAGGCGGGCTCTCCGGCCTTTATTTTGATTTTCAAACAATGATGTACGTCACACACCACAAATGCAAAATAATTGTGACGAACTTGGCATTGTATTCAACCTGGCAGTCCGTGATTTAGCCTATTTTGCCCTATGTTGTCATGCAGGAAATCATTTCAGGCGGGCTCTCCAGCCTTCGGCCCGGGCACATCCCCGTTCTGCGTGCAAGAAACCGACACCTTAGTACCCTTCCCCGCAAGCCTCCGCAAGACCTCAAGCAACGTGGACACGAGGGCTGGGTCAGGTCGCACATCCCTGAGGTCCTCCAGCACCGCTTCGATGCCGATGGCCTCCAGCACCGCTTCGATGACGATGGCTGGTAACACCACGTCGATGGCGATGGCCCCCAATAGGGTACGGCCCTCCAAGGCGAATAGCTTCCAGCTCGGATGCCGGCGGACTGCAGAGCCGCTTCCGTTTGTCATGCGGCATTTAGACGACATCCGCCGTGCAGGTAGGCGGGCGGGAATAACAGCCGTCCTACTAGGCCAGGGAGGGCTACAAATAGTTTCTAGCTGGCTGAAATAAAAATGACAGGAAAGGTCTGGACCCAATTGGGAACTGCCCTACATAGGCAAGGCAAGTAACTTCCAGCCGAGGAGCAGCCGGAGCGCAGAGCCGCTTCCTTTCGCCTATGCGGCATTGTAACTAGATGAGCCGTGCAGGTGAGCGGGCCATGCAGAAAAACTGCCTTTCGAAAAGGCCATGAAGAGCCCAATATATTCCAGCTGACTGGGGTAGAATAGCAAGCAAGGTCTGGATGCAGTAGTAGGGAACAACCGCAAGGCTATTACATTTAAGCAGGGTAGCAGGCTGACGGCAAAGGGCCTTCGCTCAGGATGATCATGTAACCCACCCACCTCCCAATTATATTCCCCACCTTGTACTCAAGCAGGTGCCATGCAAGCTCCCGCTCCAGCGTCTCTGCGGCAAGCCAGCCGAGCCATCACTACTGTTTGGCCGGATGTATAAAAATACTAAACGCCTCCCCATCCCTCCCCACCCCACAAGCATTCATTCACAGGTTCCATGCAAGCTCCCGCTTGAGCTTCACCACAGCCAGCCAGCCGAGCCATCTATCATGTTCGGCCGGATGCATGAAAAAATCGAACACAACCTTATCCCTCCCCTACGCATTTATAGGTTCCATGCAAGCTCCCGCTCGAGTGTCACTGCTGCCATCCAGGAGATCCTTGGCTGCCGGCGCCCCCAGCAGATCCATGGCTGCTGGCGTTGCCATCAGGCCAGAGATCACAGCTTGGGCAGATCCTGACACCCCGGGCGGTGATGGCCAAGATCCTCCCTCAGCTCGTCTTTCCATCGGCCACAATCCCCTGACCAGCGGTGGCAGCCACAGAGGCAACAACAACAACCGCAACAACAGCAACAAGAACAACCCAGCTGCTGCATTCATTGGCCATCGGCCCATTCTGATGAGCGAGGGAGGCAGCAGCAGGAGCAACAGTATCAATCCTGCCAGAGAGGGCGGAGCTTTTGGCGGCTTCGGCGGTGGCAGCAGCAGGAGCAACAGCATCAACCCTGTGGGAAAGGGCGGAGCTTTTGGCGGTTTCGGCGGGCACAACAGCGGAGGCGGCAACCAAGCGAACACCAGCATAACTCAAAAATCCGTACCAAGCAGCTGCGAGTACGGGGGGGTGTACCAACCTGTGGGAGATGGAGGAGGCTTTGGCGGATTTGGCGGTTGGCGGGGCGGGTCTAATCATCAGAATACCAATATCGCCCGGTCTGTTCCTGGCAGCTGTGAGTACGGCGATATCAGACACCCTGCTGGGGGAGACGCCGGAGGCTTCGGAGGCTTTGGTGGTTGGAGTGGGAGCAACCACCAGGATACTGGCATGCTTATCTGGCCGTCGGAAGCTGTGGCTGCCTTGGAGGCTGCCCCTCCTGCAGCGGCTGTTGCTGTTGTGAACAAGGGCATGTTGAGGTTGGAGGAGGAGGAGGCGGAGGAATTCGTCAGCCATGCGGCCATGAGGCCACCGCGTGCCTCGTTGTGTGATGACCATTCGGAGTCGGGATTGTGGGCTCTGGTGAGAGGGAGGGGGGTGGGGGAAGTGTGTGTGGGGGGGGGAGAGGGAGGGAGGGGGGAAGATCCTTTTAATAAACTGTATTATCTTAAATGGGGAGGGAGGGGAGGGGGGGGGATGGGGGAGGGGGAATGAGGGGGGCGGAGGGGGAGAGGAAGGGAGGGGGGAGGGTCCTTTTAATAAACTGTATTATCATAAATGGGGAGGGAGGGGATGGGGGGGATGGGGGGGAAGCGGGATGGGGGGGGAGGGGGAGGGGGAATGAGGGGGGCGTAGGGGGAGAGGGAGGGGGGGGGGGGGAGGGGGAATGAGGGGGGCAGAGGGGGAGAGGGAGGGAGGGTGGAGGGGGAATGAGGGGGGCGGAGGGGGAGAGGGAGGGAGGGGGGAGGGTCCTTATAATAAACTGTATTATCTTAAATGGGGAGGGAGGGGATGGGGGGGATGGGGGGGAAGCGGGATGGGGGGGAGGGGGAGGGGGAATGAGGGGGCGGAGGGGGAGAGGGAGGGGGGGGGAGGGGGAATGAGGGGGGCAGAGGGGGAGAGGGAGGGAGGGAGGGAGGGTGGAGGGGGAATGAGGTGGGCGGAGGGGGAGAGGGAGGGAGGGTGGAGGGGGAATGAGGGGGGCGGAGGGGGAGAGGGAGGGGGGGGGGGAGGGGCAATGCGGGGGGCGGAGGGGGAGAGGGAGGGAGGGGGGAGGGGGAAGTGTGTGAGGGGGGCGGAGGGGGAGAGGGAGGGGGGGGGGGAGGGGGAAGTGTGTGTGGGGGGGAGAGGGAGGGAGGGGGGAGGGGGAAGAGTGTGTGGGGGGGAGAGGGAGGGAGGGGGGAGGGGGAAGTGTGTGTGGGGGGGAGAGGGAGGGAGGGGGGGGGGGGAAGTGTGTGGGGGGGGAGAGGGAGGGAGGGGGGAGGGTCCTTTTAATAAACTGTATTGTCTTAAATGGGGAGGGAGGGGAGGGGGGGGAGGGGGAGGGGGAATGAGGGGGGCGGAGGGGGAGAGGGAGGGGGGGGGGGGGGGGTGGAGGGGAGGGAGGGGGAGGGGGAGGGGAGGGGTGGCGGGGAGGGGGGGAAGAGAGAGGGGGAGGAAGAGTCGGGGCGGGGGAGGAAGGAAGCGAGGGAGGGGGCATGAGGGAGGAACCAGTAGCCTTAAACCCTTGGGTGGACCGTGTTTTTGTTTCTTGTTTGTTTTGTCATGACCGGCATGTGAACAATGCTCGGGTGCAATGACCATTCGGGGTTGTGGCTGGCGAGAGAGAGGGGGGTCCCTAAACCCTTAACCCTGAACCCTATGGTGGAGTGTGTGTGTGTTTACCCTGTTTCTTGTTGCGTCTCCAGTCATATTGACAGAGCATGGCTGTGCGGTGACCATTCCAAGTCGGGTGGAAGAGAGAGGGGGAGGAAGAGTGGGGGCGGGGGAGGAAGGAAGTGAGGGAGGGGGCATGAGGGAGGAACCAGTAGCCTTAAACCCTTGGGTGGACCGTGTTTTTGTTTCTTGTTTGTTTTTTCATGACCGGCATGTGAACAATGCTCGGGTGCAATGATCATTCGGGGTTGTGGCTGGCGAGAGAGAGGGGGGTCCCTAAACCCTTAACCCTGAACCCTATGGTGGAGTGTGTGTGTGTTTACCCTGTTTCTTGTTGCGTCTCCAGTCATATTGACAGAGCATGGCTGTGCGGTGACCATTCCAAGTCGGGTGTGTGGGTCTCTAGAGAGGGAGCAACCCTAAACCCTAAACCCTAAACCGTCATCCTTAAACCCCAACCCCTTATCCCTAGACCGTATCCCTTAACCCTAACCCATAAACCCCAAACCCTTATCCCTAAACACCAAATACTAGGGTGGCAGGCCGGTTTATTTTGTGTGTTCTTCTTCAATCATGTCGGCACTGCCTGGGTGTGTGATGGCATGATTGTGACAGGGTAGCGTCCGCAGGTGAGAGGGAGAGGGGGCTCGAGGGGTGGAATTTTCAAGGCGACAAGCAGAAGAAGAAAGGGAAAAGAAAAATAATGTTTTCGGATTTCCAGTGGCGTTCAGGGTGGATGAGTCCATGGGCCGCTGCGGGCAATGGCGACATAGTAACGGCGCGGACGCGGCCTAGGCCCATGCCGCACTGTTTCTTCAACCCTGACACCCCTACTGGACAGAGTTGTATTCTTTCTTTCTGATATGCTGGGGATTTTCTCTTGACCGGGCGATGGACATGGAGTATGGGAACTGTTACATAAAGCAGGGCAGGGGGGGATCTTCTCCAACTCTTTAAAGACGTGTTGCGCTTTTTTTTGTCTTCTTCGATATATCGAATATAAAAAAACAATTTGGGTATCAGATGGTCGCCCGCTTAAGAGAATCATGATGACATAGAGGTTGAAGTGTAAATATTCTGGGGATTTTCGGATATGCTGGGGATTTTCTCGTGACCCCCTTTGGGGCTCCGCTACCCCTCCAACTCTTTAAACACGTAGAGGTGGCTGTGGACATGGAGTATGGGAACTGGTACATGTAGCAGGGCTGGGGGAATAGTGGCATGGAGCTTGTGTGAGTGTAAACAGTTGGCATGGGGGGAATGATGACATGGAGCTTGAAGCGTAAATATCTGACATGTGCGTGGGGAGGAGGCTGGGTAAGGAGGGAAATGTACAATTGTGGGCAGATGGACGCAAGGGTGACACTTAAGAATATTTGTACGAATCTTATTAATGGATATTTGCGATGTACTTACTTTTCTGCTTCAGAGGAACAAGCGGATGCAGAAAATTGCAAAGAGTCCTCAGAACTAAACAGCGCCCCAACCCCCCTTTGCCATCCCCCCTTTCAGAGGAAGAGGCTGCGGCAGATCCTTGCAAACAAAGCCCAGGCTGTCAATACTCAAAAGCCGCCCTCGAACCGGCACTCGGGCCGCTTGAGCAGCGGCCATACCAGCGTCCATCCTTCCAGCGCCAACATCTCACCCGGCGCCAACATCTCACCCGGGCTCAGTGGCAGCATGGCATTAGAGGCAGCAGGAGTAGCAGCAGCAGCAACAGCAGCAGCTAGGAGCAGCAGCGGAGGAGAAGCGGGGCGAACAGGAAGCCTAGCACAAGGCCCCGAAAATCTAGCAGACGGCACTAGGGAACATCATGGTGCCTCGACCAAGTGTCATTCGGCTAGGAATCTGTTGGAGCCGAATCCACGGCTGTCTGCGGCTGCAGCTGCGGCCACCAGGAGGTCGGACGAGCCGATTCCAAGGGCCTCGTCATCAAATCATGGAGCGGGATTGTGGAGCGTATTGACTTCACTCAGGTCGCGCAGGTACGAGCCTGAGAGAAAAATACAAATTTTAAATGCCCCCCTAAGTATTGGCACGGATGTGGCTTCGGCCCAGGCTGTGGCTGTTTCCTTAACTCCCACACCTCCCACGGTGCGCAGCTTTCTTTCTTTCTTGCCCCCCTATATGGGTGTGGAGGTTGAGGCAACAGAGCTGCTTGGGGCCAAAACTACATCCCGCAGGGGCGTGAGGGCTAAGGAATCAGTGTGGCACGGGCCTAGGCCACATCCACACCGTTTCCATTAAGGATTGTACGTACCTGACTAATGCGTGCCTGCATGTCCACCCTGTCACATCGGTACTGTGAGCATTGATACGAAGAGTACTGGCAACATGTTTTGTCTTGCCTTCATGTTCAGGGTTAAGGGAGTAGGTTAAGGCGCTTATTTAGTGTGCTTCAGCTACATTTCAAATACAGCCCGGCCTACGTTACCTACGGCCATGGGGCCTGGTGCAGCAAGCCCTCCTGCTTTGGCCACCGACCGTAGGCCGATCAAGGTTTCGTTCCAGTTGGCCCAGTAATGGCCGCCCGGTGGCCCCAGGATGCTGCTCTGACACACACTAAATAAGCACTGGCATAGTCCATGATGTGTCTGCTGGCCCAGCAATGGCCGCCAGTTGGTCCGGTAATGGCCGCCCGGTGGCCCCAGGAAGATGATCCGGCACACACTATAATAAGCACTGGCATAGTCCATCATGTGTCTGTTAGATTCTCTCTCTCTCACACACGGACGTGCATACACATGCAGGCAGGCCAATTGCAAGCCCTTGTACCCCACGAATGTCACAATTTGTTGGACACCACACCTAGTTCTTACTTCTGGCTTGCAGGCATTCAGGCAAGCATAGTCCATGATGTGTTTAATGGATTCTGTCTCACAGGCTAGACAAGCTGCGGCTGCGAAGTCCCCTGGCACACCCAGATCCTCCCCTTCCAAGCGTCGCCTTTCCCACTGCCCTACTCCTTGCTCCTCCTCTTTCCCCTGGCCTTCCCCCCTGCCCTCACCACCCCCTCCCCAACTCCCCTCTCTCCCTGCCCCCCCTCTCCCTGCTCCCCTCCCCCCCCTCCCCCACTGGCATAGTCCATGATGTGTATGTTAGGTTATCTTTCTCACATACGAATGTGCATGCGACTGCAGGCAAGCGCAAGCTGCGGCTGCCGAGTCGCCCAGCGCACCCAGATCTTCCCCTTCCAAGCGTCGCCTTGCCATCGTTGCCGCTGCCATTGCGGCACCGGCAGCAACTCAAACAACAACAGCAGTAGTGGCAGGCGTGGGCGCAGAAGATTCCCCCTTTGCCAGCATGAGCGGCCGAGGACCAGCGGGCACTTGCGAGCCAGCCAGCATGGCTAGCCGAGGGCCAGCGGGCACTGGCGACGTGGGTGGAGGAGGGACCAGCAGCTTGACCCAGAAGCTTCTAGGTCTCATTGGCGGTCTGGGGGGCATGAGGTCACACCGAGGAGGGGCAACGGCAAAGGCAAAGCGCAGCAGGTAGGGTGATGCCTGGCGATGTATTGTTTTACGCGACTCAAATAAATGTTAGCTTTACTCCGGCCTCTGTCCAGGGGGCAAGAGGTCTCACCATGGAGGGGCAAAGGCTAAGCGCAGCAGGTAAGGTGATGCCTGGCAATGTATATTGTTGTGACTCAGGCAAATGATAGCTACACTCCGGCCTCTGTTGGGGGGGCTCGCATGTGGCCAGTGAGCCAGTTTAGGGCTTCTGGGTCTTATTGGCGGCCTGGGGGGCAAGGGGTCACACTGAGGAGGGGCGACAACAAAGGCCAAGCGCAGCATGTAGGGTTATGTATGGTGATGTATTTTTTAACGACTCAGACTCAGGTATGTACACATTAGATGCACTCCGGCCTCGGCCAGGGGCTTACATGTGGCTAGCCACGCCTGCTTTGGCCACCAGTCGTATGTCGGTGTAGGTTTGGTCCCAATGTGGCTATTGCGGCCACGGGCGACCTGAGGTGGACCTGTAGGCAGAAAATGAATTATTGATGGCTGTCAGGCCCCCGGGTACATGACAGCATCACGAGGCGTAAATCAAGCTGACTTATTGGGTGAATGGGTTCAAATAGCAAATGGTGTATGGTTAATGGTTGAGATGTTATTAGGGCTGGCGAAACTGAGACGAGGCCTAGAAAGGCTCTGCATGGGCTTTATGCGGTGTAGGGTTTTAGGTGTTAGAATGTAGGGTTTAACTCAAATACATGAGGAAGATTGCTGGGTGATGGACGGGGTCAAATTTTTGAGGGTCGATACCGTGTGCCAAAGCCATACACCGTTCAGTTGTCACATTGTGTAACTCCCCCAACATAATTTGGTTTTATTTGGGTTCATCTTTGCTTCCCTTTGCTTCCCTTTGCTTTCCTTTGCTGGATATTTCATCCTCGTTATTTTATGATTTTGTAGATCTATGACGTCGATGGTGAAGCAAATGTTCATCCATGCGGAGGACGAGGAGGAGGGTCGTGTGAATCGTGAAGGCAGTGGACCGGGCGGGCTGCTAGGCACTGCCAACCACGACGAAGGAAGGGCAGTGCAACAGGTAACTAAGCCTGCCATACCTCATGCTCTTATGCTCTATATGTAACGAATTAATAGTGCCCAGCGTTTGCCGTGTTGTTTGACACATGGTCCAGTGGTACTACACTGGTGTTTGCACTTTGTGAAGGAGAGTAGGTATGTTGGAAGTGGCCTTCAATTGATGCCTATGGCTTTACTTGCCATGCCATGCATGCACCCATGCGGTGGCATGAGGAACCCCACAGAGGCGGTGGCATGAGGAGTACCACGCGCGTTCGTGGCGCGTGCCGCCAGGATATATTATAACATTATGGACTTTATACTTAATTACAAAAGTGTGGTATGGGTGCCGCATGAAAGCTCGGGATACGTACATCATGCTCTATATATAATGAATTAATGGCCAATGGGATGACACTTCTATGTCTGTGACCAATATTTATCCTAGTGATGCACTACTAGGAGAAGGAAAGGAAGGAAGGAGGGAAGGAAGGCTTTGCACAGCAAGCAACGATACGGTCGATGGGCGACTAAGGCAATGCAACATGCTTAGTTAGGCTAGTATGCCTAGCTTGTTTCCCAAGTAAAATGCCACGACGTTTGCCAGGATGGAATAAAATTTGAAATAGTGATGCACCTCTCCGGAGTAGTTGTTTGACCCAACCCACTGAGACTATTTGTAAACAAAATTAAAACCCTCAAACCAGACATATCACAAAATTACACACAGTTATAACCCTAAAACCTGACATGCCACGAGTCTGACATATGATTTTTGAAGCGACAGATGTTTTAAACCCTGTTTCTATGATGGCTTTTTCAGGTGCTCGAGGAAATATATCACAAGTTAGACAATGGGTTGGTATGCGTGGATTAATGTCTAACCCACAAGGTCAAATTATCGATTTTCCAATACGAAGTAATTTTCGTGAAGGATTAACTTTAACTGAATATATTATTTCAAGTTATAATAGCATTTTTATTTATCTCACACTGGCTTCCATGTTGTCGAACATCAATAGATCATCGGCTTGAACGACGCCACACCCCAAGCAACATGGGCTGCATACCGAGGAGCAGAGCTGCCTGCCCCGCCTTCTGCACTCAAGGGTTCAATAGGGCCATTGGCACGCGAAAGCCTCCGACAAGCGAAGAGCTTGCCGGGCATGGGTGGGTCAAGCCTGGATCTGCAACGCGCGGAGCCAACGCCCGAGAAACGAATTGTGAGGTTTGCGGGTTGGGACATGCAACGAGTGCCCCACCAGCGACCATGGTATTGAGCACCTGAGTGGCTTGAGATCCCTTAATTCTGGGGCATCTTGAGGATTCTTCAATCCTTCAGTCATTTCCGGGAAGGAACTTCGGGTAATGAAGTGTACATGATGAATGCAGGGCTTTCAATGGTATGAGAAAGGATGCTTCGGGATATGGTTAGTTACAGATTTCATTCACACGTAATTGTTTGCTTCAACAACATTAGTATTCGCATGGCAAGTGATTTCCACGGATTTGGGATCGGATCCCAAGTTCATTTTCTTACTTAATTAGCGTACCGGTATATGTGCTGTTCTCTTTTTGAGCTAGCTGATTGCAGGCTGGCAAAGTTGTCGCAGTGTAATGCTGCTGCACATATTTTCTACCACATATGGAGTAAATCAAATCACGTCATTCTGGTAATTTATTTTAATGATGTAGCAATCGTAGCTAGGCTATCTGTTAAGTCTTCACCGAGTTAACTTAAATATTTTGTGTAGCTGGTATCGTGGGTACATATGACATGTTATAAGTCATCCCTTACTTCCCAGTAAGTGGAGTCAAACTGTTGGTATGGAGCACTAGTTGCACACCCTCGTACGTCGCAGAATTGTGAGCCAGATTGTCTAGATTGTCTCTTTTTTCTTTTTGTGCATTCATGAGTGAGGCTCTCATGTCTTTCGCGAGCGAGTCCTCTCTGTCATTTCGTGCATTCGTGATCAAGATTGTCAATTTTGCTTGTTCGCATGGATGGTAGCATGAGTGTCCTTGCCATGTGTCACTGACGAGGGGATACCAGGGTAACCAGGGAGTGGTGCACGCCCATTTATGAGAGATTATCTGAATTATATATACGTCATTAGGCCCCTTTTAACTAGCTAAATAGTGAATATGCCGACATTTGACAAATTGAGATAATATCATTGACACTCGTGCATGATGAAAGCCGTGGTTGCTTCTTGTTGTACTTACTTAAATGCATGTGAGTCACCGCTAGGTGTTTTAATGTCGTCTTCACGTGCTCCTTAAATATTTAAAATGATGTATCTGGGCAAGATCTGGCGTGCTTATTTGTGTGTCTGAATGTAAAGATTACTTGCTTGCCGCCTCATTCCCTACCAGCCCCACGTGGCTGAGCGTTCAGCAGGGCCCAGCGGGTATGCACTGTTCTTAACTTGCTTGCCGCCTGAATAAGGGTCTTGTGTCTGAAGAGTCGCATCCAAATCCAACCAAACACGAAGTGTTTACAAGGAAAACGTGTGCCGTCTTGGTCGTCTGGGATACTTCAGGTTGGATCCAATCTTGCAAGCCGCCGGCATAGACAGGGAAACCGACATGTGGACAACATGCTACCAATCCTAAATGTGTGTTAGCTTGCCAATGGAGCGGACATCCAAGCATACAAGGCAATTGACCACCCGTGGTGTAAGCTACTTATTACATAACGAGCGTTCATTTGGAAGGCCGCCACTCCTAGATAATGCACAGTTGGTGGTGATTTCTTTACACACACATCAAAATAATACCAAGGCCATTCGAAATTTCGAATTTTGAACCACATGGCCAAATATGCCGACTACGGTACTGTGATTTGTATCAAACACATGTGAACAATTGTGATTGGGACGCAAGTTGAATGTTGCATCCCTCACACAATTACACAAATATGATGCGTTGTCATGCATCCTTTCAGTTAAAAACACCAAAGCATCTCAGAAAAAATCCCGGAAATGTGAAGGGTGTCCCAAAATTCGGAATCTGCCTCCGTTGGGTGTGAAACTGCGAATCGGTTATGTATTTAACATTTTTGCCTTATGAAGGCAAAACATGGTCAAACATTCTCCAAACACGCAACAAAACTTAGCCAATCCGAAAATGTATTTTAAATACATTTTATTTCTATTTTTATTTTGTTATCTTTGGGGACCTCACCCAGCCGCTGACACAAGTTTGTGCGTGCGCGAACACCTGCCTCATTGCTAGTGCAGCTCCCGGCATGCGCCAGCACGGTGCTTGCTGTAGGCTGGAACCAAGTGCGGTAGCCGGTAGGCGGCCGCATACCTGTGCATGGTGGCGGGGTCCCTGGGGTCTTCTCTGCCATTTGCCTTCAGATGTGCATGCACTTACGCGGCACCCACTTGCTCAATTAGGAACAGGGAGCCGCTGCATGTCAGAGGCTGCCTCACACAGTCTAGGGACAGCTGATCCCCGCTCCAACTCCTCCAGTGCCTCTATCAGCTCACTGCACCATGTGCGCCCTACATTTTTGGGCGCCCGCGCTTTTGAGTCTTTTTTGCGCATGATCCAAAGGCGAAACCTCATTGACGTGCGCCCTTCTGCATGTCCAGTCGAACCGCGAGCCGCAAGTCAGCCACCATGGCTACTGCCATGAGAAGCGGAGCACGTGCTGTCACCATTTGCATTGAACGGCTCGATTTACAGCTCTCACTTACCTTAAGCAGGCAGCGGACACAGGTAGCCCCCCAGCCAGGCGCAGGTGCTGAAGTAGGCTGTAGGATACACAT
Organism: Limnomonas spitsbergensis; assembly: GCA_037349105.1. Lineage (NCBI taxonomy): Eukaryota > Viridiplantae > Chlorophyta > Chlorophyceae > Chlamydomonadales > Limnomonas > Limnomonas spitsbergensis. The sequence goes on from JAYJMM010000025.1 coordinate 833,178, forward strand.
CACATAGGAGGATGGCATGGCTGCACCATTGCCCAGGCTGTGCATGGTAGCTGGAACTGAGCCTAGTCATTCCCTACCAGCCCCACGTGGCCGAGCGTCCAGCAGAGCCCAGCGGGATATGCACTGTTCTAAACTTCGCCGTAGGCGCCGCACAGACAGCATGTAGCTAATGCAGGTTGGCAGATGGCGTCTCAGACGCGTTTCGGCGGCCGTGTGGCGCACATGGTGCAGCAATGCAGCTAAAGGCGTCTCATACTTGGCGTGGCCTTCTTCAGGCTGCCATGGATTAAAGTATTACTGGGTTTACTGGTATGACCCAATATGGTTTCCAGACTCGAGCCCCATTTTCGTCTTCGGCCATGCAAGGTCCAATTTCGGAGTTGGCCCGTGGATAAATGATGTTAAGACGCCGTCCTCCAAGGCCCAAAACAAGAATGCCATGATCCAGGATAAACCAAGGTAGTTCAAGGCTAGATTCGTCTGGCCCATGCATAGGAATAACACAGCATTGACCGGCATATCATAGCAAACGTCTCTGACAATGCGCCCCCTGCATCTCCTTAAGCAAATAAGCACAGCTACCCGGGCCCCGAAGGTGATGTTCTGTATGTCATTGTAAAATACCGTTTTTGCTTGCTTGTTTCAGAGTGCATGTGTTGAGTTCATTCTCGACGAGAAGCAACGATACAGGCATTGCTTTCCTTTTCATCGGCATCCCAGTCAGGCCAATGATCAAGACATCTCTGTCATTCAGAGCTTAGGCATCAAACTGCTACGTCGCCCTGCATGGCGGGTAGGACTGCCCGTTGATCACATGGCCATGCATGATGGCGCGCTGCACATCTGCCTCAAAGCGCCGAGGGTTCTCCTCCAATGCCGTTGCTGCCTCCTTGTTGAGCGGGTCCGTCACATTGGGGTCCTGAAAGTCCATCAAAGCAGGAAACGGGCAAGTGGTCATGAGAGTGTGAAGGCGAATTGGGACACAATCTTTACCTAAAACATTGACCAGTCTACAGTCAACGGCTGAAGTAGCGAGGCATGCAGCACCAAGTCCTGCCAACGGTGAACCAAGTTGCACCTGAACTGTAGCTATACAGCGTTAAACCATGCAGTACCCTTCATGTTCCCAAAGGTGTGGGCGCATTTGCCCTCTCCCTTTTTTCCTTCTTTTAGCCCCCTCCCTCTGCCCCCTCCCTTTTCGCCCCCTCCCTTTTTTTCTTCTTTTAGCCCCCTCATTTTGCCCCCAGCCCTTTTCGCCCCCTCTTTTTGCCCCCTCCCCTTTTCCCTTATTTCCCCCCCCCCCCTCATTTTCCCCTTTATTTTGCCCCCATCCTTGCCCCCTCCCTTTTCCCCTTATTTCCCCCCCCCCCCTCCCTTTGCCCCCTCCCTTCATGCAGATGGCATAACAGGACTTGCCAATCCAAAACGATCTGACTGAACCTGTGCAAGTCATTTCCAATCTCCATGCACATTGAAGAGGGGACAAACGCGTGTACAGGGTGCAAACTTGCTGGGCAGCCTAGCGCGCACCAAGAAAATAAACTGCAGGCCGTACACCACGGCACCAATGGTCAGAATGGGTTTCCAGTCCTCACGCAGGATGTTGAGACAGATCTTGCCTTCAGAGTCAATGTTGGGGTGGTACACCTGACCAGGGGTGGCAATGGGAGAGGGGCAGTCACTGAGGGGTTCAGACAGGTCGTAACAAGGGGTTTCGGCCAGTAACGCAGAAAGACCCCATCCCAATTCCCAAGGGTCGACTGCGGTTGTGGAGGACTCGTCGGACACCGAAGTCGAGGACTCGACAGACCCCTTGGGAGGGCGGCAGCTGGGGAGGGTGCAGCTAAGCACTAGGATAGCTCTAATGGCTTCAAGTGCTGCCACCTTCATCGCATATATACAATGACGGCCATGCAAGGATTTTGAGCTCCCTCGATTCATGTTCAACCTTGAAAACATGTCCCAAGAATCTTTGTTTCCCAATAACCTTTCTTTCCCAAGTACCCTTTGCCTATGCACCGAATGGGGGACGGAAATACTTTTCTGCAGCAATCTCTACCCCATGTCTCACCCTTGTCTTGCAAAGGACCTTAGGAGGATCATGCGGGTAGCCCCCTGAGATGGTGAAGTCAAAGAGGAACTTCCCACCCCTGCACGTGGCAGTCAAAGTGACAGAATGTGATCAGTAGTCATCACCGGAGTTACAGGATGTGATCAGTAGTCATCACCGCAATGGATAGACCTGCTGTGGGTCGAGGGGTCCTGACGCCTCGTGCTTCGGCGGAGTGTGCAGTCTTCCTATCTTTCATAACCTTGGGCACAAACTAACAGTGCAGTATGGGACTCAAGGAATTGAATCATGACACAGTCTCATATTGCCCCACATGCATGGGAAAGCGCCAAGAGTGGAATAGCAGACACTTGATGACCGGTGCCCTGTGACCTGTGTCAAAAGCAAATATAGGGCAGTGGACGTTACCCTTGGACAGCCAGACTGACAATATTAGCCATGATCTACACGGCCAATCTCCAGAATAGCATGGGACATTGAGACATGCTCACATGCCCACCCTTCGCCACTTCCACAAGCATTGCATGGCATTCGAAATGGCTGCAGTGCTGCACCTACTTCCAGATGCCTTCGTCTGGTCGAATGGTGATCTGGAAGTGCATCAGCTTTTCTCGCCCTTCTGCAGGGTTGAAAACAGGAGGCCAGGAGGGACGATGTCAGCTGCGTGGTAGCATAATACAGCATGATACGGCACAGGTTTAGCATGATACAGCACATGTTAAGCAAGATACAGCACAGGTGAAGCATGATACAGCACAGGTGAAGCCGGATTATGCCACCAAGATTGTACGAAACAGCACAGGTTAAGCCGGATTGACTACAGTACCAAGGTTTTAGTTAAAATATCGCACGATTCGACACAGGCTTAGCCGGGTTGCGCTACCATGGGCAGCTGAAGCGAGCACGTGCAGGCAGAACAGTGGCCTCAACCCAGCATCACAAAGCTCAGGCTTTTACTGTGTCTGTGTGTCAAAAGCACGAGGACTTTTGGCCTTAACCGAGCATGAAGGGGTTATGCTCGTTTAATGCCAGAAGTTCCCTTGGATTTTTCTGAGGATATCCAGAAGGAGATATCCTCCGAGGATATACCAGATATATCCTGCCCAGCGCAGAAGGACTAATGGCCTTCCGCCAGCATCACAAGGCTCACTTATACTGTGTTTGTGTGTCAAAAGCGCGAGGTTTTGGCCGACAAAGAGGTCTTAACCGAGCATGAAGGGGTGGAGTCCATATCCTGCCCAGCGCAGAAGGACTGGTGGAATTACACCAGCATTCACAGGCGCAGTCTACAGCCTGCACAATGCACAAGGACCTCAAGCCAGCTTCAACAGGCGTCGTCTACAGCCTGCACAATGCACTACAGCCAGTGACCTCAACCCAGCATCAACACGCCCAGTCTATTTCCTGAAAAATACAAGAGGACTAGCAGCCTCAGCCTAGCCTCAGCCTAGCCTCAGCCCAGCCTCAGCCCAGCCTCAGCCCAGCCTCAGCCTAGCCTCAGCCCAGCCTCAGCCAAGCCTCAGCCCAGCCTCAGCCCAGCCTGAACCCAGCCTCAGCCGAGCCTCAGCCCAGCCTCAGCCCAGCCTCAGCCCAGCCTCAGCCCAGCCTCAGCCTAGCCTCAGCCCAGCCTCAGCCCAGCCTCAGCCCAGCCTCAGCCCAGCCTCAGCCCAGCCTGAACCCAGCCTCAGCCCAGCCTCAGCCCTGCCTCAGCCCAGCCTCAGCCCAGCCTCAGCCTAGCCTCAGCCTAGCCTCAGCCCAGCCTCAGCCCAGCCTCAGCCCAGCCTGAACCCAGCCTCAGCCCAGCCTCAGCCCAGCCTCAGCCCAGCTTCAGCCCAGCCTGAACCCAGCCTCAGCCCAGCCTCAGCCCAGCCTCAGCCCAGCCTGAACCCAGCCTCAGCCCTGAATCAGCCCAGCCTCAGCCCAGCCTCAGCCCAGCCTGAACCCAGCCTCAGCCCTGCCTCAGCCCAGCCTCAGCCCAGCCTCAGCCTAGCCTCAGCCCAGCCTCAGCCCAGCCTCAGCCCAGCCTCAGCCCAGCCTCAGCCCAGCCTCAGCCCAGCCTCAGCCTAGCCTCAGCCCAGCCTCAGCCCAGCCTCAGCCCAGCCTCAGCCCTGCCTCAGCCCAGCCTCAGCCCAGCCTCAGCCTAGCCTCAGCCCAGCCTCAGCCCAGCCTCAGCCCAGCCTCAGCCCAGCCTCAGCCCAGCCTCAGCCCAGCCTCAGCCCAGCCTCAGCCGAGCCTCAGCCCAGCCTCAGCCCAGCCTCAGCCCTGCCTCAGCCCAGCCTCAGCCCAGCCTCAGCCCAGCCTCAGCCCAGCCTCAGCCCAGCCTCAGCCTAGCCTCAGCCCAGCCTCAGCAGGTAAACATGATGCACACTATATGCAAGCGGGCATGTTGAGTTACCTGAGAAGTGGATGGTACGCATTACCGTTGTGCATACATAACATCGTTATGCACTAATGTCATGTAACGCGCAAGGACTGGCACGTTGGAGGGAAGCGCTCCGAGGTGAGGGGGACTGTCACAATTCAAAGAGTTCGGAGGCTGGGGGGACTCTGATATTATATTATAATATTCCTGATGCGCATAAACAAGAGGCCTGTAAGAGTTACCTGGGAAATGAATGGTGATATTGGGGGGCAAGCTGAGCTCCACCATATCTGTTACAGGAAGAGAGGAGGGCATGGTCCGTTCAGCAAAATCTGGAAATACCATTTTCAAATTCATGTTGGGCTGATACTTGTTATTAGGCAGCATCAGGGGCAGCATTCAGGGTTGAACCAAACCACTAAGTTGCGTCATGCGCAAGGGAAAACGTTGCATGCAGTGAGGTTGGCTTCAGTGCAGGCTCGTCTAGCAGATCAGACAAGGCAGGTTAGCGGTTGGTCAATGGCATGATAGATGTCTCGACCCATGCCATGATAACGACCATGCAATCTACTGGCCATGCACTATGCCTGGCCATTCTTCTGGCCATGCAACAATGCCAAGTGCCATGCCATCCCACTGGCCATGTATAACAAGCCAGGCAGTACTGCCCAGTGACAAGCCACTCTCCTAGCCATGCATTCTACTTCCTCGCTTTCCAGCAGTATCATGCCATTCTGCTGGCTATGCATGCATGTGCTTTTGAACCGCCAATCTCCTGGGCATGTTGATCTATTGCGCTTCTGCGACAAACAGGCGGATCCCGAAGGAGAATAATCGCACCTTTCTGCATCCTCAGCTCCCCTGTGCGATCGAAGTCGAGTTGGTGCAGAGGTGGGACGCAGAGGGGCAAAGTGAGGTCAAGTGTGGTTTAAAAGCGATCACATGGTAGCGAACGACACAATAACGTTACGTGAGAGATCTATGGCGCAATGGCACAACCTAAATTCGGCGAGTATTTTATTCGGCAAAGCGAAATCAACACAAGGCCCGAGGAGGAGGGGGGTGCATGGAGTTCAGGCATGCTCTAGCCCCTAGCACATCATGTAATGCAGTAACAGGAGATGCCTCTGGAAATATGACAAAGATCCGGAGTGGGTTTTCTGGGGCTGTTGAGTTCGGTGTTTTGAGGCGGAGGGGGTGGACCGGGAGTTATCTGGGTATCTACCGCTGCCTTCCTACGCCCCCACCTGCCGACATGCGAGTCACTTTAGTTCCATTGGCCACCGCAGCGTCCTCCTCCTTTTTTTGCTTGTCCTGTTCGAAGAGGCACCGACCATAGGTGTGTCCAGGCAGCGAGGGCGAGTGAGAACGGCTTTGGGTTATAACTCGGCCACCACGTGAGTCACTGCAGCGCCTCTGGATGAAGCCGCAGACAACATACCCGCATAGAGAATAGCTTGATCATGGCGTCGAAGTTTTTCTACACCAAAGCCGGTAGCTTATGCAAGGAGAGAAGTGTTTTCGAGTTTGAGGAGACGTGACTAGGAGAGCAGTAGGCCTAGACAAGAACAACTGTACGAGCAGCTAGTTTTTAGTAATATGGCTGACCAGATTCCTAGAGCAGTTTCGAGTACAGGTCGTGAACGCAATCTATACTTGAGGATAGTGCTCCCCCTGGCCCCCTTTGCCCACCCAGCTTGCAGGCAGGCCGTGGCATGTACAGCCCCCATCAAAACGCTACAATCCGCCCTCTGCCAAAATGCAGATTGGATCCGAGCCCTTCCCCTTCTCCTGAAACGAAATTTCCCAATGGCTGTCTTGCGCCGCTGGCACCGATTTATCTCAGCCACATGCTAATAGCTGACTGGCCATGCTAACAGCTCAGTTCCATGCAACAGCCCAACAACCAGCTGATAATGCAATCAATGCATGATCGATGTGAAATTAACCACATCACCGGGGCCGCTGATCTAGGCATCCACCCCGCCCGCGTCGCCCTCCGCCTGAAGCAAGAGGGATCTGCTGCCTTCATCGCAGGTGCGCTGTGAGGCACGCAACACCCTCAAGGTCCGTTCAATGGCTGTTGACTCCAGGGTCTTTCAGCTACACGACACGGGACAGGTTTATCCAGATTGCTATACCAATTGGCTGCACGATACGGCTCGATATGGCACAGGTCCAGCCAAATTATGCTTCCAGATAGAGCATCCCATGCCCTTTTCCAGCCTCACATCATTAAGACTGGAACTCATGACCCTTGGTAGATGCATGGACATGATGTCAAGGATCCCTACTGGGCTTTCGCTATGTAGTATCGACCAGGAATCTATCAGGTATCTGGCTCGTATTGTTCCAGTATTGATCTTGTTTCAATCCGGTTTTGATGTGATATGGATCTGGCATGCATCTGGCATGCATCTGGCATGGATCTGGCATGGATCTGGCATGCATCTGACATGGTTATGGCATGGATCTGACATGGATCTGGCATGGATCTGGCATGCATCTGACATGGATGTGTCATGGATCTGACATGGATCTGGCATGGATCTGGCATGGATCTGACATGGATCTGGCATGGATCTGACATGGATCTGGCATGGATCTGGCATGCATCTGGCATGGATCTGGCATGCATCTGGCATGGATCTGACATGCATCTGGCATGCATCTGGCATGGATCTGACATGGATCTGGCATGGATCTGACATGGATCTGACATGCATCTGGCATGGATCTGGCATGGATCTGGCATGGATCTGATATGGATCTGGCATGGATCTGGCATGAATCTGGCATGGTCTGCTTCGTATCCATTTGGTATCCACCTGATTTTCTCCACACTTCCATGCCTGTATCAGCCCACCCACCTCCCCCCCCTTGCTGCATGTAGGTCATCTGGAAGCTGCCGTGTCCGCCTTCACCTCAGCCATCAAAGCGTGTCCTCTCAATGACCCAGGCCTCATGGCTCAGCTCTATTCAAACAGGTAAGGCATCTTACAGCAGTGCAACGACACGGAAGGTCTCTGAAGTCAGCATTGGATGGCTGTCCTTGTGCCAGGGAGATTCTCTTGTTCAGTCTTTCGGGCCAGAAAACCAACTTTACCTGGCTGCCTCGCGGCTGTCTAGGGCCGAATTGGGACCAAGCCAACGGACATCGGACCAAGTATCACAGCTAGCCACACTAGGGGGCTCCTCATCTCATCTCATCTCATCTGAAACAGTTGGGCGCCCACGCAGCCGAATCTTCTTGTGCATGTACCAGAGGTGTAACGGCATTAACATGGACACTGGCCTAGTTCCACCTAGGGGGAATCATCACACCTGACACGGGAAACGCTAGCCCCATGTCACACTTTTTCGTATCCTGTGTTTCGTTTTCTGTCTTGTCTAGGTTTCTGTCAGGGGTCGTTTTTTGCCTTCCTTGGCTTCTCCTGTCCTCTGCCCCCCTGCCCCTTAGTTTCGGTGGTTTGCTTGCATAGGCCCTACCTAAGTAAAGTGTGCTGAATCGTGCCATATCGTGGCACCATGGTAGCACAATCTGGCTGAACTTGTGCTGTATTGCGCCGTATCATGCTGTATCGTGCTACCATGCTTGTCACAGGTCTGCAGTCCATGCCGAAGGTGATGCTTACACACAAGCCCTGGTGGATGGGCGCATCGCAGCTAAGCATGTGAGTGCCGCCCCACACCTACTCTTGCCCCACACAAGCAATCCTCCCCCTTCTCTGCCATTCCAGTCCTGTGTGATCTCCAAAGCTAACCTCAAGAACATGGTGCGTTGCTAAGTAGCTAGGTCAGCATGCAACTACAATATTGCAGCTGATATCACCCCCCTCACCCCTCCTTCTCACCCGCCTTAGGCCCCTACATGGCACACGAGATATGCTATATCTGACACCTGATGTCACCCTCTCCCCTCCTTTCCCCCCTCCTCAGGCCCCCACATGCCCCCCTCCCCCCCCTCCTTTCCCCCCTCCTCAGGCCCCCACATGCCCCCCTCCCCCCCCTCCTTTCCCCCCTCCTCAGGCCCCCACATGCCCCCCTCCCCCCCTCCTTTCCCCCCTCCTCAGGCCCCCACATGCCCCCCCCTCCCCCCCCTTCTTTTCCCCCTCCTCAGGCCCCCACATGCCCCCCTCCCCCCCCTCCTTTCCCCCCTCCTCAGGCCCCCACATGCCCCCCCCTCCCCCCCTTCTTTTCCCCCTCCTCAGGCCCCCACATGCCCCCCTCCCCCCCTCCTTTCCCCCCTCCTCAGGCCCCCACATGCCCCCCCCCTCCCCCCCTTCTTTTCCCCCTCCTCAGGCCCCCACATGGCACAAGACTTACATGCGGCAGGCCATCGCCCTGACATCGATGGAGCGGTACGAGGAGGCAGTACAAGTGCTGGATGCTGGCATCATGGCCTGCCTCAAGGCCACTCAGACTGCAACACCTGTTGCAACACCTGTTATAACACCTGTTGCAATGCCTGATGCAACACCAGCTGCAACACCAGCTGCAACAACCATAAACGCCCTTGAAGACATTGAGGAGATGCGCTCCGCCCGCGAGGCTGCCTGGGAGGCGGCCAGCGTGCGAGCTCGCAAGCGACGCAGGCTGGAGGAAGAGAGGAAGGTGTCAGATCCAGTGGAAATGGCCCTGTCTATGTTAAGGGCATCTGGTGAGCGGGGAAGGAGAGATGACAGGGTGACTGGTGGAAGAGCGGAAGCTGTCGGATCCAGTGGAAGGGCCCTCTCTTACTGTTTATGTTAAGGGCATTAGGTGGGCAGAGAAGGAGAGATGACAGGTGGACTGGGAAAGAGCGGAAGCTGTCGGATCCAGTGGAAGGGCCCTCTCTTACTGTCTATGTTAAGGGCATTAGGTGGGCAGAGAAGGAGATATGACAGGTGGACTGGGAAAGAGCGGAAGCTGTCGGATCCAGTGGAAGGGCCCTCTCTTACTGTCTATGTTAAGGGCATTAGGTGGGCAGAGAAGGAGATATGACAGGTGGACTAGGAAAGAGCGGAAGCTGTCGGATCCAGTGGAAGGGCCCTCTCTTACTGTCTATGTTAAGGGCATTAGGTGGGCAGAGAAGGAGAGATGACAGGTGGACTGGGAAAGAGCGGAAGCTGTCGGATCCAGTGGAAGGGCGTTGTCTATGTTAAGGGCATTAGGAGAGCGGGGAAAGGGTGGTGTGATATTGTATGGAGGCGAAGGAGGAGGAGTTTCCCGTGGAGATGGCCCTGTCTATGTTAAGGGGATTTGGTGAGTTAGAGAGAAGGGATGACAAAGTGACTAGAGGAAAAGGAGAAGGAGGAACAGCAGAAGATGTTGGATCCAGTGGAGAGGGCACTGTCTATGTGAAGGGGATCAGGTGAACAAGGGAGGAGGGGTGACAGGGTGACTGGAGTAGGAGGAGGAGGACGAGGAGGAAGTCGGATCATTTATGTTGTGCTGGCCCCTTTCCCTCCCGCAGGTCCACCCAGGAAGGCGGGTGGGGTCCCTGTCACTGTGGTCAGCGGGTTCCTGGGAGCCGGCAAGACCTGCCTCATGACTCATCTGCTGGCACATGTCAACAGCAGGACAGACGGATCACATGGGATAGGCAGTACAAGTGAGACGAATGATGATAGCTTCATGCCTCCTGGCCGGAAGTATATGCTTTACCTGCAGTACAAGTTGTGCATGCTGTACCTGCGTTACAAGCTGTACATGTTACACCTGCGTTACAAGCTGTACATGTTACACCAGCGTTACAAGCTGTACATGTTACACCTGCGTTACAAGCTGTACATGTTACACCTGCGTTACAAGCTGTACATGTTACACCTGCGTCACAAGCTGTACATGTTACACCTGCGTTACAAGCTGTACATGTTACACCTGCGTTACAAGCTGTACATGTTACACCTGCGTTACAAGCTGCACCTGCTGTTCCTGCACTATTATGTTTTAACTGCTGTACATGCGTTACAAGCTGTAACTGTCTGATGTACTTGCGTTACAAGTTGTACATGCTGTCTCTGCAGTACATGATGTACTTTCATCACCTGATGTACACAACGCGCCTGCTTTACGTGCTGTACCCTCAGTGCCTGCAGATGGCTCTGCCAGGCCACCGGTGGTGGGGGTTCTTGTCAACGACCTGGCTGCTCTTAACATTGACGCACAACTTTTGACGCATGCTGCGAACAAGAGGCAGGGGCAGGTAGGGAGTGAACGTGTGTGTAGCCTAGTCTAGTGCTAAGCTGCTCTTAACATCAATGCACGGCTTTTGACGCATGCTGCGAACAAGAGGCAGGGGCAGGTAGGGAGTGAACGTGTGTGTAGCCTAGTCTAGTGCTAAGCTGCTCTCATCATCAATGCACAGCTTTTGACGCATGCTGCGAACAAGAGGCAGGGGCAGGTAGGGGGTGAAGTTGTGTGTAGCCTTGTCTAGTGCTAAGCTGCTCTCATCATCAATGCACAGCTTTTGACGCATGCTGCGAACAAGAGGCAGGGGCAGGTAGGGGGTGAATGTGTGTGTAGCCTAGTCTAGTGCTAAGCTGCTCTCATCATCAATGCACGGCTTTTGACGCATGCTGCGAACAAGAGGCAGGGGCAGGTAGGGAGTGAAGGTGTGTGTAGCCTTGTCTAGTGCTAAGCTGCTCTCATCATCAATGCACGGCTTTTGACGCATGCTGTGAACAAGAGGCAGGGGCAGGTAGGGGGTGAACGTGTGTGTAGCCTAGCCTAGTGCTAAGCTGCTCTCATCATCAATGCACGGCTTTTGACGCATGCTGCGAACAAGAGGCAGGGGCAGGTAGGGGGTGAAGGTGTGTGTAGCCTTGTCTAGTGCTAAGCTGCTCTCATCATCAATGCACAGCTTTTGACGCATGCTGCGAACAAGAGGCAGGGGCAGGTAGGGGGTGAAGGTGTGTGTAGCCTTGTCTAGTGCTAAGCTGCTCTCATCATCAATGCACAGCTTTTGACGCATGCTGTGAACAAGAGGCAGGGGCAGGTAGGGGGTGAAGGTGTGTGTAGCCTTGTCTAGTGCTAAGCTGCTCTCATCATCAATGCACAGCTTTTGACGCATGCTGCGAACAAGAGGCAGGGGCAGGTAGGGGGTGAAGGTGTGTGTAGCCTAGTCTAGTGCTAAGCTGCTCTCATCATCAATGCACAGCTTTTGACGCATGCTGCGAACAAGAGGCAGGGGCAGGTAGGGGGTGAATGTGTGTGTAGCCTAGTCTAGTGCTAAGCTGCTCTCATCATCAATGCACGGCTTTTGACGCATGCTGCGAACAAGAGGCAGGGGCAGGTAGGGAGTGAAGGTGTGTGTAGCCTTGTCTAGTGCTAAGCTGCTCTCATCATCAATGCACGGCTTTTGACGCATGCTGTGAACAAGAGGCAGGGGCAGGTAGGGGGTGAACGTGTGTGTAGCCTAGCCTAGTGCTAAGCTGCTCTCATCATCAATGCACGGCTTTTGACGCATGCTGCGAACAAGAGGCAGGGGCAGGTAGGGGGTGAAGGTGTGTGTAGCCTTGTCTAGTGCTAAGCTGCTCTCATCATCAATGCACAGCTTTTGACGCATGCTGCGAACAAGAGGCAGGGGCAGGTAGGGGGTGAAGGTGTGTGTAGCCTTGTCTAGTGCTAAGCTGCTCTCATCATCAATGCACAGCTTTTGACGCATGCTGTGAACAAGAGGCAGGGGCAGGTAGGGGGTGAAGGTGTGTGTAGCCTTGTCTAGTGCTAAGCTGCTCTCATCATCAATGCACAGCTTTTGACGCATGCTGCGAACAAGAGGCAGGGGCAGGTAGGGGGTGAACGTGTGTGTAGCCTAGCCTAGTGCTAAGCTGCTCTCATCATCAATGCACGGCTTTTGACGCATGCTGCAAAACAAGAGGCAGGGGCAGGTAGGGGGTGAAGGTGTGTGTAGCCTTGTCTAGTGCTAAGCTGCTCTCATCATCAATGCACAGCTTTTGACGCATGCTGTGAACAAGAGGCAGGGGCAGGTAGGGGGTGAAGGTGTGTGTAGCCTAGTCTAGTGCTAAGCTGCTCTCATCATCAATGCACAGCTTTTGACGCATGCTGCGAACAAGAGGCAGGGGCAGGTAGGGGGTGAAGGTGTGTGTAGCCTAGCCTAGTGCTAAGCTGCTCTCATCATCAATGCACAGCTTTTGACGCATGCTGCGAACAAGAGGCAGGGGCAGGTAGGGGGTGAAGGTGTGTGTAGCCTAGTCTAGTGCTAAGCTGCTCTCATCATCAATGCACAGCTTTTGACGCATGCTGCGAACAAGAGGCAGGGGCAGGTAGGGGGTGAAGGTGTGTGTAGCCTTGTCTAGTGCTAAGCTGCTCTCATCATCAATGCACGGCTTTTGACGCATGCTGTGAACAAGAGGCAGGGGCAGGTAGGGGGTGGACGTGTGTGTAGCCTAGCCTAGTGCTAAGCTGCTCTCATCATCAATGCACAGCTTTTGACGCATGCTGCGAACAAGAGGCAGGGGCAGGTAGGGGGTGAAGGTGTGTGTAGCCTTGTCTAGTGCTAAGCTGCTCTCATCATCAATGCACGGCTTTTGACGCATGCTGCGAACAAGCGGCAGGGGCAGGTAGGGAGTGAAGGTGTGTGTAGCCTAGTCTAGTGCTAAGCTGCTCTCATCATCAATGCACAGCTTTTGACGCATGCTGCGAACAAGAGGCAGGGGCAGGTAGGGGGTGAAGGTGTGTGTAGCCTAGCCTAGTGCTAAGCTGCTCTCATCATCAATGCGCGGCTTTTGACGCATGCTGTGAACAAGAGGCAGGGGCAGGTAGGGGGTGAACGTGTGTGTAGCCTAGTCTAGTGCTAAGCTGCTCTCATCATCAATGCACAGCTTTTGACGCATGCTGCGAACAAGAGGCAGGGGCAGGTAGGGGGTGAAGTTGTGTGTAGCCTAGCCTAGTGCTAAGCTGCTCTCATCATCAATGCACAGCTTTTGACGCATGCTGCGAACAAGAGGCAGGGGCAGGTAGGGAGTGAAGGTGTGTGTAGCCTAGCCTAGTGCTAAGCTGCTCTCATCATCAATGCACAGCTTTTGACGCATGCTGCAAAACAAGAGGCAGGGGCAGGTAGGGGGTGAAGGTGTGTGTAGCCTTGTCTAGTGCTAAGCTGCTCTCATCATCAATGCACAGCTTTTGACGCATGCTGCGAACAAGAGGCAGGGGCAGGTAGGGGGTGAAGGTGTGTGTAGCCTTGTCTAGTGCTAAGCTGCTCTCATCATCAATGCACAGCTTTTGACGCATGCTGTGAACAAGAGGCAGGGGCAGGTAGGGGGTGAAGGTGTGTGTAGCCTTGTCTAGTGCTAAGCTGCTCTCATCATCAATGCACAGCTTTTGACGCATGCTGCGAACAAGAGGCAGGGGCAGGTAGGGGGTGAACGTGTGTGTAGCCTAGCCTAGTGCTAAGCTGCTCTCATCATCAATGCACGGCTTTTGACGCATGCTGCAAAACAAGAGGCAGGGGCAGGTAGGGGGTGAAGGTGTGTGTAGCCTTGTCTAGTGCTAAGCTGCTCTCATCATCAATGCACAGCTTTTGACGCATGCTGTGAACAAGAGGCAGGGGCAGGTAGGGGGTGAAGGTGTGTGTAGCCTAGTCTAGTGCTAAGCTGCTCTCATCATCTATGCACAGCTTTTGACGCATGCTGCGAACAAGAGGCAGGGGCAGGTAGGGGGTGAAGGTGTGTGTAGCCTAGCCTAGTGCTAAGCTGCTCTCATCATCAATGCACAGCTTTTGACGCATGCTGCGAACAAGAGGCAGGGGCAGGTAGGGGGTGAAGGTGTGTGTAGCCTAGTCTAGTGCTAAGCTGCTCTCATCATCAATGCACAGCTTTTGACGCATGCTGCGAACAAGAGGCAGGGGCAGGTAGGGGGTGAAGGTGTGTGTAGCCTTGTCTAGTGCTAAGCTGCTCTCATCATCAATGCACGGCTTTTGACGCATGCTGTGAACAAGAGGCAGGGGCAGGTAGGGGGTGGACGTGTGTGTAGCCTAGCCTAGTGCTAAGCTGCTCTCATCATCAATGCACAGCTTTTGACGCATGCTGCGAACAAGAGGCAGGGGCAGGTAGGGGGTGAAGGTGTGTGTAGCCTTGTCTAGTGCTAAGCTGCTCTCATCATCAATGCACGGCTTTTGACGCATGCTGCGAACAAGCGGCAGGGGCAGGTAGGGAGTGAAGGTGTGTGTAGCCTAGTCTAGTGCTAAGCTGCTCTCATCATCAATGCACAGCTTTTGACGCATGCTGCGAACAAGAGGCAGGGGCAGGTAGGGGGTGAAGGTGTGTGTAGCCTAGCCTAGTGCTAAGCTGCTCTCATCATCAATGCACGGCTTTTGACGCATGCTGTGAACAAGAGGCAGGGGCAGGTAGGGGGTGAACGTGTGTGTAGCCTAGTCTAGTGCTAAGCTGCTCTCATCATCAATGCACAGCTTTTGACGCATGCTGCGAACAAGAGGCAGGGGCAGGTAGGGGGTGAAGGTGTGTGTAGCCTAGCCTAGTGCTAAGCTGCTCTCATCATCAATGCACAGCTTTTGACGCATGCTGCGAACAAGAGGCAGGGGCAGGTAGGGAGTGAAGGTGTGTGTAGCCTAGCCTAGTGCTAAGCTGCTCTCATCATCAATGCACAGCTTTTGACGCATGCTGCAAAACAAGAGGCAGGGGCAGGTAGGGGGTGAAGGTGTGTGTAGCCTAGCCTAGTGCTAAGCTGCTCTCATCATCAATGCACAGCTTTTGACGCATGCTGCGAACAAGAGGCAGGGGCAGGTAGGGGGGGAAGGTGTGTGTAGCCTTGTCTAGTGCTAAGCTGCTCTCATCATCAATGCACAGCTTTTGACGCATGCTGCGAACAAGAGGCAGGGGCAGGTAGGGAGTGAACGTGTGTGTAACCTAGTCTAGTGCTAAGCTGCTCTCATCATCAATGCACAGCTTTTGACGCATGCTGTGAACAAGAGGCAGGGGCAGGTAGGGGGTGAAGGTGTGTGTAGCCTTGTCTAGTGCTAAGCTGCTCTCATCATCAATGCACGGCTTTTGACGCATGCTGCGAACAAGAGGCAGGGGCAGGTAGGGGGTGAAGGTGTGTGTAGCCTAGTCTAGTGCTAAGCTGCTCTCATCATCAATGCACAGCTTTTGACGCATGCTGTGAACAAGAGGCAGGGGCAGGTAGGGAGTGAAGGTGTGTGTAGCCTAGTCTAGTGCTAAGCTGCTCTCATCATCAATGCACAGCTTTTGACGCATGCTGCAAAACAAGAGGCAGGGGCAGGTAGGGGGTGAAGGTGTGTGTAGCCTTGTCTAGTGCTAAGCTGCTCTCATCATCAATGCACAGCTTTTGACGCATGCTGTGAACAAGAGGCAGGGGCAGGTAGGGAGTGAAGGTGTGTGTAGCCTTGTCTAGTGCTAAGCTGCTCTCATCATCAATGCACTGCTTTTGACGCATGCTGTGAACAAGAGGCAGGGGCAGGTAGGGAGTGAAGGTGTGTGTAGCCTAGCCTAGTGCTAAGCTGCTCTCATCATCAATGCACAGCTTTTGACGCATGCTGCGAACAAGAGGCAGGGGCAGGTAGGGGGTGAAGGTGTGTGTAGCCTAGTCTAGTGCTAAGCTGCTCTTATCATCAATGCACTGCTTTTGACGCATGCTGTGAACAAGAGGCAGGGGCAGGTAGGGAGTGAAGGTGTGTGTAGCCTAGCCTAGTGCTAAGCTGCTCTCATCATCAATGCACAGCTTTTGACGCATGCTGCGAACAAGAGGCAGGGGCAGGTAGGGAGTGAACGTGTGTGTAGCCTAGTCTAGTGCTAAGCTGCTCTCATCATCAATGCACAGCTTTTGACGCATGCTGCGAACAAGAGGCAGGGGCAGGTAGGGGGGGAAGGTGTGTGTAGCCTTGTCTAGTGCTAAGCTGCTCTCATCATCAATGCACAGCTTTTGACGCATGCTGCGAACAAGAGGCAGGGGCAGGTAGGGAGTGAACGTGTGTGTAACCTAGTCTAGTGCTAAGCTGCTCTCATCATCAATGCACAGCTTTTGACGCATGCTGTGAACAAGAGGCAGGGGCAGGTAGGGGGTGAAGGTGTGTGTAGCCTTGTCTAGTGCTAAGCTGCTCTCATCATCAATGCACGGCTTTTGACGCATGCTGCGAACAAGAGGCAGGGGCAGGTAGGGGGTGAAGGTGTGTGTAGCCTAGTCTAGTGCTAAGCTGCTCTCATCATCAATGCACAGCTTTTGACGCATGCTGTGAACAAGAGGCAGGGGCAGGTAGGGAGTGAAGGTGTGTGTAGCCTAGTCTAGTGCTAAGCTGCTCTCATCATCAATGCACAGCTTTTGACGCATGCTGCAAAACAAGAGGCAGGGGCAGGTAGGGGGTGAAGGTGTGTGTAGCCTTGTCTAGTGCTAAGCTGCTCTCATCATCAATGCACAGCTTTTGACGCATGCTGTGAACAAGAGGCAGGGGCAGGTAGGGAGTGAAGGTGTGTGTAGCCTTGTCTAGTGCTAAGCTGCTCTCATCATCAATGCACTGCTTTTGACGCATGCTGTGAACAAGAGGCAGGGGCAGGTAGGGAGTGAAGGTGTGTGTAGCCTAGCCTAGTGCTAAGCTGCTCTCATCATCAATGCACAGCTTTTGACGCATGCTGCGAACAAGAGGCAGGGGCAGGTAGGGGGTGAAGGTGTGTGTAGCCTAGTCTAGTGCTAAGCTGCTCTTATCATCAATGCACTGCTTTTGACGCATGCTGTGAACAAGAGGCAGGGGCAGGTAGGGAGTGAAGGTGTGTGTAGCCTAGCCTAGTGCTAAGCTGCTCTCATCATCAATGCACAGCTTTTGACGCATGCTGCGAACAAGAGGCAGGGGCAGGTAGGGAGTGAACGTGTGTGTAGCCTAGTCTAGTGCTAAGCTGCTCTCATCATCAATGCACAGCTTTTGACGCATGCTGCAAAACAAGAGGCAGGGGCAGGTAGGGGGTGAAGGTGTGTGTAGCCTAGCCTAGTGCTAAGCTGCTCTCATCATCAATGCACAGCTTTTGACGCATGCTGCGAACAAGAGGCAGGGGCAGGTAGGGGGTGAACGTGTGTGTAGCCTAGTCTAGTGCTAAGCTGCTCTCATCATCAATGCACGGCTTTTGACGCATGCTGTGAACAAGAGGCAGGGGCAGGTAGGGAGTGAACGTGTGTGTAGCCTAGTCTAGTGCTAAGCTGCTCTCATCATCAATGCACAGCTTTTGACGCATGCTGTGAACAAGAGGCAGGGGCAGGTAGGGGGTGAAGGTGTGTGTAGCCTAGCCTAGTGCTAAGCTGCTCTTATCATCAATGCACAGCTTTTGACGCATGCTGCGAACAAGAGGCAGGGGCAGGTAGGGAGTGAACGTGTGTGTAGCCTAGTCTAGTGCTAAGCTGCTCTCATCATCAATGCACAGCTTTTGACGCATGCTGCGAACAAGAGGCAGGGGCAGGTAGGGGGTGAAGGTGTGTGTAGCCTTGTCTAGTGCTAAGCTGCTCTCATCATCAATGCACGGCTTTTGACGCATGCTGCGAACAAGAGGCAGGGGCAGGTAGGGAGTGAAGGTGTGTGTAGCCTAGCCTAGTGCTAAGCTGCTCTCATCATCAATGCACAGCTTTTGACGCATGCTGCAAAACAAGAGGCAGGGGCAGGTAGGGGGTGAACGTGTGTGTAGCCTAGCCTAGTGCTAAGCTGCTCTCATCATCAATGCACAGCTTTTGACGCATGCTGCGAACAAGAGGCAGGGGCAGGTAGGGGGGGAAGGTGTGTGTAGCCTTGTCTAGTGCTAAGCTGCTCTCATCATCAATGCACAGCTTTTGACGCATGCTGCGAACAAGAGGCAGGGGCAGGTAGGGGGTGAAGGTGTGTGTAGCCTAGTCTAGTGCTAAGCTGCTCTCATCATCAATGCACAGCTTTTGACGCATGCTGTGAACAAGAGGCAGGGGCAGGTAGGGGGTGAAGGTGTGTGTAGCCTTGTCTAGTGCTAAGCTGCTCTCATCATCAATGCACAGCTTTTGACGCATGCTGCGAACAAGAGGCAGGGGCAGGTAGGGGGTGAAGGTGTGTGTAGCCTAGTCTAGTGCTAAGCTGCTCTCATCATCAATGCACAGCTTTTGACGCATGCTGCGAACAAGAGGCAGGGGCAGGTAGGGAGTGAAGGTGTGTGTAGCCTAGTCTAGTGCTAAGCTGCTCTCATCATCAATGCACAGCTTTTGACGCATGCTGCGAACAAGAGGCAGGGGCAGGTAGGGAGTGAACGTGTGTGTAGCCTAGTCTAGTGCTAAGCTGCTCTCATCATCAATGCACCGCTTTTGACGCATGCTGCAAAACAAGAGGCAAGGGCAGGTAGGGGGTGAAGTTGTGTGTAGCCTTGTCTAGTGCTAAGCTGCTCTCATCATCAATGCACAGCTTTTGACGCATGCTGTGAACAAGAGGCAGGGGCAGGTAGGGAGTGAAGGTGTGTGTAGCCTTGTCTAGTGCTAAGCTGCTCTCATCATCAATGCACTGCTTTTGACGCATGCTGTGAACAAGAGGCAGGGGCAGGTAGGGAGTGAAGGTGTGTGTAGCCTAGCCTAGTGCTAAGCTGCTCTCATCATCAATGCACAGCTTTTGACGCATGCTGTGAACAAGAGGCAGGGGCAGGTAGGGGGTGAAGGTGTGTGTAGCCTAGCCTAGTGCTAAGCTGCTCTTATCATCAATGCACAGCTTTTGACGCATGCTGCGAACAAGAGGCAGGGGCAGGTAGGGAGTGAACGTGTGTGTAGCCTAGTCTAGTGCTAAGCTGCTCTCATCATCAATGCACAGCTTTTGACGCATGCTGCGAACAAGAGGCAGGGGCAGGTAGGGGGTGAAGGTGTGTGTAGCCTTGTCTAGTGCTAAGCTGCTCTCATCATCAATGCACGGCTTTTGACGCATGCTGCGAACAAGAGGCAGGGGCAGGTAGGGAGTGAAGGTGTGTGTAGCCTAGCCTAGTGCTAAGCTGCTCTCATCATCAATGCACAGCTTTTGACGCATGCTGCAAAACAAGAGGCAGGGGCAGGTAGGGGGTGAACGTGTGTGTAGCCTAGCCTAGTGCTAAGCTGCTCTCATCATCAATGCACAGCTTTTGACGCATGCTGCGAACAAGAGGCAGGGGCAGGTAGGGGGGGAAGGTGTATGTAGCCTTGTCTAGTGCTAAGCTGCTCTCATCATCAATGCACAGCTTTTGACGCATGCTGCGAACAAGAGGCAGGGGCAGGTAGGGGGTGAAGGTGTGTGTAGCCTAGTCTAGTGCTAAGCTGCTCTCATCATCAATGCACAGCTTTTGACGCATGCTGTGAACAAGAGGCAGGGGCAGGTAGGGGGTGAAGGTGTGTGTAGCCTTGTCTAGTGCTAAGCTGCTCTCATCATCAATGCACAGCTTTTGACGCATGCTGTGAACAAGAGGCAGGGGCAGGTAGGGAGTGAAGGTGTGTGTAGCCTAGCCTAGTGCTAAGCTGCTCTCATCATCAATGCACAGCTTTTGACGCATGCTGTGAACAAGAGGCAGGGGCAGGTAGGGGGTGAAGGTGTGTGTAGCCTAGCCTAGTGCTAAGCTGCTCTTATCATCAATGCACAGCTTTTGACGCATGCTGCGAACAAGAGGCAGGGGCAGGTAGGGAGTGAACGTGTGTGTAGCCTAGTCTAGTGCTAAGCTGCTCTCATCATCAATGCACAGCTTTTGACGCATGCTGCGAACAAGAGGCAGGGGCAGGTAGGGGGTGAAGGTGTGTGTAGCCTTGTCTAGTGCTAAGCTGCTCTCATCATCAATGCACGGCTTTTGACGCATGCTGCGAACAAGAGGCAGGGGCAGGTAGGGAGTGAAGGTGTGTGTAGCCTAGCCTAGTGCTAAGCTGCTCTCATCATCAATGCACAGCTTTTGACGCATGCTGCAAAACAAGAGGCAGGGGCAGGTAGGGGGTGAACGTGTGTGTAGCCTAGCCTAGTGCTAAGCTGCTCTCATCATCAATGCACAGCTTTTGACGCATGCTGCGAACAAGAGGCAGGGGCAGGTAGGGGGGGAAGGTGTATGTAGCCTTGTCTAGTGCTAAGCTGCTCTCATCATCAATGCACAGCTTTTGACGCATGCTGCGAACAAGAGGCAGGGGCAGGTAGGGGGTGAAGGTGTGTGTAGCCTAGTCTAGTGCTAAGCTGCTCTCATCATCAATGCACAGCTTTTGACGCATGCTGTGAACAAGAGGCAGGGGCAGGTAGGGGGTGAAGGTGTGTGTAGCCTTGTCTAGTGCTAAGCTGCTCTCATCATCAATGCACAGCTTTTGACGCATGCTGCGAACAAGAGGCAGGGGCAGGTAGGGGGTGAAGGTGTGTGTAGCCTAGTCTAGTGCTAAGCTGCTCTCATCATCAATGCACAGCTTTTGACGCATGCTGCGAACAAGAGGCAGGGGCAGGTAGGGAGTGAAGGTGTGTGTAGCCTAGTCTAGTGCTAAGCTGCTCTCATCATCAATGCACAGCTTTTGACGCATGCTGCGAACAAGAGGCAGGGGCAGGTAGGGAGTGAACGTGTGTGTAGCCTAGTCTAGTGCTAAGCTGCTCTCATCATCAATGCACAGCTTTTGACGCATGCTGCAAAACAAGAGGCAAGGGCAGGTAGGGGGTGAAGTTGTGTGTAGCCTTGTCTAGTGCTAAGCTGCTCTCATCATCAATGCACAGCTTTTGACGCATGCTGTGAACAAGAGGCAGGGGCAGGTAGGGAGTGAAGGTGTGTGTAGCCTTGTCTAGTGCTAAGCTGCTCTCATCATCAATGCACTGCTTTTGACGCATGCTGTGAACAAGAGGCAGGGGCAGGTAGGGAGTGAAGGTGTGTGTAGCCTAGCCTAGTGCTAAGCTGCTCTCATCATCAATGCACAGCTTTTGACGCATGCTGCGAACAAGAGGCAGGGGCAGGTAGGGGGTGAAGGTGTGTGTAGCCTAGTCTAGTGCTAAGCTGCTCTTATCATCAATGCACTGCTTTTGACGCATGCTGTGAACAAGAGGCAGGGGCAGGTAGGGAGTGAAGGTGTGTGTAGCCTAGCCTAGTGCTAAGCTGCTCTCATCATCAATGCACAGCTTTTGACGCATGCTGCGAACAAGAGGCAGGGGCAGGTAGGGAGTGAACGTGTGTGTAGCCTAGTCTAGTGCTAAGCTGCTCTCATCATCAATGCACAGCTTTTGACGCATGCTGCGAACAAGAGGCAGGGGCAGGTAGGGGGTGAACGTGTGTGTAGCCTAGTCTAGTGCTAAGCTGCTCTCATCATCAATGCACGGCTTTTGACGCATGCTGTGAACAAGAGGCAGGGGCAGGTAGGGAGTGAACGTGTGTGTAGCCTAGTCTAGTGCTAAGCTGCTCTCATCATCAATGCACAGCTTTTGACGCATGCTGTGAACAAGAGGCAGGGGCAGGTAGGGGGTGAAGGTGTGTGTAGCCTAGCCTAGTGCTAAGCTGCTCTTATCATCAATGCACAGCTTTTGACGCATGCTGCGAACAAGAGGCAGGGGCAGGTAGGGAGTGAACGTGTGTGTAGCCTAGTCTAGTGCTAAGCTGCTCTCATCATCAATGCACAGCTTTTGACGCATGCTGCGAACAAGAGGCAGGGGCAGGTAGGGGGTGAAGGTGTGTGTAGCCTTGTCTAGTGCTAAGCTGCTCTCATCATCAATGCACGGCTTTTGACGCATGCTGCGAACAAGAGGCAGGGGCAGGTAGGGGGTGAAGGTGTGTGTAGCCTAGCCTAGTGCTAAGCTGCTCTCATCATCAATGCACAGCTTTTGACGCATGCTGCGAACAAGAGGCAGGGGCAGGTAGGGAGTGAAGGTGTGTGTAGCCTAGTCTAGTGCTAAGCTGCTCTCATCATCAATGCACAGCTTTTGACGCATGCTGCAAAACAAGAGGCAAGGGCAGGTAGGGGGTGAAGTTGTGTGTAGCCTTGTCTAGTGCTAAGCTGCTCTCATCATCAATGCACAGCTTTTGACGCATGCTGTGAACAAGAGGCAGGGGCAGGTAGGGAGTGAAGGTGTGTGTAGCCTTGTCTAGTGCTAAGCTGCTCTCATCATCAATGCACTGCTTTTGACGCATGCTGTGAACAAGAGGCAGGGGCAGGTAGGGGGTGAAGGTGTGTGTAGCCTAGCCTAGTGCTAAGCTGCTCTCATCATCAATGCACAGCTTTTGACGCATGCTGTGAACAAGAGGCAGGGGCAGGTAGGGGGTGAAGGTGTGTGTAGCCTAGTCTAGTGCTAAGCTGCTCTTATCATCAATGCACTGCTTTTGACGCATGCTGTGAACAAGAGGCAGGGGCAGGTAGGGAGTGAAGGTGTGTGTAGCCTAGCCTAGTGCTAAGCTGCTCTCATCATCAATGCACAGCTTTTGACGCATGCTGCGAACAAGAGGCAGGGGCAGGTAGGGAGTGAACGTGTGTGTAGCCTAGTCTAGTGCTAAGCTGCTCTCATCATCAATGCACAGCTTTTGACGCATGCTGCGAACAAGAGGCAGGGGCAGGTAGGGGGTGAACGTGTGTGTAGCCTAGTCTAGTGCTAAGCTGCTCTCATCATCAATGCACGGCTTTTGACGCATGCTGCGAACAAGAGGCAGGGGCAGGTAGGGGGTGAAGGTGTGTGTAGCCTAGCCTAGTGCTAAGCTGCTCTCATCATCAATGCACAGCTTTTGACGCATGCTGCGAACAAGAGGCAGGGGCAGGTAGGGAGTGAACGTGTGTGTAGCCTAGTCTAGTGCTAAGCTGCTCTCATCATCAATGCACAGCTTTTGACGCATGCTGCGAACAAGAGGCAGGGGCAGGTAGGGGGTGAAGGTGTGTGTAGCCTTGTCTAGTGCTAAGCTGCTCTCATCATCAATGCACGGCTTTTGACGCATGCTGCGAACAAGAGGCAGGGGCAGGTAGGGGGTGAAGGTGTGTGTAGCCTAGCCTAGTGCTAAGCTGCTCTCATCATCAATGCACAGCTTTTGACGCATGCTGCGAACAAGAGGCAGGGGCAGGTAGGGAGTGAAGGTGTGTGTAGCCTAGTCTAGTGCTAAGCTGCTCTCATCATCAATGCACAGCTTTTGACGCATGCTGCGAACAAGAGGCAGGGGCAGGTAGGGGGTGAACGTGTGTGTAGCCTAGCCTAGTGCTAAGCTGCTCTCATCATCAATGCACAGCTTTTGACGCATGCTGCGAACAAGAGGCAGGGGCAGGTAGGGAGTGAAGGTGTGTGTAGCCTAGTCTAGTGCTAAGCTGCTCTCATCATCAATGCACAGCTTTTGACGCATGCTGCGAACAAGAGGCAGGGGCAGGTAGGGGGTGAAGGTGTGTGTAGCCTTGTCTAGTGCTAAGCTGCTCTCATCATCAATGCACGGCTTTTGACGCATGCTGTGAACAAGAGGCAGGGGCAGGTAGGGAGTGAACGTGTGTGTAGCCTAGTCTAGTGCTAAGCTGCTCTCATCATCAATGCACAGCTTTTGACGCATGCTGTGAACAAGAGGCAGGGGCAGGTAGGGGGTGAAGGTGTGTGTAGCCTAGCCTAGTGCTAAGCTGCTCTTATCATCAATGCACAGCTTTTGACGCATGCTGCGAACAAGAGGCAGGGGCAGGTAGGGAGTGAACGTGTGTGTAGCCTAGTCTAGTGCTAAGCTGCTCTCATCATCAATGCACAGCTTTTGACGCATGCTGCGAACAAGAGGCAGGGGCAGGTAGGGGGTGAACGTGTGTGTAGCCTAGTCTAGTGCTAAGCTGCTCTCATCATCAATGCACGGCTTTTGACGCATGCTGTGAACAAGAGGCAGGGGCAGGTAGGGAGTGAACGTGTGTGTAGCCTAGTCTAGTGCTAAGCTGCTCTCATCATCAATGCACAGCTTTTGACGCATGCTGTGAACAAGAGGCAGGGGCAGGTAGGGGGTGAAGGTGTGTGTAGCCTAGCCTAGTGCTAAGCTGCTCTTATCATCAATGCACAGCTTTTGACGCATGCTGCGAACAAGAGGCAGGGGCAGGTAGGGAGTGAACGTGTGTGTAGCCTAGTCTAGTGCTAAGCTGCTCTCATCATCAATGCACAGCTTTTGACGCATGCTGCGAACAAGAGGCAGGGGCAGGTAGGGGGTGAAGGTGTGTGTAGCCTTGTCTAGTGCTAAGCTGCTCTCATCATCAATGCACGGCTTTTGACGCATGCTGCGAACAAGAGGCAGGGGCAGGTAGGGGGTGAAGGTGTGTGTAGCCTAGCCTAGTGCTAAGCTGCTCTCATCATCAATGCACAGCTTTTGACGCATGCTGCGAACAAGAGGCAGGGGCAGGTAGGGAGTGAAGGTGTGTGTAGCCTAGTCTAGTGCTAAGCTGCTCTCATCATCAATGCACAGCTTTTGACGCATGCTGCAAAACAAGAGGCAAGGGCAGGTAGGGGGTGAAGTTGTGTGTAGCCTTGTCTAGTGCTAAGCTGCTCTCATCATCAATGCACAGCTTTTGACGCATGCTGTGAACAAGAGGCAGGGGCAGGTAGGGAGTGAAGGTGTGTGTAGCCTTGTCTAGTGCTAAGCTGCTCTCATCATCAATGCACAGCTTTTGACGCATGCTGCGAACAAGAGGCAGGGGCAGGTAGGGAGTGAAGGTGTGTGTAGCCTTGTCTAGTGCTAAGCTGCTCTCATCATCAATGCACAGCTTTTGACGCATGCTGTGAACAAGAGGCAGGGGCAGGTAGGGGGTGAAGGTGTGTGTAGCCTAGTCTAGTGCTAAGCTGCTCTTATCATCAATGCACTGCTTTTGACGCATGCTGTGAACAAGAGGCAGGGGCAGGTAGGGAGTGAAGGTGTGTGTAGCCTAGCCTAGTGCTAAGCTGCTCTCATCATCAATGCACAGCTTTTGACGCATGCTGCGAACAAGAGGCAGGGGCAGGTAGGGAGTGAACGTGTGTGTAGCCTAGTCTAGTGCTAAGCTGCTCTCATCATCAATGCACAGCTTTTGACGCATGCTGCGAACAAGAGGCAGGGGCAGGTAGGGGGTGAACGTGTGTGTAGCCTAGTCTAGTGCTAAGCTGCTCTCATCATCAATGCACGGCTTTTGACGCATGCTGTTAACAAGAGGCAGGGGCAGGTAGGGAGTGAACGTGTGTGTAGCCTAGTCTAGTGCTAAGCTGCTCTCATCATCAATGCACAGCTTTTGACGCATGCTGTGAACAAGAGGCAGGGGCAGGTAGGGGGTGAAGGTGTGTGTAGCCTAGCCTAGTGCTAAGCTGCTCTTATCATCAATGCACAGCTTTTGACGCATGCTGCGAACAAGAGGCAGGGGCAGGTAGGGGGTGAACGTGTGTGTAGCCTAGTCTAGTGCTAAGCTGCTCTCATCATCAATGCACAGCTTTTGACGCATGCTGCGAACAAGAGGCAGGGGCAGGTAGGGGGTGAAGGTGTGTGTAGCCTAGTCTAGTGCTAAGCTGCTCTTATCATCAATGCACAGCTTTTGACGCATGCTGCGAACAAGAGGCAGGGGCAGGTAGGGAGTGAACGTGTGTGTAGCCTAGTCTAGTGCTAAGCTGCTCTCATCATCAATGCACAGCTTTTGACGCATGCTGCGAACAAGAGGCAGGGGCAGGTAGGGGGTGAAGGTGTGTGTAGCCTTGTCTAGTGCTAAGCTGCTCTCATCATCAATGCACGGCTTTTGACGCATGCTGCGAACAAGAGGCAGGGGCAGGTAGGGGGTGAAGGTGTGTGTAGCCTAGCCTAGTGCTAAGCTGCTCTCATCATCAATGCACAGCTTTTGACGCATGCTGCGAACAAGAGGCAGGGGCAGGTAGGGAGTGAAGGTGTGTGTAGCCTAGTCTAGTGCTAAGCTGCTCTCATCATCAATGCACAGCTTTTGACGCATGCTGCGAACAAGAGGCAGGGGCAGGTAGGGGGTGAACGTGTGTGTAGCCTAGCCTAGTGCTAAGCTGCTCTCATCATCAATGCACAGCTTTTGACGCATGCTGCGAACAAGAGGCAGGGGCAGGTAGGGAGTGAAGGTGTGTGTAGCCTAGTCTAGTGCTAAGCTGCTCTCATCATCAATGCACAGCTTTTGACGCATGCTGCGAACAAGAGGCAGGGGCAGGTAGGGGGTGAAGGTGTGTGTAGCCTTGTCTAGTGCTAAGCTGCTCTCATCATCAATGCACGGCTTTTGACGCATGCTGTGAACAAGAGGCAGGGGCAGGTAGGGAGTGAACGTGTGTGTAGCCTAGTCTAGTGCTAAGCTGCTCTCATCATCAATGCACAGCTTTTGACGCATGCTGTGAACAAGAGGCAGGGGCAGGTAGGGGGTGAAGGTGTGTGTAGCCTAGCCTAGTGCTAAGCTGCTCTTATCATCAATGCACAGCTTTTGACGCATGCTGCGAACAAGAGGCAGGGGCAGGTAGGGAGTGAACGTGTGTGTAGCCTAGTCTAGTGCTAAGCTGCTCTCATCATCAATGCACAGCTTTTGACGCATGCTGCGAACAAGAGGCAGGGGCAGGTAGGGGGTGAAGGTGTGTGTAGCCTTGTCTAGTGCTAAGCTGCTCTCATCATCAATGCACGGCTTTTGACGCATGCTGCGAACAAGAGGCAGGGGCAGGTAGGGGGTGAAGGTGTGTGTAGCCTAGTCTAGTGCTAAGCTGCTCTCATCATCAATGCACAGCTTTTGACGCATGCTGCGAACAAGAGGCAGGGGCAGGTAGGGAGTGAAGGTGTGTGTAGCCTAGTCTAGTGCTAAGCTGCTCTCATCATCAATGCACAGCTTTTGACGCATGCTGCGAACAAGAGGCAGGGGCAGGTAGGGGGTGAAGGTGTGTGTAGCCTTGTCTAGTGCTAAGCTGCTCTCATCATCAATGCACGGCTTTTGACGCATGCTGTGAACAAGAGGCAGGGGCAGGTAGGGAGTGAACGTGTGTGTAGCCTTGTCTAGTGCTAAGCTGCTCTCATCATCAATGCACAGCTTTTGACGCATGCTGCGAACAAGAGGCAGGGGCAGGTAGGGGGTGAAGGTGTGTGTAGCCTAGTCTAGTGCTAAGCTGCTCTCATCATCAATGCACAGCTTTTGACGCATGCTGCGAACAAGAGGCAGGGGCAGGTAGGGAGTGAAGGTGTGTGTAGCCTAGTCTAGTGCTAAGCTGCTCTCATCATCAATGCACGGCTTTTGACGCATGCTGCGAACAAGAGGCAGGGGCAGGTAGGGGGTGAAGGTGTGTGTAGCCTAGCCTAGTGCTAAGCTGCTCTCATCATCAATGCACAGCTTTTGACGCATGCTGCGAACAAGAGGCAGGGGCAGGTAGGGAGTGAAGGTGTGTGTAGCCTAGTCTAGTGCTAAGCTGCTCTCATCATCAATGCACAGCTTTTGACGCATGCTGCAAAACAAGAGGCAAGGGCAGGTAGGGGGTGAAGTTGTGTGTAGCCTTGTCTAGTGCTAAGCTGCTCTCATCATCAATGCACAGCTTTTGACGCATGCTGTGAACAAGAGGCAGGGGCAGGTAGGGAGTGAAGGTGTGTGTAGCCTTGTCTAGTGCTAAGCTGCTCTCATCATCAATGCACTGCTTTTGACGCATGCTGTGAACAAGAGGCAGGGGCAGGTAGGGAGTGAAGGTGTGTGTAGCCTAGCCTAGTGCTAAGCTGCTCTCATCATCAATGCACAGCTTTTGACGCATGCTGTGAACAAGAGGCAGGGGCAGGTAGGGGGTGAAGGTGTGTGTAGCCTAGTCTAGTGCTAAGCTGCTCTTATCATCAATGCACTGCTTTTGACGCATGCTGTGAACAAGAGGCAGGGGCAGGTAGGGAGTGAAGGTGTGTGTAGCCTAGCCTAGTGCTAAGCTGCTCTCATCATCAATGCACAGCTTTTGACGCATGCTGCGAACAAGAGGCAGGGGCAGGTAGGGAGTGAACGTGTGTGTAGCCTAGTCTAGTGCTAAGCTGCTCTCATCATCAATGCACAGCTTTTGACGCATGCTGCGAACAAGAGGCAGGGGCAGGTAGGGGGTGAACGTGTGTGTAGCCTAGTCTAGTGCTAAGCTGCTCTCATCATCAATGCACGGCTTTTGACGCATGCTGTTAACAAGAGGCAGGGGCAGGTAGGGAGTGAACGTGTGTGTAGCCTAGTCTAGTGCTAAGCTGCTCTCATCATCAATGCACAGCTTTTGACGCATGCTGTGAACAAGAGGCAGGGGCAGGTAGGGGGTGAAGGTGTGTGTAGCCTAGCCTAGTGCTAAGCTGCTCTTATCATCAATGCACAGCTTTTGACGCATGCTGCGAACAAGAGGCAGGGGCAGGTAGGGAGTGAACGTGTGTGTAGCCTAGTCTAGTGCTAAGCTGCTCTCATCATCAATGCACAGCTTTTGACGCATGCTGCGAACAAGAGGCAGGGGCAGGTAGGGGGTGAAGGTGTGTGTAGCCTTGTCTAGTGCTAAGCTGCTCTCATCATCAATGCACGGCTTTTGACGCATGCTGCGAACAAGAGGCAGGGGCAGGTAGGGGGTGAAGGTGTGTGTAGCCTAGCCTAGTGCTAAGCTGCTCTCATCATCAATGCACAGCTTTTGACGCATGCTGCGAACAAGAGGCAGGGGCAGGTAGGGAGTGAAGGTGTGTGTAGCCTAGTCTAGTGCTAAGCTGCTCTCATCATCAATGCACAGCTTTTGACGCATGCTGCGAACAAGAGGCAGGGGCAGGTAGGGGGTGAACGTGTGTGTAGCCTAGCCTAGTGCTAAGCTGCTCTCATCATCAATGCACAGCTTTTGACGCATGCTGCGAACAAGAGGCAGGGGCATGTAGGGAGTGAAGGTGTGTGTAGCCTAGTCTAGTGCTAAGCTGCTCTCATCATCAATGCACAGCTTTTGACGCATGCTGCGAACAAGAGGCAGGGGCAGGTAGGGGGTGAAGGTGTGTGTAGCCTTGTCTAGTGCTAAGCTGCTCTCATCATCAATGCACGGCTTTTGACGCATGCTGTGAACAAGAGGCAGGGGCAGGTAGGGAGTGAACGTGTGTGTAGCCTAGTCTAGTGCTAAGCTGCTCTCATCATCAATGCACAGCTTTTGACGCATGCTGTGAACAAGAGGCAGGGGCAGGTAGGGGGTGAAGGTGTGTGTAGCCTAGCCTAGTGCTAAGCTGCTCTTATCATCAATGCACAGCTTTTGACGCATGCTGCGAACAAGAGGCAGGGGCAGGTAGGGAGTGAACGTGTGTGTAGCTTAGTCTAGTGCTAAGCTGCTCTCATCATCAATGCACAGCTTTTGACGCATGCTGCGAACAAGAGGCAGGGGCAGGTAGGGGGTGAAGGTGTGTGTAGCCTTGTCTAGTGCTAAGCTGCTCTCATCATCAATGCACGGCTTTTGACGCATGCTGCGAACAAGAGGCAGGGGCAGGTAGGGGGTGAAGGTGTGTGTAGCCTAGCCTAGTGCTAAGCTGCTCTCATCATCAATGCACAGCTTTTGACGCATGCTGCGAACAAGAGGCAGGGGCAGGTAGGGAGTGAAGGTGTGTGTAGCCTAGTCTAGTGCTAAGCTGCTCTCATCATCAATGCACAGCTTTTGACGCATGCTGCGAACAAGAGGCAGGGGCAGGTAGGGGGTGAAGGTGTGTGTAGCCTTGTCTAGTGCTAAGCTGCTCTCATCATCAATGCACGGCTTTTGACGCATGCTGTGAACAAGAGGCAGGGGCAGGTAGGGAGTGAACGTGTGTGTAGCCTTGTCTAGTGCTAAGCTGCTCTCATCATCAATGCACAGCTTTTGACGCATGCTGCGAACAAGAGGCAGGGGCAGGTAGGGGGTGAAGGTGTGTGTAGCCTAGTCTAGTGCTAAGCTGCTCTCATCATCAATGCACGGCTTTTGACGCATGCTGTGAACAAGAGGCAGGGGCAGGTAGGGAGTGAACGTGTGTGTAGCCTAGTCTAGTGCTAAGCTGCTCTCATCATCAATGCACGGCTTTTGACGCATGCTGTGAACAAGAGGCAGGGGCAGGTAGGGAGTGAACGTGTGTGTAGCCTTGTCTAGTGCTAAGCTGCTCTCATCATCAATGCACGGCTTTTGACGCATGCTGCGAACAAGAGGCAGGGGCAGGTAGGGGGTGAAGGTGTGTGTAGCCTAGTCTAGTGCTAAGCTGCTCTCATCATCAATGCACAGCTTTTGACGCATGCTGCGAACAAGAGGCAGGGGCAGGTAGGGAGTGAACGTGTGTGTAGCCTAGCCTAGTGCTAAGCTGCTCTCATCATCAATGCACTGCTTTTGACGCATGCTGCGAACAAGAGGCAGGGGCAGGTAGGGAGTGAAGGTGTGTGTAGCCTAGTCTAGTGCTAAGCTGCTCAACATCAATGCACGGCTTTTGACAAATGCTGTGAAACAAGAGGCAGGGGCAGGTAGGGGGTGAACGTGTGTGTAGCCTAGTCTAGTGCTAAGCTGTACTCATCATCAATGCACGGCTGTTGACCAAGGCTGCCATCAGAGGGCGACGGCAGCAGTTAGGGAGTGGAGGAGGGCTTTTGACCAACGCTGCCATCAGAGCGCGACGGCAGCAGTTAGGGAGTGGAGGAGGGCTTTTGACCAACGCTGCCATCAGAGGGCAACGGCAGCAGTTAGGGAGTGGAGGAGGGCTTTGTGTGCGTCTCATGGTTGAAAGGAAGGGGAATATTTAATCGGAAAGCCAAACCAGTGATGAACAGACAAATTAGATTGAATCAAACCTGCATTCCCATGCTCGTAACGCAGGAGCAGGTTCACCAGTCGGGGGTCCTGCAGCAGCCTCACCAGCCTGAGGTTTTGGAGCTGAGCAACGACTCAGCAATCTAAACCACCCATGCACTGCCATGCTCATAACGCAGAATGTGCTTCATGAGTCTGGGGTCCTGCAGCAGCCTCAACAGCCTGAGGTTCTGGAGCTGAGCAACGGCTGCATCTGCTGCAATCTCAAGGGAGACATGCTGCTGGTGAGTGTGGGGGGGGGTGGAGGGGGGGGGTCTGGCATTTCTGACGGTGAGTGTGTGTGGTGTGTGTTGGGGGGGGGGGGGGCTGGAATATCTGCTAGAGCTGAGAGGGGCTGGATTGCCTCAGGTCTCTAACCAAATAAAAGCTGCTGAAAATTTACCACGCTCCCATGACGCAGGCCATAGCCAAGCTGCTGGTCCAGTATCCCGGCATGCAGCTGCTGCTCATTGAGTCGACTGGAGTGGGGGAACCCCTGCCAGTGGCAGCAGCTCTGCAGGCACTGCAGGTTAATTGATTGGAAGTTGACAGTGGGGGGCAGTCCTAGTAATTGGCAGTTGGGGTGAGACACAGTAATTGACAGTTGGATTTCTAGTGGCGGTTGAAGGTGGGGGAGCCACTGCCAGTGGCAGCAACCTGCAGGCAGGTAGGCTGACAGTTGGTGTCAGATCCAGATCTACTGACTGTGGCAGTTCGGGATCTACTGACTGTGGCAGATCGGGATCTACTGGCTGTGAATACCTCGCTCCCTTCGCTCCCTTCTGCTTTATTGTTGTCAGGGCTATGTTGTTGTGGATACGCTGGTGACAGTGGTGGACGTGCCCCTGTCTTCTCCTGGGTTGTGAATACCTTGCTCCCTTAGTTCCCTTCTGTTTGCTGCTTGCTTGTGAATACTGTGCTCCCTCCTGTGTTTCTGTTGCCAGGGCTATGTGGTTGTGGACACTCTGGTCACAGTGGTGGACGTGCCCCAGTTTGCTGCAGCCATGGGCCTACTGCCCAACCTGACCGCTGGCAGGGTGCATCAGGCAGAAGTGGAGGACGAGGCAAATAAGGCGGAGGAGAAGGGTGTGAAACTTTTGTCAGAGTTGCTGGTGGAGCAGGTGGGAAGTGGGGCACTGGTAGCAAGGAGGCATTTCGAACTATTTCCGCCACCCTCACACTCCCATTTGAGAGGACACTCCCATGTGAGATGGCTGATTTCTTTCTTCAGCCTTTGTTTTTGTTCTGTTGGCAAACTTGTGGGCGGCCTAACCCGGACGTCTTAGCTTGTTATGCTGCACTGGTTTCATAGCCCCCGCTTCGGTGTATGTTGCACTAGGTCAGGGGTCAAGGGTTCAGATTTTCCACCCCTGCCTTTTGCACCCTCTACAGGTGGAGTACGCCAACGTGGTCATCCTCAACAAGTGTGACCTGCTGGGAGAGCTGCTGGCTGAAAACGTGGAAAAGTGTGACGCGTCCACACCTGGCGCCGACAAGTTTGACCTGCTGCCTGTTGCAAGCGTGGCTGCAGCTTCTGCCATGTACAGCTCATGCCGGTTATCGGAGGAGCAGGGCCCCGGCGGCATGCTGCTGCTGGAGGCGGTGAGGCAGGCCGTGGCGGCGCTGGCCCCGGCAGCGGTAATCTTGCAGGCAGTGCGCTGTCAAGTGGAGACAGGGGAAGTGCTGTGGACACACAGGTGGGAGGCCGAAACCCTCAACCCTAAACCACAAAGCAAACATCCTTGCCGTTGTCCTAAACCCTAACCTAAACCCTTTCTGAAAAGATTATTGTTGCTGCCATAAACCCTACCCTTAACGCTACCCTTCACCATAGGTAAACTTTTGACCCGATCAGCAAACATCCTTGCCGTCCTTTGGCCCCCCTCACTACGTGCGTTCCGTTTTTAACTGTTGTTCTGTTCGTCTCCCTCAGGTTTGACGCAGAAGCTATGGAGACCTGCGCAAAATGGCAGATGGAAATTCTGTCTCTCGACCACGCACTCCCACCCAGGCACAAGCGGTCCGCTCCTGGGGAGGAGGAGGCATACGGCATCAGCAGTGTGGTATTGGAGGCCACACGTCCCTTCCACCCTACCAGGCTGTGGGAGCTCCTTTGGGGAGCTGTGCCAACAAGGCAGTCAGTGCCAATAGGGCAGTCAGTGCCAACAGGGCCAACAGGTCAGACAGGGCCAACAGGGCCAACAGAGCCAACAGGGCAGTCAGCGCTGCTTCCGGGAGACGGCCACCACTGCCGGGAGGCTGGATCTCACCATGGTGTCGGAGCCGGATCTAGCGCTGGATCAGAATCCGTTTCCGGATCTGACCATCGCTGCCATGAGGCCGGCTGTGCCAGAGACGGATCTAACACTAGATCTACGACCACTGGATCCGAGGCGTTACCAGATGTTCTGCGAGGATCGGATCTGGGCCTGCCTGATACGCTGTTGAGATCCAAGGGCTTCTTCTGGGTCGCGGGCATGCCTCAGGTGACCAATAAGGGTAGGGTTATAAATCTGTATTGAGGTTATCTGGGTCGCGGGCATGCCTCAGGTGACCAATAAGGGTAGGGTTATAAATCCGTATTGAGGTTATCTGGGTCGCGGGCATGCCTCAGGTGACCAATAAGGGTAGGGTTATAAATCTGTATTGAGGTTATCTGGGTCACGGTCATGCATGAGGTGACAAATAAGGGTAGGGTTATAAATCCGTATTGAGGTTATCTGGGTCGCGGGCATGCCTCAGGTGACCAATAAGGGTAGGGTTATAAATCTGTATTGAGGTTATCTGGGTCGCGGGCATGCCTCAGGTGACCAATAAGGGTAGGGTTATAAATCTGTATTGAGGTTATCTGTGTCACGGTCATGCATCAGGTGACAAATAAGGGTAGGGTTATAAATCCGTATTGAGGTTATCTGTGTCGCGGGCATGCCTCAGGTGACCAATAAGGGTAGGGTTATAAATCTGTATTGAGGTTATCTGGGTCGCGGGCATGCCTCAGGTGACCAATAAGGGTAGGGTTATAAATCTGTATTGAGGTTATCTGTGTCACGGTCATGCATCAGGTGACAAATAAGGGTAGGGTTATAAATCCGTATTGAGGTTATCTGGGTCGCGGGCATGCCTCAGGTGACCAATAAGGGTAGGGTTATAAATCTGTATTGAGGTTATCTGGGTCACGGTCATGCATCAGGTGACAAATAAGGGTAGGGTTATAAATCCGTATTGAGGTTATCTGGGTCGCGGGCATGCCTCAGGTGACCAATAAGGGTAGGGTTATAAATCTGTATTGAGGTTATCTGGGTCACGGTCATGCATCAGGTGACAAATAAGGGTAGGGTTATAAATCCGTATTGAGGTTATCTGGGTCGCGGGCATGCCTCAGGTGACCAATAAGGGTAGGGTTATAAATCCGTATTGAGGTTATCTGGGTCGCGGGCATGCATGAGGTGACCAATAAGGGTAGGGTTATAAATCTGTATTGAGGTTATCTGGGTCGCGGGCATGCATGAGGTGACCAATAAGGGTAGGGTTATAAATCCGTATTGAGGTCATCTGTGTCACGGTCATGCCCCATATGACGATTGAGTTGTTTGGTGTAAACCCTTATTGGGGGTTTTCTGGGTTATCTGGGTACCATACGGCAAGTGGATGGCGTCACCCCTTCCTGTCCACCCCTCTGTCTCTCCCCACCTCGTGTCAGATTGCCTGGGAGCTGTCAGCCTCAGGCCCTTGGCGGCCATGTGGCCTCTAACAAGTCAAGGGCGCCTCCTCTTTCTCTACCTCCTGACCCCCCTTCCCCCGTGTCCCTCCCCACCTCATGTCAGGTTGCCTGGGAGCTGTCAGTCTCGGGTCCTCGCGGCCGCCATGTGGCCCCATACGGCGAGTGGATGGCACCCCGCCTCCC
Organism: Limnomonas spitsbergensis; assembly: GCA_037349105.1. Classification (NCBI taxonomy): domain Eukaryota; kingdom Viridiplantae; phylum Chlorophyta; class Chlorophyceae; order Chlamydomonadales; genus Limnomonas; species Limnomonas spitsbergensis. The sequence continues at coordinate 868,135 of JAYJMM010000025.1, forward strand.
GCGACACCTGTGGGCTCCACTACTCACAAGCAGCAACAGCGCTGCTGCTCCGGCTGATTATGCGGATGCTGCTTCTGCTGTTGATGATGATTCGACGGGGTGTGTTGGCGCTGCTGCGGCGGCGACGGCGGCGGCGGCAGCTTCTGCTGCAGCTGGTGATCGTTATGCTTCCTCAGCTGCAGCAGGAGGCGGTGGACGCGGCTGGTGCCACAACTGGGGTGACAGGAAGCAAAGTTTGGTATTCATCGGGAAAGGAATGAAAGGTGGGGGGAGCTCTACCGAATGAACAGTTGCTCGCTATGTGCTGGTCCGCGTCATTGCATTGCCTCCCTGGTCACAGACTAGGAGGCTATGTATCTGGGAATGCTAGGATATGCTCCAAATTAATCATTCGGAATTCTGTGTGTGTTGTTGCAGCTGCCCCTCTGCTGGCCCGCCTTGACGCCTGCTTGGTGACAGACGAGGAGGCGCAGCGGCTGTTGGCAGCTGAGAAAGACCCCGGAGCCTTTGAGGAGGAGGACGCGCGGTGGGAGGTGTTGGCAACACCTTGGGCCGAGCGGATGTTCAAACGCCCTGTGTGTTATTAGCTTGTGTGGCTGGCAAGATGCATGCACGCTGCCTACCGGTAGTGGCACAAAATGGCCTCCAGGCTCATGATAAGCTGAACGCGCAATGGGAGGTGTTGGCAGCACCTTGGTCTGACGGATGTCTAAATGCCCTGTGTGCTATCCGCTGGCGAGATGCATGCACGCTGCCTAGTGGCACAAAAAGTGTGTCCCGATGCAGCCTCGATGTAATGGCTGGATCTGCATTACCTCTCAGCAGTATGTGGACGCGGGCATGCAGCGCCGTAGGCTAACACAAGTGTTGCAACAGGCTGGACAGCATCCTGTTATGGGGGCACTGTCGCTGCCAGAGGTGCATCCTCCTGTTGCGGCACTACTGTTCGGACAGCATCCTGTTGTTGGGGCACTGTCGATGCCAGAGGTGGTCAATGGCCCGTACCAAATTTACGTGCTGGAAGCTGGCTACAGGCGTTCCGCAGCAGCCTCAAACCGGATAGTGCCTTACATGCACCTTAAGTGCCATGCGGCGAATACTCGATGGAGCGCGGCAACCAGAGGCGCTTCCCTCCTTGCATGACCTTCCTCATGCTGCTGCTTTTGTATTTTGAGACATACACACAAGAACTAGACGTCCTGGACGTGCTTCATCACAGCCCTGTCTGGACCGAACACGTCATAAGATTGTTGTCATCACTTCGCAACTAAGCGGCTGCAAAAGTAAGATTCGTAACTAAAAAACGTTTAGATGTTCACCCCCTGCGTACACATAGCGGTAGTTTATCATGCGTTGCAGCCCTGCCGGGGTGCATGCTAGCATGCAGGAGGGCGAGGTCATCCGCATAGAGCAGGCCATCCAGCCGTCGCAACTCCGTTATCACACTGTCACATGCCTTATCTCAGTGGGCAAAGGTGTTGGGCAAGAAATGGAACCCATCTCTGGGCTGATGTGGACACAACCGCGACCACTTGATCAGCGTTTGAGGTCCAGGCATCATAGCTTGTTCCATGCCTGCATGCATCAGGCCCATCACACTTCAAAACTTCACAAAACGGCACGGCCAGTTCAAAAGTCGGCTCAGCAGTCTACCCAGTTGCACAACCGCGCTAGACCACATGCGCCTCCTTTCTGAAGTCCACCTCCCGGTTGTCCCCACAACTGATCTTGCATGTGTGAAAATTGATGTTCATGCGGCTGCCGCGCGACCGTGCCTTGAGGACACACATGGCCATGTCAAAGGCCCGGCCGTGGGGCGGGGACCACCAGAAGAGCTGCCAGACGCATGCCAAGTTGGCCTGAGGGGAGGGAAGAGGTTCAGGGGCTGGTATTAGGTGATCCCCAGAACAGCTGGTGCTGCCCCCCCCAACCAGCATGCACCCCACCCCACACACTCCACCCCACATTGCCCACCACCCCACACTCCACCCCACCCCACCCCACATTACCCAGAACAGCTGGTGCTGCCCCCCCCCCCTCCCCCCCAACCAGCATGCACCCCACCCCACACATTCTTGGATAGCATGTTCTGACAGAGGCCAGTAGTTCACCTGTGTCTGTGGCAACCGGCTGGTGCGGTCCCCTCCCCCTCACCTATCATGCGCCATGCCCCAGAGGCCAGTAGTTCACCTGTGTCTGTGGCAACCGGCTGGTGCGGTCCCCTCCCCCTCACCTATCATGCGCCATGCCCCAGAGGCCAGTTCACCTGTGTCTGTGGCAACCGGCTGGTGCTGTCCCCTCCCCCTCACCTATCATGCGCCATGCCCCAGAGGCCAGTAGTTCACCTGTGTATGTGGCAACCGGCTGGTGCTGTCCCCTCCCCCTCACCTATCATGCGCCATGCCCCAGAGGCCAGTAGTTCACCTGTGTCTGTGGCAACCGGCTGGTGCTGTCCCCTCCCCCTCACCTATCATGCGCCATGCCCCAGAGGCCAGTAGTTCACCTGTGTCTGTGGCAACCGGCTGGTGCTGTCCCCTCCCCCTCACCTATCATGCGCCATGCCCCAGAGGCCAGTAGTTCACCTGTGTATGTGGCAACCGGCTGGTGCAGTCCCCTCCCCCTCACCTATCATGCGCCATGCCCCAGAGGCCAGTACTTCACCTGTGTCTGTGGCAACCGGCTGGTGCTGTCCCCTCCCCCTCACCTATCATGCGCCATGCCCCAGAGGCCAGTAGTTCACCTGTGTCTGTGGCAACCGGCTGGTGCTGTCCCCTCCCCCTCACCTATCATGCGCCATGCCCCAGAGGCCAGTAGTTCACCTGTGTATGTGGCAACCGGCTGGTGCTGTCCCCTCCCCCTCACCTATCATGCGCCATGCCCCAGAGGCCAGTAGTTCACCTGTGTATGTGGCAACCGGCTAGTGCGGTCCCCTCCCCCTCACCTATCATGCGCCATGCCCCAGAGGCCAGTAGTTCACCTGTGCATGTGGCAACCGGCTGGTGCTGTCCCCTCCCCCTCACCTATCATGCGCCATGCCCCAGAGGCCAGTAGTTCACCTGTGTATGTGGCAACCGGCTGGTGCTGTCCCCTGCCCCTCACCTATCATGCGCCATGCCCCAGAGGCCAGTAGTTCACCTGTGTCTGTGGCAACCGGCTGGTGCTGTCCCCTGCCCCTCACCTATCATGCGCCATGCCCCAGAGGCCAGTAGTTCACCTGTGTCTGTGGCAACCGGCTGGTGCAGTCCCCTCCCCCTCACCTATCATGCGCCATGCCCCAGAGGCCAGTAGTTCACCTGTGTCTGTGGCAACCGGCTGGTGCAGTCCCCTCCCCCTCACCTATCATGCGCCATGCCCCAGAGGCCAGTAGTTCACCTGTGTCTGTGGCAACCGGCTGGTGCAGTCCCCTCCCCCTCACCTATCATGCGCCATGCCCCAGAGGCCAGTAGTTCACCTGTGCATGTGGCAACCGGCTGGTGCTGTCCCCTCCCCCTCACCTATCATGCGCCATGCCCCACAGGCCAGTAGTTCACCTGTGTATGTGGCAACCGGCTGGTGCAGTCCCCTCCCCCTCACCTATCATGCGCCATGCCCCAGAGGCCAGTAGTTCACCTGTGTCTGTGGCAACCGGCTGGTGCTGTCCCCTCCCCCTCACCTATCATGCGCCATGCCCCAGAGGCCAGTAGTTCACCTGTGTCTGTGGCAACCGGCTAGTGCGGTCCCCTCCCCCTCACCTATCATGCGCCATGCCCCAGAGGCCAGTTCACCTGTGTCTGTGGCAACCGGCTGGTGCTGTCCCCTCCCCCTCACCTATCATGCGCCATGCCCCAGAGGCCAGTTCACCTGTGTCTGTGGCAACCGGCTGGTGCGGTCCCCTCCCCCTCACCTATCATGCGCCATGCCCCACAGGCCAGTAGTTCACCTGTGTCTGTGGCAACCGGCTAGTGCGGTCCCCTCCCCCTCACCTATCATGCGCCATGCCCCAGAGGCCAGTTCACCTGTGTCTGTGGCAACCGGCTGGTGCGGTCCCCTCCCCCTCACCTATCATGCGCCATGCCCCAGAGGCCAGTAGTTCACCTGTGTCTGTGGCAACCGGCTGGTGCGGTCCCCTCCCCCTCGCCCACTATGCCCAATGCCCCACATGCTACTGGAAAGAAGGTTCCCTCAGAGGCCTGCTTATCAGTTTCTGTGGCATCCGGTTGTTGCCCCCCCCCCCCAACACACGCACACAATGCAGCATGCCCCACAAGCTGTTGGAAACAGTGTTTCGGCATATGCCTGCTTACCTGCATCTGTGGCACACGATTGGTCCGTTGGTACTTGTGGAGGATCTCGGGTAGCCGATGCAAGTACCTAGGAGGTAGGAGGGGGGAGGGGGGAGGGAGGAGGGAGAGGGATAGAACGTGGGAGGGGAGAGGTAGGAGGGGGGAGGGGGGCAGAACGTGGGAGGGGGGAGGGGGGAGGAGCGAGGGTAGGACGTGGAAGAGGAGAGGTAGGAGAGGGGAGGGGGGAGGGGGGAGGGGGGAAGGACGTGGGAGGGAGGAGGGGGGAAGAAGGGGGGGGGGGGGGAGGGGGGAAGGGGGAGGGGGTAGGGGGTAGGGGGGCAGGACGTGTGAGGGGGGAGGGGGGAAGGAGAGGGGAGGGGGGAAGGAGGGGGGAGGGGGGAAGGAGGGATTAGGGGGGAAGGAGGGGGGAGGTGGTAGGGGGGCAGGACGTGGGAGGTGGGAAGGTGGAGGGAGGTGAGAATGTGGAGGGAGGTGGGAAGGTGGAGGGAGAGGGAAGGAGGTAAGAGCTGGGCAGGAGGTGGGAAGGAGGAGGGAGGTTGGAATGTAGGAGCTGGGGAGGAGGTGGAAAGGACGAGGAAGGTGGGGAGGAGGAGGAGGGAAGGAGGTGGGAAGAGGGAGGTGGAAAGGAGGGGGGGGTGGGGGGGGGGAGGTGGAGGGACGTGGAAGGTTGGAGCCATCTAGGCAGAAACATGAATAAAAAAAGAGCGTAGCATGGGGCCCTGATGGCCTCTTGAATGAGTGGCAGCCCAATGGCAAACTCTTAGAGAGGGTCAGAAAGAGCAACACGGAAAGCAAATAAAGCTAGAGCGCAGCAAGGGGCCCTGCCGGATGGCAAACTTGTGGAAAGGGCTAGGTAGAGTCACACGGACACATCGACCAAACAACAGCGCATGCTGCACTCCTGGCGGCTCTCACATGAATGACAGCCGGATGGCAAGCTTGTGGAAGGGCTAGGTAGAGCATCACGGTAAGGAAATCAAACGAGAGCGCGGCTGTGGACCTGACGGTTCTTACATGAAGGGCAGCCGGATGGCAAACTCGTGGAAGGGCAGCTCGTCCTCCCATTCCACTTTGATACCATCCTGTTGCGGGTTCAGGGTTGAAGGTTAATATTGCAGAAGCTGCCGAGAAGCTGGCAATGCCCACTCAGGCTGGTAACAATCAGTGCTGTGCGATTGTGCCGTAATTCAGGAATTGTGTCCCTTAATTACAGTTCCTTACTGTTAAAAGTAGAATTAAATTAGAATAAAAGTAGAATTTGCCTTGTGATTACGGTGTCTGAAATCCAGCTACGTAATTCAGCCACCGTAAGGACCGTCATCAGCACAGCACTGGTAATACTGCAAGACAGTACATTTTGGGAATGTGGCGAGCGCAAGCTGACAAGGTGGATCTCTGGCGAGCAGTCTTGGTGCTCTTAATGGGCGCTGTCCGTCACCGCGGACTGGCTCTCTGATAATGACTGGGATACAACCGCGTGTGATGGCAGACTTGATGCATACACCTGGCGCTGTGCCAGGCGCAAGCTGGCGAATCCGGGGGGGAACAATCTTGGTGCACTTAACGAGTGGGTGACCGTTCCGGTCATGGGAATAGCGCGGATGTGGCACTGGCCCCAAGCTGCGCCGTTAAATTTGCATCCCCGTAGAGCATAGCTTCCCCTTCTTTTCCGTCAACGCACTCACCATGAAAATGGCGGGGATGTCCTGACCCCTAAACCCTGAACCCGAAAGCCTGCTCACCATGACTATGACGGGAATGCAGCCGCGTGTGATGGCGGACTTGACACGTGCACCCCATCCCCATCCGGCAGGGGCTAGGCAGAAGGTGGAGCCGTGGAAATGGAACCAGTAGTCGTCTGTCTGTTTGGATGGAGTGCACGCACAAGTTTGAGTTGCAGTAGGGGATTTCGAATGAGGAGCCAGCAGGCAGAAGGTGGAGCCGTGGAAATGGAACCAGTAGGTAATCCATATCATTTATATTGTGGTTACATACGAGTGTCCTCGCGGCCAAGTCATTTCTTTGAGCAGGGTCCAGAGGTGTTATGCCTTTGACATATGTTTGAGTTGCAGTTGGGGAATTCGATTGAGGAGCCAGGCATGTGTCGATCTGTGGAAATGGAAGTAGTTTGACGACACAATGAGACGTGGAGCGTTTTTTTACCAGCATGCCTGTTTTTGTTACTCATGGTCAAATAGCGGCGCCCAAGTTCGAAGTTCACCAGCAACCAGCAAGAAGCAGTTTGTTAACAGCCAGGGCTCACCATCTTGTAAAATATCTTGATCCCGGGGTGGCTGTGGTACAACCTGCATGGAATGAACGGCGATCAGGTTTCATTCCCTTTGTAACAATACAGATGAGCTCTTGTTAATCTAAATTTCAACATAACAAGAGATGAATAAAATGAACTATTTGTAGGGCAGTGGGAGCGATGTGGCGGGGGGGGGCATATCTCAAGGGCTGATGGGGGGGGCATATCTCAAGGGCTGATGGGGGGGCATATCTCAAGGGCTGATGGGGGGGGCATATCTCAAGGGCTGATGGGGGGGCATATCTCAAGGGCTGATGGGGGGGGCATATCTCAAGGGCTGATGGGGGGGGCATATCTCAAGGGCTGATGGGGGGCATATCTCAAGGGCTGATGGGGGGCATATCTCAAGGGCTGATGGGGGGCATATCTCAAGGGCTGATGGGGGGGGCATATCTCAAGGGCTGATGGGGGGGCATATCTCAAGGGCTGATGGGGGGGCATATCTCAAGGGCTGATGGGGGGGCATATCTCAAGGGCTGATGGGGGGGGCATATCTCAAGGGCTGATGGGGGGGGCATATCTCAAGGGCTGATGGGGGGCATATCTCAAGGGCTGATGGGGGGGGCATATCTCAAGGGCTGATGGGGGGGGCATATCTCAAGGGCTGATGGGGGGGGCATATCTCAAGGGCTGATGGGGGGGCATATCTCAAGGGCTGATGGGGGGGGCATATCTCAAGGGCTGATGGGGGGGCATATCTCAAGGGCTGATGGGGGGGGCATATCTCAAGGGCTGATGGGGGGGGCATATCTCAAGGGCTGATGGGGGGGCATATCTCAAGGGCTGATGGGGGGGGCATATCTCAAGGGCTGATGGGGGGGCATATCTCAAGGGCTGATGGGGGGCATATCTCAAGGGCTGATGGGGGGGGCATATCTCAAGGGCTGATGGGGGGGGCATATCTCAAGGGCTGATGGGGGGCATATCTCAAGGGCTGATGGGGGGGGCATATCTCAAGGGCTGATGGGGGGGGCATATCTCAATGGCTGATGGGGGGGGCATATCTCAAGGGCTGATGGGGGGGGCATATCTCAAGGGCTGATGGGGGGGCATATCTCAAGGGCTGATGGGGGGGGGCATATCTCAAGGGCTGATGGGGGGCATATCTCAAGGGCTGATGGGGGGGCATATCTCAAGGGCTGATGGGGGGCATATCTCAAGGGCTGATGGGGGGCATATCTCAAGGGCTGATGGGGGGGGCATATCTCAAGGGCTGATGGGGGGGGCATATCTCAAGGGCTGATGGGGGGCATATCTCAAGGGCTGATGGGGGGGCATATCTCAAGGGCTGATGGGGGGGGCATATCTCAAGGGCTGATGGGGGGGGCATATCTCAAGGGCTGATGGGGGGCATATCTCAAGGGCTGATGGGGGGGCATATCTCAAGGGCTGATGGGGGGCATATCTCAAGGGCTGATGGGGGGGCATATCTCAAGGGCTGATGGGGGGGCATATCTCAAGGGCTGATGGGGGGCATATCTCAAGGGCTGATGGGGGGGGCATATCTCAAGGGCTGATGGGGGGGCATATCTCAAGGGCTGATGGGGGGGCATATCTCAAGGGCTGATGGGGGGGCATATCTCAAGGGCTGATGGGGGGCATATCTCAAGGGCTGATGGGGGGGCATATCTCAAGGGCTGATGGGGGGGCATATCTCAAGGGCTGATGGGGGGGCATATCTCAAGGGCTGATGGGGGGGCATATCTCAAGGGCTGATGGGGGGGGCATATCTCAAGGGCTGATGGGGGGCATATCTCAAGGGCTGATGGGGGGGCATATCTCAAGGGCTGATGGGGGGGCATATCTCAAGGGCTGATGGGGGGGCATATCTCACAGACAAAATGCGGGAGGTAGAACAATCTGCATGAAATGAAAGGCAGAAAAGGGTTTTGTCAGTGGGAGCAAGTGGCAGTGAATGTGTACCCTGCTGAAGGTTTAGCCTGCATTGTCCTTTGGTGTTTATCGAGGAAGGTCCACTCATCCCTCATTCAAGGGCCCAATGCAACTGCCCCAGAGTAGCTGTTAAGAACGGCATATCCACGCCGCTGGCCTTGGCATGCCTGGCAAACGTCTGTCGCACTCCAAATGAGTAGCCCGCGTCGCTCTCAGGCGCGTGCTCATTGGTTAAGGGTCCATTGCCTCCCAAGCTTTTAACAAGTACCGGTACGCATTAAATAAACAAATAAATTGCAGCATTAATGCCTCAATTCAACAGCCCCAAAGTCGGCTACCACGGCAAACACAGCCTCCCCTGCTGGCCTGGACCTACCTAGCAAAGTCTGCTAAACTCCGAAGGAGTAGCCCGCATCCGTCGCTCTTTAATCTGTCCTGAACAGGTAATCGGTCGTAAGACCTCCCAAGTATCTCAATGAGTACTGAGTGCCCCAATGTACCCAGCCCCAGATCCAGCTGCCAAATACACAGCCAACATACCCTGCTGGTCTTTGCTATTTGAGAAGCACCTCTCTGTAACGGCCCCCCATGATGTCACAACCCCAGAGTCAGATTCCGCAAGCAAAACCTACCTACCCAGCTGGCCTGGACCTACCGAGCAAAGGTCTGCAGCACACTTAAGGAGTAGCCCGCGTCGCTCTCAGGTGCGTGCTTATTGGTAAAGGACCTCCGAAGTTTTAAATGCATGCCCATGTCATCAGCCCCAGCCGCAGCTGCCACAAACAGCCGACAGACCCCGCGGGTATATACCTACCTGGCGCGGATGTGGCTACGGCCACAAGCTGCGCAGTTCCCTTATCCTCCACGCCCTGATATGGCATATCTAGCTTTTTCTTTCTTTCTTACCTGGCAAATGTTTGTCGTACTCCGAAGGAGTAGCCCGCGTCGCTCTCAGGCATATGCTCATTAGTGAGGTGCGTCTGGTTGATACCCCCGCCGAAGATGATGAGTGTGTCTTGCGTCACATTCGCAAAAGCAGGGCTCAAGTACCTGAGAAGTGATAATACATGGAGAGGTTGGAATATAGTGCTGGCAATATAGTGACAGTCATTTAGTAAAAATCACATGACTTGCTGGTCACATGACCTGCTGGTCACATGACCTGCTGGTTACATGACTTGCTGGTCACATGACCTGCTGGTCACATGACCTGCTGGTCACATGACCTGCTGGTCACATGACCTGCTGGTCACATGACCTGCTGGTCACATGACCTGCTGGTCACATGACTTGCTGGTCACATGACCTGCTGGTCACATGACCTGCTGGTCACATGACCTGCTGGTCACATGACCTGCTGGTCACATGACCTGCTGGTCACATGACCTGCTGGTCACATGACCTGCTGGTCACATGACCTGCTGGTCACATGACCTGCTGGTCACATGACTTGCTGGTCACATGACCTGCTGGTCACATGACCTGCTGGTCACATGACCTGCTGGTCACATGACCTGCTGGTCACATGACCTGCTGGTCACATGACCTGCTGGTCACATGACCTGCTGGTCACATGACCTGCTGGTCACATGACCTGCTGGTCACATGACCTGCTGGTCACATGACCTGCTGGTCACATGACCTGCTGGTCACATGACCTGCTAGTCACATGACCTGCTGGTCACATGACCTGCTGGTCACATGACCTGCTGGTCACATGACCTGCTGGTCACATGACCTGCTGGTCACATGACCTGCTAGTCACATGACCTGCTGGTCACATGACCTGCTGGTCACATGACCTGCTCGTCACATGACCTGCTGGTCACATGACCTGCTGGTCACATTACCTGCTGGTCACATGACCTGCTGGTCACATGACCTGCTGGTCACATGACCTGCTGGTCACATGACCTGCTGGTCACATGACCTGCTAGTCACATGACCTGCTAGTCACATGACCTGCTGGTCACATGACTTGCTGGTCACATGACCTGCTAGTCACATGACTTGCTGGTCACATGACCTGCTGGTCACATGACCTGCTGGTTACATGACCTGCTAGTCACATGACCTGCTGGTCACATGACTTGCTGGTCACATGACCTGCTAGTCACATGACTTGCTGGTCACATGACCTGCTGGTCACATGACCTGCTGGTTACATGACCTGCTAGTCACATGACCTGCTAGTCACATGACCTGCTGGTTACATGACCTGCTAGTCACATGACCTGCTGGTCACATGACCTGCTAGTCACATGACCTGCTGGTTACATGACCTGCTGGTCACATGACCTGCTGGTCACATGACCTGCTAGTCACATGACCTGCTAGTCACATGACCTGCTAGTCACATGACCTGCTAGTCACATGACTTGCTGGTCACATGACCTGCTGGTCACATGACCTGCTGGTTACATGACCTGCTAGTCACATGACCTGCTAGTCACATGACCTGCTAGTCACATGACTTGCTAGTCACATGACCTGCTAGTCACATGACCTGCTGGTTACATGACCTGCTGGTCACATGACCTGCTGGTTACATGACCTGCTAGTCACATGACTTGCTGGTCACATGACCTGCTGGTCACATGACCTGCTGGTCACATGACCTGCTGGTCACATGACCTGGAAACAAAGGGTGGGGGTGGCATTTCATACCGGCCATAGCTTGTCATTTGTTAGTCATTAAGTCTGAAGTGATTAAAGTGAAGGTATGGTGCCTTGATTGCGTCACATTCGCTACGGCAGGGTTCAAGCACCTGATCATAAACCGCAAAGTCAGCATTTTATATCGGCAATGCGTCATTCCCAGGACATGATGTACATTCAGTAAATACATGGTGTACATGATGTACAATGAGTAAATACATGATGTACATGATGTACATTTAGTAAATACATGGTGTACATGATGTACAATTAGTCAATACATGATGTACATTTAGCAAATGGCCTCGGAGGTTTCAAGCACCAACAGTGTTCTGAAATGAATCAATTTGGCCGAAAGTAAGGCACACGACGTGCCTTATATCACATGAACAAAGAAGGGGTTAAGGTTGTTTAGGTGCCTGATAATGAATTATTCAGCTCCGGCAGATAAATGGTACCGGTATTAAAAACGGCATACAGATAAGAGTTGGTTTTGGCTCCGGCATAGAGGTGGTTTTAGCACCAACATTTAGGTGGTTTTGGCACCAACATTGTCTTCTGAGCCTTGGGTCACTGATATTTTCAAAACAAGTTAAAGTATGATAACACAAGAAATAAAGCTACGCCCAGTAGGGCGTGGATGTTGAGAAACATCGCAGCTTGGGGCCGTATCTGATAACAAATGGAGAGGGTGGCCATGTATTTTTTGGCCTTGAGTGAAGCACTTACCTGGCCGGGCCCTCGTTCTCAGAGACCACCGTGGGCACCAGCAGGTCAGAAAGAAAGAAAGAAAGAAAAGTACGCCTTGTAGGGGTGTGAGGGTTAAGGCAACAGTGCGGCATGGGCCTAGGCCGCGTGAGCGCCATTACCATCAAGGATTGTACGTACCTGACTAGGCATGGGCCTAGGCCGCGTCAGCGCCGTTACCATTACCAACAAGTCAGTGATGAGTGGACCGCCCTCATCAAGCATATATTTGATCAAGCATGGACCTCATCAACCACTTAACAGGTCGGGTCCTCGTTCTCAGAGATCACTGTGGGCACCAGCAGGTCAGGGATGAGAGGACCAGCAGGTCACTGATAGGCAGCCCACCCTGAGGTTGGCGGTGCGAATCCTGCCAAGGTTCATTTACTACCGTGTTCCAGGGGTAAGCGGGGGAAACGTCGGACGCTTCATCGAAAGTGGTCATCAACCACCAGCCTGGTCGTGTCCTCCATCTCCAAAGCCATGGCAGTATCCAGGCTTGATCCACAAAGCGTGATCAATCCCAACTAGTGATACAGCCGACTGGGTGGCTTCCTTAATCCACGCCCCAGGGTGTATTGATTTATTCTCCATCTGAGGATGCGACTGGCCTGACCACCACCCACTGCTCTACTGAAGGACGGACCTGGTGGTCTCCTCGTGTTCAGAGACCACTGTGGGCACCAGTAAGTCCTTCCCCGCCACGTAGCAGGGAAGGGGGGGCTTGTCCTGTTGAGCGACCATTTGGAATACCTGCACGAGTGGAGTCAACGTGTGGCAGGGGAAATTGAGAAGAGAGAGGTTGTTATAGTTCAGATCCATTCCTTCCTCCTAGAAGGGCGGGAGGAGCTTGTCCTGAAAGGCCACCATCTCAAAACACATGTGAGGCTAAGCAATGAGTCAGCCTAGTCAGCCTAGTCAGCCTAGTCAGCCCAGTCAGCCTAGTCAGCCTAGTCAGCCCAGTCAGCCTAGTCAGCCTAGTCAGCCTAGTCAGCCTAGTCAGCCTAGTCAGCCTAGTCAGCCCAGTCAGCCTAGTCAGCCTAGTCAGCCTAGTCAGCCCAGTCAGCCTAGTCAGCCTAGTCAGCCTAGTCAGCCTAGTCAGCCCAGTCAGCCTAGTCAGCCTAGTCAGCCTAGTCAGCCCAGTCAGCCTAGTCAGCCTAGTCAGCCCAGTCAGCCTAGTCAGCCTAGTCAGCCCAGTCAGCCTAGTCAGCCTAGTCAGCCCAATCAGCCTAGTCAGCCTAGTCAGCCTAGTCAGCCTAGTCAGCCCAGTCAGCCTAGTCAGCCTAGTCAGCCCAGTCAGCCTAGTCAGCCCAGTCAGCCTAGTCAGCCTAGTCAGCCCAGTCAGCCTAGTCAGCCTAGTCAGCCTAGTCAGCCTAGTCAGCCCAGTCAGCCCAGTCAGCCTAGTCAGCCTAGTCAGCCCAGTCAGCCTAGTCAGCCCAGTCAGCCTAGTCAGCCTAGTCAGCCTAGTCAGCCTAGTCAGCCCAGTCAGCCTAGTCAGCCTAGTCAGCCCAGTCAGCCTAGTCAGCCTAGTCAGCCTAGTCAGCCCAGTCAGCCTAGTCAGCCTAGTCAGCCTAGTCAGCCCAGTCAGCCTAGTCAGCCTAGTCAGCCTAGTCAGCCTAGTCAGCCCAGTCAGCCTAGTCAGCCTAGTCAGCCCAGTCAGCCTAGTCAGCCTAGTCAGCCTAGTCAGCCTAGTCAGCCTAGTCAGCCTAGTCAGCCCAGTCAGCCCAGTCAGCCTAGTCAGCCTAGTCAGCCTAGTCAGCCTAGTCAGCCTAGTCAGCCTAGTCAGCCTAGTCAGCCTAGTCAGCCCAGTCAGCCTAGTCAGCCTAGTCAGCCCAGTCAGCCTAGTCAGCCTAGTCAGCCCAGTCAGCCTAGTCAGCCTAGTCAGCCTAGTCAGCCTAGTCAGCCCAGTCAGCCTAGTCAGCCTAGTCAGCCCAGTCAGCCTAGTCAGCCTAGTCAGCCTAGTCAGCCTAGTCAGCCTAGTCAGCCTAGTCAGCCTAGTCAGCCTAGTCAGCCCAGTCAGCCCAGTCAGCCTAGTCAGCCTAGTCAGCCTAGTCAGCCTAGTCAGCCTAGTCAGCCTAGTCAGCCTAGTCAGCCTAGTCAGCCCAGTCAGCCCAGTCAGCCCAGTCAGTCCAGTCAGCCTAGTCAGCCCAGTCAGCCTAGTCAGCCTAGTCAGCCCAGTCAGCCTAGTCAGCCTAGTCAGCCCAGTCAGCCTAGTCAGCCTAGTCAGCCTAGTCAGCCTAGTCAGCCTAGTCAGCCTAGTCAGCCTAGTCAGCCTAGTCAGCCTAGTCAGCCCAGTCAGCCTAGTCAGCCCAGTCAGCCTAGTCAGCCTAGTCAGCCCAGTCAGCCTAGTCAGCCTAGTCAGCCTAGTCAGCCTAGTCAGCCCAGTCAGCCTAGTCAGCCTAGTCAGCCCAGTCAGCCTAGTCAGCCTAGTCAGCCCAGTCAGCCTAGTCAGCCTAGTCAGCCCAGTCAGCCTAGTCAGCCTAGTCAGCCTAGTCAGCCTAGTCAGCCCAGTCAGCCTAGTCAGCCTAGTCAGCCCAGTCAGCCTAGTCAGCCTAGTCAGCCTAGTCAGCCTAGTCAGCCTAGTCAGCCTAGTCAGCCTAGTCAGCCTAGTCAGCCTAGTCAGCCCAGTCAGCCTAGTCAGCCTAGTCAGCCTAGTCAGCCTAGTCAGCCTAGTCAGCCTAGTCAGCCTAGTCAGCCTAGTCAGCCTAGTCCGCCTAGTCAGCCAAGGCTACCGTAACCCATGCAGGTCACAGACATCAGTGCTTCGGTTGGGTGCTCCGGCTACAATTCAGCTACAATTCAGCTACAATTCAGCTGCAATTCAGCTGCAATTCAGCCACGATTTTGCTGGAATTCAGCTGCAATTCAGCTACAATTCAGCTACAATTCAGCTGCAATTCAGCTACAATTCAGCTGCAATTCAGCCACGATTTTGCTGGAATTCAGCTGCAATTCAGCTACAATTCAGCTGCAATTCAGCTACAATTCAGCTGCAATTCAGCTACAATCCAGCCACAATTCAGGTACAATTCAGCCATGATTCAACTACAATTCAGCTGCATCATGCCAAACACCAGGAGCATATGTAAGCACGGAGGTCACAGGCATCAGTGCTCCGGTTGGGTGCTCCAGCTACAATTCAACCGCAATGCAGCTAAAATCCAAGGCTTCGGCTACAATTCAGCTACATTATGTGACCTTCGACAAAGTGGGTATAGTGCAGATATATCTGATGCTTCGGCCACCGTTCATCTTCTGGTCAAGGCATGGTCCTCATGAACTAAGCTCACCTGGTCGCACTCCACCGGCCAACCCTTAACCCTAGACCCTACGCTCAAACTCTGAATTCCCACCCTATCATCCAAAACTCTAAGCTGTACGCTCCGACCCTTACCTGACACCTTCACCTAAACCCTACACTCACCTGGTCGCACTCAACCGGCCAGTGGTCAAAAAGGTAGCACGGGTTGTGAGCCGCCACGCCGGTGGGCCGCCCCCCTGCAGTCCAATAAACAAAAGCAAGGTGTTAGCAAGGCACTGGCAAGCTGATAGCAAGCTCTTAGCAACAGCCAACGCTCAAATAGGTAACACCGGGTAAATGCCGCCACGCCGGTGGGCCGGCTTCCTGCACACAAAACGCTGTTAGCAAAGGCCAACGCTCTATCACATAATAGGCTTAACAGCCGCCACGCCGGTGGGCCGCCCCCCTGCACTCAGAGACACAGCAGCAAGCAGTTAGCAAGGCACTGGTAAGTTGTTAGCAAGATATCAGAAGCAGCGGCTAATTCTCAAATAGCGAGTACGTGTGCGGTGCCGCCAAGCCGGTGGGCTACCCCCCTGCCCTCAGAGACACACAAGCTAGGTATCAGCAAGTAATCAGCAAGCTTTCCACAACAACAGCCAACGCTCCAATAGGTGCCACACGTTAAATGCCCCCACGCCAGTGCGCCGCCCCCATGCGCTCAGAGACACATCATCAGGTTGTTAGCAAGGCACTGGCAAGTTGTTAGCAAGGCACTGGCAAGCTGTTAGCAAGGCACTGGCAAGGTGTTAGCAAGGCACTGGCAAGCTGTTAGCAAGGCACTGGCAAGCTGTTAGCAAGGCACTGGCAAGCTGTTAGCAAGGCACTGGCAAGCTGTTAGCAAGGCACTGGCAAGCTGTTAGCAAGGCACTGGCAAGCTGTTAGCAAGGCACTGGCAAGCTGTTAGCAAGGCACTGGCAAGCTGTTAGCAAGGCACTGGCAAGCTGTAAGCATGGCGCTGGCAAGGTGTTAGCAAGGCACTGGCAAGGTGTTGGCAAGGCACTGGCAAGCTGTTAGCAAGGCACTGGCAAGCTGTTAGCAAGGCACTGGCAAGCTGTTAGCAAGGCACTGGCAAGCTGTTAGCAAGGCACTGGCAAGCTGTTAGCAAGGCACTGGCAAGCTGTTAGCAAGGCACTGACAAGCTGTTAGCAAGGCACTGGCAAGCTGTTAGCAAGGCACTGGCAAGCTGTTAGCAAGGCACTGGCAAGCTGTTAGCAAGGCACTGGCAAGCTGTTAGCAAGGCACTGGCAAGCTGTTAGCAAGGCACTGGCAAGCTGTTAGCAAGGCACTGGCAAGCTGTTAGCAAGGCACTGGCAAGCTGTTAGCAAGGCACTGGCAAGCTGTTAGCAAGGCACTGGCAAGGTGTTGGCAAGGCACTGGCAAGCTGTTAGCAAGGCACTGGCAAGCTGTTAGCAAGGCACTGGCAAGCTGTTAGCAAGGCACTGGCAAGCTGTTAGCAAGGCACTGGCAAGCTGTTAGCAAGGCACTGGCAAGCTGTTAGCAAGGCACTGGCAAGCTGTTAGCAAGGCACTGGCAAGCTGTTAGCAAGGCACTGGCAAGCTGTTAGCAAGGCACTGGCAAGCTGTTAGCAAGGCACTGGCAAGCTGTTAGCAAGGCACTGGCAAGCTGTTAGCAAGGCACTGGCAAGGTGTTAGCAAGGCACTGGCAAGCTGTTAGCAAGGCACTGGCAAGCTGTTAGCAAGGCACTGGCAAGCTGTTAGTAAGGCACTGGCAAGCTGTTAGCAAGGCACTGGCAAGCTGTTAGCAAGGCACTGGCAAGCTGTTAGCAATGCACTGGCAAGCTGTTAGCAAGGCACTGGCAAGCTGTTAGCAAGGCACTGGCAAGCTGTTAGCAAGGCACTGGCAAGCTGTTAGCAAGGCACTGGCAAGCTGTTAGCAAGGCACTGGCAAGTTGTTAGCAGGGCACTGGCAAGGTGTTGGCAAGGCACTGGCAAGCTGTTAGCAAGGCACTGGCAAGCTGTTAGCAAGGCACTGGCAAGCTGTTAGCAAGGCACTGGCAAGCTGTTAGCAAGGCACTGGCAAGCTGTAAGCAAGGCGCTGGCAAGGTGTTAGCAAGGCACTGGCAAGGTGTTGGCAAGGCACTGGCAAGCTGTTAGCAAGGCACTGGCAAGCTGTTAGCAAGGCACTGGCAAGCTGTTAGCAAGGCACTGGCAAGCTGTTAGCAAGGCACTGGCAAGCTGTTAGCAAGGCACTGACAAGTTGTTAGCAAGGCACTGGCAAGCTGTTAGCAAGGCACTGGCAAGCTGTTAGCAAGGCACTGGCAAGGTGTTAGCAAGGCACTGGCATGTTGTTAGCAAGGCACTTGCAAGGTGTTAGCAAGGCACTGGCAAGGTGTTGGCAAGGCACTGGCAAGCTGTTAGCAAGGCACTGACAAGCTGTTAGCAAGGCACTGGCAAGCTGTTAGCAATGCACTGGCAAGCTGTTAGCAATGCACTGGCAAGCTGTTAGCAAGGCACTGGCAAGCTGTTAGCAAGGCACTGGCAAGCTGTTAGCAAGGCACTGGCAAGTTGTTAGCAAGGCACTGGCAAGCTGTTAGTAGGGTATCAGAAGCAGCGGTTAATTCTCAAATAGCTTGCACGTGTGCAGTGCCGCCAAGCAGGTGGGCCAGCTCCCTGCACTCAGATAAACACAAGCTAGGCTTCAGCGAGTAATCAGCAGGCTTGCCACAGCAACGGCCAACGCTCAAAGGTTGGTACTACATGTTAAATGCCGTGGGCCGCCCCCTGCACTCAGGTACACTCAAGCTAGGTATTTTCAAGGTATCAACAGCAACAGCCAACGCTTTGACAGACAGTACGGATTATCACGACCCCCACATGGCGTAACTTCATTTCTTTCTAGCACAGATTCAACTCGGGTTGAGTGCTGTCCTGCCAGTGGGCCTCCCCCTGCACTCTGATACACACTGGATGGGTATCAGAGAGCTAATAGCAGCAACTACTTATCCTCAAAACTATAGCACAGGTTGAATGTGGCCCGCCCGTGGGCCGCCCCCCTGCACTCTGATACACACAGGAAACGGCTACTCAGTTAGTCGGCAAGCCACTATGGCAGTTTCAAGAGGCGAGCGACATAACTGAAACTGAAAAGGTCAGTAACATTGAGAAACCCCTAGTCCCTCTGTCAGCCTCACAATGTTGCATGACGATATTCGAGGACAAGAAGCCCCTCTGTCGAATGAGGCTTGCCAAAGCCCCCTCTACCAAGGAAACAAACAGACTCGGGACAGAATTCAAAATGAAGCCCCCCTCCCTGTCCCTCTGTCAGCCTCACAATGTTGCATGACGATACTCTTGGACAAAAAGTGGGTGAACAGCTTGACCCCAGTGGGTGTGGGGACATTATCACAAGCACCCTGAGCAAGGTTTAGGGGTCAGGGTTTAGAGGCTAGGGGGTCAGGGGTCAGGGGTCAGGGGCTGGGTGCCAGGGGGTAATGGGTTAACATCGTGAGGGTAATATTTAGGTTCCCGACCCTTTTCAGATCCACGACACCATTCAGATCCAAGATACGGTGCAGATACCTTGCACAAACCGTGCAGATGAAACCATTCAGATTCCTTGCAAATGCAAATGCAAATGCAAATCGGTATATATGATCCCTCACAACGATCACCCTTATCAGAAAATTTCAGATCCAAAATCTCTTTCAGATCCCGAACCCCTTGCGACCAAGATCCCTTAATCTCCTCCATTAAAGCAGGCAGATTATTTTAGATCCAGACACACTCTTTCAGATCCATGATCCATCCCAGATCCAATATTGTTTACAGCTCTGGTCAGTCCACATATCTGATCGTGCGACCTGAATGTGCAAGATAGTAAAGATGTGGTCCACGTCACCCTTACCGTCCCACCATGGCCATGCCTTCTTGATCACCCCCATAAGAGTAGGGAGATATTTCCATATCCGAAATATCCTCAGGATCCATGACCCCTTGCTGCCTTGCAGATCTAGGATCCTCAATAGATCCCATCCGTCCACATATCTGATCGTGTGAGATGGTGAAGAGGTGATCTGCACCACCTTTTCGGTCCGACCAGGGCCCTGACTTCTTGATCTCCTCCATAAGAGGAGATTTCCAGATCCAGAGTCTCTTTCAGATCCAATATCCCATTTCAGATCCAAGATCCCTTGCAGATCCCATCAGACCACATACCTGATCGTGTGAGATGGTGAAGATGTGGTCGGCTCCCCCCTTACGGTCCCACCAGGGCCCTGCTTTCTTGATCTCCTCCATTAGAGCAGGGAGATCTTTCTGAACAGAGGAGTAGATCCATGCCTACAGAAAATATGAAGCACGTCAGATGACTGGGAGTCATAGGGCGAGAAAAAGAATAAGAAGCACATCAGATGACTGGGAGGTATAGGGCGAGGGAAAAAAGAAAGTAGCTACCGTACCGTAGATTTGATTTGCCTTCACTCGGGTATGACACAGTGATGTCATTGAATGCTGCCTTCTGGGCAAAATTTTGACCAAAACTCTCAATCTCTGACTAAAACTGACATTGAAAATCGAGAATTAGTATAGTCATCGATCCATCAACCCCAAACAACATTAATTGTGAGGGAAGGCAACGAAAGTCTGCGGTAAACAATTTTGGGATATTAAATATTGTAAAACCGGTATTCTTGCACTGCCTGGCCATTGCAGACATCTTAGAAAGGAGTAGAGATAGTAAAGTTTGCCCCGCCATGGCAGGAGGGTCAGGGAAACAGTGCAGCATGGGCAGTGGCCGCATCCATGCCACGACCCTCTAATTGAGGGCGCACGGATGTGGCTTCGACCCAGTCTGCACTATTTCCATAGCACTTACGCCGCCCCCACACAGGGCGCAGTTTCTTTCTTTCTCAGGGCAATAACATGGTGACTCACAACCACGTTGAGTTACTGCATGGTAGACCACCTATGGGGGGAGGCGCCCAGAGCAGTACTAGTACCCGGGCAGTACAAGCGCCCCTTTTAGCTGTGCAGTGTTGCAGTACTTGTGTATATAGCAGTACAGCTCCCCTTTCTTAGAACAAGTGCACGTTCAGAATTTATCTATGGGAGCACACAAGATAACTCATAGGAACGTGGGAGTACCGTAGAACGCCAGAGATTTCGCTCATAATTAATTAATTATTGGGGTGAGCTAACATGGGTGCGCATTAATAATAATCAAAAAATTGCCGGTGCGTGGAGTGTCAGTCAGGTGCCCAAACCACTATTTGGGGGTGCGTGCTACGAATTAAAAAAAGCAGATCTAAAAAAAAGCGCTTGCGCGCGATTGTTTGATTTGACATCGGTTGAGTGATCCTTTCGCCAGTCCCCGTAGCGAAGCTCGATCCTGGAGGCAGAGACGGGTGCTGACGACTGCTGACGCTTCCGGGCCGGAACAGCCACACGTTTCCTGAGGCCAGGAACCAGTGGAGGAGGGGGGTGACGACTATGCTGAGCACCGTATTGCTGACCGTGTACTTGTGTACTATCCTTGCTAGCATCAAACGAGGGTTTTCACTGAGTTTTACTGTACTGGTTTAAAGTGCTGCACGGACGGAAATTAATATTATTTTAACTGATGCGCGATGTTAAATTAAATTGCCTTCTGCGCGGCTTTAATTTTAATTAAAATTTCGCCGCTGCGCGGCTGTTTTTAATTCTTTTTGGGGTGCGCAACGGAAAACAAAAATTATGTTTTGGGGGGTGCGGACCCTAACGCGTTTTTCGGTAGTCAGCTTCATTGGGGCCAACTATAGGGTTGAGTTGAGGGTTGAGGGTCTAGGGAAATGGATTCGTCGCTTGGAAAGCACACATCACCACTCACATGTACGTAGAAGTAGTCGGCCTCGTTCGGGTCGGTGGTGTAGTAAGGGCTGTCCATGAGATACTTGGGAAATACCTGTCATGGCAAACAATAGCACCATGCACTTATATTTAGCCAGCTGGCTGGAATTGGTTTTGCATTATGGGCCTCAGGTTTCAGGTTTAGGGTCCAGAATTTATAGTAGCAAGGGCTGTCCAAGAGATATTGGGGAATATCTGCCATAAGAAACATATGCCATAGCTATCAAGGTAAAAAAGAATTTGTCTATAATATTTTCAGAGCGGCGAGCATGCATGACCACCAGGCTCCCTCCCTCCTCCTGCGTGCACGTCCACCATGGGGCTTGCTGTTGCCTTCATGACACCGACAGATCTTTCCCAGGTGAGGGATCCCGTTGCGCGACGTAATTGTTCTTTTAAAAATTCACTGCATGGCCCTCCCATGCTCACCAGCTCCAGGCCATACAGTGACGTATGGATCCAAACAAACGGCTCTTGGTCGTCTCGATGCATCTCGGACACTTGGTGGACACAGATCTTAGGTATGATAAACGCCCACCAATGCTCTACTCAGGCTCTACTCAGGCTCTATCTCTTACCCCTCTTTACTCATTAGCTCTATCTCTTACCCCTCTTTACTCAGGCTCTATCTCTTACCCCTGTTTACCCAGGCTCTATCTCTTACCCCTCTTTACTCAGGCTCTATCTCTTACCCCTCTTTACTCAGGCTCTACTCAGGCTCTATCTCTTACCCCTCTTCACTCAGGCTCTACTCAGGCTCTATCTCTTACCCCTCTCTATTCAGGCTCTACTCAGGCTCTATCTCTTACCCCTCTCTACGCAGGCTCTACTCAGGCTCTATCTCTTACCCCTCTCTACTCAGGCTCTATCTCTTACCCCTCTTTACTCAGGCTCTACTCAGGCTCTATCTCTTACCCCTCTTTACTCAGGCTCTATCTCTTACCCCTTTCTACTCAGGCTCTATTTCTTACCCCTCTTTACTCAGGCTCTACTCCGGCTCTATCTCTTACCCCTCTTTACTCAGGCTCTACTCAGGCTCTATCTCTTACCCCTCTTTACTCATTAGCTCTATCTCTTACCCCTCTCTACTCACCATCTCTAGGCCATAGAGTGACGTATGGATCCAAACAAACGCCTCATGGTTGTCTCGATGCATCTCGGACACTTGGTAGACGTAGATCTTAGGCTTGCGACCAGCAGGGTCCTGCAGCAGCTGGCGCTGCGAGGTTTTAATGAATGAAACAATCATATGCCCTGAGGCGTAGATTAAGCAAGCCACTCCTCTGTCGTGAAGTTTTCAGTCATACAGAGCATCACATTTGATGCATGGGACATGCCTTGGCACTAGGTAGGCTACCATGCAACATGGGAGGTAGTATGACAGTGTCAAGGCCAATACACATAGGCCTTTCACGAAAAGGCCAGGCTGATGAGATCACAGAAGGCACACATGATATGTGAGGAGACGGCACCGCACGCAAGGAAGGGTAGAGAAACGTAGATCGTAGGCTTGCGCACAGCGGGGCCCTGAAGCAGATGTCGCTACGAGGTGTTATAACTGGCTTAATGCCAACAAGCAAAGGCCGTGTATGAAAAGGCCAGGCTGACTGAACACATGCCGCAAAACGACATGGAAGGAGAAGGAAGCGTACCATGGTAGCACGATATGGCATGATACTCCGCAATATGCACAGGATAAGCCGGATTGCACTACCAAGGTAGCACTATACGGCACGATATGGCGTGGTACGGTGCAGGTCTAGCTGGATTGCACTACCAAGGTAGCACTATACGGCACGATATGGCGTGGTACGGTGCAGGTTGAGCCGGATTGTGCTGCCATGAGGCGTACACAAGGAAGAGTAGAGAGACAGGGTGCGGGGATGAAGGCTCGTCGTATTTTAGCTTCGCTAATGGTTGGGTACCTGCATGGTCAGAAATGACCATGCAGGTACACAATTTTGAATTAGCCTAAAACCGTATGAATAAGTTGTTGTTTTATATCAGGTAAGAGTAAGACCATCTGGGCATATGTTTTGGGGAGCACCTGGGAATCATCACTTTCGTTTTTTTATCACAGCAATTCTGCTATAATTCAGCTGCAGCATGCTATACGGCCGGGAGGACCGGGCGCAGCAAGCTCTGCTGCATCCACCGGCCGTAGAGCGGTCAAGTTTTGGTCCCAAAGGGCCCTGTGGTGGCCGCTCGGCGGCAGTGTTTCTTTTTATCGGCTACAAGTCCACCTTCGGCAGGTCACCCGGCGGCCACCAAAGGCCCGATTCATACCAAACCAGGACCGGCCTAGGACGGGTCGGCTGGCCAGAACTGGGGCCTCTGGCCAGAGGCCAGAGTGTAGCTGACATGTATCTGAGTCACGTAAAAAGAAACAAAGCACTGCGGCACCCTAATGGTGGTTTGGTAGACTCCAAATTCAGCACTAAGCACCACTGACCTCTGACTCCTGCTGATCTGATGAGTTAAGTCCCAGATGGTTTGCCGCACTGGCCGCCTTCCCTTGATCAACAGATTTGGCTGCTGCTGCTGTCCCACCCTGAAAGCCTGACATGGCCCAGGCCAGCCATTGCCCAGCAGGGATTGCCTCGGACAAGCTGATGGCATCTTGGGACTTAGAGGATGTACCTATTGTGCTGACGAGGCATGCCAGGAGGGCCACCCCGATGAGCAAATTACGGGCCCATGGGACACGCATGGGGGCCTGTCTCTAGCCACGCCAGCAGAAGAGCTGTGTCGCCGTCCTGGCGCCCTAGCCAGATCCGCGGCGAAGACTTCTCTGAGTGACGTCAGGTTCAAATTCCGATGCCCTGTGCTGCGACTACGACTGGTTGAGGTGCTTGAAGTACGCTAGGATTTGAAACAAACTGAATGTGAGATCTGTGATGTCTTTTTGTGCGAGATTGCTGGAATGTAGACGGATGGGATAAATTTGTGAATTGTGTGAAACTATCCTGTCGAATTATCAGCTAGCCGAGTTCGCGCCATGGGTCTTCTGCAGTTGTGGCTAAGTGTAACAGTGTGACCCAGCAGTTTGTACGGCAGTTGAGAGATGTGTGAGATCACGATCATAAGTAACTGCGCAAAACCGCATTTGATTTTGGTGCCTGTTCGCGTCCTGTTCCCTGTATTTGTGTCGCCCAACTCCCAATCGCTGTCCCTTCTCTTTCTTGAATCCAAAAGGTGATATTCAGATAACATGTTCCATAGCTGAACGCCCCCCCTGCTGCATCGCATCCGCTAGGCTGGTCCCTGGTGTTATTTCCTGGGAGGATCTCATCGTGGCGCCTGACCCACAAATCTGCATCGCCCAGGCCGTATCACAGCCCTGCTTAACAGCGCCCCGACTGCCTCCGATTCAAACGCAGGTCCTCTTCCCCCTGCCATCCGACCAGTACTCTTCATCATGGCCCTTTCATCAAGACAAGCGATGGCCTCTGGCAAGGTTTCGACCTCTGCCTGCACACGACCCGTCATGGCAGCGCGCATCGCGAACCGTAGATGCGTCCAGCCCAAGAGGTAAAGCTGCAGCTCTTCGTTAGCCCCGTCAATCGGTGCCGAGATACTCTTTTGGCCGTTGCCGGGCACGGGGCATACCATGCGCCCCCTAGGCCCGACAGCGAGCTTGTCCTGCCTGCATGTCGCCCGGGCAATCCGAGCAATATAAAACAACCCCACGGGACATTGCGGTAGTTGTGCCGCCCAAATTTTGATTTATAAGTGCATGAAGTGCATTTCTGTAAAATTCGCTGGAACTGGTATAAAGATAAAGACCAGGCATGATGCACACTGGACGTTACTTGTAGACGGGCAATCAAGGTACATCCTAAGGGCTTCGGCCCAGGCTGCGCTATTTCCTTGCCTCTCACACCCCCAACAGGGTGTAGCTTTCTTTCTTTCTTACATCCTAAGGGAGCATGCATGCCTGCATGCATGTAGCAGTGCCCCAACCCCATGCAACAGGGCCCCGAACCCCATATGCAAGAGGGCCCCAAACCTTATGCAACATTGCCTCAAAACCCATTTGCACAAATGCAAACCCCTGTTGCTGTTGCATGCCTGCGTGCATGCTTGCTGTTGCATGCCTGCGTGCATGCTTGCTGTTGCATGCCTGCGTGCATGCTTGCTGTTGCATGCCTGCGTGCATGCTTGCTGTTGCATGCCTGCGTGCATGCTTGCTGTTGCATGCCTGCGTGCATGCTTGCTGTTGCATGCCTGCGTGCATGTTTGCTGTTGCATGCCTGCGTGCATGCTTGCTGTTGCATGCCTGCTTGCATGCTTGCTGTTGCATGCCTGCCTGCATGCTTGCTGTTGCTTG
Organism: Limnomonas spitsbergensis; assembly: GCA_037349105.1. Lineage (NCBI taxonomy): Eukaryota > Viridiplantae > Chlorophyta > Chlorophyceae > Chlamydomonadales > Limnomonas > Limnomonas spitsbergensis. The sequence goes on from JAYJMM010000025.1 coordinate 893,504, forward strand.
CCTGCGTGCATGCTTGCTGTTGCTTGCCTGCGTGCATGCAACAGGACCCCACACATTTTAAACCTCAAGCGCCGACCCCTTTTGCTGCGCAGGGCCTCCATGCGTATGTCTGCTGCTGCTGGCAATCAGGCTGAGGCAGAGACGCGCTGGGCCAACCAGATCCGTGAGGGACGGGTGCGTTTTAATGAGGGAAGGCTAGCTGAAGGGTGGGGGGAGGTTTGAGGGTGGAGATGCGTTGGGGTGGCCAGATCTGTGAAGGAAGGGTGAATATGTACGGGAAGGCTGCCCAATGGGGAAGGCAGGAGGTGTGTAGAGACGCGCTGGGCCAACCAGATTCGTGAGGGGCAGGTGAGTACATGAGGGAAGGCTACCATATGGGGGATTGCTGTTCAAGGGGGGTGGGCAATGTGGGGGAGGTAGGAGGGGGTCGGAGAGACGCTGGGCCAACCAGAATCGTGAAGGAAGGGTCAGTATGTGGGGGAAGGCTACCCCAAAAGGGGGGGGGGGAGTACATGAGGGAAGGCTGCCCAACAGGGGGGGTTTACTTTATAAGGGGGGGGCAGGATGTGGTCAGAGATGCGTTGGGCTAACCATGCCTGTGAAGGGTGAGTCATAAGACCCCTATTCTCTGCAGGTCGTCCACCTCGTCGCCCCATGTCACCCTCTGGACACCTGTCCCCTGTAGGTCTTTAACCTCTTTGCCCCATGTCGCCTCCTCCACACCTGTGCCCTGTAGGTTGTGAACGTGAGCTGCAAGGATGCGGGGGACATGATGAAGCAGGGCTGGACAGTGCTGGATGTGAGGCCTCCCAGTGAGGCCAACAAGGTCCCTTTGCCTGGGGCAGTGGCGGTGAGTGAAAAGGGGGGGAGGGGGCAAGTGAGTGAAGGGGGGACATGATGAAGCAAGGTGAGTGCACGGATTGCAGCAGGCATGTTAGGGGAGTAGGCATGCAGGTGGTGGTCATTGCTGGGGACCTGGGGTGCAGCTGGGTGCACGTGAGGGATGGGGACAGATTAGGACTTACTGATGCTGGATATGAGGCCTCCCAGTGAGGCTAGCAAGGTCCCTTTGTCTGGTGCAGTGGCGGTAAGTGGAAGGGTTATGTTCAGAGTAGGGCTTGGGCGGAATTTTGAATGCGCATTCTTTTGAATTATTTGAGCACTGATAGCTGTCAATCTTGTGCTTCAAATCCTTTTCTTCATCAAGGATCCGGTTTTGGGCCTGGGCGTCGTTTGAATGCTATGCAATTTGAACTATCTGAGCACTGACAGAAACATCCGTTTTGTGCTTCAGATCTCTTTCACCATCAAGGACCCGTTTTGGGGCCTGGACTGCATTTTGAATTCTTGCAAATTTCAAGTCTCCTTGCACTGACCAAAATATCCATCTTGTGCTTCAGATCCCTTTCTTCATTGAGGACCCAGACTGGGGCCTCGGCGGCATCTTGAAGAAGTGGTCTCACCTGGGCACCGGAGGCTGGTGGCTGGGTGGTACCCACATGATCATCAACGAGCAGTTCATGGGAAAGGTACAAATGGGGATACTGGGTACAGGGTTAAACTGGACAGGGGTTTACTGGGCTGGGATTTCAAGGGCAGTGGAGGCTGGTGGCTGGGGGGGTATCCACATGATCAACGAGCAGTTCATGGGAAAGGTGCGGACATGGGTGTACAGCACCATGATGTACTGGATAGAGATGTACTGGATGGGGAATTCCCCATCCAGTACATCCCTCATAGGGCTCTACAAACCGGCCGGGAATGGTTGGGGATGTACAGCGCATTGATGTACTGGACAGGGATGTACTGGGTACAGGGACTTCAAGGGCAAACGTTCAGAGCTAGGATGTGCTGAACAGGTATGTACTGGGTTCAGGGATTCGTTGGATGGGGTCACGGGGATATCCTGTGAGCAGGGATTTTGAGGACAGCTAATCAGGTTTGGGATGCACTGGGCCGACTGCAGGTGAAAAAGACTGCAGGCTCGGAAAACCCGGAACCCTCTGAGCTGTAAACCCTCTGAGCTGTTAACCCTCTGAGCTGTTAACCCTCTGAGCTGTAAACCCTCTGAGCTGTTAACCCTCTGAGCTGTAAACCCTCTGAGCTGTTAACCCTCTGAGCTGTTAACCCTCTGAGCTGTAAACCCTCTGAGCTGTAAACCCTCTGAGCTGTTAACCCTCTGAGCTGTAAACCCTCTGAGCTGTTAACCCTCTGAGCTGTTAACCCTCTGAGCTGTTAACCCTCTGAGCTGTAAACTCTCTGAGCTGTTAACCCTCTGAGCTGTTAACCCTCTGAGCTGTTAACCCTCTGAGCTGTTAACCCTATGAGCTGTTAACCCTCTGAGCTGTTAAGCCTCTGAGCTGTTAACCCTCTGAGCTGTTAACCCTCTGAGCTGTTAACCCTCTGAGCTGTTAAACCTCTGAGCTGTTAACCCTCTGAGCTGTTAACCCTTTGAGCTGTAAACCCTCTGAACTGTAAATCCTCTGAGCTGTAAACCCTCTGAACTGTAAACTCTTTGAACTGTAAACCCTTTGAGCTGTAAATCCTCTGAGCTGTAAACCCTTTGAGCTGGAAACCCTCTGAACTGTAAACCCTTTGAACTGTAAACCCTCTGAACTGTAAACCCTTTGAGCTGTAAACCCTCTGAACCGTAAACCCTTTGAGCTGGAAACCCTCTGAACTGTAAACCCTTTGAACTGTAAACCCTCTGAGCTGTAAAACCCTCTGAGCTGTAAACCCTCTGAGCTGTAAACCCTCTGAGCTGTAAAACCCTCTGAGCTGTAAATCCTCTGAGCTGTTAAACCCTTTGAGCTGGAAACCCTCTGAACTGTAAACCCTCTGAACTGTCAACTCTCTGAACTGTAAACCCTCTGAACTGTAAACCCTCTGAACTGTTAACCCTCTGAGCTGTAAACCCTCTGAACTGTAAACCCTCTGAACTGTAAACCCTCTGAACTGTAAACCCTTTGAGCTGTAAATCCTCTGAGCTGTAAACCCTTTGAGCTGGAAACCCTCTGAGCTGTAAACCCTCTGAACTGTATACCCTTTGAGCTGTAAACCCTCTGAGCTGTAAAACCCTTTGAGCTGGAAACCCTCTGAACTGTAAACCCTCTGAGCTGTAAACCCTCTGAACTGTAAACCCTCTGAGCTGTAAACCCTCTGAGCTGTTAAACCCTCTGAACTGTAAATCCTCTGAGCTGGAAACCCTCTGAGCTGTAAACCCTCTGAGCTGTAAACCCTCTGAACTGTAAACCCTCTGAGCTGTAAACCCTCTGAACTGTAAACTCTCTGAGCTGTAAACCCTCTGAGCTGTAAAACCCTCTGAACTGTTAACCCTTTGAGCTGGAATCCCCCTGAACTGTTAACACTCTGAGCTGTAAACACTCTGAGCTGTAAAACCCTCTGAGCTGTAAACCCTCTGAGCTGGAAACCCTCTGAGCTGGAAACCCTCTGAGCTGTAAACCCTCTGAGCTGTTAACCCTTTGAGCTGTAAACCCTCTGAGCTGTAAATCCTCTGAGCTGGAAACCCTCTGAGCTGGAAACCCTCTGAGCTGTAAACCCTCTGAGCTGGAAACCCTCTGAGCTGTAAAACCCTCTGAGCTGTTAAACCCTCTGAGCTGTGAACCCTCTGAGCTGTTAACCGTCTGAGCTGCTAACCCTCTGAGCTGTAAACCCTCTGAGCTGTAAAACCCTCTGAGCTGTAAATACTCTGAGCTGTAAACCCTCTGAGCTGTTAACCCTCTGAGCTGTAAACACTCTGAGCTGTAAACCCTCTGAGCTGTAAAACCGTCTGAGCTGTAAAACCCTCTGATCTGTGAACCCTCCGAGCTGTTAACCGTCTGAGCTGTTAACCCTCTGAGCTGTAAACCCTCTGAGCTGTAAAACCGTCTGAGCTGTAAAACCCTCTGATCTGTGAACCCTCCGAGCTGTTAACCGTCTGAGCTGTTAACCCTCTGAGCTGTAAACCCTCTGATCTGTTAACCGTCTGAGCTGTAAACCCTCTGAGCTGTAAAACCTCTTGAGCTGTAAACCCTCTGAGCTGTAAATCCTCTGAGCTGTAAACCATGAACCCTTTGCAGGTTCAGGAGACCATCCCCAAAGACTCCAAGGTGGTGATTGTGTGCCAGAAGGGGCTGCGCAGCCTGGCTTCATCTGAGCTGCTCTCAATGGCAGGCTACAAGAGCATTGCCTGGGTTAACGGCGGCCTGGACACGTGTAACAAGGGGGACCTTGCCACGGAAAACGACATGGACATTAGGTGGGTGGAGGGTATGTGTGTGGGAGCATGGGGGTGTCAGCATGTACCGAGGGGAATCTCGCCAAGGCGGATGGCATGGACATTAGATGAGGTGTGAATGGCTGCTTGGCTGGGGACGCATGGCTGGGTACGAGAGCATTCCCGGGGTCAACGGCGATTTGGACGTGTGTAACAAGGGGGACCTTGCCATAGAAAGGCACATGGACATTGGGTAAGTTAGGGGGGAGTTAATATGTGGGGGGGGGCGTGTCTTTTGGGCATGCTGGCATTGGCAGATTCTGGCTTTGGCGAATGGATGGCATTGGCGGATTGGCGGATGCTGGCATTGGCGGATTCTCCAAGACGTTGGGGGTGTTGAGTGATAAGGGAGCCTCGCATGTTTGCGACCTTGTGTGAAGTGTGCCTGAGCATGCTGGATTTGGCGGCCTCTTATAGGTTCAAGGGGCGTCGATCAAGAAGGGAGCCTCATGTTGCACTTTTGTGCACACTTGTTGTCTGAAGCCTGGTCTGAAGCTGCTACATTTGTATCACCTCACCATTTATCACGTGATGTCTGATGTCTTGTTCTTCTTGCTTTCTCAAATGTTTCCCTCTCGTGTAGGTATGCTGGCATCGGCGGCATTTCTGAGGTCCTGGGTTGGACGGAGGTTCAAGAGGGAGAGAACAAGCAGAAGCTGGTAAGCAAGGGGATGAAGAGAGGGGGGGAAGGGGGCAGATCAGGTAGGGTGAACAGTTGAGGGAGGGAGGGAGGGGAGGGGGGGGGTGAGGTTCAAGAGGGAGAGAACAAGCAGAAGCTGGTGAGGAGGGAACTGGAGGTTGCGGCAGGGGGGGGGGGTAGTATGATGGGAGAGGGGGGGGGGCTGCTGGAGGAGGGAAGGTTGATATGGGTGAGGTCCAAGAAGGAGTGAGCTTTGTATGAGAACTGAACCTGAAGCTCCGCGGCATTGTCTTCCTCAAAATCTGGAACCCTTTCTGAACCATGTGACGTTTGTGTCATAATAAAGATGACAAAGGCGAAACATGGCTAAGTTTATGAGCAGAGTCAAGAGGTCGTAATGCGTTATGGAGCAACATATGCAGGCGTATTCCTTCACTCTTCCTCGACTGGCGCCCCTTCGTACCCTGAAACCCTATAACGCGTTAGAATCTATCGTTCTCCCCTTACAGACCTCACCTGTGTTGTATTATTTATCAACAACAACCAAATCTGTCATGTCGTCTGCAGGGGGGATCTCAGGGCGTCATCAAGGCGTTTGTGGTCATCCTGCTTGCCGACGGGCTGCTGTTCGCATGGGGCTTGCTGCAAGAGCAAATGCAGAAGTAGACGGTGGCTGTGCACGTCTATTAGCTGGCGTATGGTTGGCTTCAATTTCGATGGCCAACGTGTCCGCATGGGTTTGGTGGGAGGGGGGGGCGGGTTCTGAGGAGCAGTTGCTTGCTCCCGCTGTATTTAGTGGTCCTCATATTTGCTAAGTGGCCTGTGACCGGAGGACAGTGAGGGAGGAGAAGGCGTGGCAACATCATATGATTAGCATGCCGGTATAATAGACAATATTATGACAAGGATGAAAAACTCTCGCAAGCATTATATTGAATGTTGCACTCATCTGGTTGAACTTTGACGCACTCACCCTTTCGCAAGCCTTGACATTCAATGACGTTACATCTCTGGAAGGTAACGGCGTGGATGTGGCCTCGGCCCAGGCTGCGTTGTTTCCTTCACTCGCATGCCCCCCATGGGGCGTAGTTTTCTGTCTAGGCCCTGCTAAAAAAGACTCTGCCGCGTGGGCACCCAACGGAGAGGTTGGAAGGAGTAAATTGAAGGCATGAGGGGACAGGAACGAAAAGAAGTGAGGAACACAGTTGAGGAGGAAGACACATCTCAAGGCCCAATTCCACGAGGGCGGCGCTTGCCGAAACACGCTGTAGGGGGGGAATAATACAAGTGTAATGCGAGGGGAGAGCAAAAACAAGAGCAATCGACCCCAAGCCCCAAAGTTGTAGAGCTTAACGAGAGCGTTCCATAGCTGGTCTTAAAATGTGTTTGTGCCAAGGGGGGTGGGGAATATGGGGGGGGGCAAAGTTGGGAGGGGGGGGTCTCCAAAAAATCCGTTATTTGGAAAACTTCGTATCCTTTTTCTGGAGGTATGTTGAGGCTGACAGCGGAAACTGTGTTCTGCTTGCCAACATGAGTCCATTTACATCCTAAAATGTTGCTTGAATTACCACATGACCCCTTGGCCCCCCATACTGAGGGTTTGGCTCCATTGGACACACCCCGAAACCAGCTGAGCCAGCCTTAGAAAGAGCTGTATTACACGCAGCACATGGTAGTGTTGGTCTGTTGGATCATGAATATAGATCACTTGTGGTTGTTGTGGCAAGGTCCTCAAATCTGCTGACCCTGCAAACGTCGGACGCCACCAGAATGGGAGGGGGTGCATGGCAGATTCCGCGATTCAAAGCGGCAGAGAACGCTCGGTTTCGCTCCCGCTCCACCCCTAGCACCCCCTGCTGCTTGCCCCAGCTGCTGCCCTAGTCAGGTAGTCAATGGTCTGGCTGAGCTCAGTACCCAAATTGACTGTTGGCATGAATTGTGATCGCTAGCGAGCATTAGTCAGTACTCAATTGCCTGGCTGAGCCCAGTACCAAAATTGACTGTTGACATGAATTGTCATAACCTAATGAATTGAAATATACCAGTAGGAGCGCCTTCGCGAGCTGATAAAAAACACCCCTTACTTGCTCTGTGAAGTTTTGTGAAGTTCTTACAGTCCTGCTCAGTGGTTGTGTGTTGGTTGCTTGCCCAGGGGGGTCGCTGGTTTTCGCTCGCTGTCCTAGCGTATTTAGTGCATGTACCGGTTTACGGGCACAAGTCCCATGCATCAAATGTGATGCCCCGTTGGACTGTAAAAACTTCACAAACTTCACTTCACAGTCCAACAGAGCATCACACTTGATGCATGGGATATGTGCCCGTAAATCGGTGCAGGCACTTGATACACTAGGACTGAAAGCGAAAACCAGTGACCCCCTGGGCAAGCAACTAGCACACAACCACGACAGTGGCGTGGGAATGAACCCCATAGTGCAGAAGATGAGCCCCAGCCATAAAACATGACGTGGGTGCAAAAGAGTTCGATTGAGCACCGCCTAGAGAGTTAGGGGGGAGACAGGAATTTTGGCAAAGTTTTGAGATGATTCTCTCTTTTCATCATACACTGAAAGATGAAACAACCAAATTTATTCCAGAACACATATGCAGAATCCGCTGCAATTATTTTGCCCCACACTCCATTTGCGTACCGTTTCATGGCCTCATCCTCGTCCTCTAGGAAATTATGGAAAGTAAGGTTAAACTGAAAACGAAGGTCTGTATAGAACGGGCAGTAAATCATGTGAAGCTCATCCTCCCGACATTTAATATCGCAACATCCACAAATCCTGCTCTGTAATTTTAAACTTCGACTGAGATATTTGAATTTCAATGGGTTCCGGAGGCGGTGCGTGGGTGAGTGGTAGGCTTGGGTGCTCATTTGGGGGGGGCATGGGGTCCCTGGCTTTTTTGTTTGCCTCCCCCCCTCAATGCAATGGTCGTTTTTCTACTCAACAACATGAAACCTGGATGTCTCTGCTATGGCTGTGCCTTGACTGCGCCAAGCTTTAGGGTAGGTACCCAAGTGAAACCTCACAGCCTGTCTGCTTGATGGGAGGCTTCTGTCTCCTTGGGTGTGAACCGTCAGATGGCAAGTTCGCGTGCAGTTGGGGTTGATGGACTCCCATGTTGCATTGACTGGTTTATCAGTCCTGATTAAGTGGTGTGAATGTCCACACATGAGCCTTGCATGTGATATTGGTCTGGCCTAAAATTCTGTTTATAGCTCAAATTTATTCACTCTCGTCAAATGTGTACGCTCACCACCTCTGACATCAGGAATTTCTGCATTTTCAGTATGTATTCTGCCGTTTGGGTGAAAGAGGGGTTGACTTCTGTCCTGAAGCAACTTTCCTGTTTATAGGAATGTCCGATATGCTAATCATCCTTTCCTTACACGCATTCTTGCGTGCTGAGGGGCTGAATGCTGCAACATTTTCGCGACCGTCAATTCTTGAGCATCGGCCAAAATGCCACAGAGGTGGCAGATTTATTAGGGACCTAGCAGGAACTCTGAAAGAATATCAGCAGCATCGTGACACAAGTTGGCCGTAAATACCAATTTATGCCAAACTGAGCATGCATCATTTTATTTAAATTAGTTACGTGGTTAATTGTGGCTGCACTCCGGTGGCGGTTTCTCTGGCTGGGTGAGGCTTCAGCCACGCTGGCTGAAAATGCATGAAATGCCATTCCACTTGTACCAAACAGTAATTTAAAATTTCGTCTCGCAGCAAAAAAAGGTAGTTGAAAAACGGCCGCGCAGCAGCGAACACATAATTATATATAAAGCCGCGCAGCAGGCAATGTAATTCAAGTATTTAACATCGTGCATCAGTTCCAATAATTTTAATTTCTGTCCGCGCAGCACTTTAAGACAAAACAGTAAAACGCCATGAAACCCCTAGTTTGATGCTAGGAAGAACAGTACGGTACACGCTCAGCAACTCAGCATAGTCATTCTCCTCCTCCGCCGTTTAGCGCATCCAGAGCCGAACCTTCTGGAGAAGACCACCCTGGCCGGTTCGTGGCCTCAGGAAAGGTGTGGCTGCTGTGGCCCTGAAACGTCAGCGTCGTCAGCATCCGTCTCTGCCCCCAGGATCGAGCTTCACTCCGGGGCGGGGGCAAATAGCAACTACATAGGGAGAGAACGTGTGGAAGTAGGCGAAAATAGGGAGACACGTGCAGCGCGCAGCGCTGCACGCGATCTTAGCAGAGCAACTTCTTAGACCGTAGGCGCATCTTTGGGTGAATTTGCAGCACTGGTCTGCCTCGAGGAAGAAGCTGCATGTACCCACCGTCGAATGTGGGCCTCGAGGGCAAGACAGTTGTTATTGAACTTGCTATTAAATATGTTCTGCTTATGCAGGCCAGTTGTCTTCATCAGACGACAAAAAGTGGCAGCGGCCTCACATCCCACACTCGGGATACACAGTCACACCTCTCACACTGTAGTCAAAATGCTTGCATAGAATGAATTACAATTCAGCCATGAAACAAACAAACATAACGAGCCGTTCTTGTAGACCTGCCATCCTGCATCATGCAAAGCTACTCATCCACATTCAGGCTCCTACATGGTATGATCAGACAATCCAATTCACACATTCCAAAAAGTACAGGAAAGTTGTGCTAATGTTTCTGGTTGCTTTGTTCTAAAGTAAATAAATTGAAAATCCAATAATTAAATTGAATAAATTGAAAAACCCAATGATTAAGCAAACAAAATTAAAAATATGCAGATAATCATGCTCCTTATAAACCCTGTCTGAATCTAGAATTGATCTCAAATGCCAAATGAATCAGTCCGCGTTCTGAATCAGTCAGCATTTTGAAGCATGAGTAGAGGTTGCATAACTGACGAACACACATATCCATCACACCCTACTTCTCACATACTGTTCCTGTTATGCCTCACAAGTGGTCCGGTGCTGATACAACCTGACGCCATCCAGTTGCAACTTGCAAGTAGCACACCTCTTGTCCCTACCTCCCCCTGCCGTGTGCCCTCCTTCTCCTTGGCCTTGCTGGCAAACTGCTTCCTGGGCAGAACAACAGCAGCCGCTGATGCTGGAGAAGCACTGTCAATCCTCTTGATGGCCTTGGCTGCATCCAGAACCAGGCAGGGCTGATGGCGTTGATGGCGTTCTGCACACCAGGATTGAAGGGAGGGGGCTGCATGGATGTGCAGCTCAGTGCCTCACTCAAGGCAGCAGTGCCCCTCCTGCATAGCTCATTGATGACCCTCTGCTGAAATCCAAGCAGCTGCCTGAAGGTCTTAGGTCTGAGGCTGTTGCCCTGGCCCCTGCTGACTGTTGTTGGCCCATAACATGGGCACGACCTCTGGGCCTGCCATCCGTCCTGCCATCTGCGATCGCAGCAGATGACTTTGCGGGGAATAATTTTCGATGTTAGGAGCAGCGCACTCAGCCACTTTACGTAATAAACAGCGCACCAGTCGCCGCAGGAAGCGTGATCGCGTGTACACGCTTCGTTGTTTCAAAAACGCAATCTGTGTGGGACCTCTTTCTGGACTTTTAGACCTGACGGCTTGAAATCCGTCACATGGATAAGCCATCTTCTCCGACAACCATGGCCGTGCCTACCCTTGGCATCAACGCACCCGATAGCCCTACTTGTATCACGGATCTGGATTTTTTGCCATTGAAAGGATCCTCACCAGCGTGGGTGCTTGGCAGCCGGACGGTCTGCGCGGTACCTGGATCGCTGCGTGGAGCGTGTGCCGACGGTGGCGTGACTGCCTCAGGTCCAGCCCTCTCCTGCTCGCCGACTTGCTGACAGCAGTGCACGCTCCCAGCAGGGCTCTTTGGAAAGCTGTTATTTGCAACAGCCGGGCAGTGGACCGATTGGAACTGGTATCTACATTGATTAATAGGAATCCTGGGGCAGAGCACACGGTTGTATCTGCTGCTGTAAGTGGCCATCAAGGTGTTGTGCAGCTGCTGTTGGAATCGCCCCTGAACGCGCCCCATGCTGACTGTTTGGATTGCCTAGGCCTGTTGCGCGCTGCTGAGAGTGGGCATGAGGCGTTGGTGCAGATCCTTTTGGGGAGGCCACAACACGCACCCCATGCTGACTGCCAAAATGGGCATGCACTTATGGCAGCAGCTCGGCAAGGACACGAGGGAATTGTGCGTCTGCTGTTAGCCTATCCCCAACACGCGCCCCTTGCTGATTGTCAAGATTTACGTGTGCTGGTGGTGGCAGCTGGGAATGGGCATGAGGCGGTTGTGCAGCTGCTGTTGGGTTGGCCCCAGCACGCGCCCCGCGCTGACTGCAGGAGCGGGCAAGCGCTTGTATCAGCTGCTGAGAGTGGTCATGAGACGGTTGTGCGGCTGCTGTTGGGTTGGCCCCAGCACGCGCCCCGCGCTGACTGCAGGAGCGGGCAAGCGCTTGTATCAGCTGCTGAGAGTGGTCATGAGACGGTTGTGCAGCTGCTGTTGGGTTGGCCCCAGCATGTGCCCCGCGCTGACTGCAGGAGCGGGCAAGCGCTTGTATCAGCTGCTGAGAGTGGTCATGAGACGGTTGTGCAGCTGCTGTTGGGTTGGCCCCAGCATGTGCCCCGCGCTGACTGCAGGAGCGGGCAAGCGCTTGTATCAGCTGCTGAGAGTGGTCATGAGACGGTTGTGCAGCTGCTGTTGGGTTGGCCCCAGCACGCGCCCCGCGCTGACTGCAGGAGCGGGCAAGCGCTTGTATCAGCTGCTGAGAGTGGTCATGAGACGGTTGTGCAGCTGCTGTTGGGTTGGCCCCAGCACGCGCCCCGCGCTGACTGCAGGAGCGGGCAAGCGCTTGTATCAGCTGCTGAGAGTGGTCATGAGGCGGTTGTGCAGCTGCTGTTGGGTTGGCCCCAGCACGCGCCCCGCGCTGACTGCAGGAGCGGGCAAGCGCTTGTATCAGCTGCTGAGAGTGGTCATGAGGCGGTTGTGCAGCTGCTGTTGGGTTGGCCCCAGCACGCGCCCCGCGCTGACTGCAGGAGCGGGCAAGCGCTTGTATCAGCTGCTGAGAGTGGTCATGAGGCGGTTGTGCAGCTGCTGTTGGGTTGGCCCCAGCACGCGCCCCGCGCTGACTGCAGGAGCGGGCAAGCGCTTGTATCAGCTGCTGAGAGTGGTCATGAGGCGGTTGTGCAGCTGCTGTTGGGTTGGCCCCAGCACGCGCCCCGCGCTGACTGCAGGAGCGGGCAAGCGCTTGTATCAGCTGCTGAGAGTGGTCATGAGGCGGTTGTGCGGCTGTTGTTGGGTTGGCCCCAGCATGTGCCCCACGCTGACTGCAAGGACGGGCTGGCCCTCATATTAGCTGCTCGGAATGGTCATGTGGCGGTTGTGCGCCTTTTGTTAGAATGGCCGGTGCAATCGCCCCATGCTGACTGCCAGGATGGTGAGGCTCTGGTATCAGCCACTGGGGATGGGCATGAGGCGGTTGTGCGGCTTTTGTTAGAATGGCCGGTGCAATCGCCCCATGCTGACTGCCAGGATGGTGAGGCTCTGGTATCAGCCACTGGGAATGGGCATGAGGCGGTTGTGCGGCTTTTGTTAGAATGGCCGGTGCAATCGCCCCATGCTGACTGCCAGGATGGTGAGGCTCTGGTATCAGCCACTGGGAATGGGCATGAGGCGGTTGTGCGCCTTTTGTTAGAATGGCCGGTGCAATCGCCCCATGCTGACTGCCAGGATGGTGAGGCTCTGGTATCAGCCACTGGGAATGGTCATGTGGCGGTTGTGCGCCTTTTGTTAGAATGGCCGGTGCAATCGCCCCATGCTGACTGCCAGGATGGTGAGGCTCTGGTATCAGCCACTGGGAATGGGCATGAGGCGGTTGTGCGCCTTTTGTTAGAATGGCCGGTGCAATCGCCCCATGCTGACTGCCACGATGGTGAGGCTCTAGTATCAGCCACTGGGGATGGGCATGAGGCGGTTGTGCGCCTTTTGTTAGAATGGCCGGTGCAATCGCCCCATGCTGACTGCCAGGATGGTGAGGCTCTAGTATCAGCCACTGGGGATGGGCATGAGGCGGTTGTGCGCCTTTTGTTAGAATGGCCGGTGCAATCGCCCCATGCTGACTGCCAGGATGGTGAGGCTCTGGTATCAGCCACTGGGAATGGGCATGAGGCGGTTGTGCGGCTTTTGTTAGAATGGCTGGTGCAATCGCCCCATGCTGACTGCCAGGATGGTGAGGCTCTGGTATCAGCCACTGGGAATGGGCATGAGGCGGTTGTGCGGCTTTTGTTAGAACGGCCGGTGCAATCGCCCCATGCTGACTGCCAGGATGGTGAGGCTCTGGTATCAGCCACTGGGGATGGGCATGAGGCGGTTGTGCGGCTTTTGTTAGAATGGCCGGTGCAATCGCCCCATGCTGACTGCCAGGATGGTGAGGCTCTGGTATCAGCCGCTGGGAATGGGCATGAGGCGGTTGTGCGGCTTTTGTTAGAATGGCCGGTGCAATCGCTCCATGCTGACTGCCAGGATGGTGAGGCTCTGGTATCAGCCGCTGGGAATGGGCATGAGGCGGTTGTGCGGCTTTTGTTAGAATGGCCGGTGCAATCGCCCCATGCTGACTGCCAGGATGGTGAGGCTCTGGTATCAGCCACTGGGGATGGGCATGAGGCGGTTGTGCAGCTGTTGTTGGGTTGGCCCCAGCACGCGCCCCGCGCTGACGGGCTGGCCCTCATATTAGCTGCTCGGAATGGGCATGAGGCGGTTGTGCGGCTTTTGTTAGAATGGCCGGTGCAATCGCCCCATGCTGACTGCCAGGATGGTGAGGCTCTGGTATCAGCCACTGGGGATGGGCATGAGGCGGTTGTGCGGCTTTTGTTAGAATGGCCGGTGCAATCGCCCCATGCTGACTGCCAGGATGGTGAGGCTCTAGTATCAGCCACTGGGAATGGTCATGTGGCGGTTGTGCGGCTTTTGTTAGAATGGCCGGTGCAATCGCCCCATGCTGACTGCCAGGATGGTGAGGCTGTGGTATCAGCCACTGGGGATGGGCATGTGGCGGTTGTGCGGCTTTTGTTAGAATGGCCGGTGCAATCGCCCCATGCTGACTGCAAGGATGGTGAGGCTCTGGTATCAGCCACTGGGGATGGGCATGAGGCGGTTGTGCGGCTTTTGTTAGAATGGCCGGTGCAATCGCCCCATGCTGACTGCCAGGATGGTGAGGCTCTGGTATCAGCCACTGGGGATGGGCATGAGGCGGTTGTGCGGCTTTTGTTAGAATGGCCGGTGCAATCGCCCCATGCTGACTGCCAGGATGGTGAGGCTCTGGTATCAGCCACTGGGGATGGTCATGTGGCGGTTGTGCGGCTTTTGTTAGAATGGCCGGTGCAATCGCCCCATGCTGACTGCCAGGATGGTGAGGCTCTGGTATCAGCCACTGGGGATGGGCATGAGGCGGTTGTGCGGCTTTTGTTAGAATGGCCGGTGCAATCGCCCCATGCTGACTGCAAGGATGGTGAGGCTCTGGTATCAGCCACTGGGGATGGGCATGAGGCGGTTGTGCGGCTTTTGTTAGAATGGCCGGTGCAATCGCCCCATGCTGACTGCCAGGATGGTGAGGCTCTGGTATCAGCCACTGGGGATGGGCATGAGGCGGTTGTGCGGCTTTTGTTAGAATGGCCGGTGCAATCGCCCCATGCTGACTGCCAGGATGGTGAGGCTCTGGTATCAGCCACTGGGGATGGTCATGAGGCGGTTGTGCGGCTTTTGTTAGAATGGCCGGTGCAATCGCCCCATGCTGACTGCCAGGATGGTGAGGCTCTGGTATCAGCCGCTAGGAATGGGCATGAGGCGGTTGTGCGGCTTTTGTTAGAATGGCCGGTGCAATCGCCCCATGCTGACTGCCAGGATGGTGAGGCTCTGGTATCAGCCGCTGGGAATGGGCATGAGGCGGTTGTGCGGCTTTTGTTAGAATGGCCGGTGCAATCGCCCCATGCTGACTGCCAGGATGGTGAGGCTCTGGTATCAGCCGCTGGGGATGGGCATGAGGCGGTTGTGCGGCTTTTGTTAGAATGGCCGGTGCAATCGCCCCATGCTGACTGCCAGGATGGTGAGGCTCTGGTATCAGCCGCTGGGAATGGGCATGAGGCGGTTGTGCGGCTTTTGTTAGAATGGCCGGTGCAATCGCCCCATGCTGACTGCCAGGATGGTGAGGCTCTGGTATCAGCCGCTGGGAATGGGCATGAGGCGGTTGTGCGGCTTTTGTTATAATGGCCGGTGCAATCGCCCCATGCTGACTGCAAGGATGGTGAGGCTCTGGTATCAGCCGCTGGGAATGGGCATGAGGCGGTTGTGCGGCTTTTGTTAGAATGGCCGGTGCAATCGCCCCATGCTGACTGCCAGGATGGTGAGGCTCTGGTATCAGCCGCTGGGAATGGGCATGAGGCGGTTGTGCGGCTTTTGTTAGAATGGCCGGTGCAATCGCCCCATGCTGACTGCAAGGATGGTGAGGCTCTGGTATCAGCCACTGGGGATGGGCATGAGGCGGTTGTGCGGCTTTTGTTAGAATGGCCGGTGCAATCGCCCCATGCTGACTGCCAGGATGGTGAGGCTCTGGTATCAGCCACTGGGGATGGGCATGAGGCGGTTGTGCGGCTTTTGTTAGAATGGCCGGTGCAATCGCCCCATGCTGACTGCCAGGATGGTGAGGCTCTGGTATCAGCCACTGGGGATGGGCATGAGGCGGTTGTGCAGCTGTTGATGGGTTGGCCCCAGCACGCGCCCCGCGCTGACGGGCTGGCCCTCATATTAGCTGCTCGGAATGGGCATGAGGCGGTTGTGCGGCTTTTGTTAGAATGGCCGGTGCAATCGCCCCATGCTGACTGCAAGGACGGAGAGGCTCTGGTATCAGCCACTGGGGATGGGCATGAGGCGGTTGTGCGGCTTTTGTTAGAATGGCCGGTGCAATCGCCCCATGCTGACTGCCAGGATGGTGAGGCTCTAGTATCAGCCACTGGGAATGGTCATGTGGCGGTTGTGCGGCTTTTGTTAGAATGGCCGGTGCAATCGCCCCATGCTGACTGCCAGGATGGTGAGGCTGTGGTATCAGCCACTGGGGATGGTCATGTGGCGGTTGTGCGGCTTTTGTTAGAATGGCCGGTGCAATCGCCCCATGCTGACTGCAAGGATGGTGAGGCTCTGGTATCAGCCACTGGGGATGGGCATGAGGCGGTTGTGCGGCTTTTGTTATAATGGCCGGTGCAATCGCCCCATGCTGACTGCCAGGATGGTGAGGCTCTGGTATCAGCCACTGGGGATGGGCATGAGGCGGTTGTGCGGCTTTTGTTAGAATGGCCGGTGCAATCGCCCCATGCTGACTGCCAGGATGGTGAGGCTCTGGTATCAGCCACTGGGGATGGTCATGTGGCGGTTGTGCGGCTTTTGTTAGAATGGCCGGTGCAATCGCCCCATGCTGACTGCCAGGATGGTGAGGCTCTGGTATCAGCCACTGGGGATGGGCATGAGGCGGTTGTGCGGCTTTTGTTAGAATGGCCGGTGCAATCGCCCCATGCTGACTGCAAGGATGGTGAGGCTCTGGTATCAGCCACTGGGGATGGGCATGAGGCGGTTGTGCGGCTTTTGTTAGAATGGCCGGTGCAATCGCCCCATGCTGACTGCCAGGATGGTGAGGCTCTGGTATCAGCCACTGGGGATGGGCATGAGGCGGTTGTGCGGCTTTTGTTAGAATGGCCGGTGCAATCGCCCCATGCTGACTGCCAGGATGGTGAGGCTCTGGTATCAGCCACTGGGGATGGTCATGAGGCGGTTGTGCGGCTGTTGTTAGAATGGCCGGTGCAATCGCCCCATGCTGACTGCCAGGATGGTGAGGCTCTGGTATCAGCCGCTAGGAATGGGCATGAGGCGGTTGTGCGGCTTTTGTTATAATGGCCGGTGCAATCGCCCCATGCTGACTGCCAGGATGGTGAGGCTCTTGTATCAGCCGCTGGGAATGGGCATGAGGCGGTTGTGCGGCTTTTGTTAGAATGGCCGGTGCAATCGCCCCATGCTGACTGCCAGGATGGTGAGGCTCTGGTATCAGCCGCTGGGGATGGGCATGAGGCGGTTGTGCGGCTTTTGTTAGAATGGCCGGTGCAATCGCCCCATGCTGACTGCCAGGATGGTGAGGCTCTGGTATCAGCCGCTGGGAATGGGCATGAGGCGGTTGTGCGGCTTTTGTTAGAATGGCCGGTGCAATCGCCCCATGCTGACTGCCAGGATGGTGAGGCTCTGGTATCAGCCGCTGGGAATGGGCATGAGGCGGTTGTGCGGCTTTTGTTATAATGGCCGGTGCAATCGCCCCATGCTGACTGCAAGGATGGTGAGGCTCTGGTATCAGCCGCTGGGAATGGGCATGAGGCGGTTGTGCGGCTTTTGTTAGAATGGCCGGTGCAATCGCCCCATGCTGACTGCCAGGATGGTGAGGCTCTGGTATCAGCCGCTGGGAATGGGCATGAGGCGGTTGTGCGGCTTTTGTTAGAATGGCCGGTGCAATCGCCCCATGCTGACTGCCAGGATGGTGAGGCTCTGGTATCAGCCACTGGGAATGGGCATGAGGCGGTTGTGCGGCTTTTGTTAGAATGGCTGGTGCAATCGCCCCATGCTGACTGCCAGGATGGTGAGGCTCTGGTATCAGCCACTGGGAATGGGCATGAGGCGGTTGTGCGGCTTTTGTTAGAATGGCCGGTGCAATCGCCCCATGCTGACTGCCAGGATGGTGAGGCTCTGGTATCAGCCACTGGGGATGGGCATGAGGCGGTTGTGCGGCTTTTGTTAGAATGGCCGGTGCAATCGCCCCATGCTGACTGCCAGGATGGTGAGGCTCTGGTATCAGCCGCTGGGAATGGGCATGAGGCGGTTGTGCGGCTTTTGTGAGAATGGCCGGTGCAATCGCCCCATGCTGACTGCCAGGATGGTGAGGCTCTGGTATCAGCCGCTGGGAATGGGCATGAGGCGGTTGTGCGGCTTTTGTTAGAATGGCCGGTGCAATCGCCCCATGCTGACTGCCAGGATGGTGAGGCTCTGGTATCAGCCACTGGGGATGGGCATGAGGCGGTTGTGCGGCTTTTGTTAGAATGGCCGGTGCAATCGCCCCATGCTGACTGCCAGGATGGTGAGGCTCTAGTATCAGCCACTGGGGATGGGCATGAGGCGGTTGTGCGCCTTTTGTTAGAATGGCCGGTGCAATCGCCCCATGCTGACTGCCAGGATGGTGAGGCTCTGGTATCAGCCACAGGGAATGGGCATGAGGCGGTTGTGCGGCTTTTGTTAGAATGGCTGGTGCAATCGCCCCATGCTGACTGCCAGGATGGTGAGGCTCTGGTATCAGCCACTGGGAATGGGCATGAGGCGGTTGTGCGGCTTTTGTTAGAATGGCCGGTGCAATCGCCCCATGCTGACTGCCAGGATGGTGAGGCTCTGGTATCAGCCACTGGGGATGGGCATGAGGCGGTTGTGCGGCTTTTGTTAGAATGGCCGGTGCAATCGCCCCATGCTGACTGCCAGGATGGTGAGGCTCTGGTATCAGCCGCTGGGAATGGGCATGAGGCGGTTGTGCGGCTTTTGTTAGAATGGCCGGTGCAATCGCCCCATGCTGACTGCCAGGATGGTGAGGCTCTGGTATCAGCCGCTGGGAATGGGCATGAGGCGGTTGTGCGGCTTTTGTTAGAATGGCCGGTGCAATCGCCCCATGCTGACTGCCAGGATGGTGAGGCTCTGGTATCAGCCACTGGGGATGGGCATGAGGCGGTTGTGCAGCTGTTGTTGGGTTGGCCCCAGCACGCGCCCCGCGCTGACGGGCTGGCCCTCATATTAGCTGCTCGGAATGGGCATGAGGCGGTTGTGCGGCTTTTGTTAGAATGGCCGGTGCAATCGCCCCATGCTGACTGCAAGGACGGAGAGGCTCTGGTATCAGCCACTGGGGATGGGCATGAGGCGGTTGTGCGGCTTTTGTTAGAATGGCCGGTGCAATCGCCCCATGCTGACTGCCAGTATGGTGAGGCTCTGGTATCAGCCACTGGGGATGGTCATGTGGCGGTTGTGCGGCTTTTGTTAGAATGGCCGGTGCAATCGCCCCATGCTGACTGCCAGGATGGTGAGGCTGTGGTATCAGCCACTGGGGATGGTCATGTGGCGGTTGTGCGGCTTTTGTTAGAATGGCCGGTGCAATCGCCCCATGCTGACTGCAAGGATGGTGAGGCTCTGGTATCAGCCACTGGGGATGGGCATGAGGCGGTTGTGCGGCTTTTGTTAGAATGGCCGGTGCAATCGCCCCATGCTGACTGCCAGGATGGTGAGGCTCTGGTATCAGCCACTGGGGATGGGCATGAGGCGGTTGTGCGGCTTTTGTTAGAATGGCCGGTGCAATCGCCCCATGCTGACTGCCAGGATGGTGAGGCTCTGGTATCAGCCACTGGGGATGGTCATGTGGCGGTTGTGCGGCTTTTGTTAGAATGGCCGGTGCAATCGCCCCATGCTGACTGCCAGGATGGTGAGGCTCTGGTATCAGCCACTGGGGATGGGCATGAGGCGGTTGTGCGGCTTTTGTTAGAATGGCCGGTGCAATCGCCCCATGCTGACTGCAAGGATGGTGAGGCTCTGGTATCAGCCACTGGGGATGGGCATGAGGCGGTTGTGCGGCTTTTGTTAGAATGGCCGGTGCAATCGCCCCATGCTGACTGCCAGGATGGTGAGGCTCTGGTATCAGCCACTGGGGATGGGCATGAGGCGGTTGTGCGGCTTTTGTTATAATGGCCGGTGCAATCGCCCCATGCTGACTGCCAGGATGGTGAGGCTCTGGTATCAGCCACTGGGGATGGTCATGAGGCGGTTGTGCGGCTTTTGTTAGAATGGCCGGTGCAATCGCCCCATGCTGACTGCAAGGATGGTGAGGCTCTGGTATCAGCCGCTAGGAATGGGCATGAGGCGGTTGTGCGGCTTTTGTTATAATGGCCGGTGCAATCGCCCCATGCTGACTGCCAGGATGGTGAGGCTCTGGTATCAGCCGCTGGGAATGGGCATGAGGCGGTTGTGCGGCTTTTGTTAGAATGGCCGGTGCAATCGCCCCATGCTGACTGCCAGGATGGTGAGGCTCTGGTATCAGCCGCTGGGGATGGGCATGAGGCGGTTGTGCGGCTTTTGTTAGAATGGCCGGTGCAATCGCCCCATGCTGACTGCCAGGATGGTGAGGCTCTGGTATCAGCCGCTGGGAATGGGCATGAGGCGGTTGTGCGGCTTTTGTTAGAATGGCCGGTGCAATCGCCCCATGCTGACTGCCAGGATGGTGAGGCTCTGGTATCAGCCGCTGGGAATGGGCATGAGGCGGTTGTGCGGCTTTTGTTAGAATGGCCGGTGCAATCGCCCCATGCTGACTGCCAGGATGGTGAGGCTCTGGTATCAGCCACTGGGGATGGGCATGAGGCGGTTGTGCAGCTGTTGTTGGGTTGGCCCCAGCACGCGCCCCGCGCTGACGGGCTGGCCCTCATATTAGCTGCTCGGAATGGGCATGAGGCGGTTGTGCGGCTTTTGTTAGAATGGCCGGTGCAATCGCCCCATGCTGACTGCAAGGACGGAGAGGCTCTGGTATCAGCCACTGGGGATGGGCATGAGGCGGTTGTGCGGCTTTTGTTAGAATGGCCGGTGCAATCGCCCCATGCTGACTGCCAGGATGGTGAGGCTCTGGTATCAGCCACTGGGGATGGTCATGTGGCGGTTGTGCGGCTTTTGTTAGAATGGCCGGTGCAATCGCCCCATGCTGACTGCCAGGATGGTGAGGCTGTGGTATCAGCCACTGGGGATGGTCATGTGGCGGTTGTGCGGCTTTTGTTAGAATGGCCGGTGCAATCGCCCCATGCTGACTGCAAGGATGGAGAGGCTCTGGTATCAGCCACTGGGGATGGGCATGAGGCGGTTGTGCGGCTTTTGTTAGAATGGCCGGTGCAATCGCCCCATGCTGACTGCCAGGATGGTGAGGCTCTGGTATCAGCCACTGGGGATGGGCATGAGGCGGTTGTGCGGCTTTTGTTAGAATGGCCGGTGCAATCGCCCCATGCTGACTGCCAGGATGGTGAGGCTCTGGTATCAGCCACTGGGGATGGTCATGTGGCGGTTGTGCGGCTTTTGTTAGAATGGCCGGTGCAATCGCCCCATGCTGACTGCCAGGATGGTGAGGCTCTGGTATCAGCCACTGGGGATGGGCATGAGGCGGTTGTGCGGCTTTTGTTAGAATGGCCGGTGCAATCGCCCCATGCTGACTGCAAGGATGGTGAGGCTCTGGTATCAGCCACTGGGGATGGGCATGAGGCGGTTGTGCGGCTTTTGTTAGAATGGCCGGTGCAATCGCCCCATGCTGACTGCCAGGATGGTGAGGCTCTGGTATCAGCCACTGGGGATGGGCATGAGGCGGTTGTGCGGCTTTTGTTAGAATGGCCGGTGCAATCGCCCCATGCTGACTGCCAGGATGGTGAGGCTCTGGTATCAGCCACTGGGGATGGTCATGAGGCGGTTGTGCGGCTTTTGTTAGAATGGCCGGTGCAATCGCCCCATGCTGACTGCAAGGATGGTGAGGCTCTGGTATCAGCCGCTAGGAATGGGCATGAGGCGGTTGTGCGGCTTTTGTTATAATGGCCGGTGCAATCGCCCCATGCTGACTGCCAGGATGGTGAGGCTCTGGTATCAGCCGCTGGGAATGGGCATGAGGCGGTTGTGCGGCTTTTGTTAGAATGGCCGGTGCAATCGCCCCATGCTGACTGCCAGGATGGTGAGGCTCTGGTATCAGCCGCTGGGGATGGGCATGAGGCGGTTGTGCGGCTTTTGTTAGAATGGCCGGTGCAATCGCCCCATGCTGACTGCCAGGATGGTGAGGCTCTGGTATCAGCCGCTGGGAATGGGCATGAGGCGGTTGTGCGGCTTTTGTTAGAATGGCCGGTGCAATCGCCCCATGCTGACTGCCAGGATGGTGAGGCTCTGGTATCAGCCGCTGGGAATGGGCATGAGGCGGTTGTGCGGCTTTTGTTATAATGGCCGGTGCAATCGCCCCATGCTGACTGCAAGGATGGTGAGGCTCTGGTATCAGCCGCTGGGAATGGGCATGAGGCGGTTGTGCGGCTTTTGTTAGAATGGCCGGTGCAATCGCCCCATGCTGACTGCCAGGATGGTGAGGCTCTGGTATCAGCCGCTGGGAATGGGCATGAGGCGGTTGTGCGGCTTTTGTTAGAATGGCCGGTGCAATCGCCCCATGCTGACTGCCAGGATGGTGAGGCTCTGGTATCAGCCACAAGGAATGGGCATGAGGCGGTTGTGCGGTTGCTTTTGCAATGGCCTCATCACGCGCCTAATGCTGACTGCTGGATGGGGAAGGCGTTGGTTAATGCCGCTGAAAATGGGCATGAGGTGGTTGTGCTGCTGTTGCTGGAACAGCAGCATCATGCAGCCCGCGCTGACTGTCAAATGGGGGGGCGCTGAATTGGGCCGCAAGGCATGTCCACCATGCAGTTGTGAGGCTGTTGTTGGAGTGGCTGTATCATGCGCCTAACTCAAGGCACATTGAAGCTGCGATAGATTATCTCTCTAATCTTTTTGAATATTCGGGTCAGTACAAGATCATGGTGGACTTGTTGCGCTCATACCTGCAGCACAAGAACATGCAATAGTGACGCTGCCACCCATTGAGGGGAATCGGGATAATCATCCGTCATTACCATGCGCATGCATAGCGGCATATATATGTGTTGGGCTTAAACTTGCCTATGCCGTGGAGCTAGCCAAGCATGCATGGATAAATGACTTGTTTGTCATTGATGTTTTACATCCCTCCTACCGGTACTAGATCTTTTGGGCATTTGAAGTGCGTCATGTCATGAAAGTATCGATGACAGTTTGGATATTTGTGTCAAAAAGTGGGATTTAAATGATCAGTCAACGGTATTCTTTCTAAAACCTTATTTAGTAAATCCGAATCGCGGCATGGATCCTGGCTACCTGTACTGCCTTTCTATTGACGGTGCTCATGCGGCCGAGCCCTTTATTTTGAGCAAGGACCAGTGGATGACGGGCTTTTCAGCAGCTTAGTTGTCCCTCGTTGTGTTTGTTCTGCATCTCTGCTTCGTTTATTTTGCGTAATATCGCCTTTAACAGCCAAGCAATCTATCTCCTCAATCAATTATTGGTAACTTGGTCTCCTAGATCCACCTGCTCGTTGATTTGTTCGGGTTGGTCTCAAACAATAAACTCTGACCACCTTGGGTTTCATGTGACTCGGGAGAAATTGAAGTTCGATGACGTTACACCTTAGGCAATGGCTTGCAACTGCGCACCGGTAATTGAAAACAATTAAGGAGAAGGAAAGCAATAGAGAAGCGGAAGGTTGGAGTGTGACCCCCTCCAGAAATAAGGGAGAGATTCTGATACCCGAGTCCCTCTGGCCTTCCTCCAGGCCGTCCACATTTTAGACAACAGCCAGGGCCACGCCTGCCCCGGAACAGCTGACCAATGACGGTGTACCCGTGGAGAATGGTCCAATGGTATCACGCTGGTAGCATCCATACCCAAAGGTTGAGGGATCGACCTCGTCAAACGATCGTCTCTCCCC
Source organism: Limnomonas spitsbergensis (assembly GCA_037349105.1). Classification (NCBI taxonomy): domain Eukaryota; kingdom Viridiplantae; phylum Chlorophyta; class Chlorophyceae; order Chlamydomonadales; genus Limnomonas; species Limnomonas spitsbergensis. Next base: position 917,011 of record JAYJMM010000025.1, read on the forward strand.
CTTGTCTAGATCGCCGGGTTCCACGTTCCTGCCCCCCTCACATAGGAGGAGGCATGGCTGTACCATGCCTTGGCTGTTCAAGGTAGCCGTAATTGAGCTCAGTCATTCCCTACCAGCCCCACGCGTCCAAGCATTCAGCAGGGCCCAGCGGGTATGCACCGTTCCAAACCCATGGGCCCTGCTCACATAGGCGCAGCCCCTCGGCATCTAACAGTACGGCTCGAGTCTCGAGAAGAAGACACGATAGAAACGAAAGGCAGAATGACAGCTTACTGATACTGGATTTTGGACAAGCAGCCAGAGGGCAAGTCAAGACTTCTGAGCCTCCATTCATGCAATTGCAATACATGGGAACAGGCCCAACAGCCCCTCATTCCAGTCCCTGGTGGAAGGTTGAACTTTTGATTGATTAAACCCTTCCTGGATTTCTTGGCCTTGTCCTGCCCTTGTCGGTACCTAACACCCTAGGGAAACAAATGCAACTAGGGAACACTCTTCTGGCTAATATAGCAGACTACCGAAGATTATCCGGCCAACAGTCAAAGCAAGATAACCACTCCAGGCGCTTGACTCTTTGCTGGACATCCAAGCACGGAAATCAAGAGAGATTAACGGCCCAGCCGTCTCTCTCAATGCCCCCCCCTATTTCTACATGGCTTACCAGCCCTTGTCTCAGCGAGTGGCAAGCACCAACACTTCAAAATTGCATCATATGTTGAGCTGTCACTCGACACCGGTGGACGCCTTGCTTTTGTAACCAAGACCTCCTGTTAGGCCCACTCATCTCCTCGGGAGGTCTCCGGGCCAAGCTAAAGCACTAGTACCTAACTCTACTTCCTTCTCTCCTGAGTTTCCTAGCAGAATTTTTGTTTGCCGACGTGGCTGAGCTTCGTTTGAGCAGGGCCCGGAGGTGTAACATCCATAACAAGTACTGACTGGTAGGCCCTCTCATCTCCTCGGGAGGTCTCCGGGCCAAGCTGAAGCACTAGTACTAATCTCAGACCCCCCTATCAACGGAGCGCGTTCTGACGCTGTGGGGGCACTTCCAGCATGGTACTCCTGCTGCTGTTGGTGCTCACCACCAGCTGGATCCCCTCGCACACCAAGCGCAGAAGTGGACGGCGGTGGTGACATCTCGTACCCGAAGCCATAGCTATGTTGCTGCTGACCAAGGGGCTGCTGCTCTTGCCTCTGCCCCACTGGATGGATTTCACCCATATGCTGGGCGCTACCACCAGCAACAGCGCTTGCACTGGTACTGGCTGAGTGCGCATGTGTGCCGGGTGCTGCATGCGTGCGGCCGTGGGGGTCGTCCATGAAGAACTCTTGCGGGGCGTCATCCTTGACCGCCTCCTCCTCGATGAAGTTCTTGGTGGTCTGAGAGGCAAGAGGGGCCAGGAGAGGGGAGGGTAAGGGCAGGTTGCTACATGCACCAGTTGGGAGGGATAAGGGCTTGGATATAGGGTTTAGGGTTCAACCTGAACTATTAGTAGTGTCCACACACACAGACACACTATCACTAACACATCCTCTCCGACAGAATCCTAGATGACCTGAGAGGGGCATGGCACATCACTACCACAAAAGCAGTGCACACAACCCAACACCCTTGGTGCAAGACACCGCCCCTTGAATGCATTCTCGATGAAGTTAAGTTTGACCGTGCCCAGCTCCCGCATGCCTTTCTGAACCTCATGGCCTTCCACTCACCTGCACCACCCTGTCCCCCTCCACTCACTCGCATGAGCAAGTGCACCTTCACTCACCTGCATCCGCTTGCGCCCTTCCACTCACCTGATTGTATTCTTGACGAAGTTGTGTTTGACCGTGCCCAGCTCCCGCATGCCTTCCCCGAACCTCATGGCCTTCCACTCACCTGCATCACCCTGTCCCCCTCCACTCACACACATGAGCAAGTGCACCTCCACTCACCCGCAACCGCATGCGCCCCTCCACCCACCTTGATTGGATTCTTGATGACATTGAGTGTGTTCGTGCCCAGCTCCCACATGCCCTCCTTGAACCTCATGGTCTTCCACTCACCTGCATCACCCTGTCCCCCTCCACTCACACACATGAGCAAGTGCACCTCCACTCACCCGCAACCGCATGCGCCCCTCCACCCACCTTGATTGGATTATTGACGACATTGAGTGTGTTTGTGCCCAGCTCCCACATGCCCTCCTTGAACCTCATGGTCTTCCACTCACCGGCATCAGCATGTGCCCCCCCCCCCCACTCACCTGCAACTGCATGTGCCCCTCCAATCACCCACATCCGCATGCGCCCCTCCACTCACCTTGATTGGATTCTTGATGAAGTTGAGTGTGCCCGTGCCCAGCTCCCGCATGCCCTCCTTGAACCTCATAGCATGGATATTATCCACCAAGTGCATGCTGCCCAGGATCTTGCCCGACTCCAGGTCCGCGTTCATGCGGTCAATCTGGTCCTTGAGGTGGAAGTCATCCAGCTTGCGGTTCTGGACGTCGACCAGCTCCTGACAAGGCAGTGGACAAGGGTGGACGTGGAGGGGGGGGGGATGAATGGAGGTACAAAATATCCAGTCGCAGGCAAGAGGTCAAGGTATGTGGTTCTGGACGTCGACCAGCTCCTGACAAGGTGGTGGACAAGGGTCGAGACAGGGAGCGGTGAATGGAGGTACTATAAATCCAGTCACAGGCAAGGGGTGCAAGGTTCGTGGTTCTGAACATCAATCAGCTCCTGTCAAGGCAGGGGTGGTGGCAGGGGTCGGTGCATTGAAGATTGGAGGTACTAGAAATCCAGTCGCAGGCAAGGGGTGCAAGGTTTCCTGGTTCATCACACTTCATCAGATTCCACACTCTACCCTCACACCTCTATGCTGACGATGCCCTCAAGCACTCCGTGATAACGGACCACGGGGACGTAGTTGAAGCCCCCACACTTCATCACACTTCATCAGATCCCACACCCTACCCTCACACCTCTCTACTGACGATGCCCTCAAGCACTCCGTGATAACGGACCACAGGGACGTAGTTGAAGCCCCCACACTTAATCACACTTCATCAGATCCCACACCCTACCCTCACACCTCTCTGCTGACGATGCCCTCAAGCACTCCGCGATAACGGACCACTGGGACGTAGTTGAAGCCCCCACACTTCATCACACTTCATCAGATCCCACACCCTACCCTCACACCTCTCTGCTGACGATGCCCTCAAGCACTCCGTGATAACGGACCACTGGGACGTAGTTGAAGCCCTCACTTTGCACGATGCGGTAGATGAAGGGGAGCGGCATGTTGGGGGGGATGATCACCGGGGCCACCTCAACCTGTAACATGAGAACAATCGCATAGGCTAGGAAAGGTGAGGATGGCGCAGCATATTCTGCACCATGTTGGGGGGGTGATGACTGGGGCCACCTCAACCTGTAACATGAGAGCAAGTGTGCAACAGCTCAGGGTAGGTAAGGATAGCTCAGGATAACTCAGGATAAATCAGGATGGCTTATTGGCTGATGCTGTGGCTTGACAACCAGTGCAGGCAATATAATCCTGCATGTTGGGGGGGATGACGACTGGGGCCACCTCAACCTGTGAGGCAACAGGCAGGAGACGATCTTAGAACAGCTTCATGTAGTGGATCATAATACCTTAACAAATCTATTGGGATAGCTCAGGATAGCTTGTATAAATCCCGCGGATTGATGAGCAGGGCAGGAAATGTAATCATGAATCATACAAACTACATAAATCCTACCGACCTTAGACGATAGATCTATCCCCTCGAACGCCAGTCAAAATTGGTCCAGCATGGCTGTTTAAGGTAAACTGTTTGAAGCCGCAACCCTACAGGAATATACTTATGAGTGATGCACGCTACCCTAACCCTGCCTACCTTCGATGACAGGTCTATACCCTCGGCCTCTGGCCCGAATTTGTCCAGCATGGCAGTCACGTTGGCCCTGCTGATCATGCCGAGGAAGTCACCGCCCCCCGCTGACTCTTCATCTGCTGAGGGCACCTGGAGGGAAGCCCAGGGAGGAAATAGAAGGCCCATTTAACATCAGGTTTTCAAACAGAACTTTGTCCCTTATGTTGGCCCTGCTGATCATGCCTAGGAAGTCCCCGCCCCCTGCTGACTCTTCATCTGCTGAGGGCACCTGGAGGGAAGCCCAGGGAGGAGATACAAGGCCCATTAACGTCAGGTTTCCAAACATAACTTTGTCCCTTATGTTGGCCCGGTTGATCATGCCGAGGAAGTCCCCGCCCCCCGCTGACTCTTCATCTGCTGAGGGCACCTGGAGGGAAGCCCAGGGGGGAATATAAGGCCCATTTAACATCAGGTTTGCAAGCGGGAACCCATTACGAACCCTCTCTGGCCGCCCCCCCCACTGATTCGTCATCCACTGAAGGCACCTGGGGATGTACCCAGTGGGGTATACAACCGGGGCGGGGCCGGGGGGCACCAAAAACAAGCCAGGGGTGCTCGAGGGAACAGCTGCTTCGGCGGAGGAGTAGTCTTTCTATTTTTTCTGAGGGAACGACGTTCAGCGCGTAGCTTGTCCATCAAGCTTTAAAAGCACCACCCCGCAAAGAGAAAAAGAAAGTTACGCCCCGCAGGTGCGTGAGGGTTCAGGAAGCAGTGCGGCATGGGCCTAGGCCGCGTCTGCACCGGTACCTTTGTGGGCACTCTGGATGCGTCACCCCGCACGTGAGCCATGTCTTGTCGATTTTTGAATTGATAGGAACAAAAAAAACAATCTACCGAGACAGAGGGACAGGGGGGAGCAGGGTGCCCGTTGCGGAAATACGGTACAAGCATACGGTACGGTATGGATACGAATACAATACGACCAAATATGGCCGGACATACGGTACAGTACGGACATATGGTACAGTACGGACATACGGTACAGTACGGACATATGGTACAGTACGGACATACGGTACAGTACTGACATATGGTACAGTACGGACATACGGTACAGTACTGACATACGGTACGGTACGGATATACGGTGTGGTACGGATACGGATACGGTACGGACATACGGTACATTACGGACACGACCACGGTACGGCCAAATATGGCCGACACGGTGTTTTCACACGCTACGGTTTGGTTAAACGGTGCGATACGATACGGTCACAGGTACGGGATTCTGACCAAAACAGTCGTACTGGGTAACCCTGGGGGGGCCAGCAAACAAGGAGGGTACGTTAGCCTGTTGATCCATATCTCCCCGTTGTGACTGGGAAGGCACTCAGCTCCTTGTTCACGCAAAACCCGGATTTTAGGCTCATAATATAAGTGTATCACTGAACCTGACTTTAGGGTACAGGTATTCGAATCAAACTGTTTTAAAAACAAATGCAGACAAAATGTCACGTCCTACCGTTGTGACTGTTTTAACCTTGATGCCTGTTGATCCATATCTCACCGTTGTGACTGGGAAGGCCCCCAGCTCCTTGTTCGCATCCAGAGCCGCAGCCAAAACACTACCCGACTCAATGCAGTGCAGCGTCCGCGTCCGCACGTTCTTGTACATCACATCACGGGCCTGCAGTAAGCAGGGCGGGACATTCACACATCAGGGGGACATTCACACCATCAGGTATGAACAGCGCTTTCACGACAGTCAGATCACTAAAACGACCATCTCGGTCGAAGATTCTTCTTCCTAGTGAACCTGGCTGATGAGCTGACGGTAAGCAAGACAGGGTGCGGGTTTGTCCCAAAGCTGCACGGCTGTTTCATCACAAGCAAAAAGGAAGGAACAAGGTCAACATAAAATGCAAACCATGGAATAGGCACAGGGCCCTATTGCCCTTTCATGCCTGTTGCTCTCTTAACCGATACCAGCACCCACCCACCCACTCCCACAACCTCATGATGTTGGACACCCCCTCCGTATCCTAACTATCGAATAGATATGCGCCCTTCAATGCCTGCTGCCCTGTAAACCATGATCCAAACCACCCACTCCCACAAGGCCATCATGTTGGACATCCCCCCCGTGTGTTAAGTATTGAATATCACTGTTTCCTCAACTCTCACGCTTCCCACGGGGCGTAGCTTGTCCCCCTCCCATATAATAGATATGTGCCCGTCAATGTGCCTGTTGCATTGTAAACCACGACCCAAACCAACCACTCCTCATAGGTCATGATGGAACCAACTCCATGTTGGACATCAACTCCCCCTCCAAGTGGTGACCTCACTTGCCCAGCACCATCCCCTGACTCTCAAGCCCGTCCCTACCTTTCCTCCCTTTGTCTTAATCCCTCTCCCTCCTCTCCCTCCCTCCCCCCCCGTCCTTCCTCTCCTATGTTTTGCTCCACCTCCCCCCTGCTCCCTCCCTCCCCCCACTTCCTTCCTCTCCTATGTTTTGCTCCACCTCCCCCCTGCTCCCTTCCTCTCCCCGTCTTCCGCATTCGTCTCCCTTCCTGTACTCTCACCGCAATCTTTTCCTTCTTGATCGTGTCTGCACCCATGTCATCAATACCCACAAACTGCAGCCCCTTGAGCATCATCCCTATCTCCTCCCTTCCTCTCCCTTCTTCACCTACCTCCTCCATTCCCGCCCCCCCCCCCCCCCCCCCCTTCCCCTCGCCTGTTCCTTCCTCCCCCTTCCTCTCTGTTCATCCTTTCTCACCGCAATCTTCTCCTTTTTGATGATGTCTGCACCCATGTCATCGATGCCCACAAACTGCAGCCCCTTGAGCATCATCTGGTGCTCAAAGACGCCGTAATTAAAGTGGTCGCCAACCTGGCCGCGACAAGGAGGGGGAATTCCATATCATTATTTTCCAAGGGCCATTTAATTCAAAAAATACGTGATAATTAAATTGGTCGCCCACCTGGTCGTCACAAATAGGGAGAATCTTCATCATCAGCAGGGGGGTCATGGTAATGGTCATACCCCCCCCTGATATCTGCCCCTCTTTTACCCGCATCGCAATCAAATCATCCCCAACACGAAGGTCACACAAAGGGGTGATGCCAAGACAGCTGATGCAGCCTGGCATGGGCAGACAATATAACACGAACACCTAGGAACAATGATGAGGTGATCCCGGTCATCCTAAGGGTTCAAAATAAAAGGGCATGGGGAAGCTGCTAAGTGCGGGCCTGGCTCTGACCGTGTGATCCATTCCTTTTCCTTGCCTGCTTGTCCTGACTCAAGTTGTTACCTTTGAATTTAAATGGTGCCCTGTCTAGCTCATCTCTCCATCTTATGCATAAGGCGCTGTGATTGCCACAGCCTGCGGGCAGCTGACGCCTCCGCTTTTAGTGCTACCAACTTGAGTACACCCTTATCCGACCCCGGATATGGGTGTACTCAAGTTGGGAGCACTAAACACCCTGTTCTTGAAATGTGTTTTTGTTTCAATTAATTAACGCGGCTGGTTTTGAAAATGCACCGGACGCTTTGTGTCCCACCTGCTTTGCTATGACCAGAACCATCATGAGGAAAGGCAGCTGCTGCGGGCTAGTGGTCATCTCCATCAGGATGAGCGCCTGGCAGGGCGAAAACAGGAGGTAGGGGCAGAGGGGGGAGAGGAGGTAAGGCGGGGAATGAATACAATGGACGGCAGCTGCTGCGGGCTAGTGGTCATCTCCATCAGGATGAGCGCCTGGCAGGGCGAAAACAGGAGGTAGGGGCAGAGGGGGGAGAGGAGGTAAGGCAGGGAATGAATACAATGGACGGCAGCTGCTGCGGGCTAGTGGTCATCTCCATCAGGATGAGCGCCTGGCAGGGCGAAAACAGGAGGTAGGGGCAGAGGGGGGAGAGGAGGTAAGGCGGGGAATGAATACAATGGACGGCAGCTGCTGCGGGCTTGTCGTCATCTCCATCAGGATGAGCGCCTGGCAGGGCGAAAACAGGAGGTAGGGGCAGAGGGGGGAGAGGAGGTAAGGCGGGGAATGAATACAATGGACGGCAGCTGCTGCGGGCTTGTCGTCATCTCCATCAGGATGAGCGCCTGGCAGGGCGAAAACAGGAGGCATGGACAGTTTTTTTTGAAGGGCCAGGCAGTGCATGAATGAAAAAATATATCAAAACAAAACATGAATACAGTAGAAAGCCAGCTGAGCCTCCTCCTGGCTAACCAAGTGACCATTGCTGACACCATGATAGATACTGTCATCACAGCGCTGAACCGTCCATCCAAAGCATGTTTCGAAAGGGCCAGGAAGCGCTAACATACATAAAAAAAACATGACATGAACACATGTGACAGCAAGCATAGTCGCCTGCTCGCCAACCCCATAGATGCTGTCATCACAGCGTCGTATCCTGGGTATTCATGCGATAGCCTTTTTGCAAGAGCCATGCACTTTGTGAATCCTGGGTGCTCATGCGATAGCCTTTTTGCGAGAGCCATGCATGAATGAACAAGGAGGCATAACGGAGCTCTTCTCACCATGGCCGACACCATGCGCATGAGTCCGCCCATGAAGGCCCCGGAACCCAGTAACGCGTACATGCCCACATCGACGTGCGGCACACCAATGAGGATCAGCACCTCGGCGAAGGCGCGTCTGCAAACAGGCAAACAGGGGAACACAGGTTGAATATACAAAATAACCCACATGTCGACATGGGCAACGTCGACATGCCCACATGTCGACATGGACCAAGCACGTCAAGATGAGGTTCGTGGCAGAAGCGCGTTGGCAAAAGGAACACATGGGGCCGTAAGTTTGAGTGGATTGAACGTTACAACGCTTGAGGCGTGTAGTCGGGAAGCCCCCTGCTTGCTAAATTTTAGGGTTTTTTGTACAGGGTGCCAGGGCGAGAGTTCAAGAAGCCCTCTGTTCGCCTAGTTTTAGGGCTTTTTGTTCAGGGTACCAGGGCGAGAGCTCAGGAGGCCGTGCATGCCTGAAGCCATCTGACACAGGCCTCCCCAGCCCTCTACCTGCTGCAAACCGGTCTGGCGCCCAGCCAGCTCCCTCCCCCACCCCAGGCACCCCCCTAGGAGGAGTCAAGGTATGAACAGCCTTGAACGAATGACAATTGATGACACAGGCTGGATACACCCTGGGGCGTGCATTAAGGAAGCCACCTGTGCAGCCGCAGCTCTAGGTCGGCTGCAGACTGACCATCACCCTCCACCCACCCCAGGCACCCCCTAGGATGAGCGGCAATGTGAGCAGCACCGCAGGAATGAAAAGCTGCGTCATTTGATACAAGTCCACCTAGCCTTTATGCTACAGACTACCCAAACGTCCAGCCAGCTCCCGCCACCCACCCCAGGCATCCCCTTCCATGAGGAAGGGATGAACAGGACCAAAGGTATGAAAATGAATGCCAGCTGATACCCGTCTGCCCGGCCCTCTTTCTGCTGAATACTGACAATATGCTCACTAGCCAGCAGCCTTCAACTGCCCCAGACATCCCCACAGGATGATCAAAAGTATGAGCAGCCCAAAGATACGAACAATTACACATCTGACACACCTGTCCACCAGGCCCGCTCAGTTTTTTTTCTACCAGGGTTGAGTGACCGGTCTTTGCCCACTTTGTTGAGTCAAAGCAAAAGAAAAGGCCCTTTCTGCCGCAGACTGGCCGGACTCTCAACCAACAGCATCAAACCAACCCAGGTATCCTCGGTCCCTCGCCCTTTCGGTAATGCAGCAGTGGGCAGTTGCGCTGACTCAGCCAGCACCCTCAACTCACCCCAGGCATCCTCCCAGGATGAGCGACGGTGTGAACAGCCCTGAAGGTATGAACGCCCCGTACGTCACCGCAGCCAGGAACCAGTACGTCCCTCCGTACAGCAGCAGCGTCATGATGGAGAAGCTGTCCTCCCCATCATCCCGGTAATTGGACTGAGCCGTGAACAAGGCCTGGGGGGCAGGAAGAGGGGAAGGAGCGGTGTCATGAAGCATCTCGGCTGGTGGATTGGGCGGTTTACACAAGTTCAGGAGGAGGGCGGAGGAGCGGTGTCATGATGGAGAAGCTGTCCTCGCCATCATCCCGGTAATTGGACTGGGCACTGAACAAGGCATGGGGGGCAGGAAGAGGGGAAGGAAACCTACCTGCAGTTTGAATCCCTGCGGGTTGAACATCAGTACTGCCATGTTGTTGTACAGGGTAATCTGGCAGCTAATTTGAATTCACCAGCAATTCAAAAACGTACCTGGAGTTTGAATCCCTGCGGATTGAAGACAAGTACTGCCATGTCGTTGTACAGAGTGGAGGGGTTTTCCCGGTTCTGGCAATGGTAGCTGTTGAATGTTTGGAACTCAACATCGCTGCCTGCAATCAACAGGATACGGCAACAGATAGGTGATAACTGCATATGGTTGTTTGAGTACCAAACAGGAGGGGCGGACATGCTGGGCTGGTTCTGGCCATGGTAGCTGCTAAATGTTTGGAACTCGACATTGCCACTTGCACTTATAAGGCAACAGCAACATATGAGTCAAAGGTGGGTAGGGTAGGGTGGCAACAGATGGGTGCATACCGATGGAGGTGGCTTGTTGCGCAGCATTGAAACAAACACACTCCAGTCACCCATGTCATGCATTTGCCCACTCTGATGAAGGAGGGTTGGTCCAAGTAACTAAGTAGCATAACCCAAAACTTACCCCCCCAATAAAGGTTGCCCCCCCCAGAATGAGGTTTCCCTGAGCAGCATTAAAACAAACACTTCCCACGTTCCCATGTTATACATTTGCCCTCTCTGATGAAGGAGGGGTGGTCCACATAACTAAAACAAAGACCCACGCTTAATCCCAATAAAGGTTGCCCCCCCAAGAATGAGGTTCCCTGAGCAGCATGAAAACAAATCCTTGACACTGACCCATCATGCAGTATCCCACTCCGATGAAGTTGCAGGTCTTGCAGTTGCCTACTAAAAAACAAAACAGACACTGACCCGTAATACGGCTGCCCACTCAAGACACAAATAACAATCACACACAACACACTTGCCAACACCCAGGAAGGTGATTTGGTGTGCAGCACCTACACAAAGATGTCCCACTTACCCATAATGCAGTTGCCCACTCCGATGAAGTTGCAGGTCATACAACTGCCCATGGTGGGAAGAACATACAAGATGATGGAGGTGCCAATGGAGATGACCACCACCTGAAAGTGTGGATTGGGAGAAAAGTATTATCAACAAGTTCAAGGACATGTCCGTGTTGGTGAGTGGGCGGCCCACACCTGAGTACAAGTGTTTCTTTTTTTGTCTAAAAGGCCACAGTCTAGTGCAGGCCGCCCCACCGCCCCCAAAGGCCCAATTGGGACCGGACCTGGACTGGCGTACGAGTGGTGGTCAAAATAGCATGGCCGGCCACAAACGGGGCCTCCGGCCAGAGGCTGGAGTGTACCTGACATGTATCTAAGTCACGAAAAAGAAACACCGGCTGCGTACGTGGCATGGGATACCGCATTATCAACGAGTTCAAGGAAGTGTGAATCAGATGAGTGGGTGAACATGCCTCCGGCGGCCCGACTGGGGCCAAAGTTGGTTTGATGGTAGGGTAGGAATGCCAGCGCATGGTAACGGTGCGGATGTGGCTTCGGCCCCGAGCTGCGCTGTTCCCTTAACCCGCACAGCCTAGGGGGACGTAGTTTTCTTTTCTTTTCTTTTGCCAGCGCATGCACGGGGGGTCTCCCAGTGAGCTGGCGGGCACCCTTCCGACTGACCCCGGCGACATTGGGTGTTTCGCTGAGCCTCTCTTTAAATCGCTCGCAGTCTCCCCGGAAAAAAAACTTCTTGCTGGATATCAGACCCAAGCAGCATGGCTGTCCATGTATGGAACCTCACGCCGGAGCCCAGGAGGCAGCTGAAGTGTAGCTGAGCTGCAGCTTGAGTTAAGCCAGAGCCTAGGAGGTAGCTGACCTGTAGCTGAAGTGTAGCCGGAGCCCAGGGGGTACATGAAGTGTAGCTGAGCTGCAGCAGAGCCCCAAAAAGGAGACACAGCCAACAACACCCTCCTTCGTCATGTGATGCAAATCTTCTTGACTGCAGCTGAACTGCAGCGAAGCCACAAAAGATAAGCACAGCCCCCTCCCCCCCGATACATTCATATGAGGCCACATCTTCATGACTGCAGCTGAACTGTAGCACAGCCACGAAATATAAACACCATCCCCCACTCACCTCAGACATGTGAGGCCACACCCTCTTGGCTGTATTTAAACTGTAGCTGAACTGTAGCAAAGCGAAGATAAAGCATGCACCCCACCCACATACCTCGGTCATGCGCGCCCACATCTTCTTGGCCCACTTCTTGCGGACGAGGCAGATCCATGTGTTGAAGGAGGTGAAGAGGCACGACACGTAGCCGCCTATGACGGCAAGTATGAAGACAGCCCACACTTGCTCAAAGTGGGCCGGGTATTGTTGCTGCGCATGGAAAAGGAAATGGGGTTTGTGTAACACAGAATTAAATACCTGCTAGTAAAATAGCAATAAAAAATAATACCAGCTAGTAAATATTAATAATACAGATTCATCCCGTGTAGGTTTTCAAAAAGGAAAGTGATTCCTCCTTGATCTCCCAGCGTTGGTCATCTAGTCATAGCAGTTACAAATGGTTGTGGCGCAGAATATTCTTGACGATCTATAGTAGCCGATTCACCAAGCAAATAAATACCTTAGGATGACTCCAATTTCGATTTGTTTGTGCGATCGCTACAGACTAGGTCATCGGTGGGTGTCTGAAATGATGTTTTATGTATAGCACCACTTTCGTAACTCAAATTTCGTTTTCACCACAGCATTTAAAATGGTACGAATCACTGTTTTATCTAATGTTGCGTCACTGTAGGGGCAAACGAATCATTAACGTCAAGACACCGTCACAAGCATCATGCTTTAATCTCGCACTGGCCCGCGACTGATTGATTCGACATCCGTTCATTGACATTTGCAACAGTCTGATCATATCTTCCAACATCACACAACTAGTATAGAACGGTGCATACTCGCCGGGCCCTGCTGAACGCTATCGTCCAACATCACACAACTAGTATAGACCAGTGCATACTCTCTGGGCCCTGCTGAACGCTTTTGGCCAACATCACACAACTAGTATAGACCGGTGCATACTCGCTGGGCCCTGCTGAACGCTATTGTCCAACATCACACAACTAGTATAGACCAGTGCATACTCGCTGGGCCCTGCTGAACGCTTTTGGCCAACATCACACAACGAGTATAGACCGGTGCATACTCGCTGGGCCCTGCTGAACGCTTTGTCCAACATCACACAACGAGTATAGACCAGTGCATACTCGCTGGGCCCGGCTGAACGCTTTTGGCCAACATCACACAACGAGTATAGACCGGTGCATACTCGCTGGGCCCTGCTGAACGCTATTGTCCAACATCACACAACTAGTATAGACCAGTGCATACTCGCTGGGCCCGGCTGAACGCTATTGTCCAACATCACACAACTAGTATAGACCGGTGCATACTCGCTAGGCCCTGCTGAACGCTTTTGGCCAACATCACACAACGAGTATAGACCGGTGCATACTCTCTGGGCCCTGCTGAACGCTTTTGGCCAACATCACACAACTAGTATAGACCAGTGCATACTCGCTGGGCCCTGCTGAACGCTATTGTCCAACATCACACAACGAGTATAGACCAGTGCATACTCGCTGGGCCCGGCTGAACGCTATTGTCCAACATCACACAACTAGTATAGACCGGTGCATACTCGCTGGGCCCTGCTGAACGCTATTGGCCAACATCACACAACGAGTATAGACCGGTGCATACTCTCTGGGCCCTGCTGAACGCTTTTGGCCAACATCACACAACTAGTATAGACCAGTGCATACTCGCTGGGCCCGGCTGAACGCTATTGTCCAACATCACACAACTAGTATAGACCGGTGCATACTCGCTGGGCCCTGCTGAACGCTATTGTCCAACATCACACAACTAGTATAGACCGGTGCATACTCGCTGGGCCCGGCTGAACGCTATTGTCCAACATCACACAACTAGTATAGACCAGTGCATACTCGCTGGGCCCTGCTGAACGCTTTTGTCCAACATCATACAACTAGTATAGACCGGTGCATACTCGCTGGGCCCTGCTAAACGCTATTGTCCAACATCACACAACTAGTATAGACCGGTGCATACTCGCTGGGCCCTGCTGAACGCTTTTGTCCAACATCACACAACTAGTATAGACCGGTGCATACTCGCTGGGCCCTGCTGAACGCTTTTGTCCAACATCACACAACTAGTATAGACCGGTGCATACTCGCTGGGCCCTGCTGAACGCTATTGTCCAACATCACACAACTAGTATAGACCAGTGCATACTCGCTGGGCCCTGCTGAACGCTTTTGGCCAACATCACACAACGAGTATAGACCGGTGCATACTCGCTGGGCCCTGCTGAACGCTATCGTCCAACATCACACAACTAGTATAGACCGGTGCATACTCGCTGGGCCCTGCTGAACGCTATTGTCCAACATCACACAACTAGTATAGACCGGTGCATACTCGCTGGGCCCTGCTGAACGCTTTTTGTCCAACATCACACAACTAGTATAGACCAGTGCATACTCGCTGGGCCCTGCTGAACGCTTTTTGTCCAACATCACACAACTAGTATAGACCAGTGCATACTCGCTGGGCCTTGCTGAACGCTCGGCCGCGTGCGGCTGGCAGGGAATGACTCAGCTCAATTCCAGCTGCCCTGCAAAGCCAGGACCATGGTGCGGCCATGCCCCCTCATGTATGCGAGGGGGGCAGGGACATGGAACATGGCAATCTAGACTACTGGGGTGATAGTTTGATCCCTCAACCTTTAGGTAGGGATACCAGCAGTGTTGTACCACTGGACCATTTCTCCCTACGTAACGCTTCTAGTGACTGAAATGAGCACTATCAAGTAGGACTGCTCAGGTCAGGTCAGTGAGCCTCCTCCTCTTCAGACCCACTTTGGCACCCCACGGCCGGCCGCCCCTGTGGTAATATTTTGTAATGCTTTTGTAAAGCTTTGAAGCTTTGCAACCGGTGAAAACGAAGACGCCAAATTTTAATTGCAGTTTTTTAACGTTAATTTAAGCGTTAAGTAATGTGAACTCGAAATGCTTGTTTTATACTCGTGGCGGTGAAGGGCTGACGAAATTATACAAGAACGAATTCAGGCTAATAAACCGGTACTTGTTGAATCATATAAACACACACCCATGTTGAAGGAGACGAGGGACCCGTACTGGAGCTCGTAGCACTGCCAACATCCGTTACAGATGATAATGACAATGGATTATTTTGACAACAAATTATAGCCGTTAAATAAAACAAAACAAAGGCCTGTTAAATCAAATAAAAACGCATTCTCGTTGAAGGAGATTAGGGACTTGTACTGGAGCTCTTGAGCTGTCATCTTCTTCAGTGTCAAGGGTTCAGTGTTTCATGTTAAGGGTTTAGGGTTTAAGCGCAGGGTTGTTTCTAAGGCAAAATTAGACAAGCCTTACAAACTGGTATAACATAAAATGCCATGCCAAATATAACACCAGACCTCACATTGAAGAAGATGAGCGACCCGTACTTGAGCTCGTAGCACTGCCCGTATCCGTTACAGATGATGATGGCCGATCGCACCACCACAATGGTGATGGCGCAGGCAAGGAAGCATCGGGTGGTCAAGTCCTTACGCCACCGTGTGCTGATCTCCATTGCGAACATGACGCCACCAACCTGTGAAAGGTTAAAAATACATGATATTAAAAAACTACAGCATTTATCTGATAAAGCACTGCTCAGTGGTAGAGTTCTTTTGCCACCGTTTGCCGATCTCCATTAAGGTACCGAACATGACGTCACCAACCCGTGCAAGGGAAAGGGGGGCGCCATTGCATTGTTTTGTCTACAATTCATTTTATAATGAGCTGGTATCGGTTTAGCAGCTCCTTGGTTGTTAATCGACTGTTTAATTCTCTATCTGCCAGTTTCGAGTAGTCCTGGTCCCTTACACTGGGGGCTGACCCCACACCTACTTCCTGCCCATGGTGCATAGTTCCTCGGGTGTAAGTCCAACTTTGGCAGGCCGCCCTGCGGCCGCCAAAAGCCCGATTGGGACCAAGCATGGCCCAGCCAGTGACTGATGTCCAGAGCAGCAGAATTACCCAGTCCGATCGTTTGGACAAAAATCCCATACCGTTTACCGTACCGTACCGCACCGAATACCAGTACCGTGTTACAACACCGTATCGACCCTCTCTTAACCAGTCCGGCAATTTTGACTATACCGTACCGTTTGACCGTACCGTATTTTCTAACCTGGTAACTATGCGAAGCAGCATGGCTGACATGTAGCTGAGTCGCGGAAAGGGAAACACTTGCTTGGAAAGGGAAACACTTGCTTGGAAAGGGAAACACTTGCTTGGAAAGGGAAACACTTGCTTGGAAAGGGAAACACTTGCTTGGAAAGGGAAACACTTGCTTGGAAAGGGAAACACTTGCTTGGAAAGGGAAACACTTGCTTGGAAAGGGAAACACTTGCTTGGAAAGGGAAACACTTGCTTGGAAAGGGAAACACTTGCTTGGAAAGGGAAACACTTGCTTGGAAAGGGAAACACTTGCTTGGAAAGGGAAACACTTGCTTGGAAAGGGAAACACTTGCTTGGAAAGGGAAACACTTGCTTGGAAAGGGAAACACTTGCTTGGAAAGGGAAACACTTGCTTGGAAAGGGAAACACTTGCTTGGAAAGGGAAACACTTGCTTGGAAAGGGAAACACTTGCTTGGAAAGGGAAACACTTGCTTGGAAAGGGAAACACTTGCTTGGAAAGGGAAACACTTGCTTGGAAAGGGAAACACTTGCTTGGAAAGGGAAACACTTGCTTGGAAAGGGAAACACTTGCTTGGAAAGGGAAACACTTGCTTGGAAAGGGAAACACTTGCTTGGAAAGGGAAACACTTGCTTGGAAAGGGAAACACTTGCTTGGAAAGGGAAACACTTGCTTGGAAAGGGAAACACTTGCTTGGAAAGGGAAACACTTGCTTGGAAAGGGAAACACTTGCTTGGAAAGGGAAACACTTGCTTGGAAAGGGAAACACTTGCTTGGAAAGGGAAACACTTGCTTGGAAAGGGAAACACTTGCTTGGAAAGGGAAACACTTGCTTGGAAAGGGAAACACTTGCTTGGAAAGGGAAACACTTGCTTGGAAAGGGAAACACTTGCTTGGAAAGGGAAACACTTGCTTGGAAAGGGAAACACTTGCTTGGAAAGGGAAACACTTGCTTGGAAAGGGAAACACTTGCTTGGAAAGGGAAACACTTGCTTGGAAAGGGAAACACTTGCTTGGAAAGGGAAACACTTGCTTGGAAAGGGAAACACTTGCTTGGAAAGGGAAACACTTGCTTGGAAAGGGAAACACTTGCTTGGAAAGGGAAACACTTGCTTGGAAAGGGAAACACTTGCTTGGAAAGGGAAACACTTGCTTGGAAAGGGAAACACTTGCTTGGAAAGGGAAACACTTGCTTGGAAAGGGAAACACTTGCTGCCCATGATTGGTGTATCGATTAGATTATGCATAGTCTGGTTGGTACCAAGCAGACCATGCAACATCTTGACATTCTCTTTTGTCTAAGGCCGCGTTTACCCCCCCACCGACATCCACTGATGACCGGTGCCTTGAACACTGTGCTCACCCTACACCCTCTTATCTGTCCCTGAATTTTTAAACAATCTACCCCACCATCCGCTTCGTTACGATCCACTGACCGGTGCCCCCATGACCCCACACCTCTCATCTGTCACTATTTCTATACACACTCTATCCCCCCCCATCCACTTCGTTACGTTTCACTGACTGACGCCTTGAACACCGTGGAGACCCTGTGACCCCACACCTCTCATCTGTCCCTCTTTTATTTGATGAATACTTTACCCCACCATCCACTTTGTTATGTTCCACTGACCGGTGCTTTCAACGCCGGGGTGAAACCACACGCAGCGCCAATGGGCCACGAGGTCTCGCAGCTCCTACCCCCCCAAGGGGGGAGAAAAAGGGGAGAATACCATGCAGGCCCTTTCCCTCCCCCCCCTTCACTCCCCCCCTTCGAGGGGTAGGGGGGGGCAGGGGGGGTAGGGGGGCAGGGGAGATCCTTGTCTGTCTATCAATTGTTTACCCAACTATTTGCATCGTTATGTTCCACTGACCGGAGCCTTGAACGCAGTGGTGACCCCACACGCAGCGCCGATCGCCACCAGGTCCCTCAGCTCCTTGTTATATGTGTAGATACCCCAGTGGGACACACTTTGCATCTGTTGCTGCATCCATTTACTGCGGGATGAAAGGGCGCAGGGAGGTAGGGGGTGGTTGTGATGAATTTAGGGGGGAGGGAGGGGGGGCAGCAGCAGCAGAAGAAGCAGCAATGGTCATCAGAGCTCACAGCTCCTTCTTATATGTGTAGATACCCCAGTGAGATGCGCTTTGCATCTGTTGCTGCATCCATTTACTGCGGGATGAAAGGGCGCAGGGAGGTAGGGGGCGGTTGTGATGAATTTAGGGGGGGAGGGAGGGGGGGCAGCAGCAGAAGAAGAAGCAGCAATTGTCATCAGAGCTCACAGCTCCTTGTTATATGTGTAGATACCCCAGTGAGATGCGCTTTGCATCTGTTGCTGCATCCATTTACTGCGGGATGAAAGGGCGCAGGGAGGCAGGGGGCGGTTGTGATAGATTTAGGGGGGGAGGGAGGGGGGGCAGCAGCAGCAGAAGAAGCAGCAATGGTCATCAGAGCTCACAGCTCCTTGTTATATGTGTAGATACCCCAGTGAGATGCGCTTTGCATATGCTGCTGCATCCATTTACTGCGGGATGAAAACACACAGTGTGCCAGTGTGCCAGGGGGCGGTTATGATGAGTTGAAAGGGGGGCAGTAGCTCCGTATTGTATGTGTAGCACAATGAGACACACTTTGAATCTGTTGCTGCATCCATTTACTGCCAAAGGTGCAGGATGCAGGGGGGAGGTCAGGATGCATGACGGGGGGACAGCAGCGGCGGCAACAGCAGCAGCAGCAGCAGCCACAACGGACTATAGGTGAGGTTGTGATATATTTTGATTGACGGGAGCTGCAGCAGCAGCAGCAGCAATGGGGGTCAGGGGCTCATATTGCCATTTTGTGGACAGAAGCAAGAGGGGCCCATCAAGCTTGCAAGCCCATCCACATCGCATACCGTTGCACATAATCACTGTCCGTAAGGACTGCCAAACCCCAAACCCAGCACCTACGCGCTGGCCCTGATGCCTGTCAAGCCCTAGACCGTTAACCCAGCACCCTGAGTCCCAAGCTCGGCACCTAGGTATTGAATCCCATAAGGGCATCAAAAAGGAGCCTGCGTGCAACACAAGCCCCTCCTTGCCCACAATAACTAACAAACCCTAACACCTTAACCCTAAACCCTGACACCTTAACCCTGACGCCTTAACCCTAAACCCTGACACCTTAACCCTGACACCTTAACCCTGACACCTTAACCCTAAACCCTGACACATAAACCCTGACACATTAACCCTAAACCCTGACACATTAACCCTAAACCCTGACACATTAGCCCTAAACCCTGACACATTAACCATAAACCCTGACACCTTAGCCCTAAACCCTGACATATTAACCCTAAACCCTGACACATTAACCCTAAACCCTAACACCTTAACCCTGACACATTAACCCTAAACCCTGCCACCTTAGCCCTAAACCCTGACACATTAACCCTAAACCCTGACACATTAACCCTGTCACCTTCACCCTAAACCCTGGCACATTAACCTAAAACCCAGACACATTAACACTCAACCCTGACACATTAACCCAAAACCCTGACACCTTAGCCCTAAACCCTGACACGTTAACCCTTAACCCTGACACCTTAACCCTGGCACCTTGACACTAAACCCTGATACCTGTACCCTAAACCCTGACACCTAAACCCTGACACCTTAACCCTGACACCTTAAACCTTGACACCTAAACCCTGACACACTAACCCTTAACCCTGACACCTAAACCCTGACAAATATACTCCGACACCTACACCCTGCCACCTAAACCCTGCATTCTTAACCCTAAACCCTGATACCTACACCCTGAAACCCTGAACTCAGCACCTAGTCCTTGCTGCCCATAGTGACATGAAGACTGGAGCCTGTGTGCAGCATGAGCCCCTGCTTGCCCACAATGACTAGTACCCTCCAGTGCATTTTGTTTACGTGCTTCAGCCACAGATCAGCTACATCATGGTCGTCAAGGCCTAATGCAGCAAGCCCTGTTTCGCCCTAACCACCGGCCGAATGCATGCCAGGGTTTGTTTTGCCCCAATAGGCCCAGTGGTGACCGCCCAGCAGCAAAGTGTTTTGGGCCTTGTGCACACTGAAAGCACCACAGACCCCCGACTATGGACTTTTGACCCTAAATCTCAGTACTTTCTTGCTGCCCATAATAACTGACGGGCACTTCACCTGAACCCTGGACCCTAAATCCAAGTACCTACTTGCTGCCCATGATGACTGCCAGGATGGACCCTGCGTGCAGCATTGGCCCTTCCTTGCCCATCGCCATGCCGCTACTGACACCCAGAGCACTAGATAGCACCTGCGGTGATCAAAGGGGTACATCAGAGATGTGGCTGAGAAGCATGGTTGCATGGACGGATGGGTGCATGGGAGCACAAAAGCATATACAAAGTTGAGCACACAAACGCATGAACGCCTGGCTGCAAGGATGCGCATCTTAGCCTGAACGCATGGGTGTGTAAGGGCACGTGGGTGAGCAGGAGAGGATGGACATGCAGGAGGGCATGGATGCTGTAAAGTTTAGGTGCAAGTGCGTGCATTGGCACATTGGTGCATGGGTATGCATGAGCGCATGGGGGTGCATGATCACATGAGTGTGCATGAGTGGGTGTGCATGAGCGTATGACTGCATGGGCACGCTACACATCCAACCTTGCCGATAAGCGCATGAGTCCATCAGTCCATGAGCGGGTGTGCATGACCACATAACTCCATCAGTCCATCGGCGTGGTGCATGATCACATGAGTGTGCAGGAGGGCGGGTATGCATGAGCGGGTGTGCATGACCACACAACTACAGGAAAGCAACACATCTGACCTTGGCAATGGAGGTACTCATGGTGAAGAACTGCTTGACCGCATGTGTGCATGGATGCATGCGTCCATCCACTCATAGCTGCATGGGAAAGCGTTCAAGCCACTCATCCGACCTTGGGTATGAAGGTGAAGAACTGCTTTAAAGCAGGGTGCTTGAACATATTTGTGCAAGAGAGGGAATCAGCCCATATTTGCATGGTTTTGCTTGAGCACATGAGTCCATCAGGGCACAAATGCATGGGCACGCAACACATGCCATTGTTGCATGGGTGTGCTTGAGCGCATGGGTGTGCATGGGCACATAGGCCCGTCAGGGCATGACTGCTTGGGCATGCAACACACGCCATTGTTGCATGGGCGTGCGTGAGCGCATGTGGGCGTGGATGCATGCAAAGTTGCATGGGCAAGCGTACACGCAGCATGTCTGACCTCCGCTATGACGGTATTGATGGTGGAAATTGCTTGAAGGCTGACAGCTTGAACACATGGGTGCAAGGGTGAGCATCAGCCCACAGTTGCATGGGCGTGATTGAGCGCATGGGTGTGCATGAGCGCATGGGCCGATCAGCACATGACTGCATGGGCAAGCATCTGCGCAGCTCATCTGACCTTGGCTATGAAGGTCTTGATGGTGAAAAATTGCTTGAAGGCCGGGCTCTCCACGCCGTTAAGAAACGCCTTGACATCCGGAATGCCCGAACCTGACGCGGCGGGCGAGATGGCGTACAGCGTGAACGTACAGCCGAAGGCAAGCAGCGCGTTGATTCCCACGTATTCGAGGATTCGCCAGCGCCAATCCAGTTCGTCGCTCTGTGGTCGCAGCAGGGTTGAGGTCATGGCAGGGCAGGTGGGAGGTGCACCTCAACACAAGCACAACGTGGATTCCACTGCCAGGGTGGATCATCTCTCTGTGGTCGCAGCAGGGTTGAGGGTATGGCAGGGCAGGTGGGAGGTGCAGCTCAACACAAGCACAACGTGGATTCCACTGCCAGGGTGGATCATCTCTCTGTGGTCGCAGCAGGGTTGAGGGTATGGCAGGGCAGGTGGGAGGTGCAGCTCAACACAAGCACAACGTGGATTCCACTGCCAGGGTGGATCATCTCTCTGTGGTCGCAGCAGGATTGAGGGTATGGCAGGGCAGGTGGGAGGTGCAGCTCAACACAAGCACAACGTGGATTCCACTGCCAGGGTGGATCATCTCTCTGTGGTCGCAGCAGGGTTGAGGGTATGGCAGGGCAGGTGGGAGGTGCAGCTCAACACAAGCACAACGTGGATTCCACTGCCAGGGTGGAT
Organism: Limnomonas spitsbergensis; assembly: GCA_037349105.1. Classification (NCBI taxonomy): domain Eukaryota; kingdom Viridiplantae; phylum Chlorophyta; class Chlorophyceae; order Chlamydomonadales; genus Limnomonas; species Limnomonas spitsbergensis. Next base: position 939,417 of record JAYJMM010000025.1, read on the forward strand.
CATCTCTCTGTGGTCGCAGCAGGGTTGAGGGTATGGCAGAGCAGGTGGGAGGCGCAGCTCAACACAAGCACAATGTGGATTCCACTGCCAGGGTGGATCATCTCTCTGTGGTCGCAGCAGGGTTGAGGGTATGGCAGGGCAGGTGGGAGGTGCAGCTCAACACAAGCACAACGTGGATTCCACTGCCAGGGTGGATCATCTCTCTGTGGTCGCAGCAGGGTTGAGGGTATGGCAGGGCAGGTGGGAGGTGCAGCTCAACACAAGCACAACGTGGATTCCACTGCCAGGGTGGATCATCTCTCTGTGGTCGCAGCAGGGTTGAGGGTATGGCAGAGCAGGTGGGAGGTGCAGCTCAACACAAGCACAACGTGGATTCCACTGTCAGGGTGGATCATCTCTCTGTGGTCGCAGCAGGGTTGAGGTCATGGCAGGGCAGGTGGGAGGTGCAGCTCAACACAAGCACAACGTGGATTCCACTGCCAGGGTGGATCATCTCTCTGTGGTCACAGCAGGGTTGAGGGTATGGCAGAGCAGGTGGGAGGTGCACCTCAACACAAGCACAACGTGGATTCCACTGCCAGGGTGGATCATCTCTCTGTGGTCGCAGCAGGGTTGAGGGTATGGCAGGGCAGGTGGGAGGTGCAGCTCAACACAAGCACAACGTGGATTCCACTGCCAGGGTGGATCATCTCTCTGTGGTCGCAGCAGGGTTGAGGTCATGGCAGGGCAGGTGGGAGGCGCAGCTCAACACAAGCACAACGTGGATTCCACTGCCAGGGTGGATCATCTCTCTGTGGTCACAGCAGGGTTGAGGGTATGGCAGAGCAGGTGGGAGGTGCACCTCAACACAAGCACAACGTGGATTCCACTGCCAGGGTGGATCATCTCTCTGTGGTCGCAGCAGGGTTGAGGGTATGGCAGGGCAGGTGGGAGATGCAGCTCAACACAAGCACAACGTGGATTCCACTGCCAGGGTGGATCATCTCTCTGTGGTCGCAGCAGGGTTGAGGGTATGGCAGAGCAGGTGGGAGGTGCAGCTCAACACAAGCACAACGTGGATTCCACTGCCAGGGTGGATTATCTCTCTGTGGTCGCAGCAGGGTTGAGGGTATGGCAGGGCAGGTGGGAGATGCAGCTCAACACAAGCACAACGTGGATTCCACTGCCAGGGTGGATCATCTCTCTGTGGTCGCAGCAGGGTTGAGGGTATGGCAGAGCAGGTGGGAGGCGCAGCTCAACACAAGCACAACGTGGATTCCACTGCCAGGGTGGATCATCTCTCTGTGGTCGCAGCAGGGTTGAGGGTATGGCAGGGCAGGTGGGAGGTGCAGCTCAACACAAGCACAACGTGGATTCCACTGCCAGGGTGGATCATCTCTCTGTGGTCGCAGCAGGGTTGAGGGTATGGCAGAGCAGGTGGGAGGCGCAGCTCAACACAAGCACAACGTGGATTCCACTGCCAGGGTGGATCATCTCTCTGTGGTCGCAGCTGGGTTGAGGGTATGGCAGGGCAGGTGGGAGGCGCAGCTCAACACAAGCACAACGTGGATTCCACTGCCAGGGTGGATCATCTCTCTGTGGTCGCAGCAGGGTTGAGGGTATGGCAGGGCAGGTGGGAGGTGCAGCTCAACACAAGCACAACGTGGATTCCACTGCCAGGGTGGATCATCTCTCTGTGGTCGCAGCAGGGTTGAGGGTATGGCAGGGCAGGTGGGAGGTGCAGCTCAACACAAGCACAACGTGGATTCCACTGCCAGGGTGGATCATCTCTCTGTGGTCGCAGCAGGGTTGAGGTCATGGCAGGGCAGGTGGGAGGTGCAGCTCAACACAAGCACAACGTGGATTCCACTGCCAGGGTGGATCATCTCTCTGTGGTCGCAGCAGGGTTGAGGGTATGGCAGGGCAGGTGGGAGGCGAAGCTCAACACAAGCACCACGTGGATTCCACTGCCAGGGTGGATCATCTCTCTGTGGTCGCAGCAGGGTTGAGGGTATGGCAGGGCAGGTGGGAGGCGAAGCTCAACACAAGCACCACGTGGATTCCACTGCCAGGGTGGATCATCTCTCTGTGGTCGCAGCAGGGTTGAGGGTATGGCAGGGCAGGTGGGAGGTGCAGCTCAACACAAGCACAACGTGGATTCTCACGTTCTCTAGGACTTGCCACTGCCAGGCCCGGTCATATCTCTGCAATGGGGGAGGGCATGACAGCCTGAGGGCATGTGGGAGGTGTAGACAAGCGCAGGCGATTGCTTTGAACCCTAAATAATCAGGATGAGCGATCGCCAGAACAGGGTGTCAATCTCTGATCATGCCATGGGGGAGGGACTGAGAAAGGGGGGGGGTAGGTGCAGCCGAAGGCAAGCACTGCATTGACTCCCACGCACTCCAGGATGCACAACAGGAACACAGGATAAGGAATACGGGCTGCTTTGGCGAACCGTATCTGTATGGCGAATCCGTATTTGTATTTCGGGCCCATACGGAACAATGAGTGAAGATTTTCGGCCCATCCTGCAACCCTGATGCAAAACTACCAGTCCTAAGGTTGGGCTGATGAACAGCAGTGTTTCTTTTTTCGTGACTCATCTACATTTCAGCTACACTCTGGCCTCTTGCCAGAGGCCCCAGTTGTGGCCATCCAAACTGCCTTGGGCACCAGTTGTAGTCCGGTCCTGGTTTGGTCCCAATCGGGCCTTTGGCGCCCGCGGGGCGGACTCCCGAAGGCAAACTTGTAGCCGGAAAAAAAAACGATGTACAGTCCAGGTCAGATGTGCCGGCAGCATACAGATGCTGCTGTCATTCCCCATTCAGAACGGTCCCCAATTGAGATAGGGCCTGCCGCACTGCCAGACTAGGTTATTGCACTACCACAGCATAAGGGGCACTCCAGACAGAAGGACGGTGGCATGGTGTGTACGTCGATTTTTTATAATAGCGCAACAGACCTACTGCTGCCATCTTTGGAGCAGCCAAGACTTTTTGGATCGGGACCAAATCTTGACAGGCCTACAGCCATGGGCCCAAATAGCAAGGCTTGCGGCACCAATAGTTTAATACTAATACCCTCCGGTCGCAGACCGTTGAGTAGCTGAGGTGTAGCTGAGGTGTAGCTGAGGTGTACCTGACGCAGCCCGAAATTAGCACTAGTGTTGATATGAATGTATGCATGGGGAGGCAGAGGAAATTTCACTGCAGCGGTGTCCCTTTCAGGCAGCCTCAGCCTGTTTTCGTGCAGGGCATGAAGCGGGGATGCTGCCACTGCTGCTGATTCTGATGCCATACAAATGATGCAAATGCTGCTTTGGATGCAGTAGCCCATTATTTGTTTATTATTATTGCTTTCGATGCCTTCCATGCCCAGGTTCACAATCAGGTCTGATGACAAAGCTGCTGTTCGAGTTGCTGTTGCTGCTGCTACTGCTGCTGCTGACATGCAATCGCGCCATGTGACTGCAGCTGAAATGTTCCGCTGGACAGCCTCTTGACCTAGGAGCATGCCACCATACCCCTTGTTTGTACCCTTACTGACTATTGGATGCATGTGGCACCGCAGTAACAACATTTAGTTCTTTAACCCGACAGCCCCCCCCCCAACCCCAAGACACACGGCATGCACGGTGGCCAGGGGCGTACGGGGGGCGATTGTGCCACATTCACCGACAAGCTTGCGCGTATGCGCCCGAACCAAGGCAACGGGCCATGCAGATATCAACATTGCTCGCCGCGAGTCATGAGCGGGTTCCCTCTGTATGCAAATTGCAATCGCCAGTTCCAAGGCAAATACCGAACACCTGATGCACCTCTTTGGTTTTCGGCGTTTCCAAAACGGGGAGGCAGCTGCATTCATATTTCGTGCATTTCCCCGCTTGCAATCGGCATACATTTGAATTATGCATCACAGCTCACCACGACACGGTATATGAAGTACTTGAGGCGCAGCATGTAGACCGTAGAGACGAGGAAGCTCTGGAAGAATCCCACCAGCGCTGTACACACAGCGATGATGATGAGGAACGACCACTTGAGCATAGTGTACACTTTGGGCGCGTAGGGCAGCGGGATTTTGATACCATCCCACCAGGCCTCCATTCGGGACCAGCATCCGGACAATGCCTCCTTCTCCACCTCGGCCATTTGAAATGCGGGAGGTTCGAGCAGAGGCCTTGTCTAAAGCGCTGCAGAGACGACGTTTGCAGTTGTTATGTGTCACTTTTCAGCTACTGTTCGGCTACATCACAGCCCGTGATCACAGCCTGTGTCTGGGAGTCACTTATGTCTTCGACGGCTTCCCTTCCATGTGGCTGGGTTAGTCTGGGCTGGTAATTATGATTACATTTTTTAATAATAAGAAACAAATAGTAGAATTAACTCAAACTGTTGATCTGGTTCCCTCCCTCACTCCCCCCACTTGGATGGGCCCTGCTGAACGCTCACACCTCGCGCAGGTGTAACAGAGGCTCAGGGAAGGACTCACAGCTTTAAATGAATACTATCCTCGGCGAACAGAGAGAATAAAACCACTGAGGCCACCTCACGCCGGTGTCACGGAGGTTTGCACCTTCAAATAAAAACTACTACCCCTAAACCTTAAATTACCCAGGCCATCTCACGCAGGTGTAACGAAGGTTCTGGTGCCGAACTTAGCACCTTAAAAAAAAGAAACCGCGTGTAAAATCCATGCCATGACCAATATAAATAAATGAAGAAGCGACACCTCAGTCAAGAGTCTCCTCGCAGGTACGAAGTTTCTTCCTATTTTTAGCCAGCTAGCCTAGCCTATTTTTAGCCAGCTAGCCTAGTTGTGACATGCATGCATTTATCAGGGTGCATTAACAATAACGGAGACTATCTGACTAAACCCTAAACCCGAGCTTGACAAAGAAATATGTATCTTTCTCGCTACCAGTCCGTCCTGGCCTGATTGCCTGCTGACAGGTGACAGGTGACAGGCCCCTTTCTTGGCTTGTCCCCCGCATGGATAAACGCCCAGACAGCGGAAAACATTGCATTAAAAATGACTACTGATTGCTTATCCGAGACTCGCTTGATAACGTGCATGGGATAAGGAGCAAACCCACACTGCTTAAAACATACAGTGCATGGAAAGAAAGGATCTCGTACCGGTGTGTAACCAGCTCTCACTTCAACGCCTGGATGGATGGAAGCGCGGGGCATCAAACTAATCAAACCAACCATTAGCAGGGCTGAGCCCTGGCTCTAAGTGGAAATTCCTGACATTCCAGAAAACGAATGGTCAGATAATTTCATGTCTCATGATACCATGCACATATTTAGCAACCAGAGTAAAGGGTTACGTTGAGCCGGGCACGCAGCCGCCTCGCACTCGGTCTTAATTCTCCCTCTTGACCTGAAATTCCCCAAACTATAGCCCAATCCTATCAGATCCTGGCAATCCTACATCACAGCTACAGGACCTATTTGGCCAGTGCAACAAATGGGGCTGCACACCGACCGCATTTCTTCCTCGGGCTCGCAGCCCAAACCCCTGCCAGGTACGTGCACCGGATGTGGCAGCACACCGGCTGTCCTTCCTAATTGTGGCTCAGCCATCAAAATAAGAAAGTACCTGTCTCACCCATATACATAACCCCTAGCTCACCTGAATGCTCCTTGCAGCCGGCCTGAATGCCCCTCTGAAACACACCTGTTGACCTCCCAAACACACCGCCTCCACAGCATAGCTCAGACCCTATCAAGGCAGGCTAGTGCAACAAATTGGGCAGCACATGCAACGGCCATGTATCCTTATGCGCTGCCTTGGCATCATAACTCAAAACCTGCCAGGTTTGCGCGGCAGATAGGGCAGCACACCGGCCACGATCTCTGGCACACTGCCACTAGGCACGAGCTGCGTGCCGTGGCCCCAGGGCCTACACTTTTCGCACACTGCCCAAGCTCTAATCTCAGAGCTCAAAGCCTGCCAGGTTTGCGCGGCAGATTGGGCAGCATACCGGCCGTGCTCCCTTATGTGCCGCCACCAGGCCAGAGGCGCACGTGTTGCAGATGCCGTGGCCGCAGGGCATGCACTTGATGCATTGCTCATCCTCCAAGCAGATGGGGCAGGGCTCCTCCTCCGCCTCAATGAAGGCATCCTTCGAGCCGATGGGGCAGGCCTCTTTCGCCTCGTCCTCCTCCTCCCGATCCTCCATGACGGCATCCTTCGAGCCGATTGGGCAGGCCTCTTCCGCCTCGTCCTCCTCCTCCTCATCTTCAAGGAAAACATCGTTGTAGACATTGAGCAGGAGCTTAGATATCAGACCACTGGATGCAGAGCCATTGTCACACAGTGGCAGTGGCAGTGGCAGTGGCAGTGGCAGTGGTATTTGTCGTGGCTCTGACTCTGGAGGGGAGCAGCTGAGGCTCTGAAAGCCAATCCTGATACTCGTATCAGCCTGGCCGCAGGAGCTCTGCGGCTCAGCCTGGCTAGGAGCACTCAAGCTGCCATCAGGAAAGCATGATAACTTGGCATGGGCACGAGGAAGAGCGGCGAATGGCACATGCGAGGCAGCCTCGTCTTCGCTGCCGACGCGCTTCTTACAGCTGTTGCTTGTGTCGCGCCCGCCATAGCTGTTCTTCAGTTTATTGCCCAGGCTGCCCACCAGCTGGGAGTCCATACCATGCATGAATGCAGGGCAGGATTGGCCGCCATAGGAAAACATGTTTCCCAGACCTGGCGACTCGTGAGGGATTACCTGGGAGGAGGACCCTGACTCCTGACGGTAGTGACCGGCTTCGGAGCCAGCCTTGCTGGGGCAGTGGGTTACAGAGCCTGACTCATCAGGGCAGTGGGTTCCGGAGCCGCATTCCGAGCAGCCCTCGACCTCCATGCAGTCTGCCAGCTCCATGACGCTGCCCATGTCGGACACCTTCCTGATCCTGTGGGACCGACCCATCCCTGGCACACGCTGCCTGGGAGGCAGCCCTGGGGAGCTGCCCCTAACCCCCGGTGCGCTGTGCCTGCTCATCCTAGATGCGCCGTGCCCGGTCAGTTTTGAGGCGCTGTGCCTGGCGAGCCCTGAGGCACTGCTCCGGGTGGACGCTGAGGCGCTGTTCCGGTTTGAGCCCGATTCGCTTGCCCTCTGAGAGAGGCAGACCGAGATGTCTTGGTGCAGTCGGAGCTGTACCGCGAGGCTGGCCAGCACGGCCAGGGAGGGCACCGGGCATTCTGCAACGCCGGCGACGGAGCGGAGGCTCTCCCGGGCCATCCCGTGAGATCCGTCGTTGACTGAGGTCGGGGGCGGGCGGAGCAGCAGAGCTAAGCTGCGGTAGCTGCCGCCGATGTGGAATGGGGTCCTGCCGTGGGTGTCTTTTATCTCCCGAGGGTCGGGTGGAGAGTCGGGGGCGCGGCTGCTTGGCTGCGGAGCGGGAAAGGGAGTGGAACAGAAAAGTGAGGTGATGCTGTTAAAGTTGGGAAGGAAAAGGCAGGTGCCTTAGGCATCTTTGAACTCCCCATGGTCCGGTGGAGAGACGGGGGCGTGGCTGCTTGGCTGCAGAGCGGGACAGGGAATGGAAAGTTAAGTGAGGAGGTGTTTTTAAATCGGGAAGAAAAAGGCAGGTGGCAGGTAGGCATCTTTGATCTCCCGAGGGTCGGGTAGAGGGCCGGGGGCGCAGCATCTTGGTGGCGGAGCGGGACAGGGAATGGAAACGAAAATAGAGGTGGTTTAAAAAAAATGTAGGTGGTATTAAAAAAATGTAGGTGGTATTTAAAACATTTAGGTGGTATTTAAAAAATGTAGGTGGTATTTACAAATGTAGGTGATTTATAAAAAATTTAGGTGGCATTTAAAAATGTAGGAGGTATTTAAAAATGTAGGTGGTATTTAAAAATGTAGGTGGTATTTAAAACATTTAGGTGGTATTTAAAAAATGTAGGTGGTATTTAAAAATTTAGGTGGTTTTAAAAAAAATTAGGTGGAATTTAAAAATGTAGGTGGTATTTTAAAAATGAAGGTGGTATTTAAAACATTTAGGTGGTATTTAAAAAATGTACGTGGTATTTAAAAATGTAGGTGATTTTTAAAAAAATTAGGTGGCATTTAAAAATGTAGGTGGTATTTAAAAATGTAGGTGGTATTTAAAAATGTAGGTGGTATTTAAAAATGTAGGTGGTATTTAAAACATTTAGGTGGTATTTAAAAAATGTAGGTGGTATTTAAAAATGTAGGTGGTTTTTAAAAAAATTAGGTGGAATTTAAAAATGTAGGTGGTATTTTAAAAATGTAGGTGGTATTTAAAACATTTAGGTGGTATTTAAAAAATGTAGGTGGTATTTAAAAATGTAGGTGATTTTTAAAAAAATTAGGTGGCATTTAAAAATGTAGGTGGTATTTAAAAATGTAGGTGGTATTTAAATATGTAGGTGGTGTCTAAAAAATGTAGGTGGTATTTAAAAATGGCAGGAGGATGTCGGTGCTGTATCTGGTGCTGTGTGCCTGTTTGATATCAGTCAGTGTGGGGAGGTGGCGACAGGCCAGGCTGCGTTGGCAACTGCCTGTATAGAACCAGGCACATGGCTCCTTGGCAGTTGAGAAACGGTTATAGCCCTTAACCTGCTGGGACCCAAATGGGGTAAAAATCGCCCTACCCCACGGGTTTATCGCACACCCATTAAAATAAAGAGAGAAAGTGGCTAGTCTGTGTCGCTCTGTGGGGGGCGTGAGGATGAAGGACACAGCGCAGCCTGTGCTGAAGCCTCAAGCGCGCCTCCCTTGTAAGGGCCAGGTGCCCTGCCATCATGAATTCCCCTGCTGCCCTGATCCATGCTTTGCTGAACCTCAGTGACATCCTGAGTGGTGGCAGCCAGGGTTACCCAGTACGACCGTTTGGATCCAAACCCAGTACGGCCGTTTGGATCCAAACCCAGTACGGCCGTTTGGATCCAAACCCAGTACGGCTGTTTGGATCCAAACCCAGTACGGCTGTTTGGATCCAAACCCAGTACGACTGTTTGGATCCAAACCCAGTACGACCGTTTGGATCCAAACCCAGTACGACCGTTTGGATCCAAACCCAGTACGGCTGTTTGGATCCAAACCCAGTACGGCTGTTTGGATCCAAACCCAGTACGACCGTTTGGATCCAAACCCAGTACGGCTGTTTGGATCCAAACCCAGTACGACTGTTTGGATCCAAACCCAGTACGACCGTTTGGATCCAAACCCAGTACGACCGTTTGGATCCAAACCCAGTATGGCCGTTTGGATCCAAACCCAGTACGGCCGTTTGGATCCAAACCCAGTACGGCCGTTTGGATCCAGACCCAGTACCCTTTTTCCTGTCGTGTTGCACCGTGTAACAGTACAGTACCGTGTTTAAGTACTGTGTCGGCCATTTTCTTATTCGTCCGGCCATTTTGGTCGTACCATGTTCGTATCCGTACCGTACCGTGTCACCGCACCGAGTTTCCGTACAGGGTAACTCTGGAAGCAGTACTGTCTAGGTAGAGTATACCCCCCACCCTTCTACTCCCCCTCTACGAAAGAAAGAAAGAGGAAAGCTGCACCCTGTGTGGGGCGTGAGAGTCAAGAAATAAACGCAGCTAGGGCCCAAGTCACATCCGCGTTGCCCCCCCCCCCCAAGCCCTTCTTCAGTGTGAGAGCATCAGCTCCACTATGAAGTACCCCCCCTCCCTTCCTCTTACGCAGTATGAGACGATGAGGGCCACCATCTTGATGTCCCGCTGGAGAGCTGCGTAGTGCTGCATGTACAACCAAGCAGTACAGATTATAAGGAAAATGCATGTGAAGGTGCGTGGTGGTGACGGCAATGCTGCAAGTACATTGGCCCTTAACAGTTCTAAACACTTCTCAGAAAGCTGTGCAGGTGAATGCTATGCTGCAAATCCAAAGGAACATGGCGTTCATGACTAGTGGGTCGGGCCACTAAAAATGGGGAGGTCAGGTCAAACAACATATTTCATTCATGCATAGTCACACACAAAGTGGTATGATGGTACATAAGGTGGGTTCGATTCCGCTCGAACGCCACTTTCCGAGGGACTTGAGAAACCCCTGCGCTTAGTCAGGAGAGAGTGGTACGGCACCACTATAATATAACCAATGGGGCTGTCTAAAGCTGCGGCCTAGGGACACCCCAACCCATCACGCCTCCTGCTTCGGCGGAGGAGGATTTTTTTTCTTGTAAGTAAGGTGCAGACATGCCCAGATTATTCACATACACCCACATGCCATATAACTTACACACTCACCCTCACCCCCACCCTCACCCTCACCCACCTTCATCCCCACTCTTACCCCCCCCCCACCCCCTCCCTCACCTCACCCCCATCCTCACCCCTACCCCCACCCGGCCACCCAGGGGCGTGCTTCCAGCCGCCAGTCCACCCGCCAGGTTACACCTTGTCAAAGGTTGCCCATCTGCTCCCACCCGTAGTAGCACCTGTGCAGCCTCTAGCTACTCCCACGCATCAACAGCCAAGTGCTGCCCATACGCCACACAAAATAACTCACCAGGGGCGTGCTTCCAGCCGCCAGTCCACCCGCCTGGTTACACTTTGTCAATGGTTGCCCATCTGCTCCCACCCGTAGTAGCACATGTGGAGCCTCCATCCACTCCCACGTATCAACAGCCAAGTGCTACCCATACGTCACACAAAATAACTCACCAGGGCCGTGCTTCCAGCTGCCAGGCCGCCCACAAGGTTACTCTTTGTCACTCACCAGGGGAGTGCTTCCAGCTGTCAGTCCACCCACAAGGTTTCTCTTTGTCACTCGGTGCATGTCTGCTCCCAACTCCAGCAGCGCCAGGACAGCATCGACGCACCCAGAGGCCACCGCCAAGTGGAGCGGGGTCAGGCCGGAGGATACGTGTGCCCGGTTGATACACCTAAGAGGGGCATTGCAACAAGATTAACGCAATGGACTGATGTAACCACTCATTTCCGTTCTCACATTACCAAACATACCAAAGTGGAGCAATGTGGGGAGTGGGGACATGATGTGGGGAGTGGGGACGTGATGTGGGGAGTGGGGACATGATGTGGGGAGTGGACACATGATGTGGGGAGTGGGGACATGATGTGGGGAGTGGGGACATGATGTGGGGAGTGGGGACATGATGTGGGAATTGGGGACATGATGTGGGGAGTGGGGACATGATGTGGGGAGTGAGGGCATGATGTGGGGAGTGGGGACATGATGTGGGGAGTGGGGACATGATGTGGGGAGTGGGGACATGATGTGGGGAGTGGGGACGTGATGTGGGGAGTGGGGACATGATCTGGGGAGTGGGGACATGATGTGGGGAGTGGGGACGTGATGTGGGGATTGGGGACATGATGTGGGGAGTGGACACATGATGTGGGGAGTGGGGACATGATGTGGGGAGTGGGGACATGATGTGGGGAGTGGGGACATGATGTGGGAATTGGGGACATGATGTGGGGAGTGGGGACATGATGTGGAGAGTGAGGGCATGATGTGGGGAGTGGGGACATGATGTGGGGAGTGGGGACATGATGTGGGGAGTGAGGGCATGATGTGGGGAGTGAGGGCATGATGTGGGGAGTGGGGACATGATGTGGGGAGTGGGTACATGATATGAGGAGTGAGGGCATGATGTGGGGAGTGAGGGCATGATGTAGGGAGTGAGGGCATGATGTGGGGAGCGAGGGCATGATGTGGGGAGCGAGGGCATGATGTGGGGAGTGAGGGCATGATGTGGGGAGTGAGGGCATGATGTGGGGAGTGAGGGCATGATGTGGGGAGTGAGGGCATGATGTGGGGAGTGAGGGCATGATGTGGGGAGTGAGGGCATGATGTGGGGAGTGAGGGCATGATGTGGGGAGTGGGGGCATGATGTGGGGAGTGAGGGCATGATGTGGGGAGTGAGGGCATGATGTGGGGAGTGAGGGCATGATGTGGGGAGTGAGGGCATGATGTGGGGAGTAGGGGCATGATGTGGGGAGTGAGGGCATGATGTGGGGAGCGAGGGCATGATGTGGGGAGTGAGGGCATGATGTGGGGAGTGGGGGCATGATGTGGGGAGTGAGGGCATGATGTGGGGAGTAAGGGCATGATGTGGGGAGTGAGGGCATGATGTGGGAGTGAGGGCATGATGTGGGGAGTGAGGGCATGATGTGGGGAGTGAGGGCATGATGTGGGGAGTGGGGGCATGATGTGGGGAGTGAGGGCATGATGTGGGGAGTGAGGGCATGATGTGGGGAGTGAGGGCATGATGTGGGGAGTGAGGGCATGATGTGGGGAGTGAGGGCATGATGTGGGGAGTGAGGGCATGATGTGGGGAGAGGAGGCATTGTTACAGGATTAACGCCTAAGAGGGGCATTGTTACAGGATTAACGCCTAAGAGGGGCATTGTTACATTATTAACGCAATGCCTTCCTTAATCCACGCCTAAGGGCATATATATATATATTTATTTATTCTTTATAACTTAGCAATGGGGTGACGTAACCACTCAAAAGGATTCTTCACAGTGTCAGACATAACAAACTAGAGGAAAATATGAGCAGAGAAAGCTAACAAGGGAAAGCGAAAATATGCCCAAGCCCCAGGCTTCGAGCCGCCAAGGAAGAGCTGACACAGAAAAAAGAGATTTAAATTTCAACAAGACATCTATTGCGTTGGGATTTTCGACCAGGTGATAGCATGTGCCCTGTTGATTCACGTTGCAGGATCCTATCTACACTCAATTTGGAAGGGACATCCACACAATTTGGGTGGGGCATCCACACAATTTGGGTCGGGCATCCACACAATTTGGGTGGGGCATCCACATAATTTGGGTGGGGCATCCACATAATTTGGGTTGGGCATCCACACAATTTGGGTGGGGCATCCACACAATTGGGGTGCGGTGGACAGTAGGAGGGGGCAGGCTTGAGTTGTACCAACTAATTATCCAGCGCACCCCACCTCCTGACACAAGTACACGCCAACTCCGCCGAGCCCTCAGGTTCCAGGCGTGGCAAGGAAAGTGCAGCGGCCGCTGGCGGTGCATCGTTAACGTCACCGAGTCTGAGTGCCCGGATGGTGCGGGCACAGCCAAGCATACTAGCAGAGTAATTTATTTATCTGTACAAACCTCCCGCCCACCTGCGGACACAAGTACGCGCCAGCTCTGCCGAGCCCTCAGGTTCAAGCCGTGGCCGGGACAGTGTAGCGGCCGCTGGCGGCGCATCGTCACCGTCACCAAGAAGCGCCCGGATGGTGCGGGCACAGCCAAGCACACAGGCGGCGTGCAGCGCTGTGCGGCCGTCCGGACCGACGAGGCAGGGGTTCGCTCCCTACGGGGTTAATGTTTAGGGTTCAGGGTCAGGTGCTGGAGCCCCACAGGGTTCACATAAGTCAGTCCACCTACCTGTCCAAAATATGACCAGGCAGGGTTAACATCCTAAACCCTGGATTTAAACCATGGCAGGCATAGATACCTGCGACAGCAAGAACCTGCATGCCTCGGCCTGGCTGTGCCGCGCCGCGACGATCAGCGGCGTCCTCCCCTTGGCGTTCAGTTGGTCAAACAGCAGGCCGAGATTCTCAAAGGTGTGCCCTGCCTGGATCGGAGAACCGCGGCGCTGATCGGCATTAGGCAGGTTGGCGCAGTTGGGGTACCCACGTGCCTCCAGGTTTGAAGATGCTGCTGTTGACAAGCTGCTCCCGGTATTGCTGACATCAGCGGGTTTTTTCTTTTGTGAGGCATCCTGGCTGTGATGCTCGCTTGTCGCGCAACAAGCCGTACTATTCGACTTGGTGTATTGGGATGCGATCAGGCGCAGGGCTTTGAGATCTCCCCGCCGTGCTGCTTGGTCCACTTTGCAGCTGATGACCTGATGTGCAGAGGTCACAGTAGGAGCAGGAAGGGGAGCAGGTAGGTGGGCAGGCTGAACGAGTCAATCAGGCAGGTTGGTAGACAGGTGGGCATGCATGCAGGCATGCATGTGGGTAGGTAGGTGCATCGTGGGCATTCGGGCAGGTACTGAGGCAGGCAGGCAGGCAGGCAAGCAGTTGGGCTGGCAAGTGGGTAGGCAGCAGGTGCACCTAGGCACTGAGAGCATGCGGGCTGACAGACATGCGGGCAGACGGTGGGCAGGTACTAAGGCAGGCAGGCCGGCAGGCAAGCGAGTGGGTTGGCTAGTGGGTGAGCAGGGGAGGTGGACCGACAGGTTCTCTATGGGCCAGCATGTGGGCATGCATGCATGCGGGCAGAAAGAACCAGCAGATAAGTGTACTTAGGCAGGCAGACAAGCAGGCAGGTGGCTAGTGGGTAGGCAGGCAGGCGGACAGGGAGGTGGGCTAGGTGGGCAGACAGGTGCTCTGCGGGTATGCATGTGGGCATGCGGGCAGACGGAGTCTATTAGCAGATAAGTGGACGTGGACTTAGGCAGGCAGGCAGGCAAGCGAGTGGGTTGGCTAGTCTTAGGCAGGCAGGCAGGCAGGCGGACAGACAGGTGCTCTGTGGGCAAGCATGTGGGCATGCGGGCAGAAGGAGTCCATCAGCAGATAAGTGGGCAGGTTCTTAGGCAGGCAGGCAGGAAAGCGAGTGGGTTGGCTAGTCTTAGGCAGGCAGGCAGGCAGGCGGACAGACAGGTGCTCTGTGGGCAAGCATGTGGGCATGCGGGCAGAAGGAGTCCATCAGCAGATAAGTGGGCAGGTTCTTAGGCAGGCAGGCAGGAAAGCGAGTGGGTTGGCTAGTCTTAGGCAGGCAGGCAGGCAGGCGGACAGACAGGTGCTCTGTGGGCAAGCATGTGGGCATGCGGGCAGAAGGAGTCCATCAGCAGATAAGTGGGCAGGTTCTTAGGCAGGCAGGCAGGAAAGCGAGTGGGTTGGCTAGTCTTAGGCAGGCAGGCAGGCAGGCGGACAGACAGGTGCTCTGTGGGCAAGCATGTGGGCATGCGGGCAGAAGGAGTCCATCAGCAGATAAGTGGGCAGGTTCTTAGGCAGGCAGGCAGGAAAGCGAGTGGGTTGGCTAGTCTTAGGCAGGCAGGCAGGAAAGCGAGTGGGTTGGCTAGTCTTAGGCAGGCAGGCAGGAAAGCGAGTGGGTTGGCTAGTCTTAGGCAGGCAGGCAGGAAAGCGAGTGGGTTGGCTAGTCTTAGGCAGGCAGGCAGGAAAGCGAGTGGGTTGGCTAGTCTTAGGCAGGCAGGCAGGAAAGCGAGTGGGTTGGCTAGTCTTAGGCAGGCAGGCAGGAAAGCGAGTGGGTTGGCTAGTCTTAGGCAGGCAGGCAGGAAAGCGAGTGGGTTGGCTAGTCTTAGGCAGGCAGGCAGGAAAGCGAGTGGGTTGGCTAGTCTTAGGCAGGCAGGCAGGAAAGCGAGTGGGTTGGCTAGTCTTAGGCAGGCAGGCAGGAAAGCGAGTGGGTTGGCTAGTCTTAGGCAGGCAGGCAGGAAAGCGAGTGGGTTGGCTAGTCTTAGGCAGGCAGGCAGGAAAGCGAGTGGGTTGGCTAGTCTTAGGCAGGCAGGCAGGAAAGCGAGTGGGTTGGCTAGTCTTAGGCAGGCAGGCAGGAAAGCGAGTGGGTTGGCTAGTCTTAGGCAGGCAGGCAGGAAAGCGAGTGGGTTGGCTAGTCTTAGGCAGGCAGGCAGGAAAGCGAGTGGGTTGGCTAGTCTTAGGCAGGCAGGCAGGAAAGCGAGTGGGTTGGCTAGTCTTAGGCAGGCAGGCAGGAAAGCGAGTGGGTTGGCTAGTCTTAGGCAGGCAGGCAGGAAAGCGAGTGGGTTGGCTAGTCTTAGGCAGGCAGGCAGGAAAGCGAGTGGGTTGGCTAGTCTTAGGCAGGCAGGCAGGAAAGCGAGTGGGTTGGCTAGTCTTAGGCAGGCAGGCAGGAAAGCGAGTGGGTTGGCTAGTCTTAGGCAGGCAGGCAGGAAAGCGAGTGGGTTGGCTAGTCTTAGGCAGGCAGACATGCAGGCATGTGGGCTGACAGATGCACCATGGGCATGCATGCAGGCAGATTTCGTCAGCAGACAGTGGGCAGGTGCTTAGGCAGGCAGGCAGGTGGACAAGCAGGTGGGCTGGCAAGCAGGTGGGCAGACATGCAGGCATGTGGGCTGACAGATGCACCATGGGCATGCATGCAGGCAGATTTCGTCAGCAGACAGTGGGCAGGTGCTTAGGCAGGCAGGCAGGTGGACAAGCAGGTGGGCTGGCAAGCAGGTGGGCAGACATGCAGGCATGTGGGCTGACAGATGCACAATGGGCATGCATGCGGGCAGGTAGAGTCCATCAGGAGGCGAGTGGGCAGGTACCTAGGCAGGCAGGCAGGTGGACAAGCAGGTGGGCTGGCAAGCAGGTGGGCAGACATGCAGGCATGTGGGCTGACAGATGCACAATGGGCATGCATGCAGGCAGATTTCGTCAGCAGACAGTGGGCAGGTGCTTAGGCAGGCAGGCAGGTGGACAAGCAGGTGGGCTGGCAAGCAGGTGGGCAGACATGCAGGCATGTGGGCTGACAGATGCACCATGGGCATGCATGCAGGCAGATTTCGTCAGCAGACAGTGGGCAGGTGCTTAGGCAGGCAGGCAGGTGGACAAGCAGGTGGGCTGGCAAGCAGGTGGGCAGACATGCAGGCATGTGGGCTGACAGATGCACAATGGGCATGCATGCGGGCAGGTAGAGTCCATCAGGAGGCGAGTGGGCAGGTACCTAGGCAGGCAGGCAGGTGGACAAGCAGGTGGGCTGGCAAGCAGGTGGGCAGACATGCAGGCATGTGGGCTGACAGATGCACAATGGGCATGCATGCAGGCAGATTTCGTCAGCAGACAGTGGGCAGGTGCTTAGGCAGGCAGGCAGGTGGACAAGCAGGTGGGCTGGCAAGCAGGTGGGCAGACATGCAGGCATGTGGGCTGACAGATGCACAATGGGCATGCATGCGGGCAGGTAGAGTCCATCAGGAGGCGAGTGGGCAGGTACCTAGGCAGGCAGGCAGGTGGACAAGCAGGTGGGCTGGCAAGCAGGTGGGCAGACATGCAGGCATGTGGGCTGACAGATGCACAATGGGCATGCATGCGGGCAGGTAGAGTCCATCAGGAGGCGAGTGGGCAGGTACCTAGGCAGGCAGGCAGGTGGACAAGCAGGTGGGCTGGTAAGCAGGTGGGCAGACATGCAGGCATGTGGGCTGACAGATGCACAATGGGCATGCATGCGGGCAGGTAGAGTCCATCAGGAGGCGAGTGGTCAGGTACCTAGGCAGGCAGGCAGGTGGACAAGCAGGTGGGCTGGTAAGCAGGTGGGCAGACATGCAGGCATGTGGGCTGACAGATGCACAATGGGCATGCATGCGGGCAGGTAGAGTCCATCAGGAGGCGAGTGGTCAGGTACCTAGGCAGGCAGGCAGGTGGACAAGCAGGTGGGCTGGTAAGCAGGTGGGCAGACATGCAGGCATGTGGGCTGACAGATGCACAATGGGCATGCATGCGGGCAGGTAGAGTCCATCAGGAGGCGAGTGGGCAGGTACCTAGGCAGGCAGGCAGGTGGACAAGCAGGTGGGCTGGTAAGCAGGTGGGCAGACATGCAGGCATGTGGGCTGACAGATGCACAATGGGCATGCATGCGGCAGGTAGAGTCCATCAGGAGGCGAGTGGGCAGGTACCTAGGCAGGCAGGCAGGTGGACAAGCAGGTGGGCTGGTAAGCAGGTGGGCAGACATGCAGGCATGTGGGCTGACAGATGCACAATGGGCATGCATGCGGGCAGGTAGAGTCCATCAGGAGGCGAGTGGGCAGGTACCTAGGCAGGCAGGCAGGTGGACAAGCAGGTGGGCTGGTAAGCAGGTGGGCAGACATGCAGGCATGTGGGCTGACAGATGCACAATGGGCATGCATGCGGCAGGTAGAGTCCATCAGGAGGCGAGTGGGCAGGTACCTAGGCAGGCAGGCAGGTGGACAAGCAGGTGGGCTGGCAAGCAGGTGGGCAGACATGCAGGCATGTGGGCTGACAGATGCACAATGGGCATGCATGCGGGCAGGTAGAGTCCATCAGGAGGCGAGTGGGCAGGTACCTAGGCAGGCAGGCAGGTGGACAAGCAGGTGGGCTGGTAAGCAGGTGGGCAGACATGCAGGCATGTGGGCTGACAGATGCACAATGGGCATGCATGCGGCAGGTAGAGTCCATCAGGAGGCGAGTGGGCAGGTACCTAGGCAGGCAGGCAGGTGGACAAGCAGGTGGGCTGGTAAGCAGGTGGGCAGACATGCAGGCATGTGGGCTGACAGATGCACAATGGGCATGCATGCGGGCAGGTAGAGTCCATCAGGAGGCGAGTGGGCAGGTACCTAGGCAGGCAGGCAGGTGGACAAGCAGGTGGGCTGGTAAGCAGGTGGGCAGACATGCAGGCATGTGGGCTGACAGATGCACAATGGGCATGCATGCGGCAGGTAGAGTCCATCAGGAGGCGAGTGGGCAGGTACCTAGGCAGGCAGGCAGGTGGACAAGCAGGTGGGCTGGCAAGCAGGTGGGCAGACATGCAGGCATGTGGGCTGACAGATGCACAATGGGCATGCATGCGGGCAGGTAGAGTCCGTCAGGAGGCGAGTGGGCAGGTACCTAGGCAGGCAGGCAGGTGGACAAGCAGGTGGGCTGGCAAGCAGGTGGGCAGACATGCAGGCATGTGGGCTGACAGATGCACAATGGGCATGCATGCGGGCAGGTAGAGTCCGTCAGGAGGCGAGTGGGCAGGTACCTAGGCAGGCAGGCAGGTGGACAAGCAGGTGGGCTGGCAAGCAGGTGGGCAGACATGCAGGCATGTGGGCTGACAGATGCACAATGGGCGTGCATTACATGCATGCGTGCAGGTAGAGTCCGTCAGGAGGCGAGTGGGCAGGTACCTAGGCAGGCGGGCATGCGGACAAGCTGGTGGGCCGGCTCGCAGGCAGGTGCATGGGTAGGCACTAGGCAGGTCAACTGTGGGCATGCATGCGTGCATGTGGCAAGCAGGCAGGCAGATTTCAGCAGCAGAACGGTGGGCAAGTAGACAGGCCGGCGAGCACCTGGGCGAGCATGTGGGATTTTGGGTAGGCAAGCGGGACGAGTCTGTTGCCAGCTGTCAATCAGGCAGGCAGGCCAAGATCTGGTAGATCCAGTCATGTGTGAGATGAGGTGGTGCATGGCATTGTTGGGACTTGGTAGGGTGCGGTTGCCCTCTAGGGTGGTGGTGATAGTGAAAAGAAAAGAAAAGAGAACGCCGATGCGGCGTGGATTTTGGGAAGTACAGGTTGACGAGACGCCCAAGCCCCGGTCTGTATACCCTTAACAGTGATATGGTGATATGGTGATAATACTGCAATATCGGGGATCATTATCTGGATCCCCCGTTGTGGGCAAGGGGTGGTGGGCAAAGGGTGGTGGAAAGACGAGCTGGCTGCCATCTTTGCTGATTATGATGGACCTGAGGGTGTTAACTTCTTGAAATAAAAAAACACACACGTCGGGACCAGTGCCAAAAAAAAGGCGCCAATCAAAAGTTGAGAGCGCTACATATGACAGGCTTTTTGAAACGTCAAATTGGGCTATCGAGATCAGCTTCTGATGATGTCGTCGCATGTGATTCGAATATCGGCAGTGGTACTCATGGGTACCCCGCGATACTGTTTGTCGGTATCGCGGGGTTGCCTGCTGGGGCGATTCGGGAATCGTCGTGTACCCGCATGCAGGTCGGTGGGAAACACTTTGTGAAGAGGGTGAGACACAGCACGGCTTACTGGCCATATTGGCCAGGTATCAGCCACGGACGTAAGCATATATATGGAACAGCTTTGCAAGCACCGGTTTCATTTCGATTTTCGCACCTTGGGGTCGTCGCCCGAGCTCTCTGGCCTCATATCCACTTGGCCCTCGGGGATCGAGGACGAGAATTGACAGCCCATTAAATGTTATGTCTACGAAATGAGGTGAAGAAGGCTTGAATGGTAGCAGGCTAAGTAGCAGGCGTACACGCGATGAAGCGGTAATAAAAGGCGCAAGTTGGCGTTCAGGGGAAGGAGGCCACGAATGTGACCCCTAGGCTTACGACGGTGCATAATCAGTTAGTCACGTGTGCAAAAAGTGTATGAACTATATGAACTCACCGACGTGAAGCCCTGAGCTTGTTGATGGATGCCACTGTCCCTCCTCACTGTCGACGTACGATGACGTCAAAGCCTGCAGATCTACACGGTCGTACCGAGGCAATACCGCGCCGGATCCCTGCCAGCTTCCAACGCCTGCTGGTTGCAGGTGAGGCATCGATGCAGCAAATGTCGACCGCATTGGCGACTTGTAACCATGTACAAGCCGCGAAACGGCGACCCTTCTGTGGATCGCTGGTATCGCCAGGCGCACAAGTGCTCGTTTTATTCACCTACTGCTGGTCGATGATCACGCACGCGGCTGTGTCCAGTCGCCCTCAGTATCGGTCGGTCGCTCCTGTATTACTCAATTATCGGGTCGAAGCAACTTCTACCACGAGCGAAGGGCGTGATCAGGCCCTGTTAATGAAACTATGAACACCTTAAGCAATTTAGCCAGGGACACGTATGGAGTGTACCAAGATTCTCTTGATTGTTGAAAATGTTCATATCCACTCGCTTCGGAAATGACCCCGAATCCGTCAGAAGCACGGGTACTGTACACAACTAGCGATATGTAATTGCTTCCCATTTTGATGTTTCTCGTGTTAGCATCACATATGGCATTCCTCGTCTTGCTTGCCAGACCTTAATTATCTGTAAACAATATTCTCCACATGCTTTGCAATCTCACATTCTCTCTTGGACTGGCGCTTGACAGGCCAAACTCGTCAACATCCCGTACCCGTGTCACACCCCAGCCTGTGTAGCCTCCGTGTCACACCCCATGTGTAGCATGTGTAGCATGTGTGACATAGGTTAAGAAGAACGGTGCATTCCTGTATCACACCTGAACTAGGATGCCGAACGTAGGCAAGACAAAGAAAGAAGGAACGATCAAGAAGAAAGAAGAGTTCGACTAGCACAAAAATTGTGATGCCACGAATGACGTATCCCTCCAACACAGGCCAAGCCTGACGCGATGATTGCCTCGGGGACGCAGTGAACCTAAAAGCGCTATGACCTCCTCCGCCAAACCCTGAAAAACCTACCCCAAATCTGGAGCACTTGGGCTACTGACGACGTTCGTAACTAGGTCACCGAACGTAGGCAAGACAAACAAAGAAGGAACGGTCAGGATGAAACAAGAGTTCGACTGGCACAAAAAGTGTGTTGTCACGTGTCCCTGACGTCACGTCCGACTGCCTGCCTCGGGGACGCACTTTACCCTAAAAGCGCTATGACCTCGACCGACAAACCCCGAAAAACCTGACACCAAAATCTGGGGCATTTGGGCTACTGACGACGTTCGTAACTAGGTCACCGAACGTAGGTAAGACAAACAAAGAAGGAACGGTCAAGATGAAACAAGAGTTCGGCTGACACAAAAAGTGTGATGTCACGTGTCCCTCCAAGACGGGACAGGCCTGACGCGATGTCTGCCTCGGGGACGCAGTCGACCCTAAAAGCTCTATGACCTCACCCAACAAACCCTGAAAAACCTACTCAATTTCTGGAGCACTTGGGCTACTGACGACGTTCGTAACTAGGTCACCGAACGTAGGCAAGACAAACAAAGAAGGAACGGGCAAGATGAAACAAGAGTTCGGCTCGCACAAAAAGTGTGATGTCACGTGTCCCTGACGTCACGTCCGACTGCCTGCCTCGGGGACGCAGTTTACCCTAAAAGCGCTATGACCTCACCCAGCAAACCCTGAAAGCCCTCGCCAAAATCTGAGGCATTTGGGCTACTGACGACGTTCGTAACTAGGTCACCGAACGTAGGCAAGACAAACAAAGAAGGAACGGTCAGGATGAAACAAGAGTTCGACTGGCACAAAAAGTGTGATGTCACGTGTCCCTGACGTCACGTCCGACTGCGCGCGCCTCGTGGACGCAGTTGACCCTGAAAGCGCTATGACCTCACCCGCCAAACCCTGAAAGCCCTCGTCCAAATCTGAGGCACTTGGGCTACTGACGACGTTCGTAACTGGTCACCGAACGTAGGCAAGACAAAATACAACGGGGATCTTTGGCACCGACCTTCCCCGGGTTTCTTTTGGTGTTTTTTCTTTTCCTTGAACCCTTCGCTCTTTTTCAGGGTTGTTTCCTTTAGGGTGCATACAACCATCGGCGTGTCAGTGCGATAACGCACGGTCAGTTCTGTCACCGGCAGGTACCGAACTGGCGACCCTATCCTACTTTTGCGAACTGTTGAAATCGACAGCGCGCTGTCAATTACTCATTTCCACTGTTGAAAATTGCGTTTGCTGTCGATAACTGTGCTGTACCATTGAGCGCTGTTTCAACAGCGAAAAACAACAGCCGAGTAGCCGAGTAGCGGAAATGCGGAATGGGTATGCCCACTCTTTCCGTCTTCGCCCCTACAGTTTGCGCGTTCGCTGGCTTTGCCTTGTTTCAAAGTATAACGTCGTGATTTATACATATTTCAGTGCATTTAACGACGGCGGATGTCATATGCCCTCGCTACAGTTGGATAACTTGAGTTGCTGGCTAAATTGCTTTCGCGTCATTCTGGACGTGCTGCCAAGCTTTCGCGACCACATGGACCTGCTGCCCAACTTGCGCACCATCCTAGGACTGCTGGCCAGCTTGCTTGCGCGTCAGACTAGACCTGTTGTCAAGATTCCGCGCCCGCATGGACCTGCTGCCCAGCTTGCGCACAGGTAGCACAGGCCTTGTACTGCTGGCAAGATTACTTGCGCACCAGTATGGAGCCTGGACATGCTGCCAAGCTACGACGCCAGCATGGAGCAACTGTCTAGCTTGCGCACCAGCATGGAGCTGCTGGCCTGTTTTCACTTGAGGCATTCCTTCAGGTTGTGCGGTATTCCTCCCGGCTGTGAGGCATTTTCTCAGGCTGTGAGGCATCCCTTCAGGTTGTGCGGCAATCCAACCGGCTGTGAGGCATGCATTATCTCAGGCTTTTAGAGATTCCTTCAATTTGTGCGACATTCCTTCCGGCTGTGCGGCATTTTCTCAGGCTGTAAGGCATTCCTTCAGGTTGTGCGGCATTCCTCCCGGCAGGGTTACCCAGTACGGGCCGTATTGGCCTAAAATCCCGTACCGTATCCGTACCGTACCGTACCGTTTGCAACACGGCCAAGTACGGTCGCCATTTCCTGCACTGCATGACTGCATGAGAGCGATGGAGGTAGCGCTGAGAACAGGAATGCAGCGTACACGGCTGATTCGCATTGGATTTTGCAGCCGTCATCGAAGGCTGGCCAGGCCAAGCGTGGGCGATGCAAATTTTGTGATCATATTATCGTCAACACTACGCGATTTACCAATCACCTCGCGGGCATAACAGGACAAGTTGCGGCGTGTAAGACGTTAGGACGGGTGATACAGGCATATTGCGGTGATGTCGTGTGATCGTCTCCCTCGTCTGGCAAATCCACACCGTCCACAGTCCACACACCCAGGGGATCAAAATCTACGTAAGCTCGCTCGCTTCCAGTGGTAAAGAGGCATTCGTTGCTCGTGAAAGTACAGTCTACCCCAAAATCTAGTGGCATTAAGACAGAACTTGGCGCCAAGTCACAATCCAAAGCTGCATAGAGGGAGGAGGGCAGGAGGCCAGGAGGAGTAGGAGCCCATGAGTCCAGGACTCCTAGGAGGGAGGCAAGACACAGGAGCTCCGTGTCTCCTTACGAAGTGATTTCCATGCATGCCATGCAACTCAGCAACTATGCAAGGTGATTCTGAGGCCTCTTGTTTCTATTGCTATATTCATGCATGTAAAATTTCATGTGCCATGCTGGTGGGTAGCGTTTATATGGACTAGCTGAATTACTGAAATGCTGAATGGCATGTTGGAACATTGTAATGGCGATCTGTGAGGTGTTTGGGATTGCATCAATGATCATATTTTCTCCTATCATGTCAGCCTGGTAAATCTGCATGCATGCATGGAGAATTGGAGATCCTTGGTGGTTATTTGGGGGCCATGCAAAAATTGCATGGGGACTGTCATGCAGCCATGCAGTATGTCAGGATGTGCATGGGGTCAAACAGTCATGTGAGTGTTGCATGCATGTGTTTCTCTGTGTGGATCCTGCTGTTCCGAGCCTTGAAAGTGGGGAAAATCTTGGACCCTATTGGCCTACCGTACCGTCCCTTTTGACCGTACCGTATCCGTACCGTACCGCACCGTATTCCCGTACCGTGTTTCTGTACCGGGTTACCCTGCCTCCCGGCTGTCAGCAAGTTTTTCAGGCTGTGCAGCATTCCTCTAGGTTGTGCGGCATTTCTCTCAGCTGTGCAGCATTTTCTCAGGCTGTGAGGCATTCCTTCAGGTTGTGCGGCATTCCAACCTGCTGTGAGGCATTTTCTCTGGCTGTGAGGCATTCCTTATCTGCATCAACAGTCCAGCTGGCGCCCCGCCACTCACGTGCACCACCTGGTGTCCCTCCACCCACCAGCATCAGCAGTCCAGCTGGCGCCCCGCCACTCACATGCACCACCTGGTGTCCCTCCACCCACCAGCATCAGCAGTCCAGCTGGCGCCCCGCCACTCACATGCACCACCTGGTGTCCCTCCCCCCACCTGCTTCAGCAGTCCAGCTGGCGCCCCGCCACTCACATGCACCACCTGGTGTCCCTCCCCCCACCTGCTTCAGCAGTCCAGCTGGCGCCCCGCCACTCACATGCACCACCTGGTGTTCCTTCACCCACCAGCTTCAGCTGTCCAACTGGCGCCCAGCCACTCACATGCACCACCTGCTGTCCATTATCCACCCACCAGCTTCAGCTGTCCAGCTGGCGCCCCGCCACTCACATGCACCACCTGGTGTCCATTATCCACCCACCAGCTTCAGCAGTCCAGCTGGCGCCCCACCACTCACGTGCACCACCTGGTGTCCATTATCCACCCACCAGCTTCAGCAGTCCAGCTGGCGCCCCGCCACTCACATGCACCACCTGGTGTCCCTCCACCCACCAGCTTCAGCAGTCCAGCTGGCGCCCCGCCACTCACATGCACCACCTGGTGATCCTTCACCCACCTGCTTCAGCAGTCCAGCTGGCGCCCCGCCACTCACATGCACCACCTGGTGTCCCTCCACCCACCAGCTTCAGCAGTCCAGCTGGCGCCCCGCCACTCACATGCACCACCTGGTGATCCTCCACCCACCAGCTTCAGCAGTCCAGCTGGCGCCCCACCACTCACATGCACCACCTGGTGTCCCTCCACCCACCAGCTTCAGCAGTCCAGCTGGCGCCCCGCCACTCACATGCACCACATGGTGTCCCTCCACCCACCAGCTTCAGCAGTCCAGCTGGCGCCCCGCCACTCACATGCACCACCTGGTGATCCTTCACCCACCAGCTTCAGCTGTCCAGCTGGCGCCCCGCCACTCACATGCACCACATGGTGTCCCTCCACCCACCAGCTTCAGCAGTCCAGCTGGCGCCCCGCCACTCACATGCACCACCTGGTGATCCTTCACCCACCAGCATCAGCAGTCCAGCTGGCGCCCCGCCACTCACATGCACCACCTGGTGTCCCTCCCCCCACCTGCTTCAGCAGTCCAGCTGGCGCCCCGCCACTCACATGCACCACCTGGTGTCCCTCCCTCCACCTGCTTCAGCAATCCAGCTGGCGCCCCGCCACTCACATGCACCACCTGGTGTTCCTTCACCCACCAGCTTCAGCTGTCCAGCTGGCGCCCCGCCACTCACATGCACCACCTGGTGTCCATTATCCACCCACCAGCTTCAGCTGTCCAGCTGGCGCCCCGCCACTCACATGCACCACCTGGTGTCCATTATCCACCCACCAGCTTCAGCAGTCCAGCTGGCGCCCCACCACTCACGTGCACCACCTGGTGTCCATTATCCACCCACCAGCTTCAGCAGTCCAGCTGGCGCCCCGCCACTCACATGCACCACCTGGTGTCCCTCCACCCACCAGCTTCAGCAGTCCAGCTGGCGCCCCGCCACTCACATGCACCACCTGGTGATCCTTCACCCACCTGCTTCAGCAGTCCAGCTGGCGCCCCGCCACTCACATGCACCACCTGGTGTCCCTCCACCCACCAGCTTCAGCAGTCCAGCTGGCGCCCCGCCACTCACATGCACCACCTGGTGATCCTCCACCCACCAGCTTCAGCAGTCCAGCTGGCGCCCCGCCACTCACATGCACCACCTGGTGTACCTCCACCCACCAGCTTCAGCAGTCCAGCTGGCGCCCCGCCACTCACATGCACCACATGGTGTCCCTCCACCCACCAGCTTCAGCAGTCCAGCTGGCGCCCCGCCACTCACATGCACCACCTGGTGATCCTTCACCCACCAGCTTCAGCTGTCCAGCTGGCGCCCCGCCACTCACATGCACCACATGGTGTCCCTCCACCCACCAGCTTCAGCAGTCCAGCTGGCGCCCCGCCACTCACATGCACCACCTGGTGATCCTTCACCCACCAGCTTCAGCTGTCCAGCTGGCGCCCCGCCATTCACATGCACCACCTGGTGTTCCTTCACCCACCAGCTTCAGCTGTCCAGCTGGCGCCCCGCCACTCACATGCACCACCTGGTGATCCTTCACCCACCAGCTTCAGCAGTCTAGCTGGCGCCCCGCCACTCACGTGCACCACCTGGTGTCCCTCCACCCACCAGCTTCAGCAGTCCAGCTGGCGCCCCGCCACTCACATGCACCACATGGTGTCCCTCCACCCACCAGCTTCAGCAGTCCAGCTGGCGCCCCGCCACTCACGTGCACCACCTGGTGTCCCTCCACCCACCTGCTTCAGCAGTCCAGCTGGCGCCCCGCCACTCACATGCACCACCTGGTGATCCTCCACCCACCAGCTTCAGCAGTCCAGCTGGCGCCCCGCCACTCACATGCACCACCTGGTGTCCCTCCACCCACCAGCTACAGCAGTCCAGCTGGCGCCCCGCCACTCACATGCACCACCTGGTGTCCCTCCACCCACCTGCTTCAGCTGTCCAGCTGGCGCCCCGCCACTCACATGCACCACCTGGTGATCCTTCACCCACCAGCTTCAGCAGTCTAGCTGGCGCCCCGCCACTCACATGCACCACCTGGTGATCCTCCACCCACTAGCTTCAGCAGTCCAGCTGGCGCCCCGCCACTCACATGCACCACCTGGTGTCCCTCCCCCCACCTGCTTCAGCAGTCCAGCTGGCGCCCCGCCACTCACATGCACCACCTGGTGTCCCTCCACCCACCTGCTTCAGCTGTCCAGCTGGCGCCCCGCCACTCACATGCACCACCTGGTGATCCTCCACCCACCAGCTTCAGCTGTCCAGCTGGCGCCCCGCCACTCACATGGACCACCTGGTGTCCATTATCCCCCCACCTGCATATGCAGTCCAGCTGGCGCCCCGCCACTCACATGCATCACCTGGTGTTCCTCCCCCCACCTGCTTCAGCAGTCCAGCTGGCGCCCCGCCACTCACATGCACCACCTGGTGATCCTCCACCCACCAGCTTCAGCTGTCCAGCTGGCGCCCCGCCACTCACATGGACCACCTGGTGTCCATTATCCCCCCACCTGCATATGCAGTCCAGCTGGCGCCCCGCCACTCACATGCATCACCTGGTGTTCTTCCCCCCACCTGCTTCAGCAGTCCAGCTGGCGCCCCGCCACTCACATGCATCACCTGGTGTCCCTCCCCCCACCAGCTTCAGCAGTCCAGCTGGCGCCCCGCCACTCACATGCATCACCTGGTGTCCCTCCCCCCACCTTGCTTCAGCAGTCCAGCTGGCGCCCCGCCACTCACATGCACCACCTGGTGTCCCTCCACCCACCTGCTTCAGCTGTCCAGCTGGCGCCCCGCCACTCACATGCACCACCTGGTGATCCTTCACCCACCTGCTTCAGCAGTCCAGCTGGCGCCCCGCCACTCACATGCATCACCTGGTGTCCCTCCACCCACCAGCTTCAGCAGTCCAGCTGGCGCCCCGCCACTCACATGCACCACCTGGTGTCCCTCCACCCACCAGCTTCAGCAGTCCAACTGGCGCCCCGCCTCTCACATGCACCACCTGGTGTTCCTCCACCCACCTGCTCCAGCAGTCCAGCTGGCACCCTGCCACTCGCGCGCACCACCTGGTGTTCCTCCACCCACCTGCTCCAGCAGTCCAGCTGGTGCCCCCTCCACTCACCCACACAAACTAGCATGCGCTTGTCTGTCCACTCTCCTGCACCAGCCGGTTTCAATCCAATCACATGCACCAGCTGGCACCCCTCAAAAACCGCACCAACTGACTGTAGGATATTGATTACTGGCGCGTGCAAGATGCAAGGCTGTACTGAAACATTATCAAAGCATAGATCTGTCATCTCGCATGACCATATTGGACATGTGCATGATATCAATGTGGCTAGATGCTGCTGGGGGTATTGGTGCGTAACACCTCAGATCGGGGTTTTCTCTTACTTGCGTTTAGTTTTTTCCCTTCTCACATCATGTTTCATTCCTCATGAGTGGGTGCGTGCATTTTTCATGGCAAGGGCTGGTGACCCATGCTTGTTTAATACTTAAATCAAGCTGGCAGCTGCTAGCTTGACAATTGTGCAAGGCAGGTTTCAGCTGGTTTCCTCCATTGCTCATGATTGGCGTACCAAGGGCACTGCCCAAGGATACATGGCTGAAGCACCCAAAGACAAATAAAACATCCCTGATTTCCCCCAACCTGCCAATGGCCTGCCTAGGTATGGGCTGGAGACAGCAATACATGCCAGATGAGCCAGCCTGGGTGTAAGGAACTCAATTGATCTGGGTTTCGAAAAAGACTGGTCGGGGTAAAACAAGCACCCGGTATAAATTAAAAGCAAAACTGGGTAACACCGTTAGCAGTTATGTGTCATAAATTCATGACAGGCACCGCTGACGGGGACAAACAACTCCACTGAAACAGGTAAAATGTGGATTTGTATAATCACTGGCCCAGATTGCGAAATCCGTAAATCGCAAATTCTAAATCCCATGATGTCTCTAAATTGTTGCACCACATTTAAGGTTTCAGGTTTGTATTCCGATGGTCGCCTAGGAAGCGCCTACAGCCGTGGACCCGCCAAGAATTCAAGACATTAAACAATCCCAAACATAAGAAAAGGCAGTTTGATTGATTCCCCCCTGGACTTTCACCAGTCAAGCTGCCGATGGCTGGAAAGGGTGACGTGGGCTATCACCTATTTTAATAAGAAATAAAGGTTCCTTGCAGCCACACCAATATCTCCTTCACCAGAACCGGACCACATGTCCAAGTAAAGACATTAAAACCAGACCATTGTAGAAAGTCGGAATATATCACTATTCGTCAAGTCGCGGCCGATCGGCAGCCGATGAAATGAGGCGGGGGGGGGGCACATCATAATAATCATAATTCAAACTAAAATTGCCAAAAGTGCTGGCAGCCAAAATATGAGATATCTTGGGAAGCACGTAGCTTTATATCAAATACTTCATGATGGACCGTATATGGAAATGGCGCGGATGTGGCTGCGGCCCCAAGCTGCGTTGTTTCCTTAACCTCCACGCCCTAATAGGGCGTAGCTTTCTTTCTTTCTGATGGACCATATACGTATGAGTGCTCGTTGAGGACCAACAGCTGCCAGGACCTGTTACTCAGATGCATCACACTTCTCAGCCATGACCTGTTACTCAGATGCATCACACTTCTCAGCCAGGACCTGTTACTCAGATGCATCACACTTCTCAGCCAGGACCTGTTACTCAGATGCATCACACTTCTCAGCCAGGACCTGTTACTCAGATGCATCACACTTCTCAGCCAGGACCTGTTACTCAGATGCATCGCACTTCTCAGCCAGGACATGTTACTCAGATGCATCACACTTCTCAGCCAGGACCTGTTACTCAGATGCACCACACTTCTCAACCACGACCTGTTACTCAGATGCATCACACTTCTCAGCCAGGACATGTTACTCAGATGCACCACACTTCTCAGCCAGGACCTGTTACTCAGATGCATCACACTTCTCAGCCATGACCTGTTACTCAGATGCATCACACTTCTCAGCCAGCTTTCAGCCATGTAGCCAGTCTGACAACATCACGACTGTCAGGCCTGGCAATCAATGGAATGAAACATAACATACCGGTAGCTCAAGTAAATGCCCGAGGAACATAATACGAAGCTCAGTAATAGCACCGCAGGAATCTGGAGCTGAGCTAGCCGCCATAATGCAGCTCCACACCAGCTCCATACCAGCTCCATACCAGCTCCATACCAGGTACTGTGTGCCTGAGCAGGCACAGTCAGCAGACGACCCACACTACCGCCCCGGCAAGAATCAAAACTGCATCCCGCACAGACAACGTTCAA
The DNA here is from genome assembly GCA_037349105.1 of Limnomonas spitsbergensis. Classification (NCBI taxonomy): domain Eukaryota; kingdom Viridiplantae; phylum Chlorophyta; class Chlorophyceae; order Chlamydomonadales; genus Limnomonas; species Limnomonas spitsbergensis. Next base: position 969,779 of record JAYJMM010000025.1, read on the forward strand.
GAAACAGTGTGGCATGATCTGAGACCGCATCAGCGTAGTTTGTGAAGTGATTATGGCGGATTCCTGCTGCAGAGCCTCCTCCAAGACGGAGCCAACACCACCTTATATAACTTATAGGATGTGCCATCACTACCTGCCTGCCAAAAAACAGTGAGTGTTCAAGAAACAGGCAGCACGGGCTGAGACCGCGTCAGCGTCATTTTAGGGTGATAAAGGCGGATTCCTGCTGCACAGCCTCCTCCAAGACCGAGCCCACACCACCTTCGGTTACTTATAGGACATACCAGCACTACATGCCTGCCAAAAAAACAGGGCACACAACTGCATCCCCTAAGGGACCTCGTAGTCAGAGCCCGCTTGCCTGCCTAGCAAACAATGAACAAAATGTGCCTCCCCCGGGATGTGATCCACCTGAGGCGGGATCTGAGCATCTGACAAGACCAGGTTCTTCACCCATCTAGGCGCGTCAACGTTCCCGGTCGTCGCACCCTAAACATCCCACATCCTCACGGTCCCGTCCCTCGAGGCCGTGAGCAGCCGAGTGTTTGTCCCGACGCCTGGAAGCACCTTGAGAAAGGTGATTTGCGCGGTGTGGCCCTTGAGCACCCCCAGCGGCGTGCCCGAGGTGAGGTCCCACACCCTCAACACGTGGTCGCTCGAGGCTGCGACGGCCGTGCGTCCATCCTCAGAAACGGCCACCAAGAGGATGGAGGGCTGGGAGGCAGATACCCAAGAGCGGAGCATGCCCTGCGAGGGAGCAGTGTTATCAGACAAAGCTAAAAACCAGCTGTACAAGAAGGAAATTCAATTTCTTATGGTACCAGTGTCCTGTAAAACACGAATAGGCAATGTAGTTGGGAGCTACTTGACTGAACAGTGTGGTCAGACATACCTAGATACCGTCCTTACGGAACTTTGGAGATGATAAATTATTATATCAAACACATCGGCAACGGCGCGGATGTGGCTTTGGCCCAGGCTGCGCTGTTTACTTAACTCTCACGTCTTCCACGGGGCGTAGCGTTCATTATTGATTTATATAAAAAAACATGACTTCAGTACTAGCAGGGATCTATTTAATTGGACTATCATAGTCACAGGTGTTAAGGTTGACTGGCTGAATGAAGGTTGAGGTTGAGGTTGACTGGCTGGCTGAGGCTGAATGAAGGTTGAGGTTGACTGGCTGGCTGAGTTAAGGGGCCGCCTTCAACCGTTGTTTTGTTCCGGCAGCAAATCTAGTCGAGCCAGCAGCAAATCTAGTCGAGCCAGCAGTAAATCTAGTCCAGTCAGTCTTCTACACCGCTTGTCACTTTGCGATCCAGTCAGTCTTCTACACCGCTTGTCACTTTGCGATCCAGTCAGTCTTCTACACCGCTTGTCACTTTGCGATCCAGTCAGTCTTCTACACCGCTTGTCACTTTGCGATCCAGTCAGTCTTCTACACCGCTTGTCACTTTGCGATCCAGTCAGTCTTCTACACCGCTTGTCACTTTGCGATCCAGTCAGTCTTCTACACCGCTTGTCACTTTGCGATCCAGTCAGTCTTCTACACCGCTTGTCACTTTGCGATCCAGTCAGTCTTCTACACCGCTTGTCACTTTGCGATCCAGTCAGTCTTCTACACCGCTTGTCACTTTGCGATCCAGTCAGTCTTCTACACCGCTTGTCACTTTGCGATCCAGTCAGTCTTCTACACCGCTTGTCACTTTGCGATCCAGTCAGTCTTCTACACCGCTTGTCACTTTGCGATCCAGTCAGTCTTCTACACCGCTTGTCACTTTGCGATCCAGTCAGTCTTCTACACCGCTTGTCACTTTGCGATCCAGTCAGTCTTCTACACCGCTTGTCACTTTGCGATCCAGTCAGTCTTCTACACCGCTTGTCACTTTGCGATCCAGTCAGTCTTCTACACCGCTTGTCACTTTGCGATCCAGTCAGTCTTCTACACCGCTTGTCACTTTGCGATCCAGTCAGTCTTCTACACCGCTTGTCACTTTGCGATCCAGTCAGTCTTCTACACCGCTTGTCACTTTGCGATCCAGTCAGTCTTCTACACCGCTTGTCACTTTGCGATCCAGTCAGTCTTCTACACCGCTTGTCACTTTGCGATCCAGTCAGTCTTCTACACCGCTTGTCACTTTGCGATCCAGTCAGTCTTCTACACCGCTTGTCACTTTGCGATCCAGTCAGTCTTCTACACCGCTTGTCACTTTGCGATCCAGTCAGTCTTCTACACCGCTTGTCACTTTGCGATCCAGTCAGTCTTCTACACCGCTTGTCACTTTGCGATCCAGTCAGTCTTCTACACCGCTTGTCACTTTGCGATCCAGTCAGTCTTCTACACCGCTTGTCACTTTGCGATCCAGTCAGTCTTCTACACCGCTTGTCACTTTGCGATCCAGTCAGTCTTCTACACCGCTTGTCACTTTGCGATCCAGTCAGTCTTCTACACCGCTTGTCACTTTGCGATCCAGTCAGTCTTCTACACCGCTTGTCACTTTGCGATCCAGTCAGTCTTCTACACCGCTTGTCACTTTGCGATCCAGTCAGTCTTCTACACCGCTTGTCACTTTGCGATCCAGTCAGTCTTCTACACCGCTTGTCACTTTGCGATCCAGTCAGTCTTCTACACCGCTTGTCACTTTGCGATCCAGTCAGTCTTCTACACCGCTTGTCACTTTGCGATCCAGTCAGTCTTCTACACCGCTTGTCACTTTGCGATCCAGTCAGTCTTCTACACCGCTTGTCACTTTGCGATCCAGTCAGTCTTCTACACCGCTTGTCACTTTGCGATCCAGTCAGTCTTCTACACCGCTTGTCACTTTGCGATCCAGTCAGTCTTCTACACCGCTTGTCACTTTGCGATCCAGTCAGTCTTCTACACCGCTTGTCACTTTGCGATCCAGTCAGTCTTCTACACCGCTTGTCACTTTGCGATCCAGTCAGTCTTCTACACCGCTTGTCACTTTGCGATCCAGTCAGTCTTCTACACCGCTTGTCACTTTGCGATCCAGTCAGTCTTCTACACCGCTTGTCACTTTGCGATCCAGTCAGTCTTCTACACCGCTTGTCACTTTGCGATCCAGTCAGTCTTCTACACCGCTTGTCACTTTGCGATCCAGTCAGTCTTCTACACCGCTTGTCACTTTGCGATCCAGTCAGTCTTCTACACCGCTTGTCACTTTGCGATCCAGTCAGTCTTCTACACCGCTTGTCACTTTGCGATCCAGTCAGTCTTCTACACCGCTTGTCACTTTGCGATCCAGTCAGTCTTCTACACCGCTTGTCACTTTGCGATCCAGTCAGTCTTCTACACCGCTTGTCACTTTGCGATCCAGTCAGTCTTCTACACCGCTTGTCACTTTGCGATCCAGTCAGTCTTCTACACCGCTTGTCACTTTGCGATCCAGTCAGTCTTCTACACCGCTTGTCACTTTGCGATCCAGTCAGTCTTCTACACCGCTTGTCACTTTGCGATCCAGTCAGTCTTCTACACCGCTTGTCACTTTGCGATCCAGTCAGTCTTCTACACCGCTTGTCACTTTGCGATCCAGTCAGTCTTCTACACCGCTTGTCACTTTGCGATCCAGTCAGTCTTCTACACCGCTTGTCACTTTGCGATCCAGTCAGTCTTCTACACCGCTTGTCACTTTGCGATCCAGTCAGTCTTCTACACCGCTTGTCACTTTGCGATCCAGTCAGTCTTCTACACCGCTTGTCACTTTGCGATCCAGTCAGTCTTCTACACCGCTTGTCACTTTGCGATCCAGTCAGTCTTCTACACCGCTTGTCACTTTGCGATCCAGTCAGTCTTCTACACCGCTTGTCACTTTGCGATCCAGTCAGTCTTCTACACCGCTTGTCACTTTGCGATCCAGTCAGTCTTCTACACCGCTTGTCACTTTGCGATCCAGTCAGTCTTCTACACCGCTTGTCACTTTGCGATCCAGTCAGTCTTCTACACCGCTTGTCACTTTGCGATCCAGTCAGTCTTCTACACCGCTTGTCACTTTGCGATCCAGTCAGTCTTCTACACCGCTTGTCACTTTGCGATCCAGTCAGTCTTCTACACCGCTTGTCACTTTGCGATCCAGTCAGTCTTCTACACCGCTTGTCACTTTGCGATCCAGTCAGTCTTCTACACCGCTTGTCACTTTGCGATCCAGTCAGTCTTCTACACCGCTTGTCACTTTGCGATCCAGTCAGTCTTCTACACCGCTTGTCACTTTGCGATCCAGTCAGTCTTCTACACCGCTTGTCACTTTGCGATCCAGTCAGTCTTCTACACCGCTTGTCACTTTGCGATCCAGTCAGTCTTCTACACCGCTTGTCACTTTGCGATCCAGTCAGTCTTCTACACCGCTTGTCACTTTGCGATCCAGTCAGTCTTCTACACCGCTTGTCACTTTGCGATCCAGTCAGTCTTCTACACCGCTTGTCACTTTGCGATCCAGTCAGTCTTCTACACCGCTTGTCACTTTGCGATCCAGTCAGTCTTCTACACCGCTTGTCACTTTGCGATCCAGTCAGTCTTCTACACCGCTTGTCACTTTGCGATCCAGTCAGTCTTCTACACCGCTTGTCACTTTGCGATCCAGTCAGTCTTCTACACCGCTTGTCACTTTGCGATCCAGTCAGTCTTCTACACCGCTTGTCACTTTGCGATCCAGTCAGTCTTCTACACCGCTTGTCACTTTGCGATCCAGTCAGTCTTCTACACCGCTTGTCACTTTGCGATCCAGTCAGTCTTCTACACCGCTTGTCACTTTGCGATCCAGTCAGTCTTCTACACCGCTTGTCACTTTGCGATCCAGTCAGTCTTCTACACCGCTTGTCACTTTGCGATCCAGTCAGTCTTCTACACCGCTTGTCACTTTGCGATCCAGTCAGTCTTCTACACCGCTTGTCACTTTGCGATCCAGTCAGTCTTCTACACCGCTTGTCACTTTGCGATCCAGTCAGTCTTCTACACCGCTTGTCACTTTGCGATCCAGTCAGTCTTCTACACCGCTTGTCACTTTGCGATCCAGTCAGTCTTCTACACCGCTTGTCACTTTGCGATCCAGTCAGTCTTCTACACCGCTTGTCACTTTGCAATCCAGTCAGTCTTCTACACCGCTTGTCACTTTGCGATCCAGTCAGTCTTCTACACCGCTTGTCACTTTGCGATCCAGTCAGTCTTCTACACCGCTTGTCACTTTGCGATCCAGTCAGTCTTCTACACCGCTTGTCACTTTGCGATCCAGTCAGTCTTCTACACCGCTTGTCACTTTGCGATCCAGTCAGTCTTCTACACCGCTTGTCACTTTGCGATCCAGTCAGTCTTCTACACCGCTTGTCACTTTGCGATCCAGTCAGTCTTCTACACCGCTTGTCACTTTGCGATCCAGTCAGTCTTCTTCACCGCTTGTCACTTTGCGATCCAGTCAGTCTTCTACACCGCTTGTCACTTTGCGATCCAGTCAGTCTTCTACACCGCTTGTCACTTTGCGATCCAGTCAGTCTTCTACACCGCTTGTCACTTTGCGATCCAGTCAGTCTTCTACACCGCTTGTCACTTTGCGATCCAGTCAGTCTTCTACACCGCTTGTCACTTTGCGATCCAGTCAGTCTTCTACACCGCTTGTCACTTTGCGATCCAGTCAGTCTTCTACACCGCTTGTCACTTTGCGATCCAGTCAGTCTTCTACACCGCTTGTCACTTTGCGATCCAGTCAGTCTTCTACACCGCTTGTCACTTTGCGATCCAGTCAGTCTTCTACACCGCTTGTCACTTTGCGATCCAGTCAGTCTTCTACACCGCTTGTCACTTTGCGATCCAGTCAGTCTTCTACACCGCTTGTCACTTTGCGATCCAGTCAGTCTTCTACACCGCTTGTCACTTTGCGATCCAGTCAGTCTTCTACACCGCTTGTCACTTTGCGATCCAGTCAGTCTTCTACACCGCTTGTCACTTTGCGATCCAGTCAGTCTTCTACACCGCTTGTCACTTTGCGATCCAGTCAGTCTTCTACACCGCTTGTCACTTTGCGATCCAGTCAGTCTTCTACACCGCTTGTCACTTTGCGATCCAGTCAGTCTTCTACACCGCTTGTCACTTTGCGATCCAGTCAGTCTTCTACACCGCTTGTCACTTTGCGATCCAGTCAGTCTTCTACACCGCTTGTCACTTTGCGATCCAGTCAGTCTTCTACACCGCTTGTCACTTTGCGATCCAGTCAGTCTTCTACACCGCTTGTCACTTTGCGATCCAGTCAGTCTTCTACACCGCTTGTCACTTTGCGATCCAGTCAGTCTTCTACACCGCTTGTCACTTTGCGATCCAGTCAGTCTTCTACACCGCTTGTCACTTTGCGATCCAGTCAGTCTTCTACACCGCTTGTCACTTTGCGATCCAGTCAGTCTTCTACACCGCTTGTCACTTTGCGATCCAGTCAGTCTTCTACACCGCTTGTCACTTTGCGATCCAGTCAGTCTTCTACACCGCTTGTCACTTTGCGATCCAGTCAGTCTTCTACACCGCTTGTCACTTTGCGATCCAGTCAGTCTTCTACACCGCTTGTCACTTTGCGATCCAGTCAGTCTTCTACACCGCTTGTCACTTTGCGATCCAGTCAGTCTTCTACACCGCTTGTCACTTTGCGATCCAGTCAGTCTTCTACACCGCTTGTCACTTTGCGATCCAGTCAGTCTTCTACATCGCTTGTCACTTTGCGATCCAGTCAGTCTTCTACACCGCTTGTCACTTTGCGATCCAGTCAGTCTTCTACACCGCTTGTCACTTTGCGATCCAGTCAGTCTTCTACACCGCTTGTCACTTTGCGATCCAGTCAGTCTTCTACACCGCTTGTCACTTTGCGATCCAGTCAGTCTTCTACACCGCTTGTCACTTTGCGATCCAGTCAGTCTTCTACACCGCTTGTCACTTTGCGATCCAGTCAGTCTTCTACACCGCTTGTCACTTTGCGATCCAGTCAGTCTTCTACACCGCTTGTCACTTTGCGATCCAGTCAGTCTTCTACACCGCTTGTCACTTTGCGATCCAGTAAGTCTTCTACACCGCTTGTCATTTTGCGATCCAGTCAGTCTTCTACACCGCTTGTCACTTTGCGATCCAGTCAGTCTTCTACATCGCTTGTCACTTTGCGATCCAGTCAGTCTTCTACACCGCTTGTCACTTTGCGATCCAGTCAGTCTTCTACACCGCTTGTCACTTTGCGATCCAGTCAGTCTTCTACACCGCTTGTCACTTTGCGATCCAGTCAGTCTTCTACACCGCTTGTCACTTTGCGATCCAGTCAGTCTTCTACACCGCTTGTCACTTTGCGATCCAGTCAGTCTTCTACACCGCTTGTCACTTTGCGATCCAGTCAGTCTTCTACACCGCTTGTCACTTTGCGATCCAGTCAGTCTTCTACACCGCTTGTCACTTTGCGATCCAGTCAGTCTTCTACACCGCTTGTCACTTTGCGATCCAGTCAGTCTTCTACACCGCTTGTCACTTTGCGATCCAGTCAGTCTTCTACACCGCTTGTCACTTTGCGATCCAGTCAGTCTTCTACACCGCTTGTCACTTTGCGATCCAGTCAGTCTTCTACACCGCTTGTCACTTTGCGATCCAGTCAGTCTTCTACACCGCTTGTCACTTTGCGATCCAGTCAGTCTTCTACACCGCTTGTCACTTTGCGATCCAGTCAGTCTTCTACACCGCTTGTCACTTTGCGATCCAGTCAGTCTTCTACACCGCTTGTCACTTTGCGATCCAGTCAGTCTTCTACACCGCTTGTCACTTTGCGATCCAGTCAGTCTTCTACACCGCTTGTCACTTTGCGATCCAGTCAGTCTTCTACACCGCTTGTCACTTTGCGATCCAGTCAGTCTTCTACACCGCTTGTCACTTTGCGATCCAGTCAGTCTTCTACACCGCTTGTCACTTTGCGATCCAGTCAGTCTTCTACACCGCTTGTCACTTTGCGATCCAGTCAGTCTTCTACACCGCTTGTCACTTTGCGATCCAGTCAGTCTTCTACACCGCTTGTCACTTTGCGATCCAGTCAGTCTTCTACATCGCTTGTCACTTTGCGATCCAGTCAGTCTTCTACACCGCTTGTCACTTTGCGATCCAGTCAGTCTTCTACACCGCTTGTCACTTTGCGATCCAGTCAGTCTTCTACACCGCTTGTCACTTTGCGATCCAGTCAGTCTTCTACACCGCTTGTCACTTTGCGATCCAGTCAGTCTTCTACACCGCTTGTCACTTTGCGATCCAGTCAGTCTTCTACACCGCTTGTCACTTTGCGATCCAGTCAGTCTTCTACACCGCTTGTCACTTTGCGATCCAGTCAGTCTTCTACACCGCTTGTCACTTTGCGATCCAGTCAGTCTTCTACACCGCTTGTCACTTTGCGATCCAGTCAGTCTTCTACACCGCTTGTCACTTTTGACATGCCTAAGCTGATGTTATAGCCACCGAAAATGACGCAATCCCAATGCTGCCAATCCATCCTGGCACGAGGAAGTAAATGAGAGGGACGCCTCTATCACCATGAATTTCCCATGAGGACGATTGAGTCACCTGAGGCCTTTTATATAATCAGATGGCTTTTATAGTACTCAAACATCGATATAATAAACTGATCCAAAGGATCCAGATGTAGTTAACGTCCTAATAGGTTATTAGGATCGCTACATACCTCCCCCTTTAGGAGGCCCGGCCCTAGCTAGTACGTCACCAACCATTTCAGGAGCGCAGCCCGTTGTACAACACCCTCACCGTTGACTTGTGCATGATGGTTGATTGTCGAGACGCCTAGTTTTCAGGGCCGCCGGTGCCCCTCACCTTTGACTTGCCCATGATGGTTGTTGAGACGCCGAGCCAAGCCGAACCAAGCTGCAGATTCCACACACGCATCGTGCCATCCGACGAACCAGTGACCAGCGTTTTCCCGTCCTGCGCATTAAGCAGGATTTAGTTTAAATGTAGGATTTAAGGATTTAGATTTAAGGATTTAAGGATTGAGTTTAAATGTAGATCTCCTTCAGGAGGCCACCAGGCAGCCATCGCTGGGCCTTTTGGGACCAAACCTGGGTCTTTTGGGACCAAACCTGGGCTTTTTGGGACCAAAGCTACGCCGGCCTACAGCCATGGGCCCAATCAGCGGGGTTTCACATACCAAATTCCCACAGCTGCCCAGACCGAATTCTACCAGCCGTAGGGTTAAGGGACCAAACAACAGGGCTTCCCACATAAATGTCCACTGCTTCCCACACACAATTCTACCAGCGGTAGGGTTAAGGGTTTAAGCTCTGCGGGCTGAGGCATACTAAAAAGAACACTGATATAAACATATTGTGAAACATCTATGATCAGGAGCTGAGAAGCTGGATCCACACAGGTCCAATCTAGGCCTAGCTTTAAGAAGGGTATACAAAAAAACTGATATCATAGGAGAAACTGAACTTCATGATTCGACCACACTTGTCCTTGTCGCCCTCAGTTTCATCAGGCAGTTTCACCAGGCAGTTTCATCAGGCAGTTTCATCAGGCAGTTTCATCAGGCAGTTTCATCAGGCAGTTTCATCAGGCAGTTTCATCAGGCAGTTTCACCAGGCAGTTTCATCGGGCAGTTTCACTAGGCAGTTTCATCAGGCAGTTTCATCAGGCAGTTTCACCAGGCAGTTTCATCAGGCAGTTTCACCAGGCAGTTTCATCAGGCAGTTTCATCAGGCAGTTTCATCAGGCAGTTTCATCAAGCAGTTTCATCAGGCAGTTTCATCAGGCAGTTTCATCAGGCAGTTTCACCAGGCAGTTTCATCAGGCAGTTTCATCAGGCAGTTTCATCAGGCAGTTTCATCAGGCAGTTTCATCAGGCAGTTTCATCAGGCAGTTTCATCAGGCAGTTTCATCAGGCAGTTTCATCAGGCAGTTTCATCAGGCAGTTTCACCAGGCAGTTTCACCAGGCAGTTTCATCAGGCAGTTTCACCAGGCAGTTTCATCAGGCAGTTTCATCAGGCAGTTTCACCAGGCAGTTTCATCAGGCAGTTTCACCAGGCAGTTTTGTCAGGCAGTTTTGTCAGGCAGTTTCATCAGGCAGTTTCATCAGGCAGTTTCATCAGGCAGTTTCATCAGGCAGTTTCACCAGGCAGTTTTGTCAGGCAGTTTTGTCAGGCAGTTTCATCAGGCAGTTTCATCAGGCAGTTTCACCAGGCAGTTTCACCAGGCAGTTTCATCAGGCAGTTTCATCAGGCAGTTTCATCAGGCAGTTTCACCAGGCAGTTTCACCAGGCAGTTTCACCAGGCAGTTTCACCAGGCAGTTTCACCAGGCAGTTTCATCAGGCAGTTTCATCAGGCAGTTTCATCAGGCAGTTTCACCAGGCAGTTTCATCAGGCAGTTTCACCTGGCAGTTTCACCAGGCAGTTTCATCAGGCAGTTTCATCAGGCAGTTTCATCAGGCAGTTTCATCAGGCAGTTTCACCAGGCAGTTTCATCAGGCAGTTTCACCAGGCAGTTTCACCAGGCAGTTTCATCAGGCAGTTTCATCAGGCAGTTTCACCAGGCAGTTTCATCAGGCAGTTTCATCAGGCAGTTTCATCAGGCAGTTTCACCAGGCAGTTTCATCAGGCAGTTTCATCAGGCAGTTTCACAAGGCAGTTTCATCAGGCAGTTTCATCAGGCAGTTTCATCAGGCAGTTTCACCAGGCAGTTTCATCAGGCAGTTTCATCAGGCAGTTTCATCAGGCAGTTTCATCAGGCAGTTTCATCAGGCATTTTCATCAGGCATTTTCATCAGGCATTTTCACCAGGCAGTTTCATCAGGCAGTTTCATCAGGCAGTTTCATCAGGCAGTTTCACCAGGCAGTTTCATCAGGCAGTTTCATCAGGCAGTTTCACCAGGCAGTTTCACCAGGCAGTTTCATCAGGCAGTTTCATCAGGCAGTTTCATCAGGCAGTTTCATCAGGCAGTTTCATCAGGCAGTTTCATCAGGCAGTTTCATCAGGCAGTTTCATCAGGCAGTTTCATCAGGCAGTTTCATCAAGCAGTTTCACCAGGCAGTTTCACCAGGCAGTTTCATCAGGCAGTTTCATCAGGCAGTTTCACCAGGCAGTTTCATCAGGCAGTTTCATCAGGCAGTTTCATCAGGCAGTTTCATCAGGCAGTTTCATCAGGCAGTTTCATCAGGCAGTTTCACCAGGCAGTTTCACCAGGCAGTTTCATCAGGCAGTTTCATCAGGCAGTTTCATCAGGCAGTTTCACCAGGCAGTTTCATCAGGCAGTTTCACCAGGCAGTTTCATCAGGCAGTTTCATCAGGCAGTTTCACCAGGCAGTTTCATCAGGCAGTTTCACCAGGCAGTTTCACCAGGCAGTTTCATCAGGCAGTTTCATCAGGCAGTTTCATCAGGCAGTTTCACCAGGCAGTTTCATCAGGCAGTTTCACCAGGCAGTTTCACCAGGCAGTTTCATCAGGCAGTTTCACCAGGCAGTTTCATCAGGCAGTTTCATCAGGCAGTTTCATCAGGCAGGTTCATCAGGCAGTTTCATCAGGCAGTTTCATCAGGCAGTTTCATCAGGCAGTTTCACCAGGCAGTTTCATCAGGCAGTTTCACCAGGCAGTTTCATCAGGCAGTTTCATCAGGCAGTTTCATCAGGCAGTTTCACCAGGCAGTTTCACCAGGCAGTTTCATCAGGCAGTTTCATCAGGCAGTTTCATCAGGCAGTTTCATCAGGCAGTTTCATCAGGCAGTTTCATCAGGCAGTTTCATCAGGCAGTTTCATCAGGCAGTTTCATCAGGCAGTTTCATCAGGCAGTTTCATCAGGCAGTTTCATCAGGCAGTTTCACCAGGCAGTTTCATCAGGCAGTTTCATCAGGCAGTTTCATCAGGCAGTTTCATCAGGCAGTTTCATCAGGCAGTTTCATCAGGCAGTTTCATCAGGCAGTTTCACCAGGCAGTTTCATCAGGCAGTTTCACCAGGCAGTTTCACCAGGCAGTTTCATCAGGCAGTTTCACCAGGCAGTTTCATCAGGCAGTTTCATCAGGCAGTTTCATCAGGCAGTTTCATCAGGCAGTTTCATCAGGCAGTTTCATCAGGCAGTTTCACCAGGCAGTTTCACCAGGCAGTTTCATCAGGCAGTTTCATCAGGCAGTTTCATCAGGCAGTTTCAACAGGCAGTTTCATCAGGCAGTTTCACCAGGCAGTTTTGTCAGGCAGTTTTGTCAGGCAGTTTTGTCAGGCAGTTTCATCAGGCAGTTTCATCAGGCAGTTTCATCAGGCAGTTTCATCAGGCAGTTTCATCAGGCAGTTTCATCAGGCAGTTTCATCAGGCAGTTTCATCAAGCAGTTTCACCAGGCAGTTTCACCAGGCCGTTTCATCAGGCAGTTTCACCAGGCAGTTTCATCAGGCAGTTTCATCAGGCAGTTTCATCAGGCAGTTTCAACAGGCAGTTTCATCAGGCAGTTTCACCAGGCAGTTTTGTCAGGCAGTTTTGTCAGGCAGTTTTGTCAGGCAGTTTCATCAGGCAGTTTCATCAGGCAGTTTCATCAGGCAGTTTCATCAGGCAGTTTCATCAGGCAGTTTCATCAGGCAGTTTCATCAGGCAGTTTCATCAGGCAGTTTCACCAGGCAGTTTCACCAGGCAGTTTCATCAGGCAGTTTCATCAGGCAGTTTCACCAGGCAGTTTCACCAGGCAGTTTCATCAGGCAGTTTCACCAGGCAGTTTCACCAGGCAGTTTCATCAGGCAGTTTCATCAGGCAGTTTCATCAGGCAGTTTCACCAGGCAGTTTCATCAGGCAGTTTCACCAGGCAGTTTCACCAGGCAGTTTCATCAGGCAGTTTCATCAGGCAGTTTCACCAGGCAGTTTCATCAGGCAGTTTCATCAGGCAGTTTCATCAGGCAGTTTCACCAGGCAGTTTCATCAGGCAGTTTCATCAGGCAGTTTCATCAGGCAGTTTCACAAGGCAGTTTCATCAGGCAGTTTCATCAGGCAGTTTCACCAGGCAGTTTCATCAGGCAGTTTCATCAGGCAGTTTCATCAGGCAGTTTCATCAGGCAGTTTCATCAGGCAGTTTCATCAGGCAGTTTCATCAGGCAGTTTCACCAGGCAGTTTCATCAGGCAGTTTCATCAGGCAGTTTCATCAGGCAGTTTCACCAGGCAGTTTCATCAGGCAGTTTCATCAGGCAGTTTCATCAGGCAGTTTCATCAGGCATTTTCATCAGGCATTTTCATCAGGCATTTTCACCAGGCAGTTTCATCAGGCAGTTTCATCAGGCAGTTTCATCAGGCAGTTTCACCAGGCAGTTTCATCAGGCAGTTTCATCAGGCAGTTTCACCAGGCAGTTTCACCAGGCAGTTTCATCAGGCAGTTTCATCAGGCAGTTTCATCAGGCAGTTTCATCAGGCAGTTTCATCAGGCAGTTTCATCAGGCAGTTTCATCAGGCAGTTTCATCAGGCAGTTTCATCAGGCAGTTTCATCAAGCAGTTTCACCAGGCAGTTTCACCAGGCAGTTTCATCAGGCAGTTTCATCAGGCAGTTTCACCAGGCAGTTTCATCAGGCAGTTTCATCAGGCAGTTTCATCAGGCAGTTTCATCAGGCAGTTTCATCAGGCAGTTTCATCAGGCAGTTTCACCAGGCAGTTTCACCAGGCAGTTTCATCAGGCAGTTTCATCAGGCAGTTTCATCAGGCAGTTTCACCAGGCAGTTTCATCAGGCAGTTTCACCAGGCAGTTTCATCAGGCAGTTTCATCAGGCAGTTTCACCAGGCAGTTTCATCAGGCAGTTTCACCAGGCAGTTTCACCAGGCAGTTTCATCAGGCAGTTTCATCAGGCAGTTTCATCAGGCAGTTTCACCAGGCAGTTTCATCAGGCAGTTTCACCAGGCAGTTTCACCAGGCAGTTTCATCAGGCAGTTTCACCAGGCAGTTTCATCAGGCAGTTTCATCAGGCAGTTTCATCAGGCAGTTTCATCAGGCAGTTTCATCAGGCAGTTTCATCAGGCAGTTTCATCAGGCAGTTTCACCAGGCAGTTTCATCAGGCAGTTTCACCAGGCAGTTTCATCAGGCAGTTTCATCAGGCAGTTTCATCAGGCAGTTTCACCAGGCAGTTTCACCAGGCAGTTTCAACAGGCAGTTTCATCAGGCAGTTTCATCAGGCAGTTTCATCAGGCAGTTTCATCAGGCAGTTTCATCAGGCAGTTTCATCAGGCAGTTTCATCAGGCAGTTTCATCAGGCAGTTTCATCAGGCAGTTTCATCAGGCAGTTTCATCAGGCAGTTTCACCAGGCAGTTTCATCAGGCAGTTTCATCAGGCAGTTTCATCAGGCAGTTTCATCAGGCAGTTTCATCAGGCAGTTTCATCAGGCAGTTTCATCAGGCAGTTTCACCAGGCAGTTTCATCAGGCAGTTTCACCAGGCAGTTTCACCAGGCAGTTTCATCAGGCAGTTTCACCAGGCAGTTTCATCAGGCAGTTTCATCAGGCAGTTTCATCAGGCAGTTTCATCAGGCAGTTTCATCAGGCAGTTTCATCAGGCAGTTTCACCAGGCAGTTTCACCAGGCAGTTTCATCAGGCAGTTTCATCAGGCAGTTTCATCAGGCAGTTTCAACAGGCAGTTTCATCAGGCAGTTTCACCAGGCAGTTTTGTCAGGCAGTTTTGTCAGGCAGTTTTGTCAGGCAGTTTCATCAGGCAGTTTCATCAGGCAGTTTCATCAGGCAGTTTCATCAGGCAGTTTCATCAGGCAGTTTCATCAGGCAGTTTCATCAGGCAGTTTCATCAAGCAGTTTCACCAGGCAGTTTCACCAGGCCGTTTCATCAGGCAGTTTCACCAGGCAGTTTCATCAGGCAGTTTCATCAGGCAGTTTCATCAGGCAGTTTCAACAGGCAGTTTCATCAGGCAGTTTCACCAGGCAGTTTTGTCAGGCAGTTTTGTCAGGCAGTTTTGTCAGGCAGTTTCATCAGGCAGTTTCATCAGGCAGTTTCATCAGGCAGTTTCATCAGGCAGTTTCATCAGGCAGTTTCATCAGGCAGTTTCATCAGGCAGTTTCATCAAGCAGTTTCACCAGGCAGTTTCACCAGGCAGTTTCATCAGGCAGTTTCATCAGGCAGTTTCACCAGGCAGTTTCACCAGGCAGTTTCATCAGGCAGTTTCACCAGGCAGTTTCACCAGGCAGTTTCATCAGGCAGTTTCATCAGGCAGTTTCATCAGGCAGTTTCACCAGGCAGTTTCATCAGGCAGTTTCACCAGGCAGTTTCACCAGGCAGTTTCATCAGGCAGTTTCATCAGGCAGTTTCACCAGGCAGTTTCATCAGGCAGTTTCATCAGGCAGTTTCATCAGGCAGTTTCACCAGGCAGTTTCATCAGGCAGTTTCATCAGGCAGTTTCATCAGGCAGTTTCACAAGGCAGTTTCATCAGGCAGTTTCATCAGGCAGTTTCACCAGGCAGTTTCATCAGGCAGTTTCATCAGGCAGTTTCATCAGGCAGTTTCATCAGGCAGTTTCATCAGGCAGTTTCATCAGGCAGTTTCATCAGGCATTTTCACCAGGCAGTTTCATCAGGCAGTTTCATCAGGCAGTTTCATCAGGCAGTTTCACCAGGCAGTTTCATCAGGCAGTTTCATCAGGCAGTTTCACCAGGCAGTTTCATCAGGCAGTTTCATCAGGCAGTTTCATCAGGCAGTTTCATCAGGCAGTTTCATCAGGCAGTTTCATCAGGCAGTTTCATCAGGCAGTTTCATCAGGCAGTTTCATCAGGCAGTTTCATCAAGCAGTTTCACCAGGCAGTTTCACCAGGCAGTTTCATCAGGCAGTTTCATCAGGCAGTTTCACAAGGCAGTTTCATCAGGCAGTTTCATCAGGCAGTTTCATCAGGCAGTTTCATCAGGCAGTTTCATCAGGCAGTTTCATCAGGCAGTTTCACCAGGCAGTTTCACCAGGCAGTTTCATCAGGCAGTTTCATCAGGCAGTTTCATCAGGCAGTTTCATCAGGCAGTTTCATCAGGCAGTTTCACCAGGCAGTTTCATCAGGCAGTTTCATCAGGCAGTTTCACCAGGCAGTTTCATCAGGCAGTTTCACCAGGCAGTTTCACCAGGCAGTTTCATCAGGCAGTTTCACCAGGCAGTTTCACCAGGCAGTTTCATCAGGCAGTTTCATCAGGCAGTTTCATCAGGCAGTTTCACCAGGCAGTTTCATCAGGCAGTTTCACCAGGCAGTTTCACCAGGCAGTTTCATCAGGCAGTTTCACCAGGCAGTTTCATCAGGCAGTTTCATCAGGCAGTTTCATCAGGCAGTTTCATCAGGCAGGTTCATCAGGCAGTTTCATCAGGCAGTTTCATCAGGCAGTTTCACCAGGCAGTTTCACGAGGCAGTTTCATCAGGCAGTTTCACCAGGCAGTTTCATCAGGCAGTTTCATCAGGCAGTTTCATCAGGCAGTTTCACCAGGCAGTTTCACCAGGCAGTTTCAACAGGCAGTTTCATCAGGCAGTTTCATCAGGCAGTTTCATCAGGCAGTTTCATCAGGCAGTTTCATCAGGCAGTTTCATCAGGCAGTTTCATCAGGCAGTTTCATCAGGCAGTTTCATCAGGCAGTTTCATCAGGCAGTTTCATCAAGCAGTTTCACCAGGCAGTTTCATCAGGCAGTTTCACCAGGCAGTTTCACCAGGCAGTTTCACCAGGCAGTTTCATCAGGCAGTTTCATCAGGCAGTTTCATCAGGCAGTTTCATCAGGCAGTTTCATCAGGCAGTTTCACCAGGCAGTTTCATCAGGCAGTTTCACCAGGCAGTTTTGTCAGGCAGTTTCACCAGGCAGTTTCATCAGGCAGTTTCATCAGGCAGTTTCACCAGGCAGTTTCATCAGGCAGTTTCATTAGGCAGTTTCATCAGGCAGTTTCATCAGGCAGTTTCATCAGGCAGTTTCATCAGGCAGTTTCATCAGGCAGTTTCATCAGGCAGTTTCATCAGGCAGTTTCATCAGGCAGTTTCATCAGGCAGTTTCATCAGGCAGTTTCACCAGGCAGTTTCATCAGGCAGTTTCACCAGGCAGTTTTGTCAGGCAGTTTCATCAGGCAGCAGGTCACGAGACATTTGTCCCTAGTAAGAATTAAGCAATAGTCATCAGCCTTCCACACCTGTGTCACCACCATGTCATTGATCCTGTCCTTGCGGCCCCTCATCAGGCAGCAGGTCACTACTGATCACATTTTACTTATACACCCTAGGCCCTTACGACTTCAGCCCTTGTCCGTACCTGTGTCACCACCATGTCATTGATCCTGTCCTTGCGGCCCCTCATCAGGCAGCATGTCACTACTGATCACATTTTACTAATACACCCTAGGCCCTAACGACTTCAGCCCTTGTCCGTACCTGTGTCACCACCATGTCATTGATCCTGTCCTTGCGGCCCCTCATCAGGCAGCATGTCACTACTGATCACATTTTACTAATACACCCTAGGCCCTTACGACTTCAGCCCTTGTCCGTACCTGTGGCACCACCATGTCATTGATCCTGTCCTTGCGGCCCCTCATCAGGCAGCAGGTCACTACTGATCACATTTTACTTACACACTCTAGGCCCTAACGACTTCAGCCCTTGTCCGTACCTGTGTCACCACCATGTCATTGATCCTGTCCTTGCGGCCCCTCATCAGGCAGCATGTCACTACTGATCACATTTTACTGATACACCCTAGGCCCTAACGACTTCAGCCCTTGTCTGTACCTGTGTAACCACCATGCCATTGATCCTGTCCTTGTGGCCCTCATCAGGCAGCACGACTGCACTGGTTAGCTATCCCTTATAAGCCCTATAGTCTTGACACCAGCCCTTGTTCATACCTGTGTCACCACCATGTCGTTGATCCTGTCTTTGTGACCCTTGAGTTTCATCAGGCAGCTCCAGCTGCCGTTCCTTCCATCCAGCTGCCACAGCTTCATTTGACCATACGTGGCAGAGGAGACCACCAAGCTGCTACTGCATCTGCCGCCACCACCACCGCCGCCTGGGCCCTTCGCTCCGCTGCTCCTTCCATTGCCTAAGAGCATCATCTGGTTGTCCAAGTTGCTACTGCCTCTGCCACCACCACCACCACCACCGCCGTGGCCCTTCGCTCCGCCGCTCCCTCCATTGGCTTCGAGCACCTGCGGGGGGTCCAAGCTGCCGACCGCCTTAGGCGAGTTCTCATCCTCCCACCACCTCGGACCGCCCGTCGATCCACCCCGGGCGACCAAGTGCGCCACTGCCGCCGTCCCGTTGCTGTGGACGGCGGGCAGCCAGGCCAGCTGCTTGCCGGTGGCAAGGTCCCACTGGTGAAGCCCGCCGGAGGCAGCTGCCGAGAAGCTGAGGAGGCGGCGGCCGTCAGTGGCCAGACAGAGGCCGCCAGAAGCATCCACCCCATGCATGCCTGCTCCACCGGAGTGCTTGACGAGGTTCCAGAACCTGAGAATGCCGAACCTGTGCAGGAGAAGGGAGATTTTCAAGAGAGGTTTACATTGAGTATTTTAATGCAAAGTTAAGCCTCTGTAAATTTAACCAGCTAGGGGAGGCTACCTTGGGAGGTTCCAGAACCTAAGAATGCCAAACCTGTGAAGGAGGAGCGAGGTTTCCAAATTTATTTAGCATTTCCAAGGGGTAATTCTAAGCGAAATTAATCTTCTGTTGATTTATCCAGCTCGGGTAGAGGCTGCCAGGCTGAGTGCATGGTGAGGTTCCAGAACCTAAGAATGCCGAATCTGTGCAACAGAAGCAAGTGTTCCAATTACACCGAGGACTTATTAGGAAAGTTGACCTTCAGCCTATTTAACCAGCTCGGGTAGGTTGCTAGACTGAGTGCTTGGGGAGATTCTGAAACCTGAGGATGCCGAACCTGTGCAGGAGGAGCAAGATGTTCAATTACAATTAAGCCTTTTTATGCGAAGATGAGCTCCTGTAAATTTTACCAGCCCGGGCAGGCTGCCAGGTCGAGTGCTATGGGAGGTTCTTAAACCTTTGGATGCCAGAAGTGCAGGAGAAGGTAACGCAACGCAGATGTGGCTTCGGCCCAGGCTGCGCTGTTTCCTTACCTCTTAATAACATTAAGTCGTTTAAGCTAAGACGAGCTACTATTAATTTAACCAACTCGGGGAGGCTGCCAGACCAAATGCTTTGGGAGGTACTAGAACCAAACCTACGCATGTGATGCAAGATTTGTTACACGTGCTCTTCCCATTGAAGGATCAACCCCCTGGCCCCCTGACATACACACACACACTGTTGTGGCATGGGTGCTGTCCGGACTGAGCTCCACACGTGTATCCTCTCATTCCCGGTCCACCCAGACACCATGACAGTGGGATACACACATACTGTGCCCATTAAAGCAACAAACCCCTGGCAGACACACTCACATGGCCACTGTTGTGACATAGTGCCATCCGGACTGAGCTCCACACGTGTATCCTCTCATTCCCGGTCCACCCAGACACCATGACAGTGGGATACACACATACTGTGCCCATTAAAGCAACAAACCCCTGGCAGACACACTCACATGGCCACTGTTGTGACATAGTGCCATCCGGACTGAGCTCCACACGTGTATCCTCTCATTCCCGGTCCACCCAGACACCATGACAGTGGCGTACACACATACTGTGCCCATTAAAGCAACAAACCCCTGGCAGACACACTCACATGGCCGTTGTTGTGACATAGTGCCATCCGGACTGAGCTCCACACGTGTATCCTCTCATTCCCGGTCCACCCAGACACCATGACAGTGGTATACACATACTGTGCCCATTAAAGCAACAAACCCCTGGCAGACACACTCACATGGCCACTGTTGTGACATAGTGCCATCCGGACTGAGCTCCACACGTGTATCCTCTCATTCCCGGTCCACCCAGACACCATGACAGTGGTATACACATACTGTGCCCATTAAAACAACAAACCCCTGGCAGATACACTCACATGGCCACTGTTGTGACATAGTGCCATCTGGACTGAGCTCCACACGTGTATCCTCTCATTCCCGGTCCACCCAGACACCATGACAGTGGGATACACACATACTGTGCCCATTAAAACAACAAACCCCTGGCAGATACACTCACATGGCCACTGTTGTGACATAGTGCCATCTGGACTGAGCTCCACACGTGTATCCTCTCATTCCCGGTCCACCCAGACACCATGACAGTGGGATACACACATACTGTGCCCATTAAAGCAACAGCACACTCACATGGCCACTGTTATTGCAGCACACTCACTTGGCCACTGTTATTGCAGCACACTCACTTGGCCACTGTTATTGCAGCACACTCACATGGCCACTGTTATTGCAGCACACTCACATGGCCACTGTTATTGCAGCACACTCACATGGCCACTGTTATTGCAGCACACTCACATGGCCACTGTTATTGCAGCACACTCACATGGCCACTGTTATTGCAGCACACTCACATGGCCACTGTTATTGCAGCACACTCACATGGCCACTGTTATTGCAGCACACTCACATGGCCACTGTTATTGCAGCACACTCACATGGCCACTGTTATTGCAGCACAATCACATGGCCACTGTTATTGCAGCACACTCACATGGCCACTGTTATTGCAGCACACTCACATGGCCACTGTTATTGCGGCACACTCACATGGCCACTGTTATTGCAGCACACTCACATGGCCACTGTTATTGCAGCACACTCACATGGCCACTGTTATTGCAGCACACTCACATGGCCACTGTTATTGCAGCACACTCACATGGCCACTGTTATTGCATCACACTCACATGGCCACTGTTATTGCAGCACACTCACATGGCCACTGTTATTGCAGCACACTCACATGGCCACTGTTATTGCAGCACACTCACATGGCCACTGTTATTGCGGCACACTCACATGGCCACTGTTATTGCAGCACACTCACATGGCCACTGTTATTGCGGCACACTCACATGGCCACTGTTATTGCAGCACACTCACATGGCCACTGTTATTGCAGCACACTCACATGGCCACTGTTATTGCAGCACACTCACATGGCCACTGTTATTGCGGCACACTCACATGGCCACTGTTATTGCAGCACACTCACATGGCCACTGTTATTGCAGCACACTCACATGGCCACTGTTATTGCAGCACACTCACATGGCCACTGTTATTGCGGCACACTCACATGGCCACTGTTATTGCAGCACACTCACATGGCCACTGTTATTGCGGTACACTCACATGGCCACTGTTATTGCAGCACACTCACATGGCCACTGTTATTGCAGCACACTCACATGGCCACTGTTATTGCAGCACACTCACATGGCCACTGTTATTGCAGCACACTCACATGGCCACTGTTATTGCAGCACACTCACTTGGCGCCTGCTGTTGCGGCATAGGTACCGTCTAGACTGAGAACCACACATGTTTCCTCCCATTCCCGTGTCATCCGAACCAAGGAATAGATGCACACTTACCAGCCTCCTGTTGTTGTGGCATGGGCGCCGTCCGGACTGTGCGTGACACACTCACTTCACTGCTGCAACAGTGGGACACACACACTTATCCTTTGTCCATTCAAGTACCACCCCCCTTGCATACACTCACTTGGCTCCTGCTGTTGCAGCATGGGTGCCGTCCAGACTGAGCACCACACGTGTGTTCTCCCATTGCGTGTCGCTGGCCTTGTCCGAACGCAGGCACAACACTTTCTGGCAGCTTCCGGATGGGAGTTCCCACACCTGAGGCAGCCATGGTAAGCAGAGGATGGAAAATATGACAATGTTTAGTGCCAGGATGCTTGATTGCAGGCGGAACAATTTCTGACAGCTTTCGGGCAGTTCCCACACCTGAGGCAGCCATGCTAAGCAGAGGAAGGAAAATGTGTGTTTTGCCAGGATGCTTGCTTGCAGGCGTATTAATTTCTGAAAGCTTCCAGGGATTTTCAACACTGAAGGCAGGTCAAGCAATGGTCACCAGAGGATGAAAGACAGGTTTGGTGCTAGGATGCTCAATTGCAGGCGGAAACATTCCTGAAATCTTTCGGGGAGTGCCCACACCTAATGCAGGCCAAGTAATGGTAAGCAGACCAGCAGAGGTGAAAGACAGGTTTGGTGCTTTGGTGGCAGGGTGCTGGCTTGCAGACGGACCACTTCATGACTGCTTCCGGACGGGAATTCCCACACTCGAGGCAGGCGCAGAAATTACCACGCATTGAACGGTGACAAAGGATGGCAAATATGTGTGGTGCCAAGATGCTCGCTTACAGATTGACCATTTCCCGACCTCAGCTGCTGGATGGGAGTCCCTACATGTAAAGTAAGACGCAGCGGTTCCCATGCATTGAATGGTAACAAGTGGGTCCTTAGGAACTCCCCACACCTCGGTTTGGGGTCCTTAGGAACTCCCCACACCTCGGTTTGGGGTCCTTAGGAACTCCCCACACCTCGGTTTGGGGTCCTTAGGAACTCCCCACGCCTCGGTTTGGGGTCCTTAGGAACTCCCCACACCTCGGTTTGGGGTCCTTAGGAACTCCCCACACCTCGGTTTGGGGAAATCCGAATAACTCCAGCCACCCACACACCCAACCAGGACACCCACTCAGCCAGCCAGCCAGACGTCCATTCCAGCCACTCATAAACCCAACCCATCCACCCAATCCAGCCACCCACCCACCCAACCAGGATATCCACTCAGCCAGCCAGCCAGACGTCCATTCCAGCCACTCATAAACCCAACCCATCCACCCAATCCAGCCACCCACCCACCCAACCCAGCCACCCACCCAATCAAGCCACTCACCCACCTACACAATCAAGCCACTCACTCACCCACCTACCCAATCCAGCTACTCATCCACCTGACACAGCCACTCACCCACCGACCCAACCCAGCTATCCACCCTCACACCCAGTCACTCACCCGCATCGTGCCATCCCCTGAGGTGCTGACTTCAACCCACCCACCCAACCCGTATCCAGTCACCACCCACCCCGCAGCCCACCCAGTCACTCACCTGCATCGTGCCGTCCACTGAGGTGCTGACTGCAACCCACCCACCCAACCCGTATCCAGTCACCACCCACCCCGCAGCCCACCCAGTCACTCACCTGCATCGTGCCGTCCACTGAGGTGCTGACTGCAACCCACCCACCCAACCCGTATCCTGCCACCACCCACCCCGCAGCCCACCCAGTCACTCACCTGCATCGTGCCGTCCACTGAGGTGCTGACTGCAACCCACCCACCCAACCCGTATCCAGTCACCACCCACCCTACAGCCCACCCAGTCACTCACCTGCATCGTGTCGTCCACTGAGGTGCTGACTGCAACCCACCCACCCAACCCGTATCCAGTCACCACCCACCCCGCAGCCCACCCATTCACTCACCCGCATCGAGCCATCCACTGAGGTGCTGACTGCAACCCACCCACCCAACCCGTATCCAGTCACCACCCATCCTGCAGCCCACCCAGTCACTCACCTGCATCGTGCCGTCCACTGAGGTGCTGACTGCAACCCACCCACCCAACCCGTATCCAGTCACCACCCACCCTGCAGCCCACCCAGTCACTCACCTGCATCGTGCCGTCCACTGAGGTGCTGACTGCAACCCACCCACCCAACCCGTATCCAGTCACCACCCACCCTGCAGCCCACCCAGTCACTCACCTGCATCGTGTCGTCCACAGAGGTGCTGACTGCAACCCACCCACCCAACCCGTATCCAGTCACCACCCACCCCGCAGCCCACCCATTCACTCACCCGCATCGTGCCATCCACTGAGGTGCTGACTGCAACTGAGCCGTCGTCAGAAACTGCCACACCGCAGACGGCCGCAGAATGGCCCACCAGAGTGGCGACACACTTGCCTACAGACCGGCAGGCAGTTGGTAAGCAACAGGCAGTTGGTAAGCAACAGGCAGTTGGTAAGCAAGAGGCAGGTGATAAGCAACAGGCAGTTGGTAAGTTACAGGTAGTTGATAAGCAACAGGCAGTTGGTAAGCAACTGTCAAAGGTAAGCAACAGTCAGTTGGTGAGCAACAGGCAGTTGGTAAGCACCAGGCAGTTGGTTAGTTACAGGTAGTTGGTTAGCAACGACAGTTGGTACTCAACTGGCAGTTGGTAAACAACAGGCAGTTGGTAAGTTACAGGTAGTTGGTAAGCAAGAGGCAGTTAATAAGCAACTGTCAGTTGGTAAGTAACAGGCAGTTGGTAAGCAACAGGCAGTTGGTAAGTTACAGGTAGTTGGTTAGCAACGGCAGTTGGTACGCAACTGGCAGTTGGTAGGCAACCGGCCAAGACAGGTGAACATGCAGGTCTTGAACGACATCTGAAACAAGAACGTCACTTTCTCTGAAGCCGTGAAGCCTCGACCTGACCCCAAACATGAAAAAATCTTAAACAGGGTGCCCCTTAAGGCCTCGTGTAAAAACACCTCATTGGTGCCCTTAAATTCAACTGACTATTGCAGGATCTATTGCAGGATCTATTGCAGGATCTATTGCAGGATCTATCTCACTTGTGGCAGGCCACCATACGCGCAAGGTCCGGTCCAACGACCCGCTGACCGCCACCCGCCCGTCCGGCGTCATCGCCATGGCCGCAACCCCCGGCGTGTGCCCCACAGCAGCAGTACTGGCATCCGACCCTCTCTGGTGCTCCTAAATTCACCTGTCTATTGCAGAATCTAATGCAGGATCTATCTCACCAGTAGCTGGCCATCATACGCGCAAGGTCCGGTCCAACGACCCGCTGACCGCAACCCGCCCGTCCGGCCTTGTGTAAAAGCACCTCACTGGTGCGCCTAAATCCACCTGACTATTGCCGGATCTATCTCACCTGTAGCAGGCCACCATACGCGCAAGGTCCAGTCCAATGACCCGCTGACCGCAACACGCCCGTCCGGCGTCATGGCCATGGCCGCAACCCCCGCCGTGTGCCCCACAGCAGCAGTACTGGCATCCGACCCTGGACAGGTCTGCTGGCCCTGCTGGCACATACTGCCGCTCTCGATGCCAGAAGCTTGCTGTTCTGCCATGTCGGGTGAGAGCCGCGGCTGCGGACGGACCTTGACATTGGTGACATCCCCGCTGTGCCCGGCAGCGGCGCCCTCGCTGGCGCTTGTCATCAGGCTGTCGAGGCCGTCCAGCCACCCATGGCCGGCCCTCCTCTGCTGAGACTGGCCGACGGCAATGCATTCCCCGACGATTGTCCGGGACCCCCCCCTCCAGTCATGGAAGGGGCCTGCCGCCATCTCGCCGCCGCCGTCTGCGCTGAGAATCAACCCGTCATGCCAGTGGTCGGGTTTCAACCTCAGGTCGCAGGCGGTCTTGATTAGCACCGGCCGGTCCACAGCCGGACCCAAACAGCTCGTCATGGGACGGTAGGAACGGCGGGGACTGTCGCCGCTGGGGGCGCGGTCACTGCAGGGGCCACGGTCGCCTCCGGGGGTGCGGCTGATGCTGCTTAACCTGGTCGGAGGAGCCAGACCTGCCTCCAATGCTTCCAATGCGGCGGCGGCGGCGGCAGCGGCGGCGGCAGCAGCAGCGGCGGCGGCTCGTGGAGACTGGGTGCTGTTTGCCCGTGGCAGCAGCGGCCGTGGGGACAGGCACTGGGGTTTGTTGTAACTCTGAGGGAGAGACAGCTGTTGTCGCAGGGGAGGGGGCGGCTCTTGGGACTGAAGGGACCAGGTTTCAGGCTGGCGTTTCTGCTGTTTCTGCTGCTGCTGCTGCTGCTGAAGATGATGGTACCTTGGGCTGCGGTGACTAGTGGTACTTTCGCTGCAGGCAAAGGTGTCCTCTTGCTCGGAGGATAAGCTACGGTCGTAATCATGCAAGGCCTTATGGGCGCGCTTTGCTACCTGCTGCAGGGAATTTTACGGGAATTGTATGGGGTTTTCACTCATGCAATGCTTCCTGCTGGTGATTCTGTGCAGTGTGTTAAGCATGCAATGTTTCCTGTATGGGACGGGCGCCCGCAAATCACACACTGGGTTTGTCTTCCTGTGCTTCCCCATGGGCTCGCACCCCCCCTGCCTGGAGTTTTGTGATTTCTTTCGATGGCATCTTTTTGTGGGACAGCTGACTCGATACAGCATGATACGCCGCAATACGGCACAGGTTCAGCCGGATTGTACTACCAAAGTGCCAAGATACATCTCGATCCGTCACAGGTTCAGCCGGATTGTGCCCAGCCTTGCCCAACCTTGACCGACCAGCCTACGGCCGGTGGCCCACTCATACTGCAGAGCCTGCTGCACGAGGCCTCCTCAATCAAAGGCCGTGACGTAGCTAAATTGTAGCTGAAGCACACTTATAACATAAAAAAGGTGACCCCTTGCCGACAGCCCACCTGTTGATGATGAACACCACCCTGAGCATTTGGGTGGAAGAGGCTGGTGCCGTGGTGCCGCTGCTGCCACTCCTTGTCTAGCTCATGCTGCTGTGTCAACTGTTGATTCAAAGGCGCTCCAGGTGTTGACGGCGGCGGTGCTGATGGATGACGGTTAAGGGACCGCTTTTGCGGCAGTTGTTGCAAAGGCTGTTGCGGTGACTGTTGCGGTGGCTGTTGCAGAGGCGGTTGGCGGTTGCGGGGAACCGCGGTTTCTGGGTGGTCTCGGTCCGGGAGCACCTTGTTGGAAAAGGGATTGTTCTTCTGCTCCCTCTGCATCTCCAGCGGCATGATGTGAGGGAGAGTAATACCCGTGGCTGGATGAGCTGGAGATGCTTTTTGCTAAGGTCCGCCGACTGTTGTTGGATCTTTTGGATCAATGGGAGATAAATGCTTGATTGCTGCTAAGGTTTGCTGTGGCTGGATCAGCTGGGTGCTGATAGGAGAATGTTACTAGATAGTAGTATCAATGGGCTCCGATTCTAAGGAAGGAAACGATGGCTTCAAGTAGAAAGGTGGAGGAAGCTAAGCTAGCTGCCACCGGCCGGTTGTCCTTGCTAGCCAATGTTTCTCGACGTCGGCGTGAGCAAATGATGGATGTCGCTCGCTCGATGTGCTGCTAGATGGCTGGATTGCATGATCGAAACGTGAAGAGCCCGTCGTCATAAGCCACTCAGTCATTAAATCTGCTAGCAGCTGGACTTCCGTATCGAGGCCACGCACAGGAGCTGACGCAGCATTCACTCTTCAGTATGACGCCCTCTCTTTATTCAGCACCAGAGGCGTGTGGACGCTGCAAGCGTGCGTTGCAGCATTTAGAATTGGTCGGGCCTTCGCTCGGTGGTGCGTGCGATGTCGCGTCACGCACTGTCGCTGGCTCGTGGCTTCTTCTACGCACACTGGACACCCCGGTACTATTTCCCCCCAATAATAGCGAGCTGCGAAGATTAGTGTATGAAAAGCATCCACTTGAGGGCGTCGGAGAGTGATGTGCGCAGCGCGTGGTATTGAAATATTCAAGGTGGGGGGTAGGCGGCTGGTTGGGCAGCCTATTCCCCACACAGTCAAGATGCCGATTCCCTTTCCCCTGATTCCCGTCAGCACGACTGATGAATGGTAAAAGGAATCGGTACGACAAGTGTGACAGAAGCTGATTCCTTAGCACATCCAATAATGAAAAGTGTGTCCATACGGAATATGCTTTGGCAGCTTCCCGCGGGGTGGGGTCAGAGAATCTGGGGAAGGTGACCGCGAAAAGCAGTCGGGATATGCGTGGAGACTATTGCCGTTTCATGGGCCGCGTCAGGCCGCGCCTTTCATAAAGCACAGCGAACGCATCAGCAGATGCAGCAGAGCAGGTAGAAATGCGGCATGGTGTCGAGCAGGACTTAGTCGACTCGAAAGAATAGGTGATAGACACCAACGCGATTCAAAATCGGCAGCCATGTGTACGACCTATGCCCTGGACAACCACGCTCCGCAGGGTCCAACCAGAAACGACCTCTGCGGAACTCTTCCGCAGGCCATTAGA
Organism: Limnomonas spitsbergensis; assembly: GCA_037349105.1. Lineage (NCBI taxonomy): Eukaryota > Viridiplantae > Chlorophyta > Chlorophyceae > Chlamydomonadales > Limnomonas > Limnomonas spitsbergensis. Next base: position 997,714 of record JAYJMM010000025.1, read on the forward strand.
CCATCGTACATTTGTTTTCTCCGCAGTCAATCAGAAACGGGCTGTTAGGCTAGCAAGGTTTTGACCACAAGGTTTTGACCACAAGGTTTTGACCACTGTTTGTCGTACACCTCCAGTGCATCATTATGTGCCTGGAGTTGTGGCCTTGCAGCGAACAGGGCTGCAATCCTCTCCAGACCCCTGATAAAAGGGTTCATGTATATATGACGACAATCTTAGAATATCACGTGTGCAAAAATCACTAGCCTGCACTGATGGGGGGCAGACTTGAAAATGGGAGACCTCATCATGGAAACGCGAGGAGCTTGGCGAGAGCTTCTCGAATCTTATCTTTTTGCTTTCAGGCCCAACGGTGACCAATGTACGGAGGTTCAACCAATGAGTATTTTGAATATTGCATATCGGCTAACACAGCTGAAAACATTCCAACCCTGAGAAAACTGCATGATATGAAGCTCTCACTGAATAGGGCAGGTGTCGCACCATATATAGAGCAGTAAACGCGCCAATATGGTAAACTCCGTAATCTCCGGTAAAGGCGCCTTACAGAGGTGTCCTTCTCCTCACAAACAGGCTCCTTGAACATCAGACAAGAGCTGTTAACTGGCTACTGTAAGGCTACTGTAAGGTTCAGCCCTAGCAGGAAGTCTCTCTGCCTAGGGGAAAGTCTGGGTGTCCCTGTCTCGTGGGTACCGCCCCTACTACTTCACTCGAGATGTGCGCTTCAGGTCCGTGGCGGACTTCTTCCTCACGACAGTGATGAACGCCTACGGGCAGACTCAGTGACTACTCACTGGCTGCGGGTGCTCATCGAGTTAAGCTTCGAAACTTGTATTTGAATGTCAGGCAATATCTTTGGGAGGCACAGGCCTTCTGGCTGTCTGGTCGCGATCCAGCTGGGCGATGATAAGGGCACTTACCGCGTCACACGCGGTGAGGGGACGGGAACGTAGACTGCGTACTTCTCTTCTCCAGTGGTCTCGACCCTCGACTGAGGTTCTTCTTCTCTCCTGCTATCTCAGCGGAGGTTGAGCTTGTCTTGACTTGATATAGGTACTGACGTTATGAACACCTCAGGTCTCATGCATTGGATGACGGCCGGAGCTTGTTACATAAGAGGTCTGTCCTTTAGAAAGGGACGAAGTAGCTAGTTTGGCAATTGCCGGGATATATATTGAATCGGCAAACCCTAATTCAGAGTACGGGAAAGCTAAACCCCTAGCGTGAGCGGGTTTCTGGGTTCCAGTTCAAATAAGGAGACTCCGCAGGGAAGCTGCGAAGTCTCCGCGGTCGCAAACTGCGGCCTAAACGGTTCTGGCACGTATACCGTAATATACGTGACAGCTGTCGCACCATAAAGCAGTAAACGCGCCAATATGGTAAACTCCGTAATCTCCGGTAAAGGCGCCTTAGAGAGGTGTCCCTCTACTCACAAACAGGATCCTTGTACTTCAGACAAGAGCTGTTAACTGGCTACTGTAAGGCTACTGTAAGGTTCAGCCCTAGCAGGAAGTCTCTCTGCCTAGGGGAAAGTCTGGGTGTCCCTGTCTCGTGGGTACCGCCCCTACTACTTCACTCGCCCCCCCGCTCCTCAGCGTTAAGCCTATCGGGCATGCGCTGGGAGCCGGAAAAAGGGGTCGGTACTGTTAGGAAGAAACTTCTGGCAATATGTACACCTCAGAAGATCAAAGTATCAAAGCAAATCTGCCTGGTTCAGGCCTCCTCCGCCTCTGCCTGGTTCAGGCTATACACATATCTGCCTGGTTCAGGCTGTCTTCAAAGCAAAAATCACAAAATCTCCGCAGGCAATGCGCACATACTGCGCGTCATTCTAAGCATCTCAGCTGCTCAGCACCAAATGTTGCTGTTAATCAGAATCATCAGGCCAGGCTAGGTATAACCGCTGCTCTTGCCCCACTGCGCCATAGCCGCCTGGTCTTCAAGGCCACAGGAAATGTGCGCCGCAGCAGCGGGACTCTGCCCCCTGCAGTACTATTACTACTCCACAAAATCAAGTGTCGTCGTCCATCGCTTCCAGCATATGTACTACCGCAGCCTTGCTGCTGCGGCTCTTGAGAAACAAATTTTTAACGCGTCGCTGCCGTATCCTCCGTTCCAATCTTGCATTTCCAGCCTTCGGCCCGCTGGCCGCCCGCCCACTGCCTGCCGGGTACTAGGACAAGCCGCGCTGCGCCTGAAGGTATCTTCCGCTACGCAGGCGCCTGCCCGCTCCATGCCGGTTACGGCGTGGGGACCGTCAAGTGCTCAGCAGCCTTGCCGCTCTGGGCTAGGCTTAACCATAGCCCGCGTCCTCCGTATGCCCCTCTAGGGCTGACTCCTCCTCTTTGTTGGAAGCCTAGCGCCACCTTGGCCCATCTATGGACCGCTCGCGGGGTGACACTGGCCTCTCTTCATCCAAGGAATATCTTCCTCCAAAAAGTCTCTGCCTCCAAGAAGCCTCTCGCTCCTCTTCCTCCTCTTCTGTCTCTTCCCCCTCTTCCGTCTCATTCTCCTCTTCTGCCGCAGGCCTGTGATCTGTGACAGACAGGTCCCCCATTTCCAGGGCGAACTTCTCCCACAGCACCACCTGCTGCGTCAGTACAGTGATCTGCTCCTCATCGGTCATACTCAAGTACCCTGGCACCGTGATCACGAACGTGCTCAGCTTGACCCTGGTGGCCACTGGCAACCCCTCATAGAACATGTGCGAGACCGAGTGCCTTCTGCCAAAGTAGTCCACTGCATCCCTGGAGATCTGCAACAGCTCTGTTGTGGACAGTACTCTGTGCGCAAACGCCTCCACTGTCTCCTCTGGCTTGACCTCTGGATCCAAGGTGGTTTTGACTCCCAGCTTGAGGTTGGTGATCGCGGATCTCTCATCCGAGGTCGGCTTCCCCACCTCCTCCTTTACCACCCTGATCCACAGGGTAAGCAGGGAAACCTCACAGCACTGCTCCTCTGCTGGAGCGGCCCACTGCCCCCTGATCCTTTCCATCTCCTTGGTGGCCCTGTCCCCTGCGTGGGGCACTACCCTGATGGCCACCATCAACGGCCCCACACTGGCAGGCTTGTTGTTCCACAACCTGGCCAGGGATCGCACGAGCATGAACATGGCCGAGGGTGACTGGCAGGATCCAATAATTTCCCCTGCCACCACGGCCAGCGCCGGTGGTTCATCCGACAGCGCCAGCCTGTTGTGTGATCCCCAATAGCCACACGCTTGGCAATATTTCTTGGCTGCAACCGCGCCCGGGTGTGACATATCCAACACCGGCATGTTGCCTTGGATAGCTGGGATTTTGGTATATTTGGCCACCCCTGCCAGCTGCAGGACCATCTGCTGCAGCAGCTGCAGGTTCATCCTTGCTTGCTCCCTATCGAGCCTCTTCATTTCCTGGTCGCTAGACTCCCGCCTGGCCCCTGGCCCGCGCCTGTCCGCTCCACCTGACCCCGACTCGTCTGAACTGGAGTCTGATCCAGATCCGCCACTGTCGCCCCCTGGTGGGCTGCGACTGCGCTGGTACTGGCTGTTTCTGCGGCCAGCCCCATCCTGGGCTTGTCCGGACGACTGTCTGCCGGCCCTGCCCGCGGAGCCTCTGCTCCTCTCGGGTGGCGGCTGATCAGCCTCATCTCTGCTTTTTCTCTCCTCTGGGCCAGACTCCCGAGGCTGTGTTCCTCTGCCGGATTCTGCCTGCCCCCTCGGCGGCTTCTGGCTTGGCCCGCCTGGTTGTGTCCTCCTGCCGTTTTCTGCCTGCCCCCTGGGCGGCTCCTGGCTTTGCCAGTTTGGCTGTTCCCTGCCGTCTGCCTGCCCCCTGGGCGGCTCCTGGCTCTGCCAGCTCGGCTGTTTCTTGCCGTATGCCTGCCCCCTGGGCGGCTCCTGGCTCTGCCAGCTCGGCTGTTTCTTTCCGTCTGCCTACCCCCTGGGCGGCTCCTGGCTCTGCCAGCTTGGCTGTTCCCTGCCGTCTGCCTGCCCCCTGGGCGGCTCCTGGCTCTGCCAGCTTGGCTGTTCCCTGCCGTATGCCTGCCCCCTGGGCGGCTCCTGGCTCTGCCAGCTTGGCTGTTTCTTTCCATCTGCCTGCCCCCTGGGCGGCTCCTGGCTCTGCCAGCTTGGCTGTGTCCCTCCTGTGTAATTCCTGACCCAGGAATATGACAGCACCTCCTCTCTGGCCTCTCTGGACCCTGGGGTGGGCGCGGCCCTTGCCTGCTGCTGCCACCTTTGGACCTCCCTGAGGTCCTCTGGTTGTTGCACAGCTGTTTCATAACCTTCCCACTCTTGATCCTCCACTTCTTCATCCTCGGGTTCAGATCCAGGCTCCTCCTGATCTCCCTTCACCCCATTGCACCACTCATCTGCGAAGGCCTTAACGGCAAGGGCTGCCTCGCGTCCTGCTCCTCCCTTGGACGCCTGTCCAAGGGCGGCCAACAGCGTCGCCCTGTCCTGCCCCGTGTGTGGAATCCCCATCATGGCCTTCGTTGCCCATTTCCTCATATGATGGGCCCTGAATTCCTCAATCGCATTCACCTGATCGCTGAAGTGGGAGAAATACATGGAGCAAACTTGCTTCCACAGGTTCGCCGCCCACCGCAGAATCCCCCTCCAGCCGATCGGCTGCAGAACCTCCTCAATCAGCTCTTGTAGATCTGCCACCTTCACCGCCCTGGAGTGCTCTGACTCTCTGGGGCCTTCCTCCTGTGCCCACGCTGGATTATTGGAAAATCCATACAGGCCGCCCCCTCGGCTGCCGCCTCTCTTCTCTTGGCCGCTAAATCCCTCCTTGGATCTCTGCACAGGCCTGCCCACACTGGGGGGAAACCTGGACAGGGGTGTTCCGTACACCGTGGACCCTACCACCCTCCTGACTGGAGTGCGGCGCGGCCTCAGCTGCCTCCTCGGATGCAGCCCTGCCCTCAGCTGCGGCCCTTTTTGCACTTGCACCTCTGGGATGGGATCTGACAGCTCTTCTTCCCACATCAGGTCAGCCAACGGCTTTCCCACCGGCACAGCCGCCCTTTTGCTCTGGATCCGCGGTTCATCGCTCTCCTGCGAAACCTGCCTGGCCATTGCTGGTTTGGCTCCTGCCCCCTCGCGCTTGACTTCTGCAGGTCCGCGCCTGGCCACACTCACCTCTACTTTCACTAGCGGCTCGCCTGCCCTGACCTTGTCACGGCCTGCAAGCCCCTCTGGGCCTGCGGCGACATCCGCCCTTTGGTCACTTTGGCTGGACTTCTCCTTGACCCGCTGCGCAGTCCTTGCCCCCCTGGGTGGATTCTGCTGCACAGCGGCGTCTGGACCACAGTCCCGCCCCGTATCTCCGCTCTGGGATACTTCATCTGCTGGATCCAAGATCAGCTCTGGGGTTCCTCCCCCTTGCGTCGGCCACTGCTCAGCTTCCAGGCTCTTCCTGGGGTCCGCGGGCACCGGGCCCCCTCGGCCAATTCCTTTTTGTGTCCCCTGGACACGCACCGTACCATCAGCCAGCTTCCCTTCCTCCGCGGACAGGGAGCGGTCTTGCACTGGCACCCTGCGCGCGCCTGCGGCCGGATCTGCTGGCCCGGCCAGCTTCACCGCAATCCGCATTGCTTCCTCTGCAATCACTGCATCACTGGCCTCAGCCGGGTCCTCACCCGGCTCCAGCCCCCTCTGGATGTTGGCATCCATGAGGTGCTCACATGCATTGTCGCTGTGCTCGCACTCGAACCCGCAGAACATGCATACTCTTCCGGGGTAATGCCTCATGGCCTGACGCATGGCATTGCGGGTGTCCATCCGCTGCTGACGATCACCTGTTGCGCGATCCTCCCAGAGCCTGGCCAGCTCCACATCTGCAGGCACCGCAGCATGGAATGATACCAGCCACACATTCCTGCTGCTGCTGTTGTCCACGGGTGCTGGCACCGGAGACCTGCTGCTCCTAGCTTCATCCACGTCACTGTCAGCTGCCCTGCCTTGTGGCAACAACGTCTGCAGTTTCTTTGCCAAGCGACGCTTCATCATCCTCAGCTGCCTGGTCATTCTCATCTGCCAGGCAATCCCTGGCTGCCTGGCCATCCACAGCTGCCTGGCCATTCCATTGAGCTTCTGCTGGTACCAGTTCACCTTTTCCCTCAGCATGGGTATGGGGATATCCAGCTCCATTGACCCCTCACGATTCTCTGCCGCAACAGGCTTGGGTGAGTGTCCTCTGGGTTCCCCATGGGCACTGCCCTGTCTGGTTGGGCTTGTTTCCCTTGTGCCCGGGATCGCCTGCCTTGCCCCTTCAGTTGGACCTTGCACGGCCAACCCCTCTGGCAGGTTGCCTGCCTGGCCCCCCTTCAGTCATGAGGCCTCGACCTGGGACTGGCTAGGGCCGTCGGCAGCTGCAGGCACACCTGCCACACCCTTGGGCGCCCCCAGCCATATGATGGCCTGCTGGGCCGCCCCTGGTTCCTGTGTTGCCACCTGGCCCCCTCCTGGAGCTGCTGCCACCGGTGGTGTAAAAGGCCCATCCTCTTCTGGCTGGTGCATCTGCACCAGCACCGGCGCCTGCCTGTGCACGTGGGCCTCAATCTCCCTTGATTCTGCTGGTTCCTCGGCCACCTTCTGGTTCAGCTTCTGCTCCCACAAATGCAGGTGGCCCGGCTCGCAGCCACCGGCCACCACAGGTGTCACAGGAGCTGCCTCCCTCTGCAAGCACAGCTGCGGCGCCTGCACCTGCAGTTGGCCTGGCTTGCAGCCACCGGCCACCACAGGTGTCACAGGACCTGCCTCCCTCTGCAAGCACTGCCGCGGCGCTTGCACCTGCAGTTGGCCTGGCTCGCAGCCACCAGTCACCACAGGTGTCACAGGACCTGCCTCCCTCTGCAAGCAATGCCGCGTCGCCTGCACCTGCAGTTGGCCCGGCTCACAGCCACCGGCCACCACAGGTGTCACAGTACCTGCCTCCCTCTGCAAGCAATGCCGCGTCGCCTGCACCTGCAGTTGGCCTGGCTCGCAGCCCCCGGCCACCACATGTAACATAGGGGCTGCCTCCCTCTGCAAGCACAGCCGCGGCGCCTGCACCTGCAGTTGGCCTGGCTCGCAGCCACCGGCCACCACAGTTTGATCCTCCTGATCCTGTTTATCCTGCTCTGGGACGACCCCAAACCTCGCATAATCCTCAGCCTCGCTTGCCCTGCGCGGGCCAGGCCTGTGCTCAGCCCTTCCTGTCAGATCACTGCTGATCAGGTGCAGCTGCTCGCTAGCTACCGGGCTATCCTGCCTTGGTGAAAAGGCCCTCCCCCAGGCCTGCTGTAGGTCCCTGGGGCTTGGCTCACTGTCACTGCTGAGGATATCAAACATGGACCAGCCGCTGGGGGTTACCTGACCTCCTGGCTGCTTCACACGCCAGGTCACTGCCTCCAAGGGTGTGCACTGCTGACGCACAGCCAGGCTCCTTAACCTCACCTGCTCCGGATCATTCTGGTCATCCCCCTGGACTTCTGTCCAGTACAGATCTTGCTCTCCTTGTAACGCAGGGAATTCTTCTGTTAAGGTGATTACTGCGTCACACGCAACTTTCCACACTCCAGCGATCCACTGCCCTAGCATGTTCCACCCTATTGGCTGAGCCAGATCCTCCTTCCTTTTTACTGGGGGCCATTTCGCAGTGGCGTCTTTTGCTCTACCCACCGCCTGCAGATCTGCATGTTTCATGATCACCTGACCTCCACCACGGGGCATCGTACCGTTCTCTTTTTTAACGCACTGCGCAGCACTTGCCACTCTCAGCAGCCTCTTCTGCGTCGCGTATTCTGGCCCACTGCCTAGGTCTCTGGCTCCCTCGCACTCTGCTGCCCTCTCTGGGGCTGCAGAGGCGCCTGCCCCTTGATCACCGTGATCGGGCTTGTTCATGACTCGACGCGCAGCCCCTGCCCCACTGGGCATGTCCTGCTGCGGTGCGCCTTCTGGACCACTGTCCCGATCTGCGCCACTGGTCTGCGACACCTCAGCGGCCGAGTCCAATGTCAGCTCAGGGGTTCTTCCTCCCTGTCTCAACCACTGCGCATATTCCAGGCCTTGCCTTGGAATATCCAGGGTTGATTGGGGCACTGGCCCACCTCGGCCAATCCCTTTGTGCGACACTCCAGCGCCCACAGTGCCATCAGCCTGCCCAACGCTCTTGGGCCAAGCTTGATCTGCACTGGGCACCTTGCACCCCAAAGCTGCGGGATCCTCGATCCCTGCTAGCCCGCGGGAAATACGCATCGCTTCTCCCTCAAGCGCCATCTGCTGCTCTGAGTCCAGTCCTGTCATGGGTCGCTGCCCCCTTTCCTCCCGAACTGGGTCTGAAAGTTCCTCTTCGGAGATCAGGTCAGCCCAAGGCTTTCCCACCGGCACCGCTGATTTTTTAAGTGCTGCCAGTGGCTCTGCACTGGCCTGCAAGACCTGCCTGGTCACCGCTGGCTGGGCAACTGCCCCCTCGCGCTTGACCACTGCAGGCACTCGCCTGCTCTCCATTTCCTCTCCACCTGGCTGAAATCTGTCACGGCCTGCTAGCCCCCCTGGGGCTGCGGCGATCTCTGCGTTGTGTTCCGGCTGACAGGGCTCCACCAGTACCCGCTGCGCAACCCTCACCACCCTGGGCGGAATCTGTTGCGGAGTGGCATCTGGACCACTGTCACGCCGTATGACGCTGCTCTGGGACACCTCAGCCACCTGATCCAAGATCAGATCTGGGGTTCCCGCCTGCGTCGGACCCTGCTCAAATTCCAGGCTGCTCCTGGAATCAGCGGGCAGTGGGCCTCCTCGCCCAATGCCTATCCTCGTCACGCACACAGCACCATCGGCTAGCATTCCTGCCTCTCTGGGCAGGAAGCGGTCAGGTCCTGACACCTTGCAGGCCCCTGCGGCCGGATCCACTGGCCCTGCCAGTTTCTCCGCCATCCGCAGGGCTTCCTCTGCAATCAGTGAATCAGCCACCTCTATCAGGTCTGCACCTGGCTCCAGCCCCCGCACGCGCCCACTACGGCGTTGGGCGTCGGGGTGCTGGTGCCTATCAGGATGCAGGTTACACTCTGCCATTTCTACAGACAATTATACGACCCACACGATCCTGCAATGTGCTGGCAACACCAGAACAGGATCTGCTAACGCTCAGGCTTCTGCCTCTTGCACCTACTGCAGCCTGGTGAGGGCCTGCCAGTCAGGTCAAGACGATAGGTACAGCAAAAAAACAGGACAGGTCTCTGCCTTCCTGCTCTTTCTTGCTAATCAATCGGAATCTGGCGGAATCCTCCGTCGCCTTCAGCACCTCCCACATTTCTGGCTGGGCAGCTCTAGATGACACACGCCCTGCGTGGATGTAGCCTCTTGCGTGGTGTCCGCTCAGCTTCGTGGTCCTGCGGGGATGCTCTGGTCCACCAAAAAAATTCAAACTTGGATCTTCAATCCACAAGTTCACTTCTGTCAATGATGACAGATTGGATCCACCTGATCTCAATCTTCCATCACACAGACAGTATTTGCTGGGTGTATAAGTCCACAGCCAAATCTTCAAGCCTCTCTGGGCCTGGCACTGAGTTGCCACACACAGTAATTCACAGGGTTTAACTTGGCAATCTCTCTCTGGAGATTACCTCAGCCAAATTGCAGTTCAAGCACCTTTCCAAGGTCATTTTTTGACAAGCAGAATTCAAATCTTTGAAGCACAAACACCTTCTGCAGGAACTGGCGAATCAGGCTGATCAGGCTAGATTCACTTCGTCCCTTTCAAAAGGACACGAGATGTGCGCTTCAGGTCCGTGGCGGACTTCTTCCTCACGACAGTGATGGACGCCTCCGGGCAGACTCAGTGACTACTCACTGGCTGCGGGTGCTCAACGAGTTAAGCTTCGAAACTTGTATTTGAATGTCAGGCAATATCTTTGGGAGGCACAGGCCTTCTGGCTGTCTGGTCGCGATCCAGCTGGGCGATGATAAGGGCACTTACCGCGTCACATGCGGTGAGGGGACGGGAACGTAGACTGCGTACTTCTCTTCTGCAGTGGTCTCGACCCTCGACTGAGGTTCTTCTTCTCTCCTGCTATCTCAGCGGAGGTTGAGCTTGTCTTGACTTGATATAGGTACTGACGTTATGAACACCTCAGGTCTCATGCATTGGATGACGGCCGGAGCTTGTTACATACCGTAAGAGGTCTGTCCTTTAGAAAGGGACGAAGTAGCTAGTTTGGCAATTGCCGGGATATATATTGAATCGGCAAACCCTAATTCAGAGTACGGGAAAGCTAAACCCCTAGCGTGAGCGGGTTTCTGGGTTCCAGTTCAAATAAGGAGACTCCGCAGGAAGGCTGCGAAGTCTCCGCGGTCGCAAACTGCGGCCTAAACGGTTCTGGCACGTATACCGTGATATACCGTGACACAGGGCTGGGGCAGGGGCAGGGCTTTCTTACACCCCCGGAGATTAGTCAACCGGCGGCCAACGTGAAGTGCCTGGTCAACGCATGTCAAGCTACAGGGAAGGGGCCCTAAATCCTCAAAAAATCGTGTTTCACATCAGGAATACCGAGACACCCTCCCAAAGGTCCTTTGGCGCAACTGCCATGTCAAACGGATGAGTTTGAAGAAGCAGGACTGCACCTCCAGACTGGTCCATGAAAAAATGGGCAAACTGAGAGCTGACAGGAAACTGGTACAGTTTTTATTCAAGTGGGAGCCTGGCTACCCCCTAATGAAAAAAACGGCCAATGGGGGTGAAACCATAGTTGGCGAATGGCTGGTAAAAGTGTAGAACAGTACCTACCCGTTGGGCCCTGCTGAACGCCGCAGGGCTCGTCCCATGGTTACTCAGTACGGCCGTAATCCCGTACCGTTTAACCGTACCGTATTGTCCATTTTCCTACTAGATCATCCCATTATGTCCGTACCGTACCGTACCGTACCGTACCGTACCGTACCGTACCGTACCGTATTCCAAACCGGGTTACCCTGCCTCGGCCGCGTGGGGCTAGTGGAGTGGTGGCCTGCTTTTGCATCAAGCAGCCCTGCAAATCACATGCCTGGTGGCACGCATGGAGGTGTGATGTCTCGTTATGACATGCCTGGTTTCAAAAGTTACGATTATCCTTACCTGTCTGACCCGTTAAGAACGGCTGCATACCCTCTGGGCCCTCCTGAACGCTCGGCCGTGTGGGGCTGTTAATAGATGAGCAAGCTCAACTCCAGCTCCATGCACAGCCAGGACCATGGTGCAGTCATGCCTCCTCCTACGTGGTTGCCATAAGTGTTTTACTCTAGGACCATTTCCTGCCCTGCCCCCAGCCCGTGTGGGCAAACCTGAATTCAATGCCTCGAAGGTTTCATCTTCGAAAGCGCAGGACATTTTTACGCGGTTTTGTAAGACTTCTGTTCTGGTCGGAATCACGGGGGAATTTTACTTCAGGCTTTATACAGGCAGCAGAAATGAGTTGTGCTTCCAAACTTTCCAACGGCATTCAACCAGACTGTCTTTTTAGTTGTTGTGGGCCTTAAATCACAGAGGGTGCAAATCACAAAGGCTCCTAAAACGATTCGCACACTTCATACATCCTTTGTTGATGGGCAAATGTCCCATGCATCAAATGTGATGCTCTGCTGATCTGCAAAACCCAGTGAAAACGTCACATCCTCATCTTGGTGTATGCAGTACCTGAAGTGCTGCTCCCAACAAGGGTTACCCGGTACATACATACAATATAGTACGGGCAAATTGGACGGAATGGTCAGAAAATGGCCCATACGTTGTTTTGAAACGGTCAGTATTGTTTAAGGGTGCGGTACGGTATGGTAAGCGGTCTGGTAAAACAGCTACCGTACCCATACGCGTTTTACCAGACCGGTGAACGCATTTAGGTGGTCCGTTGAACGCGTGTGGGTGGTCCGGTGGTCCCTTTTTTACGGGATTTAGGTCCAAATAGCCGTACTGGGTAGTAAGCAGCCCAGGTCCTAACAGGGTAACTAGGGCTTGGTGCGCACTCCAGCCTGAAGGCCTCCGCCCCAAGCCCTAAGCTTCACACATGGTCATATAAGTGTGGACAGCACCTCCAACAGAACACCCAGAAAGTTAGCCAGGGTTTGGTGATCACTGTGGCCATAAGCCCTTCGCACTAGTCCCACACTTCACACATCGTCATCTAAGTGTGGGCAGTACCTCAAGCACTACAACCAGCACCTTAGCCAGGGTTTGGTGATCACTGTGGCAATAAGCCCTTCACACTAGTCCCACACTTCACTCAACCTCAGCGAAGTGTGGGCAGTACCTCAAGCAATGCTCCCAACATTCCTGCCCCCAAAGCCGCACTGCGCTCAGGGCTCCATCCCTGCATGGAGGTGGAGGGGGGATGGGCAGGGGGAGGGGGGGAGGCAGGGGGAGGGGGATGGCCAGGGGGACGGGGTGAGGCAGGGGGAGGGGGTGAGGCAGGGGGAGGGGGTGAGGCAGGGGGAGGGGGTGAGGCAGGGGGGGGGGTGAGGCAGGGGGAGGGGGTGAGACAGGGGGAGGGGGTGAGGCAGGGGGGGGGGGGGTGAGGCAGGGGGAGCGGGTGAGGCAGGGGGAGGGGGTGAGGCAGGGGGGGGGGGGGGTGAGGCAGGGGGGGTGAGGCAGGGGGGGGGAGGGGGGGAGGCAGGGGGAGGGGGTGAGGCAGGGGGGGGGAGGGGGTGAGGCAGGGGGGGGGGGGGGGGGGGTGAGGCAGGGGTAGGGGGTGAGGCAGGGGGGGGGGGGTGAGGCAGGGGGAGGGGGTGAGGCAGGGGGAGGGGATGAGGGCAGGGGAGGGGATGAGGCAGGGGGAGGGGGTGAGGCAGGGGGAGGGGATGAGGCAGGGGGAGGGGATGAGGCAGGGGGGGGGGGGATGAGGCAGAGGGAGGGGGTGAGGCAGGGGGGTGGGGATGAGGCAGGGGGAGGGGGTGAGGCAGGGGGATGGGGTGAGGCAGGGGGAGGGGATGAGGCAGGGGGCTCCTTCCATCCCTACATGGAGGGGGAGGGGGAGGGTGGGGCAGGAGAGTCAGGAAGGGAGGAGGGTCAGGAAGGGAGGAGGGCCAGGCTAGCACTTCGCTCAGGGCTCCATCCCTACATTGAGGGGGAGGGGGGTGGTAGGGCGGGAGAGTTAAGAAGGGATGCGGGGCAGGCTAGCAATGCGCTCAGGGCTCCATCCCAATGTGGAGGTGGAGGGGGTGGGGACAGGAGAGTCAGGCAGGGAGGAGGGGCAGGCTAGCACAAGTCAGGGAGTGTGATGGAGAGGCAGCCATGAGGGTTAAAACCAGTGCAGTGCAATTGCGCCGTAATTTAGAATTATTTTAAGCAGATCCGGTCCCTTACTGGTTAACAGTGGCTGAACTTGCCTTGGAATTACGGTGACTGAAAATCCATCTACGTAATTCAGCCACCGTAAGGACTGTATCGGCACAGCGCTGATAATAACACATGAGATTTCGAGGCTCATATGGACACACAGTCATTTGCTGGAGCCAGGAGGGACAGATGACACTCGGCCAGTTGGAGGAAAGCTCGCTGCAGTATGGAGGGAGAGAGCCAGGAGGGACAGATGACACTCGGCCAGCTGGAAGTGAAATTCCTGGTGCGAGTGCCTCAAGGTACGCAAGAAAGACAGAAAGCTACGCCCTATAAGGGCATGGAGGAGGTTCAGGAAATAACGCAGCTTGGGGCCGTAGCCACATCCGCGCCGTAACCGTAATTCATTACTGGTGCGAGTGTCTCAAGGTAGGCATGAGATCTTGGAGACTGGGACCACCCTAACAAATCCCCACCCACAATCCCACCAGCTCACATACTTCGCCCGTCATACTCAATGCCGCCTCCGCCTACTCAGCCTCTGTCTCTGCTTACTCAGCCCCCACATGAGCCAACTCAGCCCTGGTAGGACCCTCATGCACCACATTTTTTGCTTTTTTGCTTTTCAGCCGGGCCTATCAATCACCTTGATGGGCTCAGGCAGATCGGCGCTGTCCTTGAAGGGCATCTCCAGGGTCAGAGCCAGGCAATCAAATGACTGGCTGATCTGCAACAGAAACCAGAGAACCATGCATTTAGGGTCAGAGCCAGTGAACATGATGTCATGGCATTAATATCATGGAGTTATGGAGTTATGGCGGAATTATGGAGTTATGGCGGAATTATGGAGTTATGACGGAGTTATGGAGTTATGGCGGAGTTATGGAGTTATGGCGGAATTATGGAGTTATGACGGAGTTATGGAGTTATGACGGAGTTATGAAGTTATGGCGGAATTATGGAGTTATGGCGGAATTATGGAGTTATGACGGAGTTATGGAGTTATGGCGGAGTTATGGAGTTATGGCGGAATTATGGAGTTACGGAGTTATTGCAGAGTTAAGAAGTTTTGGAGTTACCAGTATGGTGGAGTTATGGAGTTATGGAGTTATGGCGGAGTTATGGAGTCATGGAGTTATGGCGGAGTTCTGGAATTACCAGTATGGTTGAGTTATGGAGTTATGGAGTTATGGAGTTATGGCGGAGTTATGGAGTTATGGCGGAGTTATGGAGTTATGGTGGAGTTATGGAGTTATGGAGTTATGGCGGAGTTATGGAGTTATGACAGAGTTATGGAGTTATGGAGTTATGGCGGAGTTATGGAGTTATGGAGTTATGGCGGACTTCTGTGGTTTGTTCCCCACCTGGTTGTTGCACACTGTCATGTTGGCCCTCCCAGCCGGGGACCGACCGTACCCAACCTTGGTCTGGAACTCAGGGCACGCCCGCATGAAGGCCTTGCAGAACTCATCCTTGAGCAGCTCAAGCCGAGGACCCCACCTGGAAAGAGCGATTCAGAATAAGTGGTAGGATAAAATGGGAGTTGGGGGGGAAATGGGGCACGCCCGCATGAAGGCCTTGCAGAACTCATCCTTGAGCAGCTCAAGTCGAGGACCCTCCATGGAAAGGGCGATACAGGCTAAGTGGGAGGAGGGAGTGGGAGTTGGGGGGGAAATGGGGCACGCCCGCATGAAGGCCTTGCAGAACTCATCCTTGAGCAGCTCAAGTCGAAGACCCTCCATGGAAAGGGCGATACAGGCTAAGTGGGAGGAGGGAGTGGGAGTTGGGGGGGAAATGGGGCACGCCCGCATGAAGGCATCGCAGTATTGGACCTTGAGAAGTTCCAGGCTAACCCTAATAGGGCGTTCCTTTCTTCCTTTCTTCCTTCCTTCCTTCCTTTCTTCCTTTCTTCCTTTCTTCCTTCCTTTCTTTCTTTCTTTCTTTCTTTCTTTCTTTCTTTCTTTCTTTCTTTCTTTCTTTCTTTCTTTCTTTCTTTCTTTCTTTCTTTCTTTCTTTCTTTCTTTCTTTCTTTCTTTCTTTCTTTCTTTCTTTCTTTCTTTCTTTCTTTCTTTCTTTCTTTCTTTCTTTCTTTCTTTCTTTCTTTCTTTCTTTCTTTCTTTCTTTCTTTCTTTCTTTCTTTCTTTCTTTCTTTCTTTCTTTCTTTCTTTCTTTCTTTCTTTCTTTCTTTCTTTCTTTCTTTCTTTCTTTCTTTCTTTCTTTCTTTCTTTCTTTCTTTCTTTCTTTCTTTCTTTCTTTCTTTCTTTCTTTCTTTCTTTCTTTCTTTCTTTCTTTCTTTCTTTCTTTCTTTCTTTCTTTCTTTCTTTCTTTCTTTCTTTCTTTCTTTCTTTCTTTCTTTCTTTCTTTCTTTCTTTCTTTCTTTCTTTCTTTCTTTCTTTCTTTCTTTCTTTCTTTCTTTCTTTCTTTCTTTCTTTCTTTCTTTCTTTCTTTCTTTCTTTCTTTCTTTGTTTCAAGCAGGCACTGGGGGGGGGGGGGGGGGGGGCAGAAGGATGGAGCGGGAGTAATAAATAGATAAGACGGGGGAAGAGGGAGTGAACAATACAGCAAACTGTAGGCTTTTTAAGCTCTTTTAGCTCTTTAGGGAGAGAGCAGAGGGATGGAGGAGGGAACTCAGGACAACCGTATGAAGAAGGTACAACATAAGCCCTCAAGCTGTTCAAGACGAGGCTGTTCCCTTAACCCTCACACCCCTGCGGGGCGTAGTTTTATTTCTTTCTTTCAAGACGAGGCCCCTGCCAACTCTTCCCCAGCCCCATCTAGAGGGAAGAGGTGAAACAACTTCATGTGAATCGAAATGTCTGACATGTTAGCCCCGCCTGATCCGAGCTGCGCTGCCCCCCCCATAACTCTCACACTGTGAAGGGGCTAATCATCTTTTTCTTGTTAGCGTCTCAATTTTTTTAGGGCTGGGCGGCCCACCTGTCACTTTGTGAAGTCCAAGCAAAAGAAGCTTAGCATTCCTTCCTCCTCCCTCTTTATGAAGCACAAACCACCCACTAGCCAATATTTCTTAACGTTAACCACCAGCTGGTCAGTATTTATGAACATTAACCAACAACTGGCCAATATTTCTTAACATTAACCACCAGCTGGTCAGTATTTCTTAACATAAACCACCGAGTGGCCAATATTTATGAACATTAACCACCAACTGGTCAGTATTTATAAACATAAACCACCGATTGGCCAATACCCACTTTTGGATTCCCGTTGGTGCTGCCACAAAGCAGTGCGGCAGCTCCTCGTCCCCGTGTACATCGACCAGCAGGTCCACACCTGTGTAAGCGGAGATGCACACATCAACCAGAAAGTTCATACCTGGGGGAAAAGAGGTACAGTGCCGCCTAGTGGCGGTGGCAGACCTGCCACTAGGAGGGAGTGTGGTGCAGGTGGGGGGGATGACTCGGGGGGGAGGGGGGCCTTACTTTGAAAGGAACGGCATTCTTGAAACGGCAGGTCACTTTGGACCTGTCAAGCAGTCAGAATGCTCTGGCACGCACTCAGTGATGCTCTGTATTGGGCAGAGGGTCGAGACCAGGGAAGCCTAGGCGGGCCAAAGCGAAGGCCAACAGTTTACCAGATAGACAGAAATAAAGCAACGCCACGTGGGAGGCGTGAGAGGAAACAGCGCAGCCTAGGCCGAAGCCACATCCGCGCCGTTATCATACCAGATAGACATCACTCAATCTCTAAGTGCAGTCTGTCCAGGTACCCATGTTGGTTTCCCAGACAAGCTTGTGAATGTGAAGTATGAACCTGGTCCTTGCTGCACCTAAAAGTATGAACCTGGTACCTGATGCACTTAGCAGAATGAAACCTGTGAAGTATGAACCTGGTACCTGTTGCACCTAAAAGTATTAACCTATCACTTGCTGCACCGAAACAGTATGAGCTTCGCGTCTGCTGCGCCCAAATGTGCAAGACTGACTGCAAGGCCTCCTCACCTGTCTCCTTCATCTTGGCTAGTGTGTGGAAGACCTCTGGGCTGGTTTCAGAGCTGGGGGCGGCCCAAGCACGATTCAAATTAACACCGGCTGCGTTGGTCCGCAAGTGGCCGCGGTAGGAGCCATCTGCATGGCAACAGAGAAGGAGGCCGTTACATGGGTGTTTGTGGGGGTGGACGGGGGATAAAGCCGGGACATGGGCTGGGGGTAGCCCAAGCGCGGTTCAAATTAACACCGGCTGCGTTGGTCCGCAAGTGGCCGCGGTAGGAGCCATCTGCATGGCAACAGAGAAGGAGGCCGTTACATGGGTGTTTGTGGGGGTGGACGAGGGATAAAGCCGGGACATGGGCTGGGGGCAGCCCAAGCGCGGTTCAAATTGACACCGGCTGCGTTGGTCCGCAAGTGGCCGCGGTAGGAGCCATCTGCATGGCAACAGAGAAGGAGGCCGTTACATGGGTGTTTGTGGGGGTGGACGGGGGATAAAGCCTGGACATGGGCTGGGGGCAGCCCAAGCGCGGTTCAAATTAACACCGGCTGCGTTGGTCCGCAAGCGGCCACGAAAGGAGCCATCTGCATGGCAACAGTGGAGCAGGGACACAGGATACGGAATACGATAATAAGATACGACGTGATACAATACGGGCCTTTGGCCCGATACAGGACTCGAGTGTGGATTTCCAGTCAAAGTGTGGATTTCCAGTCAAAGTGTGGATTTCCAGTCAAAGTGTGGATTTCCAGTCGGTGCACCGCAGTTACCGAATCGATCGATCGATAGAATACAATACAATACAGGATTCTTGTCTGGCAGAACGGCCCTTATGCTGTATTACAGGCCCTTGTCCCTGTAGAGGAGGAGGCATAAAAAAGGAGCATTGGAGAGAGCACTTACAAGTTACAAGGGAGCCATTAAGCCCTGGCTGCGCTGTCGCCTTCACTCTTACGCCCCACGTATGGCGTGCCTTTCTTTCTTTCCCTCTTACAAGGAGACCGAGAAAGTAGGTACATCAAATGCTCAAGGTCAAGTCATGTGGGGGACTGAGGGGTGCGTTTCAGTCCTGCATGGGAACATGGGAGCTGAAACGCACCCCCCAGTCCCCCAGTCCCCCACATGGGAACTGAAACGCACCCCCATGCGTTTGAAAGACAGCCCTGCTCCCCATCGGGGCGCCTGCTGGGTAGCGGGTACCCTACTAGGTGGTAGGATCAGTCTATCGTAACCTTCACCCAAAACCCAAGGGACAGAAAGAAAGAAAGACTACGCCCCGAAGGGGCGTCAAGGTTAAGGGAGCAGTGCGTCATGGGCCGTGGCCGGGTCCGCACTGTTAGCATCAGGGGAAGAGGCAGTTACATGAGGGGTGGGAGGGGATGGCTAAATACAGCCTTAATATGATATGGAGCGCAATGCAAAAATAGCAATCCCTGCTCCCCAACTGGACACATGCTGGGCACCACCAACACAACCGCTCCAACCAGCAGCTTCATGGCTCCTGGCTTAGTTGGTCCCACCTAGCCCGACAACTGCTCTCACACCCATGAACACGACCCTGCTCCCCAACTGGACACATGCTGGGCACTACCTACACCACTGCTCCTTTCACAAGCGATACTTACTACTGCAAAATGTTCCATCTGTACTTCATTCCTAGTGTTCAGGGTTTAGGGTTTACCTGGACGTATGTTGGGCACCACACACACCACTGCCCCAGCCAACAGCTTCCTGGCTACTGGGTTGGTTGCGCCGCCCTAGCATGCAAACTTCTACCACAAACTCCACGAAGAGGGCCCTGCTCCCCTCCTGGACACATGTTGGGCACCACATACACCACTGCCCCAGCCAACAGCTTCCTGGCTACCGGGTTAGTTGCGCCGCCCTAGCATGCCAACTTGTACCACAACCTCCACGAAGAGGGCCCTGCTCCCCACCTGGACACATGTTGGGCACCACATACACTACCACTATGTCCACTTGCAGCAGTCATTGAAACAAAACGTTGTGTTCACTTCTCCATTCCCCGTTTCCTCCACACCGAGCACAGACAGGGTATCAACTACACTCTCGAGTGCAGGCCTCAGGGTCAGCTGGGCATGCCTAGCTGGCCAACTGCTCCACACCTGCTAAACACATGTTGAACACCACAAACACCATCGCCCCTTTCACATGCACCCGTTACTAACACATGTCTATGTACTAATTCATTCCTAGGGTTCAGGGTTTAGGGTTTACCTGGACACATGTTGGGTACCACGTAAACCACCGCCCCAGCCAACAGCTTCCTGGCCACTGCATCGTGAGGGCATGCCAGCCGCTCCATCAGCCCCTCCATAAAGAACTCAGCCATCGTCTCGCCTGCAAGGTTTCAGTTTCAGTTTCAGATTCAGTTTCGGTTTCGGTTTCAGTTTTCGGTTTTCAGTTTCAGTTTCAGGTTTCAGGCTCTATTGGCCATGCTAGCCGGTCTATCAGCCCTTCCACAAAAGAACTCAGACATGGTCTCCCCTGGAAAGATAATCCATATTCAGGTTTCAAGATTCAGGTTCAAATATCAGATTTCAATGATTAAGTTTCTATGGGGCTCGCCAGCCGCTCCATCAGCCCCTCCATAAAGAACTCGGCCATTGTCTCCCCTGGAAAGGTGCAGGTCTCAGGCTTCAGGTATGAGCAGGTTTCAGTTTTCAGTTCCAGGTTAAAGTTTCAGTTATTCAGGTTCTATGGGGCATGCCAGCCGCTCCATCAGCCCCTCCGTAAAGAGCTCAGCTTCAGTCACCCCTAAAACGATCAGGTATCGAGTTGCAGGGTTCAGGGTTATACTTTATCACACGGCCAGACTCTGAATGGAAGAATCCACTCAGGTAGCACCAGAGCATATTTCAGGGTTTAGGCTTAAGGTTGACGCCTCTCATTACAAGGATCATGGTCCACCCCTCCTCACCAGCCCCCCCCCAGTCGCCATTCCTTACCCGAATGCTGCCACGCGATGACCCACACGTCCCCCTTGCCCTCCCCCAGCTCCACACTCATATCCCCCAACGGACTACAATACAAACTACACCCCCCCAGTCGCCATTCCTTACCCGAATGCTGCCACGCGATGACCCACACGTTCCCCTTGCCCACCCCCAGCTCCACACTCATATCCCCCAACGGACTACAATACAAACTACACCCCCCCCAGTCGCCATTCCTTACCCGAGTGCTGCCACGCGATGACCCACACGTTCCCCTTGCCCACCCCCAGCTCCATAGTCATATCCCCCAACGGACTACAATACAAACTACACCCCCCCAGTCGCCATTCCTTACCCGAATGCTGCCCCGCGATGACCCACACGTTCCCCTTGCCCACCCCCAGCTCCACACTCATATCCCCCAACGGACTACAATACAAACTACAGCCCCCCAGTCGCCATTCCTTACCCGAATGCTGCCACGCAATGACCCACACGTTCCCCTTGCCCACCCCCAGCTCCACACTCATATCCCCCAACGGACTACAATACAAACTACAACCCCCCAGTCGCCATTCCTTACCCGAATGCTGCCACGCGATGACCCACACGTTCCCCTTGCCCACCCCCAGCTCCACACTCATATCCCCCAACGGACTACAATACAAACTACACCCCCCCAGTCGCCATTCCTTACCCGAATGCAGCCACGCAATGACCCAGACGTTCCTCTTGCCCACCCCCGGCTCCACACCCCTATCCTCTACTGGACTATATTACAAATCCCCTCCCCCTAGTAATCAAGCCTTACCCGGATGCTGCCTCGCGATGACCCACACGTTCCTCTTGCCCTCTCCGGGTTCCCCAAAGCGCAGCATCTCCATGTCGCGCCCATCCACACTCTGCCCCAACACCTGCAGCTTCACACCCGAAAGCGCCTGGCCGGCATAGGAAGGATACACAACATTCAGAAAGATAAACAATCATGTGGTTAGGCCTGTCCACACTCTGCCCCAACACCTGCCAGGCAGGATACAACATGTTCACACAATCATTCAGGAGGGAACCGCAACCATGCCAGGCCTGTCCACACTCTGCCCCAACACCTGCCAGGCAGGATACAACATGTTCACACAATCATTCAAAAGGGAACTGCAACCATGCCAGGCATGACCACTCTGCCCCAACACCTGCCAGGCAGGACACAACATGTTCACACAACCATTCAGGAGGGAACTGCAACCATGCCAGGCATGTCCACACTCTGCCCCAACACCTGCCAGGCAGGAAAGAACATGTTCACACAATCATTCAGGAGGGAACCGCAACCATGCCAGGCATGTCCACACTCTGCCCCAACACCTGCCAGGCAGGACACAACATGTTCACACAATCATTCAGGAGGGAACCGCAACCATGCCAGGCCTGTCCACACTCTGCCCCTGCACCTGCCAGGCAGGACAGAACATGTTCACACAATCATTCAGAAGGGAACCGCAACCATGCCAGGCCTGTTCACACTCTGCCCCAAGACCTACAGCTGAATGCCGACAGTGCCCAACCACCACACAGGCAAAAACACGGTTACACTATCATCAGGAGGAAAACATTATCATGCCAGGCCTGTCCACACTTTGCCCCCACACCTTGAGCTGAATGCCCGGAACCGTGTATGCCTGACTAAGGATGATGGCACGAAGTAAAAGTACTACACCATGTCATACTTATGAACCCTAAACCGTAAACCCTCACTCACCTGCATTTTGTGGATGAAGCGTGTATGCCTGTCTTGTGAGTAGGGTGCGAAGTATGCATACTGCACCAGATCATGTTCTGGTGTGTGCTTAATGCTCAGCACACCCTGCTTGGCATCATAGCTGGTCGGGACCCTACAAACAGTGAGGCGTGTGTGTGTGTGGGGGGGGGGGGGCATACTTTTCATTCTCAGTACACATTGAGTTGGAGCTTCAATTCACCCACAGTACAGCATATGGCACTGCACCAGGTCCTGATCTGGTGTGTGCAAGCATCAATTTACCTTCAGTGCGGCACATGGTCGATAGAGGGCCCCTAATGAACCAGAGGCAGTGAGGGCGGGGGGGGCAGCATCCCGAAACCCTGGACCCCCAACCTCAACCACACTTGAACCAGTTCTCCAGATCATATGACGCGCAAGGGTGCAGTATTATTTTTAAGACCACAGTACCACACTTCATCCTAAACCAATAGCACAAAACCCCTCCTACCCACCTGAACTAGTTCCCCAGATTGTGCAATCTGCAAGGGTTGATTGTGTCTGCCGTTTTTTTCAGTGTCCACTATTCTCTCTACAACCACTACCCCAGAACCCTCTTATCAGAGCTAGTCCTCCAGATCATACAACGCGTAAGGGGGGAGCTGGTTCCATGACAACCCTCAACCCCTAACCCTTGACCCACCTTACCTGGCTCCATAAACCCTCAACCCCTAACCCTTGAGCCACCTTACCTGGCTCCATAAACCCTCAACCCCAGACCCATCCTACATGACAGTGATGACACCCTCAACCCTCAACCCCAGAACCATCCTACATGACAGTGATGACACCCTAAACCCTCAACCCCAGACCCATCCTACATGACAGTGATGACACCCTCAACCCTCAACCCCAGAACCATCCTACATGACAGTGATGACACCCTAAACCCTCAACCCAGACCCATCCTACATGACAGTGATGACACCCTAAACCCTCAACCCCAGAACCATCCTACATGACAGTGATGACACCCTAAACCCTCAACCCAGACCCATCCTACATGACAGTGATGACACCCTCAACCCTCAACCCAGGACCCGTCCTACATGACAGTGATGACACCCTCAACCCTCAACCCCAGACCCATCCTACATGACAGTGATGACACCCTCAACCCTCAACCCCAGACCCATCCTACATGACAGTGATGACACCCTCAACCCTCAACCCAGACCCATCCTACATGACAGTGATGACACCCTCAACCCTCAACCCCAGACCCATCCTACATGACAGTGATGACACCCTCAACCCTCAACCCAGGACCCATCCTACATGACAGTGATGACACCCTAAACCCTCAACCCAGGACCCATCCTACATGACAGTGATGACACCCTCAACCCTCAACCCAGAACCATCCTACATGACAGTGATGACACCCTCAACCCTCAACCCCAGAACCATCCTACATGACAGTGATGACACCCTCAACCCTCAACCCAGACCCATCCTACATGACAGTGATGACACCCTAAACCCTCAACCCCAGACCCATCCTACATGACAGTGATGACACCCTCAACCCTCAACCCCAGAACCATCCTACATGACAGTGATGACACCCTCAACCCTCAACCCCAGACCCATCCTACATGACAGTGATGACACCCTCAACCCTCAACCCAGGACCCATCCTACATGACAGTGATGACACCCTAAACCCTCAACCCAGACCCATCATACATGACAGTGATGACACCCTAAACCCTCAACCCCAGAACCATCCTACATGACAGTGATGACACCCTCAACCCTCAACCCCAGACCCATCCTACATGACAGTGATGACACCCTCAACCCTCAACCCCAGACCCATCCTACATGACAGTGATGACACCCTCAACCCTCAACCCCAGAACCATCATACATGACAGTGATGACACCCTAAACCCTCAACCCAGACCCATCCTACATGACAGTGATGACACCCTAAACCCTCAACCCCAGACCCATCCTACATGACAGTGATGACACCCTAAACCCTCAACCCAGACCCATCCTACATGACAGTGATGACACCCTCAACCCTCAACCCAGGACCCATCCTACATGACAGTGATGACACCCTCAACCCTCAACCCAGACCCATCCTACATGACAGTGATGACACCCTCAACCCTCAACCCCAGACCCATCCTACATGACAGTGATGACACCCTCAACCCTCAACCCCAGAACCATCCTACATGACAGTGATGACACCCTCAACCCTCAACCCCAGACCCATCCTACATGACAGTGATGACACCCTCAACCCTCAACCCCAGAACCATTCTACATGACAGTGATGACACCCTAAACCCTCAACCCCAGACCCATCCTACATGACAGTGATGACACCCTAAACCCTCAACCCCAGACCCATCCTACATGACAGTGATGACACCCTAAACCCTCAACCCAGACCCATCCTACATGACAGTGATGACACCCTCAACCCTCAACCCAGGACCCATCCTACATGACAGTGATGACATCCTCAACCCTCAACCCCAGACCCATCCTACATGACAGTGATGACACCCTCAACCCTCAACCCCAGACCCATCCTACATGACAGTGATGACACCCTCAACCCTCAACCCCAGAACCATCCTACATGACAGTGATGACACCCTCAACCCTCAACCCCAGACCCATCCTACATGACAGTGATGACACCCTAAACCCTCAACCCCAGACCCATCCTACATGACAGTGATGACACCCTCAACCCTCAACCCCAGAACCATCCTACATGACAGTGATGACACCCTCAACCCTCAACCCCAGACCCATCATACATGACAGTGATGACACCCTCAACCCTCAACCCCAGAACCATCCTACATGACAGTGATGACGCCCTAAACCCTCAACCCAGACCCATCCTACATGACAGTGATGACACCCTCAACCCTCAACCCCAGACCCATCCTACATGACAGTGATGACACCCTCAACCCTCAACCCCAGAACCATCCTACATGACAGTGATGACACCCTAAACCCTCAACCCCAGACCCATCCTACATGACAGTGATGACACCCTCAACCCTCAACCCCAGACCCATCCTACATGACAGTGATGACACCCTAAACCCTCAACCCCAGAACCATCCTACATGACAGTGATGACACCCTCAACCCTCAACCCCAGAACCATCCTACATGACAGTGATGACACCCTCAACCCTCAACCCCAGACCCATCCTACATGACAGTGATGACACCCTAAACCCCCAACCCCAGACCCATCCTACATGACAGTGATGACACCCTAAACCCTCAACCCCAAACTCATCTTACCTCAAAGCCACTACGCCTCAAACCATTATTCCAGACCCCACATACCTGAACCAAATATGCTGGTCATACGACGCCCGAGTGGGGAAGGGGGTCTATGACAACCCTTGACCCTCAACCCAGACCCACCTAACCAGACTCCCTAAATCCTCAAACATAAACTGAACCCTAAACCCAGAACCATTCTGCCTGACTACCTAAACCCTTAACCCAGACCCATCATGTCTGACTACATAAACCCTAAACCCAGAACCATCCTGTCTGACCACCTAAGCCCTAAACCGAGACCCATCATGTCTGACCACCTAAACCCTAAACTCAGACCCATCCTGTCTGACAACCCAAACCCTAAACCGAGACCCATCATGTCTGACCACCTAAACCATACATCCAGACCCATTCTGCCTGACTTCCTAAACCCTAAACGCAGACCCATCCTGTCTGACCACCAATACCTGGCATCTACCCTTTCGCCTCAACCCTTTAGCCTAAACCCATACTCCACCCCCCTCTTACCTGAACCAGTTCTCCAGGTCATACGATGCACATGTATGTATCTCACCGTACCTGGCATTTACCCTTTAGCCTACACCCTTTAGCCTAAACCCATACCCCACCCTCCTCTTACCTGAACCAGTTCTCCAGGTCATACGATGCACATGTATGTATCTCACCGTACCTGGCATCTACACTCTAGCCTAAACCCATACCCCACCCTCCTCTTACCTGAACCAGTTGTCCAGGTCATACGATGCACATGTATGTATCTCACCGTACCTGGCATCTACCCTTTAGCCTAAACCCATACCCCACCCTCCTCTTACCTGAACCAGTTCTCCAGGTCATACGATGCACATGTATGTATGTCACCGTACCTGGCATCTACCCTTTAGCCTAAACCCATACCCCACCCTCCTCTTACCTGAACCAGTTCTCCAGGTCATACGATGCACATGTATGTATCTCACCGTACCAGGCATCTACCCTTTAGCCTACACCCTTTAGCCTAAACCCATACCCCACCCTCCTCTTACCTGAACCAGTTCTCCAGGTCATACGATGCACATGTATGTATGTCACCGTACCTGGCATCTACCCTTTAGCCTAAACCCATACCCCACCCTCCTCTTACCTGAACCAGTTCTCCAGGTCATACGATGCACATGTATGTATCTCACCGTACCTGGCATCTACCCTTTAGCCTACACCCTTTAGCCTAAACCCATACCCCACCCTCCTCTTACCTGAACCAGTTCTCCAGGTCATACGATGCACATGTATGTATCTCACCGTACCAGGCATCTACCCTTTAGCCTACACCCTTTAGCCTAAACCCATACCCCACCCTCCTCTTACCTGAACCAGTTCTCCAGGTCATACGATGCACATGTATGTATGTCACCGTACCTGGCATCTACCCTTAAGCCTAAACCCATACCCCACCCTCCTCTTACCTGAACCAGTTCTCCAGGTCATACGATGCACATGTATGTATCTCACCGTACCTGGCATCTACTCTTTAGCCTACACCCTTTAGCCTAAACCCATACCCCACCCTCCTCATACCTGAACCAGTTCTCCAGGTCATACGATGCACATGTATGTATCTCACCGTACCTGGCATCTACTCTTTAGCCTACACCCTTTAGCTTAAACCCATACCCCACCCTCCTCTTACCTGAACCAGTTCTCCAGGTCATACGATGCACATGTATGT
The DNA here is from genome assembly GCA_037349105.1 of Limnomonas spitsbergensis. Taxonomy (NCBI): domain Eukaryota; kingdom Viridiplantae; phylum Chlorophyta; class Chlorophyceae; order Chlamydomonadales; genus Limnomonas; species Limnomonas spitsbergensis. The sequence goes on from JAYJMM010000025.1 coordinate 1,024,699, forward strand.
ATGTCACCGTACCTGGCATCTACCCTTTAGCCTAAACCCATACCCCACCCTCCTCTTACCTGAACCAGTTCTCCAGGTCATACGATGCACATGTATGTATGTCACCGTACCTGGCATCTACCCTTTAGCCTAAACCCATACCCCACCCTCCTCTTACCTGAACCAGTTGTCCAGGTCATACGATGCACATGTATGTATCTCACCGTACCTGGCATCTACCCTTTAGCCTAAACCCATACCCCACCCTCCTCTTACCTGAACCAGTTCTCCAGGTCATACGATGCACATGTATGTATGTCACCGTACCTGGCATCTACCCTTTAGCCTAAACCCATACCCCACCCTCCTCTTACCTGAACCAGTTCTCCAGGTCATACGATGCACATGTATGTATCTCACCGTACCAGGCATCTACCCTTTAGCCTACACCCTTTAGCCTAAACCCATACCCCACCCTCCTCTTACCTGAACCAGTTCTCCAGGTCATACGATGCACATGTATGTATGTCACCGTACCTGGCATCTACCCTTTAGCCTAAACCCATACCCCACCCTCCTCTTACCTGAACCAGTTCTCCAGGTCATACGATGCACATGTATGTATCTCACCGTACCTGGCATCTACCCTTTAGCCTACACCCTTTAGCCTAAACCCATACCCCACCCTCCTCTTACCTGAACCAGTTCTCCAGGTCATACGATGCACATGTATGTATCTCACCGTACCAGGCATCTACCCTTTAGCCTACACCCTTTAGCCTAAACCCATACCCCACCCTCCTCTTACCTGAACCAGTTCTCCAGGTCATACGATGCACATGTATGTATGTCACCGTACCTGGCATCTACCCTTAAGCCTAAACCCATACCCCACCCTCCTCTTACCTGAACCAGTTCTCCAGGTCATACGATGCACATGTATGTATCTCACCGTACCTGGCATCTACTCTTTAGCCTACACCCTTTAGCCTAAACCCATACCCCACCCTCCTCATACCTGAACCAGTTCTCCAGGTCATACGATGCACATGTATGTATCTCACCGTACCTGGCATCTACTCTTTAGCCTACACCCTTTAGCTTAAACCCATACCCCACCCTCCTCTTACCTGAACCAGTTCTCCAGGTCATACGATGCACATGTATGTATGTCACCGTACCTGGCATCTACCCTTTAGCCTAAACCCATACCCCACCCTCCTCTTACCTGAACCAGTTCTCCAGGTCATACGATGCACATGTATGTATGTCACCGTACCTGGCATCTACCCTTTAGCCTACACCCTTTAGCCTAAACCCATACCCCACCCTCCTCTTACCTGAACCAGTTCTCCAGGTCATACGATGCACATGTATGTATCTCACCGTACCTGGCATCTACCCTTTAGCCTAAACCCTTTAGCTTAAACCCATACCTCACCCTCCTCTTACCTGAACCAGTTCTCCAGGTCATACGATGCACATGTATGTATGTCACCGTACCTGGCATCTACCCTTTAGCCTAAACCCATACCTCACCCTCCTCTTACCTGAACCAGTTCTCCAGGTCATACAATGCACATGTATGTATCTCACCGTACCTGGCATCTACCCATTAGCCTAAACCCATACCCCACCCTCCTCTTACCTGAACCAGTTCTCCAGGTCATACGATGCACATGTATGTATCTCACCGTACCTGGCATCTACCCTTTAGCCTAAACCCATACCCCACCCTCCTCTTACCTGAACCAGTTCTCCAGGTCATACGATGCACATGTATGTATGTCACCGTACCTGGCATCTACCCTTTAGCCTAAACCCATACCTCACCCTCCTCTTACCTGAACCAGTTCTCCAGGTCATACGATGCACATGTATGTATCTCACCGTACCTGGCATCTACCCTTTAGCCTAAACCCTTTAGCCTAAACCCATACCCCACCCTCCTCTTACCTGAACCAGTTCTCCAGGTCATACGATGCACACGTATTATAGCCGTGCCACGCATTAGAGAAGCTGGCTTGGCCCGCGTTGATGATCGTCATGGTAAGAGGCACGCCACGAGCACCACTCACTCGGTAGTTGAACCACCTGGAGGAGAAGGGGAGGGGGGGAGGGGAGAGTTTACACATTTTCTATGGCGGGTAGGGTGAAGTTCGACCAATTTGCAGAGGGGGGGAGAAGCTGGCTTGGCCAGCAAGCCAGCTTCTCCCCCCCTCTGGCCAAGCCAGCATTGATGATGGACATGTCAAGAGGCACTCCACGAGCACTACACACTCGATAGTTGAACCAACTACAAGCAGAGAGGGAGGGGAAAGGGGGGAGTTGAACCAATTTGCAGAGGGGGAGAGAAGCTGGCTTGGCCAGCATTGATGATGGACATGTCAAGAGGCACTGCACGAGCACCACTCACTCGGTAGATGAACCAACTACAAGCAGAGAGGGAGGGGAAAGGGGGGAGTTGAACCAATTTGTAGAGAGGGGGAGAAGCTGGCTTGGCCCGCGTTGATGATGTACCTGCCCAGGGGTATCCTACGAGCACCACTACCGCAGTAGTTGAACCCCCTGTATTGGGGGAGGAGGGGGGAGAGATGTTGTGACAGTGTCAACACGACCGGCGTAGAAAATTGATATGTCAAGAGGCACTCCACGAGCACCACTCACTCGGTAGTTGAACCACCTACAAGAGAAGGGGGGAAAAGGGGGGAGTTGGAAACTCTTTCTGAGGGGGGTAGGGTGAATTTGAACCAATGTGTGAACCACCTACGAGGAGGGGGGGAAGGGGGGCAGGTGTTGTGACGGTGTTAACATTACCACCATAAAACATATTTTAGAAAGTGAAGGAGCACCGGCGTAGATAATGACTTGCCAAGAGGTACGCCACCAGCACCACGGACGCGAGGGTGAACCACCCTCTAAGAGAAGGAAAGGGGGGCCGTTGACGTGGCAGTGTTAGCACATACCATCACAACACTTTTCACCGAAGTGCAGCTGTAACCAGGCACTCACATGAAGTGGCTGGCCTTATCTGACTCGCAGTAGGGGTCCGGTCGAATGTTGAGCTTCATTGCACCCTCTTGGCTGATCTCCACAACCTAGCAGGACGGGCAGGGAGCAGGCCAGGTGTGATTACATTTGATTACATTTGAGTCGGACTTAGTTCCAGGTTGATTTTGTTACCATAACCAGCGAGATCTGACGGAGTTCTTGGTGAAAAGGGCGCCCCAGGCGCCGAAATTTTCCCGATCCTAATTGGAACGTCGATTTTCGTTACTGCGCTACTGAACCTTGGCTTTGCCGAATTAATTGTTTGGTTACCACTTTGGTTACGACTCGTAACCAAGAACCACTAAAAAGGTCCCTGGCAGGGAGGGCAAGCCCTACGAGACCAGATACAACAAGAGAGGGAGCGTGTCGAGCTGCATCACACCTCTTAGCTGATCTCCACAACCCAAAAGGGCGGTGTCAAGGGACAAGTGGCAAACCTGCAATCCAAACTGCATACCCGTCGTTGTTTCTAGTTCATAGTTGTGGGTTAAGAGATTAGGGTTCAGGGCTTTGTGGTGTAGGACTTCTTATTGCGTTAACATACCCCCCCCCCCAGCATTTTTCGAAAGGGTCAGGTAGGGAGACCCGGGGGAAACCAGTAAACTGTATCCACTATTATGCAATGCCGTGGGCACTTTCATTGAGCAATTGGCCAGACTGTTTCCTTAACCCTCACGCTCCTGACGGGTGTACTTTTATTTATTTCTGTCTTGAGCAATCGGGTGCACGGTGCAGGGTGTATAGCAACCCAGTCATTTGAGCCTTACCAGCCATCCACTTGGCAGCTGCGTCCCTTCTCCCTGCTATCCATCCCCCCAGAGCAATCCAACCCTTCATAACCTAACCTTAGCCCAACCTTAAGAGAATAGCCCCGCCCCCCCTTTTCTTCGCGAGAAGCTGCTGCCCCTTTGATAAACAGCCCTACTCAGCACATATCTTGTCCCTCGCCCGAGCATCTGCGCCCCACGGAACATGTGTTCAAAACTGCAGCCCAGGCGGCTCAAATTCAGTATCTTTCAGGCACGGATTTGCATGTGCATCAGTGTTTGGCTCTGGCGCCGTAAAAGTGATGAAGGTGTAATATAAGACAGTGTTTACACCGTGATATAAGACAGTGTACTAATCTTTAGAACAGTGAAGTGTGGACTGAAGAACCGTACAATACTGGAGTCACCGTCAAAAGGCCGACTGTCACGACTTTAAATCGCCCAACACTGATGTGAATGTACAGACACCTTTTACGGTTATCCAGTCCCGCTGTTTCCATACCTCGATGTTGCCACCATCAAATTTGCTCTGCACCCGGATCTGGGCCACATCCTCAGAGGGTGACATCGTGTGCGGCCTGGCAGGGGGGAATAAAAGGGTTTAGGGTAAAGTCAAGGGACTAGCTATTTTTGTCAGCATGACAGGGTGAAGTGGGCGGGTGTGGCATTTTTCAGATTTTTTTCATCCACTGACACATGCATAGTAGTCTCCAATCATCTGGCACCGATGCGTACTTTCTTAATATTGGCGATTATAAACGCATTTCATTTTGCATACGGTATATGATATGCGGGCCCTGTCGCCCATGCACCAACTGCCGATGCAGCGAATGCCCATGCAACTACTGCCCATACACCTGCTGCCCATGCATCTACAGCCCATGCACCTATTGCCCATGCACCAATTACCCTTGCACCTACCGCCCATGCACCAGGTATCCATGCACCTCCTGCCCATGCACCTACCACCCATGCACCTACTGCCCATGCACCTACCACCCATGCACCTACCACCCATGCACCTGCTGCCCATGCACCTACTGCCCATGCATCTGCTGCCCATGCACCTGCTGTCCATGCACCTGCTGCCCATGCATCTGCTGCCCATGCACCTGCTGCCCATGCACCTGCTTTCCATGCACCTGCTGCACACATGCAACAGCTGCCCATGCACCTGCTGCACACATGCAACAGCTGCCCATACACCCACTGCCCTTGCACCTACTACCCATGCACCAGATGTCCATGCACCTCCTGCACATGCACCAGCTGTATAACCATCTCCCCTCCCTCCTCTCCTCACCGGGCACTGCTCGTCTGCGGCTTCTGACCTATCACTCCTGCTCCTGTTGCTGCTCCTGCTGCCAGTGACGCTGCTCCCTTCAGTGAGGCCTGCGCTGCTACTGACGGTGTGGATGGCTTCCTGCTGATACACCTCGTGGTCGATGAGGGCCTAATGAGGGCGGGGAGCAGCTTTGCTTGGGCGCCTAGTTGGATCAGCAGGCGAGCTTGCATGTCAAGTGAGAGAGGACTAGTCGGGAGGCGGATGCCGAGTGCTGACGTGTCACACAGTGATTACGTTGTAAGGTGGTTCGACGCGGTGATTTGTAGAATGAGGACGGACAATGCCTGATAATAGAATTCGTGAGCACGATATGTCTAGAGGTGCCTGGTGGGATTTTTGGTCACGGGTGGCGGTATAGGTCAGAGAAGTAGGACAGGTGTGACCAGGAAAGGTGTGACTTGAACTGCAGCCAGCATTGCCCCCTCGGGGCGTTGTGGACCGCACGTGGCGGATTTCGGAGCCAGGTCGTGTGCACCACACAGCCTCATGGCAGCCCGCTAGCCACAACCGAGCATTGCCCTGCCCGGTCGACACCACCTCACATCAGACCCCGATACCGGAAGCATTGCACACATCGAACTCTCGATAACGTTCCCATCGCAATCCAGAAGTAAAATCTGCCAACCCCGATCGCTGTCACCCAAGCGCTCTACATATTATCGAATTCACCTCCATAAACCCATTAACATTAGCTATGTCGCGCCCGTTTACCTCCATGGACCGAGCATGTAGCGAGGCCTGCTCCACCAGCCATAGGGGTGCAGCCTCATGGACGCCGCTCAACAAGCACTCCAACAGCAACAAGAGGAACAGCGTAGTAGTGCCATGCACGACCTCATCTCCCATGGCTATGCGCTCCCCGAATCGCCTGGTGGAGCCATTTACCTCTCGCCCTGGCCGTCCAATCATGGTGTTGACCCCTGCCCGCGTCGAGCAACAAGTAGCATCAGCACCCCAAGTCCCATCACTGCACGGAGGAGTCGCCTCTCCTGCTGCGCTACTGGCCGAGGTGTTGTCGCCTGTGGCCGCAGACATGGAACAGATGAGGCTCAACCTTAAGAATGTGGTGGGGCAGCGACACCCGATGCTCATGGCAGCTGCGGAACAAATCTTCTCAGCAGGTGCGCACTAAGAAAGGAGATATACACTTGACATGGCGTCGAGTGATTCTTTTCCTGACGATAAACGTGACCAGTGGGGGACACGTCGTGCGGGGGGGCGGGGAATCCGCCAGTGCACATGACGTCGCTTTCCTCCACCTGCGCTGCTTCGCTAACGACCACGTTGTCCTGGCACATGATTGGAATCGCCTTGATGTTTTATCTGTGAGAGGACTTGATGGCGAAGGTTGCAGACATGTGCTGATCGAGTGTGAGGACTCGTTGAGGGAGTAGAGTCGGTCATGTGCGTGGCCGGGACACCATATCATCCATGGTCGTGAATAGCGAAACCATGGACGGACTTTGCCAGCCCAAATCGGAGGTGAAGAAATATATGCAGCGAATCCGGTCGAAAGCATGGATTGCGCCTCCACCGCGCACTCGCCCCTCATCGTCCACCCGCGTTCACGGGTTACACTTGTTCGGCCGGGATCCTCACCAGTACCCCGTGTGACGTTGTTAAGTCACACTTAATCCACCTTAGCCACCTCAATAGATGCGTCCACTCGTTGAAGTCCTCGTATTGACCTCGTCCGCACAATGTCCCTGACCCTGCCCCCCGCCCCCGTATCATGCCTCCTTACCCCTGCGCATACTGTATGTCTCCTTACCCTTATGCCCTTTGCATGCCCCTTGCTCAGGTGGAAAGCGCCTGAGGCCTGCCATTGTCTTTCTTGTGGCCTATGCCACCAACCAGCTGGCTGGGGAGAGGTGAGCAGCATGCCCATGTCTAAGTCATTTGAAAATAGGGGCATGCGAGACAGGCCAGGGGCTGACGGTTAAAGAAACATTACATGGTTTTGAAATAAACCATGCAAGGGGCTGGGGACAACCAAAGCTTACAAGGGTGGAGCTTAGGACGCGCATGAGGTATCTGGACATGCCTCGTTTCGCTTGCCTGCCTCCACGATGGCCACCTACCCACCAGTGCTGGGCACTGGCACCAATCAAGGGCCTCGGAAGTGAAACAGTCTGTTGCGCAGTGAAAAGCAAGGACCAATAATATCATGCCTTGAGTACCGTGAACTGAACTGAACCGGGTGACAGCACAGGGCCACGATAGGAAAATGGCCCAACTCTGGTACGCATGAATTTCTACCTTCCTCTTTGTGCAGGACCATGACTAGTAAGCACTACTGAACTGACCGCGCCCCCCCCCCCCCTTACGAGCAGGACCATTACTGAGCGCCACCGCAAGCTGGCTGAGATCATGGAGATGATCCACACAGCGTCCCTAGTACATGATGATGTCCTGGACGAATGCAACACGAGGAGAGGTGAGAAACATGGATTAATAAAATAGTCATTTGGTAGTGGTAAACGTATTTGCATAGCCGGTACTGACATTTTGAAATGGAGCACTAGCACATGATGATTACGGGTATATACTGGATACATGTGATGCAGGGAGACGCGAGAAACGCTGGAGGTCATGATGCTGCGTCATTTTCAGTGGGAAAGGATCATCATATGCACTATTGCACTCCCACCCCCACCCCCTCCCAAGTTCTGCTGTGCATGCAACCACACCCGCCATGCATTTGATCACCGCACCCAGCCACTAACCCCGTCCTGCATGCTTGCCCCTGCCCCTTAACAGTCAAGGAGACAATTCACGTTTCATTACCTGCCTTGTTGGTGTCCATGATACGCACCCGGACCCCACCACACCTCTGGGCAGTGCTGTTGTGCATGCAACCACACCCGCCATGCATTTGATCATCGCACCCAGCCACTAACCCCGTCCTGCATGTTTGCCCCTGCCCCTGAACAGGCAAGGAGACAATTCACGTTTTATTACCTGCCTTGTTGGTGTCCATGATACGCACCCGGACCCCACCACACCTCTGGGCAGTGCTGTTGTGCATGCAACCACACCCGCCATGCATTTGATCATCGCTCCCCTCCACTCGCACCCACCCCATCCTGCATGTTTGCCCCTGCCCCTGAACAGGCAAGGAGACCATTAACAGCATGTACGGGACACGTGTGGCAGTGCTAGCTGGGGACTACCTGTTTGCACAGTCATCCTGGTTCCTGGCAAACCTAGAGAATATTGAGGTGAGCTTAGTTGGTGGAACAGCTTCAGGAGCAAGAATATGTCCCGGAAGCTTTGGACAAGAAGAGAGGAGTTGCACGAACGCTGGTGTGGTTATGATAGTAGGGGACTAGGGGACTATCTGTTTGCCCAGTCATCCTGGTTCCTGGCAAACCTGGAGAATATTGGGGTGAGCTTAGTTTTTTGAAAGGCTATTGGATGATGGAGAAGTGCTTTGGGTTGAAAGAGAATTGCACAAACTCTGGTGTTGCAGTGTTAGCTGAGGAAATCTGTCTGCACAGTCATCCTGGTTTTTGGCAAGCCTGGGAAATGTTGTGGTGGGTTCTTTGGATGAAGGGCTCCTTAAGCTGGACCAAGTTTAGGAGGGGGGGGGGGATGAAGAGGAAAAAATATCATGAACCCGGGTATGGCAGTACAAGCAGGGACGCATCTATTTGCCCAGTCGCCCTGGTACCTGGCCCGGCCCCGAAGAAAATCAGGGTAAGCACCACTAACTGGGTCGAGGGATAAGAGAGAAGCAACTATACCTGGAGATTACCGAGGCTGCCCTTGGGGTTGAAGACCTCAGCTGAGCTAGCACTTTTTGAGGTGTGTGTGAGGATTAGACTTTCGGGACTGGTAATGCTGAACTTACAGAGCTACGGTGATCCAATCAGGCGGTCATGAGAATGGTTGAAGGCCCCAATAGGTTCTTGCCTGCCACTGGATCAGTGATTTATTGATGATGGTCAAATTCCTCTGCTGCCACTCCCATCTGCACGGGGTGAGATCAATTTTTTACGGTTTTTTGTTGACCTCGTCCTTCCCCCCTTTTCTTTTGATCACCAGGTCATCAAACTCATCTCCCAGGTCATCGCAGACTTTGCCAATGGGGAGATCTCCCAGGTGGGTTAAGTTTCCAGTGTAGAGGAAAATGAAGTAGAATGCTGCCTTTGTTCCAGTAGCAAATCAATGGAAAAGATGTGTCATTTGTCGAGCGAGGGTATGCATTGAAGAGAGTGTGTTCATACTTCATAGCAATTGGTACACACTCTCTTCAATGCTTCGCCTCACGCAAGTCCACCTGAAAATCATTTGGAGCCCTGCTGCCTTATCCTCCAACATTCAATTACCTTACCCCCCTGGGATGCAACTCACCATGCAATAGCTCTTCAGTGCTGCAGTGCGGCCTTTCCGCAGCCCTGACTAAAACTATGTTGACACTGTCGCTAATTGAGGCTGCGTAACTCCCAGCGTAGCCAAAACGTTGGCAGATCTGCACAAATCTGACAGCTTCCGAATCTTAGCCAATGTCAGTTCGAACCCTTTACACTGACATTGAGTCTTTGTAGACCCAATCTATACGACCTTGTCCGACCCCACACCTGCTCCTGCCCTGCCGGTGACCGCTTGGTGTAACACGGACTTGACTATGGATGATTATCTGGAGAAGAGCATCTACAAGACCGCGTCCCTCATCGTGGCCAGCTGCCAAAACATCTTGATGAGCTAGTTAACTGTGCGACTTATATTTTAGCTTATCTCGAACCTGCCCCTCTCTCTGCCCTCAGGCCACTGCCCTGTTTAACACGGACCTGACTCTCGATGATTATCTGGAGAAGAGCTTCTACAAGACTGCGTCCCTCATCGCAGCCAGCTGCAGGTCAGCGGCAGTGCTCAGCGATTCAACGGAGGAGGTCAAGGTGGCCATGTATGAATTTGGAAAGCACCTGGGCCTTGCATTCCAGGTGGGTGATGCCGAGGGGCCAAGCGCCTTGCCAGGAGTGGTAGTGCTTGATGTGAGAATTGGTGCAGCGATTCAACGGAGGAGGTCAAGGTGGCCATGTATGAATTTGGAAAGCATCTGGGCCTTGCATTCCAGGTGGGTGATGCTGAGGGGCCAAGCGCCTTGCCAGGAGTGGTAGTGCTTGATGTGAGAATTGGTGCAGCGATTCAACGGAGGAGGTCAAGGTGGCCATGTATGAATACGGAAAGCACCTGGGCCTTGCATTCCAGGTGGGTGATGCCGAGGGGCCAAGCGCCTTGCCAGGAGTGGTAGTGCTTGATGTGAGAATTGGTGCAACAATTCAACGGAGGAGGTCAAGGTGGCCATGTATGAATTTGGAAAGCACCTGGGCCTTGCATTCCAGGTGGTTGATGCCGAGGGGCCAAGCGCCTTGCCAGGAGTGGTAGTGCTTGATGTGAGAATTGGTGCAGCGATTCAACGGAGGAGGTCAAGGTGGCCATGTATGAATTTGGAAAGCACCTGGGCCTTGCATTCCAGGTGGGTGATGCCGAGGGGCCAAGCGCCTTGCCAGGAGTGGTAGTGCTTGATGTGAGAATTGGTGCAGCGATTCAACGGAGGTGGTCAAGGTGGCCATGTATGATTTTGGAAAGCACCTGGGCCTTGTGTTTCAGGTGGGTGATATGCTTGCACATTTGGCTGCAGATATCAGGCCATCATACCTGGATGATGTGCCTAAGCAGATGATGTGTCTAAGCACTCCATCAAGCGTCCTCCGCCTATCTATGTGATGCAGCGCACCTGCTCACGGTTTAAGTGCAAGGAGCATTTCCTTTTCCTTCCGGTATCCCTTTCTGAGTCTATCCTCCAACCTCCAATCATCGAAAGCCACGGGATGCAACTCACCCTGCTATGGCTATCCAGTACAAGAAGCAATTCCTTTCCCTCCTGGTATCCCTTTCTGAGTCAGTGCGCTTTATCCTCCCAACCTCCTATCACCTGAAAGCCATGAGGAATGCAACTCACCCTGCTATGGCTATACAGTGCTGAAGTGCGGCCTTTCCGCAGCCCTGATCGAAACAATGTTGACGCTGTCGCTACTTGAGGCTGCGTTAACCCCAACGTAGCCGCACTGTTGGCGGGTCTGCACATCAGCTGCGCACATTTTATGCCCACTTCACTCCTTTTCCGCCTGACTGTGTACGACCCGATCACCCTCCCTGCACTGTCACCCCCCAAAGTCCCAAACCCTCCCCTTATGTTATATTATCTCTGCTCCCAATTTATCATCACAATTGCCTCCTACTCCTGCCCCTCAGTATATACCCTTTAACTCCCAATGCCCTCCCACCACCACAGCCCCATTTCGACCCAGGCCTGTAGCCAGTTGATGGAAACCTCTCTATGCCCTCTACTTACGGATCCTCTCTCCTTTCCTTGCTGGCAGAAAATCCTAGAGATATTCAGGATCAATACCGTAGTGTAGAACCAATATCCCTACGCAGTGGCAATAATACTTTGATTCTTCGAATTGTGCCTGTTTTCCGAGGGGCTATACTGAGCGACTGCGCCCGGCTAGATGACCATTCAATCTTTGACTCCGTGTTTTAGATTGATCCATGCACTGTACTGACTTAAATAATCGCTTCTTGCAGGTAGTTGATGACATTCTAGACTACACTCAGACCAGCGAGCAGCTTGGAAAGCCGCAGGGCCAGGACCTTGCCAGTGGCAACCTCACGGCGCCGGCCATCTTCGCGCTGCAAGCGACTGCGGAGTATGCAGAGGGTGCTGCGGAGCTGCTTGCCTTGATTGATTCCGAGTTTGTGGAGGAAGGCGCACTGGAGAGGGCACTGCTGCTGGTCAATACTTCAGGTGGGGGACTTAATTTATGTGAGAGGGATCCGAGTCTGATCATAATCTATGTGGGGAGATCAGAGTGTCCATAAGAATCCTAGAAGGTTAGTTATGATTGACCCCGAGTTTGTGGAGGAGGGGGGCTGGAGAGGGCCCTGCTGCTGGTCAACACTTCAGGTGGGGGACTGCTTTGATGGATGTGACAGTGGACTGGGCTGAAGACATTCCAAAACACAAGTTTAGATGCCCAATCCATTAGCACCTGTGTCCCAGACACGTTGTTCCCTTTCTTATTATGCCATACTTAGTCGTCTGTTTTACCTGCAGGAGGTATTGCGGCGTCACAGCGCCTGGCCAGGGAAGAAGCGGACATGGCGTTGGCTGCCCTCCGGGTGTTGCCTGAGGGGCCTGCCAAGCGCTCCTTGGTGCTGATGGTGGACTACGTCTTAGATCGGATCTACTAGGCTGCAGATCTAGATCTAAAAAGCGGACACACCTGCCCTGCATGGGGTATGAATGCTTGCGATCTGAGATGTGGAAGGAAGGCTTGGGCCATGTCTTTACCTGGAAACGACCGTGTGGTGTAAGAACACATATTCCTTGAAGTCCTAGACCTGTTGTTAGTTCCCATTTAGTGGGAAATGCATATTCCTCTGTGTTGAGGTAACTGTACAGGAGATGTGAGAGGGCTGCCTCATGCGGGTTTGTGCATGAAGCCTCTTTTGATGAACATGGATTGCGAACGAGTGGTAGAAATGTATGTGTTATATCTTCGACGAGGGCGCTAATTTTGACCCCGATTATTTGCCGCTGTCTTTTGCCCGTGTATGATATTTCCTTTTTGGAGGGCTTGCAGTGAGATATAGGAAGTGTACTAGAAAGTGTCCGCGGCTTCGTAATCGGATATGCTTGGGTGTCGGATGTGTGACCGTTTATTTTGTGGCCGAACTAGATTGAGTCGAATAGGAGCTGACAGTATGCGGCTGTGTAAATTTGTGCTTGGCGACACCACGTTCCGTGATATGCATTACACAAGCAACTAAAAATTTCAATTAGTCAGTGGCATGATTTGTGGAGATGAGTTCGGTGGCTGTGCCTCATCTAATCTGTGAAGTTTTTGTGGATTTTCCAGTCAAACAGAGCATCATATTTGATGCAAGCGTCCGAACCGGATCTTAATACAGGCTCTAAATATGCTATGATGGCAAGCGAAAATACAGGCTCTAAATATGCTATGACGGCAAACGAAAACTAGTGACCCTCCTCGGCTAGCAACTAACACACAACCACCAGGTAGAAGCATGGGAATGAACCCCATAATGCAGAAAGGTAGCACCAGTCTTAGAACATGACATGAGTGCAAAAGATTTCGGTTGAACACCGTCAAGAATAAATGAAAATGTATATACGAGTGTCAATATGTAAGAGACTGTGTGACGTTACCTTGACTGAGTGCAGTGTTAATAAAGTGTGGACTGACAATGACGCCACACTTAAAAAGTGTGGACTAAAGATAATCGATATGGTCATGTGAAACTTGTGTAAGTGGATTATTTCACTGTTGAAACCTGCTGCAGATTGTCTTGAGACGTTTCACCCCCTCCCCCCCTCTGTCTTTTGTTTCTTTCCTCCTGGCAACACAAATGGGCGCACACGAGGCTGAGCTTGAGCAGGGCCCCTAGGTGTTACGTTTAACACCCGAGGAGTCAATAACGTTACACCTCTGGGCCCGCTCAAAGCTCGGCCGCGGGGGCGCCCAACTGTTTAGAAGGGAGAAAAGAAGACACTAAAAGGAAAAGTGGGGGCAGGAACAGAAAGGAGAGGCCGGGAAGGAAGAGGAGATTAAGTCCGGCACATGAGTTCCACTAAAGACTAGCCCTCAACAAAGCCTCGGAGAAAAGAAAAGTCCAAAAAACAAGCGTATCCCACCCTTGCTTGGCCGCGAGGGCGCTCCTCTGATCAGAAGGGAGAAGAGAAGAAACTAAAAAGGGGGCAAACAACAACAAAAAGAAAGGACCAAAAGGTTAGGCCGGAAAGGCAAACGACACCGGCGCCTCAGAATCCCTGGAGACTAACCCTCAACAATGCCCACAGCACAGTCCACAAAAGCAAGTGCATCCCACCCCCGCTCCATTAATTGCTCCCTGGCACTAGGGCACTGGAAGCACACATGTAGCGCATCCTCCACCGCTGGCAGCAGCGTGCCTCTCGCCGCTGACCGTTGCGCCGTCCTCTGGTATCAGCCGTGCTGATCGCGCCGAGCCGCAGTCGCAAATTCATGCGCATACAAGCACACTCCCTTTGGCTAGTGCGGCTCTGGGCTTGCGCCAGCACGGCACCCGCCGTGGACTAGAACCAGGCGCGGTAGGTCGCCGCAGATCTGTGCTCGGTGGTATGGTCCCTGGGGTCCCCACCGCCGCTGGCGTCCAGCCATGCTTGCTCGTAGGCTGCGTCACCGAGTGCCGACACCTCTGTGACGGGTAGGCGCTTTAGGGCAGCTGCTGCCTCGCGCAAGGTGGGGATGGCTGTCCCCGCTCCAGCTCCTCTAGTGCACCCAGCAGATCAGAGCACCAGGTGCGGCCGCCAGTGCCCTGGCTGACTGCAAGCAGCATATCTGCTGCTATGGCTTGAGCCATGAGAGGGCTATATTGCTGTGCCGCCGGTGCCACCGCTGCATTGTAGAAGCAGAGGATATGGGTCCACCAGTCTCGCTGTAGTGGCTGGAGCTGCAGCTCTCTCAAGACTCCCCAACTGGCGGCTGATGCAGGTAGCCCCGCAGCCTGGCGTAGGTGCTGAAGCAAGCTGGACTGCATTTTGCTGGAGAGACATTGCCGCGGCCGAAGGTGGCTGGTGGCCCACACCACGTCGTCGTAGTTGGCTGCAGGCGCTGCGTACACAGCTGCCAACCTGATGCGGGTTGGGAGATGGCGCCTGAGGCCCACCGTAGCTGCCATGCGGCGAACGCGGTGCAGCGCGGCAGCCAAAGGCGCCTCTCTACTGAGGCCGAGGAGTGAGGCTGATAGATCAGTGGCGTCCTAAGCGTGGGACACCCAGGGGATGTTAAACATTTCTTTGAAGAACGGGGTGTAAGCTCTCTTTTTGCCTCCCCCCCCCCATCCCCTCTCCTGAAGTAACGACCAAATTGATGCGAACCGAGGTTAAGAAGGTGGGGCTGCGCTTTTTCCATCGGCTAGGCGCCATGGACGACGACACCGTGGTATCAGTCGGTTTTTGTTTTATTCTGAGTTGGTTGTTTCCCTCTTACCTTAAGTTTATTTTCTTCCTGCAGGTTTTCGCTCGCTGTTCTAGCGTATTTAGTGCCTGCACCGGTTTACGGGCAAAAGTCCCATGCATCAAATGTGATGCCCCGTTGGACTGTAAAAACTTGACAACAACTCCACAAGACAGTTGAGCGCTCACGCGGCCCAGCCTTTTTGAGCAGGGCCCAGAGGTGTT
This sequence comes from Limnomonas spitsbergensis, assembly GCA_037349105.1. Lineage (NCBI taxonomy): Eukaryota > Viridiplantae > Chlorophyta > Chlorophyceae > Chlamydomonadales > Limnomonas > Limnomonas spitsbergensis. Next base: position 1,040,096 of record JAYJMM010000025.1, read on the forward strand.
ATGTCATCGACTTCATTGGTTTTAATGGTTTATTTTTTTAACCCTGAATAAATCATGTCAATGGTTGGTTTGATCAAACATCAATTAATCGTCTGGAAATTTGGTTTATTACCTACAAAAGCCCTGCACAGAGCCTCAGCTCTGCAGATAGTACTGTCAGTCAGTAAGCAACATGAAGTCGAAGTTGCCACAGGGTAAATAAAATAAAACATGAATACGGTACCGTACCGGCAGTCAGTGGCTGTCAGACACGCTTCACCAGTTCCTGCCCCATCCCCCACAAATGCACGGACAAGAGGGCTGCTGGGGCCCCGCCTCTCCCGGTGAAGGTCCTGGAAACAATTTGTGAGCTAATTGAGCAACTTTTGCAGCCCTTTCTACGTTCGTTACCTTTGCTCTAGCGAATGACTCTAATATTCCCAACTGCCTCTTCATTCTAGATACCGGGTAGAGATTGGTCGCAGTGGGCGCAGAAAGGGGACGAAAAAGGACTGCCTCTTCATTCTGGACAGCCTCTACCTCTTTATTCTAGAGATTGGTTGCAGTGGGCGCAGGATGGGGAGGAAAGATAGGGGGAAACCCTGGTGGTACCCAATAGAGGGGGGAACCCTGGTGGTACCCAATTTTTTGTAGTTGTTGTTGTTGATTTTTCTGTTTGGTACCTGAAACTGTTGGTTTGAATGATTGGTGTTTACGTGATAAAAAAATAAAAAAACAAATCCGACTGATACTACGGTACTCCGAACATTTGCTTTCATGTCAATGACGTTACACCCCTGGGCCCTGCTCAAAAAAGCTCGGTTGCGTGAGCGCCTGACTAAAGGGTTGGGAGGAAAGAACGAAACAAACACCAGAGGGCAGGAAAAGAGAGGTGGGAAATGGGAAATAAAGTGAAGGGACTGACAGAAGGCTGGAAAAGAAAGACAAAGAAAGTTCGGGCCTCTGAAACACGTCAAACCCTCAACGATATCTAACACATCTTCCACAAAAGCCAAGGCATCCCACCCAAGCCTGCCCGGTACAACTGGAAGAAGTCTCTAGCACCGTTCGGAGGACCTGCCCATCCCCGCTCCCTTAGTTGATCCAGCACGCTGGGGCATTGAAAGCATGCATGCAACGCATCTTCCACATGCTCGCCGTCTCCCCTAGCCCAACATCGCTGGCAGCACCGTCTGTCACGCTGCTGACCGTTGCGCCGTCCTCGAGTGTCAGCCGTGCTGACGGCGCCAAGCCGCAGCCTTCAGTTCGTGCGCAAGCAAGCACACTCTCTTTGACTGGTGCGGCCCCTGGCCTGCGACCGCCGTAGGCTGGAACCACGTGCGGTAGGCGGCCGCATACTTGTGTTCATTGGCAGGATCTTGGGGGTCCCCTCTGCCAGCTGCATCCAGTTGCGCCTGCTCGTATGCGGCATCTACTAACGCTAGCACCTCTATGACAGGTAGCGGCTGCAGGTCAGTCGCTGTTTGACGCTGTATGGGGACCGCTGATCCCAGCTCCAGCTCCTCCAAGGCTACTCACCTCTCCTTTCCGTCTGTTTATTTGCTTTCTTCTCCGAGGGGGGGGGGGCTTTCTACTCTAGCCTTTGCTTTCTTTTCCTCTTGACCAAACAGTCGGGCGCCCACGCGGCCGAGCCTTTGAGCATGGCCCCGAGGTGTAATGTCATGGACATGTGCTGACAGGCTCCATTTGCATGCTTAATCATATTTCTGTCCAGTGGTACATGCTGCTGTTACTGCAATGTTGTGAGCCAGTGCGGGTACGATTGAATCCCGTCAAATATGCAGGAACACAAGCTTCTCATGTAGGTCACAGTGCTGCCATAAGTAGCGATGTCGATGCGAAAACCGGATACCAGCATCTGATAGTGACTATGAAGGGGCGATGAGGGCTTGCAAATCGTACCAATGGAAAGTGATGCTAGAGCGGATATGCTCTATTCTGAGCAGCCATGTCGGTGATGGACAGGGGATGGAGGTTGCCCCCAACCTGCAACTCCGAAACCCGGTTTGAAAAAGCATTTTTTCACCAGGCACCCCGAGTGCCCTGTCTCTGTCACGTTAAACAGGTACTCGAGCTTATTAATTATCTGTCCTCGCTCAAAATATACGTCAGCTGTCCACAGCTTACCTGCCTGGCTGTCTCCCTGTCGTCAACACAGCACCCACGATGCAGATGATGCAGCAGCAGTGGATGCAAGGCGGAACCAGCACGTCAAGTGCTCGTAGCACTTGCGTATCTAAGATGGCCAGGTGAGATTACGCGTCTTGTTTTTATCACTGGTCCTTCTCTCAATCCGTAATACTCGTCCTGATTTTCCAAACTGCATACCTTCCTCCCATAGATCCAACACAAGCATTATCCGATTGGTGGCGCTTTCGAAGCCGCGCGAGGCCCAGGTAGGAGCAAATCCTGCTGTTCGAGCTACGGCAGTGCAGTGTATGGCCAAACTCTTGAAAGCTCTTGAAATAGTTGTTTGAGATGGTCTGGTTTTCAGCTGATTAAGAGTAGTGATATTGTGTCAGATAAGTCATCGTTTGCTGAGCACCCAGCTATCCTGTGCATCCATTGAACTCAGTCAAAGAGACACGCACTCTAGATGCATGCGCCATGCAGCTCAGATCTCTTGCAAGCATTCCTGGGCTCATGAAGTTGCAGTATGAGGCAATCAGCACTGATTTAATGCTCTGCATTCTCTTCCAAACAAGGGGGGCCCTTGGGTGGATGCGTTGGCGCTGTTTTGACAGCTTCTCAATGTCGTGCAACAGTGCTGCGCTAGAACTCACAAACCGTCCTACTTCGGTGGCTCTATCTTTCACCTCCGAGGCTCCGAAGGCCGTGGGCCTTGTCGTTGACCTATCGTTGAAAACTCCGCTCGCTTGGACCACACCACCCTCATGCGAACCTGTAAAAGCTCGTGTCAGGCTGGCTTACTTCAGCTCCTTGACCAGTCATGCAGCATCCACCAATGTTGGCGTTATATCCATTTTTGCAGCACTGTTAAGAGTTTTTCACAGTTTCAGCTACAATACAGCTACACCATGGCAGAGGTGGCCAGGAGCAGCCTGCAGCCTGTAGCCCTGCTGCTTGGGCTAGAGGCTGCAGGCTGGTCACGGTTTGGTCCCCAGCGGCCCACTTGTTCCTTCTCGCCTGGCTAGCTGCCTCTCTTCTTCTATCTGCTGCTCGCTAAAATCAACGAAAATGACCACCCTTGTCTCTCTCGCCCCTTCACGCTCACCCCTGTCTCATCCATTGCACACTACCTCCAATAATCAGAGGCCGTCACTCAAGTGTGAAAGTGTGAGCGGCCGCCCCCAGCGCCGCCCCACCGTTGCAGTCAGGGCGCAGGAAGAAGGGAGCGATGACGGGCCAGCGCCGCCCGACATGGGCGAGGCGAGGATCATTGTGATCACATCCGGCAAGGTGAGGCCAGGCAAGGGGCCTGTCACCTAAGGCGTCAGACCCATCCCCCCAAACAGGAGGATTCAGTGTCCGGGATGGCCAGGCCGGGATAAGTGGATTGTCCCAGCCCACTCACTGCAGTGCACTGCACTAGCTCCTGACCTGGCATGACCTGTGCAGACATACGGAGGTCAACACAATGTGTGGTCACGTCCGGCAAGGTGAGGCCAGGCCTGGATAGTCCTAGCCCTACCCCCCAGTGTAGTGCAGTGCGCTTGCCCCTGATCTGGCATGACCTGCGCAGACGTTTTGGGCTGTGGGTGTGTAGGGTGTGTGTGGGAGGGGGCAAGAGATTAATGTGATCACGTCTGGCAAGGTGAGGTCAGGCCTGGATAGCCCTAGTCCCCCTCTGTAGTGCACTGCGCTAGTCTCTGGCCTGGTATGACCTGCGCAGACATCCCTGCCCCTCCCCCTTCCTTCTCTCACCTGAGGCCCCCTTCCCTCCTGCCCCTCTTCCTTGCAGGACTGAGTTGGCAAGTCCTCGCCTGAGGCCCCCTTCCCTCCTTCCCCCCACCCTTCCCTCCTGCGCCTCCCCGTTGCAGGGCGGAGTTGGCAAGACCACATCCTCGGCCAACATCGGGATGAGCATCGCCCGCCTGGGATACAAGGTGGCACTCATAGACGCCGACATAGGGCTGAGGTGAGCCAGCCCTGCAGAGGGGGTGCAGCCAGACTTGAGGGGGGGGGGGGTCATACTGCGCACCGCGATCCAGCCTGCCGCCTGGCCTGCAAGGTGTCGCTCATCGACGCCGGCATTGAGCTTGGGTGAGCAGGGCACCTACCTGACACTGCTTAGTTTGACCGTCCCGGAACCTTCACCCCCTCACCCTGCCGCCCATTACTGGCGCAACGCCCCCCTGCCCCCTCTCACCCCAGGAGCCTTGACCTGCCAAGCACTGCTTAGCTTGAGGCAGGACAAATCACGCCTCCAGCTCTTCAGATGCTCCCCCCGAAACCTTCACCCCCTCCCCCTACTACTAATGCCTGTCGTCCCCCACCCTGCTCCCTCTGTGAGGAACCTGCTGATTGTGCTTGCGAATCCTTGGCACGGCTTCATGAAGCCGTGCCAAGGATTCACAAGCACAATCAGCAGGTTCCTCACAGAGCATCTACCCCCTCTCACCCCCCCCCTCTCATGAGTCTCATCCCTCCTCCCCCCCCCTCTCACCCCCTCTGATCCTGTACCCCCCCCTAGGAGCCGGGACCTGCTGATTGTGCTGGAGAATCCTAGGCATGGCTTCACCCTCTCACCATCCCCTCTCATCCCCCCCCTCTCACCATCCCCTCTCATCCCCCCCCTCTCACCATCCCCTCTCATCCCCCCCTCTCACCATCCCCTCTCATCCCCCCCTCTCACCATCCCCTCTCATCCCCCCCCTCTCACCATCCCCTCTCAAACCCCCCCTCTCACCATCCCCTCTCATCCCCCCCTCTCACCATCCCCTCTCATCCCCCCCCTCTCACCATCCCCTCTCACCCCCCCCCCTCCCCCTCTCACCATCCCCTCTCACCCCCCCCTCTCACCATCCCCTCTCATCCCCCCCCTCTAACCATTCTGTCCTCCTCCCTCTCTCACCATCCCCTCTCATCCCCCCCCTCTCACCATCCCCTCTCATCCCCCCTCTCACCATCCCCTCTCATCCCCCCCCTCTCACCATCCCCTCTCATCCCCCCCCTCTCACCATTCTGTACCCCTCCCCTAGGAACCTGGACCTGCTGATTGGGCTGGAGAATCCTAGGCACGGCTTCACCCTCTCACCCCCCCCTCTCACCCCCCCCCCTCTCTCACCCGCTCTCATCCTGTCATCCTCCCCTAGGAACCTGGACCTGCTGTTGGGGCTGGAGAACACTAGGCATGGCTTCACCCTCTCACCCCCTCTCACCCCCCCCCCCCCTCTCACCCCCCCTCTCATCCCCCCCCCCTCTCACCCTTCCCCTCTCACCCCCCCTCTCACTCCCCCCCCTCTCACCCCCCCTCTCCCACCCCCTCCCATCCTGTACCCCCCCCTAGGAACCTGGACCTGCTGTTGGGGCTGGAGAACCGTATCCTGTACACTGCCATTGATATCCTGGAGGGCGAGTGCCGCTTGGACCAAGCGTTGATCCGAGATAAGAGGTGGAAGAACCTCTCCCTACTCAGCATGAGCAGAAATAGGCAGAGGTGAGGAGTGGGGGGGGGGGGGGGGGGAGGCAGGGGATAAGAGGGGGAAGAACCTCTCCCTACTCAGCATGAGCAGAAATAGGCAGAGGTGAGGAGTGGGGGGGGGGGGGAGGCAGGGGATAAGAGGGGGAAGAACCTCTCCCTACTCAGCATGAGCAGAAATAGGCAGAGGTGAGGAGTGGGGGGGGGGGGGGGAGGCAGGGGACAAGAGGGGGAAGAACCTGTGTCTACTCAGCATGAGCAGGAATAGGCAGAGGTGAGGAGTGGGGGGGGAAGAGGCAGTTGGGGGGGCGAACAGAAGGTAGAGGGACTCCTCGGCATGAGGAGACAGAGGCTGGGTTGTGTAGGGTAGAGGGAGGGGAGGGGGAAGAATCTCTCCCTACTCAGCATGAGCGGAGATGGGCAGAGGTGAGTGGGGCAGAGAGGAAAGGGGGGGGAGAGATGCGGAGAAAAGGGGGGGGGAGAGATGCGGAGAAAAGGGGGGGAGAGATGGGGAGAAGGGTTGGAGGGAAGCTGTGTTTATGTATCAGGCGATTGTTAGCCATTGGCGAACAATTGGGCGAGTCGAAAGTATGTCCGATGGGCCATTTCAGCCTAGCCACACGTCTAAGGAAGACGGCTTGCTGAATTCGAGTGTTCATGTTCACACTTTTTGCACAATTGGCTGCTAGAAAAGTGAGTGTACACGGGGGAGCTCACCTCAGAATCATTTCGATGGTCAACCAGTTTGTTCTCATAGCCCTCCCGTCCTCCTTTGCTTTTCAGATACAACGTGACGCGTAGCCACATGGAGGAGCTCACCTCGGCCATCATCTCACTGGGCTATCAGTTCATCCTCATCGACTGCCCGGCCGGCATTGATGTTGGATTTATCAACGCCATCTCGCCTGCAAGGGAGGCCCTGGTGGTCACCACACCTGAAATCACGTCCATCAGAGATGCAGGTGGGAGGTGTGGGAGGGGTTATGGAGGGGTTGGGGGCAGGGGGGGGGGAGGAGCGAGGCATCGGCGTTGGATTATTAACGCCATCTTGCCTGCAAGGGAGGCCCTTGTGGTCACCACACCTAAAATCACGTCCATCAGAGATGCAGGTGGGAAGTGTTATGGAGGGGGGGGGCAGGTGGGCGGCATGGGTGAGTGGGTGGGCGGCGTGGGGGGTGATGGGCGGGTAGAAGGTAGGTGGGTGATAGGGAGGGGGGTGGGCAGGTGGGTGGCATGGGTGAGTGGGTGGGCGGCGTGGGGGGTGATGGGGGGGTAGAAGTTAGGTGGGTGATAGGGAGGGGGGTGGGCAGGTGGGTGGCATGGGTGAGTGGGTGGGCGGCGTGGGGGGTGATGGGGGTGTAGAAGGTAGGTGGGTGATAGGGAGGGGGGAGGCAGGTGAGTGGCATGCATATTGTGTTGCGCTGTGCTCCCCTGCTTCATGCCTCCATTTAAATAATGGTTTCTGTCCTTCCCCCTGCAGATCATGTTGCGCTGCGTTACCCTGCGTCCATGCCTAGTTTAATTGTTTCTCCCTTAATAAATGGTTTCTGTCCCTCCCCTGCAGATCGTGTTGCAGGCCTACTTGAAGCCAACGGTGTCTTCAACGTCAAGCTGCTGGTCAACCGTGTGCGACCAGATATGATTGCAAGGAATGACATGATGTCCGTTAAGGATGTGCAGGAAATGCTGGGCATACCTCTGCTTGGAGCGATTCCTGAGGATGAACAGGTGTGACCGGGTGGGGGGCATCAACAGGTGTGGACGGATGGGGGACATGAACAGGTGTGAACGGATGGGGGACATGAACAGGTGTGAACGGGTGGGGGGCATGAACAGGTGTGAACGGGTGGGGGACATGAACAGGTGTGAATGGGTGGGGGACATGAAGAGTTGGAGGGGGGGGGGGGGCATTTCTGAAGATTAACAGGTGTGAATGGGTGGGGGACATGAACAGGTGGAGGGGTGGAAGGCATGAACAGGTGTGAATGGGTGGGGGGCATGAACAGGTGTGAATGGGTGGGGGGCATGAACAGGTGTGAATGGGCGGGGGACATGAACAGTTGGGGTGCTGGGGGCGCGTAGCGCTTTTTACCCGCTGGGTTCAAATAATGCCGCACATCGGGATCCGCCATGGTTCTATTTGCGTGACTCCTTAAGGAGTTCATGAGAATTAGCAGATGGGAAAGAGGGAGGGGGGGTGGGGGGGCATCTCTGAAATGTAGTCTGATCCTCCTGGTCATTTGCGAAGCCTGGATCACGATTTGATCGCAGGGGGGGGGGGGGGCATCTTTCAACCTGATTCTACGCGGCCTCCCTTTGTACTCGATCCTCCTCGCTTAACCCCTGCCAGTCTAGACAAGACGCCATTGCAGCCAAGCCTTTGTCTGAGCAGGGCCCAGAGGTGGGACAACATTGGCTGAAACCCCTGCCACCCCCAGATCCTCGTCAATCAAGCTGTTTCTGCCCAGCCCACCTCTCCCACTCCTCCCCTCTGCTCACCCCGAGGGGACTCCTCTCTAGCTGTTTCTGCCCAGACCACTTCTCCCACTCCTCCCCTCTGCTCACCCCTAGGGGACTCCTCTCTAGCTGTTTCTGCCCAGACCCCCTCTCCCACTCCTCCCCTCTGCTCACCCCTAGGGGACTCCTCTCTAGCTGTTTCTGCCCAGACCCCCTCTCCCACTCCTCCCCTCTGCTCACCCCTAGGGGACTCCTCTCTAGCTGTTTCTGCCCAGACCCCCTCTCCCACTCCTCCCCTCTGCTCACCCCTAGGGGACTCCTCTCTAGCTGTTTCTGCCCAGCCCACCTCTCCCACTCCTCCCCTCTGCTCACCCCTAGGGAACTCCTCTCTAGCTGTTTCTGCCCAGACCCCCTCTCCCACTCCTCCCCTCTGCTCACCCCTAGGGGACTCCTCTCTAGCTGTTTCTGCCCAGACCCCCTCTCCCACTCCTCCCCTCTGCTCACCCCTAGGGGACTCCTCTCTAGCTGTTTCTGCCCAGACCCCCTCTCCCACTCCTCCCCTCTGCTCACCCCTAGGGGACTCCTCTCTAGCTGTTTCTGCCCAGACCCCCTCTCCCACTCCTCCCCTCTGCTCACCCCTAGGGGACTCCTCTCTAGCTGTTTCTGCCCAGACCCCCTCTCCCACTCCTCCCCTCTGCTCACCCCTAGGGGACTCCTCTCTAGCTGTTTCTGCCCAGACCCCCTACCAGTTGCCTTTCTTAGGCGTAGCGTCATTGACTGGCCTCCCTGCCCCACCCCCTGCAGGTGATCATCTCGACCAACCGTGGCGAGCCGCTTGTGCTCCAGAAGAAGATGACGCTGAGTGGGATTGCTTATGAAAATGCTGCACGGCGGTTGGTGGGCCGGCAGGACTACTTTGTGGAGATGGGGCCTCAGAGCAAAGGGATTCTGGAGAAGTTCGCCCAGCTGTGGGCATGAGGAGGAGGAGGAGCCTTTACTGGGGTTGTGCTTGGGAGGGCCGATTGAGGTGTAGGTGCTGTCGCTCGAGGGGGAGTTGAAGCAGAATTTCAGTTTATAAGACGCCAGTAGGTGAATGGGACGTGTGCATGCCAAACAACGCAAGCACGGACAAAATAGCGGAGCATGGATCCAGAGGGGTAGGTGGGATGTGAATCCCTTGTTGTGGGCAGGTGTAGATGCAGGAGGCGCGAGTCTGCCGAAGGGGGAATAGAAGTGCAGCTGCAGGCAGTAATATTAAATAGCAGCGCGTGCAATGTCGATGATACAAATCGATCTGTAAAACATGGGAAAATGTAGCATGGACAAAAATATGCCAATGTCCTTAAGTGTACTGAGGCAGCTTGTCATGGCTGGAGCATGGATGCCTTTCAATCGCACCATGCTTGTTCAGTACTCAAATAGCTTCACTACACAACCTCTTAACGCATCATGTCGTGTATCTTTTAGAGCGTTACTCTGACTAGATATCCAAAATCCTGCGCGTGAACTGCCATTTACGGTTTACAATCCTCGATTTCAAACGTATGGTGCCCGCGCCTTAAAAAACTATTCTAGTAGCATCTCCCAGTGTAGCAGGTGAAGCCACAGCAGCCACGCACATTCCCATACTTTGGTACTGACAGCGTTAGAGCATTCAATCACGGGCATTTAATACAGGTTCCAGACAGAGTCAAATCAGAAGATTTCAGATATTTTACATAGGGTATTCAACCATCAAGGTAAATCGTACGTGAAACTGCCGTTTATCAGGCTGCACACAACTTAAAATACCACGGAAGGTCAAAACGCAAACCCCTACTGGTGTCTCCATGTTTTAAGAGTAGAGAGACCCATTGCCCAAGACTCTGCGGCATCTACCCTGGTCCAGGAGGTGGGGGCAGGGGCGGCGGCTGGCTGCTCCCCGCCAGCTGCCCCGTCAGTTGACTCATCAGCTCCGCAACCGTCATGTGCGCCATGCTCTTCAACGCAGAGAACTCGTTGTAACTGCCGGACACGCGCCCAAAGGCAGGTGCAGAGGCGGCCGCCCCGCTGCTCCCGGCCTGTCCCGCTCCTGCTGCCCCGCTGCTGCCTGCGGCGGCCAGCCCGTCGGCGAGGGAGGGGCGCTTGCCGCTGCCGCCAATATCATCACTGGCAGACCTGTCAGGTGGGAGAGTGGCTCAATCGGGGAGAAAGGAAGTGTGAACGGGGGCGAAAGGCTCAGTCAGGGAAAGAGGAAGTGTGAACGGGGGATTGCACTACACAACTTACACCTGAACTGCTGCCTTTCTCCCAGCCTGTTGTGTCCCTTCACCTCATTTCCCTTTTTATTTCTTCCTGACCAACTTCCCCCTCTTCCCAACCGGTTACGAAGGCCTATATGAGCAGGGCCCAGAGTGAAGTTTTGTGAAGTTTTTACAGTCCAACAGAGCATCACATTTTATACATGGGACATGTGCCCGTAAGTCAGTACAGGCACTTGATAGACATGTAACGTCATTGACTCCTAGACTGTTGTCTACATTGCTGCACTGTTCCTGCACAGTCGCCCTCCCCGGGGTCAGAGACGGGAGCAACAGCGGAATGCCAACAGCCACATCACGGTGGAAGTTTTTTTGTTGTTAGCGATTTGATTGGTGGATTCTGTACAGGGTAGGAGTGGGAGAGGAACAACGCTACAGGACTTCTTGAGTGAAGATAGCATCCCGACACCAGCTGAGCCGTCACCATTCGAGGTGTCAGAGACAGGGGCATCAGCGGAATCCTCGCAGTCATTTGGAGGTGACAGCAGGGCGAGAGTAAGGCGGGAACAGAAAGAAAGAAAGAAAACTACGCCCCGCAGGGTCGTTAGGGATAAGGAAACAGCGCGACATGGGACTGAATTGCGTCCGCACCGTTACCATCATAACAAGAGAAATTCACGACAGGAACAACACTATAAGGACCAACCTCTTGAGTGCCGATAGTAGCCCTGCACCATCCGCTGGGCTGACCCCTGGGCTCAGGGAGGGGAGCATCAGCGGCCGCCCTGCCGCCCCACCGCCTGGCCCTGCTGCCGCCAAGCCCTGCGCCGCCGCCTCTGGGCCAAGTGCAGACAGAACCTAGGGGTTGGGGAAAGGGCAGGGAGGATCAGTGAAGGAGAGGGGAGGTCAAGGTAAGGGGAGGGGAGGGGAGGGGAGGTCAAGGTAAGGGGAGGGGAGGATTGATGAAGGAGAGGGGAGGTCAAGGTAAGGGGAGGGGAGGATTGATGAAGGAGAGGGGAGGTCAAGGTAAGGGGAGGGGAGGGGAGGTCAAGGTAAGGGGAGGGAAGGATTGATGAAGGAGAGAGGAGGTCAAGGTAAGGGGAGGGGAGGATTGATGAAGGAGAGGGGAGGTCAAGGTAAGGGGAGGGGAGGATTGATGAAGGAGAGAGGAGGTCAAGGTAAGGGGAGGGGAGGATTGATGAAGGAGAGGGGAGGTCAAGGTAAGGGGAGGGGAGGGGAGGTCAAGGTAAGGGAAGGTTTGGGGTCCAACTCCTGCACTCCAAGACCTGAGGAGGCAGGTGAGACATATGGAGTGTGAAGCGGCAACACACTACCGGTAACATAGTTTTAAACTGATGTAAATCCATTATTTCTGAAACGCTTGCTTTGAAGCAAATAAATGAAAAAAAACTCCACATTCCCGATTGAAAAAGACATTGACAATGGATAATTATTATTTAAATGAATCCCTCACCCATGAACAAACGATTTGTGGGAGGGAAGGCTATTCGAATTTAAACACCAATTCACGCTTTTTGTCCTAGGAGTTACAGACGTTACACCTCTGGGCCCTGCTAAATAAAGTCTTGGCCGCGTGGGCGCCTAACTTAAGGGTTGGGAGGACAGAACGAAACAAACACCAGAGGACATGGAAAAAAATGAGGAGAAAACTTGAGGTCCCAGGAGTGTGGAGTCGTAACAATGGGTTTGTCCGATCCTAGGACGGAGTCGAGAGTCTTGACAGCGTCTTGGGCTATCTTTTGTTTGGACTTAACAAAGTATGAGGCTGGCCGCCCAACGCTGAAAAGCCTGGAACGCAAGCACAGAGAAACAGCCTGGGTGCGCTTGTGGCCCTCGTCGACAGCTGGGACAAGGCGAGCAGGAAAATGAGGTTCCGCATGTACACACACCTTCATGTTCGAATCCCCACCACTCTTGCATCTGTTGATTCAGTGCATAAGGAAGAAAGAAACTACGCCCCACTAGGGTGTAGAGGTAAGGGAAACAACGCAGCTTGGGGCCATAGCCACATCCACACCATCATCAATGCACCTGTTGATACAATCCAATACGACCCAATACGATCTAGTACGACCCAATATGATCCAATATGTTCCAATACGATCCAATATGATCCAATACGATCCAGTACGACCCAATATGATCCAGTACGACCCAATATGATCCAATACGATCCAATACGATCCAATATGTTCCAATACGATCCAATATGTTCCAATACGATCCAATATGTTCCAATACGATCCAATATGTTCCAATACGACCCAATACGATCCAGTACGACCCAATATGATCCAATATGATCCAATATGATCCAATATGTTCCAATACGACCCAATACGATCCAGTACGACCCAATATGATCCAGTACGACCCAATATGATCCAATATGATCCAATATGTTCCAATACGATCCAATACAATCCATTATGATCCAATACGATCCAGTACGACCCAATATGATCCAGTACGACCCAATATGATCCAATATGTTCCAATACGATCCAATATGTTCCAATACGATCCAATATGTTCCAATACGATCCAGTACGACCCAATATGATCCAATACGATCCAGTACGACCCATTATGATCCAGTACGACCCAATATGATCCAATATGTTCCAATACGATCCAATACGATCCAATATGTTCCAGTACGATCCAATATGATCCAATACGATCCAGTACGACCCAATATGATCCAGTACGACCCAATATGATCCAATATGTTCCTATACGATCCAATATGATCCAATACGACCCAATATGATCCAATATGTTCCAATACAATCCAATACGACCCAATACGATCCAGTACGACCCAATATGATCCAATATGTTTCAATATGATCCAATATGATCCAATACGACCCAATACAACCCAATATGACCCAATATGATCCAATACGACCCAATACGATCCAATACGATCCAATATGATCCAATATGATCCTACACGGCGTGTGCAGCCGTATAGGAGCCTCATTATCATGAAGTTCAATCTTTGTGTCCTGATCCTTATTATCTGATCAGTACCCATATATTTCAACTGCCCTCCCTCGGGTATGAATCAATTGTTCATTCCATGCTCCCCTCGGATTAAAATAAGGACAACACCTCTGTATTCCCAGCCGGACAACACCTCTGTATTCCCAGCCGGACAACACCTCTGTATTCCCAGCCGGACAACACCTCTGTATTCCCAGCCGGACAACACCTCTGTATTCCCAGCCGGACAACACCTCTGTATTCCCAGCCGGACAACACCTCTGTATTCCCAGCCGGACAACACCTCTGTATTCCCAGCCAGACAACACCTCTGTATTCCCAGCCGGACAACACCTCTGTATTCCAAGCCAGACAACACCTCTGTATTCCCAGCCGGACAACACCTCTGTATTCCCAGCCGGACAACACCTCTGTATTCCCAGCCGGACAACACCTCTGTATTCCCAGCCAGACAACACCTCTGTATTCCCAGCCGGACAACACCTCTGTATTCCCAGCCGGACAACACCTCTGTATTCCCAGCCGGACAACACCTCTGTATTCCCAGCCGGACAACACCTCTGTATTCCCAGCCGGACAACACCTCTGTATTCCCAGCCGGACAACACCTCTGTATTCCCAGCCGGACAACACCTCTGTATTCCCAGCCGGACAACACCTCTGTATTCCCAGCCGGACAACACCTCTGTATTCCCAGCCAGACAACACCTCTGTATTCCCAGCCGGACAACACCTCTGTATTCCAAGCCAGACAACACCTCTGTATTCCCAGCCGGACAACACCTCTGTATTCCCAGCCGGACAACACCTCTGTATTCCCAGCCGGACAACACCTCTGTATTCCCAGCCGGACAACACCTCTGTATTCCCAGCCGGACAACACCTCTGTATTCCCAGCCGGACAACACCTCTGTATTCCCAGCCGGACAACACCTCTGTATTCCCAGCCGGACAACACCTCTGTATTCCCAGCCGGACAACACCTCTGTATTCCCAGCCGGACAACACCTCTGTATTCCCAGCCGGACAACACCTCTGTATTCCCAGCCAGACAACACCTCTGTATTCCCAGCCGGACAACACCTCTGTATTCCCAGCCGGACAACACCTCTGTATTCCCAGCCGGACAACACCTCTGTATTCCCAGCCAGACAACACCTCTGTATTCCCAGCCGGACAACACCTCTGTATTCCCAGCCGGACAACACCTCTGTATTCCCAGCCGGACAACACCTCTGTATTCCCAGCCAGACAACACCTCTGTATTCCCAGCCGGACAACACCTCTGTATTCCCAGCCAGACAACACCTCTGTATTCCCAGCCAGACAACACCTCTGTATTCCCAGCCGGACAACACCTCTGTATTCCCAGCCAGACAACACCTCTGTATTCCCAGCCAGACAACACCTCTGTATTCCCAGCCAGACAACACCTCTGTATTCCCAGCCGGACAACACCTCTGTATTCCCAGCCGGACAACACCTCTGTATTCCCAGCCAGACAACACCTCTGTATTCCCAGCCGGACAACACCTCTGTATTCCCAGCCAGACAACACCTCTGTATTCCCAGCCAGACAACACCTCTGTATTCCCAGCCGGACAACACCTCTGTATTCCCAGCCGGACAACACCTCTGTATTCCCAGCCGGACAACACCTCTGTATTCCCAGCCAGACAACACCTCTGTATTCCCAGCCGGACAACACCTCTGTATTCCCAGCCAGACAACACCTCTGTATTCCCAGCCAGACAGCACCTCTGTATTCCCAGCCAGACAACACCTCTGTATTCCCAGCCAGACAACACCTCTGTATTCCCAGCCAGACAGCACCTCTGTATTCCCAGCCGGACAACACCTCTGTATTCCCAGCCGGACAACACCTCTGTATTCCCAGCCGGACAACACCTCTGTATTCCCAGCCAGACAACACCTCTGTATTCCCAGCCGGACAACACCTCTGTATTCCCAGCCGGACAACACCTCTGTATTCCCAGCCAGACAACACCTCTGTATTCCCAGCCAGACAACACCTCTGTATTCCCAGCCAGACAGCACCTCTGTATTCCCAGCCGGACAACACCTCTGTATTCCCAGCCAGACAACACCTCTGTATTCCCAGCCGGACAACACCTCTGTATTCCCAGCCGGACAACACCTCTGTATTCCCAGCCAGACAACACCTCTGTATTCCCAGCCGGACAACACCTCTATATTCCCAGCCAGACAGCACCTCTGTATTCCCAGCCGGACAGCACCTCTGTATTCCCAGCCAGACAACACCTCTGTATTCCCAGCCAGACGACACCTCTGTATTCCCAGCCGGACAGCACCTCTGTATTCCCAGCCAGACAACACCTCTGTATTCCCAGCCAGACAACACCTCTGTATTCCCAGCCAGACAACACCTCTGTATTCCCAGCCGGACAACACCTCTGTATTCCCAGCCGGACAACACCTCTGTATTCCCAGCCAGACAGCACCTCTGTATTCCCAGCCAGACAACACCTCTGTATTCCCAGCCAGACAGCACCTCTGTATTCCCAGCCAGACAACACCTCTGTATTCCCAGCCAGACAACACCTCTGTATTCCCAGCCGGACAACACCTCTGTATTCCCAGCCGGACAACACCTCTGTATTCCCAGCCAGACAACACCTCTGTATTCCCAGCCAGACAACACCTCTGTATTCCCAGCCAGACAACACCTCTGTATTCCTAGCCAGACAACACCTCTGTATTCCCAGCCAGACAACACCTCTGTATTCCCAGCCGGACAACACCTCTGTATTCCCAGCCGGACAACACCTCTGTATTCCCAGCCAGACAACACCTCTGTATTCCCAGCCAGACAACACCTCTGTATTCCCAGCCAGACAGCACCTCTGTATTCCCAGCCGGACAACACCTCTGTATTCCCAGCCAGACAGCACCTCTGTATTCCCAGCCGGACAGCACCTCTGTATTCCCAGCCAGACAACACCTCTGTATTCCCAGCCAGACAACACCTCTGTATTCCCAGCCAGACAACACCTCTGTATTCCCAGCCAGACAGCACCTCTGTATTCCCAGCCGGACAACACCTCTGTATTCCCAGCCAGACAACACCTCTGTATTCCCAGCCAGACAACACCTCTGTATTCCCAGCCAGACAGCACCTCTGTATTCCCAGCCGGACAACACCTCTGTATTCCCAGCCAGACAGCACCTCTGTATTCCCAGCCGGACAGCACCTCTGTATTCCCAGCCGGACAACACCTCTGTATTCCCAGCCAGACAACACCTCTGTATTCCCAGCCAGACAACACCTCTGTATTCCCAGCCAGACAACACCTCTGTATTCCCAGCCAGACAGCACCTCTGTATTCCCAGCCGGACAACACCTCTGTATTCCCAGCCAGACAACACCTCTGTATTCCCAGCCAGACAACACCTCTGTATTCCCAGCCATACAACACCTCTGTATTCCCAGCCAGACAGCACCTCTGTATTCCCAGCCGGACAGCACCTCTGTATTCCCAGCCGGACAACACCTCTGTATTCCCAGCCAGACAACACCTCTGTATTCCCAGCTGGACAACACCTCTGTATTCCCAGCCAGACAACACCTCTGTATTCCCAGCCAGACAACACCTCTGTATTCCCAGCCGGACGACACCTCTGTATTCCCAGCCGGACAGCACCTCTGTATTCCCAGCCAGACAACACCTCTGTATTCCCAGCCAGACAACACCTCTGTATTCCCAGCCGGACAACACCTCTGTATTCCCAGCCAGACAACACCTCTGTATTCCCAGCCAGACAACACCTCTGTATTCCCAGCCAGACAACACCTCTGTATTCCCAGCCAGACAACACCTCTGTATCCCAGCCGGACAACACCTCTGTATTCCCAGCCAGACAACACCTCTGTATTCCCAGCCAGACAACACCTCTGTATTCCCAGCCAGACAACACCTCTGTATTCCCAGCCGGAACTGGTTGGAAACGTATAATTATTTAATAAACGTAATTATTATTTCGATCCATCCCTCACCCTCAAACGACGTTTATTAGGAGGGTTTAGGGTTAAACCCTGATCCCTAAACCCATTCGAGTCTCCTACACCCAACTACCGATGCGCTCCACGTATTTCAATCCTTGTGACCTGATTCCAACCACCCTGACATCCTGATCCTGAGCCATGTCCAATGCTTCGGCCGAAATGGGCGGCTTTCTTAATCCACACACTTGCTTGCGTGTCTATTCATTCATACCTACGGTGATTTTGTGCTATAATGTTATCCTCGTCATCACTCAAGTTCATTTTGTAACAACCACCCACCTGACCCGGATCGACACCCCTGTTGCATGCAAGCATCCATGTGCTCATGCCCACGTTAGCTATTTGCAATACCGTTATCTTCGTCATGAGTCATCACCCACCTGACCCGGATCGATACCACTGTTGCAGTGACCCGTGCCGCCTGGCCCTTCTCTCCCACCCGGTCCCGTCCCCAGCCGGCCGCAGCCAAACGCCGACAGAAACGTAAACAAGTCTGCACATCATGCATGCATGCAGGTGGTGGGGGGCCTCTTTAATGTTCACGACAGGAATATAAACCAGCCTGTATATACCTAATACCACAACTAATGCATGTAGGGAGGGGAGGGGGCTCTTCAACGTTCAAGCCACTGTCAGCATCACTCGTTGCTACACTAGGTCACAGGAAGCAACACAACAGTTTGCATTCATGATATTCATGAAAAATGGCAGCCGGAGTCGGATCGAACCTTTTGCTTCACAGCAATGCAAGGGACAGCTCTCAATCCATGCCTTGTGAGCAGATGAAGCTCATCCACAAACAGGTGTTCACATTCAAATTCACATTCACATTCAAATAAAAAACATATGAAAACAACTCGCCTGCATAGGAGCGTGCATTTGTACCACCGCTGGCTGCTGCCGGGGGCCCCCCGGTGGTGTTGCCCCTGCCTCCACTTCCCCCCCCTGGCGGGAGGGCACCCAACATCCCCGCGGGACCCGCCGATGGGAAAGAGGGCAGGCCGCCATGAGACAGCAGCTGCAGGAGGGGAGGGGGGGATTTCGGATTTGTAAATATTGTTAATATATTTTACAAATGTCATGAGTTCTACAATATACAAGGTACCCAACATCCCCGACGGACCCGACGATGAGAAGGAAGGAAAGCCGCTCTGAGAGAGCAGCTGCAAGGGGGGGGGGGGCGCGCGGGACCTGAGGATGGGAAAGAGGGCAGGCCGCCATGAGAGAGCAGCTGCAGGGGGGGGAGGGGCGCGGGACAGACAACGGGAAAGAGGGCAGGCCGCCATGAGAGAGCAGCTGCAGGGGGGGGGGCGCGGGACCCGACAACAGGAAAGTGGGCAAGCCGCCATGAGAGAGCAGCTGCAGGGGGGGGGGCACGCAGGACCTGACAACGGGAAAGAGGGCAGGCCGCCATGAGACAGCAGCTGCAGGTGGGGGTGGGGGGCATTTCGGATTTGTAAATATTGTTGATATATTTACAAAGGTCATGACTTCCTCAATATACAGGGCACCCAGCATCCCCGCGGGACCCGAGGATGAGAAAGAGGGCAAGCCGCCATGAGAGAGCAGCTCCAGGCGGGGGGGGGGGCAATTTCATAATACATACCGTACCGTCAGTCTCATTTTGTTTTTTTGCTTTTGGTGTCATGTCTAAAACGTAATTTAAAATATTGATAGTCACAAGTTGATTTTCCCAGAATGTTTTTTAAACCAAGGTTTTTCACTGAAAACCACTCAAACATTTGGTTTAAGCTAAAAAGGGCCGGAAGGAAGCACATGCCCTTCCCCTAGCAAGCATAAACAGCGTATTGTATTATCTGAGCATCTGAAGCAGAAAGTAATACAATAAAAACATCAGATCTACTGCTGCTTTTGCTCCTGCTGAGCCCTGGCCTGGTGCCTCTGGCCCGCTGGTCCACGCTGCCATGCCAGATCCCGGCAACTGCTGCAGCCTCGGTTCCCAGTGGCATTTGGGGCAGCCTAGCACCCAAGTGGCTAGGCTGCCCCCAAATCCTCATAAAATGCTGCTGCCAGTCCCTTTTTCCCTTGCGCTTACGGATGAGCCTGTGAGAAAAGGGACGATACCCACCCGACGATACCTTCACATGCTTGCCTACCGAGTAACCATGCTGCCCCTGCGGGCTAGGGAAATGTAATACGCCATTTGCAAAGCCAAGCTGCAAATGGCGCGAAACGCCGATTTCCACACTTTTTCGTATACGATTTTTTGCGATTGTCACGAGTTGGTTCGGCTGATGAACGCTCAAATACGATTGTCGGCAGTGGTTTCAATTTGTGAAACCATAAATGACTCCAGATGAGACTGACAGTACGGTATAGACTATAGACACATATTAGACAGATTCAAATGTTTCAAGTACATCCCAGCTGGACCCGACGATGGAAAAGAGGGCAGGCTTCCACGGGAGAGCAGCTGCAGGGCAGCGATAGCTTCGGATTTTATATTTGCTTTACAGATCCCGACGTTTTACAGTCTATTGAATGCCCAGCATCCTCCGTGATCTTGATGATGGGAAAGAGGGCAGGCCGACATTGAGTCAGTGGAGAGGGAGGGTACGTGACAAAAACCATCACGCAGAGGGGCAGGACAGGACAACAACCAACCTGCGCGATTGGCATGCCCTCATATGAAGCACCGCCTCCTCCGCCCCCGCCGCCGCCATCGGCCGCAGATCCTAACTGTTGCATGGACAGCAGGGAGGGCCTGCCGCCGCCGCCGCCATCCAAACCTCCACCTCCTCCACCGTGCGCCATCGGAGGTGGCATATGAGACGTCGCTGCTCCCGCTCCCGCACCTGCTCCCGCGCCGCCGCCAGCACCGCCCTGTTGCTGCTGCTGCTGCTGCTGGCTTCCCATGCTCTGTGCCGAGGGCAGCATGCTCTCTGCCAGGCTTTGTAGCAGCATTGCGTTCTGGCTCTTGTACTGCAGCACGATGCGTAGCGAGGAGTTGCAGGCAGTACGAGCGTCACGGTCTGTATCGTACACACCAATATCCTGCATGGAAGCATGTGGTAGTATCGTCAGCATTGCGTTCTGGCTCTTGTACTGCAGGACCATGTGGAACGAGGAGTTGCAGGCAGTACAGGCATTACGGTCTGTATCATATATACCGCTAACCTCCCAGCAATATTTGACACATGAGCTTGGATACACAAAACCGTAGCTGTGATGTGAGCCCATCCCAATCGCAGCCCCCCATTGCTGCTTGGTCTAAGGGGGTTCAGGTACAGCCGTGCAGGTGCAGCCGTACATGTACAGCCGTACAGGTACAGCCGTGCAGGTACAGTCGTACAGGTACAGCCGTGCAGGTACAGCCGTGCAGGTACAGCCGTACATGTACAGCCTTGCAGGTACAGCCGTGCAGGTGCAGCCGTACAGGTACAGCCGTGCAGGTACAGCCGTGCAGGTACAGCCGTGCAGGTACAGCCGTGCAGGTACAGCCGTGCAGGTACAGCCGTGCAGGTCTACGGAATGCCTACTTGCCTACTGCATTTTTCTCCCATCCCCCCCAGCCCGGCAAGATTCAAGAAATGCATTTGAATTTAAATCCGCACATAAATTCAAAAGTTGATTCGAAATCCACACCTGTGAAGCGAACCTATCCCAGATCACAGCTCCCAGTTGATGTTAAGGGTTCTGGTACATAATGCCGAATGCGTCGTCTCCCCCTTGCCCACCCAGCCACAGCAATATTTCAAATTTAAATTCGAATTCCTCACCTGTGAAGCAAATCCATCCCAGATCACAGCTCCCAGTTGACGCTGAGAGTTCTGGTACAGAATGCCGAATGCATCATCCTCCCCCGGTATGGTGGCCTCCAGTGAGCAGCCAGGAGGGAGAGGGACGTCCATGGCGTTGACTGATTTACCCTGAGGGTGTGGGAGCAGGTTGGATGTGTCGAAGGCAGGCGGGATGTGTGAACAAAGCAAGCCCATGGCGTTGACTGATTTACCCTGAGGTGTTGTGGACAGGTTGGATGTGTGGAAGGCAGGCGGGATGTGTGGACAAGGCACGTCCATGCTGTTGAAAGCCCTCGTGCACCATGCTACTTATGGACTCAGGACAGCCTCATCAGATCCACAGCCTGAATATGTTGGAGGATCCTGTCAAGATCCAGCGGGATGTACCCCCATGCAGCCTTATGGTTCTGTATGTTAAATGCTAGCATTCCTCATGTACGTCAATATCTCTGACTAGCTCCTAACAAAGCACTCATTGGATCCACAGCCTGGATGTGTTGGGGGACCCTGTCAAGATCCAGCGGGATGTACCCCCATACAGCCTTATGGTTCTGTTTGTTGAATGCTGGCATTCCTCATGTTCATCAATACAATCCTATAAATAAATCAATACACCCTGGGGCGTGGATTAAGGAAGCCACCCGTTTGGCCTTAGCACTAGGTGGGCTACCATCATATGATCCTAATATGTATCTAAATAGCTCCTAACAAATCACTCATTGGTTTCACAGCTTACAGGCGTCGGGGGGGCTTGTAAAACTCCCGCTAGATTTCCCCGCATGGCCGCCTGAAAAACGCGTGCAGCTTTTTCTAAGGATACCTGCCGGCTGCCGCTGCCGCAGCGGCGCAGCCGTTTTAAGACCGCCTCACAGCAAATCTCTAGGGATGCATAACATAAAGAGTTTATGAACACAGCTTGCATGCCTGGGTGGGCAATGTAAAGATTCTGCAGGATATCCAACCATGGCCGCCTGAAAAACGCTTGCACCTTCTTTTAGGATACCTGCCGGCTGCGGCAGCGTAGCCGCTTCAGGACCGCATCACAGAAAATCTCTAGGGATGCATAACATGAGGGTTTAGGAACACAGCATGCATGCCTTGGTGGGCAAAGTAAAGATCCCGCAGGATATCCAACCATGGCCGCTTGGCAGCCGCGTGAATCCCATTCACAGGGAACATCTCACGGTAACGGCGCGGATGTGGCTTCGGCCCAAGCTGCGCTGTTCCCTTAACTCTCAAGCCTCTCATGCGGCGTAGCTTTCTTTCTTTCCCCAGGGAATCAGGGAATCTGACCCGCTGGCGCTCCTGCCGCCAGGGTAACCCAGTACGGCTGTTGTGGCCCAAATCGTACCGTACCGTACAACAACAACGTACCGTTCGAAAACACAATATCCGCCATTTTGTATATTAATTGTCTTTACCTTACCGTATCTGTGCTGTTTGACTGTACCGTATTTCTGTACTGGGTAGCCCAGGCTGCCGCTGCCGGGGTACCCAATACGGCCGTTCGTACCGTACTGTACCGTAAAGCTAAACCGTACCGTTTGAAAATACCATGCCTGCCATTTTCCGTACCGGGTAGCCCTGGCTGGCGCTGCCACAGACGCCTACGGACCGCATTGTTAAACCCTAAACCCTAACCTAAACACCGCATCCAGGCGAATCTCCAGGAAGGTATTTCATTGGAGTGAACGAGCAGACATAGCATGCCATGCGGCCTTCCGGCCGACCTCCCACTTTGTAACGGCAAATGAAAAGATCCTCCTGTACATGGATAACTCCTTAGCATGTCCTACCCAATGCCTCTTAGTTCACACACCTTGCATGCCAGCATCCCGCCTGAACATCCATTGATCCATATGAGCCATACGTGTTCCTCAAGGCTCCTAACAAATCCCTGATTGGTGACACATCTTGCATGCCAGCATCCCGCCTGAATATTCACACGAGTCATACACGTTCCTTAAGGTTCCTAACAAATCCCTCCTTCGTGCCACACCTTGAATACATTGGAAGACACCGTATAGTGTCCACCGCCGCCGCCGTAGCCACTGGAGGGCCGTGTCAGACCCGCAGAGCCTCCACCAACGCGTCCCATCGTCCGTCCCCCGCCCATCACACCATGGGCCATAGAGCCAGGCCCACCACCACCACCTGCTGATAAGGGTGAAGGGCCGGGAGGTTACAAATATATATAAACAAGGCACCGCCCAGACCACATGCTACCCATCATGTCCCCATGACCTACGTTGTTGCTGGGACTGCCCTCCCTACCCCCTAGTGGTCAATATTTTAATTCGCGATGAGCCACCCAGCATGCCCCTTCAAGCTTAAGATAACTACGCCCCCCTAGGGTTTAGGGAACAGCGCAGCTCGGGGCCGAAGCCACATCTGCACTGCTACCATCCTTTAAGCTATATTGGTACTACAGCTACCCTGCTCACCTCCTAGCAGAAGAGAGCTTAGTGACGAGCCGCCACCCAGCATGCCACCTCCACCCATCATGCCGCCCATGCCGCCTCCCCCTCGTCCGCCGGGCCCTCCTCCATTCAGTGACGCCATTGCAGCAGCCATCGCCGCCTGCACCCGCAATGAAGAAAAACGAATCCTTAATTGGGGGATTGTGAGTTGAAGTTATGTAGATGTTTAGGGCAGAGGGTAAAGCATCCGTGACGCCATTGCAGCAGCCATGGCCGCCTGCAGCCACATGGAAGAAAGATGACTGCTTAGTCGATTTGGAATTCGAGTTGAAGTTCTGTAGATGTTTCAGTCTGAGAGCATAGCATCAGTGATGACATTGCCGCAGCCATTGCCGCCTGCACCCGCATGAAAATAACAACAAATGGAAGAAAACAAAATGCTAAAGGAGTCGGAATCCGAGCTTCAGGAGTAAATGTTTGGGGCTCAGGGCAAAGGATCAGTGACGCCATCGCCGTATGCAGCCACATGGAAGAGGAACGAATGCAGAATGCTAAGAAATCTGAGTTCAAGTTATATAAATGATTGGGGCTAAGGGCAAAGGATTGCGGATGCTATCGCAGCAGCCACCGCCGCCGGCAACCACATGGAAGAGAAACGAATCCTGTATCAGTGGGGCTTTGAGTTGAAGTTTTGTTGATGGTTAGGGCTGAGGACATACTATCCATGACGACATTGCAGCAGCCATCGCCGCCTGCAGCCACATGGAAGAGACACGAATGCTGAATGAGTTGAAGTTTTGTTGATGTCTATTAGGGCAGAGCCACAGAGGGCAAAGGATCAGTGGCGCAGACGGTACTGCCGCCTGCACCCACATGGCCGCATGAAATAAAAGCGAATACTGAAGGAGTCAGAATTGAAGTTGAAGTCCTGTACAAGTTTCGTGCTAAGGGCAAAGGATTAGTGGCGACCATGCTGCAGATGATACTGCCGGCACCCATATGAGAGAGAAAACCAAATTTTGAACGACTTGAGGTTTTGGGCTACAAGGGGTTTAGGCAAGGGTGAAGGGTTCAGAGCTTTTCCCGTTGGTAGTTCTTTTAATGCCAGTCATGATTGCAGATGAGAGAGCCACAGGCATGCAATGTTCCGTTCCCCGATAATGTAAATACCGTAAGTCCAGGCAGGGTCCGCGCACCCCACCAAAAAACAATTTATTTTTATGTCGCGCAGCCAAAAACACAGTTTAAAAACGGCCGCTCAGCGGCGGATATTTTGAAGATCTTTTAATTTACCACCGCCGCGCATCAGGTACGATAATATTAATTTCACCTGGCTGATACTCATCGCAGCGGCACCTGGCTGGGCACCTGACTGACACTTTGCGCAGCGGTGTTTTTTTAAATCATGCTAGGGTGCATCCAGGTCCGCACACCCTAATAATTAATTAATTGTGAGCGAAATCTACCCGATTTAACGGTTTAGTATCAATCCATTCCATTACCGTATTGGCATGTTCATCAAGTCACTGATCCTTATTTGTTATTTGTTTCATTCCATGAAGCTGCAAAGCTAAGTCCAGCCTATCACCGATTCATTCATTTAATTACAATCACCCGAGGATACATATCTATCAAGTCTCATCCATCTAAATCCATTCAAATGTGGACAAAAGTCCAGCTTATCGCCGATTCATCCATTTCATAATATTAATATTTACCTGAGGCGACATATCCATCATTTCGTTGCCGCCTCCAGCCCCCCCGACGCCGCGTCCCTTGCACTGGCTGCCGCCTCCCCCTGTGTCCGCCTTCCCAATTACTAAGGTGACTTTCGGATCCTCCAGCAGATTCCCCTGTTGGGAACAAATAAAGGGAGGGGAGGGGTGTTCTGTTATTAAATAACAAAGGAACAAATAAAGGGAGGGGAGGGGTGTTCTGTTATTAAATAACAAAGGAACAAATAAAGGGAGAGGAGGGGTGTTCTGTTATTAAATAACAAAGGAACAAATAAAGGGAGGGGAGGGGTGTTATTTTATTAAATAATAAAAGAACAAATAAAGGTAGGAGAGGGGTGTTATGTTATTAAATAACAAAAGAACGAATAAAGGGAGGGGAGGGGTGTTATGTTATTAAATAACAAAAGAACAAATAAAGGGAGGGGAGGGGTGTTATGTTATTAAATAATGACCCTTTCCTGTTGTTTAGCAGCAGCAATGCATTTCCATATCACAGCGGTGACTCTTGGTTCCTCCAACAGATAATCATGTTGGGAGCAAATAAAGATGGGGGGGGGGGGTATTTTGTTGTTGGGGAGGGCGGAGGGCGGGGGGGAGGGGGGTGCTTTCAAACAACAGCACAGCATGATGACAAACCGCTGAACTCGGGGGTATACCAGCAGTATCTGGAGGGAATTTAGTCGGGAGACAGAATAAAACCAAAAGCAGTTGGAAAGATTTTGGTATAAAAACAGGCGGAAACAGAATATGTTTGGGAGAAATTTAGTCTAAAAATGGTGAATACCAAAAGTTTTGGATAATTAACTTTACAGACAATGGAGAAAATCAAAATCATTAGGGAGGAATTCAGTAAAAAATATTACCAAAACCATTGGGACGGAAGCGTGTCGAAACAAACCAAACCCTGCTCAAATCAATCAAATCAAGTGCCCCATTCAGCATAAAATCCAGGCAGCAGGATGCATGCAATCCCTCTTAGCCTCAGGGTGCTTCCGCTACACTTAATCCACAATTCAGCTACACTTCAGCTATAGCCTGCGCTACAGCAGGGCTGGCAGGCCTTGCTGCATCAGGCCCTGTTGCTCGGGCCTCGTTTTGTGGGTCCCATAAGGTCTGGCCCCAACCGGACGAGTGGCGGCTACCCCTGACACCTCCCAATGCAAGATTCTCCTTGATGGTGTCCCTCCGTTTTCGGATCAGGTTCGGCCCCCATCGGCCCAGTGATGGTGACCCCCGACGCCTACCAGTTCAACATTGTCACTGATGCTGTCCCTCCTCAATTTCAGGGTGCCTCAGCTACACTTCAGCTACAACCCGCACTACAGCTGGCAGGGCATGTTGCGGCAGGGCGTGTTGCCTGGCGCCTCTGGCCGTTGGTTGGATAAGTTTGGCCACAATCGGCCCAGCGGTGTCAACCCCCAATGCCACCCGATTCAATTTTGTCCCACACACTGTCCCTCCTTTGTCGGATAGCAGGATAAGGTTTTGTCCCAATCGGCCCAGTGGTGACACCCCCCAAAGCCTCCCAATACAAGTCCTCATCTATGCGGGGAGCGAGGTAGGCGGCACATCAGGTGCAACTGATACCCTCGCGCATCAGAAGCTGGAAGAAATCAGTGTACTAACGCAGATTCAAGAGGGGCGCAACCTAGGACCGGAGTCTTTTTTTTTAATGAGCCTTGAGCCCCTCAATGCTCTGAAGCCTTTCTGGGCCCATTCTCCTGCACCCTGCACCCTAGGCCCTGACCCAATCTCCAACCTGGCTCAAAGCCTTTCTAGGACTAACATCCTGCACCCTGGACCCTAAGCCTGTTCCCAATGTGCAAGTCTGTGTAATCTTGTGTATTGAAATTGAGGTTCGCCCGGTGCCCTCTCAGCCTGATCGCCGCACGGTCATACTCTTGAACCCTGAGCCCTGCACCCTGCACCCTGAGCCCTGCACGTTGAGCCCTGCACCCTGAGATATCATTCCTGTCCCGATCTCCAACCTGTGCATCTGTGTAGTCCTGAATATTGAAGTTGAGCTTGGCCCGGTGTCCCCTCAGCCTGATCGCCGCACGGTCAAACATTTGCGCCGCTTCCTCCTCCGCAACAAAGGAGCCGAGATAAATGTACTTTCCGCTGCTGTTGATAGCGGCCTGCCACCTGTCAATGGGAGGGGGCAGCAGTTGCTATGGCTGTTCAAACATTTGCGCCGCTTTCTCCTCCGCAACAAAGGAGCCGAGGTATATGTGCTTTCCACTGCTGTTGATAGCGGCCTGCCACCTGTCAATAAGGGGGGGTGGGGGGCAGCAGTTATGGCTGCTATTGAAACATATGCGCAGCCTATTCCTCAGCAATACAGATGTGAATGACGGCCTGCCACATTTCAATGGGAGGAGGGGTCAGTTTGTTTTTGCTGTCATTGTACAGGCTGCGGTTGAACGTGGATTACCACCTGCTGAGGGAGTGGGGTCAACAGTTGTTGTTGTACTTGCTGTCTTGCTGTTGCTGTTGTTGCAGCTCTGATGCAACAACCCAGGTTGAAGCAGGAGGCCCAGGCAAGCCCACAAAGGGAGTGTAATTCTTCCCGTTCCACACCCACCTGCGGTCCTTCTTGCTCCACACTTCCACACCCACTTACAGCTTTTCTCATCCCACACTTCCACATCCACCAACTGTTCTTCTTGTTTCAACGCACCCCAGACACGCAGGGTGGGCTGCACAAGATGGCACTACTTTCAGCCCAGCCAGTCACATGGCTTAATCACTCTATCAGGCAGACCAGGCCCCCCTCCAACCTAGCAGACATTTTATTTTATGCAACCCCACCTGCACAAGATGGCACTTCATACAGCCCAGCCAGTCACATGGCTTGATCACTTTATCAGGCAGACCAGGCCCACTTCAACCTAGCCGGGTTTTCATTTTGTACTGACCCCACCTGCACAAGATGGCACTACATACAGCCCAGCCAGTCACATGGCTTGATCACTTTATCAGGCAGACCAGGCCCACTTCAACCTAGCCGGGTTTTCATTTTGTGCTGACCCCACCTGCACAAGATGGCACTACATACAGCCCAGCCAGTCACATGGCTTGATCACTTTATCAGGCAGACCAGGCCCACTTCAACCTAGCCGGGTTTTCATTTTGTGCCGACCCCACCTGCACAAGATGGCACTACTTACAGCCCAGCCAGTCACATGGCTTGATCACTTTATCAGGCAGACCAGCCCCCCTCCAACCTACCTGTTTTCCCCTACTTTTCCAACCCTCCTGCACATGAAGGCACCATCATGAGCCCCCCTGCCCCCTGTCTTATGGCTGTGTCGTTTTTGAAGGGAGACCAGGCCCCCTCCAACCTAGCTGAGTTTGTATTTTGTGCCGACCCCACCTGCACAAGAAGGCACCATCAATAGCCCCGCCAGTCACATGGCAATACATACTTTATCAGGCCCCCTTCAAACTAGGCACCATCAATAGGCTCCTGTGGCCCCCTGTGGCCCTGTCACATGCCCCCCCCCTGTGGCCCTGTCACATGCCCCCCCCCCCCCCCCCCTGTGGCCCTGTCACATGCCCTCCCCCTGTGGCCCTGTCACATGGCCCCCCCCTGTGGCCCTGTCACATGGCCCCCCCCTGTGGCCCTGTCACATGCCCCCCCCTGTGGCCCTGTCACATGCCCCCCCCCCCCCCCCCCTGTGGCCCTGTCACATGGCCCCCCCCTGTGACCCTGTCACATGGCTTAATCACTGAATCAGGCAGACCAGGCCCCCTTCAAACTAGGCACCATCAATAGCCCCCCCCCCCCCCCCCCCCCTGTGGCCCTGTCACATGGCCCCCCCCTGTGGCCCTGTCACATGGCCCCCCCCTGTGGCCCTGTCACATGCCCCCCCCTGTGGCCCTGTCACATGGCCCCCCCTGTGGCCCTGTCACATGGCCCCTCCCTGTGGCCCTGTCACATGCCCCCCCCCTGTGGCCCTGTCACATGGCCCCCCCCTGTGGCCCTGTCACATGGCCCCCCCCTGTGGCCCTGTCACATGGCTTAATCACTGAATCAGGCAGACCAGGCCCCCTTCACATCTAGCTGAGATAATTGCTGTGCCGACCCCACCTACTTTTCCCCTTGCTCCAGCAGACCCCATAAAAGCTGGGTGGAGTGCACATGACGGCACCTCCCTCAGTCCTGACCCCACCTCCTGTTCTTCTTGTTCCAGCACACGCCGCGATACTGCGATGTCAGCGGCTTGTCCAGGCCATCGTCCCCCACCATCGACCCGCCACCTCCCATCCCTCCTCCTCCTCCTCCCCCTCCTCTCAGTCCACCACTACCGCCATCACCTCCTCCTCCTCCGCCGCCGCCTCCGCCCTCTCCATGCCGGTCGTTCATACTGTGGTGGTCGAGCGGCGTCGGGCTTTGTTGCGCCGAGGCTGCCGCTGCTGCTAGAGCGGCTGCCGGGCCATATAGACCAGGGCTGAAATCTTCCCTGCCCATGCTGGAGGCCAGTGCAGTTACAGGGGTGTATTCCCCCCTGCCCATGCCCGCTGCCTGTGTTGAAGCCGCCGGGGCATAATCTTCCCTGGCCAGGCTGGGGGCCAGCACGGGTGCAGGGCTGTATTCCCCCCCGCCGGTGGTCGATGCCAATGCTGGTGCAGGGCTGAAGTCCCCCCCGCCCGGGATTGACGTCAGCGCAGGAGCTGGGCTGAATTCATCCCCGGCCGTGGTCGATGCCAATGCTGGTGCAGGGCTGTATTCCCCCCCGCCCAGGGTCGATGCCAAGGCTGGTGCAGGCCTGAATTCCCCCCCGCCCAGGGTGGATGTCAGCGCAGGAGCAGGGGTGTGCACATCCCCTCCCATGGTCGGTGCCAGAGCAGAAGCCACGGTATTTTCCTCGCTGCCCATAGTTGCGGACGGCGCAGGTGCGGTGCTGCTGAAGTCTCCCACTCCCATGGACGCCGCCTGTACAGGAGCTGGGATGTACGCCTCCTCTCCCATAGGCGATGTCAGTGCAGGCGCCGGGCTGAACTCGTCCCTGCCTATGGTCGCGGCCGGTGCAGGGGAGATGCTCAACTCGACTGTCATCATGGCTGGGGCCAGTGCAGGTGCCGGGGTGAAGTCATCCCTGCCCATGTTAAATGCCAGTGCAGGCGCAAGGCTGTTATAATCTCCACTCGTGGTGATAGCCGGCACAGGTGAGTGGCCTGTGATTCAGGATTCAGAATACAAATCAGTCAGATTTCAGTTTTGCCTTCCTCTATATGGCTGCAGCTGGTGCAGGTGTGTGGTGCTGGTGCAGGTGCGTGGTGCTGCTGCAGATGTGTGGTGCTGCTGCAGGTGTGTAGTGCTGCTGCAGGTGTTTGGTGCTGGTGCAGGTGTGTGGTGCTGGTGCAGGTGTGTGGTGCTGGTGCAGGTGTGTGGTGCTGCTGCATGTGTGTAGTGCTGCTGCAGGTGTGTGGTGCTGGTGCAGGTGTGGTGCTGCTGCAGGTGTTTGGTGCTGGTGCAGGTGTGTGGTGCTGATGCAGGTGTGTGGTGCTGGTGCAGGTGTGTGGTGCTGCTGCATGTGTGTGGTGCTGCTGCATGTGTGTGGTGCTGCTGCAGGTGTGTGGTGCTGCTGCAGGTGTGTGGTGCTGGTGCAGGTGTGTGGTGCTGCTGCATGTGTGTAGTGCTGCTGCAGGTGTGTGGTGCTGGTGCAGGTGTGTGGTGATGCTGCAGACGTGTGGTGCTGCTGCAGGTGTGTGGTGCTGCTACATGTGTGTGGTGCTGGTGCAGGTGCGTGGCCTGCATTTCATGATTCAGAATTGATCGATTTCAGGCTTTGGAGCTGTACTCCTCCCAACCCATGCCCGCGGCCAATTTAAATTTCATGTTCCAGTTACATAGTATGCATTTGTCCCTACTCATGATTGAGGTCGGTTCAAGGAACCTGCAATTCTCATTTCGAATTTCAGTTATCTAGTTATGTACATGTCACTGCTCATGGTTGAGGCCAGTGCAGGGGTGCGGCCAGCAATTCAAAATTCAAATTTCAGTTGCATAGTACGCACTTGTCCCTGCTCATTATTGAGGCCAGTGCAGGTTCATGGCCTGCAATTCAAATTTCAAATTTCAATATTTACAGCCCATGGGAAGCCTAAATGACAAATGATACTTGTGTATAATCCAAATATCCACCGAGAGTCCAGAAGGCACTTTGGACTTGCACCCATAAGTAACATTCAGGCCACACAGGGTGACATACTTCCCTGGTACGGATCTAGATCCGGACCAGATGCCATACAGTTTCCGTACTGCATCTGCTGTACACAATGGCCTGACCTGGCCTGGCCACACGCATACAGACCATGCATGAGGTCTGAACATTTCACTCAAAGTGATGTATCGCGATTTATTTGAATTTCACACTGGGTTCAGGCACACAATTCACCCGCAATCCCGCATTGATTGATTGATTGATTTATTTAGTGTTCCTCACTCAACCAATATCACTGCCTACACAAGGGCCAGCCACTATCTTTGGGGCCCCCGAAACTCCCCGATGATTCTCACGAGGTTCATTTCTGAGGGGGAGAAAGGAGGAGATGAGGGTTGACCTGTTTTTAGTAACTTAAAGCACCATCCATCCTCCGGCCAGCCGTGAGTCAGGGTAGCGGCCCTTCCATTCCCTTTCCCATGCGCACTGGCTATTGAATGGCGATTGAGAGCGTTACCCTAGAGCAGGTTGTGCTGTTTGTGCCCCCATGTCATTCAGATCCCATTGGTCATGTATTGTAGTACAAGATGCTGCATGGCTGGAGTCAAGCACCATGACCTGTCATGCTGTCTAGTGTCTGCTACACTTTGAATTGGGTCTCTGAAGCAAAAGGCTAGCTCAGTGCAGCCCCTCCAGATTTCCCACTTTCTAGGGGTAGTGAATCTAGACAGCGCAATCAGTCACACTATGGTCGGTTTTGGCAATCAAGGATGACATTAACGAAGCTGGCCGAGAGAGTAAGAGTCTGTACCACCGAAGGTGGGAGGCCCGGCCTCTTCTATTCAAGGGCGGGTGGGGGCGTGAGGGGAACGAGCAGGAACGCTTCCATGCGTAGCTCCGCAACACACATATGACGCGACGTGCGTCGCAGCATGCATGGATGAGCGAGACGAGGTCAGAGCGGGATGGTTTACTAGAGCGCTCGCTTCAGGCCCCTTTCCCCTCTCACCCGTCGCCCCCATTTTACGGGGGCGAAGGGTGAGAGGGGAAAGGGGCCTGAAGAGCTAGAGGAATGGTACCGAGGTGCCCAGAGGTCGAGATCGCGAGATGGCGTCACTCTATCGGTCAAGTTATCCTACAGTGACCTGAAGCCCGGCTCGGACTTCAGGCAACTTGGCATCTCGCTCGTCTTGATATCCTATCCCCACCAAGAACAGGAACCAGTGGCAGAGAACACGCGCCTTGCAGGACGCATCGACTGTTGAGTGATGTATGGCAGACCATGCAACACGCCTGCTACATTCCCTGACATGTGCAAATCCCACCTTGAGTAGATCCGCGTCGAAAAGGAGGTCCTCTTGAATTGAAGATTCAAAGTGCGGCAATGCCCTCCCTCCGCAGGTGCTGATCGTCACTGTAAGGTGACCTCCTGCCTGTGATGTGACCCGAGGATCGAGTGAGAAGCCCACTCTTCGCACGCAAAATGTACAGCCAGGCAGGGCTGCAAGTCAGGGTCTACAACATCGTGATTCTGATTTATAATCAAATACGAACTGCTTAATTTATGGAGCCGCTTCTAAGATTGGTGGTGACGGGCCAAATCCTCTAGAGTTAAGATTGAGGCTGGAAGTGTGAGAATGTAGGGGGGTTCAAACTAGGAAGGTTCAAACGGTCTGACTCTCACTAGTTTTTGTGAAACCGGTTTATCGGAACTTTCTAGAAAGTCTTGAACCATGAAGCTTTCTCATTATTCTGGAAGCTTCATATGTGAACGTTCCTAACTATTCTTGAAAGAACCCCATTTCATGGTCGTGCGACTAACCAATTCAAAGAATGAAGCCTGCCTACATGGCATGACTTTGATGCAGCACTACTGCACTAGACATGGAGGGTCCATCCTACAACCTTTCGAAGCCGTGTCAGATGTCCCTGCTGGTGATGATCAACACAGTTAAATAGACACCACTGGATTCGATCCACCTATACTCCACTCAATCACTTGTGTTCTAACTTATAACAGAACGATCCTGGGAGAGATCTCGACCTGAGATTTCATGTGCTACAAGCAAGGACATGCCACTTATGCCCGCCATGATACACATCTGAGGATCTGTGACACCACCCTGCTAAGGGCCAGCCCATCTTTGTGCGACCCTAGAAGTGCGTAGCCGGCTGAGACCAGGATTGATAGGTTGTGTTCGGTTCTAGGATCCCTACCCCCCCTGCATGGCTTCCACCTGCTCGTAGGCTGCGTTTACGAGTGCCAGCACCTCTGTGGCAAGTAGAGGCTTTCGGTCAGAGGCTGCCTGGCTTAGTTTGGGGATGGCTGATAGATCCCCGCTCCAGCTCTTCCAGTGCACCCAGCAGTTCACAACACCAGGTCCGCTCTCCGCTATTTTCCTGCCCATTAGCTGCATGACTCCTTTTGACTCGTGGGCGCCCAACTGTTTGGTGGGAGAAAATGAAACTGAGGGCAAGGGAGAAAGAGAGGAAGCCCAGAGCGAATGATACCGTAATACTGTTCTCTCCCCCCCAAAAGGAAAGGCAGTCCACACATTCACCAGCCCCTTGAGAGTCGAATTTTGGACAAGGCAAAGGTAAAAAAACAGAAGGCTAGACAAATGCGCACAGCGCAAAGTCACTAACATACCTGCAGACGTCCTTTGCTTTCGCGTGAGGTCCCCCCCTTTGCTTGGGATGCTTGGCACCCCCCCTATGTAGGGTGCTGTTTATCACAGTTTGTTTTAACCGCAGGGCCAAAAGTAGTTCTTCTTAAGCCGCATGGGCCATGAATACGGTGGTTAAGTATAAATGTTAGTCTGCGAAGCCTCTTTTATGGAAACTGGCACTTTGCTAGCGAGAGTAGGCGTAACAAATGCAGGGTGTAGGTGGGAACGCAAAGAGTATGCCGATACAAATACTAGTGTCATTGCGGAAAAGTGTGGGGATTTTGTACGGTGTGGGTACTCACAGGCAAAATTTCAGATTCTAGTAATTAAATTAAGCTGTGCAACTCTGAAATTATCAAGTAAAAAACCGCGTGTTATTCTGCGCAAGCCAATTCACATAAAAGGGTGGGGGGGCGAAGGGCGTCTACGGTGCTTGCCATCTCCCCTTGCTAAGAGTAATCACCGCTGCAATGTATCTTACGTCGTTAACCACTGCGCCGTTCTCTGGTGTCAGCCGTGCTAGACGAACTGAGCCGCAACTGTAAGTTTTAGCGCACCCGGGCACATGCCTGGTGGCTGGGGCAGTCCGGGCATACATGCGCGCCAGACATAGAGTTTAGGGGGGCAGGTGGAGGCGTAGGGTTTAGGGGGGCATTATGAGGTGAAGTGTTTATGGGAGCAGGTGGAGGCGTAGATTTTAGGGGGGCAGGTGGAGGCTTCGGTTTTAGACAAGCAGGTGGATGATGGAAGAGGCTTAGCGTTTTGGGGAGCAGGTGGAGGCTTTAATTTTAGGGGGACCATGTGAAGGCTCAGAGTTTAGGGGGGGGGGCATGTGGAGATGTAGTGTTTAGGAGAGCAAGTGGGTGCATTGGGTTTATGATAGCAGATGTATATGTAGGGTGTAGGGGAGCAAGTGTTTGCTTAGGGTTTTGTAGGGGCATGTGAATGATGCGGGCTTAGGGGAGGTCGTGTATGGTTAGGGTTGAGGGGGTCAGGTGAGATTTGTGGTTTCATGAAACAGGTGGAGGCTTGGGGTTTAGGCGATCATGTAGAGGCTTAATATTTATGGGAGCATTCAGAGATTACAAAGCACTCTAGCCTGAAGTTATTTTCCTCCCGACCAGGCAGTCGGGCACCCACGCGGCCAAGCCTTTACAGCATGGCCCAGAGGTGTAATGTCATTGACTAAGCTCTTTCCGCAGGTGATGTTGAGGTGATGGCAATCCATGGCGTGTCATGCCAGTATTTACAATCCGTCAACCCAAATGTTAGGCAAGGAATGCCAGCACCGGTATGTACCAGTACTTTCAGTTTATTGTACACCAGCCACACTTGCGCAACCCGTCCAGTTGCAGCCGCGCTCAGTGAGCGTCATCACGTGTCAGATGATGGCCTCTTGAAGCCTACTCAGATATCAAGTAGGGCAATGAGTTTACACCTCTAGGTCCTGCTTAAAAGACTTTATTCCTGGTGGGGACAAAAGGAAACTTTAAGAAGAGGTTATGGGAAGGAAAGAAAGAGAACGAAAATGGAACAAATTTTAAAGAGTAACAGTGAGACAATCAAGAGTTCGGAAAGGAAAGGAAGTCCGATCTTGCCCCAGAGCCCCAAAGAATGTAGCTCTCAAGCTAGGTCATCCTAAGGATATTCAATCTTGGAAATCAAATGTACGTGCGATCTAGGTTCAGTTTTCTATCTTGAATGCATTGATCTCAGATATGCACGTGCGCATTTATTATTTTACTTGGACTTGACAAGGTGTGAGGCCAGCCGCACAACCCTAGAAAACCTGAGACTCTAACCAAACAACAGCCCAATGCGCATTTGGCCCTCGTTGTCAGCTGAGAAAAGGCGAGCATGAACAGGAAAAGCACAGGACCAACAAGCACTCACACATGTATACATTTCATGTGCAGAGCCTATGCTAGACATTCCCAACCAACCCCTCGTGGACGAGAGTTCATTAGGGCCCAGCGGGGTATGCACAGGATGTAAGGTAGTCTGTGTTCATCATCCTGTGGACAAGAGTATAATGTGGATAATAAACACTGACCGAAGCTGACGTGACTGTGCCAACTGCTTCCTGTGTGTACCAGCCGACCTCAGAGCCGACCTTGAACCACCGCCCCGCACGAAAAAACCGCGTCCACTTTTTGATGCGTGGAGCTCGCGTGAGCTATTTGACGGTCTGATCGTGCTTAAAAAGTAATGGGAGTTACCTGAAATGAGCAATTCGAGGCATCGGAAGGGTTCGAAGATCACCACAGAAATCGTTGATTGCGTGTCGTCAGTTCCTGGTTATGCAAGGGCCTCCTACAGCATTCTTACTAAAGCCGAGCACTTTTCCCTGCGATGTGCCGTCCAAACTGCGTACAGAATCTGGGTAGCTGATCTGGAAATCAGAGTCCCTTTAAGGCTGCCAGATTGGCGTCCGCTGATTGCCACGTGTCAGCGCGCACCGCATACACCACAATATTTGACTACG
This sequence comes from Limnomonas spitsbergensis, assembly GCA_037349105.1. Taxonomy (NCBI): domain Eukaryota; kingdom Viridiplantae; phylum Chlorophyta; class Chlorophyceae; order Chlamydomonadales; genus Limnomonas; species Limnomonas spitsbergensis. The sequence goes on from JAYJMM010000025.1 coordinate 1,076,714, forward strand.
AGGGCACAACCCAAGACTATATTTCCACATATTGTTACCCAGGATTTATCCGATCGCCACGATCAGGATCAATGGTCTCAGTTATCCGCGCCACAACGGATTCCAGTCCAACCACTATCGTTCATGCCAAGGAGCTCTGCCCTGGAGCCTTTAGCATGAACCATGTGTCTGATCTCAACACTATGCCAGATAATGTCGGCAACGTCGAGCTAGGCTCTGAGGGCCTTCGTCGTGGAAGCTTCGGCGAAAAACATGCTGGCCTTTCCACAGAGCTTCAACTCGAGGATCCTGTGTTCGACCTGCGCAGCAATGGAAACACTCTGCAGCAGCAGGGCGCATTCCTGCTTGGAGAAGGCATGTTCAGGTCCATACCTGAGATGAGTAGCGGGGGAGCTGGAGGAGGCCTTGGCAGTGTACCCTCGTCAACCGCGCACCGAGACTTCGACGACAGAGGTGTTCTCGGCATTCCACCTGTCAATGCTGGTGGCGCAAGTGCAGGAGCCACGGGCGCAAGGTCGGGCTCTTCGCCACCGCTCTTCTCGCAGCAGCCTTTTTCGCAGATGCCCGCTGCATCTGCAATGTCTGGACAACAGGCAACACTTCAACACATGATCAACGTCGGGGGCAGCATTGGGAGGCTGCCCTCCCCAGGCAACCCGCTCCTTCCTTCCAACGCTACGCTGCAGCAGCTATCCGGCCCCTCATCCTCGCAGCAGCAGTCAAACAACAAGCTGGGTCCTGGAGCGGTCACCAAGCTGGGAGGGCTTGGCTACGCACAGGCCGAAGAGGATGACGGCATGGGGCAGCAGGGCCGTGTCGTCTGTGCCTTTTTCAAACGCACCGGTAAGTGCGCTTTTCTAACCCCTGCTCTAAAACAGCAACATTATGCCGCGGCCAATCCCCAACGCGAAGTCCTGTAAAGGGAAATGTCGTGCACACCCCATGCACCCAAACGCGACGCGTCGCGGCGATATGAATTAGTTTCCACGTCAATCTCCGTCACGTAGATCGACTCGAAGATTGCTATCCCAACCCACCCAACCCTTTCTCCCCACTTATCCTCCCTCACCTCCTCTTTCTCCTCTTCCCTCTCCTGGTTCTAGGCACATGTGCGTACGGAGATCGCTGCAAGTTCCTTCACCCAGTGGATTGCCCGCCCCCCAACCTCAACGGAAGAGGCTACCCTCTACGCCCACAGGTATGAGACAAAGGGGTGGGCCTATGGCACATGCAAATTGATCAGTCTCGCCATTCCTGCTTTCATGCGTGGCCGTTTCCTCGCTGCGTGGCATTTTTATATTCCCCCTATTTTGCTTTTAAGGCGTGACAGAATATATGAGCTGAGATTGAGCTTTGTTTCCCCACCGACTGACAAATGGATGCCCTCTCAATGCAACATGGATGCCCTCCCGATGATGGTCCTCCCGGCGGCTATGCCTGGGTGCTACATTGAGTCCCTTATACTGTTATGCCATCCCGACATTGGGCAATCCTCACATTTGCATGTTGTACCGGTACATCAGAAGGATTCAAGCTGTTCCTCAGCTGCCATATTTGCTTCAATGCGTATCGACGCATGCTGATCCATTCATGCACACCGCTTCCATAGGCTAGCTTTACTGATTTGAGCGTCTTGGCTGCAAGCCTCCCTCTTGTAGAATATCTCCCCCACCTTTCTGACTAACTCGCCTGACACAGCTATAATTCCTCCCTGTCCCTCGTCCGGCCTGGCTCATCCTCTGCTTGTACGCAACCTCCCGCAAGCTGCCTTTTCAATTACCAATTGAGGGCCATCTGGTTTATTTAATGGCCCTCAATGCTTGCAAGTCTCCCTCGTTCGCTATGTCTCCCCTTCCCGCAACACCCTGCCGCCTGAATCCTCCCAAACTTGCACTGTCACCAGGAATCAGATTGCTCTTGCTCTTGATACCTGCTAGCCTCCTTGTCCGGCATGGCTCCCTTTTTTCCTACACCTTACCGCCTGAATCCTCCCGAACCCGCCACGTCAATCCCCAGGAATCAGAGGGCCCTCAAATACGTGCTGGCCTCTGTAGTCCGGCATCTCTCCCCTTCCTCCTACACCCTGCCGCCTGAAACCTCCTGCACCCTGTCCCGCATCTCAGTAACCAGGAGTTAGATTGCCATCAATACCTGCAAGCCTCCCTCGTCTGGCATGGATGCCCTTCCTGTCATCCTCCTTCATCCTGCAGACTGAAATCCTCCCAAATTTCTGCTCCTCAGTCTCCAGGAATCAGATTGTTTTTGCCCTCAATACCTGCTACTCTCCCTCATTCAGCAGAGTCCTCCCTCCTCCTACATCCTGCCGCTTCAATCCTTTCGAACCCTGCTGCCTGTCCTCCTCCAGGAACCGGATTGCCCACACTATCTGAAGAAGGGCTGGTGTGCATTCGGCGCAACGTGCAAATTCCATCACTCGGATGAGGTGGGGATGTGCTCGCATTGCGAATGAATGGATAGTTGAATGATATGTCATGGCATGCTGGCCTCCTGCATGTCTGTGCCGTGCGTGCCTGGATGATGTCGATTTAATTTCAGCCTTCCTCCCAGTTTGTAATGAATGCTTCGAGCTCTCATCATCCTAGTGATTTCATATCTCCCTGAGCAATCAAATCCTGTTGGCAGGATCCCTTCATGACCATTGCACGTGCTGACACTGACACGGGACAAGCCGACCATGTTTCTACCTTGTTACCAGGTGGGGCCAGTGGGCCTGGCGCCAACTGGACCTGGCGTTGCTGGTGCCTACTCCCTGACTGGCCTCGGAGGGATGCCCCCCACAGGTAGGAGCAGTTCATGTATGGAGGATGAGTGTGTGAACGGTGTTTACAGGTCCACCCGTCTATTGAAGCCAAGGATTACGTGGCCTCTGTTAATCCTGTTAATCAGCTCCTGCAGCGATGAAGTTAAAGACCGTCAGCACTATTAGTCCTCGAGTGTACGCGACCTGAAGCAAACATGGCGTCTCGATCATGTCTTTCTGCAACAAACGAGGTCATGCTTCAATGCGCCTGTGTCGCTTAGGTTTTGCAGCCGATCGCAGCGGTCTAACGACATCACTCCAATCGAACGTTCGCGGGCCTTCCACGACGGCATGCGCCTTCTTCCTGCCCCCAAAACATATCATCACCCGAAGTTATGTATCCATCTTCAGGCAGATAACAGTCGATATTGTCGCTATTGGGGGCAGGGGAATGGCAGGGGTGCGCCATGATGTTTTGGATTTGAATTCGCGGCAGGCATGTCTGATTCGAACTGGGGTTAGCTCTCGAACCGCGATGATCTCTCAACTGCTTTAAAATATGAATCGCCTCTTGGCTTTTAATCTTCTGTCTGCTTTCACTCTCCTGTCTGCTTAGAATCTCCTGCCTGATTTGAATCCAGTGTGTGCTGTCAATTTCATGTCTGCTTTTAATCTCATGTCTGCTTTTAATCTCAAGTTTGTCTTCAATCTCTCTGTCTGGTTTTGATCTTTGCCTGCTTCCGATCTCATGTCTGCTTGTAACCTCCTACTTGTAGCAACCTTGTGTCTGCTTTGAACCATGTGTCTGCTTTAAATCTCATGCCTACCTACAATGTCATGTCTGCTTTAAATCTCATGTCTGATTTCAATACCCTGCTTTCAATCCCTGTCTGCTTTTAGAGTCATGTCTCCTCTCAATTTATTGTCTGCTTTAAATCTCATGACTGCTCTTCTTCCCTTTCTCCTTATCTCTCCTCTCTCTGCTGCTTGTCCTACCCCTCCCATTCTCCGTTTCTCTACTCTCACTGTTGGCCGCCCTCCTTGCTCTATTTCTCTTTTATGCTTTGCTTTCTTGCTCTTTTCACTGCTACCTGCCATACTGGCAGATATCTGTCACTGCATTTTGTCTGCTGTCACACCGCCTTCCACTGATGCCTGCCCCCATTCCCTGCACCTCAGACTGCTATGAGTGCTATCTTCTCTCCTCTCACTCAGGTTTCCCTTTCCTCTTTCTGCCTCCACTTCCCTCTCATTGCTGCCTCCTGACTCTCATTTCCCTCGCACTGCCACATGCCATTATTTTGCTCTCCCTCTGCTGCTGCCTTTTTGCTTTCACTCTCCTTTCGCTGTTTTGCCTGCCCTTCCCTGCACTTCATATTCTCATACTGCTATCTGCTCGCTTTTTAGCTTAAACTTCAGCTTACACTTCAGCTTAAACCTCCTGCTTAAACTTTCAGCTTAAACTTCAGCTTAACCTCCTACACTGCTACATGCCCTGCTTTCAATCTCCTTTCAGCCTGCTCTGCTGTCACTGTGTTTAATCTGTTTTTACCCTGCCGCCTGCCCCACTTCCCTCTCAGGGACTCCTTCTCCATACCTTGGCCTCCACCCAGGCATGGCGGGCCTGCCCGGCCATGCCGGTATGTATGACCTGCCGCAGCAAGCAGTGCAGCAACCGGGCGCCCAGGGCATGTACTACATCCCGGGCGCCGGGGGCGAGCTGGCAATGAACATGCCGGGCGGCATGATGATGGGCCATCAGGGACAGGGCCAGTATAGAGGTGCCGGCGCGCCAGCAAACGGCTACAACCTGGGACCTGGGGGCTTCACAGCAGGCCCCGGTGGCGGGCTCGGCATGCTTCAGCCTGGTGGCTCCGGCAACGGCGGCTACCACATGATGATGGGCGGAGGAGCAGGCATGCCAGGTCAGCAGTCGTACCTACCTGGTGGCGCTGCAGGCTTGATGGGCGGTGTGGGGCAGTACATGGGCGGAGGTGGTCAGCAGTCGATGAGGGGCTTGGGTGGCTCAGCCGCGCCCGGTCCAGGAGGTTTGCAGGCCGCGCGCCGTCAGCAGCAGCAGCAGCAGGCCCTGCTGCAGCAGCAACAGGACCAGCAGCAGGCCCTGCTTCAGCAGCAGTTCATCGGCGGAGGGGGGGATGACGGTGGCGCCTACGGCCTGCCCATCTCTGGCTTGGGTGGCTATGATGGAGCCGTCGGATATGGGCTGCAGGATACCATGTCCTCGCAGCTGGCAACGGCCATGCAGCAACTGAGAATGAGGGATGGCGGCGGCTCCTACCCGGGCGGCGGACCGGGTAATGGTGGCCTGTAAGCGGGGCGCTGTCTATTTGTCTGTGTGCAGGGGTGGGTGGGTGTGCTGCGGGCAACAGACCTCAGTCCTGTGTCACATCCTTTCTTTTTCAACTTTTCCTTCCGAGAGGTTTCCGAGACGATGAGAGAATGATGGTGCAGAGGTTCTGAGAGCGTGTGAGAAGAAGGGAGGTTGCAGCCCCAGTCAGGGCCTGAAGCCACTGGGGATTTGGGTGGGCAGCACTGTATTGCCCTGTATTGTCCTGGCGCTTGTTTTGCGTTTATTTACCTGCTGCGTCCCATGTAGGATTTGCTTGATTTCATCAGCACTGACACCCCCACCTCATAGCTTATGAGGCCAGCAGCATTCAATGTTACTTATGTGGCTTTTCATGGGGTATATAGGGATTTAGGGGCGCAGAACGTGAATGGGGACTCGAATCTGAGATCTGTATCTGGTCCTCAAATATTTCAACACACTGACGAAGATGAATTTACTGGTTTACTGTCCATTGACAAGTTATACTGCCCAAGGATGGAAGACGGGACCTGGCGTCCCCCCAATGGCGTTTTACGATGCATGAATGTGTTGACGCGCAATTGTATGTGTGGCATGCATATTTCAAGCTGCGTTGGCTTTTTGTGATTCGGAGATGGCGAAGAAGACGTGCCATTGGATGATAGGATGGAATGTGTGTTATTCTGGATGCTGCGCTGTGCAATTGGTTGAGTACTTGCAAGGTTACTTCCAGGCGTCTCAGTAGACGCCTTATGAAAAATGCACGCAGGACTACGTCCCACACACAGACTGCTACCCGCCATTTAGACAGTTTATTTTTTTGGATCGCGGGACTGGCGGGTCAGCTCATCAATATTTCTTGCATTGCCACCTCTACACTTTTTGTTACTTTCTCAGAATGAAGAACAAGTGCCCTGTCTGTCGCCCTTTTCTGGCTGAGTCTGATGGAAACTTCGGCGGGTTATTTTTACCTGCAAAAGTGCTATCTCGGTCAGTTTTTTTCATCATTTCCTCCCTTCGCAATCCACCTATGCTATACACAGACGATCACAGTAGCTTATACGGTACAAGCAGTATTGCATATATGATGGGCGTGAAAAGTGTAGCACTTACTGCAATATTCTTGTTTACGTAGTATCCAAGTTATGATATTTTGTCTGTGAATCTGTGTTCCAGTTTGAAGCTCAGCAGTATAATTACTTACGAGAATATATACCGGGGATACTGGTTACCGGGTAGCAGCTAATTGTAAAGCATACGCGCGCCAGAGGCCAATATCACATTCATAGCAACGAGGCCATCATGGAAACTGTATAAAGGCCCAGTTATGACCAAATCTGGACCGGGGAACGGCAGGTGGCCCATGCAGGACGGCTGGCTACACCTTCTCAGCTTCAGTTCAACTGCCCTAACACTAAATCATCTGCCCTGCCCTAGCCGTCTGTCGGCTACAGTTCAGCTCCCCCAACCCATTTGCCCTGTCCCAGACGCGTGTCAGCTACAGTTCAGCTACTCTGAAACCATTTGCCCGGTCCCGAAAGTATGTCAGCTACTCTAACCCATTTACCCTAACCCCATTCGCCCTGTCCCAGTGGTCTGTCAGCGACAATTCAGCCACCCCAACACTCGATGCATTTGTCCTGTTACAGGGGTCTGTCAGCTACACTTCAGATACCCGAACACTAAACCCATGTACCTTGTCCCAGGGGGTCTGTCACTTACACTTCAGGTCCCTGAACCCCAAAGTCATTTGCCGTCCCACAAGTCTGTCGAGGGTAGTTCAGCTACCCCAAAACCCATTTGCCCCGTCCCACGTGTATCTCACTGCTCTTCAGTCTCTACATGGTGACATTTTGTTCCTTTGCCACCTTCCTCGTGACCGAGCCTTTCTCAGCAGGGCCCATAAGTGTGATGTCATTGACTTCCACAAGCTGTACCAGGCCCATCAGGGGTGGGATGCACTTGCTTTAGTGGTTAGCCCTCAACGACGCTAACATCAGCGCTAGTTTCTTTGTTGTTTGCCTTTCCAGCCTTTCCTTTTGCCCCCCCCCCCCCTCTCTTCCTGTCAGTTTCTTCTCCTCTCATCTGAGCAGTTGGGCACCCACGTGGCCGAGCCTTCTTGAGCATGGCCCAGAGGTGTAACTTCATTGCATACCATTGCATGGCATATCAGATTCTCCTTCATACAAAAAGAAATCCACACCCACCGGAACTTCTACCTTGGTTTGGGCACATATCGCCTTTTAAGCTTTCACAGCGTGGTAGCCTATAACGCCCCTCCAATCAAATATAAGAAAATTTAATCGACCAGGCCACCTCTTTGGCTTTCTAGACAACTTAACCAGTCAGTCTTCTTTTTTCTGGCCACCGTCTGCAGCTGCTCGCCCCTCAGCCTTCTTCAGCAGCGCCAGCACATCCTTCCTCAACGCCGATTCACACAAGTAGCCATCCTCGTGGAAGTACTGCGTGATGCTCTTCGTGCTGTGCATCAAGAAAGGGTTTAGGGTTTGGGGAAAGAAAGAGAGGCAACACATCCTTCCTCAGCGACGATGCACACTGGTAGCCCCATCCACATGGGAGTTAATGACGTTACACCTCTGGGCCCTGCTCAGAAAGGCTCGGCCGCGTACCACATGGGAGCACTGTGATGACCGTTGTGCAATGAGTCGAGAGATGCAGCGCATCGCGCATATTTAGGGAAGGGGACAGAGGAAAGAGATGCAGCGTATCGTGCTTATCTGTGGAGGTTATGCATGCAAATACGCAACATGAGTTTCTCAGGGAATTAATCAGTCGATTCACGCCGGTTCTTGTCCTCATGGAAATTTGGTGTGACTCTTACCGTACTGCGAGTTAAGAAAGGCTGCAACGTGCATGTCATGCTTACAATGAAAATATACAAGTGACAGCAAAGCATCAAAGGACATCAAGGACAAATAAAGGCAGCACAAGGCAGCATGGGAGAGCTACTGAATCAAGAGAGGCATGCAGCGAAACAAAGTGCTTCATGAATCTTGATCATAAATTCATAACGATGAATCAAGTGATCAATCAGCCAGTGAGAGGTAACGCAGCAAAACAATATGCTCCATTGTCACGAGGCCGAATCAAGAGAGGCTGTGCAGCATGATCAACTATGGAGCGAGCGAGTTGGCAGGAGGATAAGTGATGCAGTCCCAGGCGCCTGCTGGTGCCTAGCTGTACCCGTACAAATTCGAAACAGCCCTGGCCAAACCAATGTTTTTTTTTTGAGTGATACATGGAATTATGGACACCATCCTCCTGCAATGTCGAGTGCTGAAACCAGTATTAATTCTTTCATAACTCAGCTACAAGTCAGCTACATTCCAGCTGCTGGCCAGAGGCCCAATTTGAGGCCAGCCTTGCTGCGTTCGCCACCAGTCGTGGACCGATCCATGTTCAGTCTTAACCGGGCCTTTGGTGGCCAGCTGAAGTGGGACTAGCCTGAAAAAAGCGCTAGCTGGAGCCCCTGAACTATGCTGAAACTCGCAAAGCATGCTGAAACCTGAAATAAGAACCAACCCTGTATGCCACGCACCAGCTGCAGTTGTCTTCCGCGCACTTTGCCCGGCCATGGCTGATGCAGAGCGTGTAGAGGGGGTCGTACCGGTCCATTCTTGAGGACAGGCGGAAACCTCTAGGTGCCACCTGATGAGTCAGGGAGAGGTTTAGGGTTCAGGTTCCAATATGGAAGTCAAGGGGTAACCCCTAGGTTAGGCCGGATGAGTAAAAAAACAGGGGGGAGGTGGAGCAGGGGTGTGATATGATGGGTCAGGGAGAGGGTTTGCTGTGAAGGGTGCATGTTCCATAGTTCAAGACAAGCGGAGATACCTAGGAGCGGCCTGATGAGTGCAAGAGAGGGGGGGGGGGGGGAGCAGGGGTGTGATATGATGGGTCAGGGAGAGGGTTTGCAGTGAAGGGTGCAAGTTCCATAGTTCAAGACAAGCGGAGATACCTAGGAGCGGCCTGATGTGTGCAAGAGAGGGGGGGGGGGGGGGGAGCAGGGGTGTGATATGATGGGTCAGGGAGAGGGTTTGCAGTGAAGGGTGCATGTTCCATAGTTCAAGACAAGCGGAGAGACCTGGGAGCGGCCTGATGAGTGCAAGAGAGGGGGGGGGGGGAGCAGGGGTGTGATATGATGGGTCAGGGAGAGGGTTTGCAGTGAAGGGTGCATGTTCCATAGTTCAAGACAAGCGGAGATACCTGGGAGCGGCCTGATGAGTGCAAGAGAGGGGGGGGGGGGGGAGCAGGGGTGTGATATGATGGGTCAGGGAGAGGGTTTGCAGTGAAGGGTGCATGTTCCATAGTTCAAGACAAGCGGAGATACCTGGGAGCGGCCTGATGAGTGCAAGAGAGGGGGGGGGGGGGGAGCAGGGGTGTGATATGATGGGTCAGGGAGAGGGTTTGCAGTGAAGGGTGCATGTTCCATAGTTCAAGACAAGCGGAGATACCTGGGAGCGGCCTGATGAGTGCAAGAGAGGGGGGGGGGGGGGGAGCAGGGGTGTGATATGATGGGTCAGGGAGAGGGTTTGCAGTGAAGGGTGCATGTTCCATAGTTCAAGACAAGCGGAGATACCTAGGAGCGGCCTGATGAGTGCAAGAGAGGGGGGGGGGGGGGGGAGCAGGGGTGTGATATGATGGGTCAGGGAGAGGGTTTGAAGTGAAGGGTGCATGTTCCATAGTTCATGACAAGCGGAGATACCTGGGAGCGGCCTGATGAGTGCAAGAGAGGGGGGGGGGGGGGAGCAGGGGTGTGATATGATGGGTCAGGGAGAGGGTTTACAGTGAAGGGTGCATGTTCCATAGTTCAAGACAAGCGGAGATACCTGGGAGCGGCCTGATGAGTGCAAGAGAGGGGGGGGGGGGGGGAGCAGGGGTGTGATATGATGGGTCAGGGAGAGGGTTTGAAGTGAAGGGTGCATGTTCCATAGTTCATGACAAGCGGAGATACCTGGGAGCGGCCTGATGAGTGCAAGAGAGGGGGGGGGGGGGAGCAGGGGTGTGATATGATGGGTCAGGGAGAGGGTTTGCAGTGAAGGGTGCATGTTCCATAGTTCAAGACAAGCGGAGATACCTAGGAGCGGCCTGATGAGTGCAAGAGAGGGGGGGGGGGGGGAGCAGGGGTGTGATATGATGGGTCAGGGAGAGGGTTTGCAGTGAAGGGTGCATGTTCCATAGTTCATGACAAGCGGAGATACCTGGGAGCGGCCTGATGAGTGCAAGAGAGGGGGGGGGGGGAGCAGGGGTGTGATATGATGGGTCAGGGAGAGGGTTTACAGTGAAGGGTGCATGTTCCATAGTTCAAGACAAGCGGAGATACCTGGGAGCGGCCTGATGAGTGCAAGAGAGGGGGGGGGGGAGCAGGGGTGTGATATGATGGGTCAGGGAGAGGGTTTGCAGTGAAGGGTGCATGTTCCATAGTTCAAGACAAGCGGAGATACCTGGGAGCGGCCTGATGAGTGCAAGAGAGGGGGGGGGGGAGCAGGGGTGTGATATGATGGGTCAGGGAGAGGGTTTGCAGTGAAGGGTGCAAGTTCCATAGTTCAAGACAAGCGGAGAGACCTGGGAGCGGCCTGATGAGTGCAAGAGAGGGGGGGGGGGGAGCAGGGGTGTGATATGATGGGTCAGGGAGAGGGTTTGCAGTGAAGGGTGCATGTTCCATAGTTCAAGACAAGCGGAGATACCTGGGAGCGGCCTGATGAGTGCAAGAGAGGGGGGGGGGGGGGAGCAGGGGTGTGATATGATGGGCCAGGGAGAGGGTTTGCAGTGAAGGGTGCATGTTCCATAGTTCAAGACAAGCGGAGATACCTGGGAGCGGCCTGATGAGTGCAAGAGAGGGGGGGGGGGGGGGAGCAGGGGTGTGATATGATGGGTCAGGGAGAGGGTTTGCAGTGAAGGGTGCATGTTCCATAGTTCAAGACAAGCGGAGATACCTGGGAGCGGCCTGATGAGTGCAAGAGAGGGGGGGGGGGGGGGAGCAGGGGTGTGATATGATGGGTCAGGGAGAGGGTTTGCAGTGAAGGGTGCATGTTCCATAGTTCAAGACAAGCGGAGATACCTGGGAGCGGCCTGATGAGTGCAAGAGAGGGGGGGGGGGGGGGGGAGCAGGGGTGTGATATGATGGGTCAGGGAGAGGGTTTGCAGTGAAGGGTGCATGTTCCATAGTTCAAGACAAGCGGAGATACCTAGGAGCGGCCTGATGAGTGCAAGAGAGGGGGGGGGGGGGGGAGCAGGGGTGTGATATGATGGGTCAGGGAGAGGGTTTGAAGTGAAGGGTGCATGTTCCATAGTTCATGACAAGCGGAGATACCTGGGAGCGGCCTGATGAGTGCAAGAGAGGGGGGGGGGGGGGAGCAGGGGTGTGATATGATGGGCCAGGGAGAGGGTTTACAGTGAAGGGTGCATGTTCCATAGTTCAAGACAAGCGGAGATACCTGGGAGCGGCCTGATGAGTGCAAGAGAGGGGGGGGGGGGGGGAGCAGGGGTGTGATATGATGGGTCAGGGAGAGGGTTTGCAGTGAAGGGTGCAAGTTCCATAGTTCAAGACAAGCGAAGATACCTGGGAGCGGCCTGATGAGTGCAAGAGAGGGGGGGGGGGAGCAGGGGTGTGATATGATGGGTCAGGGAGAGGGTTTGCAGTGAAGGGTGCAAGTTCCATAGTTCAAGACAAGCGAAGATACCTGGGAGCGGCCTGATGAGTGCAAGAGAGGGGGGGGGGGTGGAGCAGGGGTGTGATATGATGGGTCAGGGAGAGGGTTTGCAGTGAAGGGTGCATGTTCCATAGTTCAAGACAAGCGGAGATACCTGGGAGCGGCCTGATGAGTGCAAGAGAGGGGGGGGGGGGAGCAGGGGTGTGATATGATGGGTCAGGGAGAGGGTTTGCAGTGAAGGGTGCATGTTCCATAGTTCAAGACAAGCGAAGATACCTGGGAGCGGCCTGATGAGTGCAAGAGAGGGGGGGGGGGAGCAGGGGTGTGATATGATGGGTCAGGGAGAGGGTTTGCAGTGAAGGGTGCAAGTTCCATAGTTCAAGACAAGCGGAGATACCTGGGAGCGGCCTGATGAGTGCAAGAGAGGGGGGGGGGGGGAGCAGGGGTGTGATATGATGGGTCAGGGAGAGGGTTTGAAGTGCAGACAGCCCTTATGCTTACCCCACCAGGTCTCAGCAGCCTCGTATTGGAAGCACGTGAATAATCATTCAGCCCTTTCACTGCCTAGCCTGTTCACCACCTAGCTCCTCTTTTAACCTCTTTCACTGCCTAGCCTGTTCACCACCTAGCTCCTCTTCACTGCTTTGCCCACCTGCATGCTAACCGAGCCTAGACCCAGCAGCCGTACCTGGGTGGGCAGCATGAGGAGATAGGTGTCCCCCTCTTTTAACCCCTTTCACTCTCTAGCCTGTTCACCACCTAGCTCCTCTTCACTGCTTTGCCCACCTAGCCAACCGAGCCAGGACCCAGCAGCCGTACCTGGGTGGGCAGCATGAGGAGATAGGTGTCCCCCTCTATTAACCCCTTTCACTGCCTAGCCTGTTCACCACCTAGCTCCTCTTCACTGCTTTGCCCACCTAGCCAACCGAGCCAGGACCCAGCAGCCGTACCTGGGTGGGCAGCATGAGGAGATAGGTGTCCCCCTCTTTTAACCCCTTTCACTCTCTAGCCTGTTCACCACCTAGCTCCTCTTCACTGCTTTGCCCACCTAGCCAACCGAGCCAGGACCCAGCAGCCGTACCTGGGTGGGCAGCATGAGGAGATAGGTGTCCCCCTCTTTTAACCCCTTTCACTCTCTAGCCTGTTCACCACCTAGCTCCTCTTCACTGCTTTGCCCACCTAGTCAACCGAGCCTAGACCCAGCAGCCGTACCTGGGTGGGCAGCATGAGGAGATCGGTGTCCCCCTCTTTTAACCCCTTTCACTCTCTAGCCTGTTCACCACCTAGCTCCTCTTCACTGCTTTGCCCACCTAGCTAACCGAGCCAGGACCCAGCAGCCGTACCTGGGTGGGCAGCATGAGGAGATAGGTGTCCCCCTCTTTTAACCCCTTTCACTCTCTAGCCTGTTCACCACCTAGCTCCTCTTCACTGCTTTGCCCACCTAGCTAACCGAGCCAGGACCCAGCAGCCGTACCTGGGTGGGCAGCATGAGGAGATAGGTGTCCCCCTCTATTAACCCCTTTCACTCTCTAGCCTGTTCACCACCTAGCTCCTCTTCACTGCTTTGCCCACCTAGTCAACCGAGCCAGGACCCAGCAGCCGTACCTGGGTGGGCAGCATGAGGAGATAGGTGTCCCCCTCTATTAACCCCTTTCACTCTCTAGCCCTTTTACTGCCTAGCTCCTTTTCACTGCCCACCTGAATGCCAACCGAGCCAGGACCCAGCAGCCGCACCTTGGTGGGCAGCATGAGTAGATAGGCGTCCCCCTCTTTATACCACGAGTAGACCTGTAGGGCCACTGACAGGACACAGTACGCCGCCACACATCCCGCCACCGTCCACCAAGTACCGGGGAACTTGCCCGGGCCAAACTGAGCATACAGCGCCAGGCCGATTCTGCACAGGCAGGGTCACAGGATCATGGTAGCACGATACAGCATGATACGGAACGATACGGCACAGGATCAGCCGGATTGTGCTACCAAGGTGGCATGATTCGACACCATAAGGCACAGGTTATCGGCTCGTGCTACCAAGTACAGGATAAGGTGGTCGGTTGCACACTTGAGCAATCGATGCCATGAAATGACCCTAAGCTGGATCCTGGAGGAACCGAGTAGGCCAGGCAAGAATTCTTGGAGATGCCCATGTGCATGTTAAGGGGAAAGCCTTCGTCCCAAAGGGGCGTTGGGGGTGAAAATGAACGCGCACCGCGCTGATATGCATGCCATGGTCTCATAGTTTGAAAATGTGCCGAAATAGTCCCTTATTTGGCTGCTTGTACTTTCCTTCCCCAAGCTTCCAACCCCATGGTGACCAGCATTTAAAGGAAACATCCTATCCGACATAAATGCTTGTGGCCAGCAAGGAGGGGAGGATGGAGAGCGGGTCTGAGGAGTGGAAAGCTGATTGAGGAGCATAAGACCAATTTTGGCAAGCCTTCCACGATGGAGACAATTACTGCTTGTGGGTGATATGTGCCAAACTGCCATGCATGATCTAGCCATGCATGCCCAAGCCATGCGTGCCTGTGCCATGCATGCCATTGAAGCACATGATCTTTGTAGGTTCTCAAAGTTCTGCCCCAATTTATGCTGTCAGTGAGCATAAATTAAATTTATGATCCCACTGTTTGCTCCCTTGTCACCCACATGATTAGCCCGGCTGAAATCTTGACGGTGCTGACAGACACGTCCTCTTCGTAGCCTTCATCTAGAATGATCTAGGAAGAAATTCAGCAGGTCATCAGTGTGTTGGTATGCATTCGCCAAGGCGTCTGCATCTCAGCAGCAGGGCCGGACGGCTTGGAGTCGCAGTTTCGGATTTAGATCCAAGTTGCGATGACGTGAGAAAGGGAAGACATACGAAATAACATCTGCAGATGCGTCGTATCCTATCCAACATCAAGTTGATCATGCACCTCGATGTTCGTTCCTTGGGGGAGCCTACTTTCAACATCTGCGAACGCAAGATCTCGTTTCCCATGATGCCAATTTCTCACCATCCGCGATGCATCGTCCAGCACCCCTTTTATCGAACCTCCGTCATAAAGGTTAGAGACCTTAGCGGGTAGTTCGCCCGTGCCCTCGGTATCGCTGCCCTTGCTTTTTACTGGGACATCAGCTACTGCTGCCTTGAGGGCCGATTTCGTCGAGGGGGAGGCAGTCGCTGAACCTTTCTTGCCCGCCATCTGAACTACCCTGCTTATTTTTCAATTATTCAATCTTCATGTCAACTGAAGAGCCAGCTTGCATCAGGGCTTGCATGGCCAGCCGTTCACACCCAGGGTGGGTAGCTGGGTTATATATTGACGTTAACCCTCTGGATCCTGCTCTGGATCGCTGGATAGATGGGTAGATGGGGACCTAGGATCATTGATTTAGGCTCCTGACTTAGGCCGTCTCAGGTGATTAAGTAGTGGTAGCCTTCCCCTCTACCAAACGGGATCGCCACTTCCATTCCCCTTTAGGGACAACAAGTTGAATACCGGTACTGGTAATTAGTACCGGTTGTTGCGACTTGCCGGTAGAGGAAAAGTGTGGGTCCAGATTCAGATGCAGGGCTTGGGGTGCCTGGGCTTGATGTAATCAGTCATCCCAACATGCAGGCCACAGGTTGCTGCAGCAAGAAAGCTGACACTTGCTTCCAAGAGCAGCCGCTGGCCGACCGATCCCCGCCCCCCATCACCGCTGTGGCTACCACTGGGTAGTCGTAACCCACTGGCCTTAGGTCGGTCATTTGGCACCCAATTCTCGTTTGTATAAAAGGAACGGGTAA
Organism: Limnomonas spitsbergensis; assembly: GCA_037349105.1. Taxonomy (NCBI): domain Eukaryota; kingdom Viridiplantae; phylum Chlorophyta; class Chlorophyceae; order Chlamydomonadales; genus Limnomonas; species Limnomonas spitsbergensis. Next base: position 1,092,253 of record JAYJMM010000025.1, read on the forward strand.
GAGCGGATTCACACCTGATTCACATCCATCGGTTTCGCGTGGTTTCGCGTGGTTTCGCATGGTTTCAGTTCAGTTCAGTTCGGTGAAACCACGCCAACTGAAACCGGCCTCGGACCACCAGTTTCAGTTCGCTGGTTTCGCAAGGTTGGCTGGTTTCGCAAGTTTCGTCACGATTTGTCGGCATTGCTCGCTGCGGTCTACATACCGCGCCCTAATCTTCAAATCACAGCTTCCTTAACTGTAGTTCTCTCTATACCTCCAACTACTCGTTGCCATAAAGGTTGAGTGTCGGCAGCAATCAGACCCCAACTACGAGGCAAGGGCGCATCAAACAGCCTTCTAGGAACGTCATGCCGGATGAGAAGGCACAGCAGTATAGGAATGCGTAATTCGATTGAATATCTCCAATTGTCCCACCCTGAGGATGGGGTTGAGTCGGCTGAGGACGACATGCCATCCGATGTGCTCAACTGCTCATCAGATCATCATGGCAATGACGACCATGCTGTCATGCTATCCCGTGCTGTATTGTCTGTTGTTGTATGCTGTTTTCCTGGCCACTTCACTGCATAAGGTGACGTCTAAGCATGCGACGGCCGCAAGGTTCAGATTTTCTGATGTGAATTAGGTGAGACTGCAGGTTGCGAAACCAGTCGCCAAACTGACGAACTGAACTGAACCGAACTCGACGAACTGAACTAGGTGTGAATTGGCTCTAAGGAGGGAACTGGTGTGTGATCTGGAGCTGGTCACATGCACACGTGTTCCAGTACGGCCAGGTGAGGGTGGGCATCAACAGCACCTCGAAGTGTGCTCTCCGAGGAGTGCGCAGTGCGTCAAGCTCGACTCAGTTTCCCACACATATCTTGAAATTGATCTCTTATATAATAAACAAATGTCCTCTACCGGCTTCTGAACCTCAATCTACTGGGCGCATCGCCTGGCAGTGCCCCTCCATTCCCTCGCAGGTCGATATCTCGCTATACTTCCCGCTGAAAGAAACGTCGTAATCTGGCGCCTAGCCACCTCCAGCAGCTGCCACTCGAGAACAGGTCCATATACGTCTTATCCACCTTCAACTGTCACAATCGGCACCAGGTCGTCTGAGTTGCCTTCGAACGCATCGCTGCCTGGCGCTTCGCCGCTTTTAACACCTCCACCAACAACTACTCAACTTGGCGCACCGTATTCAAATCATCGAACTTCCGTTGCGAACACCGGAAGCAGCATGCAGTCACCTGCAGGTGACCTGCAGTGAGGCAGTGACGTTCCCAGTGGTCTGAGATGCCTTCGAACGGATGGTGGCCCGCCTCCTCCAATCGGCACCACAGCGCATGCCACCCTAGCTGGTTAGATTTACGGGAACGAAAGCAGGAGCAGCAAGAGGAGTTGCAGCAGCAGCAGCAGCAGCAGCAGCGGCATCAGGCCATGCGCGCCACTCAGTACCAGCCTCGGCCTGCCCCTATCAATAGGTAAAAGGGGTAACACATCATTGTCTGCAGCACTTTACCACTGTATACGTGCGTCAATGTGTGTTGTATGTTCTTGACTTTCTGCAGTAATGTGCCAAGAACCGGCCTGCGGTCGACAGGTCAGCACTTAAAGTCTAAAATAGACACTGACCATACTCCCGGGTTGGACATTGGCAGAGTGAAACAGCGTCTGAAAAGGGAGGGTTACTGGCAGTGCTGTGCTGATAACGGTCCTTGCGGTGGCTAAATAACATAGCTGAGTTTCCGACGCCGTAATTTCAAGGACGATTCAGCGCCTTTTTCCCGAAAGGGTCCCCCCTGCTTGCGGGGGGGACCCTTTCGCAGAACGACTCAATTTAAGTGTCTACTTGAAGCCTTGTTTGAAGAGGCCTTGCAATGCGAACTGTAGCAGCATAGCAAGGAAAAAGTGTTTGGGCCGGGAGGTCTGCGTATCCAAAATTTATATACAATTGATTTGATTTGCTTCCCTTTGGGAATGGATTTTTTTTAATGCTGCCCTCATTGCAAATTATCAACCAAAACTCTTAATTTCGGACTGAATACCGGCGTTGACAATCGATAACTAGTATATTCATGGATCCCCCCCAACGACGTTAATTATCAGGGAAGGGAAAGAAAAGCAAACGTACGGTAGTACCTGTAGATGTGCTTCGCCTTTCCTCATTAGTTGTTATAAGCGCTATTTGGGGGTCAAAAATGTCCATTAACATACTATTTATTGATCGCTGATGCTCGTTCCAGCCAGAAATGAGGAGTTTGAGCTATGAGGAGAAAGTATTTAAAACAATTCGTTAATTCCTGCCTGAGGGAAGAAATTCGGGAATCAAATCAACGATATTCAGCCTCACGATGATAGCTCCTGCCCGAGCTGTAACAAAACCAAGGGTTTCTATCACATTCATTTTTCCCCTTCCCATCAGACACAGCAAGGAGAGGCTGTTTTTTCTGTCTGTAACTCCAGGCCTAGCGAAGAAAGCCTTTTATGAGAACGACTCAATTTAAATGTATACTCAAAGCCTTGTTTGAAGAGCTGTAACAAAACCAGGGGTTTCTATCACATTGTTTCTACCCCCTCCCATCAGACATGGCAAGGAGCGGCTGATTGCAGAGGCGGAGGCGGCAGCAGCGGCGGCCAAGGTGGCCGCCATCTTCTACTCCACCTCCTCCACCGCGGGACGGAGGTCAAGCAGCTCTGCAAGGCAAGGAGGCGGAGGCAGGCCAATGGCTGGCGATGCCTGGCCAGGAGCTGCGGGCAGCAATGGGGGGGGTGGCAGAGGCAGTGTTCAGGGTACTGACGGCAGCAGTGGCGGGGATGGCGGCGGCCGCGGCGTGCTGGGTGCTGCCAGCAGCAGTGGCGGCGGCGGCGTGCTGGGTGCTGTGGGTACAGCTTCTACGGCCGTCACGTCCTGTGTTGTGGGCTTGAGGATGACGCGCAGGTGGACCACATTCGGGGCTCTGCAGGTGTGCCTAGTTGAAATGTTTCCAAAACGAAATGCAGCCACTACCGTAATAGATTACTATGCGTTTGTGCATATATTTGTGTCTGTCACATTGCGGATGACGCGGAGGTGGACCACGTTCGGGGTTCTGCAGGTGTGCCTTGTTGAAATGTTTCCAAAACGGACTTCAGTCAGTGCCATAATAAATAAAGTGTGCAATTCTGCTGTCTCATTGCGGATGATGTGGAGACGGATCACATTCAAGGTCCTGCAGGCCATTTTGTTGCTACAGCTAGCGTCGATGCACTCACCCTCTTCTGCTTTTCTGCTTTCAGCCTTTTCTGCTTTTCTGCCTTTCCACTTTTCTGTTTTTGCTTTTTTGCTTTTTTTCTTTCTGCTGTTCTGCTGCTCTTCTTTTCTGATACCTGTATTCTGCTTTTCCTCTTTCCATTTTTTTCCTTTTCCGATTTATCTGTTTTCTGTTTTTCTGCTTTTCTGCTTTCCTGCTTACCAGCCCCTCTGTTCTTCTGCTCTGAGCCTTTAAGCCTTAAAGCCTCTGCCCTGCCTAATTCACCGATTTCCCTTGTTGCCTCAGCGGCTGGAGATGAGCACACGCTGGTGCATTTTACAGTCAGAGCTGGAGGTGTTGACTTTACAGGTGTGTGTCAGCACGGGACATGTCAGTAGGGGGGATAGGTGTGGGGAGCTGGAGGAGTTGACCTTAGAAGGATGTATTTCCCTTTGCTTGGACTCAACAAAGTGTGAGGCTGGCCGCTCAACCCTTGAAAACCTGAGACTTGCAAACACAGCAAAACAACCCGGGTGTGCTTGTTAGTGCTTGTGCAGGAGACCTGAGCTGACCTTGCAGGCTGGTGCGGGTGGGTGGGTGGCTGGGTGTGCGGGTGGGTGAGCGGCTGGGTGTGTGCCCTGAGCTTTTGTCACATCTACTAGACTATTCAAATGGGGCACATTGGGGGGGCTGAGGCCTGAGGCACGAGATCTTGGGAGTTGCTGGCTCCTTCCCGTATTATAACAACCATTTTTTAATTGCTTTTGGAATCTGTTTAACCGGCCTTTGCCGCCCACATGCGGTTCTCCGCTCTGACGGCACTGTCCCTGACAGTTACCCTGGGCATGAGGTGGAAAATTTCGGGAGCTGCGGGCTGGGTCTCTATATTGTCCAACTAATCTAGCTGTTTTACATGTGATGCCGACAGGATCATCACATTACATTTAAGCTTAAGCTCCAAGAGGTCCATTTGGTTCTCTAACACGCTTTAGAGAATCATCAGGATTGCTTAGGTGCCCGCCATTTATATTGTAGTGCTACTACAATTTGTGAATTGCTTTTGGAATCCGTTTAACCAGCCTTCACCTGCCACATGCGGTTCTCCGCACTGACGGCACTGTCCCTGACAGTCACCCTGGGTATGAGGTGGAAAATCTCGGGAGCTGCCTCAATTCCATAGTACGTACCATTTTTTTTGAAACTGAACCCTGAACCATTTGCCCTCAAACCTGAACAATAAACCCTGAACCATGAAAAGAAATACATTACAAAACGTAACAACTTAACCAAACACGATTAAACATGACACAAAGAACGTAAACTATAAGCCCCTGGTGTGTACCGGTACACCAATTTCAATTCCTTTTTAAATTTGAACTATGGCAACTGCTGTCCCGCAGTGTCCCGCTCTTGAGGCGCTCTCCTTGGCGGTTTCGGAGCCTCTCGGGAAGCGGTGGGCCACCCTGCCCTCGGGAGGAGGGCAGCTGCCTGCATCCGGATCCAGGCCAGGATCTGCCTCTTTTTCAAGATCTAGATCCGGATGGGATGACAACAACAAAAACGGGGGGGCATGCCTTCAGCGGTTGGACCTTTGCAGCGGCTCTAATCTACGGTGTGTTGTACATAACAATAATAGACAAATATAATAATAGAATACCGGTGCCAGTACCGTAATAGACAAATATAATAATAGACTAATATAACATAATAGCAGAATAACATACATGCAATCCACACCCCATTCTGACCTACCCCATGTCCCCATCCCACCTTTTCCGTCCCCGCCCCACCCTACCCTTAACCCGCTCCACCCATCCTGACCCACCCAAACTCACCCCTCCCTTCTCTTTCATGGCCTCCACTCTTGCCATGCCCACCTGGCAGGTTTCCCTCGGTGTGATCTTTGACACTGAGCCTCCCACCCATGCCACCCCACCCTGACATACCCCATCTCAAACTACACCGCACAACCCCACCCTTGTAACGCTCCTACTCATGCCGCCCATGCCACCCCACCCTGACACACGCAGCGCACAACCCCACCCCCGCTCCTTGCATCGCTTACACCCTTGCCCTTTCCCCCCCAATAGCTTTCCCTCGGTGTGATCTCTGACACTGAGCCTCCCACACATGCCACCCCACCCTGACATACCCCATCTCAAACTACACCGCACAACCCCACCCTTGTAACGCTCCTACTCATGCCGCCCATGCCACCCCACCCTGACACACGCAGCGCACAACCCCACCCCCGCTCCTTTCACGCTCACACCCTTGCCATGCATGCCCCCGCTACAGGTTTCCCTCCTTGCGATCTCTGACACTGAGCTGCCTGCCGATTGAGTCGCTGAGCGTGGCAACCGCTTGTGTGCCGCGTCTGAGGCATGTGCGCATCTGCAATGCGGGATACATATTGGCAATGCAGGTACGAGGTGTACCGCATTTGTGTACCGCATCTGTGTACCGCATCCGTGTACTGTATCCGTGTACCGCATCAGTCTACCACATACCGCATTTGTCGCGAATGTTCGTGTGCCACATCTAAGCAGTGCAAGCTGTACTGCATCTGTGCTCTATGTGCATGTACAGCATGTATCGCATATGCGTACCGCATGTATGTCATATAATGGGTGACGCACATGCCTACCATGCCTGAGGCACGTGTGCATCTAAAACTCTGGATCCTTTTAGTGCTGGTACGGGATGTGACAGTACCTACTATCACATCCCGTACCAGCACTAAAAGGATCCAGTGCTGGTACGGGATATGACAGTTATGGCTAGGGTTCCCAAGACGTATTTCATATGGGTTCAGTACCACAAAAGATAGGGTTTAGTCTCATAAAATATAGGGTCTAGTATCACAAAATATTGGCTAAGCACGGCCCCTCTTCACGGTATTTTTCTCCTGGGGTGGCGGCATCCATCCATTAGTGAAGCCCTTTGGACTTCAGAATACTCGAATCCATTTGTCACACTGCACGACAGGGCCAATAGGAGAATCGAATTACCACGTCGCGCTCCAAACTCATGGCAACCCGGGGGACACAAACATGACGTACACAGTACCCTCATATTCTTGCCTCTCCTTTGGGAACCTTAGCCCGCCACCACCTGAACAACTTCACACCGAGTCAATCTGTTCATCGGCTGTCCCTGCATCTGCCGCTCCCTCAGTCCCTCTATCATGCTAGATGAATCTCTCCACTTGGTCCCCCTATATATCTCGCCCTTTGTACCTCCTGTTCACTTGTTCAGCCCTACCAGCGGATGACTCTGCTGCTTTTCTTGAATCTCGGTAATGATGCATCCATGCCCTCAATCCCCCTCCCCTCTTTAAGAAGTACTCGCTTTCAGCTCGCTGCCTGGAGGAATTAGAAGGGGCGGAAGTGTGACAAAGGAAGGTTGAGATGAAGGACAGGCTTGGCAAAGCAATCTGTAGGAAATCGGACAGGGCGCATGGCTCTGTGAATCATGGTCATGATACATCCGTGCCCTCAATCACGCACCTCCCCTCTTTAATCGTCATGCAATGTCAGCCTGAATGGCAGCTGAATCTGCCTGCTTCCTTTGACTCACTGGAATGACATATCTTATATCTATGCCCTCAATCATCTGCCCCTACTCTTCCTTGTTAGGCTCACCGACGGCTAAGTCTGCTGCTTCCTTTGAATCACTGAAATGACATATCTTATACCTATTTTTCCTTGTTAGGCTCACCGACGGCGAAGTCTACTGCTTCCTTTGAGTCACTGAATTGACATATCTTATACCTATTCTTCCTTGTTAGGCTCACCGACGGCTAAGTCTGCTGCTTCCTTTGAGTCACTGAATTGACATATCTTATTCCTATTTTTCCTTGTTAGGCTCACCGACGGCTAAGTCTGCTGCTTCCTTTGACTCACTGGAATGACATATCTTATACCTATTCTTCCTTGTTAGGCTCACCGACGGCTAAGTCTGCTGCTTCCTTTGAATCACTGAAATGACATATCTTATACCTATTCTTCCTTGTTAGGCTCACCGACGGCTAAGTCTGCTGCTTCCTTTGAATCACTGAAATGACATATCTTATACCTATTTTTCCTTGTTAGGCTCACCGACGGCTAAGTCTGCTGCTTCCTTTGAATCACTGAAATGACATATCTTATACCTATTCTTCCTTGTTAGGCTCACCGACGGCTAAGTCTGCTGCTTCCTTTGAGTCACTGAATTGACATATCTTATACCTATTCTTCCTTGTTAGGCTCACCGACGGCTAAGTCTGCTGCTTCCTTTGAGTCACTGAATTGACATATCTTATTCCTATTTTTCCTTGTTAGGCTCACCGACGGCTAAGTCTGCTGCTTCCTTTGAATCACTGAAATGACATATCTTATACCTATTCTTCCTTGTTAGGCTCACCGACGGCTAAGTCTGCTGCTTCCTTTGAGTCACCGGTATGACTTATGACATATCTCATAGGCCCTAAATCATCTGCCCGCCTGTATTCCTTTTTCAGACTTGTCAATAGCTGAAGCTGCTGCTTCCTTTGAGACACCTAGGCCCATGCCGCACTGTTTCCTTAGCCCTCACGACCCTGCGGGGCGTAGTTTTCTTTCCTTCTGAGACACTAGTAGTATGACTTCAGAAATATACATGCCCTCAATCATGTGCCCGCCTTAATCCCTTCTCAGCCTTACCGGCGGCTCAGTCTGTTCAGCTCTACTGGTGGCTGAGTCTGCTGTTTCCTTTGAAAGACTTGTATGACTTACCTGTGCCCTCGATTGTCTGCCCCTGTTCAGCCCTATCCGCGTCTCAGCCTACAGCTGCTGCTATGTCCTGTTCAGCCCTATTGGTGGCCAAGCCAGCTGTTTCCTTTGAAATACTGATATGACATACTTGTGCCCTCGATTGCCTGCCCCTGTTCAGCCCTATCGGCGTCTCAGCCTACAGCTGCCGCTGTTGGAGGCCCTGGAGGTGTGCGAGGTGGCGGTGTGGGAGCATGTAGACCTGGCAGCACAGCTGGTGAGGTGCTAGACACAAGGAAAATAGCTCAAACCACAAATCCTCAAATTACCCTAAACACAAAATATATACCGGTACTCATAACCTGACACAGTGCGTGGATTCATTGTGTGTGCCACCATCGACCAACGCCCTCTCCCTGTCTTATCCCGTACAGCGTCAGGCTGAATCCCCACTGCTTTGCCTAGTCACCCTGACTGAGCTTTGGATCCTGATGCTATTTAACAACGCGCCATACTCACCCCTCATACTTCCCTGCCCCATCCCCCCCCTGTCTTTTCCCGTACATCGCCAGGGTTTGGGGGCTGAATCCCCACTGCTTCGTCTAGTCACCCAGACCGAGCTGTGGATCCTGATATCATTCAACAACGCAACCTACCCCCCACACCCACCCACCTACCCCCCTCTCCCTGCTTTGTCCCGTACATTATTAGGCCGAATCCCCACAAGTGCATCTGGTCACCCTATCTGAGCTGTGGATCCTGATGCCATTCAGCAACACAAATTACTCACTAAACCAACCGACCCCCCCTCCTCCCTGTTTTGTCCTGCTCTTCTCCAGGCTGACTCCCCACTGCTGCGTTTGATCACTCTGACTGAGCTGTGGATCTTAATGCCATTTAACAACGTAAAATACTCACCAAACCCAACCAACAGCGCCTCCACAGCGGCAACTGCATCACGTACATCCTCTGTGGCCCCTCCGGGTAGGCTTACGGAACTGAAGTACAATTATTTCAACTAAAAATTAGGGGTCCATTAGGTCCATACATATTTTCTCTAGCGGCTGCAACATCACGTGCATCCTCTTCAGGTAGGGTTATAGGTTTTAGGTACAGGTCCAAGATTAAAAGGTTCACAATTAGAGTCAAGGTTACGGGTTCAAGATTATTATTGAAGGGTGCAGGGTTATATTTGAATCCCGCAGCTTCTCTCTCCATAGCAGCAGCTACCGTTAACCATCAGCACATCCTCCATGAGACCTCCAGCGACAACCCAGGGGTAGGATTGAGGGTTCAGGGTTGTCGGGGACAAGCATTCGTGCATCTTCCGTCTCCATAGCGTGTGTCGCCTAACGTGCATCCTCCATAAGACCTTAAGCGACAACACGGGGTGTGATTGAGGGTTCAGGGTTGTCGGGGACAAGCATTCGTGCATCTTCCGTCACCATAGGGTCTGTTGCCTAAAGTGCATCCTCCATGAGACCTTCAGCGACAACACGGGGTGCGATTGAGGGTTCAGGGTTGTCGGGGACAAGCATTCGTGCATCTTCCGTCACCATAGCGTCTGTTGCCTAAAGTGCATCCTCCATGAGACCTTCAGCGACAACACGGGGTGCGATTGAGGGTTCAGGGTTGTCGGGGACAAGCATTCGGGCATCTTCCGTCACCATAGCGTCTGTTGCCTAAAGTGCATCCTCCATGAGACCTTCAGCGACAACACGGGGTGCGATTGAGGGTTCAGGGTTGTCGGGGACAAGCATTCGTGCATCTTCCGTCACCATAGCGTCTGTTGCCTAAAGTGCATCCTCCATGAGACCTTCAGCGACAACACGGGGTGCGATTGAGGGTTCAGGGTTGTCAGGAAGAAGCATTCGGGCATCTTGCATCTCTATAGCGTGCATCTTCCGTCTCCATAGCGTGGGTTTAGGGTTAAGTTGTGAACCCTACGCGCATCCTCCACAGGCCCTCCAACACGAATGGCAGGTAAGGTTTGGGGTGAAATGTTGACGTTTGAGGGTCGCAGGCATGGGGAGAGCTTGGGGAGGGATTGGGGTTTGAATTTAAGGGTGCCACGTTGAAGGTTGCAGCTTTACGTAAACAAACTGCATGTAGCTACCATGAAGTGATGACTGATAACTCATGGGCTGATGCTTTCAGGGTGAGGATTCATGGTCAGGGGTGAGGGTGAGAGTTGAGGGGTGAGGGCTGCAGGTTGTGAATCCTCCCCCTCATATCCTGTGCAGGTTTTATACCGTCCCTTATCCCCGGCAGGTGTTGAACTCCCCCCTCATCCCATGTGCAGGTTTGATGCCGTCCGAGTCATCACAGGCCGGACAGCCAGTCAGCCTCGCCACAGAGCCTGAACGCTCGGGCTGCTTTATCCATGAACTGGTACGATGTGGTTTGTAATTGGGGTCTGGGATCGAATTCATTCGGGGCGTACTTCTGTACTTCTGATTCAGGCTTAAGAAGTCATCAGGTGTAACCTGCATTGGATGGCGGGGAATTTGGGGGGAATTTGCTTTTTTTTTCTGCAATTTCCGAGGATGCTGGCCTAGACATGTCATCGCTTGCTTAACATTTTCTCTTGCATGCTTTAGATAGTGCATAAAGGAAAAGATAAATATGTGCCTTATAGGGGCAAAGTCGTATATATCGGTGCATTATGTTATTATGTACTGCACACTGCAGGCGCTGCCCACTCACCGGCTGTTGCATGCATGTCTGCAACAACCTCTATCTTCCCCCGCCTTGCACGTTGCAGGTGCTGCCCACTTGCCAGCTGTTGCATGCATGTCTGCAACACCCTCTATCCCCCCCCCCCTTTGCACGTTGCAGGTGCTGCCCACTTGCCAGCTGTTGCATGCATGTCTGCAACACCCTCTATCTCCCCCCCCTTTGCACGCTGCAGGTGTTGCCCGCCTGCCGGCTGTTGCATATCCGCAACACCCTCAACTGTCTTGGCTTTGAGATCTGGGCGCCTCAGTTAGAGGCCCTCCACCTGCTTTGTACTCGGCTGGGCAAGGTTCGGATGATGGTAGGTGGCAGGGGTGTGCGGTGATGAGCATCAGCAGCGCAAGGAAAAGGGAGGGACATAACGCATCAATCACAACTCACTTAGAAGTAAGAACTACGTATGGGTATGCATTGGTGAAGTACGCAGCTGCTACCGGTAGGGAAGGTTTGGATCATGATAGGTGGGCTACCAACTGAGGGTATTTTCCTGCATCCTGAAAGCCCCAGAATGTGTGTTATATATCCACCTGAAGGCGTTTTTCCCTATAATTTCTGCCGAGCCTTAAGAATGCTCTTCTAGACTGGCTGCCAATCTTTTGAACTAGGCAATTAAAGACTGGCTGCTGACCTTCAGACAAGAAGGCCCTATCCTAATCAGTCCCTAGTAGTGCTCTGCTGACTGTAAAAATCAAAAAAACACTACAGTTGTTAGTTTATAACCCTTGCGAGGCTGAATCTTCACTAACCAATCACAACATACTCATTTTAAAACATGGGCCGTGCACAAACTTCCAAGTGTACTGACTTGTCGTTGTGGGCCGCGCGTAGACGCCTCCCAAGCCTGCAGTCAAGATGACGGTTTCGAATGACAGCTCCATAGACAAAGCCAAGCAGGCCCGAGTGACCCTATTGAGAGGCAGTTTGGATGAGGAGTCCCTGGTGAGCTAGGGGGGGGGGGAGGGTTTATGGTTTAGGGTTTATGGTGGGAGAGGGTCTAGGGTTTAGGGTGGGAGAGGATTTAGGGTTTAGAGTGGGAGAGGGTTTAGGGTTAAGGCTTTAGGGTGGGAGAGGGTTTAGGGTTAAGAGTGGGAGAGGGTTTAGGGTTTAGGATTTAGGGTGGGAGAGGGTTTAAGGTGTAGATGAGGAGCCGCTGGTGAGGTAGGGTGGGAAACACATTTTAATTTTTAAATGCATCCAGAGGGAAATTGCAACTTGGGGCAAGCCCTAACGACCGTAATCCGCATGAACGTTCGCGCAAAATTATTAATTAAATGGGCTTCGCGGACTCGCTGCGCGCTGACATCAATTCCAAAACTGAGCTTCGTCGCTAATTTCGCAGTCTGGGAAACAAAATTCTGGCCCGCGACCGGGCCAGTACTGGTACGCTAGGTTCCCTGTGTCTTTTCAGCAATGCCTAATTCGTCTTTGCGATGTTAGGTTGTTACATAAATCTCTCAGAATGGCCATTACAAACACCCTCAAGTGACAACGACACAGGCTAGACATAAATACATAACCAAGCCTGTCTCTCCGAAGTGGGCATGTCCTGCCTACCTCAATATCTTCTCTTTCTGCTTGTTTTCTTCATCGAGGCATCGTTTGATCCTTAGGTTAGGGATCACGTCGTGGTACTCTTTGCAGGCATGCCTGATGATAGAGAACTTCCCATGCCTCAAACGATGGCTTTTGACGGTGATGCTTGGCAATTGTAGTGCTGCGCGATCGATTGAATTCGAGCGCTGCGCGTAGGGGCTATGCATTATTTTTGGCCTGCGTGCGCGATAAAATACAAACGTGCGGTAAATTTAAATACAAGTACGGGAGTACGGGAGTTGTTATAAATGCTCACAAAGGGAATTTACCAGGTGAAAACCATATTATGCACCCAAAGGGGATGTTCTGGTTGAGAACTTGTAATACATTTATCCAAAGGAGATTAGCGTGGAAGGATTCAGGGGGCGTGTATCTCAAAGTCTTTGAGGGTTGAGGCATGTGGCGGCTGATATGACACCTTCCTCTTTGTGTAAGAGAAGGGTTTATCCCTATGGGTAGTCCGAGAGGTACACGAGTACATGAGTATTGGGATGAGTTCCATGATTAAAAAATCTTCTGAATGCATGTTGTCACGTTTGCCCTTTGTTTTATGTTTGCTGAAAGCATGCACTTGTTTGCCCTTTGTTTACTTTTTCTGAAAACATGAGCCTGTTTGCCCTTTTTGTACTGCTTGCTGACAGCATGCCCTTGTTCGCCCTTTGTGTATTAATTGCAATTATGGAAAATGTCATTGTTTGCCCTTTGTTTTCTGCTTGCTGAAAGCATAACCTTGTTTGCCCATTTGTACTGTTTGCTGAAAACATGAACTCGTTTGCCCTCTCGTGTGCTCACAGCGAATGCTCCGCCGGCATCCACAAGTGGGAGGGCTATTCTGGGATGATGTGGCGGCTGATGACATGCAACGCGGTCTTGGAGCGATCAAGGACCTAGTGGTCTCGGAGAAATCAAGGACCTAGTGGTCTCGGAGCAATCAAGGACCTAATGGTCGTCGAATCACTGTCTGTTCACTTTACGGCCATCATATCGGTAAACAGATAGAGATAAGCCAAAGATCGTGCCGTGCTTTTGCGCACAAGTAATAATTTACAGAGGTGTGCGGACTGCTGGCTTCCTATAAAATAGGCAGTGCAATCATTTGTGCTGCGTGGAAATTTGGCGGTCTGGGCAATGTCTGGACTCGAGTCTTGGTTAAACAAACACGCCTCAAACGACGGCTTTCAATGAAGTTGCGTGCCTGTTTTTATCTCAATTTGCACCTGCTTGATAAAATTATAGACTGCGCGGACATCTAAGAGTAAAACATTCCTTGATGTTTTATTGAGGGGAAGGCAAACCACGACTACGGTACTGTAAATGATTTAACTAGGCGCTGGCTGTAGAAATGTGTGGCTTGCTTTCACAGTCTTCTTGGAAAGAAAGAAAGAAGGCTACGCCCTATTAGGACGTGGAGGTTAAGGAAACAACACAGCTTGGGGCCGTAGACAGGCACGTCCGCGCCGTTACCAGTCTTCGTAGTTTGTACCGGACTTGAAAGCAGGGCACCTGCTGGGAACTTGGTCCCTGGAAAATTGCAGACCGTGTTATTTAACATTCCTGTAATGTCACTTGAGGTGTTAGGTTTGCGGACAGCTTCAATATGTAACATACCACAATCGCCTGAAGTTGCTGATAGAGGGACGACATTGAGACAATCGCCTTACCATGTTAATGACGTAACACCTCTGGGCCATGCTGAAAAGAAGCTCGGCCACGTCGGCAAAATAAAAGTCAGCTAGGACAGTCAAGGGAGAAGGCACAAGAGGAGATAAATGATAGCAAGTTCACCCGCCAAAACAACAAGAACAATACCACAAAGGCCAGGCAAACCGTAATAATCTCCATGTCGGTGTGACTGAAGGATTGGTCGGTGTGACTGAAGGATGGCTGATTTTCTCCATGCAAAGTCAGGAACACGGTACATGTCGCCAGCTGACTGGACCAAATGAAAGCAAATGCCAGGGTTTATGGTTTAGGGTTTAGGGTTTAGGGTTGCGGTGACGTGGTGTGGGCCACCGATCACCTCAGGCCGCGGCTTTACCTCAAGAACAGGATGCAATCCAGGCAGCTTCCTCAAGAACAGGATGCAGTCCAGGCAGCTTCCTCAAGAACAGGCTGCAGTCCAGGCAGCTTCCTCAAGAACAGGCTGCAGTCCAGGCAGCTTCCTCAAGAACAGGCTGCAGTCCAGGCAGCTTCCTCGAGCATCTGCGCCAGGCTACATGGCTACCTGCGTCTGCTGCCAGTTGGGGGGCAAGAGGGAGCAGATCCAGCCGTTACAGCGAAGTTGGTGGCAGCATATACTTCGCTTCTTCAACGCAGCGGTCGCACCAGCAGCACAGCAAGACAGTCCTCTCATGGCAGCAGCCATGGCGACCGACATGCAGCTCGCTGTCAGGCAGGGCACCGGAGGCGCAATAGGTGCAGTGAATTGCAACTAAGGTGCCTGGCTGGAGCTTAAGATGGGATCAGCCGTACCCAAACTGCGTCAGACAGTGACTGACCTAAAGCCGCTACCTGTCATCGGAGAGATGCTAGTTGATGCAGCATACAAGCGGTTGCAGCTAAATGCAGCTGGCAGAAGTGACCCCAGAGATCCTGCCACTGAAGACAGGCCTAAGGCCGCCTACCGCATCTTGTTTCAGTCTTCGGCGGGCATCACAGGCCAGGGGCCGCACCAGCCGAAGGCAGCGAGTGTGCTTGCGTGCGCACGAAATTAAGGCTGAGGCTTGGCGCCGTCAACACAGCCGACACCAGAGGACGGCGCAGCGGTCAGCAGCGTGACAGACGGTGCTGCTAGCAGTGTTGGGCAAGGGGAGATGGCGAGTATGTGGATGATGCGCTGTACATCTGCTTCCAGTGCCCTAGCGTGAAGGAAAGGTTTCTGCAGAGAGGTTGGAATGGTTCCCAGGAGGGCGCCACAGCCTTTCAACAGATGTACATGGGCAGACTTGGGTGGAAGGACGTAGCAGACTTTTGTTGAGGACGTAGTAGGCATTGTTGCTTTTCTTTGCCTCCTACCATAGGAGAATAGGCTTGTGAGGGTCAGGGATACTTCGGGATGCCTTTTCCTTTGGGGAGGGGTATTTCATTCTCCTTCGTGTTCTTCTCTTTCTTTCCCTCTTACCTGAAGTTACTTTTCTTTTCTCCCAACGGGACAGTTGGGCGCCCACGCGGCCGAGCCTTTTTGAGCAGGATCCAGAGGTGTGATATCATTGACTAAAATAATCATGGATCCAAATATAGAACTACAAGGCTATTGAGGACCAGCATTCACATTGAAGGAGCCCGGAATTTTCCTTTTCTGGTACCGGAATCTTTATTTTATACGTCGGACAACACACCTCTCACCGGTGTCGTTCCTTGACACAACAAACACGACTTGCTTCATACAAGACGTACAAGGAGGGTGTATTGCTAAGCTAACAACCAATAAGTCAAGTCTCCTCTACCCGCCAAAGTAATTAAAAGATCCCACCAGGCTGCTAATACAATGGCGTTACCCCTCTGTGCCCTCATCAAAAGGCTCGGCCGCGTGGGCGCCCCTAAGCAATTATAAGATCTTGACGCATCCCTAATTGAATACCTACCCTACCGGTCACGTAATATTAGCCACCAACAACTGCCAGTGGCCGTAGGTGTTTATTTCAGGGTGCTTCAGCTGCCACTCAGCTACATCACAGCCTACGGACGGGTTGGCCTGGTGTAGCCTGCCACTCTGCATGCGCCACCAGCGGTAGGCGGGTCAGAGTTCAGCACCATGTCAGCTATGCGAGGCCCTCATCGGTGGTTTGGCGCGCACCAAAAACAGCCCTCGTGGTTAACGGCCACAAACACAAAAGAGTCCTGGTACACACAAAACTTGACCACACATGAGAGAATGCATGCTTGCTTGCTCTAAGGCAGCATACTTTCTCGAGGTCAGGCCGGTCATGAGATATATCTAGCCATGTACAGCAAATCACATCAGATATTCAAAGTTAATATTACGCCATGTACCGTTCACTCCCTTCAGCCACCTTAACAGGCAGCTTCAAGCTTACAGATGCCCCACATCAGGAGACACTGTCTTGATCAGCGTGGCATGCCCAGCCGCCTGCGCACCGCCTCGTCCTCAGCCGCCACTTCAGCTGCCAGCCGTGCGTCCGCCTCCTCCATCGCCTGCATCAGCCTATCCGTCGGGACAGCCAGACGCGCACCCTGGGAAGCCACGTCAGCCAAGCTCACAGCCTCACCACCTGCACCTGCACCCGCCGCTGCATAAGCACCATCCCCGGCAATCTCCGCCGCGTAGTAATCATAGTACGCCGGCTGCGGCGCGTCGTCACCATAAGCCTCTGGCGGAAGATTGTAGTCTTGCACCTCGTCAAACTGCCCATCCCTGCTGGAGGGTCCGGCGGCAGTAGCTTGCGGCTCCTCCTCGGGCTCCCCAGGCTCGCGCTGGCGCACCAAGAGGCAAACGGAGCCGTCTGGGTTCTCCATGTAGCAAGCGTTCGGTGGCGGCGATGGTGGTTGGGGCGCTGGCGGCGGTGGTGGTTGGGGCGGTGGCGGCGGTGGTGTTGGCGGCGATGGTGGTTGGGGCGCCGGCAGCGGTGGTGGCGGTGGCGGTGGTGGTTGGGGCGCTGGCGGCGGTGGCGGTGGTGGTGGTGGTGGTGGTGGTGGTGCCGGTAGTGGGGGCACTGGCGGCGCTGGCGCTGGCGCTGGTGGCGATGTTGGTGAGGGCGGGGGCGCCCGTGGCGGTGGTGGCGGTGGGGGTGGGGGTGGAGGTGGAGGTGGCGGTGGTGGGGGCACTGGCTGCGCTGGCGCTGACGCTGGCGGCGATGTTGGTGAGGGCGGTGGCGCCGGTGGCGGTGGTGGCGGTGGGGGTGGGGGTGGAGGTGGTGGTGGTGGTGGTGGTGGCGTGTTCGTGGTTAATCGAGGCACGTCTCTGCTCCCCCTTCCCTCTGTCTCACTCCTCCCCTTCCCTCCACACTCCCCCACTCCCGGCCTACACGGCTGCTGAGCCTGGCCGTCGCCCGCCTCGGACTTGAACCTAGCGCAACTCCCGAACGACGTGCATGGAGACACATCATACAGCGGGTTACCCTCCCAGTCCTGCTGGCTCTGCTGGCTCTGGAGCTGCTGCAGCAGCGACTGCTTGTGGCTGCCATTCCCAGAGTAGCTCTTGGTGCCTGGCCGCCACCCCAGTCGGCCCGGGACCTCCGTACTGCTCTCCGGGTCACAAGACCGCGATTCACCATGGAGCCCACCTTCCCCCAGACCAGCCGTCTGAGGTGCCATTCGCGACAGGCCGCCCGAGGAGGTGCGCTTCTGGGGCATACTGGCATGTGGCAGAGAGGACGTTTCCTTTGAAACTTCATGCTGAGACGGCTGCTGCTGCTGTTGCTGCTGCTGTTGCTTCGGCTCCTGCAGTTCTTGCTGCTGCTGCTGCTGCTGCTGCTCCCGCGGTTCTTGCAGCTGCTGCTGTTGTTGCTGCTGCTGCTGCTGCTCCTGGTCTCTCTGTCGTTGCTGCTGCTCCCGAGGTTCTTGCCTCTGATGCTGCTGATCCTGTTGCTCCTGCTCCCGGTCTCTCTGTCGTTGCTGCTGCTCCAGCTGCCTCGATTGTTGCTCCTGATCCAGATCCAGCAGCTGCTGCTCCACCTCCCGCTCCCGCTGATGCTGTTGCTGAAGCTGATCACGTTTTCGCCGTTCCGCCCCCCGAAGCTCCTGCTCCCGCTCCCTTAATTGCTTTTCCTGGTCCCGATCCCGCCCCTGCTGCTCCTGCCCCCTCTGTTCCCGCTCCCGGTCCCGATCCTGACGCTGCTGCTCCTCCTGCTTCCGCTGTCGCTGCTCCTGCAGCAGCTCCTGCCCCCACTGTTCCTTCTGCCTCTGCTGCTGCTCCCCCTCCCGCTGCCGAAGCCGCACATCCTCCTCCTGCTCCAGTTGCCGAGGGCGAAGCTGCGGCAGGGGCGGGCGGACAGGCCTTGGAGACATCCCTAGAGATACTCCAGCCCCTGAGGGGCCGGGGCCTAGGTCACGCTGCAACCCCACAGTTGCAGCAGCGGCGCCTGCCTGGTCCTCCCCCTCAACAGCACAGCTATACGCAACCGAAGCCCTGCCCCCCCCCCTTGCGTGCGGTGCGTTGCGTTCCAGCTGCTCCGCCTCCGCCGATCCTGTAATTCTCTGGACTGTACTTGTGTGAACCGTACTCGCCTGTTCTAATCTCCCTCCATGAGCTTCCTGCCGCCCCCAGGGAACACCCGTCTGACCTGCCTCCTCCTCTGCTCCCAGCGCTCCTTGCCCAGCCCGGGACAGCCCCAAAGCTCCTCCTCTTCCTCCGCCCACTGCCGCCGAGTCCTCCTCATAATTCGGCAGACGGAAGGGACCGGACATCCCACTCGGAGAGATGAGGCTGCCAGGGGACAGCCCCAAAGCTCCTCCTCCTCTGCCGCCCGCTGCCGCAGAGTCCTCCCCGGAATTGGGTAGACGGAAGGGACCGGACATCCCACTGGGTGAGATGAGGGTGCCAGGGGACAGCAGACCGTTAGGCGCTCCCGCCGCGCTGCCGGATGGCGACGGCAGGCCCAGGCAGACGGCGGGCGACGGCAGACCCAGACCAATGGAGGGCGACGGCAGGCCCGCGCTGCCGGATGGCGATGGCAGGCCCAGGCAGATGACGGGCGACGGCAGGCCCAGGCCAATGGAGGGCGGTGGCAGGCCCAGGCGGGCGTAGGGCGACACACCATCAGCCCCCCCCGCAGACCCGTCGCAGCGTTTCCCGCACCCCGCTGTTTCCCACTCGCTCGAAAGCATAGCCACGGGTTCCACCGTGGGAAAGGGATCCACCGCGGTAGCAGCTGGTGCGTGCCTCCTGCTGTCTCCTGCTGCGTAACCGGCCTCGGAAGGCTCAGCTGGGGCCATACTTGTCGGAGCTGTGAAGCAGAACGGGTCCCAGGCAGTCGCAGCTGCAGCACCTCCGTTGCTGGTGACTGGCATAAGTGTGATGTCAGCCAGCTGCAGGCTTGAAGCTGCTCCGTGCTCAACAACCTGCATGCCGAATAAGGCTGGGGGCTCCACGTGCTCCGATGTGCTCACGGGAGTGGTGCTGCTCCTCTCTGAGCCGGTCGAAACTGAGGTAAGGGTGGCAGGGATCAAGGAGGGAGGAGTGAGCCCTCGGTCGCTCCCAGCTGACTCGCACGAGGTAGGGGGTGGATGAGTCGAGGGAGGAGCCGGAGGGGCAGGGGCGGAGAGCGCTTGACGTATCCTGGCTGCAACTGCTGACGATGAAGATAACGGAGGGCGGGAGGGAGAGGCAGGAGGGGAGGGGAAGCTGCTCCTGGCGAACGCTGCATCCGAGGAAGACATCGGAGGACTGTTAGGGAGCGCAGGAGCAGGAGGGGCAAGCGTCTGATTTCTCATGGTCGCAGCTGCCGCAGACGTTGATACCGGAAGGATGTTTTGAAGAGCATGATGGGCGAGCGCCAGGCTACTCCTGGCTGGAGGACCAGGTGCCGGCGCTGGAGGTCCTGAGGGGGGAGCGAAAGAGGAGGGCAGCACCTGCCTGGCCGCCGCAGCTGCCGCCGAGGATAAATGAGTGCCGGAGAGAGAGGAGGGAGCAGATAGCAAGCTGCTCCTGGCGAGCGTATCCGCCGCCACAGGCACCGGTGGGCCAAAGGGAGGAGCAGGAGGGGGGAGCGCCTGGCTGCCCCTAGCTGTACTGAGCGTGGCAGATCCCGCGGGACTGGTGAAAGGGGAAGGGCAAGAGGGAGCTGCGAGCAGCTCCCGGATCCGGGCTGCGATCGCTGCTGGAGTGGTGGGCCTGGGACGTGGGGGAGGAGGGGAGAGGCCCAGGCTGCTGCTACGGGCTGCTGCTGCTGCGGACGTGGCCAGGGACGCTGCCGAGAGCATGGCTGCGGTGCGGTCGGCGGCCTCTGTGGCGGCGCGGGCGGCGGACAGGCGGCCGTCGGCCAGCGCGTCCTCCGCCGCCAGCACCTGCTGTTGCTGCTGATGTCTCAAAGAAGGGGGAGATGTCTGGTGTGGCCTGCTTCAGGGAATAAGATGGGGTGTGGGGGGGTAGGTTTTGAGTGTGGATGCGACATAATGGGGGAGGGCAGTATTTTGGGGGGGCATGGGGCATGGGGCATGGGGGGATAGTATTTTTAGTGTGGATGTGAATTGAGGGGGGGGGGGTGAGTGTGTAAGTGAAATGAGGGAACGTATGTCTCAAAGGCCGAGAGGAAAGTACATACCAGTGCAATAGGAGTAAACGAGACGAGGGCCGCCCTCCCGATATCCCCCAATCACACAATACCGGTACCCCAGGTTCAGTTTTACTTTGAACTACGTCAACTGTCAATAGCAACGTCGAGGGGAATGTCCATATCTTAGCAATAGGGCCCAACAAGATAAGGGCCACCCACAGGGAGGCAGGATCAGTTTCATGAAATTTACCCTGTTTTCCAAAAGACTCTGACAAGGCGGCTGCGTGTTCAGTGCAACTCCATGTCAGAGTGGGTTGGCTTAAGGTGCCACTGCTACCATGGAGCGCAGAGGCAAGCGGTACCAAACTCGGTACGATCAAACGGTATGTGTGCAGGACGGGGGGCAGTACGGTAGTGGAGCTGCTCCAGGGACAGGCCTTTCCACTCATGACTCAACACATTCTGCGAAGTCCAGGTGCTCCAAAGCGCCTCACCTCTCTCAATGGTAAGGTTGAGAGGGAAGCACATATAAGAGTATAATAGCACCGAACAAGACGAGGGGCCCGCAATAATGGCACATACTCTCAAGTCCAATTGCTCCTAACCGCCTCACCTCTCTCAATGGTAAGGTTGAGAGGGAAGCACATAAGTGTAATAGTACCGAACAAGACGAGGGGCCCGCAATAATGGCCCATACTCTCAAGTCCAGTTGCTCCAAACCGCCGCACCTCTCTCAATGGTAAGGTTGAGAGGGAAGCACATATAAGAGTTAGACCATAGACTTGTTTTGCCTCCGCGAACGATAAATAAATATACCGGTTGTTTTTAGCTAAAGCGCACTTCATCGGAAAACTTTTCTGGACGTCCCAAACAGAGGCGTTTTCCGCCGAATTTGGGGTTCTCATAAGGCGCGACGGCGAAGAACCATTAATTCCTTGCGGAAGCAAAGAGCGACTGCGTTAGTACTAAACAAGACGGGGACCCCCCGCCACCGCACATACTCTGGGATCCAGTTGCTTCAAACTAGGATACCTCCCAATTCTGAGGTCAACAGGCATGTTCATAACATAGCATTGACCCAACGAGACACGGAAGCCCTCCCTCCCCCTCCCCTCAAAACATTCTCCCAAGATTGCTGCAAACTACTGCACTTCTCAATCGATTAAGGTCAAGGGTAATGTTCACAAAAAAATCAATAGGACTGAACGAGATGAGGCCATTCCCCGTCCCGGCCACACATTATCCCGGGTCCAGTGGCTGCAACGCCCCACCTCTCAATCACAATGTCGAGAGGAATCTTCATAACAGGGCCATCAGACTGAACGAGATGAGCCCCCCAACAAGGGATCTCCAACTCTCCTTACGGATCTCCAACTCCCCTAAGTTGGACTCCCCCTCCCCCCCCCCCACCCGTCAGTCCATCACGCCAACACATACTCCCCAGTCCAGTTGCTTACATGTACCTCTCCATGGTAAGGTCGAGAGAATTGTCCATAAGAGAGCAAAAGGAATGAACGAGTCGATCAAGCCCTATCCCGTCAGCCTTCAACACATACTCCCTCTTCACCTTTCAATGGCTAGGTCAAGGTGCCTGTATGTATCGTTGCCTTCGGTCCTTGCGGTTGACATGGCCAGGCTCTCATACAGAGCTTGCTCCAGCTGCAAGGGGCCAAGGATTGCAGGAAGGGGGGGGGGTCAACGGGGTGGCATGCTGGTAGTCATCCACCGGCATGGATACCAGGCACCCCTTTAGGTCGTGCTTTCATACAGAGCTTGCTCCAGCTGGAGGGGGCAACGAATACAAAATATTCAGCGGGGCGGCATGCTCCAATTACCGTATTCACCAACTCTTTAAAAACCTTGACTTGTTCTACGATCCTGGAGCCCCCACACCCACAGACCATGACATCGTTGATGTCCGCCACACTGCCTGAAAAGTCCGCGCAACCCCACTTGCCACATGGACCACGAAACGGAAGCCGCGGCCTGCACCTGCCTGCCATCATCGCCCACTCTTATTAAAATTGATACCACCTGCACCAAGCACTTGCGGAACCCACGTTGTGCTGCGGCCGAACGGGTGGCTTCCTTAATCCACGCCCCAGGGAGTATTTATTGTATATTGTATTATTCTATTTAGAACCCACACCATCAACTCACCATGACATCGTTGATGTCCTCCACATTGCCTGAAATATTTGCCACCCCACACGGGGCACATAGTCTTGGAGATTAATTTCCATTATACCATGACTCAACGTGGCAATTGGCTTGTCCATTATCTCCGGATTCAACCAATATTTGTAACCCACACCATAAGCTCACCATAAAATCGTTTATGTCCTCGACATTGCCTGAAATATTTGCCACCCCGCTAGGCACATAGTCCACAAAGCGGTAGTCACGGTCGCCCCCACGCCCCCCTCCTCCCACTCGGCCGCCGCCCCTGCCGCCGCCGCCGCCACCGCCGCCCCGGAAGCGAGCGCCCCCCTCCCTCGCCGCTCCGGAGGCTTCAAAGGGCCGAAACTCCTGACCACGCTCCTGGTCGCGCTGCTGCTGCTGCAGTGTCGCCATGGAGCCATATGCGGCAGTAGCTGCAGCAGGGTTTGCAGAAGGCGGTGTTGTAGGAACCAGCGAGTATGCCGCGGCCGCCTCCCTGGCTACACGCTGCTGCTCTACCTCGGCCAATCGCTGCGATGCCCGCCCCGCATCTCGCTCAGCATCTTGCTTGATCTCCTCCTGCAGGGTTGGAAGACAGGGTGGTTGCAGGGTGGTTGCAGGGTGGTTGCAGGGTTAAAAGCTGAACCAGTGCATTGCCCGTGGGGGCCTAGATAAGGGGTCGAGGCTTGTCACATTTCTCAAGCCCTTCCGCGTCTCGCTCAGCATCTCGCTTGATCTCTTCCTGCAAGGTTAGAGGGAAGGGTGGTAGCAGGGTGGTTGCAGGGTGGTTGCAGGGTGGTTGCAGGGTGGTTGCAGGGTGGTAGCAGGTTTGAAGGTTGAAAAGGGGCGGGTTGTCAGGCGAGAGGAAAGCGTGGTTGCAGAATTCAAAGATATAGGGTTTGAGGCTTGCTACATTTCTTCAGTCATTCGGCAGCCCACTCTTAGCCTGGCTTCAATTCCTCCTGCATCGATCCCAGCTGCTCACCTCCCACCTGATCAAATCCCCCCCCCCTCCCCCGTTCTGCCCCCCTCTCATCTCCCTCTCCCAGATCCCCCCCGCACCAACCTCAACCCCCCTCACACCTCCCTTTCCCAGATCCCCCCCTGCACCCACCTCAGCCCCCCTCTCACCTCCCTTTCCCAGAGTACTCCCCATACCGCTCTCTCTGCTCCTCTCTGCTCCCCTCTCACCTCTCTCTCCCTGATTCTGGCCTCAATGACCCGTTGCTCTTCCATGCGGTCCTGCTGGTGAGCCGCCTCACTCTTGGCACCGAGGAACTGTATAAATCATGAGACACACATATGGCTGATATTTAACATGTGAGCATCCCCGCTCTTTACGACAACAAGATTCCATAAATAAAGATATTTACATTTTTGAACCTATGATGTCCCGCCCACCTTGGTCGTGCAAGTACGGTAATACAATTCCGTCTAGTTTGTCAGCATACAAGCTTTTCATTCATTATAATATCTAAAACATTTAGCCTATAATGTCCAGCCCAACTTGGCTGTTCAGTATTACAGTTTTGTTTAGTTTCTTTACACGGTATAAAAGCTTATAATTAATTCAAAAAAAAAATATATATATATATATATATATATATATATATGCATTTCTTGAGGCCTACAAAGTCATGCCCACCTTGGCCGTGAACTCAGGCAGCTTGCAGAAGGGACATGTGGGAGAGGTGTTGGCGGGTGTTGCAATCTGAACCTGTGGAGTACAGGCAGTACAGACAGTGAGCACAGGCAGTACGCACAAGCAGCAACACACGCCGGCAGTGGTGGGAGAGGTGTCGGCGGGTGTTGCAATCTGAACCTGTGGAGGACAGGCAGTACAGACAGTGAGCACAGGCAGTACGCACAAGCAGCAACACACGCCGGCAGTGGTGGGAGAGGTGTTGGCGGGTGTTGCAATCTGAACCTGTGGAGTACAGGCAGTACAGACAGTGAGCACAGGCAGTACGCACAAGCAGCAACACACGCCGGCAGTGGTGGGAGAGGTGTTGGCGGGTGTTGCAATCTGAACCTGTGGAGTACAGGCAGTACAGACAGTGAGCACAGGCAGTACGCACAAGCAGCAACATACGCCAGCAGTGGTGGGAGAGGTGTTGGCGGGTGTTGCAATCTGAACCTGTGGAGTACAGGCAGTACAGACAGTGAGCACAGGCAGTACGCACAAGCAGCAACACACGCCGGCAGTGGTGGGAGAGGTGTTGGCGGGTGTTGCAATCTGAACCTGTGGAGTACAGGCAGTACAGGCAGTGAGCACAGGCTGTACGCACAAGCAGCAACACACGCCGGCAGTGGTGGGAGAGGTGTTGGCGGGTGTTGCAATCTGAACCTGTGGAGTACAGGCAGTACAGACAGTGAGCACAGGCAGTACGCACAAGCAGCAACACACGCCGGCAGTGGTGGGAGAGGTGTTGGCGGGTGTTGCAATCTGAACCTGTCGAGGACAGGCAGTACAGACAGTGAGCACAGGCAGTACGCACAAGCAGCAACACACGCCGGCAGTGGTGGGAGAGGTGTTGGCGGGTGTTGCAATCTGAACCTGTGGAGTACAGGCAGTACAGACAGTGAGCACAGGCAGTACGCACAAGCAGCAACACACGCCGGCAGTGGTGGGAGAGGTGTTGGCGGGTGTTGCAATCTGAACCTGTGGAGTACAGGCAGTACAGGCAGTGAGCACAGGCTGTACGCACAAGCAGCAACACACGCCGGCAGTGGTGGGAGAGGTGTTGGCGGGTGTTGCAATCTGAACCTGTGGAGTACAGGCAGTACAGACAGTGAGCACAGGCAGTACGCACAAGCAGCAACACACGCCGGCAGTGGTGGGAGAGGTGTTGGCGGGTGTTGCAATCTGAACCTGTCGAGGACAGGCAGTACAGACAGTGAGCACAGGCAGTACGCACAAGCAGCAACACACGCCGGCAGTGGTGGGAGAGGTGTCGGCGGGTGTTGCAATCTGAACCTGTGGAGTACAGGCAGTACAGACAGTGAGCACAGGCAGTACGCACAAGCAGCAACACACGCCGGCAGTGGTGGGAGAGGTGTTGGCGGGTGTTGCAATCTGAACCTGTGGAGTACAGGCAGTACAGGCAGTGAGCACAGGCAGTACGCACAAGCAGCAACACACGCCGGCAGTGGTGGGAGAGGTGTTGGCGGGTGTTGCAATCTGAACCTGTGGAGGACAGGCAGTACAGACAGTGAGCACAGGCAGTACGCACAAGCAGCAACACACGCCGGCAGTGGTGGGAGAGGTGTCGGCGGGTGTTGCAATCTGAACCTGTGGAGTACAGGCAGTACAGACAGTGAGCACAGGCAGTACGCACAAGCAGCAACACACGCCGGCAGTGGTGGGAGAGGTGTTGGCGGGTGTTGCAATCTGAACCTGTGGAGTACAGGCAGTACAGACAGTGAGCACAGGCAGTACGCACAAGCAGCAACACACGCCGGCAGTGGTGGGAGAGGTGTTGGCGGGTGTTGCAATCTGAACCTGTGGAGTACAGGCAGTACAGACAGTGAGCACAGGCAGTACGCACAAGCAGCAACACACGCCGGCAGTGGTGGGAGAGGTGTTGGCGGGTGTTGCAATCTGAACCTGTGGAGGACAGGCAGTACAGACAGTGAGCACAGGCAGTACGCACAAGCAGCAACACACGCCGGCAGTGGTGGGAGAGGTGTTGGCGGGTGTTGCAATCTGAACCTGTGGAGTACAGGCAGTACAGACAGTGAGCACAGGCAGTACGCACAAGCAGCAACACACGCCAGCAGTGGTGGGAGAGGTGTTGGCGGGTGTTGCAATCTGAACCTGTGGAGTACAGGCAGTACAGGCAGTGAGCACAGGCTGTACGCACAAGCAGCAACACACGCCGGCAGTGGTGGGAGAGGTGTTGGCGGGTGTTGCAATCTGAACCTGTGGAGGACAGGCAGTACAGACAGTGAGCACAGGCAGTACGCACAAGCAGCAACACACGCCGGCAGTGGTGGGAGAGGTGTTGGCGGGTGTTGCAATCTGAACCTGTGGAGGACAGGCAGTACAGACAGTGAGCACAGGCAGTACGCACAAGCAGCAACACACGCCGGCAGTGGTGGGAGAGGTGTTGGCGGGTGTTGCAATCTGAACCTGTGGAGTACAGGCAGTACAGGCAGTGAGCACAGGCAGTACGCACAAGCAGCAACACACGCCGGCAGTGGTGGGAGAGGTGTTGGCGGGTGTTGCAATCTGAACCTGTGGAGTACAGGCAGTACAGGCAGTGAGCACAGGCTGTACGCACAAGCAGCAACACACGCCGGCAGTGGTGGGAGAGGTGTTGGCGGGTGTTGCAATCTGAACCTGTGGAGTACAGGCAGTACAGACAGTGAGCACAGGCAGTACGCACAAGCAGCAACACACGCCGGCAGTGGTGGGAGAGGTGTTGGCGGGTGTTGCAATCTGAACCTGTGGAGGACAGGCAGTACAGACAGTGAGCACAGGCAGTACGCACAAGCAGCAACACACGCCGGCAGTGGTGGGAGAGGTGTTGGCGGGTGTTGCAATCTGAACCTGTGGGGTACAGGCAGTACAGACAGTGAGCACAGGCAGTACGCACAAGCAGCAACACACGCCGGCAGTGGTGGGAGAGGTGTTGGCAGGTGTTGCAATCTGAACCTGTGGAGTACAGGCAGTACAGACAGTGAGCACAGGCAGTACGCACAAGCAGCAACACACGCCGGCAGTGGTGGGAGAGGTGTTGGCGGGTGTTGCAATCTGAACCTGTGGAGTACAGGCAGTACAGACAGTGAGCACAGGCAGTACGCACAAGCAGCAACACACGCCGGCAGTGGTGGGAGAGGTGTTGGCGGGTGTTGCAATCTGAACCTGTGGAGGACAGGCAGTACAGACAGTGAGCACAGGCAGTACGCACAAGCAGCAACACACGCCGGCAGTGGTGGGAGAGGTGTTGGCGGGTGTTGCAATCTGAACCTGTGGAGTACAGGCAGTACAGGCAGTGAGCACAGGCAGTACAGGCAGTGAGCACAGGCTATGGGTGTCATGTTTAACAAGTGCAGCGCACTTATGGTAGCCGACAGAACAGGAGTAGAGCCAAGAATCACTGACAAACCTGTAGGAAGCATTCCATTCGAACGTGCTTGTTGAATGAGCAGCTCGTGTAGAAGAGGGGGCAGCGCATCTTGCATATGGGACTCTCCACCAAGGCACAGTACCATGTTTCCGTACCAGACACCCCCCCTTCTTGTAGGAAGCTCTCAATTCAAACGTGGTTGTAGAAGCGGCAGCTCGTGCACATGTGAGGGGGGCAGCGCATCATGCAAATGGGACTCACCGTGTTTCTGTACCAGACGACCCCCCCTTACCTGTAGTACTGTACCATGCATCCTGACTATATGACCCCCCTAACCTGAAGTACTGTACTACTGTACAATGTTTCTGTACCAGACGCCCCCCCCCCCCCCCTAACCTGTACTACTGTACCATGTTCTGTACAAGACGCCCCCCCCCCTAATCCTGAAGTACTGTACTACTGTACCATTTCCGTACCAGCCGCCCCTAACCTGAAGTACTGTACCATGTTTCCGTACCAGACGCCCCCCCTTACCTGTGGTACTGTACCGTGTTTCCGTACCAGGCGCCCCCCTTACCTGTAGTACTGTACCATTTCCGTACCAGCCGCCCCTAACCTGAAGCACTGTACCATGATTCCGTACCAGACGCCCCCACTTACCTGTAGTACTGTACCGTGTTTCCGTACCAGACACCCCCCCTTACCTGTAGTACTGTAACATTTCCGTACCAGCCGCCCCTAACCTGAAGCACTGTACCATGTTTCCGTACCAGACGCCCCCCCTTACCTGTAGTACTGTACAATTTCCGTACCAGCCGCCCCTAACCTGAAGCACTGTACCATGTTTCCGTACCAGACGCCCCCCCTTACCTGTAGTACTGTACCATGTTTCCGTACCAGACGCCCCCCCTTACCTGTAGTACTGTACCATTTCCATACTAGCCGCCCCTAACCTGAAGCACTGTACCATGTTTCCGTACCAGACGCCCCCCCTTACCTGTAGTACTGTAACATTTCCGTACCAGCCGCCCCTAATCTGAAGCACTGTACCATGTTTCCGTACCAGAAGCCCCCCCTTATCTGTAGTACTGTACCATTTCCGTACCAGCCGCCCCTAACCTGAAGCACTGTACCGTGTTTCCGTACCAGACGCCCCTAACCTGAAGCACTGTACCATGTTTCCGTACCAGACGCCCCCCCTTATCTGTAGCACTGTACCATTTCCATACCAGCCGCCCCTAACCTGAAGCACTGTACCGTGTTTCC
Source organism: Limnomonas spitsbergensis (assembly GCA_037349105.1). Classification (NCBI taxonomy): domain Eukaryota; kingdom Viridiplantae; phylum Chlorophyta; class Chlorophyceae; order Chlamydomonadales; genus Limnomonas; species Limnomonas spitsbergensis. The sequence goes on from JAYJMM010000025.1 coordinate 1,121,205, forward strand.
GTACCAGACGCCCCTAACCTGTAGTACTGTACCATGTTTCTGTACCAGATGCCCCCCTTACCTGTAGTACTGTACCATGTTTCCGTACCAGACGCCCCCCCTTACCTGTAGTACTGTACCATGTTTCCGTACCAGACGCCCCCCTTACCTGTAGTACTGTACCATGTTTCCGTACCAGACGCCCCCCCTTACCTGTAGTACTGTACCATGTTTCCGTACCAGACGCCCCCCCTTACCTGTAGTACTGTACCGTGTTTCCGTACCAGACGCCCCCCCTTACCTGTAGTACTGTACCATGTTTCCGTACCAGCCACCCCTAACCTGAAGCACTGTACCATGTTTCCGTACCAGACGCCCCCCCCCTTACCTGTAGTACTGTACCATGTTTCCGTACCAGACGCCCCCCCTAACCTGAAGCACTGTACCACGTTTCCGTACCAGACGCCCCCCCCCTTACCTGTAGGAAACACTCGGTACAGATGTGGTTTGAGCAACAGCTGCTGGTATTCATGAGCGGATAGTGCATCATGCAGATGGGGCATTCCACCAGACGCCCCCCCTTACCTGTAGGAAACACTCGGTACAGATGTGGTTTGAGCAACAGCTGCTGGTATTCATGAGCGGATAGTGCATCATGCAGATGGGGCATTCCACCAGACGCCCCCCCTTACCTGTAGGAAACACTCGGTACAGATGTGGTTTGAGCAACAGCTGCTGGTATTCATGAGCGGATAGTGCATCATGCAGATGGGGCATTCCACCAGACGCCCCCCCTTACCTGTAGGAAACACTCGGTACAGATGTGGTTTGAGCAACAGCTGCTGGTATTCATGAGCGGATAGTGCATCATGCAGATGGGGCATTCCACCAGACGCCCCCCCTTACCTGTAGGAAACACTCGGTACAGATGTGGTTTGAGCAACAGCTGCTGGTATTCATGAGCGGATAGTGCATCATGCAGATGGGGCATTCCACCAGACGCCCCCCCTTACCTGTAGGAAACACTCGGTACAGATGTGGTTTGAGCAACAGCTGCTGGTATTCATGAGCGGATAGTGCATCATGCAGATGGGGCATTCCACCAGACGCTCCGGGGACTCAGTCTGGTTGCGGGCCTTGAGCACACGCCTGACCACTGGCAAGACCATGACCTGAAGGGGAAAGGGGGAAGTGAGGTGCAGATTAGGAGAGGGGGCTGGTTCGGGCCTTGAGCACACGCCTGACCACAGGAAGGACTAGGAACTGAGGTTGGAAGGGGGCAGTAAGAAAATCGAAGAGGGAAGGTCGGGAGCTGGATTTAAGTGTCTGCAAGTACACGAGTGGGACCTCTGGGACTTCATGCATGCATGCATGCATGACCGACCTTAGGTCGACCAAACAGAGCAAAACGAAAATAAATGATTCAGTGCACTCAATATCAGGCTTGGAGGCCTGCTGTGGCATGAGTGGTGGTCATGCACTCATGCGACATGACCCTGGGGCACACCCGTCAGTGCCATGCGGGAGACCTGCGGGACCGCGTGAGTCACAACGGCAGTTGTGTACACGGGCTATTAGACGCGATTACGCGGGACTGCATTCATCAGCGCTACAGCTGCCGAGAAACGGCGAACGCATCGAGAGGCAATGTGCTCGCAGCGGCTTATTTACCGGCCGGGTGCGGGTAATCCCCAACGCAATGCCCAGCAGCACACGCACCTTGTGCTCGTCGGTGAACGTGGCTTCGTCACAGCCAGGGAAGCAGGGTGCGAGTTTCCCCTCGCGGATGAAGCGACGCAAGCGCTTGAGGTCCAGCTTGCTCTCGGAAGACCCATACAGGCCTGAAGGCCGAGTGTACTGGTCCGGGATTTTAGGGGGAGATTTCCAGGCTCCCTTTCCGCCGAACATGCATGCAAACATGCCAGAAGTTGTAGTCGACGTTTGGATTAGATTCTCTTCGCGGCAAAAACACAGTCAGAAAGGTTTTGCTGCGAGCTGGCCAACCCTCAAGAGAGCCTGCTTCGTGACATGCATCCTGAAATTACCATGAAGACCTCTAAAAATGTCGTATGATGAAGCGGGTGAGTACTCGAGGGCTTTCCCTTGGACACGAGGACAGGGCTCTCGTTCTCCTCTATTGAACGCCCCACACTGTTTGTGACTAAGTATGGACGGTGTATTGTTTTCAATTTTCTAAGCACACATCGCAGACTGTCCATTTATAGCACTGTGCACTCAAAACATATCAAATAATCAAGATATATCAGTAGTTATTCCGCACATCCTTTAGCAACCCTTCCTGACCAAGCAAGATGCAGTCCGACACTTCTGGCGTGGAGGAGACGTTCAAGCGATTGCAGTCGCACAAGGGTGTGATTGGAGTTGTCGTTATCAACATGGACGGCATTGCCATCAAGTCCACCTTCGACAACGATGTCACCGTGCAATACTCCGCACTGGTGTCGCACTTCACCAACAAGTCGCGAAGCGTGGTGCGGAAGCTAGACCCTGAGAACGAGCTGCGGTTCCTGCGGCTAAGGTCAGTTGTCGTAAGCGCTAGGACAGGGTACATCAACCATGCTCCAGCGCAGGTCACTGACACTGGGTCACGGACCTCAATCAAGCCGTGCACTTCTGCGTAATACCCTTAAGGGAGAGGTTCTGTAGGCCTTGTATCACCCGGATCACCTGTATGAGAGGTCCTACGACAGCTCATTAGGAGGAATGTAGTCTCTGGCTCAAGAAATTCGTGGCCTGGTGCCGCACGCCATGCTACGCCAAGGGATCAGCTATGCCATGGGATCACCGTGCCCTGTTGTAGAGGTTCCGCAGGCAAGGCACACTTTCTGTTTCTATGGCTGTACCCACTTGGCAGATGTGGGCCTAATGCTTAGAAAACCAGTGCGCTGATGAATCCACCAGGAGCCTGCATGTCCCCTTGCTTCATGTCTGCTATGCAGGCTAGGGTTCTTGCATACATAGCCCGGCCTTGTCAGGAAATTAGAGACCATGTCTTAAGAGCGGGCTTCCCTGCTGGGTGTGAGGAAGTACAGCATGATCTAGCCCTCCACAAGTAGTGTTACCCGTACTGTCGTACGTGTCAGTGAAGCCCGCAGAGATGGCATTCGAGTGCGGTGTTTGCCTCCTCAGGTCAAAAAAGAGAAACATTAACATTTCATAACATTAACATTTCAGAAACATTAACATTTCAGAACATTAACATTTCAGAAACATTAACATTTCATAAACATTTCATAGACATGACAGGGTGCTATGTTTGCCTCTTCAGGTCAAAGAAGAGAAACATTAACTGCGCTCCCCCTTTGATAGACATGACAGGGTGCTATGTTTGCCTATTCAGGTCAAAGAAGCAAAAAGCCTTTACTGCGTTGCCTCGTTGACGGACATAACGGGATCGTCGGGATGCTGTGCCTGCCTCCACAGGTCCAAGAAGCACTGAACCTTCACTGCGTTGCCACGTTGACGGACTGAAAGGCATGCCATGCCTGCCTCCACAGGTCCAAGAAGCACGAAATCCTTATAGCGCCCGAGTTTGACAAGAGTCATGAGTACTTCCTAGTGGTCGTCCAAGACCCCTCGACTGAATAGCGGGAGTGGAGGCATGCAACAGCATCAGTACTGCATCAGGAGGAGCAACAGCATCAGTACTGCATCAGGAGGAGCAACAACATCAGTACTGCATCAGGAGGAGCAACAGCATCAGTACTGCATCAGGAGGAGCAACAACATCAGTACTGCATCACGAGGAGCAACAGCTGCTTGAAGGGACATGAGTTCTTCAGAGTGGTGGTCCAAGATTCCACAAAACAACAGCTGCTGCTGAGGAGTGTAGCTGCTGTAACAGCTGCAGTAGGAGGTGCAACAGCTGCAACAGTTGCAGCTTGACCCCTTAGCAGAATACCTGGAAGACAGGCGTAGGAGCCAAGACGCGTCTTTCCTATGTGTTGCAGCAAGAGAAACAGCAGCTGGGTGCAGGAGTGTGACACTGGCTGGCAGCTGGGTGCAGGAGTGTGACACTGGCTGGCAGCTGGGTGCAGGAGTGTGACACTGGCTGGCAGCTGGGTGCAGGAGTGTGACACTGGCTGGCAGCTGGGTGCAGGAGTGTGACGCTGGCTGGCAGCTGGGTGCAGGAGTGTGACACTGGCTGGCAGCTGGGTGCAGGAGTGTGACACTGGCTGGCAGCTGGGTGCAGGAGTGTGACTCTGGCTGGCAGCTGGGTGCAGGAGTGTGACACTGGCTGGCAGCTGCCCACACAGCCGCCGCTTCGCTCTCCTATGCACTGCATTCTATCACCCATGGCTAGCCCATGTCCAATGGGGAAGCATCATGGCGGGCACTGCTCCATGGGAGTGGGGTACACAGGGAGCATGTGTTCCTTCACCTGACGATGCGCTTTTAAGGGCATAGTGCGAATACCTGGCGGGTACTGCTGCATGGGGGCGGGTTGCACGGGGAGCGTGTCAACTTGCACCTACCAAAGCGCTCACAAGTGCATTGTGCGAATGCTGTATTGAACTGCACACACAGCTGCATGCATGCAAGCTCTAGTGGTAGGTTCCCGTACCTCCCGTGGGATTTAGGACACAGCCTTGCAGCGGCTGGTGAGGGACAGGACTGATGACAAGCTGTTTGTTTGATTTCTCGTGGACTTCTATATTACTCTTTTCCCATTGCCGTGTCTTACAATCTGAAATACGGGTCTCACACTTTGACTAATGACTCACACAGTAACATGCATATTTCATTGCGACCCAGAGTAAATTTCTGTCCATGCTTCTGCTGATGAACTTGTAACATAATACTTGCTGCGAGAAACGGAAGAGAGGGAGGCACATCCGCAATGACGTTACACCTCTGGGCCCTGCTTAAAAGTCCCGGCCACGTGGGCGACCACATGGCATAAGTGTGAAGGATCCACTGGCGTGCACTCTTATGGCCATAGCATACAAGCCATGAGACCAGTACACGCTGGTTAGGGCCTGAAGGAGGTTAGGACCGATCAAACCCTTGGCAGCGGGCAGGCAAGCCAGCACCGGAGGAATGCATACAGGGTGTCAGGGGCGGATTATACAGCCAGAGGCACTGCTTTCAACATAAATCTGTTGCGAGGTGGCAGTAGAAAGCAGATGGAATTGGAATTATTAAAACTGCTGATATTGGCAGTCACAAAAGGCCATAGATCAGACGTTTGTGTGACGTGCATAGGGCAATTATGCTCAGCACATGATAAACCGTTGCTTCCATGTTTCACTGGACACCGATAACTGAAGCTACCGCCTACTGGTACTACATGATGGCCCCAACACATGGGATGTGGGCCTCGCTGCATATCAGGTTTATTGTATCGAGTTCCTACATGTTCCTGTCCCCTCACACAGGAGGTTGGCATGAATGCACCATGGTCCTAGCTGTGCAAGGTAGCTGAATTGGGCTTGCTCTTAGTTCCCCTGCCAGCCCCACGCGTTCAACAGGGCCCAGCGGGTAGGCTGTATGCACCATCCTTATCATGATGGCTGGGGCCTGGTGCCGCGAAGTTAGGGTCCCCCAGCCAGAGGCAGGCAGATAAATGTTTGATTTTATTGTGTGCAATTTTGGCTGCCCAACGGCCTGTTTGATGTGTTTTGTGCGTACTAAAATAGACACAGGCTGTCGATACATAGACGTAAAGCTGCATGGGACTGGCCAAAAACGCGTTATGTTGAGCTACCAGGACATCACAAGATCTCAAAAATCACAGACAAAATAAAACGTGTCAAGGCCAGTATTTGGGGGGGCTCTGTACACAAAGCACATGTGCTTCTGCAATGTACAACTTCGGAGTACGGTAGCTGGACACCTGCTTGCAATGTGGCTCTAGTGGTTCAAGGGTGGGGGCAGGACCAATATTGCCATGAAGAGTCCAGATGAGCATCACATTGCAATGTTTGAATACATATCAGTAGGGATCGGCACGTGATATTACACCGGTATCATGCGAAATAATATAACATTATGTAAGCTTATATACCGGTATGCTATACCGTATAACATTATATACCTACCGTACTATGGGGCACCTTATATGAAGTATAAATATTTCGAAAGCACATCATATAATGTTATATAAGGTGAAAACTTATATTTATAACTATATAAGGTTGCCGACCTCCACATGTCAGCCTCAAGCGCGGCCTAGATATGACCCTGTCTTATGTAGGTACTAAATGTAAGTTAAGAGATGCGCGGTGTCGGGAGAACGAACCCTGCGATTTAGGCAGGTTAATGACGTTGCAACTCTGGGCCCTGCTTAAATCAAGCTCGGCCACGTCGTCAAAAAAAAAGTCTGCCAGGAATCTCATGGGAGAAGGCACAAGAGGAAAGAAAGGAACGCATGTTCACCTTCAAAAGAACAACACATAAATGAAATGTCAGGTAAACCATTTATCCTACCCCTGAAGAGACTAGCCTTCGACAAGCATAACTACATCTTCCACAAAGCCAGATCCTGCAATCCCTGCCTGCCCCGGTAAAGCTGGTGGAAGTCTGTAGCGTCGTTCGGAGGACCAGCCCACCCCGCTCCCTGAGTGCCGCCTTTATGCTAGGGCATTGATAGCAAGCATGGAGCGCGTCCTCCACGTGCTCGCCATGTCCCCTAGCCTAACATGTCCCCTAGCTGGCAGTAGCGAGTGTGACGCTGCTGATCATTGTGCCGTCCTCTAGTGGCGGCAGTGCTGACCGCACCGAGACGCAACCTCAAGCCCGGCAACCTCAAGCCCGGTAACCTCAAGCCCGGCAACCTCAAGCCCGGCAACCTCAAGGTCGGCAACCTCAAGCCCGGTAACCTCAAGCCCGGCAACCTCAAGCCCGGCAACCTCAAGCCCGGCACACGTCCTTGTGCTAGTGCGGCCCTTAGCATGCACCAGTACGGCGCCTGCCTTAGGCTGAAACCATGCATGGTAAGCAGCCGCAGATCTGAGTTCGGTGGCGGGGTCCCTGGAGTTCCCCCGGCTGATCACCTACAACTGCGCCTGCTCGTAGGCTGCGTCCACTAGCGCTAGCACCTCTGTGACGGGTACAGGCTCCCCAAGTAGTGGTGGACGCAGGTAGCCCCGCCACCTGGCGCAGTTGCTGGAGGAAGCTGGACTGCATCTTGGTCTAGAGATAATGCCGCAGGCGAAGGTGACCGGTGGCCCACACCACATCACCGTAGTTGGCTGCAGGCGGTGCGTAAGTAGCCGCAAGCCGGATGCGTTTAGGCAGATGATGCCTCAGACGCATCTTCGCAGCCATGCGGCGGACCCGCTGCAGCGCGGCAGCCAGAGGCGCCTCTCTTGCACGCATGGCCGTCTTCATGCTGCTGCTCTCGTGCTGCATTATGCTCAAGAACTTGAATTCCTGGACAAGCTTAAGGACTGTCATTCAGGCAGGTAAACCGTGCCTCTGAGACCTTTCAAAATCAGTGCTGATGCGGTGGGCAGGGCAATGGCAGGGCGCCAACGCTACATGGATTACTTGAAAGGGTGACACAGTGCAGATCGAGCAACAGTGCGCCGTGAGGACATCGTAAAGCAAGCACGATCTGCTGCGCAGCGCGCCTTCGGCACGCTTTGGGCTGATCGGCGTGGTCAGTGCTGGGTGGGCAGATCTTAACTCAATTATGAATACGAAGCTGGAATTCACTGTGAGTACGGCGAGCAGAATACGGCGAGCGGAGGGGGGGCGGGGGCGGGGGGTGGGGGCGATATGAGGGTGCACAGTGCAACGGAAACAGAGGTGATCACGTTTCTACCCAGTACTTGTTACATTCTGTGGATTCTTCTGGAACGTAACATGTCTGTTGGCTGCTTACCCAGATGGAGCATTTGTTGTGGGGACAGCAAAAATGCTATTCGTGAACCTCAATCCGTTTCGATCAAACCAGACCTACCCATAGACGATGCAGCAGCAATACCAATAAAGAGAGACGTCGAAGTTCCTAAAGTTGATCGGCTACTCACTCTGCTTCACTTCAACGACATCTACAACATCGAGCCTTCGAAAACGGGAGCGGGGGGAGCCGCGCGACTGGCACATACAGTGAGAAATTCATACACTGAGCATCAACTGATCATGCTGAGCAGGTCGATATGAGGCCTGCGTTCTAGTACGATGTCCCATGGTACTCGTACGATTTCCCGTTCCCGTCCATTTTGCATCCCCTTCCTAGGTGAAGTCCTTGCATGGCGACCACCCTTTGGTTGTCTTCTCCGGTGATGCCTTCAACCCATCTTTGCTGTCAACAATCACGCTCGGAGCTCATATGCCACCTGTGCTGAATGCCATCGGCGTGCATGTTGCATGTGTCGGGAACCATGACCTGGACTTTGGGACACAGCAGCTGATCAAGCTCGTCAGGCAGTGCAACTTCCCTTGGCTCATGGCCAATGTGCTGGATAGAGAAACAAGTGAGATCCCATTTCAAAATTATTATATTGCTACGCCCTTAACTATTTTATTGCTAGTCCCTTAATTCGCTTACCGTACGTCCGGACCGTTGCCCTTCATTCCACCCCAGTTTCCAAGAGTTGCTTGAGGTCATCTGCACCCTTGATGCCTCCCACATCTGAACCCACAGTCCCACATCTGAACCCTTGATGACTCCCACATCTGAACCCACGTCTGAACCCTTGATGCCTCCCACATCTGAACCCACATCTGAACCCACATCTGAACCCTTGATGCCTCCCACATCTGAACCCACATCTGATCCCTTGATGCCTCCCACATCTGAACCCACATCTGAACCCTTGATACCTCCCACATCTGAACCCACATCTGATCCCTTGATGCCTCCCACATCTGAACCCACATCTGAACCCTTGATGCCTCCCACATCTGAACCCACATCTGAACCCTTGATGCCTCCCACATCTGAACCCACATCTGATCCCTTGATGCCTCCCACATCTGAACCCACATCTGAACCCTTGATGCCTCCCACATCTGAACCCACATCTGAATCCTTGATGCCCCCCATATCTGAACCCACATCTGAACCCTTGATGCCTCCCACATCGGAACCCACATCTGATCCCTTGATGCCTCCCACATCTGAACCCACATCTGAACCCTTGATGCCTCCCACATCTGAACCCACATCTGATCCCTTGATGCCTCCCACATCTGAACCCACATCTGATCCCTTGATGCCTCCCACATCTGAACCCACATCTGAACCCTTGATACCTCCCACATCTGAACCCACATCTGATCCCTTGATGCCTCCCACATCTGAACCCACATCTGAACCCTTGATGCCTCCCACATCTGAACCCACATCTGAACCCTTGATGCCTCCCACATCTGAACCCACATCTGATCCCTTGATGCCTCCCACATCTGAACCCACATCTGAACCCTTGATGCCTCCCACATCTGAACCCACATCTGAACCCTTGATGCCTCCCACATCTGAACCCACATCTGAACCCTTGATGCCTCCCACATCTGAACCCACATCTGATCCCTTGATGCCTCCCACATCTGAACCCACATCTGATCCCTTGATGCCTCCCACATCTGAACCCACATCTGAACCCTTGATGCCTCCCACATCTGAACCCACATCTGATCCCTTGATGACTCCCACATCTGAACCCACGTCTGAACCCTTGATGCCTCCCACATCTGAACCCTCATCTGAACCCACATCTGATCCCTTGATGCCTCCCACATCTGAACCCACATCTGATCCCTTGATGCCTCCCACATCTGAACCCACATCTGAACCCTTGATACCTCCCACATCTGAACCCACATCTGATCCCTTGATGCCTCCCACATCTGAACCCACATCTGAACCCTTGATGCCTCCCACATCTGAACCCACATCTGAATCCTTGATGCCCCCCATATCTGAACCCACATCTGAACCCACATCTGAACCCACATCTGAACCCACATCTAAACCCTAAACCCTTAACCCACATCTGAACCCACATCTTAACCCTAAACCCTAAACTAAAATATGAACCCACATCTTAACCCTAAACCATAAACCCACATCTGAACCCACATCTGAACCTTAAACCCTAAACCCATATCTGAACCCACATCTGAACCCACATCTGAACCCTTGATGCCTCCCACATGCTGCTGTTTGCAGAGAAGCCGTACGCACACTCATTGGCCACCTTCATGCTGGACTGGCATGGTGTCAAGGTACTTAATTACGGCATGATGAGCGACATACTGTAGCTCCAAACATAAGTAACAGTGCGGAAAGGATGATCGGCACTCTTCCTAGAACTCATCAAACTTGCGACATACTGGTACATCTTTACCACTCATTCATTTCTTATACCTGTCTCATTCACTGGAATTCCGAGTTATGATCACAAGACGGTTGTCAAATGAAGGCGGTTCTTGCACCGAGAAATGCGCAATTGCACACCCATGACATTCCTCGAGAGATGCATGCATGAGAATAAACGATACGCCCTCGGGCGTGGATTAAGGAAGCCACCCGTCCGGCCGTTGCAATAGGTGAGCTTCCAGCATGCATGAAATTAGTTCTGGACTTGGCTGTGCATGGGGGACCCAGCAAGGAAAACAAGAAAGTCTTCAAATATAAGCTTTTCATGCGCACACAAATTAAGTCGGTTCTTGCACCGAGGAATACGCAATTGCACACCCCTTACATTCCTGGAGAGATGCATGCATGAGGATAAATAAATAAATAAACGATACGCCCTCGGGCGTGGATCAAGGAAGCCACCCGTTCGGCCGTTGCACTAGGTGAGCTGCCAGCTTGCATGATAAATCTAGTGATGGACTTGGCTGTGCATGGGGGATCCACCAAGGAGCACAAGACAGTCTTCAAATAGAGGCCTTTCATGCACACAAAAAAGCGTAAGTGCACACCCATTTCATTCCTGGTGATAAAAGCATGAGTGTTGGACTTGGTAGGACAATCCGGCTTAAGCTGTGCCGAATTGGGCCGTATTGTGCCGTATAATGCTACCATGGTAGCACAATCCGGCTAACCCTGTGCTGTGTCAAGCCGAATTGTGCCTTATTGTGTAACACAGTGTTACCTTGGCAGCACAATCCGTCTTAATCTGTGCCAAATCGGGCCGAAACCTGTGCGGTTTTGTGCTACTATGGTAGTGCATTCCGGATAAAGATGTGCCGTATCCTGCCGGGTCGTGCTGTATTGTGCCGTATAATGCTACCCTGCTAGCACCGTCTGGCGAAACCTGTGCCGTATCGAGCCGAATCGGGCCGTATTGTGCTACCATGGTAGTGCATTCCGGATACAGATGTGCCGTATCCTGCCGGGTCGTGCTGCCTTTGTGATACCTGATCAGTGCATGAGACAACCAGTGTTACTCTTGACTGCGCCTGAGGAGTCCACCATGGAACATTGGAAGGGAATATTTAATTCGAATTCAGGGTATAATAATTTGCACATGGAATCTCAATCTAGAAGCAGGATGCTGAGTCCTGCTGTCTTTGGCAGGTTGACTTTTCTGGACGTGTGGAATTCAATACGAGGTGCAGAATGCGAAGTCCTGCTGTATTTTTTTTAGCATGTTGGCGTTGCAGGATTTTTGGAAGAGGAGTGGCTGGAGACCCTGGGTGCCGTGAACCCAGCCGTGAACTCTGCCGTGAACACAGCCGACCTACCGGTATATCAGTATATCGGATTTCCAATACTAGGTGCATAATGCTGAGCCCTGCTGCTTTCCTTTATTTGACAGGTTGGCTTTGCTGGACTTGTGGAGGAGGAGTGGCTGGAGACCCTGGGCGCCGTGAACCCAGCCGAGCTGGAGTACATTGACTTTGTGGAGGAGGGGAGGCGCCTGGCCAAGAAGCTGAAGGTGAGTCACCTGCCACTGGCTTTTGTGGACAACAGACCTCATCCAACATTGCGCTGAAGGTGAGCAACCCGCCACTGGATTTTGTGGAGGAGGGCAGGCGCTTGGCCAAGAAGCTGAAGGTGAGCAAGAAAGAAGAAAGAAAACTACGTCCCGCAGGGTTAAGGGTTTAGGGTTTAGGGGCGTGAGGATTAAGGAAAAGCGCGGCATAGGCCTATGACGCGTCCGCGCCATTGTCATTACCATTGGCCAAGAAGCTGAAGGTGAGCCAGAGAGAAGGAAGAAAACTACGCCCGGTAGGGGAGTGAGGGTTAAGGAATCAGCGCGGCATGGGCCTATGATGCGTCCGCACCGTTACCATTACCATTGGCCAAGAAGCTGAAGGTGAGCCAGAGAGAAGGAAGAAAACTACGCCCGGTAGGGGAGTGAGGGTTAAGGAACTAGCGCGGCATGGGCCTAAGCTGCGTCCGCGCCATTATCATTACCATTGGCCAAGAAGCTGAAGGTGAGCCAGAGAGAAGGAAGAAAACTACGCCCGGTAGGGGAGTGAGGGTTAAGGAATCAGCGCGGCATGGGCCTAAGCTGCGTCCGCGCCATTATCATTACCATTGGCCAAGAAGCTGAAAGTGAGCCAGAGAGAAGGACGATAACTACGCCCGGTAGGGGAGTGAGGGTTGAGGAATCAGCGCGGCATGGGCCTATGACGCGTCCGCGCCATTACCATAACCTTTTGCCAAGAAGCTGAAGGTCAGCAACCCGCCACTGACTTTGTGGACGGACTATGCATCCAGCATTGCGCAGCAGGGCGATTTCTTGTCTGGCGATTCCTGTTGAATGCTCCATCTACTTCCCGTGATGTTTTCTTGCAAAATTACTGGATTTCTGACCTAGCCCCCCCACAAAAGGTCACATTGACTGTACGCTTGTGCTCTCCTCAGGCTTATGGTGCTGCGGTTCTGGTGGCAATCTCGCGGCTGCGGGTGCCCAATGACCGCAAGCTGGCCTCTCAGTATGGATATATTTATTGATCTATTTTTAAATCGTGTCACATCCTCTCAGGCCGATGGTGCTGACATTCTGCCCTAGCTCACACCCGCATGTATATATATATATATATATATATATATATATATATATATATATATATATTTATATATATTTCGACCCTTGTGCCTAGCGCCTTTTTCTTCCGTGACTCAGTTACATTTCAGCTACAACCCAGCTCCCCGCCAAAGGCCTTGGGGGTGGCGAGCCAAGCTGCTTGGGCCGCCGGCCGCCGGCCGGCCCAGGTTTGGTCCTAAGCGGGCCTATGGCGGCCGCAGGGCTGCCTGTTGAAGTTGGTCTTGTAGCCGGGATAGAAAACTGCTTCTACCCCCCTGCTTGTGCCGTCCTCAGGCTGATGGTGCTGAGGTTGTGGTCGCCATAACGCATATGCGGGTGCCCAATGACCGCAAGCTGGCCTCTCAGGCCCCTGAGTTCGACATCGTGATGGGAGGCCATGACCACCATTATGAGACCGAGTTCATCGAACCACATAATGTGCTGATGGTCAAGTCAGGCACTGACTTCAGGTATGAGGGGGGGGAGGAATGATTCATGGGGGGTTAACGGCCACCATTACGAGACAGAGTTCATCCAGCCAGTTGCATAATGTGTTCATGGTCAAGTCAGGCACTGACTTCAGGTAAGAGGAGGGGGAGGGGGGGATTCATGGAATAATTCATGGGGGGTAGCAGCATCCATTATGAGACAGAGTTCATCCAGCCAGTTGCATAATGTGCTGATGGTCAAGTCAGGCACTGACTTCAGGTATGAGGGGGGGGGGGAGGGGGGGATCCATGGAATGATTTGTGGGGGGTAACGACCACCATTATGAGACAGAGTTCATCGTGCCACATCATTTGTTGATGGTCATGTCAGGCAGTAATGAGGGAATTTCATGCAGTAATTCATGGAGTAATTCACGCAGTAATTCATGGAGTAATTCATGGAGTAATTCATGGAGTAATGCATGGGTCATAATGAGGAATAACGTGGATTCCCATGGTTTGTATATTCTGAACTATTCCTGGTTCATTAGGTGTGCCCTATATTATACAAGTCAACTCTGTTTTTCCACGCTTCTGCCTGATGGTCACAGCGCGGATGTGGCTACGGCCCCAGGCTGCGTTGTTTCCTAAGCCTCCACGCCCCTGCAGGACAGCTTTCCTTCTTTCCTTCATGCCCGTCTGCATGCCATTTTTCATTGCCTGGTGTCACGGTAACGGCGCGGATGTGGCTCTGGCCCAGGCTGCGCCGTTTCTTTAACTCTCACAGCCCCCACGGGGCGTAGCTTCCTTTTTCTTTCTTTCGCCATTGCCCGCCAATTTAATCATTTCCAAGGATCCGTATTATAAACCTCATCACAGTATTTCACGTTGCTGCCTGATGTTTACAGTGCGGATGTGGCTACGGCCCCAAGCTGTGTTGTTTCCCAAACCTCCAATCCCCAGTTTGAGGGAGAATGTGACACAGCTTTCCTTCCTTCTTTCCTTCATGCTCGTCTGCATGTAATTTGTCATCGCCCGTCAATTTTATCCTCTTTAGGGATTTAACGCGTGTGGACGTGGTTCTGCCAGCTGGTGGAGGAAAGCCGAAGATAACCTTCAAGCGCATGACTCAAGGCAGCGAGGTGCCGGAAGACGAACAAGTGAAAGAGGTATGCAGCTTTTTCCCAACGTAACGCCTCGGCTACCTCGGCCAAGGCCACTCCTTATCAACCCTCAAGGCCCTGCGGGATGTACTTTTTTCTTTCTAAAGCATTTCTAGCTCCCTAAGAGATGCTGAGTACTCTGTACCAGTATGTAATTTTCGCAATCTTTTATTCTGAAGTGGCTCAGCTACATGTCAGCTACATGTCAGCTACACTACGGCCCCTTGCCGGAGGCCCCATTTGTGGCTTGCCATGGCCCTCTTTGGCCACCAGTCGTAGGCCGGTCCAGATTTGGTCCGTCTCGGGCCTTAAGTGGCCGCAGGGCGGCCTGACAAAGGGGGACCGGTAGCAAAAAATGAAAGACTGGCTTTTGAATTACTTTTTCAGAGCTTTTGCTTGGAGAGCCTTTTGCCTAGCTTTTGGGAGCCTTTAGGGAGGCTTTCCCCTGGGAGCCTTTTGGGAGGCTTTTGCTTGGGGAGCATTTGGCCACACTCTGCCCATGAGCTGTGCCAGTGGACCCATTCGATTCCAGAGCATCACCTGTGCGAAGGTGCACTTCTAAAACAGCTCCGCCCTTTTTTGTTTCAAATCCGTATGGGAATCGATGGTCATTGCGCGGATGTGGCTCTGGCCCCTCGCTGCGTTGTTTCCTTAACCTTCACGCCCCCGCAGGTTATCGTTGTTTTCTGTGCACATAAAGAAATATATGTGCAAACAGGTGCGTGGATTGGAGAAGCTGTCCATTTGGCCAAAGCATATGGGACACGGCTACAGATCTTCTCTCTCTATTCCTCACGTCTTCCGTTAATTCCTGCCTCAGATTGTGGATGGCTACATGGGGAAGATGATGGGTCGCATGACTGAGGTGATCGGCCACCTTTCGGAGGAGATGGATGGCCGCTTCACCACGGTCCGCACCCAAGAGTCCAACCTGGGCAACTTCATCTGCGACGTCATCCGGAGGGCAACGGAAACAGATATTGTCATCATCAACGGAGGTGCGTTTTGTTGGGGAAAACTTTTTTAAGGCTCTATAAAAACTGATAAAGTTATCTCTATTATGAGAGGTAGATACCTCATTCATTTTTTTATGTCTCTTTTGTAGGCTTTTTTACTGGTTCTCTTTTGAGATTCTTTGCGAGTCCCCCATACATCTGGTCAGGCTGACCGTGTTGAGTCCAGCCTATGCAACTTCATAAGTTTCCTCATTTGAACTGGACACAGAACTGGAGGCTTTACGTGAGTCCAACCTGGGCAACTGCATCTGTGATGTAATTAGGGTGGCAACATAATGTCCATCATGGCTCAGATGTGGAGCATCCTGTTGGTGATTTCACCCCGAGGGACCTGGAGGGCTTAAATCTGCTCAACCTCTGCCTGATCTCTATCTGTTTTCCCGCTGCCAAGCTTGGCTGTTTAACCCTAAACCCTGTGACTCTGTTGCATCCCTGCCAGGTACCTTCCGCTCAGATGTGGTGTGGTGTAACCTGTCGGTGATTTCACCCTTTGGGGGATCGGTAGGGCTTAAATCTGCTCAACCTCTATCTGTTTTCCCGCTGCCAAGCTTGGCTATTAAACCTAGACCCTGTGACTGTGTTGAATCCCTGACAGGTACCTTCCGCTCAGATGTGGTGCATCCTGTTGGTGACTTCACCCTGGGGGACCTGGTGCCCATCTTGCCCATGATGGATCCTGTGGTGGTACTGAACCTAAGCCTGACCTCTATCTGTTTCCCCATTGCTGTGCTGTGTCAAACCCCCCTGCTAACAGGCACCTTCCGCTCAGATGCAGTGCATCCTGTTGGTGATTTCACCCTGGGAGACCTGGTGTCCATCTTGCCCATGATGGACACTGTGGTGATGCTGGACCTCTTTCTGACCCATGTTTCCCCACTTCAGTTCTGTGTCAAACCCCCCTTGACAGGCACCTTCCGCTCGGACGTGGTGCATCCTGTGGGTGATTTTACTCTGGGGGACCTGGTGTCCATCTTGCCCATGATGGATCCTGTGGTGGTGCTGGAAAGCACGGGAGCGCAGATCCTGGCGGGCCTTGAGAACGGGGTCTGCATGTACCCCAAGCTGGAGGGTCGGTTCCCACAAGTCTCAGGTGAATAAGCCTCGGATAAAGGGTTCAGGGTTACTTCCCACAGGTTTCAGGTAATTCGTCTCAGGTAAATATGTTTTAGGTTTTAGATAAAGAAGTTTTGGTTCCCACACGTTTCAGGTAAATAAGCCTGGGGGACTTGTTTCCTGCCCATTTTAAGTCACAGCTCGATGTAAGTTTGGGAACGGGGTCTGCATGTACCCCAACCTGGAGGGGCGGTTCCCACACGTATCAGGTAAATGAGCCTGGGGGACCTGTTTTCTCCCCAGTTTAAGACGACAGTTGGATGGAATAGGTGTAACTGCCGACATGCTGTCCTGGAGTGCATGCATGTACCCCAAGCTGGAGGGACGGTTCCCACAGGTCTCAGGTAAATGAATTTCGGGTTTAAGGTAAAGAAGTTTTGGTTCTCACAAGTTTCAGGTTATAGGTAAAGGAGGGTCGGCACCAAAAGAGAGATTGAAAGCTACGCCTCGTGGGAGGCGTGAGAGTTAAGGAAACCGCGCAGCCTGGGCCGACGCCACATCCGCGCCGTTATGGAATTGTCGGAGATCAAGAATATTTCCTCAACCCCTGACTCTTCTTGCAGCCATCATCATCATGAAGGCTATGGGTCCTGGATAGCCTAGCTGGAGATGGACACGGCCACTACGACATTTATATAATAAAAACATCCTCCCAACTCCCAACTTCCACCTCTGCTTGCAGGCATCAGCTTCATGTTCGACCCGTCGGCGCCCTCCAAGCGTCGCATTACGGAGGGCAGCGTAATGGTGGCCGGGCAACCGCTTGACCTCAACCGCAAGTACCGTGTCGGCACCAAGACCTACGTGGCAGAGGGCAAGGATGGCTATGATGTGTTCAAGGTACAATGTTTTTAGCTTAATGACTCAGCTACATGTCAGCTACACTCAGGCCTCTGGCTGGGGGGGTCCATTTGTGGTCAGCCATACTGCTTTGGCCATCAGGCGTAGGCCACCCAAGTTTGGTCCCAATCAGGCCTTTTGCGGTTGTTGGGCGGCCTGCCGAAAGTGGACTTGTTGCCAGAAAAAAGAAACATCTTCAATGTCATAAACCCTAGTCTTATAATACGTGGCTGAGGGCCATAATGGCTCTGACGTGTGCAAGGTAAAAGCCTTCATGTACGTTTATGGTGGTTATGTCCCCTGCTTCCGCAAAAAATGGGCACCTTCCTTAACCCACGCACTTGTTTGTGTATCTATGAATACATTTGTGTTTGCCTTTGCAAATATCCTGGCTGATGAATACGGTGTCATAGGACAAAAAATAAGCATTATCATGCCCTTATTATCATGCCCTTATTAATTTTGTCTTCATTCTCCCATCACCCTCCATCAATTGAACGAACATGCTTGCCTATTTGCCACTTGTGTTACAGGAATGCTCCGTGCATTCTCACATCACCCTCCATCAATTTGACGGACATGCTCTTGATCATTTGCTTATTGTGCTCTTACAGGCTATCTACGGCCCCAAGCTGCGTTGTCTACTGAACCTCCACGCCCTATTAGGGCGTAGCTTTTTCCCCCTCTACCTTAGACCATTTTCAAATTGTGCTCTTACATGCCTGCCCGGTACATTCGCACATCACCCTCCATCAATTTGACGGATATGCTGTCGATCGTTTTTATTCATTTTCCCATTGTGTCCTTACAGACGTGCCCGGTGCTTGTGGACGAGGAGGCTGGCGTGCTGATACCCACGGCGCTCAGAAACCATTTTCGGTTTCTGGACACACTCAACCTGTGGTGAGCGCTAGGGGATAGGTGGACTGGTAGCCATAAAAAGGAATACTGGACTTGTCTTCGACTGTAAGTGCCTGATCCGGAACCTCCTAGCATTTGTTGCACCATATGGCATAAACATAAATATAAATAAATAAATAAATAAATGAAATATACTCCTCAGGGGCGTGAGGGTTGAGGAAACAGTGCGGCATGGGCGGAGGCCCCGTCCGCGTCCGCCATCATAAGAAGAGGACATGTCGTCAAAGACCATACGTCAATTACATGGTAACGGCGCGGACGCGGCCCTGGCCCATGCCGCACTGTTTCCTGAACCCTCACGCCCCCTACGGGACGTACTTCTCTTTCTTCTTTCTTTCAACGTCACTTACGGTATTGCCCTCTCTGAAAGCCACGAGCTTGTCACTGAGCTGCTGGTGTCATGACCTGATCCGTTAAGCACACATCGACGCCCCTGTTAAGAAGAAAAGAAAGAAAGAAAGCTACGCCCCCCTAGGGGCGTGCGGGTTCAGGGAACAGCGCAGTCGGGGCCGAAGCCACATCCGCGCCATAACATTTCGAGCCTACCATTTTGGGAGAATGAAAGGAAGAAAGCTACGTCCTGTGGGGGTCGTGAGAGTTCAGGGCACAGCGCAGCCTGGGCCAAAACCACATCCGCGCCGTTACGTTCTGAACCTACCATTTTGCGTCATCATCCGGAGCAACGAATTTTTCTACCTTTAGATGAATCACGGTAGCGTAATCCGGCTAAACCTGTGCCGTATAGTGTCGTATCATGCCATACCATGATACCTTGGCAGTGCAATCTGGCAGCACCCTTGCCATTACATTTCAAGCTTACCATTTTGCGCCATTATCCGGCGCAACGAATTGCTCCACCTTTGGTTTGAAGCTAAACCTGTGCCATATCATGCCGTATCATGCCGTATCATGGTACCTTAGTATGGCAATCTGGCTGCAGCTGTGCAGTATCATGCCGTATCATATCGTATCATATTGTATCATGCCTTATCGTGCCGTACCATGGTACCTTGGCAGTGCAATCTGGCTGCACCTGTGCCGTATCATGCCGTATTGTGCTACTTCAAGGGATGAGTCCCTAGACCAGGCGCCCAAAGGGCGTAGGTTCATTTATTTCTGAATCCATCCCAACAAGTTCCCACCCCTTTGATTTGAAGTTCCCACCCCTTTGATTTGTAGAGATCCCAAGTTCTTTCTTAATCCAGCTCAACAAGCCTCTATTCCTTTGCTTTTGAAGGGGTCCTAAGTCATCTCTGAATCCAGCTCGACAAATCCTATTCCTTTGCCTTTGTAGAGATCCCAAGTTCTTTCGTAATCCAGCTCAACCAATTCAAATTCGAATTCAAATTCCCACCCCCCTTTGCCTTTCAGGGATCCCAAGGCCCGGGTCCAGAGGTTTGCGCACAAGTGGAGCCGGAAAGTGAAATCGAACAGGAGCTTGAACAACTTGTTGGATGCAACCAATTCAAATTCAAATGCTCACCCTTTTGAAGGGATCCCAAGGCCCGGGTCCAGAAGTTTGCGCACAAGTGGAGCCGGAAAGTGAAATCGAAAAGGAGCTTGAACAGCCTGTCGGATGCAACAACTCCTTCCGCGGTGACGCCACGGATAGACATGTCGATGCCAAACGTCCCTTCCCTGGACGCTCTGGATGACCTGCCTGCGCGCATGAATGTGATCGATAGTGAGTGCAGAGAGAGAAAGAATCCGGTTTCCTCTGAGCTGCTTTGGTTTGCCCCCATGTTTCCATGTGTTTGGTCCTGGTTTGGTTCTTGACTTTTTGTAGCTTGTTTCCCCCCCGGTTCGCTCTGCCTGGCCCATTTTCAAAAGGCTGTGGGTGGTTGCGTCAACTTTGTAACTATAACCTACGCTCCTCCAGCATGTCCTTTCATAAATTAGACAGGGTGGTTTATAATTACACTTTTCTACACAATGCAGCCTGTGTGACACTATCATGAATGTATTCAATAGTGAGTGCATAGAAAGAAAGAAACTACGCTCCTCCACAGGACAGTTAGTTTTTCATAAACAAGACAGGGTGGTTATAAAGTTTCATTTTTTTCACAACGCAGCTTGCGTGACACCCCCTGGTGACACTAACATGCTCTCCTCAGAAAGACAGTCCTTGGCGTGTTATGTGTATGATCTGCTGTGCACTGTGCGACCATGCAATTAAACGGACATTTCCCCCGCCATGTCTTGGAAAGACAGGCAATGGTACATATTTTGCCACACCATTTTTCATATTTATGCCACACAAAGTCACGTCTTGCCTCTTGCTTTTACATGTATTCCATGCCTGTCCTTGCTTACGATCCAGCCATACAAATGCCTACCCGCCTGCCCGCCTGCCCGCCTGCCCGCCTGCCCGCCTGCCCGCCTACCCGCCTGCCCGCCTACCCGCCTACCCGCCTGCCCGCCTGCCCGCCTACCCGCCTACCCGCCTACCCGCCTGCCCGCCTACCCGCCTACCCGCCTACCCGCCTACCCGCCTGCCCGCCTGCCCGCCTACCCGCCTGCCCGCCTGCCCGCCTACCCGCCTGCCCGCCTACCCACCTACCCTCCTGCCCGCCTGCCCGCCTACCCGCCTGCCCGCCTACCCGCCTGCCCGCCTACCCACCTACCCGCCTGCCCGCCTGCCCGCCTACCCGCCTACCCGCCTGCCCGCCTACCCGCATGCCCGCATGCCCGCCTACCAGCTTACCAGCCTACCAGCCTACCAGCCTACCAGCCTACCAGCCTGCCCGCCTACCCGCCTACCCGCCTACCCGCCTGCCCGCCTACCCGCCTACCCGCCTACCCGCCAACCCGCCTGCCCGCCTACCCGCCTACCCGCCTACCCGCCTACCCGCATGCCCGCATGCCCGCCTACCAGCCTACCAGCCTACCAGCCTACCAGCCTACTAGCCTACCCGCCTGCCCGCCTGCCCACCTACCCGCCTGCCCGCCTGCCCGCCTGCCCGCCTACCCGCCTGCCCGACTGCCCGCCTACCCGCCTACCCTACCCACTTACCCGCCTACCCGCCTGCCCGCCTGCCCGCCTACCCGCCTACCCGCCTACCCGCCTGCCCGCCTGCCCACCTACCCGCCTGCCCACCTGCCCGCCTGCCCGCCTGCCCGCCTGCCCGCCTACCCGCCTACCCGCCTACCCACTTACCCGCCTACCCGCCTGCCCGCCTACCCGCCTACCCGCCTACCCGCCTACCCGCCTACCCGCCTGCCCGCCTACCCGCATGCCCGCCTGCCCGCCTACCAGCTTACCAGCCTACCAGCCTACCAGCCTACCAGCCTACCAGCCTGCCCGCCTACCCGCCTACCCGCCTGCCCGCCTACCCGCCTACCCGCCTACCCGCCTACCCGCCAACCCGCCTGCCCGCCTACCTGCCTACCCGCCTACCCGCCTACCCGCATGCCCGCATGCCCGCCTACCAGCTTACCAGCCTACCAGCCTACCAGCCTACTAGCCTACCCGCCTGCCCGCCTGCCCACCTACCCGCCTGCCCGCCTGCCCGCCTGCCCGCCTACCCGCCTGCCCGCCTGCCCGCCTACCCGCCTACCCACTTACCCGCCTACCCGCCTGCCCGCCTACCCGCCTGCCCGCCTACCCGCCTACCCGCCTGCCCGCCTACCCGCCTACCCGCATGCCCGCATGCCCGCCTACCAGCTTACCAGCCTACCAGCCAACCAGCCTACCAGCCTACCAGCCTGCCCACCTACCCGCCTACCCGCCTACCCGCCTGCCCGCCTACCCGCCTACCCGCCTACCCGCCTACCCGCCTGCCCGCCTACCTGCCTACCCGCCTACCCGCCTACCCGCATGCCCGCATGCCCGCCTACCAGCTTACCAGCCTACCAGCCTACCAGCCTACTAGCCTACCAGCCTGCCCGCCTACCCGCCTACCCGCCTACCTGCCTGCCCGCCTACCCGCCTACCCGCCTGCCCGCCTACCCGCCTGCCCGCCTACCCGCCTGCCCGCCTACCCGCCTACCCGCCTACCCGCATGCCCGCATGCCCGCCTACCAGCTTACCAGCCTACCAGCCTACCAGCCTACTAGCCTACCCGCCTGCCCGCCTGCCCACCTACCCGCCTGCCCGCCTGCCCGCCTGCCCGCCTACCCGCCTGCCCGCCTGCCCGCCTACCCGCCTACCCACTTACCCGCCTACCCGCCTGCCCGCCTACCCGCCTGCCCGCCTACCCGCCTACCCGCCTGCCCGCCTACCCGCCTACCCGCATGCCCGCCTGCCCGCCTACCAGCCTACCAGCCTACCAGCCTACCAGCCTACCAGCCTACCAGCCTGCCCACCTACCCGCCTACCCGCCTACCCGCCTGCCCGCCTACCCGCCTACCCGCCTACCCGCCTACCCGCCTGCCCGCCTACCTGCCTACCCGCCTACCCGCCTACCCGCATGCCCGCATGCCCGCCTACCAGCTTACCAGCCTACCAGCCTACCAGCCTACTAGCCTACCAGCCTGCCCGCCTACCCGCCTACCCGCCTACCCGCCTGCCCGCCTACCCGCCTACCCGCCTGCCCGCCTACCCGCCTGCCCGCCTACCCGCCTGCCCGCCTACCCGCCTACCCGCCTGCCCGCCTGCCCGCCTACCCGCCTGCCCGCCTGCCCGCCTACCCGCCTACCCGCCTACCCGCCTGCCCGCCTACCCGCCTGCCCGCCTACCCGCCTACCCGCCTACCCGCCTGCCCACCTACCCGCCTACCCGCCTGCCCGCCTACCCGCCTGCCCGCCTGCCCGCCTTCCCGCCTACCCGCCTGCCCGCCTACCCGCCTGCCCGCCTACTCGCCTGCCTGCCTACCCGCCTGCCCGCCTACCCGCCAACCCGCCTACCCGCCAACCCGCCTACCCGCCTGCCCGCCTACCCGCCTACCCGCCTGCCCGCCTGCCCGCCTACCCGCCTGCCCGCCTACTCGCCTGCCCGCCTACCCGCCTGCCCGCCTACCCGCCAACCCGCCTACCCGCCTACCCGCCTGCCCGCCTACCCACCTAAAATTTCCGGGTCATTCCAGAAACATCGGGCTGACGGACCGACTGACGGATACGGGGTGACTCTGGGGGCTTCGCCCCCGCGACCTTCGGCCGCCCGGGGGGGCTCTGCCGAAAATCAGGTAATGGCACAGGCATCCTAAGCCCTTAACCCTAAATTTAAACCCCAAACCCTTGACCATGCACCGACACTCAGGTGATGGCACGTGCATCCTCACGGACGGCAAGTATCGCGTCGGTCCCAGAGTGGACGGGAGGATCATGATGATGTAGCGGGACATTCCATCATGACCGATACAGTGGACCGCTGGATCATGATGATGTGGCGTGTGGCCTGAAGCGGGAAACTCCATTATCACAAATTATTTGCGTCAAGTTGTTTTGGATTCTGTAGCCTGGAAAGCTGCTTTTTAGGCGTTTACTCCCCATTCTTTCATGTGATGAGTATCTTGTGTCATGATGATGTAGCGGGACATTCCATCATAGCTGATTATTTGTGTCAAATGTTGAGGATTCTGCAGCCTTAGTGGCTAGGCGTTTTCCTTCCATGCTGTGATGAGTATCCTGTGTCATGATAAGCTCTTGAATACACCTATGCTGGCTGTATCGCAGACTTTTGCTAGGTCTCAACTTTCCATTCGTTTACCGTATGTGATGAGTGTCCTGTGTCTTGAGAAGCCCTGTACTAGATCTCTGCTAGCTCTTTCGCAGGCTTTTGAATGCCCATGATCAGGCCAGCAGGGCAGCAGGCTAAGTATCAAACAAGTCAGAAAACCAACTTTGTCTTTTATCACATTATTTATTTGCGTGGCAGAAAGGATTATTCTACATACCTTCCTTGTTAGATGGGTGAGATTATAGTTCCTTCCACTGTCGTGTTGCTCTTCTTTGGACATTATCTAGAATTCTAGAGTAACTACATGCTACAGGAGGCTTGCGCCAAGGCACCTCCGAAATAATAGGAACAACAGTTCATACTTGTATGACGATTCAGAGGTAGGAGTTGTCTAATTTCGGTGAATGAAAAGGATCTGTATCGTAGATGGTATATTTTTGTATCCCAAACATTAGGTACGTCGTTTCTAGGGGGGGGGTAAAGCTAGTGGAGCATGGCGTGTACACTGCTCAGTTATTTGAGGTCTTAGAGGTGTGATAGGCGAGTCCAAATAAGTCGACTGCTAGTTTCATCGTTCATACAGTTGTACCGTTGCATGGCGTTTTGTTCC
Organism: Limnomonas spitsbergensis; assembly: GCA_037349105.1. Taxonomy (NCBI): domain Eukaryota; kingdom Viridiplantae; phylum Chlorophyta; class Chlorophyceae; order Chlamydomonadales; genus Limnomonas; species Limnomonas spitsbergensis. The sequence continues at coordinate 1,145,851 of JAYJMM010000025.1, forward strand.
CAAAGTTGCTTTTTGACATGAGAGAGGCCACCATGCATTTGTATGCTCGTATTTTTCGTAGGATAAATCATTACTACGGTTTGAGCTGATGGTCCGTGTTTGGCACTAGAAGGCCTATAAGGTGTAGAGTGCCTGCGAATGCTCATATCACTTTTAACATTTATTCGGTCAGAAAGTCCACTCTTCCTATTCGCAACTGGTTTAGGGTTCAGGGCTTTTGAACTGATTTTAAGCCGCGCATCTGGTCTACGCATCTGGGTAGACTGCATGGATCCCTAGACTGCATGGATACCTGGACTGCATGGATCCCTAGGCTGCATGGATCCCTAGACTGCATGGATCCCTAGACTGCATGGATCCCAGGACTGCATGGATCCTTGGACTGCATAGATCCCTAGTCGGCAGCGATCCCTGGACTGCATGGATCCCAGGACTGCATGGATCCCTAGACTGCATGGATCCCTGGACTGCATGGATCCCAGGACTGCATGGATCCCTATACTGCATGGATCCCAGGACTGCAGGGATCCTTGGACTGCATAGATCCCTAGTGTGCAGCGATCCCTGGACTGCATGGATCCCAGGACTGCATGGATCCCTAGACTGTATGGATTCCTGGACTGCATGGATCCCTGGACTGCAGCGATCCCTGGACTGCATGGATCCCTGGACTGCATGGATCCCTGGACTGCATGGATCCCTAGGCTGCATGGATCCCTAGACTGCATGGATCCCTGGACTGCATGGATCCCTGGACTGCATGGATCCCTAGGCTGCATGGATCCCTAGACTGCATGGATCCCTGGACTGCATGGATCACTAGACTGTATGGATCCCTGGACTGCATGGATCTCTAGGCTGCATGGATCCCTAGACTGCATGGATCCCTGGACTGCATGGATCCCTGGATTGCATGGATCCCTGTACTGCATGGATCCCTAGACTGTATGGATCCCTGGACTGCATAGATCCCTGGACTGCATGGATCCCTGTACTGCATGGATCCCTGGACTGCATGGATCCCTAGACTGCATGGATCCCTGGACTGCATGGATCCCTAGGCTGCATGGATCCTTGGACTGCATAGATCCCTGGCCTGCATGGATCACTAGGCTGCATGGATCACTAGACTGCATGGATCCCTGGACTGCATGGATCCCATGTCTGCATGTATAACTGGCCTGCATGGATCCCTGGGCTGCATGCATCCCTAGACTGCATGGATCCTTGGACTGCTAGGACTGCATGGATCCCTTGGCTGCACGGATACCTAGACTGCATGGATCCCAGGACTGCATGGGTCCCTAGACTGCATGGATCCTTGGACGGCATAGATCACTGGCCTGCATGGATACCTGGACTGCATGGATCACTAGACTGCATGGATCCCTGGACTGCATGGATCCCATGTATGCATGTATCATTGGCCTGCATGGATCCCTGGGCTGCACGCATCCCTAGACTGCATGGATCCTTGGACTGCTAGGACTGCATGGATCCCTTGGCTGCACGGATACCTAGACTACATGGATCCCAGGACTGCATGGGTCCCTAGACTGCATGGATCCTTGGACTGCATGGATCACTGGCCTGCATGGATACCTGGACTGCATGGATCACTGGCCTGCATGGATCCCTGGGCTGCATGCATCCCTAGACTGCATGGATCCCTAGACTGCATGGATCCCTGGACTGCATGGATCCTTGGACTGCATGGATCCCTGGACTGCATGGATCCTTGGACTGCATGGATCCCTTGACTGCATGGACCCCTGGACTACATGGATCCCTGGACTGCATGGATCCCTAGACTGCATGGATTCCTGGACTGCATGGATCACTGGCCTGCCTGGATCCCAGGGCTGCATGCATCCCTAGATTGCATGGATCCCTAGACTGCATGGATCCCTTGGCTGCACGGATACCTAGACTGCATGGATCCCTGGGCTGCATGGCAGTATTAATCCATGGGCTGCATCGATCCATGAGCTACATGGATCCCTGGGCTGCATGGGTCATTGGGCTGTATGGATCATTGGGCTGCGTGCGCTGATTAACGTGAGGCATGGTTGCATGTAGCATGATGGGCTGCATGACGAGGCCAGCAAGCCCGAATTCACAAAGTATCCCCACACCACACGTGGCACGCATCCGCGTTTGTTTTCACCTGATAAGCGCCCTATAGACAAGTGGGGCGCTTAAATAAAATTCTACTTTAATATCCTAACGAAAGGACTGAGGCAACAGCTCACTGAGCCCACTATAAATCTAGGAGGGGTATACTATGAAATGCCCACCTGATGTACGACCAGGATGTACTACATGATAACATGACCCTATGCCTCGATCACTGCCCTGAACTAAACAGCTCTGCTCGATAGTACTACTAGATAGTCACCAGTACCGCTATGCCAATTATTGAACATAATTTTGATATTTGGTGCTGGAAATAAATCTGCCCCCAATAAAAACGTGTACTCCCGAATGTTATTTTGGCATATGACTACCAATTTTGTGCAGCGGAAATTTTGAATTATTTTTACCGCACATGCAGTTCGCGCAGCCCAAAAATAATTAATTAAATACGAGGTGAAACCGGTTCTACGGCAGGACTGCAAATTTCGAAATCAAACGGCGATAAGGAAGGCGTACAGTGTTTCATTTTATCATAAAATAAATATAATCATGCAAGGAACCAATGTTAAGCCAGATACAAATTCAGGATGGGCCCCAAACCAGACCAAACTCCATATGAATATATGTTTTAGCTCTGGTCCTTGAACTGGTTTAACTCAGTTTGTTCATCTAGTCCCACTCAAGTTCTTTCATAGAACAAAATGTATGGTCCTTCCCCTTGGTCCTTCCTACGTACCGTAAATATGTACGGTAATAACCTAGTTAGTAACCCAAAACTGCTGCCGGGTAAGGCTTTTCCAGACGGTAAGTGTGAGTTCGACAATCCTGTGTGACCGAGGTCAAGGGAAACAAATGTGTGTTGAGTTAAGTGTAGCCCCGGCGAGAGGCAACATGCGTGGCATTAGACAATTGAGCATCATACCGTACAGCAACGCACCTGCGGGCCAGGCAAACTGCTACCTGACAACTGTCGCCTTCTTGAAGTACTTGAAGGGGTCGCCGGTGCTATCCGCAGTCGGAAACATCACCGCCTTATCACATTCAAACAACAGCTGGCACACACTCGCCTCGCCGCTGAGATGTCCTCTTCTTTCCCGCCCTCTCCCGAGGTCCAGCCTCAATTCCTCGTACTGCCTACCGGTACATAAGGACCCAAGACGTACCATCTTCCGCTTCTACACCCAATGCCGTTCGCCGTGTACCTTACATGGGACAGGCGGCATAAAGGAGGGATGGATAACACATGCATGAGTCCCCACATCAGTGCGATGACAGGCTGCATCCACCCTCCCTATGTTAGTCTGGTGTCGACCAGCCAGAAGGCCTGCTGGTCGCTGTTGTAGACAATCTAGTCAATGACATATGGCTACCGGCACATGACATGACAGTCAGCTGACCATGGATGGAGGGTTAGGGTTATTACCTCCTTTTCTCACACATTCGTTCACACAGGTAAATATGTAAAACTGTCAAAACTCCAGAACTTTGAATATGGTTGCCGAATGACGATCGGTCAACATGCTGGCGGAACAACTGAAGGAGGGATTATCGCGAAGGGAGAAGAGAAGAAACTAAAAAGGGGGCAAGCAACAAAAAAATGTTTACAAGGTGTTTACAAAGTGTGTTTGTGTTTATAAATCATTGAGATGAGTATGTGAAACTTCTTTAAGTGACTAATTTCAGTGTTAAATTAGTGATTTAGAAACGATGATATAAACATAGAGCCCAGGATCGGAATCATGCTGATCAAGAGGATAGTCATCCCTTCAAGGACTCATAGACAAAGCTCCCCCTTGACCTGACAAATGAAAGCAAAAACTCATGCGGCGGACACCTCAAGCACATCGACAAAGAGCCGAGCACGCATGAAAACCGCCCTCAACTTCATCTCCTTAGCAAACTGGAACTTGGGCCAAAGCTCATAGCGTGCCGCGGGACATATCTTCCCAGATTGTGACACCTTTGTCTGCCAACTGAATCCTCTTGTACACTATGCTCTTGGCCTCGCTGCGGTTGTCCACGCGGAACTTGATCTTCCGCATTAATTTGCCGTTGGGATCCGGCTTGCCCATCCAGAAGGCGCTACTGACATTTATAGTGATACCCATGAGCTTGCACACTGTCTCACAGACCAGGGTCGCACAGTCCACCCCCCAAACCTCCCTCTGTTTTACCCTTTTGTTCCACACGAGATTTCTGTTCTCGTTGAGCTCATCTTAGGACACCTGCGTTATTGTTTAACAGATGTGCCGCCCCAGCCAAACTCCCCACCTGACAATGTCGTCCACCTGGATCGGCGGTAGGCCGGATATCATGAAACTGGAATCCCAGCTGTCCTGCATGGCGTGCAGCGCAGTGCTGCTGACTATTTTTCTTTGTATTCTTGCCTCCCAGCCGATCAGTTGGGCACCCGCCACTCACGCGGCCAAGCCTTTTGAACTGGGCCCAGAGGGATTAACGCCCCTGAAGTGCTCCAACCGGTGTTCGGTTAACAGACCCTCACTTCAAATCTGATGCTGATGTAAACTGCATTTTTTGTTGCAAACTATGGACTTTCGCACGAACACAGGCAAATCAACAGTTAAAGCAGGTAACCCACGATATGCATCACGATATGCATCACGATATGCATCACGATATGCATCACGATATGCATGGTTCCGTCTTCTACCACGATGCCTTCAACCCTACTCTCATCAACTAACCAACTAAAAAAACTGCTGGGTCACAACATACGTTCCTAGTTCAGGGTTTAGCTTAACCCTAAACCCTAGGGTTCCTTTACCATCTTTTTGTCTGAGGTTTATGTTGTGTTCGGACCGCGATACTGGGTGCCTGTACCATGCATCAATTGTGATGCCCCGATGGACAGCGGAAACTTAACAAACAATTTCAATGGTGGGCCGCTCTTAACTGAAGTACTGGGCAGCACTGCTAACGTCAGCAACATCCCTCCCTTAAACTGCTTCCTGCTTTTGGTGGAAAGAAAGAAAAGGGTTAAGGGAACAGCGCAGCTCAGGGCTGAAGCGACATCCGCGTTCCTGCCTTAGCTGGGTCTCAGGTATGGCAGCAACTCCCCACTCCTCCACACCACATGCGGCAGTGGAAGCCACTCGGATCGATAACCTGCAGGGTAAGGCAAATCAAACAAGACTTTGGATTAACAAAGCCGCCTGATGTAGCTGAATTGTGGCTGAATCACCACCTACAAAAATCACTGCTCTCCCTCCTCCCCCCTGCACATTCTAGGTCATCTAACTCATGGCAGTGTCCCCACGGTGTTGAAATCTAGCAGCACTGGTACAGGACTACAAGCCTTTCACCCACGTGATCCCTGTTGACCATGCCAGATACTTTTTAATCTCTTAATCGCTAGCATGTGGGTAGCGGAAATTTGGGAAAGAAAAGTACCTACCCATTTGGGTCAAAGCAAACTTCTGGCGATCCCCCCTGAGGTTCAAATCCAGCAGCTCTGACATATGCGCCCACCCGCCCACCCACCCACCTGCAAGCTCGTAACGCTTCTGGCAGTACCCACCCGTCGCGAAATCCAGCAAGGTAAATGGTCTTTAAAAAAAAGAAACCTTCTGCACTCTTTGACCGTTCGCCCGTACCTGCACATTCTGGGTCGTAGCACTTCTGGCAGAACCCTCCAGTGGCGAAATCCAGCAACAGATAGATGTGGTTGCTGCGGTGGGCGCGGCCAATCCGCAGGCAGTGGTGGCTACCGGGCCCGATAAGGCCGTAGGTGACGGTGCCGCCATCACCGCAGTAGACCAGGCTACGGACCTGGGGTTAGGAGTCAGGGTTTAGCTTACAAAAATGTTGGGGGGGTGAGGGTTAAGGTAGGCAGTGGTGGCTGCCCGGCCCGATAAGGCCGTAGGTGACGGTGCTGCCATCGCCAAATTATACCAGGCTACGGACCTTGGGTTAGGAGTCAGTGTTAAGCTTCAGGAAAATGTTGATGGGGTTGGGTATACGTTGAGAGTCGTGGCTACCGGGCCCGATGAGGCCGTAGGTGACTGTGCCGCCATCACCGCAGTACAGTGTACCTTACGTGTCCCTAAAGTGTAGTTGAAGTGTACCTTCAGTGCAGCTGAAGCGTAGCTGAAGGGTACCTGAAGTGTAGCTGAAGGGTACCTGAAGTGTAGCTGAATATAAAAGCCAACTGCATTACCTGCACTTCTGCTCCTGCGGCGCGTTGGGCTGTCAGGTGTTCCACGAACGTCATCGCATCCCAGGCGACGCGGTACAGGGCCCTCCTGTACTTCTGAAGTACAGCATCTCGGCTGTAGATCCAGCTGACCTGTCACGGGTAGGCAGCGTACGAAGTACATATGTATGCCAGGGGTGGGCAGGACACTGGATGTACACATCTACCAGAAGAACAGTTGGCATCTTGACGACACTGTTTATTTGAAGGTGGCCTATTTGCAATTCAAATACATGTCGCTGGTCCCCCCCCGGTTCGTTCTGCTTAGCCCTGTCGAAACACCTGTGGGTGGTTGCGTTCCCTTTGTTGCAAAATATCAGCTAAACATGATATCACATATATCAGAATATCAAATGAAATATTTGAAACAAAACAATACCGGTATACGGTATACGCCTGCCAGGGCCAGGCTAGACACTGCGTACTGCAGGTAGAGAGAAACCCACGAGAACAGCTGTTCAGAGGTGGAACATCCGAGCATGTAAGGCACAAAACAACGGCCGTGCCTAAATCCTGAGAGGTTTACATGGTTGCCCCTAAAGGACTACCGGTACTCTCACAAAAACTCATATTCATTACCTTTATGGCCCTGCCGTTGGTCGGGTGCTGTACCGTTGATTCATGGCGGGGTGGCGCCTCACTCGTTGGTATGGCCATCCCAATGCCAGCAGGCGCACCCTGCATGCAAATTAATAGGTGTTGCAACATGTGGACGGTAACGGCGCGGATGTGGCTTTGGCCCAGGCTGCGCTGTTTCCTTAACTCTCACGCCCCCCACGGGGCGTAGTTTTCTTTCTTTCTTTCTGCAACATGTGGGCCTAAAGGATATTGGGATGTACATCAGGAGGCGCTGTAAAATTCATGCCAGGGTGGCGCCTTGCGCATGTGACCCTCATTGCCAGCTGAGAAAAGCTGATCGCCATGTATGCCCATCGGCATTCCCTTTATTTCAGTGTGGATGTGGGTTATGTGGCCGGGCTTGTTACTTACCGGGCCTCCTGTCTAGTGCCGAAACCTGAGGCCTTCTTTCTCACACTCAGCTCTTTCAAAATGTAGGAGTGTGTAAGAGTCTTGCGCTCTGCCAACTGAGCTAACCGGGCATCATCGCCCAATGAGGGGCTCGAACCCTCGACCACAAGATTTCACACGCGGTCGACAGGACTCGAACCTGCGCACCTTACGGTAACTGATTTCTAGTCAGTCTCCTTAACCACTCGGACACGACCGCTGCTCCTGATACACCCACACGGTTGCAATTCATCACAACCACACAATCGAGGCCACAGACCGACCGAGGAAGCAGGTTGGGCAGGCAGATATCACAACCGAGATGGTCGTCTTTTGCGCGGCCTTTCTGAAGGAGGTCGAGGTTGTCGAAGGCTCACATGACTAAGTGAGGTCAGTAACCTACACTCCATATAGCCACTCGTTTTGTTGGGTGCTTCAGCTACACTTCAGCTACAACCCGACCTGTGGTTTGAAGCAAACACCTCACGGTTCCTGATTTCTAGTCGGTCTCCTTAAACACTCGGACACGACGGCCCCTCCTGATAACATCATAGTACCTCTCTGTCCTCTGAAATTGACTGGCCCTGTGGTGAACCAGTTACCCTGTCGGTTTGTCCGTCTTGGATCTGGATCTCCAAATTTGGCCACAAGGATACAGTCAGCCCCAGAGGACTCTCTGATCAGCCCCCCCCCTAGGAACTAAAACTAAGTTGAAAAAACTCCAGGTACTCCTCATTCACTGCTAAACCCAATGTGTGAATGTGGGTGATGGGGCCGGAAATTCTTGACGGCATATGGCCCGTCGTGTGCACGGCAGCTGTGGGGAACATGGAATGGAATGGGGGTGCTGTCACCTGTGGGTGCTGGTTTCTGATAGCAAGGAGGAGGAAGAAGGGCTTGACCGCTCCCAGCTTATCATCACTGCCTTCCCCCACCCTCCTCTCGCCTTCCTCCCCCTAGGAAAGGGAATTGAAGGAGGCCAGAGACCCGCCCTTATCTGACAGCAACAAATGAACACGTCTATTTTGTGTGTCGTCAAGGGGCCTGTCACTTAGGGGGCGGACGAGTCCGCCCAAACAAGGGGTTTCGGCCGGGACGGAGCCTTTCCACCCAAAAAGTTCGACAGAAGGAAATCGAACTTTCCTTCCGTGTTAAAAACTGAAGTCCTGGACGCCATAAAAAGATTCGCGTGGAAAGACCCCATCCCCAGGTTCGACTGCTGCTGTCCAGGGACTCGTCCGACCCCCTAAGTGACAGGCCCCTTGTGCTGTCCCTCCCAACGGGGGCTGTACAGCATTTCTGATCTTTTCTGCAAGACTTGGTGTCTCTGGCCTCTGTCCCCTCTGGGTGGCAGAGGGTGCCCCCATCCCCCACCCCTTCATTGGTGTCCGGGGAGAGGGTGAGCAGGTAGCCTTGAAGCTCAACTTGCCGCCTGGGTTGATCTGGGATGTTGACGGCACTTGGTGTGCTTTTTCTTTTTAGCCAGCTCTGATTTTTTTGACTTTAGAGCAGTTGCCTTCGTTGTGGTAGTCCCAGTCCCGGCTTTGGTGCCGATTCAAGACGCGCTTGACGCCGAAGCTCGTTCAAATCAAAATAAAATCACGACTGTACTTATCCACTCTATTGTTACCACTACGCAGGTCGGGGTAGGAATATTTTGGCCTGTCATCGTTTTTTCAAAAATCATGCTGTACAAGAGCCACTTGAATAGCTTTGACTAGTGTGTGCGAACACTAGTAGGGGTATAAAATAAAGCTAGACATGTCTGCCTACCCTTTTAAATAAAGGAATCCACACTTTAACACTTCACCATCGTGTGTTGCCGGTATATCACTAGTAACTTGAAATTAACATTGTGCATGCACTCTGTTCATTTCGAGTAACTAGTTAATTTCAACTAAGTAGCAGTGGTGAGGGCATACAGGGATTGTTTTTAGGGTTTACTAGGTACGAGTCGTAACCAAAGAATTAAATCGGCAAATTCACATATAATTTGAATGGCGAGAAACACTAAAACCCCCCGGCTCCGTATTCCGTAGCCTGTCGATGAGGCAATCAGGGATGAAACGTACCACTGAGCGTCTGTTTCCCCAGACGTGATGATGTGGGGGAAGGCCGGGTTGGAGGTTGCACCGGACGATGCAGAGAATCCTTCACTTCACAACCTATTGGGAAAATTTCGTAGTCCTCTCACCTGCCCATGCCTTTACTTTTTACCACTACTGATCAGACAGTTTGGGCTCATGTTGAGCCGTTGAAGTGTGCCCCAGAGGTGCCAGGTCATGGACATGCCAGCAACTCATGTGGCGCACTCAGGCGTGAAGAGCCTCAACAACTTTTCCGTGAAGCATGTCCCCAAAATGTTTGAGTGTGTAAGAGTCTTGCGCTCTGCCAACTGAGCTAACCGGGCATGATCGCCCAATGAGGGGCTCGAACCCTCGACCACAAGATTTCACACGCGGTCGACAGGACTCGAACATGCGCACTTTACGTTAACTGATTTCTAGTCAGTCTCCTTAACCACTCGGACACGACCGCCGCTCCTGATATCAAAGTCTCAGGAACGTGGGCCATTTTAATATCCAGGAAGCAGCTGAGCAGACAGATCTCACATTGGTCGTCGTTAGCCCGACCATTCTAAAGCAGGCCGAAGAGGTTGAAGGCTCACTCGACAAAATGAGGTCAGTAACATACACTCCTCATAGCCACACATTGTTTTTCGTGGTTCTGCTACACTTCAGCTACAAATTAACTGCCTGGTGTCTGTACATGTCCCAGCTAGGACATTCACCCAAGAGACCTATGCAGACCCCATCTGACCAGTCCTGGCTGCCCATGGGCCTGCCATGTGCCTACCCATGGGCCTGTCCAGGGGCCTGTCCATGGGCCTGCCATGGGCCTGTCCATGGGCCTGCCCATGGGCCTGCCAATAGGCCTGCCCATGGGCCTGTCCAGGGGCCTGTCCAGTGGCCTGTCCAGGGGCCTGCCCAGTGGCCTGTCCAGGGGCATATCCAGGGGCCTGCCCAGGGGCCTGTCCAGGGGCCTGCCCAGGGTCAAGAGAGACCCGGTCCCTCTACAGGGATCAGTCAGTCCGTGTTATACCTTGGCATGTGGGTTGCACCCCCCTGCCCCAACAATTGGGTTTAGGTTCTGAAAACCCTACTGGTTGTCCCACGTAATTGGCGAGCCGTCACGCAGGAGTATTCCATGTATTGTTCACAAGTGTCGGCACTTCATGATGGGATGAGTCGAGCTCATCTGCCTTGCCTGCACCTAGGGTTTAGGGTTTAAGGTTCAGGATTTCGGGCAGTCCATGGGGTCGCATAGGATGCTGACAGTCTCCTCATAAATGGTCTGTTGGCACACTCCACATAACTCATGTCCTCATGTGTCCCACCTGCAGCCCTGGCAGTCCATGTGGTGCGCGTAGGAGGCGGGCAGACGGGTGCACGGTGCAGATCGTGGATTGGAGGAAGATGCTGGATGGAGATGAGGGGGCAGAAGCAGTGGCATACCTGGGGATCAACAGACCAAACACTGGTAATTAACAGGCGATAAAACGGGGATCAACTGAAGAATGGTGGGGCCATTGCTTCACCCAGATTGCAGAAAACTGGGTAGGAGAAAAGTGGGTAGGAGGAAAGTGGGTAGGAGAACAGGGCTGAATGGAGATGAGGAGGCAGCAGCAGTGGACAACTGAAGTGAGGATCAACAGGAAACAGCGGGGATCAACAGAAAACAGCGGGGATCAACAGAAAACAGCGGGGATCAACAGAAAACAGCGGGGATCAACAGAAAACAGCGGGGATCAACAGAAAACAGCGGGGATCAACAGAAAACAGCGGGGATCAACAGGCAATAAAGGAAGTATTAACTTAAAAACGGTGGGACCATTGCTGCACCCAGATTGCAGAAAGTGGGTAGGAGAAAAAGGCTGGATGGAGGTAAGGAGGCAGCAGCAGTGGCTTACCTGGGGTGAGGATCAACAGACAAAACACAAGCTCACTAACACATACCTGCCACTAGGGTGTAGCATGGCCCTCTTGCCCCCCTTGCTGCTCCACACCATGCGGAAGTGCCTCATGCGGCTGTACACCGCCATGTCCACGAAGGAGACAGAGCTGCTGGGTTCCCCCTCCTTGGCCACCCACAGCTGTCGGGCCTCAGGGTATCGCCTGTGGGGACCAGCCGGCAGGCAGTTAGGTAGGCAGGCGGATGGGCGGGCAGACGGGCGGGCAGCCGGGCAGTTATGAAGGCAGGCAGGTGGGCCGGCAGGCGGGAAAGCAGGATGGCATGGCTGAGGGAGGCTTCCATTCTGATACCAGGCCGTTGGGTTCCCCCTCCTTTGCCACCCACAGCTGTCGGGCCTCAGGGTATCGCCTGTGGGGACCAGCCGGCAGGCAGTTAGGTAGGCAGGCGGATGGGCGGGCAGACGGGCGGGCAGTTATGTAGGCAGGCAGGTGGGCCGGCAGGCGGGCAGGCAGGATGGCATGGCTGAGGGAGGCTTCCATTCTGAGACCAGGCCGTTGGGTTCCCCCTCCTTGGCCACCATAGCTGTCGTGCCTCAGGGTATCGCCTGTGGGGACCAGCGGGAATGCAAATAGGTAGGCAGGCATTTGGGTAGGCAGGCAGGCAGGCAGGATGGCCTGGCTGAGGGAGGCTAGGATGCAGCTAAATTGTACCTGAATTGTAGCTTCACTGTATCTAAATTATAGCTGAAATGTAGCTGAACTGTAGCTGAGGCTACTTGCAAAACCCTGACCCTCACCTCAGTTGTGCCACACACACACCGACGTCCCTGCTGCTTGCAAAGGCATATCCTGGCACCCGCAACACCAGGTGGCGAGAGAACTTGTCCGCGCTATCCTGGTAGATGCAGGGCGGAACAGCCGCAACACCGTGGTGCTGTTGATGCGGCTGATCCTGGTAGAGGCAGGGCGCAACAGCCGCAACACCGTGGTGCTGTTGCTGATGTTGCAGCTGCCGCTGTTGTTGCACAGGGTCCTGTTGCTGCTGTCTCTGCTCACAACCACTACCGCCTGCTGCAACTGCTGTTGCTGTTGTTGTTATTGTACCTGCTGTTGTACCTGCTGTTGCTGCTGTTGCACCTGCCGGTTCTCTAGGCAGCTGGACAGGCAGCAGCTGGGGTGTAGACTGCGTCCGGGGTGGCATCCTGGCACCCGCTGGCAGTGAGTCAAAGCCACCTGGGGCAGTGATATTCAAATAAGGATCATGAGAGAAAAAGTAGAGGGTCATTGGGGGATTCAAAGGGCATCATTAGGGTGCCCATAAGCCACCCATAAGGCAGCCATAGGATAGAATCCACAAGGGCGTTAAGGCCACATCTGTAGGCAGGCTGATACATCCAAATAGGGAATCGGTAGGGAATCTATAGGGGGGGCAATCGTGGACATTGCATGAACACAGAAGAGTCCAGCAGGTTGATGTTTCACGCCACAGCGCTCTTTCTTCTGGCCAGACAAGCCCACACATGGCAGTTGCAAGCAGTTTGAAGCAGCTTCCTGCAGGCACCCTTCGATTTGGAGCTAGTGCACAGCTCATGACCCTTGCCCGCCGTGCCCCTGAGGACGTTGGCAGCGAAAACAGCAACATCGTGTTTTTCCTGGCCAGAAAAGCTCCCTCGTGGCTTTTGATTAGGACAGCGTGAGACATTTTTGAAGCTGGTGCACAGCTCATGATATTTACCTGCTGTGCCTCTGAGAGTGGCAGCAGTAGCAGCGGCAGCAGCGACTTAAGCAGGAGCGGTGGCAGCAGCAGTAGTGGCAACATTATCTGGACCTACGAGATGTTTCTGTCTCGGTAAATAATGGTAGGGGGGTGACAAATCTCTGGGTTTCCCATGTGCCGGCAAGCCGCACACAAAGCTAGAAGGCAGGTTACCCAGTGCTACGGCCGAACGGGTGCCCTCCTTAATCCATGCCCCAGGGCGTCTATCTTACTTACTTTATTTATTTTTATATTTCCTCCCGGCCAGAGAAACTCAATAATGGTAGCTTGGCAGTGACAGTGTAAACCCTTGGTTTTGAGCTGGTGCAGACGCTCACTCCTCTTGACCAATGTGCCTCTGAGGACAGAGGCAATGGCAGCAGCAACAACATGCTTTTCATGGCCAGACATGCTCGCTGATGGCACTTTGGCTGGGACAGTGTGACACCCTTAGTTGTGAAGCTGGTGCACAGCTCATTACCATCACCCGCTATGCACCTGAAGACGGTGGCAGTGGCAGCAGCAGCAGCAGCAGCAGCAAGAGCAGCAGAAGCAGGAGCAACATCGTTCTTGCCCTAACCAGGCAAGCTCACTCATGGCCGGCGACGTCACGGACCTTCATAATCTGATCGGCCGAAGCCAAACTAACTTCGGCAGTTTGCTCGGCCGGCCAGCCAGCCGGCCGAACCGCATTCCATATTTGGTCGGCGGATTTGTTTTCAGTTTCCTGTGACACCCAGAGTGTTTGTAAAGCTGGTGCTCAGCTCATGACCCTTACCTGCCGTGCCTCTAAGGACAGTGGCAGCAGCCACAGCAGCGGCAGCTGAAGCAGCAGAGGTAGCGGTCGCTGTGGGCCGAACATGCCCACCCATCGCACTTTGGCTGGGACAGTGTGACACCCTTATTTGCTAAGCTGGTCCACCGCTCATAAGTCATGACCCTTACCTGCCGTGCCTCTGAGAACGCTGGCAGCAGCAGCAGCGCTGGCAGCGGCAGCAGTGGCAGCGGTGGCTGTGGACGGCGTGAGATCCTCCGTAAGTGACTGCAGCTCCACAAACGCTGAGCCATGGATCTCCAACTGCCAGTTATCTCTGCAGGAGCAGCAGTGTGAAAAGCGAGGCGTGAGTGTGACCAGTCGTTAATCTCCTACTGTCAGCCGTGCATCTCCAGCTGCCAGTCGTGCATCTCAATCTACCAGTCGTCTCTGCAGGAGCAGCAGCAACAATAGAGCTTCAGCAGCCAGCTTTCGCTGTAGCAGCAACAGTTGCCGAAGGGACGGCAGCAGCAACAGGAGCAAGAGAAGCAACAGGAACAGCAGCGGCAGCAGGAACAGCAGCAGCAGCAGGAGCAGCAACAACAGCAGCAGCAGCAACAGCAACAGGAGCAGGAGGAGCAGGAGCAGGAGCAGGAGCAGGAGCAGGAGCAGGAGCAGGAGCAGGAGCAGGAGCAGGAGCAGGAGCAGGAGCAGGAGCAGGAGCAGGAGCAGGAGCAGGAGCAGGAGCAGGAGCAGGAGCAGGAGCAGGAGCAGGAGCAGGAGCAGGAGCAGGGCAGGAGCGGCAGCAGGAACAGGAGCGGCAGCAGGAACAGGAGCGGCAGCAGGAACAGGAGCAGCAGCAGGAACAGGAGCGGCAGCAGGAACAGGAGCGGCAGCAGGAACAGGAACGGCAGCAGCAGCAGCAGCAGCAGCAGCAGCAGCATGAACAGCAGCAGCAGCAGCAGCAGCATGAACAGCAGCAGCAGCAGCAGCAGCAGCAGCAGCAGCAGCAGCAGCAGCAGCAGCAACAGCAGCAACCGCAGCAGAAACAGAAGCAGAAACAGCAGCAGCAACCGCAGCAGAAACAGCAGCAGAAACAGCAGCAGAAACAGCAGCAGAAACAGCAGCGGCAGCAACAGCAACCGTAGCAGAAACAGCAGCAGCAACAGGAGCGGCAGCAACAGCAGCAACAGCAGCAGCAGCAGCAACATGAACAGCAGCAGCAGCAGCAGCAGCAGCAGCAGCAACAGGAGCAGCAGCAACAGCAGCAACCGCAGCAGCAACAGAAGCAGAAACAGGAGCAAGAAAAGCAAGGAGTAGGTGCAATGAATCGCAAACCTCAAAATACTAGGCACTTCTGTAATGGTAACGGCGCGGACGCGGCCGAGGCCCATGCCACACTGTTTCCATAACCCTCACGCCGCTGCGGGACGTAGTTTTCTTTCCTTTCTTCCTTTCTCACTTCTGTAGGCGTAGAATTTGAGAAATGTAATTTGCAATCAAGGTGATAATACGATGGGGCGCCTCAGGTTGTCCTACGACCTTTTCCACCTGAACAGCTTCTTGACCAGGCACAAGGTTACCCAGTACAACCGTTTGGTTCCAAATCCCGTATCGTATCACACCGTTTAACCATACCGTACCAGTGTTAAAACACCATATTGGCCATTTCTTACCTATCCGGCCATTTCGGCCGTACCGTATCGGTAATCCTGATCCGTACCGTACTGTTTGGCCGAACCGTATTTCCGCACCGTGTTACCCTGCACCTACCTGAACAGTATCTTGACTAGTCGGATCAGCAGATCCACAGGCTGGTCACCATCAACCCCAGGGTTGGCACACTTATGAAACATCAGGCCTTAACAGCGACAGCAAGAGCTACTGATCGTCACCTACCTGAACAGTCTCTTGACCAGGCGGATCAGCAGATCCACCAGCTGGTCACCATCAACCCCAGGGTTGGCACCCCGGCTGTACTCCAGGTCAAAGTACATGTGACAGGCCCGGTCTTCACGGATGACCTCGTACCTGAGAGCAGCAAAGGAGGGGATTGAACGGGGGATTGAAAAGGGGCCTGATGGCTAAGGGTGTGTGTCCCGGCTGTACTCCAGGTCAAAGTACATGTGACAGGCCCGGTCTTCACGGATGACCTCGTACCTGAGTGCAGCAAAGGAGGGGATTGAACGGGGGATTGAAAAGGGGCCTGATGGCTAAGGGTGTGTGTCTCGGCTGTACTCCAGGTCAAAGTACATGTGACAGGCCCGGTCTTCACGGATGACCTCATACCTGAGAGCGGCAAAGGAGGGGATTGAACGGGGGATTGAAAAGGGGCCTGATGGCTAAGGGTGTGTGTCTCGGCTGTACTCCAGGTCAAAGTACATGTGACAGGCCCGGTCTTCACGGATGACCTCATACCTGAGAGCAGCAAAGGGGGGGGTTGAACGGGGGATTGAAAAGGGTCTGATGGCTAAGGGTGTGTGTCCCGGCTGTACTCCAGGTCAAAGTAAATGTGGCAGGCCCGGTCTTCACGGATGATCTCGTACCTGAGATCGGCAAATGGGGGGGATTGAGCGGGGATTTGATACGGACAGAACGGGGATTGAAAGGGTACTGATGGTGAAGGGTGGAACGTTGTGTGAAGGGGGCTATTTTCCCCATGTGACAGGCCCGGTCTTCACGGATGATCTCGTACCTGAGAGCGGCAAAGGGGGGGATTAAGCGGGGGACTTGAAACGGATTCAACGGGGATTGAAAAGGATCCAACGGAATTGAACGGGGACTGCTGGTTTAGAGGGAAAATATTTGTGAAGGGGGCGTGAGTATAGGGTCCAGCAGATAGGGGTGTGAAGGCCTTTCATACCAGTGAGGCACCTGAGGGCGGCCTGGGGGGCGATGCATGGTTTAGGGTGCAACATTGTGTGAAGGGGACATGAGTATAGGGCCCAGCAGATAGGGGTGTGAAGGCCTTTCATACCAGTGAGGCACCTGGGGGCGGCCTGGGGGGCGATGCAAGGATAAGGGTGTGAAAGCCTTTCATACCAGTAAGGCACCTGAGGGCGGCCTGGGGGGCGATGCATGGTTTAGGGTGCAGCGTTGTGTTAAGGGGGCATGAGTATAGGGCCCAGCAGATAGGGGTGGGAAGGCCTTTCATACCAGTGAGGCACCTGAGGGCGGCCTGGGGGGCGATGCATGGTTTAGGGTGCAACGTTGTATGAAGGGGGCATGAGTATAGGGTCCAGCAGATAGGGGTGTGAAGGCCTTTCATACCAGTGAGGCACCTGAGGGCGGCCTGGGGGGCGATGCATGATTTAGGGTGTGAAAGCCTTTCATACCAGTGAGGCACCTGAGGGCGGCCTGGGGGGCGATGCATGGTTGAGGGTGCAACGTTGTGTGAAGGGGACATGAGTATAGGGTCCAGCAGATAGGGGTGGGAAGGCCTTTCATACCAGTGAGGCACCTGAGGGCGGCCTGGGGGGCGATGCATGGTTTAGGGTGTGAAAGCCTTTCATACCAGTGAGGTACCTGAGGGTGGCCTGGGGGGCGATGCATGGTTTAGGGTGTGAAGGCCTTTCATACCAGTGAGGTACCTGAGGGTGGCCTGGGGGGCGATGCATGGTTTAGGGTGTGAAAGCCTTTCATACCAGTGAGGCACCTGAGGGCGGCCTGGGGGACGATGCATGGTTGAGGGTGCAACGTTGTGTGAATGGAGCATGAGAATAGGGCCCAGCAGATAGGGGTGTGAAGGCCTTTCATACCTGTGAGGCACCTGAGGGCGGCCTGGGGGGCGATGCATGGTTTAGGGTGCAACGTTGTATGAAGGGGGCATGAGTATAAGGCCCAGCAGATAGGGGTGTGAGGGCCTTTCATACCAGTGAGGCACCTGAGGGCGGCCTGGGGGGCGATGCATGGTCTAGGGTGCAGCGTTGTGTGAATTGGTGTGTGGGGAGGTCACCCGGACTCAGCAAATATAAGTTTGAAGGCCTTTATACCAAATGTTGAAATAAGGTACCTGAGGTGGCATGGGGGGCGATTGATGGTTTAGGGTGCAATGTTGTAGGAATGGGGGGAGATTCATGGTGCAGTGTTCAGCGGTGTGTGCTTTAAGGGGGTGTGAGTCCGGGGCCCAGCTGATGGAAGTGTGAAAGCCTTCATACCAGTCAGGTAACCAGCATGACCTGCACCAAAACATGCCCACCCGGGCGGCGTTGGTTTATAACCTCAGGTTTTCTAGGGTTGGGCGACCGGCTTTACAATTAGGTAAGTCCAAGCTTAAGATGAGCCGCCCCTTGACATGCCCACCCGGACTTTCTGTTGTTGTGTCTGCACCTTAGGCCTTTAGAGTTAGGGGCGACCTACCTCACACGTATTTAATTCCAACCTAACGATACATGACGGTTGGTACCTACCAGTGGCGTCGAAGCGGCCCTTGCCTCAGGTAGCGCCGCCACACACCCTTGTAGGATGTGACCACAAAGTGCCGCGTGTGTGCGCCTTGCCGCTGGCTCAAGTACTCTTCGGTGAACACACGGAACGGCTCCCATGGCCAGCCTGTGGATTCAGATCCACATCCAGATCCACATCCAGATCCGGACCTTTTAGATTCAAATCTTGCTGGATCCGTCGTCGCCATCTGCTGCTGAACATCTGCTGATACCATCGCTGATGCTGTTGCTGAGGCTACTGCTGCCGAGGAGGATGATGATGTCGCTGCTGCTGCGGCTGAAGTTGATGGCATGGTTGCGACAGCTACTCCTGCTACGGCTGAAGATGTGTTTGTTCGAGACGTGGGGGATGGGTGCTTGGTCATGTAAATGGTCATGAACTGCCAGCGGTCCTGGAAGCTCTGAGCAGGTGTGGAAGGTGCGGAGGGTGGGGAAGCTCTGAGCAGGTGTGGGAGGTGTGGAAGATCTGAGCAGGTGTGGAAGGTGTGGGAGATCTGAGCAGGTGTGAATGTGTGGAAGATGTGGCAGGTGCTTTTAGTTCAGGGTTTAGGGTTTAAGATGGGGCCTTATAGGGAACACCAGGGCTGCAGGTACTGTATTGATGCATCCAATCAAAAACCTTTGCGCTCCGGATTTTTGTAAACTGATAAATACCGGTAGGTGGTAGTTAGGCAGTAAGAAGAACAATATTGTTTCAAGGGTTGTACTTCTTGATGCAAGATTGTCATTCACCTCAAAGTTTATGCGCCCTGCCTTGTGGTGAAGCCTCCGGAGCGCAAATGGGAAGCATGCATTGCAACAGGCGGCACACAAACACACTTATTTTGCTAATGGATATACTTCTTGATGCAAGGTTGTCATTCACCTCGAAGTTGATGCGCCCTGCCTCGTGGTGAAGCCTCCGGAGCGCGTCCGGGTAGCATGCATTGCACCAGGCAGCAAATACAACCGCTTCCCTCTGGAATGGGAACACCTGACAGGAAGCGCGAGGGATAAAACGACAACATTGGAGCATGTGTTGGAGCATGTGTCGGAGCGAGCATGTGGCAGAGAACTTAACCGCTTCCCTCTGGAATGGGAATACCGGAAAGCATGCAGGCGGGTGTGTGGGGGGTAAAGCAGGAACCGGGAAGCAAGCGCTGGAGCAAAGGTTGCACCAGCCTTCAGGATGGAAGGAAGGGAGGAAAACTACGCCCGGCAGGGGAGTGAGGTTTAAGGGAAGAGCGCGGCATGGGCGTAGGTCTCGTCCGCGCCGTTACCATACCAGGCTGCAAACACAATTGCGCCTCTCTAGAACAGGAACACCTGACTGCAGGCAAGCAGGTGTTGAGAAAAAAGCAAGAGCGGGGCATAGGCAACAACAGGGGAGTGTGCGCTGAGCATGCGCTGCACCGGACAGGAACACCTAACAGTAAGCAAGCAGGTGAGGAGGGTAAAGCAACAACGGGGGATAAAGCAACAATGTTGGAGCATGCCTTGCACCATGCTTGACGAATTTTGTCACTCACAACCCTCACAGATGTCAACAGTCAAGCAGTATTGTACACTGCTGCACACAGTCCAGCAGTATTTCATCTAACACACACAGTCACGGTGCCGATGTGGCTTCGGCCCCGAGCTGATCTGTTTCCTTAACCTGCACGCCTAGAGGGGGGCGTAGTTACTTCATTTTGTCGAACACACCTCGCAATTAGTTCACCAGGAGGAGTCATGTCACACATCCACACACCTCATAGACGTCAACAGTCGGCTCCCAGAACTCCAGGCAGCACTCGGGAGCAGGGAGGGGTGCAGCCACGGCAGCCAGGCCAGTGCCTGCATAAGCAGCCGCTGCAGCCACAGTGGAGCCTGCAGCCAGGCCGGCGTTAGCAATTGGAGTAGAACCGGGGGCCGCTGCAACCACACCACTGCCAGGTGGGGCATCAGCGGCAGGGCTAGCTCCACCCTGTTGTTGCTGTTGTTGCTGCTGTTGTTGCTCTCTCTGTTGTTGCTGCTGTTGCTGCTGTTGTTGCTGTTGTTGCTGCTGCTCATGCTGTGGGTGCTGTCTCCGATGATACTGTTGCTGTTGTTGTTGCATGTGTTGTTGCTGTTGTTGCTCCAGGTGTTGCTTCGGTTGGCGGTGCAGCTGCTGCGTTTGGTGTTGTGTCCCCTCTCTGTCATTAAAAAATGCATCCAACATACCAGGGCTAAACATCTGCTCCTGCTGTTGCTGCTGCTGTTGTTGTTGCTGCTGTTGTTGCAGCTGCTGTTGCTGCTGCTGTTGCTGCTGCTGCTGTACCAGCCCCTCTGGACAAACGTGACGAGCACAGATGCCCTGACTTTGGAGGGGAGCACCGACCTCCAGCTGCTTCAGCTGCTGCTGTTGCTGGTGTTGCAGTCGGAGTGGCTCCTGCTGGTGGTGGTGTTGTTGCTGCTGCTGCGGCAGGTGCAGGTGCTGGTGTTGCAGCCGGTGTTGCTCCTGCTCCTTCTGATATAGCTCCGGCTGGTGTTGCGTACACTGGTGTTGCAGCCGGTGCTGCACCTCCTGCTGCTGTTGTTGCTGCTTCAGTTGATGTTGCTGCTCGTGCTGTTGCTGCAACCAGTGTTGCTTCTGCTGTTGCAGCACCAATTGCTGTGTCCGTAGCTGTTGCGATTGCTCCCCATCCGCACAGTACGCATTCAGCAAGCCCTGGCTGAACTGCATGGCATGAGGTGGCGGATCCGTCACGCCTTGCGGTGGCAGATTCGACATACCATGCGGCGGCGGATCCGACACACCATGCGGCGGCGGATCTAACACGCCATGCAGGGGCGGATCAGAATCAGCCATGCGAGGAGGCGACGTGCCGCCAGGGCCCGCAGCATCAACACAGAGACGTGATGCGGACGGAGGCGGAAGCCCCCCTGACGTCGCCTCCAAAGCAAGCCGACATGGCAGATCAGATCTGGATCTCAATGGATCTACGGACGTGCTCAGGCCGCTGGATCTATATCTGGAGGGATCTACCCATGAGGCCTCTGCTGGGCGCCTGCTGTCCCAAGCCGGTGGACTGGGGAGCGAGCTGTGAATCAGCAGCAGATCTGCGGATCCAGCGGGGAAGAACTGCACGGGCAATGCTGGGGCAGCTGTAGACCTAGATATGGAAAGATCAGACCGAAAGGCATTCACAGGACTGCTGCTGCTGCTGTCGACACGTGCCGGAGAGAGCAGTGCGTCAAACACAGGCACGAAGAGCCCATCTGTTGGGGCAGCAGAGGCAACGGCGGCAGCCAGGTCCTCATCGAAGCTATCCGATCCAGACTGGGATGTGCTCATGTGCTGGTCATGCTGACCACCCCACTGCTCCTCCTCCTTCTCCTCCTCCCCCTGAACCGCACCGCCCAAGAGATCCGATTCAAACTGGCATGTGCTCATGTGCTGGTAATGCTGCCCCCCCAACTGGTTATCCTCGTCTTCCACCTCCTGATCTGCACCGCCCAAGACATTAGCTCCAGGTTGGGATTCGCTCATGGCCTGGTACTGCTGCCCCCCCCATTGCTCCTCCTCCTCCTCCTCCGACACTCCACCCAAGCAATCTGATCCAGGTTGGGATTTGCTCATGGCCTGGTACTGCTGTCCCCCCCATTGCTCCTCCTCCTCCCCCTCCAACACTCCGCCCAAGCAATCTGATCCAGGTTGGGATGTGATCATGGTCTGGCGTTGCAGGCTCCTCCCCTCCTCCTCCTCCTCCTCGACCTGCTCTGCGTTCTCACCATGCTCCTCCTCCTCCACCTCCCCCCCCTCATCTACATTCCCTCCTCCCTCCGCCTCCTCCTGGTTTCCATTCCCTTCCCCCAAGTCCTCCTTCCCATCTGTCCTCCCGCCTCCTTCCTCCTCCTCATCGTCATCGTCGTCTGTTTCAAGCAGAGACAAGTCCACGACATCCGCAAGATCAGGAGAACCAGGAGACCGAGACCAGTGCCGCCCCTGCTGCTGCTGCTGTTGCTGCTGCCCCTGCTGTTGCTGCTCATGATGATGCTGTCGTTGCTGCTGATGATGCGGTCGTTGCTGCTGCTGCTGGCATTGCTGTCCCTGCTGCTGCAGCTGCTGGGTGATGCCGCCCAGCCCGCCTAGGCCGCTCGACAGCACGAGACTGCTTGAAAGCACCAGGCTGCTGGGCAGCTTGTACTCTGCGGCATCAGTGACAGGCACCCGCTGGTTGGCCTGCGGAGCGCAGCATTGCAACTCTGTCGCCTGGCCTGCCTTGCCGCGCTTGACAACCTGCCGGCGCTGCGCGGACAGCCCACTGGCGGCTGGTTCTAGAGCAGGGTCGGCCTGAGGCAGCCACCTCGAGGGTTGGACCGGCAGGGCTGGCAGTGCAGCCCGGCTGCAGCTGACGAGGGTCGGCCGGGGGGGAGGTGCGCTGGCGTGGCTGTCACCTGGCGGGCAGCGTCTGCCGGCACCTCGCTTGGGGGATGGCAAGGCTGATGCGGCTGCATCTTGAAGCAGAGGATCACCCTGGTCTCGAAGCCCGTTTGCGTCCTGAGTTCCCAACCGCTGCTGCTGCTGCTGCTGCTGCTGAAGCTGTGACAGAGGCTGCTGCTGCTGCTGCTGCTGCAGTGGCTGCTGCTGCTGTTGCTGCTGCTGCTGCTGTTGCGGTAGCTGCTGCTGCTGCGGCGGCGGCTCCACTGGCTCCAAGTCCAGTGCCTTTGCAGCTTTAGTGGCGGCTGCACAAGCTCCACCTACGCCTACTTTTCCGGCGGCCGCACCAAATTGATTTTTAGGGTTCAGGGTTTTCCCGTCTTGCAGGGATTTTCGGCCTGTTGCACAAAGCTGTTGCTTAGAAGAGCTGCTGACGCGTGTGGTGCTCCTGGGACGGGTCACGCCGGCAGCAGAGGAGTTCAGGGTTTCTCCCTCTGGCAAGGTCTTCTTGCCTTCTGCACAAAGCTGCTGCTTAGAAGAGGTGCTGATGCGTACAGAGCTCCTGGGCCGGGTCACGCAGGCAGCTGAGGGGTTCTGTGTTTCCCCCTCTGGCAGGCCTTTTCCGCCTGTTGCGCAAAGCTGCTGTTTAGCAGAGCTGCTAATACATACAGAGCTCCTGGGTCGGGTCGGGGTCAGTGTTTCCCCCTCTGGCAGGGCTTTTCCGGCTGTTGCACAAAGCTGCTGCTTAACAGAGCTGGTGACGCGTGCGGAGCTCCTGGATCGGGTCACGCCTGCAGCTGAGGGGCCGCGCAGGCCGGCCGCCTTGGCTCCTACTCCAGGCCTACCCTGCTCCTGCTGCTGCAGCTGCTCCTTGGTTGCCTTGCCCATGGCCTGCTGGTTGGTGGCCTGCGCCAATCAGCAGCATGATATTTTTCATGTAGCCTCAGCAACACTTCAGCTTCACTTCAGCTACAAGCCGGCCAACAGTTGTAGGACTGAGTATGGTGATTCCTGGGCCATTGGCTATACGCTGATCAAGGTGTGCTCTACATCAGAATAGTCGTCGCCAAGTTCAGTGCTCCGGGATTAGGGTGTTGGGTTAAGGTTTGGGTTGAGGGTTTAGGGTTTTGGGTTAAGGATTAATGAACCCTTAACCCTAAAGCCTCCTTAACGTCCATGCTCACTAATAAGGTAAGTACATAAATGGTGTCTTGATCTACAAGTGTACTGGTCTCCTGGTCTGGGGGGAACCCTGGGGTTAAGCGTTCATGTGATTGGCATCCTTGACATTGTCAGGTTGCCACTCTTTATCCATGACTAGACTCTCCCCTGAAATTTCTAAATGCAGTCGACATAGCCAAGTACCGGTATTCACCCGCATGGCCTCATGCCCAATGCTGGACCAGTATTTCCGCTGCATGGCACTAGTCATCGAACCAAAAGAACTGCGTATGATTTAGCTGTGTCGATGTCTTTGTGTAATTGAGCAAGCATTGCATGGTAACACTGTCGAACGGCAGAGAAGGGACGCACTGCACCCCAAGACCGCCCCCCTGCGCACCTGCACCTTCAGGTGTTGTTCAATAAAGTCCCTGTCGATACTCCAGATGGGCATAATTGTTATCGGTAAAGCTTTTACGCATCCGATATAGCCTTTATCGAGAGGGCCAGGCAGTGCGAACAGGACGAATTCAACCAGGTAGACATGGTAGCAGCAAGAATCGCCCCAGCTAGAGCCGGGCGTCGATGGTAAAAATTGGAACAAGATACCACGCACCAATGCAACTGTGCGTATGCGGCCCGTGGTCTGCTGTGCGCGATGTCGACAAACGGTTAACCCAACGTACGATTTTCAAAAACGTATATACCCTAACCAGCGAAATGGTACCCGTATTTCACACATGTACGGGCAGTGCTCACTCGGGAACGAGAATCCCCCGCATCAACCACTGGTGTACACGTGAGTGTGTTGCCACTGGGCATATATTCATACGTCCTACCTTGATTAATGTAATAGACCCACGGAGCTTGATCATAGGTTTTACGTCAGGGTTCTTTATTTATCCGAAAACCGAGGCTGGATCGGGAGCATGCGGTACCTGCATACCAACGTTGCACAACTACTTCAGTACCAGCAACTACTCGATTCACGACTACCTAGTTTTGTCTCCTCTGCAGCTGTATCGTTCTTATTCTGCCCACCTTCGTCTCGCCCTCGCCCCACTTCCCACCTCGCACAACTTACGCCCCTGATGAAGTGTCCCCTGACCGGCTACTACCAGCATGCCGTTCCTGTAGAAGCAGCTGCGCTCCTGGCGTACTCGGCTTCATGTTACGAACAGGTAGGCAGATACGCACACATCCTCTGAGTGGGTGAGCGGTTGGTTGATGGGCGAAGAGTGCTGGAGGTGGAGCAAGGTCGGATAGTGGATGGTCGATGCATGAAAATACTTCTGAATAGTCCCCTCATGGCCTAGTTGGCCACATGATTCATGTAAATGGTGTAACACTTAAGTGTACACGCGTCTACCATGCATCCCAGATATGCTCAGATGCATGGGCGAGTGACGGAGTGCCGTTCAGGGAACGAGCAGTGTTCAGAGGACTCATTCAACGGTTGTGCCTGAACTCAACGGTTGGCACAAGACAAATTGATATTACAAACCCAACTGTTGGTTTGGCTGTTTCGGCACAACAGAAGCTGATGTTACAAATTCAACTGCTCGTATAAACCCTGCTGTAGGCCTGGCCCCAACGCCTGGCACAAAGCAAAATGTGTGGATACCGATATCCCCCCAAACCCAACTGCTGGTCTGAATTCAGTAGGTGGCTTGAACATTTTTGAACTGCTGGTTCAAATCCCCCTGTTTGAATTGCTGGTTCAAAACCCACTGTTTTAACTGCTGGTTCAAATCCCACTGTTTGAACTGCTGGTTCAAATCCCACTGTTTGAACTGCTGGTTCAAATGCCACTGTTTGAACTGCTGGTTCGAATCCCATTGCATGAACTGCTGGTTCAAATCCCATTGTTAGAACTCCTGGTTCAAATCCCAATGTTTGAACTGCTGGTTCAAATCCCACTGTTTGAACTGCTGGTTCAAATCCCACTGTTTGAAATGCTGGTTCAAATCCCACTGTTTGAACTGTTGGTTCAAATCCCACTGTTTGAACTGCAGGTTCAAATCCCACAGTTTGAAATTCTGGTTCAAATCCCACTGTTTGAACTTCTGGTACAAACTTAAAACCCCACTGTTTGAAATGCTGGTTCAAATCCCACCGTTTGAACTGCTGGTTCAAATCCCACTTTGAACTGCTGGTTCAAATCCCACTGTTTGAACTGCTGGTTCAAATCCCACTGTTTGAACTGCTGGTTCAAACCCCACTGTTTGAACTGCTGGTTCAAATCCCACTGTTTGAACTGCTGGTTCAAATCCCACTGTTTGAAATGCTGGTTCCAATCCCACTATTCGAACTGCTGGTTCAAATCCCACTGTTTGAACTGCTGGTTCAAATCCCACTGTTTGAACTGCTGGTATAAAGCCCACAGTTTGACCTGCTGGTTCAAATCCCACTGTTTGAACTGCTGGTTCAAATGCCACTGTTTGAACTGCTGGTTCAAATCCCACTGTTTGAAATGCTGGTTCAAATGCCACTGTTTGAACTGCTGGTTCAAACCCCACTGTTTGAACTGCTGGTTCAAATCTCACTGTTTGAAATTCTGGTTCAAATCCCACTGTTTGCTGGAATCAAACCAGATCTCCGTCAACGTGATGGTCACCATCAGACTATCGGCTGCTGAGCTAGCTATGAACCGCTGCAACCGCCACATCAGGGTTTATATTCACCCCAGTGCCAGCCTCCTCGATACTTTGCAGCGCGGTTAATTGACCCCATCTACCTTACCAGTCAAGCTGTCACCTTGATAGACAGCCTGTGAACAATCTGGTCCACGATTCCCTAGCATGGGAGCACATTCTGGCTGAACCTGTGCCGTATCGTGGCACTTTGTGGCACAATCCGGCTGAACTCGCGCTGTATCGTGGCACTTTGGTACCACAAGCCGGCTGAATCTGTTCAGTATCGAGCCGTATCGAGCTGTATCGTGGCACTTTTGTAGGACAAACCGGCTGAACCTGTGCCGTATTGCAACGTATCATGCCGTATCGTGCTACCATGCATGGTTCCAGAAGCCCCTCCTCCCCCTCGTCTGTCATGCTACCATAACAGATTCATGCCATGATCGTGAAAACCCATCCCCAATCCCCCAGAACCCTCGATCCTCTGCCTTATCCCACTTTTCAAGTCTTGCTTCCAGTCCGGTCCAATAGATGGATGATACAGTCTGCAAGCGATGTGTGTGTCCAGGCCTATCTCTTCCATTTCGCCTCTTGCGTCAATCACATCCCTGTCCCACTTCCCCCCTGCTCTGATATCACCAGATAGATGATATTTTCAGCAAGCGCTACTAGTGCCCAATGGCCACTGCCCAGGCCTATTTCTTCCCTTTCGCCTGAGGCATCACATGATAAATGATTTCATCCACTAACGCTATGAGTGCCCAATGGCCACTGGCCCTCTGCCCCGGCCTATTTATTCCTAACTCCTGCTGAACCATCCCATCCCTGTCCCATTTTCCCTGCCTTGCTGTCACCAGATATATGATGTCATCCGCAAAGGGTATGAGTGCCTGATAGCCACTGCCCAGGCCTATCTATTCCTTTCTCCTGCTGAACCATCCCATCCCTGTCCCATTTTCCCTGCCTTGCTGTCACCAGATATATGATGTCATCCGCAAAGGGTATGAGTGCCCGATAGCCACTGCCAAGGCCTATCTATTCCTTTCTCCTGCTGAACCATCCCATCCCTGTCCCATTTCCCTGCCTTGCTGTCACCAGATATATGATGTCATCCGCAAAGGGTATGAGTGCCTGATAGCCACTGCCCAGGCCTATCTATTCCTTTCTCCTGCTGAACCATCCCATCCCTGTCCCATTTTCCCTGCCTTGCTGTCACCAGATATATGATGTCATCCGCAAAGGGTATGAGTGCCCGATAGCCACTGCCCAGGCCTATTTATTTCTTTATCCTGCTGAACCATCCCATCCCTGTCCCATTTTCCCTGCCTTGCTGTCACCAGATATATGATGTCATCCGCAAAGGGTATGAGTGCCTGATAGCCACTGCCCAGGCCTATCTATTCCTTTCTCCTGCTGAACCATCCCATCCCTGTCCCATTTCCCTGCCTTGCTGTCACCAGATATATGATATCATCCGCTAAGGGTATGAGTGCCCGATAGCCACTACCCAGGCCTATTTATTCATTTTATTCTGCGGCAACCATCCCATCCCAGTCCCATCTTCGCTGTCTTACGTTCGACAGTTTGATGCGATCCCATCCCTGTCCCATTTCCCCTGCCATACGTAAACCAGATCGATGATGTGATTCGCAAGCGCTATGAGTGCAACGACCCATTGCTATGTCCGCTGTGGCTGGAGATCAAGGGACAGGTGTGTGTGTGTGTGTGATATCAGGTGTAACCAGGTAGGGCCACTCCGCGTACCTCCATAAATAATTCATTAAATGCCGAGTCGAACCGTTATGACGGAATGAAACTTGTGCCCCCACTGTGTAAGCCAGCAAGGTTGCATGTAGCGAGCCAGGCTCAAGTTGGCTATATTGAAAGCGCTTGATGAACAAACATAATGTTTATGAAAGTTGTTGCTACTGTGTATGCCAGCAAGTTTGCATCATGTGGCGAGCCAGGCTCAAGTTGGATATTATGAAAACGTTGGGAAAGAAATGTATGGATCCTTTGCCTTCTGTGTCTGTACCCACTGTGTAGGCGAGCAAGGTTGCCTGTGGCGAGCCAAGCTTGGGCAGCTTCATGTTTTCCACCATCCTGGACCACGCCACGCTGGCAGGTGCACTGAGGTGAGGCGGGTGTGTGGCAGGTGGCGTGGCGGGCGGGAGGAATGCGTGGCGGGCAGGCGGGTGCGTGGTGGGCAGGGGGGTGCGTGGTGGACGGGCGGGTGCGTGGCGGGCAGGCGGGAGCGTGGCGGGCAGGCGGGTGCGTGGCTCGCAGGCAGGTGCGTGGCGGGCTGGAGGGTGCGTGGCGGGCAGGCGGGTGCGTGGCAGGCAGGCGGGTGCGTGGCAGGCAGGCGGGTGCGTGGCAGGCAGGCGGGTGCGTGGCGGGCAGGCGGGTGTGTGGAGGGCAGGCGGGTGCATGGCGGGCAGGCGGGTGCGTGGCAGGCAGGCGGTGTGTGGCGGGCAGGCGGATGTGTGGCAGGCAGGGTGCTTCGCGGGAGGGTGCATGGCGAGCAGGTGCATGCAGGCGGGGAATTGCGGATGCTGGTGATGGCAGCAGAATGAAAACAGTATTGCAAAAAATGCTGTTTTGGTGAGGGCAATGCCCACGCAGCTGACAGCGCTGTGCGGCCGTTTCCTTTCACCCTAAGCTTCCCTTTCTCTGGATAAAGGGGTTTTGTGTCTTGTGTCTTGAAGTGGGGTTTTAGCAAGGGTGCTGAAATAGATGAATCCTGATGAGACATGGACATCCACATTTGTTTGCACGTGCAACGCCAGAGTGTAGCTGAAATGTAGCTTAGTCACGAAAAAGAGAGGCTGATGTGTCATTCGCTGATGAGCCTTGCTTGATCCAGTATGTTCTGCCCCCCCCCCCTCCCCTCCTTGACAGTTACTACCTTGCTGAGAAGCTTGGAGACGAACACATGAGCAACTTGCAGTGAGTGTATCAGCATGTTAAATAAAGGCACCGCTTGAATAGCCGGAAATATAGAATGAAAAGGTTTTAGTGTTGTGGTCCTGGTGACCAGACAGCAGTCCAAGGTGTTTTAGAAGAAAAAAAGTTAAAGTTAGACCCCTAATTTCACGTTTTATTGCCAACAGGCTACTCCAGTTCATTTTCATGTCACAGGTGGACTCTTTAAAAAAAAACAGGGTAGCCCCCTCCTGCCTTATTTGATGTGCCTACTGCAGGTGGCAGCTCAACTCCCTGGTCTTTAAAAATATTTTACCTTCGTTTGCCTCCTGCAGTCAGCCAGGAAATTTAATTGTTGGGCCACAGGTGGACTCCAATAAATAACTAAATAAGAAAATCTCATACCCCCCCCCCTGCTTAATTTCATGTGCCTATGGTAGGTGGCATCAGCTCATCTCACAGGTGTTTGATAAGTTTGATGAACAGTGGACGGTGAGGAAGAGGCCGGCAGAGGCAGGCTGGGGGTATCTGAGGGGTTAGTGACAGAGGGACACGGGGGCCAGGGGGTCAAGGTGATGTCACGCCATAAACCGGTAAATGGTAAAAAACGGTGACTGGCCTTAAAGCTGGCTCAGTGACTCTTGAAACTGCTAAGCTGTGGACTCACACTACTGGCTGAGACTGGCTAGGCTAACGTAGGGGTGTAGCATCCTGGCCAGGTGCTTGGCCGCCTGGCTAGGCTAACGTAGGGGTGTAGCCGCCTGGCCAGGTGCTTGTGTACTGCACCTGGGCTTGAGTTGTCAGCTGTGGTCACAGTCTACTTACTCGAGCTCTGGAAGATTGCCGTCGGGCTGGGCGCGTGATCTACGGTCCAGGCTGGTAAGGCTAGCTTCTCGTTTTATAGTCTGATAGTGCGAAGCCTAGGGTGTCGGCTTCGCACTGTCAGACTAGAAAAAGTTACTTGCCTTATACTCTCAGGGTGAGCCGCTTGCGGTCTCAGTGGAGAGGAGCGCTGGGGGAACTCTGGGGAGAAGGGAGGCTTGCTAAACGTGAGGCGTCAGGGATAGGGAGGGAGCCTGGGGCGTCGGGATCGGTTACGTGTGCTCTGATGTCTCGGTTGACTATCGATGCGGGACTTCTGGCTGAGTCTCTTGGCTGACGCTGGCTCTGTCTGGTTCAGGTACTCTAGTGAGATTTTGGATGAGAGGTAGCGGATTGTTTACAGCTGGTATAGAGTAGCTCGGAAAGTGAGCTTTCAGAGCAAGGAAGACACTTATGGGACATAGCAGGCCCAAAGGGGAAGTGTTGGTCACCACACGTGTTGACCAACTGCAAGCTAGTCACGACATACGTGTCGACTTAACTGCCGACGCAGCTATGGGGAATATATGGCATGAAGAAAGGCAGCTGGGAGGACCTCGTGCGTTATAAAGCACTGACGAGGATCAACTGCCGCTAAAGTAACTTGTAAAGAGGAGTGATACGAGAATGGCACGAATACGGGAATATACTGTGACAGTGACTCTGAGGGGTCAGTGACAGAAACAGCGACAGGGGGGCAGGGATTGAGGGAAACAGAGAGGCAGGGAGGGGCTCAGAGCCAGGGAGAGGGGACAGCGACAGGGGGGCAGGGATTGAGGGAAACAGAGAGGCAGGGAGGGGCTCAGAGCCAGGGAGAGGGGACAGGAAGAGAGGGATAGGGGAAGGGGAAGGGGGCAGGGAAAGGAGAGGGGATAAGAGCACTGGATTTCTTTTGGTAGCAGGGGCAGGGGACGAGGAGATCAGAGGATTATACATTATTTTGTTTACTCCCGGCTGGTACCCTCCTTAAATCGGTAAGGCCATACGGCGTTCACACTTCATGTATTATGCATTTTTTTGTATCATGCTAGCAGTTCACTTTGCGCCTCCTGGTTGTAACCCCTGAGTGTCTGTCCTAGACGGGTACCTCTAGAGGGACCAGCCTGCCTAGGACTAGCACCTGCTCAAGTCCATGTGGCGAAAAGGGTGCCATTATCATTTCAGTTTTTGAGGCAGTGCAGTAGTACTTCAATTCCACACCATCCTGGCTGCACCTTCCTCTCAGATCCGCAAGGCCATCAGGGAGGACCTGCTGGCAATACACGCACGGGACGCGGCCTGCACCTCCCTCTGCGACGCCTTCCTTTACTACAAGGTGAATCAACTGACTTAATTTACTTATTTCGACTGCTTAAAAGGATTTGGAAATGTTTGCGTTTACCACCAGTTCAGGGTTCAGGTCCGAGGACGCAGCCTGCACCTCCCTCTGTGATGACGCCTTCCTGTACTTCAAGTTAATTTCAAACTGCTTCAGGCTTTGTGCACCTTTTGGAAGGGTTCATGGTTAATCACTCGTGAAGGGTTCAGTGTAAATGATGCGGCAAATGCCTCCCTCTGCGACCTTTCTGTACTACAAGGTGGCAGTTTCGACCATCCAAGGCTTTGTGTAACCTTTGAAAGGGCTTGGGGTGAACCAATGTTCAAGGGTTTAGGGTTGAGGATGTGGCATGCACCTCCTTCTGCGACGCCTTCCTGTACCTTAGGGTGGTTTGAAATTGCACCAGCCTTTGCGTGCCCTTCAGAAATGTTTCGGAAATGTTTAGGTTTTACCCAGAGGTGTTACCACTGGTAAAGGGTCTTACCAGATACTAGAATTTTCCCAGTGCTGACCTTCATTTTCGCGAAGTTGGAGTAGAGGCTAAGTTTCTCTGCTTGTACGTGCAGGTCCGACAGTTATTACATATATAACCTTATATAGGGGAGGATTTACCATCGGTAAAGGATTCAGGGTTAAGGATTAACCACAGCTCCATGTACTGCGCAGGAATCATGTTCAGAAAATGGCGCAATGCTTCCCGATAGTTCCTGGATTTGACCTCATACCCTGCATGCACTTCCGCAAGTGTTTCATCAGGAATCTCCTGTGTTTGTTTTCGGTATCTTGTCTCTCTCTGGTGACCCGCAGGTCTTCCTCATGCTGCAGTCGTTCCGGATATTGAAATTGCCTCAAAGCATTAAGTGGGTGCCTCGCAGCAGATGTATTCCACTGGCGTGTCTCTCTGGTGACTCGCAGGGTTTTCTTGGGCTACAGTCGTGGCGGATCGCCAACTCGCTGTGGCTTCAGGGCAGGAAGGATGTGGTGAGCTAAGGATTATGCGTCCCTGTCTGGTGCTGTGATTCGTTTAGTCAGTAATCAGTTTGAATCGTTAGGAATGTGCGGCCTGGAGCTGTGATTCTTTTAGATTGAGCTGAGTTCAAATCGTAACAGATGTGCAGCCTCGTGCTATGATTCCTTTAATCGGTGCTGAGTTCAAATCGTAGGGGATGTGCAGCCTGGTGCTGTGATTCATTTATACGGTGCTGAGTTCAAATCGTAAGCGATGTGCGGCCTGGTGCTGTGATTCTCTTAGACAGGTATGAGTTCAAGTCGTGAGGAATGTTTGGCCTAGTGCTTTGATTCTTTTAGTCAGTGCTGAGTTTAATCCTAAGAATGCGTAGCCTTGTGCTGTGAGTCTTTTAGACAGTGCTGTGTTCAAACCGTAAGGGATGTGTGGCCCTGGTGCTGTGATTCTTTTAGTTGCAGCTGAGTTCAACCTGTAAGGGATGTGTGGCCTGGTGCTGTGATTTTTTAGTCAGAGCTGAGTTCAAACCAAAAGGGTTGGGCAGCTTGGTGCTGTGATTCTTTTAGGTGCAGCTGAGTTCAACCTGTAAGGGATGTGTGGCCTGGTGCTGTGATTCTTGTAGTTGCAGCTGAGTGCAACCTGTAAGGGATGTGCGGCCTGGTGCTGTGATTCTTTTAGTCAGAGCTGAGTTCAAACCAAAAGGGGTGGGCAGCCTGGTGCTGTGATTATTTTAGGCGCAGCTGAGTTCAACCTGTAAGGGATGTGTGGCCTGGTGCTGTGATTATTTTAGGTGCAGCTGAGTTCAACCTGTAAGGGATGTGTGGCCCTGGTGCTGTGATTCTTTTAGTTGGTACCTCCACGCCCCATGAGGGCGCAGTTTCTTTGTTTCTGTTTAAAACTTCTCGTCCTCTTGTGATCCAGGCACGACTGCTTCAGTCCCGTATCTCCACCATATTCCACATGGACATCCATCCGGCCGCCACCATCGGCGCCGGCATCATGTTCGACCATGCGTCAGGAGTGGTGATCGGAGAGACCGCGGTGGTCGGGGACGGCTGCTCCTTCCTGCACAATGTCACGCTGGGGGGGACAGGTGAGGATGCTGAAATCTGTTGTGAGAGATGGTTGCTCTTTCCTGCACAATGCCACGCAGTGGGGGACAGGTGAGTATCATATACTGAAATTTGTGGTGGGAGACGGCTGTGCTCCTTCCTGCACAATGTCACGCTGGGGGGGACAGGTGAGGATGCTGAAATCTGTTGTGAGAGATGGTTGCTCTTTCCTGCACAATGCCACGCAGTGGGGGACAGGTGAGTATCATATACTGAAATTTGTGGTGGGAGACGGCTGTGCTCCTTCCTGCACAATGACGAGCTGGGGGGGACAGGTGGGGATATAGAAACCCACAGTGACCAGGTTCTATATTCAACTTTGGCGCAACTTGGGCTGGGGGGGACAGGTGAGCACGCTGAAATCTGCGACTACGTCCCATATCCATCTGATGTACTCAGGCCTGGACTAATGTAAAGAACCGGTAAACAACCCCAAACCCCAAACCCTAAACCCTAAATTAGGCTATGTATGTAACCAGACCTGGGCGCACATAAGGAATGCTATTTTGGATCCCTTATACCAATTATGGAGTTTCCAACCTGTTGGGGTCAGTCTTTGTCTCACAGTGACTGAGACGCAAATCCGCTAGATCAGGGCTAATGGCCGAGGATGGCCTTTTGCAGTAAGCCCTGCAGTTTGGGTTGTTCGCTGTAGGGTTGTAAACCTTGAATCCCCAACCATAAGCCCCTAAAATCTGGTGCAGTAAGCTCTGCAGTTTGGGTCGTTTGATGCAGACCAAGTTATTTTCCCAGCGGCCGCCAAAGGCTTGATTAGGACCATAACTGGACCGATCTATGACTGATGGCCAAAGCAGCAAGGCTGGCTACAAATGTTGTCTCCGGCCAGCGGCCGGGGTTTAGCTGACATGTAGCTGAGTCGGGAAAAAGAAGCACTGGACGCAGACCTGTCAAGCTTTGGTCTTTTCAGCCTTTTGGGTGTCTGCTGCCCAATGGCCTGCCAAAGGTGGTCTGGTTAACACCACTATACAGTGGTGTGGACTGTCTGTACCTTTCTCCTGGATCTTGCCCTGTTCAGACAGGCTTCATATGACCAACACACCGATCTGTTGTTTCTTATCCATACGGAGCTTGGTATGGATATTTTACTTACTTACTGTCATATGGTCCCGAGGCGAAAGTGTATGATAAGTGTAGCGAAATCCTATTTGTTTCCGCCGTCTCGCGTCTTGCTGTGTTCCACGCGTCCTTGGCTTTGATTCAAATTGCCTTAAGATGAAGGGAAAGAAAACAGGCCTCCTCGCTAGCTTTGGGGGGCTGCACCCCCGACCCTCCTTTTTTATTGGGGGCTTGGGGGGTCTCAAGAAGAAGTTATTTTTTGTACCACCGTATGGATCTTAAATGGTTATGGATACACATATGAACATGACTGGACAACACCCCAAACAGATTATCAATATGTTAGCCCTTCCGGATCCCATCCCCGCCAGGAAAGGCTTCCAGTGACTGCCACGCCAACAGGATGATCAAAACAAAATCCTTTATTACTGGATGTCTCCCATCTGTCTGTAACTGTCACCCTACCTGCTGGATCCCTTTTCTTCTGAAAGCAAGGCTTCTGGTTATCTTCATCCCTACTGTTTCCACAGATTTCCCTTGGAAGCCCGGCCCCCAAGGGAAATATTTGGGAGGCCCTCCCACCTGTCAAACAATTGCACCCTTTCACCCTCCGACTATCAGGCAAACGCCTTTGGTGACCGGCATCCCTAATATTTTCAGACTTATCATGCCAGGTCCCTTTTAGATCTGTTAGAAACCGCTCCTACTCCCCTTCATCCCTCCCTCCATTAGGCAAGGCTTCTGTTGACCGGCACCCATACTGAATAGACAAAATGCATCCGAGGATCCTTCTATCTATCTATCAAAAAGTGTCCTCTTTCACCCTCCGACTATCGGGCAAGGCCTCTGGTGACCGGCACCCCTAACTTCTACAGAGTTTTCATGCCAGGTCCTTTTTGCATCTATCAAAAAATTGTCCCTACTCCCCTTCATCCCTCCCTCCATCAGGCAAGGCTTCTGTTCACCAACACCCCTATTTTATTGATTTACAGATTTCATCCCAGGATCCCTCCCACCAGTAAAAAATCAATACACTGAATACCTACCTCCTTTAGGTAAGGCTTCTGGTGACCGGCACCCCTGTTTTACTAACAGATTTCATCCCTGGATCCCTCCCACCACTCCCACCTGTCAAATAATGAACCTGGAACCCCTGTTCCTCCATCAGGCAAGGCCTCTGGTGACCGGCACCCAAAGCTCGGCAAGGACATCTCAGTCGGCGCGGGTGTGTCTATCCTTGGAAACGTCCGCATAGGGAACGGGGCCAAGGTGAGGTTTGGATGCGAATTAAGCCACGAATGGGACAGGGTCAAGATGAGGTTCAGATGGGAATTCATCCACGAATGGGACAGGGTCGAGATGAGGTTTAGATGGGAATTCATCCACGAATGGGACAGGGTCAAGATGAGGTTTGGATGGGAATTCATCAGAAATCGGGTTGGCCTTAAGAGTGCCAGACCGTTTATATTTGGTATCCATGCTTTAGAGGTCGGTCAGACTGCGTTACGTTTGAGGTTGCGTCACGAAAAAGTGCGAACGCGACGCTGGTCACACTTGCCCAAACGCAAACGCAACGCAGTGTGACCGACCTCTTAGCTACCGTAATACCGCACTCACCTGCTTGCCTGTCAATGACATTATTACACCTCTGGGCCCTGCTCAAAAAGGCTCGGCTGGGTGGGCGCCCCGTTGCTGGGTGGGCGCCCCGTTGGGAGGAAAGATAAGGAACTTCAGGGGAAATGGAAAGAAGGAGAAGAACACAAAGGAGAAGAAATATCCCCCCCCCAAAAGGGAAAAGGCAGTTCGAAGTATCCCCGCCTCTCTCAAGCCTTTAACAAGAAAGCAAGAGGGAAACAAAACCTGCTTGCCTTCAGGTTGGTGCCTTCAGGTTGGTGTCGGGTCAGTGGTGCTCATCCCCCAGACTATAGGTATATTGTCCCAGTTGCCGGGTCAGTGGTGCGCATTGACCAGACCACCGGTATGTTGCCCATGGACCAGACTAACGGTATTTTGTATCCATGCTTGTAGGTAACATAACACCCACCTGCTTGCTCCTGTGGTGCCTCCAGGTTGGTGCCGGCTCAGTGGTGCTCATCGATGTGCCTGACCATGCAACCGTGGTAGGCATTCCAGCTCGGATCGTTATGCCGAAAGTGGAGTCGCAGCCCGTACTGGCGACAGAGGCGAAGTTGCACGCACTCCCCCAGGCCTGGCCGCTGGGAACAGCAGACGTGGCGAAGGAGCAATAGCAATTACGACCGAAAATGTAGTCACAAGTATAAAATGGATTCCCAGGGAGCGACTGAAAGCAGCACTTTTGCAGGCCTGGCCCCTGGGTCCAGCATATGAAGCACTCTAAATTGTGTCCGAAGGTGGCGTTGCAGCCTATACTGGCGAGAGAGGGGCCACCGCAAGTTGCACTCCAGACATGGCCCCCCCGGGGACCAGCAGCAGCAGACGTGGCAGCAGACGTGGCAGTAGACATGGCCCCCCCGGGGGCCAGCAGCAGCAGACGTGGCAGCAGATGTGGCAGCAGACGCGGCAGCAGACATGGCCTCCCCATGGGCAGCAGACGTCAGGGTTACCCAGTATGACCGTTTGGCTCCAAATCCCGTACCGTTAACCGTGTCGTGTCGCACCGTTTAACAATACGGTACCGTGTTAAACACCTTGTCGGCCATTTTCTTACCTGTCCAATCATTTTGACCGTATCGTGTTTTTATCATGAGGGGGTCGCCACCCTTGTTGCTGTGTCTGGAAACTTCACCAGCAACGTCGCCAGGCATATGCTCATCTGGCGAAAACAACAAATGTGTAGCTGTTGCAATGCCCCGGTCTGTTGCTGCTGCTGCTGCTGCTGCTGCTGCTGCTGACAGGCAGCCAGTTGCAGCTGATGCGAGGCACCTGCCTTTTGCTGCTGCTGCTGCTGCTCCTGTCAGGCAGCCAGCTGCTGCTGTGGTGAGGCTCCAGCCTGCTGCTCCTGCTGTTAATGCTGCTGCCATGCACCCAGTTGCGGCGGTTGTGAGTTCCAGCCTGCTGCAGTTGCTGCTGTTGCTTCTGCTGCCGGGCAGCCAGCTGTGGCAGTTGCGAGGCTCCAGCATGCTGCTGTTGTTGATGCTGCTGCCAGGCACCCAGTTGCGGCGGTTGTGAGTTCCAGCCTGCTACAGTTGCTGCTGTTGCTTCTGCTGCCGGGCAGCCAGCTGTGGCAGTTGCGAGGCTCCAGCCTGCTGCTCCTGCTGTTAATGCTGCTGCCAGGCACCCAGTTGCGGCGGTTGTGAGTTCCAGCCTGCTGCAGTTGCTGCTGTTGCTTCTGCTGCCGGGCAGCCAGCTGTGGCAGTTGCGAGGCTCCAGCATGCTGCTGCTGTTGATGCTGCTGCCAGGCACCCAATTGCGGCGGTTGCGAGGCACCAGCCTGCTGCTGTTGCTGCTGCTGCCTGGCAGAACTGTGGCGGTTGTGAGGCTCCATCCTGCTGCTGCTGCTGTTGATGCTGCTGCCGGGCACCCGATTGCGGCGGTTGCGAGGCCTCTGTCTGCTGCTGTTGCTGCTGCTGCTACTGCTGCCGGGAAGCCAGCTGCGGCTGCGGTGCTGCACTTGCCAGCTGCTGCTGCTGCTCCTGCCGCTGCTGCTGCCGGACAGACAGCTGCAGTTGTGGCCAGGTACATGCCTGTTGCTGATGTTCGAAGGCAGTCACCTGCTGTTGTTGATGTCGTTGCTGTTGAGGCAGAGCAGGAGGCAGGGCAGGGCAGGGCAGGGCAGGACGCGGGACAGGAGGTAGGACAGGAGGCAGGACAGGAGGCAGGGCAGGAGGCGGGGCAGGAGGCAGGGCAAGAGGCAGGGCAGGAGGCAGGGCAGGAGGCACGGCAGGGCAGGGCAGGGCAGGAGGCAGGGCAGGAGACAGGGCAGGGCAGGGCAGGGCAGGAGGCAGGACAGAAGGCAGGACAGGAGCAGGGCAGGAGGCAGGGCAGGAGGCAGGACAGGAGGCAGGAGAGAAGGCATGACTGGAAGCAGGACAGGAGGCGGGGCAGGTGGCAGGGCAGGAGGCAGGGCAGGAGGCGGGGCAGGAGGCGGGGCAGGAGGCGGGGCAGGTGGCAGGACAGGAGGCAGGGCAGGAGGCAGGACAGGACAGGGCAGGTGGCAGGGCAGGAGGCAGGGCAGGAGGCGGGGCAGGAGGCGGGGCAGGTGGCAGGACAGGAGGCGGGGCAGGAGGCAGGGCAGGGCAGGAGGCAGGGCAGGACAGGGCAGGGCAGGAGGCAGGACAGGAGGCAGGAGAGAAGTTGGGACGGGAGGTATGACAGGAGTCAGGAGAGAAGGCATGGCTGGAAGCAGGACAGGAGGCAGGACAGGTGGCAGGGCAGGAGGCAGGGCAGGAGGCAGGGCAGGAGGCAGGGCAGGTGGCAGGACAGGAGGCAGGGCAGGAGGCAGGGCAGGTGGCAGGGCAGGTGGCAGGACAGGTAGCAGGGCAGGAGGCATGGCTGGAGTCAGGAGAGAAGGCAGGGCAGGAGGCAAAACAGGAGGCGGGGCAGGTCGCATGGAAGGAGGCAGGACAGGACAGGGCAGGGCAGGAGGTAGGACAGAAGGCAGGACATGAGGCAGGGCAGGGAGGCATGGCAGGAGGCATGACTGATGGCAGGGCAGGGGGCAGTGCAGGGGGCAGGGCAGGAGGCAGTAAAGATGGCACGGCAGGAGGGCGGTTGTGCCTTCCCACAGAGCGTCTGTCAGCTGCGAGTCCCTAAGCCCATGCTGGGCACCTAGCGCCCATGCTGGCCACAAGGTCGGCTGAGGCCGCCCCGTGCAGTCGCATGTGGGGTCTGCTCTCTGCGCTTGCATGCAGTCATACTTGAATAGGACACGCAGCTCTTCCCTGCCTGGCATTCTTTCCCTCATGCGCATCACGATGAGCTTGCCGGGGCAGTTGTTGGCCATCATCATGGAGCAACTGTAGCAGCTGTACCACTCAGCGCCACATTGGATCCAGCCACCTATGATTGTGCAAGTCCTTGTTACACGCCGGCTACTCTCTGCTGGCCACCTAAGCAGTTAAACTCGCCTGCCTCCGGCGCTGCTGCTGCACCAGGTGGTCCTGAGTGCCCTCTGGGTCTTGTCGATGACTCCAGTATCAGCGCATCCCCCCCCCTCATCTGTCGTCCCCTCCCATTCCGTCCCGTCTGGGGATTTCACAGGGAACGCCATCTTAGCCTTGCTGCTGCTGGGCTTTGCTAAGCTTATTTGCGGCTGGGCGGTTCCCTGTGACATCCCTAGACATCCCTGTGACATCCCTAGACATCCCTGTGACATCCCTAGACATCCCTGTGACATCCCCATGTGCCGTGAGGTCTTCAGCGCACCATCAGACGAGACTATGAACTTATTATCTTGGGGATTGAGTACCTGAGAGTCTATGAAGGTATAACATGGGGCTGATCCAGCACCCCGGCCTGCATTGGAGGCCGTCATCCAATATATCACTTTGACGTGTCACTGTGATTTATTAGCCGCTTAAACCCCGCGACATTCAGAGAGCAACCTGAAGGCTGGCTGAGGAGCCCCCTACACGACTCCAGGCAGCAGCAGCATACGAACGCATGCGAACGAAGAAGATTCAGATCAATCTATCGGAAACGCGATTCGCCCAACCGACTCCAAGGCTGAGTTGTCACAGTATCGAGCTGAGCTGGCAAGCGCGACGCTGTACAAGCGCGACTCTTGTGACACGAGGGCATGTTCAGGCCGGTATGGTCGTTGCCGGGCCTCCATCTCCAGCGGCTGACACCAAAAGCAATACCGCCGGCACATGTTTGCCACGACCAGAATATGCCATAAGTCACGCCCGTATATTTACGAGTCACTTGGAATATTCGCAGCCCTTGCCCACCCAGCAGTCGTCCAATACATTTAAATTGGAATACTGGCAGTATTTGTGCGAATATTGTACAGCATCTTCGATTAATCATCATGGATCCCTACACGGTGGCTGCACCCTGCACCCTGGTTGGTTGGCCCAACATCGCGCAATACAAAGAAGCCGAATTTGCCAGGAATAGGCATTGGGGATTTAAAAGCTTTCAAGCAGCAAAATCCGCCATCCGTTGGCAACAGTGGCATCTAGCTTTGTAGTACCATTCTCCCGACACCCCGTCAGACACAATAATCGCTACCCCCAACCCCCTCACTCACCGTTTCCTACATCGACATGGCTGGTGCTCCCGAGCTTGATGCTGTGTGGGATGATTACTTGTGGATCGTGGTATGCGGTGGCCTAGCATGTTTCTACATGGCGTGGGGCATCGGTGCCAACGACGTGGCCAACTCCTTCGCGACGTCGGTTGGCTCCAGGACGCTCAAGCTGTGGCAGGCCGTCATTGTGAGTTTGCCAGCCGACTTCAGCAAAATATGCCGAAATACTGGTTGGGGCTTTCTGAAATTGTAGGAACATGTGTGCCATCGATTTCATTGCACTCGACGACCCGATATGGAGGACGGTCGCGACCGGGTCCGAATGAAATGTTTTACTATGCTGGAAACATGACGTGCCGCTGCATATATACTCATGTGCACCGAAGTATCAGCATCGTTTCATAAGATTTACTCACCTGCCCAGTGCTATACCTGATCGCCCCGCGTTCAACGACCACCCTTGCAGATTGCGGGCACCTTCGAATTTGTTGGCGCTATCGCTCTGGGCGGAGAAACCACCAAGACCGTGGCCAGCGACATCGCCAATGTGGAATTATTCCAGGTGGGAGCTAGGCAACAAATAAAGAAGGCAGACAACAGCACATGCCATCATTCGGACGGCTTCGAGATAAAGCCCTGGATGGTGCAATTTTTGCTGACCTCCCCGACAATTAGTGTTGTTTTATGTGTCTCACCCTCTATCTATCCTCCCGGCACTATGCGTAGCACATTGGTACACTGCACTTCCACCTTCCTTCCTTTTGCAGGCTTTCATCTAGATTAATTTTGCCGCTGCCTCTCGTTGCAGGATGTTCCTGAGATCTACATGTACGGCATGCTTTGTTCCTTGGCTGTGGCCGGCACCTGGCTGCTAGTTGCCACCTACTGGTGCTACCCTGTCTCCACCACACACTCCATCAGTGAGTTGAATACACAGTGCTCAGAACGTGACCAGGCCTTCCTGGCCATAACCAGCCAAACTTTGCCCTGGACTTGACGTCCCCTCTAGCTGCATGGGCGTGTACACTATTTAAGGTGTGTATACAGTGATGTATCAGGAACAATTGGTGCTGAACTGCCAATTGTGTGTCTAAAGATGCCAGAAGAAGGGTGTGTGGCATGCATAGTAGACTTTCAGCAGAGATACTGCCTGCGTCCATTAAAGTTTACGTATTTCCCCCCTCTCTAGTGTCCACTTACACTCCGCCCTGTCCTCTTGCCCTCGCAGTTGGATCTGTCATGGGCTTTGGCCTCGCTTACGGAGGCTCAAATGGAGTTTTGTGGCATGAGGAGAAGGGTGGCTTCCCCTTCACCAGGGTAAGCTGCTGCTACTAGAATGAAGGAAAGCTACGCCCCGTGAGGGGCGTGAGAGCTAAGGAAACAGCTAGCGCAGCCTGGGCCAACGCCACGTCCGCGCCGTTACCGTCGCTACTCCCAGAATGAAACAAAGCTTTTGACTTCTTGACAGATCTTTTCCTTATAAAGCTGCTTCTAACTCCCAGAGGATTTTGCATAACCCGCTAATTCAATTGGGCTGCGCTAGGTTGAAATCGACCCGGTTTTTGTGTCATGTATCACCTTCACTTACATTCCTCCTCTGCTACCTCTGCTGTCTGCAGGGATTCATTCTTGTCGTGCTGTCCTTGTTCACCTTAACTTACTTCCCTCTTCTGCTACCTCTACTAATTTTCTGCTGCCTCTGCTGCCCTCAGGGTTTCCTCCCCGTTGTCCTATCCTGGTTCTTCTCGCCCATCATCGGTAGCATCCTGTCAGCCATCTTCTTCTTCACCATCCGCATCTGCATCCTGCGCCGCCAGAACTCCACCAACCTGGCCATCTACTGCCTGCCGCTGCTCATCTTCATCACCATCTTCATCAACCTCATGTTCGTCATCATCAAGGGACACTTCCAGGAACTCAAGGTAGGTGACGCCATAAAGCCTGTTAGCACAATATAGCGCAAAATGGTACAGGTTAAGTCTGATTGTACTACTTCACGGTACATGTCCTGCCGGATTGTGCTACCTGGTATACCTGGCCATGCCTGAAAGCACTGTCTGCAGACAATGCCTTGCATTATTGATCCAAATCGAGCGCCTGAGCGTTGACTTGATGCCGGGCCTGTGACCTGATCATGAACGGATTTCAGAACTACTAGAACACCTCATTTTTACTAAATGGACTAAATGAATGTATGCCCCCCTCTGTCCTCTTGCTTAACAGGATAAGTACCCGTGCGTTACGGTCAATGGCTTCCATGACCTTCCCTTCAGCGATTGCACCAATCTGAACAACGCAGCTGCATGGATTGCTGCGGCTGTTGCCGGTGGCTTGGCTGTTGTAGGAGGCGCCGTCGGAATCCCCCTCCTCAAGAGGAAGGTGGCTCGCGACCTGGAAGAGTGAGTGATGGCTCTGCGCTCTTTCCTCCTGTAATTGAAAATAGTGATGAGCGGCTTATCCCTGAAACTGAAGTTTGAAGAGTGACCGATGGCTGTGTGCTCTTCCCTCCTGTGGCCTATGTTGTCCATGATTGGAAAGAGTGACAAGTGGCTTATCCCTGAAGTGTAAACAGTAAAGGCACGCAACCTGGAAGAGTGAGTGGTGGCTCTCTGCTGACATCTCCAATCGTCTCAATTGATAGACCATGTGGCCTTCGACATACGGAGATGGTGACTGTGTGACTGATCCCTCTTGTCCACTACTGATCTAGGGTGTTGAACTGAGAACCTGATTCCTCTCTGGCGTGTCTGAACTCCCTCATGACTATGCCCTACTTCCTTTGCATGCGCAGGGCTGAGGCTACTGAGGCCAATGCATCCAACGCTGAGCACAAGGTGCAAGTGGCCCTGGACGGCGATGTGGAGGGTGCTGGCGGTGAGAAGCATGGCCTTGACGTCACCCCTGCAACCACGGTCCGTCACGAGGACAAGATCAAGATCCACGAGATCCCTGAGGAGTGCCCTGCCTACATGATCCCCTACCACTACCCCTGGCACATTGCCACCCGGATTGCGCATCAGACCGTCAAGGGCATTTTCTACGAGGTGCACGAGGCCGGGATGGCTGGAGACGAGGCAGTTCAGGACATGCATGCCCGGGCCGAGGTCTTCACAGTGCCCACGGAGACGGTCTTCAAGTACCTGCAGGTGAAAGGCCACTACGGCAAATTTACCTGTATTGACCATGTGCCGGAAAAGGTTTTGTTCAGGGGATAAAGATTCTTTTTTTGTTAGTCGCATGCATGAAGGAAGTAAGGAAGCGCCTCTCTTGATGCCTTTTCAGATTGCTGTCCGAGAAGTCCGATTTGAAACATATGAAAAGCTGACACGTCTACACCCATCAAAGATTTACCAATTGATCGTCT
The DNA here is from genome assembly GCA_037349105.1 of Limnomonas spitsbergensis. Lineage (NCBI taxonomy): Eukaryota > Viridiplantae > Chlorophyta > Chlorophyceae > Chlamydomonadales > Limnomonas > Limnomonas spitsbergensis. The sequence goes on from JAYJMM010000025.1 coordinate 1,190,105, forward strand.
GTCATTGGATCGGAGAATTGACGGTGATATGTCCTTAACCTTGATCCTGACTGCCTAGGGCTGACAATATGCCTCGACCCTGACCCTCACCTTCTACCCCTGCCTCTGTCCCCTCATCTCCAGGTCTTCTCTGCTTGTATGGTGGCCTTTGCACATGGTGCCAACGATGTGGCCAACAGCATTGGCCCTTTCTCAGCCATCTACAGCACGTACAAGACTCATGCTGTGCCCTCCAGCAAGTCTGAAACCCCCAAGTGGATCTTCGTCCTGGGAGGCGTCGGAATCGTGCTCGGCCTTGCCACGTACGGCTACAACATCATCATGCAGTTGGGAGTCAAGATGCTTCACTTGACACCCAGCCGCGGCTTCTGCGCTGAGCTGGCTGCTGGCCTCACCATCTCCCTGGCCTCTTTCTACGGCATCCCCGTCTCCACCACTCAGATCATTGTCGGCGCGGAGATTGGAGTTGGCCTCACGGAGAATATCATGACCGGCCTCAACTTCCCCATTCTCATGCGCACCTTCATGGGCTGGATCTGGACCATCCTGCTGGCCCTCTGCTTCTGTGCTGCGCTATTTTCCATGGGTGGCTACGCACCCTCCATCGTCATGGCCAACGAGATCCGCTACTACCGCAGCGCTGCGTTTGAGAGGTCTGATGCTGCTTACAGCCAGATGCAGGCCACCAACAACATGTTCAAGACTGACGCTGCCTGGATGAATGGCACCACTGTCAACCCCAACGGTACTACGCTGAACGCGCTGATCACCAGCCAGGCCAGCACTTACAAGAAAGCCATGTTTAAGTACGACAAGAAGAAGAAGACGTACAGCTACAACCTGTACATGACCAAGGAGCAGGTGGGCTTATTAGCCTCTTTCATCATTCCCTTTGATATCCAAGTAATACACATGTTGGAATTATCGCATTCGTCTTGCACGCATAAATTAAGTATGCTCTCAGCTAACAACCTGTACATGACCAACGAGCAGGTGGGGGGACATGTCCTTTATGACTGCTTGACCTAGCTGACGCACAGGCTGCCAGATTGTGCATAAATGCTGAGCTGCTGCAGTTACTGATGCAGCGGCTGACGCTTTCACAATGGTTTTGAAACTACAAGCGTTCTCCTGTGATCAGACACTCATAAAAGTCTCACAATCGCTCTATTTCTGAACTGCTTTTATTTCTGCGAGATGTTATGTTCCTTAACCAAAATGAATGGATTTCCAACCCAGCCTTTCATATGGTCCTGTCCACTGTCTCCCCCTTTCTCTGCCGTGGTGGAGTACTAGTACTACCTGACCCCTGCAGTCTGTACCTCTGCCTAAATTCGAATGCAGAAACTTACCTTCGCCGCTCCCCGCCCCCTTTTCCCTGCCCAGGTGGAGTACTACTTGAGCCAGGCCCTGGACCTCCAGGCCACGACGTCCAACACGACCATCGGTGTGCTGCCATAAACAACCAAGCGCTGAATTGCTCCCCTGGAATTTCAGCTGCTCTGGAGTTTCAGCTGCTCTGGAGTTTCAGCTGCCCTGGAGTTTTAGCTGCCCTGGAGTTTCAGCTGCTCTGGAGTTTCAGCTGCCTTGGAGTTTCATAAGATAAATGAAAAATAAACCTTGTCTGCGTTGTTGCCTGTCCAAACCAGTGCATGCCTCACTGGGAATAAGTGAAGGCGCCTCGTTATTGAGGTATCATAAATCCGGCCTGACTGCCAGCCTGACTTGAGCCCGACTGCTTTTGCCTTCTGCCCTTGACTAGTAGTCGGCTGTGGCCCATAAAAATTATACCGCTGATAAATACCGTGTGATTCCCATGCTCAGTCATAAATGTGTGCAGCTCATAAAAGCTCTGTCTCCATGCCCATGATACAATTGTGGTACTCATGAAGTGGTTGTTCAGTTGTGGTAGGTCGTGGACAACAGAGAATTAGGGTTTCAGCCATTCGCACAGTGATAGTTTTGTTGATAAAAGTGTGAACTGCCTGCACACATAACCGTGCCAGTTTGATTAGTTAAATATTGTGGTATCTTTGATTTACCTGCATAAATTTCGAATTGTTTCGAGCAATTCGGTAGTTTTTCAAGACTGTTTTTTCATGAAGATGTGGCATGTGGACACACTATGATGTGTCGATTTGTAGCCTGATTGCTGTGGTCGAAGGCGATAAATAATCCCATGGGTATTAGTCATATAACATCTAATGGACACAAATCAGCACCTAATGTCCGTCCATGTCAGCCACTGGGTGGCACTTAAAAGTAACTGACAAAACGACTAACACCTCTACCTGACTTCATAACTTCATGATTTCCGACATTTTATAAGCCGGACCCAGAGGTGTAAAAGTACTAATACCTCTACCAGGTTTCATACGCAGTCCTGTCAACTGTTCAAGCCCCATTAGTTATGATAGTTACGACACGGGCCAGGAACTGTGGTACAGTCATCAGCGAGCAATGTACCTTGCCATGGAAAACTACAAAGTACACGATGGATGCATGTTGTACTCCATCCAAGACACATGACCATACCGCCATGGTTCAGACTTGTCTACCATGACACAAATAACAACCATCCCTCTCCTTTAATGCCCACCGTTTGTTTCTAGCAAGTCAACGACGTCACACATCTGGGCCCTGCTCAAAAAGGCTTGGCCGCGTGGGCGCCTGAGGGAAAAAGCGAAGGGGGTAGGAAAGTGGGGAATCAAGTGAAGGGACAGATAGACAAAAGGCTGGGAAATAAAGACAAAGGAAGGTCCAGACTCTGAAAACGTCTACGCCTCAACAATATATACCATGTCGTCCACAAAAGCCAAGGCATCCCACCCAAGCCTGCTCGAACTCGAAGAAGTCTGTAGCACCGTTCGGAGGACCTGCCCAGCCATCACCGCTCCCAAAGTTGATCATGCACGCTGATCATGCACGCATTGGGGCACTCAAAGCATGCATGCAACGCGTCCTCCACATGCTTGCCGTCTCCCCGAGCCCAACATCGCTGGCAGCACTGTCTGTCACCCTGCTGAACGCTGCACCGTCCTCTAGTGCCAGCTGTGCTGACGGCGCCGAGCCGCAGCCTGATGTGCGTGGGCACGCAAGCACACTCCCTTCGGCTAGTGCGGCCCCTGGCCTGCGCCAGCACGGCACCTGCGGCACTGGCTAGTGCGGCAGGCGACTGCAAGCCTGCGTTCAGCGGCAGGATTTCTGGGGTCCACTCTGCAAGCTGCATGTTGCTGTGCCCGATCGTATGTTGCATGAACTAGCGCAAGCACCTCTATGACAGTTAGCGGCGGTAATTCAATCCCCGTCTGACGCAGTTTGGAGACGGCTGATCCCAGCTCTAGATCCCGCAAGGTACTTAGCAATTCACTGCACAAATTGCGCCCTCCACTGCCCTGCCTGACAGCGACTTGCATGTCGGCCGCCATGGCTGCCGCCATGAGTGGGCTCTCTTGCTGTGCTACTGGAGCGATCGCTGCGTTGTAGAAGCGAAGTACATGCTACCACCAACTTCGTTGTAACGGCTGGATCTGTAGCATCATGACCCCCTAGCTGGCAGCAGCCGGAGGTAGCCATGCAGCCTGGTGCAGATGCTGGATGAATCAGGACAGCATCCTGTTCATGAGGCAATGCCGCGGCCTGAGGTGATCGGTGGCCCACACCACATCAACCTTACCCCTCTGACTGGATACCGGTACTCTGGATAGGACTAGAGTGCACTAAAGCATTTCAATAATTGCAAGGCAGTTAATACGGTTAATACGAAAGTGATTGCGGAAGGGAGAAGCCATCAGTGGCTATATTATTGCATGCATTTTCGCGTGCCACTTCAACCAACTCTGGTATCTGTTTTAATAACATAATGCGGAAGTGCCCTAGATGACGCAGATGTATAATAAAATCTCGATAAATCAATCAGAGAAGACTGACACCTTTGAGTGTGATGGGACTGGGACTGGGACTGGGAGAAAGTGTACTAAAGTTTTGACCATGGTTTGCGGGCGGCTCACATTTCTTGTAATTCAGTCCCATACCAAGTTTACCAGCGTCAGGTTCAGTAAAAAACATGACACCTCTGGGCCATGCTGAAAAAGCTCGGTCGCATGGGCACCCGGCATTGTGAGGTCGGGAGGAAAAGAAACAAATGGCAAGAAGAGAGAGGAAAGGAACAGACGGAGAATGGACATGAAAAAAAACACCCCCCCCCAAAGGAAGTCTAGTTTAGTGTGCATCGGGCCACGTTTGGCAGGCTGCAGGGCAGCCATAACTGTGTCGACTATGACCTAACCTAGAAAGAAGTTTGTCTGTGGCCTGAGCAGAAAGGCTTGCTGAACGACCCCCCCGGCCGCTGGCCATGCTTTAGTACACTGTAGCTGGAGCAGTTTCGGACTTGTACAGTTTCCCGTATTAAGCAGTGGGCTTAGCCTGGCTACCCCTACCCCACTCCTTGCCCCTCCTTTGTTGAAGTTATCATTTTCCTGATGCCACGCCCAAGACCTGGATTCCCCCGTTCTCGCCATGAATTACTTAGCGCTCTTTGGCTGAGCATTTCTGCTACAACCCGACCTACGGCCTGCAGAGACAGGTTTAGCAAGACCCGCCGCTTTGGCCTCCACCCGTAGGCCGCGGGATGGCTGCCCGTTCACACCCTAAAGGTGGCCTACTGGCCAGGTGTGCAAACACATAAACTTTGCTTGCCGCTGTCTTTCCTCTCTCAATAGTACTGAGTAGTGCCTCGGTGCCACCTGGCTTTTTTTACATCCAGTTTTTAAATCCAGCGAAGCATCACATCTGATGCAGTTGCTAGCCCAGTATTACTTGAGCCAAGCCCTGGACCTTATGGCTCTTACCCGAATTTACCCTGCTTCCCCTACCTTCTCATCAGGTGCCCCATTTATCCCCCCAGCCAAGCGAATCATCATGTCTCATGCAAGTGCTATCCCAGTTTAGCTTGAGACAAACTCTGGACCTTCGAGCATTCATTCCCACGCTACTGCTCGGTGGTTGTGTGCTGGTTGCTTGCCCAGGGGGGTCACTGGTTTTCGCTCGCTGTCCTAGCGTATATAGTGCTGGCATCTGTTGACAGACACGTCCCATGCATCAGATATAATGCCCCGCTGGACTATAAAAAGATCACAAACTTCATATTGACCAGGCTCCTGGCAGTGCAGGCCCCACATTCAGTCTCTGCCCCATGTCACATGTCAATAACATAACATCTCTGGGCCATGCTGATAAGGTCAAATGCATGCCACTGGTTTTCGCTCGCTTTCCTAGCGTATTTAGTGCTTGTATCTGTTTACAGACACATGTACCATGCATCAAATATAATGCTCTGTTTGACTCAACAACTTCACATGACACCATGATGTAGCTGAATAATAGCTGAAACATGTTGCTGAATAATAGCTGAAACATGACATGTCGCAAGCAACAGTGGTGAAGATGGTGTGGCATAGCTTCAGGAAAGAAGATAAACAAATGCACAGACAAAAAAACGTTGTAAGCATCGTCCATAGATCGGACCAACAGCATCCAGTAAACGCCAGATAGTAACCTCTCTAGCTCGCCAAGCAGATTAGCCCCCACCCTCCCGTTCTTCCTTGGCATAGTCAGATAAAGAAGGAGTTATCTGTACAACGCTAGTATTTTGTTTTTTTGAAACAATGAATGGAACCATGAAAGCAAACCACCGAGACAGGGGGACATAACAGACAGGAGGCAGGAGAAGCCAAACAGGGCAAGAAACCTACCCGGATATACACGTGAGATTGCCATGATTCCCATGGGCAAGTTAAAGTTGTGTATGCAGGGGAAAGTCAAGCACCTAGAAGCAGTGTCATGCCTTAGGGATCGAGTGGAGAAGTGCATCACCACTTGAAGATGCTGGAGATCTGGAAGATCCCCTTTGGCAAATTCCACCCATGTAGGCGAGGGAAGAACTCGAGAAGCTTCAGGTGGAACCCTGCCTCGGGAATCATGCCATATACCTCGTTAATGTGTGCCCACGGCATGCCCTTGGTGATGAAGCCGAACGAGAAGTCAACCATGTCAGCCATGCGGACCGCATCCACTGCATCCTCCTTGGTCTTGATGGTCAAGGTGAGCATCGACTTGGGTTTGGTCTCCTTCTTCTTGAAAGATGTGACCTTGTGGTGGTTTACAATCATGTCGCGCACGAGTTGTGTATCCTCGAGCGTAAATCCGATCTCCGTGGCCATGGCCTGTGCGGCCAGGCTCGAGGGCTCCAAGTAAGCTAGGTCGGCATCGGTCCAGAGGCCAACGTCGTGGTACACCAGTGCCAGCTCTATCATGGGTCGGAATCGCACGGCATCCTTTCCGAGGAAATGTAGAGCATACGTAAGAACTCGGTAGACATGGCCTCGGTACGCCTCGTAGTCGACACCAATCTGATCTTTGAGTGGCAGCAGGAACTTCTCCACTCCCTCGGACTCCATCACCACGGTTATCGGCTTCTGATACGCGAAATCACCGTCCTTCCCCAGGTACCAGACGCCAGCGAGGTTGGCCAGTGCCAGCCCCGAAAGAAGCGATAATATCATCATCCTGTCAATAAAGCCCATTATTGAGGCGATAGCTGATCTCTAGCAGCGCGTCGCAGTGAAGTCAGTAGAGGATTTTGCAAAATGTTGTGGTGCACAAGTAATCGAGGTATAGTGTCATGTCGTACCTCCTTGGTGTACATCAGGTGGGCATTTCACAGTATGGCCCTCCTAGATTTATTAGTGAACTCAGTGAGCTGTTGCCTCGTTGCTTCGGATGTAAAAATATAGTAAGATTTTCTTTAAACAGCCCATGGATCCATGCAATCCAGGGATCCATGCAGCCCAAGGAGCCATGCAGCCCATGGATCCGTCCATTGAGCCCAGGGATCCATGCAGCCTAGGGATCCATGCAGTCTAGGGATTCATACAGTCTAGGGATCCATGCTGCCCAGGGAACATGTATTCCAGGGATCCATGCAGTCCAGGGATAAATGTATTCCAGGGATCCATGCAGCCCAGGGATCCATGCAGTCCAGGGATCCATGCAGCCCAGGGATCCATGCAGTCTAGGGATCCATGCAGCCCAGGGTTCCATGCAGCCCAGGGATCCATGCAGTCCAGGGATCCATGCAGTCCAGGGATCCATGCAGCCCAGGGATCCATGCAGCCCAGGGATCCATGCAGTCCAGGGGTCCATGCAGCCCAGGGATCCATGCAGCCCAGGGATCCATGCAGTCCAGGGATCCATGCAGTCCAGGGATCCATGCAGCTCAGGGATCCATGCAGTCCAGGGATCCATGCAGCCCAGGGATCCATGCAGCCCAGGGATCCATGCAGTCCAGGGATCCATGCAGTCCAGGGATCCATGCAGTCCAGGGATCCATGCAGCCCAGGGATCCATGCAGTCCAGGGATCCATGCAGTCCAGGGATCCATGCAGCCCAGAGATCCCAGCAGTCCAGGGATCCATGCAGCCCAGGGATCCATGCAGCCCAGGGATCCATGCAGTCCAGAGGTCCATGCAGCCTAGGGATCCATGCAGTCCAGGGATCCATGCAGTCCTATCATTCCAAGGATCCATGCAGTCCAGGGATCCATGCAGTCTTCGCACATGTGATGCTCTGGAATCGAAGGTGTCCACCAACAGAGCTCATGAGCAGAGCATATTTTGCTGAGACCTTACAAGGTGTGACGCCGGCCGCCCAAGCCTGAGAGCTAACACAAAAAAACAGCCCGAGTGCGCATGTGGTCCTCGTCGGCAGCTGAGACAAGGCGAGCAGGAACAGGAAAGGCACAGCTCATGGGCCGAGTATGCAGCTTCTGCTAGAAAGTTGGCCAAAGGCTCCCCAAATAAAGACCTCCCAAAAGGCTCCCAGGGGAAAGCCTCCAAAAACGCTTCTAAAAGCCAGGCAAAAGGCTCTCCAAGCAAAAGCCTAGAACACCCATTCTAATTCGAAATGCCAGTGCTTCATTTTTCGGCTACCACTCCACCTTTGTCAGGCCGCTTTGCGGCCGCTGAAGGCCCGAGACGGACCAAACCTGGACTGGCCTACAAGTGGTGGCCAAAGTAGATGCCATGGCAGGCCACAAATGGGGCCTCCGGTAAGAGGCCGGAGTGTAGCTGACATGTAGCTGAGCCACTTAAGAAATAAAAAAACGAAAAATACATACTAGTACAGAGTACTCGGCATCTCTTAGGGAGCTAGAAAATGCTTCAGAGAGACAAAAATTACATCACACTGGGGCTTCAGGGTTGATAAAGTGCGGCCTTGGCCGAGGTAGCCGAGGCGGTATGCTGGGAAAAAGCTGCATACCTCTTTCACTTGTTCGTCTTCCAGCACCTCACTGCCTTGAGTCATGCGCTTAAAATTTATCTTCGGCTTTCCTCCACCAGCTGGCAGAAGCACGTCCACACGCGTCAGATCCCTGGAGAGGATAAAATTGACGGGCGATGACGAATTCCATGCAGAGGAGCATGAAGGAAAGAAGGAAGGAAAGCTGTGTCATATTCTCCATTGGAGGATTGGGAAACAACACAGCTTGGGGCCGTAGCCACATCCGCACTGTAAACATCAGGCAGCAGCGTGAAATACTGTGATGACGTTTATAATACGGATCCTTGGAAATGATTAAATTGGCGGGCAATGGCGAAAGAAAGAAAAAAGGAAGCTACGCCCCGTGGGGGGCGTGAGAGTTAAGGAAACAACGCAGCCTGGGATGAAGCCACATCCGCGCCGTTACCGTGATTCCGAGCAGTGACGAGTTATATTGCAGTCCAGCATGAAGGAAAGAAGGAAGGAAAGCTGTGCCACATTTTCCCTCCAACTGGGGATTGGAGGATTGGGAAACAACACAGCTTGGGGCCGTAGCCACATCCGCACTGTAAACATCAGGCAGCAGCGTGAAATACTGTGATGAGGTTTATAATACGGATCCTTGGAAATGATTAAATTGGCGGGCAATGGCGAAAGAATGAAAAAAGGAAGCTACGCCCTGTGGGGGCTGTGAGAGTTAAGGAAACGGCGCAGCCTGGGCCAAAGCCACATCCGCGCCATTACCGTGATTCCGAGCAGTGACGAGTTATATTGCAGTCCAGCATGAAGGAAAGAGGGAAAAAGCTACCACTATGTCCTGCTGGGGATTGGAGGTTAAGGAACAACGCAGCTTGGGGCCGGAGACACATCCGCGCTGTAACCACTTTTTCTGTTTCAGCAATTAATTCTTTGTAGCCCAAAGTGTGAATAAAGCGTGAAGACGCTAACACCGCGGCGATGCATCGCCTACACAAAAAATATGGCTGTATCATCAGGAAGCAACGTGAAAAGACAGAGATGACGTGTCTAATTCGGTGCACACCTTATGAACCTTGAATAGTTCCTATAAAACAATGGGGATCCACGAGCCTCATTATGTTCCAAACATTACTCCATGCATTATTCCCCCTCATACCTGAAGTCAGTGCCTGACTTGACCATCAGCACGTTATGCAGCTGGCTGGATGAACTCTGTCTCATAATGGTGGCCGCTCCCCCCCATGAATTATTCCATGAATCATCCCCCCCCCTCCCCTCATACCTGAAGTCAGTGCCTGACTTGACTATCAGCACGTTATGTGGCTGGATGAACTCGGTCTCATATTGGTGGTCATGGCCTCCCATCACGATGTCGAACTCGGGGACCTGAGAGGCAGGCCAGCTTGCGGTCATTGGGCACCCGCATATGCGTAATGGCGACCACAACCTCAGCACCATCAGCCTGAGGACAGAACAAGCAGGGGGGTAGAAGGGTGTACATGTATGTATATATATATATATATATATATATATATGCGGGTGTGAGCTAGGGCAGAACGTCAACACCATCCTGAGAAATTAAATTCAAAAATAAATATATCCATCCTGAGAGGCCAGCTGGGGGTCATTGGGTAGCCGCATATGTGTGATCGCCACCAGGACCTCAGCACCATTAGCCCGAGGACGGAACAAGCGAGGGGGCGCAAGCAGTTTTTTCTTCCGACTACAAGACCAACTTCTACAGACAGCCTTGCCGCCGCCATAGGCTGATTAGGACCAAACCTGGGCCAGCCGGCAGCCGGCGGCCCAAGCAGCTTGGCTCGCCACCCCCACGGCCTTTGGCGGGGAGCTGGGTTGTAGCTGAAATGTAGCCGAGACATGGAAGAAAAAGGCGCTGGGCACAAGGGTATAAATATAACATCAATAAAACCTATTGTATTTCTTTTTTACTTACTATATATATATATATATATATATATTTGGGGTGTGAGCTAGGGCAGAATGTCAGCACCATCGGCCTGAGACGATGTGACACGATTTTAAATAAATCAATAAATATATATCAATCCTGAGAGGCCAGCTTGCGGTCATTGGGCACCCGCAACCGCGAGATCGCCACTAGAACCGCAGCACCATAAGCATGAGGAGAGCACAAGGGTACAGTCAATGTGACCTTTTAGGGGGGGGGGGGCTAGGTCAGAAATCCAGTTATTTTGCAAGAAAAAATCACGGGAAGTAGAAGGAGCATTCAACAGGAATCGCCCGACAAGACATCGCCCTGCTGCGCAATGCTGGATGCATAGTCCGTCCACAAAGTCAGTGGCGGGTTGCTGACTTTCAGCTTCTTGGCCAATGGTGATGGTAACGGCGCGGATGCGTCATAGGCCCATGCCGCGCTGATTCCTTAAACCTCACGCCCCTGCCGGGCGTAGTTTTCGTCCTTCTCCCTGGCTCACCTTCAGCTTCTTGGCAAAAGGTAATGGTAACGGCGTGGACGCGTCATAGGCCCATGCCGCGCTGTTTCCTCAACCCTCACTCCCCTGCCGGGCGTAGTTTTCGTCCTTCTCTCCGGCTCACTTTCAGCTTCTTGGCCAATGGTTATGGTGACGGCGTGGACGAGTCATAGGCCCATGCCGCGCTGCTCCCTTAAACCACACGCCCCTACACCCTAAACCCTTAACCCTGCGGGACGTAGTTTTCTTTCTTCTTTCTTGCTCACCTTCAGCTTCTTGGCCAAGCGCCTGCCCCCCCCCACAAAAGCCAGTGGCGGGTTGCTCACCTTCAGCGCAATGTTGGATGAGGTCTGTCCTTCACAAAAGCCAGTGGCAGGTGACTCACCTTCAGCTTCTTGGCCAGGCGCCTCCCCTCCTCCACAAAGTCGATGTACTCCAGCTCGGCTGGGTTGACTGCGCCCAGGGTCTCCAGCCACTCCTCCTCCACTAGTCATGCAAAGCCAACCTGCCAAATAAAGGAAAGCAGCAGGGCTCAGCATTATGTACCTAGTATTGGAAATCTGATATACTTATATACCGGTAGCTCGGCTGTGTTCACGGCAGAGTTCACGGCTGGGTTCACGGCACCCAGGGTCTCCAGCCACTCCTCTTTCATAAGTCCTACAAGGCCAACATGCAACAAAAAAAGACAGCAGGGCTTCGCATTATGCACCTCGTATTGAATTCCACACGTCCAGCAAAATCAACCTGCCAAAGACAGCAGGACTCAGCATCCTGCATCTAGATTGAGATTCCATGTACCGGTACAAATTAATATACCCTAAATTTGAATTAAATATTCCCTTCCCATGTTCCATGGTGGACTCCTCAGGCGCAGTCAAGTGCAACACTGGTTTTCTCATGCACTGATCATCAGGTGTCACTAAAGTAGCACGATACGGCACGATACGGCTCATGTGTAAGCGGAATGCACTACTATGGTAGCACAATACGGTACAATACGTCACAGTCAAGTGCAACACAGGTTTTCTCACTTCCCCCCTTTACCTATCACACCTGCCCCTCCTGCCTCAAGTGCAACACAGGTTTTCTCATGCACTGATCAGGTATCACCAAGGCAGAACAGCCCAGCACGATGAGGCACATCTTTATCCGGAATGCACTACCATAGTGGCACAAAACCGCACAGGTTTCGGCCCGATTCGGCACAGCTTAAGCCAGATTGTGCTGCCAAGGTAGCACTGTACGGCACAATATGGCCCGATTCGGCACAGATTTGGCCAGATTGTGCTGCCAAGGTAGCACTGTACGGCACAATATGGCCCGATTCGGCACAGATTTAGCCGGATTGTGCTACCAAGGAAGCACTGTACGGCACAATATGGCCCGATTCGGCTTGACACAGCACAGATTTAGCCGGCTTGTGCTACCAAGGAAGCACTGTACGGCACAATATGGCCCGATTCGGCTTGACACAGCACAGATTTAGCCGGATTGTGCTACCAAGGAAGCACTGTACGGCACAATATGGCCCGATTCGGCTTGACACAGCACAGATTTAGCCGGATTGTGCTACCAAGGAAGCACTGTACGGCACAATATGGCCCGATTCGGCTTGACACAGCACAGATTTAGCCGGATTGTGCTACCAAGGAAGCACTGTACGGCACAATATGGCCCGATTCGGCTTGACACAGCACAGATTTAGCCGGATTGTGCTACCAAGGAAGCACTGTACGGCACAATATGGCCCGATTCGGCTTGACACAGCACAGATTTAGCCGGATTGTGCTACCAAGGAAGCACTGTACGGCACAATATGGCCCGATTCGGCTTGACACAGCACAGATTTAGCCGGATTGTGCTACCAAGGAAGCACTGTACGGCACAATATGGCCCGATTCGGCTTGACACAGCACAGATTTAGCCGGATTGTGCTACCAAGGAAGCACTGTACGGCACAATATGGCCCGATTCGGCTTGACACAGCACAGATTTAGCCGGATTGTGCTACCAAGGAAGCACTGTACGGCACAAAATCACAGGTCAAGCCGGATTGTGCTTCCAAGGTAGCACTGTATGGCACAATACGGACCACTTCGGCACAGGTTTAGCCGGATTGTGCTACCAAGGTATCACACTACAGCACAAAATCACAGGTCAAGCCGGATTGTGCTTCCAAGGTAGCACTGTATGGCACAATACGGACCACTTCGGCACAGGTTAAGCCAGATTGTGCTACCAACTCCAACACTCATATGTTTCTCACCAGGAATGAAATGGGGGTGCACTTCAGCTTTTTTGTGTGCATGAAAAGCCTCTATTTGAAGACTGTCTTGTGCTCCTTGCTGGGTCCCCCATGCACAGCCAAGTCCATCACTAGATTTATCATGCATGCTGGTAGCTCACCTGGTGCAACGACCGGACGAGTGGCTTCCTTGATCCACACCCCGGGGCGTATCGTTGTTTATTTATTTGATATTTATTCCCATGCATGCATCGCTCCAGGAAGGTCATAGGTGTGCAATTGCACATCCCTCGGCGCATCCCCCATGCACAGTCAAGTCCAGAACTAGTTTTCTCAAGCAGCATCGCTCCAGGAATTAAATGGGTGCGCAATTGCGCATTCCTTGGTGCAAGAACAGCCATTATTTGACAACCTTCTTGTGTTCGTAACTCGAAACTCCAGTGAATGAGATGACCATATGCAATAAACGAGTTATAAACTGGTAATGATGTATGTCGCAAGTCTGATGAGTTAAAGGAAGAGTGCCGATCACCATTACCGAGCTGTTACTTATGTTTGGAGCTGTTACTTATGTTTGGAGCTGTTACTTATGTTTGGAGCTGTTACTTATGTTTGGAGCTGTTACTTATGTTTGGAGCTGTTACTTATGTTTGGAGCTGTTACTTATGTTTGGAGTATTAACAGTAGGTTGCCCATCATGCCGAAATTTAGTACCTTGACACCATGCCAGTCCAGCATGAAGGTGGCCAATGAGTGTACGTACGGTTTCTCTGCAAATAGCAGCAGGGGGGGGCATTTAGGGTTCAGATCTGGGTTCGGATGTGGGGGCATCAAGGGTTCAGATGTGGGTGCATCAGGGTTCAGATGTGGAGGTTCAGATGCGGATTCAGATGTGGGAGCATCAAGGTTCAGATGTGTGGGTTCAGATGTGGGTTCGGATGTGTGGGCATCAAGGGTTCAGACATGGGGGGCATTTAGGGTTCAGTCGTGGGGGCAACAGGGTTCAGATGTGGGGGTTCAGATATGTGGGTTCAGATGTAAGGGCATCAAGGGTTCAGAAATTGGGGGCCATTCAGGGTTCAGATGTGGGTTCAGATGTAAGGGCATCAAGGGTTCAGATGTGGGGGTTTAGATGTAGCCATGTAGGGGTTCAGATGTGGGGGTATCAAGGGTTCAGATGGGGGGGCATCAAGGGTTCTGATGTGGGTTCAGAGATGGGAGGCATCAAGGGTGCAGATGACCTCAAGCAACTCTCGAAAATTGGGGGGGGGAATAAAGGGCAACGGTCCGGGCATAAGCGAATTAAGGGCCTAGCAATGAAATAGTTACGGTAAGGGCGTAGCAATATAATAGTTTTGAAATGGGAACTCACTTGTTTCTCTATCCATCACATTGGCAATGAGCCAAGGGAAGTTGCACTGCCTGACGAGCTTGACCAGCTGCTGTGTCCCAAAGTCCAGGTCATGGTTCCCGACACATGCAACATGCACGCCGATGGCATTCAGCACAGGTGGCATGTGAGCTCCGAGCGTGATTGTTGACAGCAAAGATGGTTTGAAGGCATCACCGGAGAAGACGAACAAAGGGTGGTCGCCATGCAAGGATTTCACATAGGAAGGGGATGCAAAATGGATGGGAACGGAAAATCGTACGAGTACTATGGAACATCGTGCTAGAACGCAGGCCTCATATCGGCAGGATCAGCATGGTCAATTGATGCTCAGCATATGAATGTCTCACTGTATGCGTCAGTCGCGCCGCTCCCCCAGCTCCCGTTTTCGAAGGCTATCCTCCCAAACGTCGGGGAAACTGTGCGTGGGTGTACCCACGGCCACCCAGTGGGGATGCCACCCGACAACTGTGGGTCCCCCCACGTGGGTCCATCCCCCTCCCGCGTGGGTGTACGCGTGGGGTACACCATTGGGTGAACACGCGTGGGTGTCGCCACGGTGGGCGGACCCGCGTGGTGTAACCCAGATGTGTGACCCCGCATGGGTGACCGCGACGATGGAACCCCGCGTGGGTAGACCCACGCGCACCCCCGCGTGGGTATACCCAAGGGGTACACCATTGGGTGAACACGCGTGGGTGTCGCCACGGTGGGCGGACCCGCGTGGTGTAACCCAGATGTGTGACCCCGCATGGGTGACCGCGACGATGGAACCCCGCGTGGGTAGACCCACGCGCAACTCCCGCGTGGGTATACCCAAGGGGTACACCATTGGGTGAACACGCGTGGGTGTCGCCACGGTGGGCGGACCCGCGTGGTGTAACCCAGATGTGTGACCCCGCATGGGTGACCGCGACGATGGAACCCCGCGTGGGTAGACCCACGCGCACCCCCGCGTGGGTATACCCAAGGGGTACACCATTGGGTGAACACGCGTGGGTGTCGCCACGGTGGGCGGACCCGCGTGGTGTAACCCAGATGTGTGACCCCGCATGGGTGACCGCGACGATGGAACCCTGCGTGGGTAGACCCACGCGCATCCCCGCGTGGGTATACCCAAGGGGTACACCATTGGGTGAACACGCGTGGGTGTCGCCACGGTGGGCGGACCCGCGTGGTGTAACCCAGATGTGTGACCCCGCATGGGTGACCGCGACGATGGAACCCCGCGTGGGTAGACCCACGCGCACCCCCGCGTGGGTATACCCAAGGGGTACACCATTGGGTGGACACGCGTGGGTGTCGCCACGGTGGGCGGACCCGCGTGGTGTGACCCCGCATGGGTGACCGCGACGATGGGACCCCGCGTGGGAGATGCCACAGTGGGTGAACACGCGTGGGATTCCAATAGTCAGTTCCCCCATTAAGGACTCCTTACTGTTGTTTCCATTTGTGGGATTTCCGAATTGTGTGAACCCCCATTCTGGGCTACCACGGTGGGTTTTTCAAGACGTGTTTCCCCATTTAGGGCTTGCTTGATTTGTTTCCATACCAGGGTTTTCCCAATGCGTGTCGACCCATTCAGGGTTTCCTCTATTTGTTTCCATGCATGGTTATCCTATATTAAATTGTTGTAAAAAGGCCTGATTCCTATATTCAACATCAAATCGTTGTTTAAAGGCCTAATTCGTCCGTACTTGTACTCCAGAAGAAAACGACTGAATTCCTCAACTAATTCCAAATCCACATTCAACATTAAATAATTGAAAAACGCAATATAGAGTCTTGAGTCAAAATATATGATACGGAACATATTGATGCCTGATTTCTGAGTTGAAATAGGCACACACTTGAAGCAAGCCATCAGCGATGCCCTCAAGTTATGCAATCATAGAAGACACACGCTACTCAATCAGAAAGCTCATTTCTCAATCAGAAAGCTCGGCATGGCCGCTGTTCCTTTATTCGAGAGCTCACAAGTCAATCAGAATCCTCCCGTTGCCAACAGAAAGCTCAGTCCTCCATCACGAAACACACTACTCAAACAGGCAGCTCAGTCCTCCATCAGGAAGCATGCTAGTACTCAAACAGGCCGCTCAGTCCTCCATCAGGAAGCAAGCTAGAACTCAAAAAGGCAGCTCAGTACTCCATCATGAAGCACATTTCTCAAACAGCCAGCTCATTACTCCATCAGGAATCACACTACCCAAACAAGCAGCTCAGTACTCCATCAAGAAGCACACTACTCAATCAGAGAGTTCAGCGGCTGCTCGAGGAGCAGTTTGATGGAAAGGGGGGGCCCTGAGCATGGCCACAGCGAGTCGCCCGAGCCGTTGTCATCGTTGTCCTCCATCACCTTGAAGGCTTTGACATCCCTCAGCATGCGCTCGGTAAGAAAGCAGCGCAGAGATCGGGTGTGGTCATTAAAGATCAGCTCATCTCCCATGGAGACGTCCTTGCTACCTCCAGGTCCAGCCTTCCCCTTCAGCCACTTCTTGATGGCAAACGAAATCAACGACACAAAGTGCAGAGGTACTTCTGTAGGCAATGAAGTGGCCGGAATATAGGTTAGGATGGGATTTCAGCAGGGATGTCATTCAGTCACTGACATCGGCATGAGATTGGCAATATCGGTGAACACACATAAGAAGACGATTAATGCGGTACATAATTGGTTGTTTAATTTGTGTGGATTTACCTGGAGTGCCCGCATGCTCAAAGCCCAGGAACATCAGGCCAGCCTGAACTGCAGCTACGAATGCAGGGTGACCGAGAGGATCAGTCCCATTGCCCATGAAGGCGAACGACTACTTCTCCTTGGCAATGGCCGTGCCAATTGGCAGCCTGGTGAAGGCCCTCACTCCGTCCTATGAGCCAGGAAATGTGAAATTAGCATGTTCCGCTCAGCAAGCTAGGAGAAAATTAAGCCTAGGCAAGTCGAAGCACCAGTCGGATAAAATACGAAAGGTAAATATTAGGTTCATTGGTGAGTTCTTCATTATAAGCGTAACAGTTGGTCACACAGTGCACATACCCGGACAACGACCACGTGTCTCCTGTATTCGGGGTTGCTCGTGTTGTGAGCCATGCCCACAATGGCTGAGGCAGCCCTGTCGATCTGACCAATACGCTCGAGATCCCCCGTGTAGACGAGGGGGTCAGACTTGTTACTGATGCCTAATGTCAAGTTGTTGATGTACACCACCCTGACATGGCCATTCAGCAACTGCGCATAAGGGAGGTGGCTCGACTTCGGTACTGTTTTCAGCCAATTCGATTGCATGTTCACATGTGCAACCTGTATCATGCTAATCATGCGCATGTAAGTGCTTCAAATTACTGATGCACAACTATTGGAAGCGCCCCGAAGCAGTGGAGCATGGGCATACATAGCATTTTTTCGGTTGGCAGGTTGCTAGAAAGAGGTACCTTGCGCAAATCCGATAGCTTTCTCAGGAGAAGTTGGATTCCGCCCAAAACGTCCTGGCTTCCTTGGCCACCGGCAGTCCCTGGGGCCTTGTAGGTCAACCACTCGGAGGGCCATGGGCAGACAGGGATTTCATTAATCCAACATTTATATTTAAAGACTAGCAATATAATGGTAATTTATTTCTCAATTTAAACTCAGTTTGTGCAAAAAATTTGACAGGCAGGAAAGAAAGGAAGGGGCCGGATAAAGAAAGGTTGAGGAAGCCATGACGGAAAGGCATGGGGGGAAAAGGAAGGGGAAGGAAAGGCAGAGGAAGGACCAGCAGGGGGGAGGAAACCTTACCGTGGCGTACGTGAGCATCTCGGGGTCGTGCTGTTTCACGGCGCCAGATGACAAGCACGCGTGGGTCAGCAGCCTCCGGCCTCCATCTTCTGGCCGATAGGCGACCTTATAGAGGCATTCCTTTATGGACACGTTCAAGCGAGCCTGCAAAGAGGGACACAAGGGAGCGTTGAGAATCAGTGCCCTAGACTGTCATGATAAAGGAGTGGATTGAGCCATACCAATGGGACTGGCTGAGGCAACTTAAGTATGAGTGATGAGTGTAGCTAGTATCACTCCGTCATTGAAGTAGGAGAACTAGTAAGTGATCAGGTACGAAGTACTTGTAGCAACTGAGTGAGGCTTGAGAGAGTTGGGGTCATTCTGTACTCACCCGGACATCTCCAGAGGAGAACGCTGCGAGCATCTGGTCGCCACTTGCAGGGCGGTGTGCCAAGGCATCGTCGAACTTTCGCCTCTGGATTGCAGTCATCTTGGCTTTGACCGAGCGTGCGACCTCGAGGAGACCTAAGGCAAACAGAAAACAAAGTGCTGCATACTTCAAGCATAGCCAATGATGTAAATTAACAATAGAGAGCTGATTGACGACTGCTGCTGAGTCCAGTCATACCAGGTCAAACTCGTAATTCGTAACCGGCAGTGTGACTGGCAGTCCGCGTGAATAAACGACAACTACGGTAGTGAACTTGCCTGATTCTGCCGCTCTGCGCTTCTGTTCTTGGCGCGGTGTCGGTGTCGGAGTCGGAGCCTCACGGTGGTCAGCTCCCATTAAGGCCAGAAATTGTTCTTTGGCCTCGGGTGCCATCTTGACGAAGGCACTCATCGCCTCCATGATGTCTGTCGACCTCACGGCACGTGCGGCTTCGGGGGTAATTTGATAGGGTGAAGGCCCAGCGGTTCCCTCGACAGCTTCCATTTGTATACGAAATAGACAAATCCATGAGGCGACGAAGTTGACGAGGGGGTGGCTAATTCATCTTCTTCTTCAGTTTGTGTGAAATAGTGTGGATGAAAACCTGGTCAGGGTTTCTTCCGCGCTGCACACTCCCCGAAATAGCCAGGCACAGTCCTACTGTTTAAGACATTCTATCTGTGATGGTTGCAAACCCGTGGATCCTATATTTAGTGTCGTTTCTGTTTCTTTCTGTCGCCAGCGTTTCAATGAGTGGCAACAAGGGACCAATGCGCAACATAGCTAAGGCAACCAGGCGTATAGATCAAGCAAATAAGACAGCTGCTATGCTACGCCTGACCTCGGATCAGGCAAAAGAATATCCTCCGTTTGCAACAAGAGGTCAGTATTTGAATGGATATACTAGGTTTTCATTGGAGCACTGCTTAATTATAATGAAGTCACTTATCATGAGCGAAGTAGCCAAATAAGTATGTTGATACGTTTTGCAACCAGCTACCCAACTGATTTTAACATAGATTTCAGACCATGGCAGCGCTGCAATCTCACCAACAGCTTCACCCGCCCCGGGCACATCTTTGCGAGCAAATAGTTGTTGTTCCATCAGCACAGCATGGCAAGGAGACATTGGCGCAGGAAGCGGCACCTACAGCGGAGTGCAACTCGATGATGGCGTCATGCCAGAGATTCAGCAAGATGGCATGAGTGAGGAAATACCAGATGTTGCATGAGTAAAAATTAATGACACCCCAAAAACTTTGAGTGATATTTACTAAGTGCTGCCTGGGTTGAGCTCAGTCAGCGGCACTCTGAGTTAGTGAGTAAAGTGCATGGTCTAGTGCGCACGAATTCAGCCAAGGGCAATTGACTGCTTGTACTATTGTAAAATGCTCCACTTACAAGTAGATGGCACTTATTACAACATTTACTGATCTCGCTATCCATACATGGAGATTATGAAGATTGTGGCCACACCGTCTACTTCTTCTGGACTGTTGATCGATTGACTGTTGACCTTTAGTATCCTCCCCTTGACAACGAGCGCCACGGTGTCATCCCCTTGGAGTGGGTTCTGCAAGTGGTGCACCTGTCACCATCAATGCCTCATGTCTACCCTGACTGGAAGGCCAAGAAGAAAAATGAGGCTGCGAAGAAGAAATTCGCAGGGAAGCAGGCAGCACATGTTAATAAATATTGCTGGGGGTTGTGAATAGCTCAACAATTTCACCATCACTTTTACTATTCAATAGCTCTACAGTCTCACCATCGCTTTACTTTTTTCTCAGAAGACATGAGTCTTGATGACCAGTGACTAATTCACACACTTCACATTACTACATTAGTGCATTCCGTACGCGCGCTATGGTGACATGTGATTGGTACCTGCTTCGGTACATTTATGTTCATGCAATGGTGTGATAGCATGGTGAAATAACATAGGCCGGCTTTTGAAAGCACGCCATGGTGTAATAGTGACATATGCTTGGTATCTGCCTCGATAAATGTTTGTTTATGCAATGGTGTGATTGCATGCGAAGGATTGCGGAGACTGAGGCATCATGGTTGGTTCCCTCAACTGCTTTAGGCATGGCCACGCGATAAGCATTCTACACCATTCACTGAGAAAACATAGGCCGGCTTTTGAAAGCACGCCATGGTGACATATGCTTGATATCTGCCTCGAAACATGTCTGTTCATGCAATGATGTGATTGCATGCGAAGGATTGCGGGAGACTGAGGCATCCTGCCTGGTTGGTTCCCTCAACCGCTCTAGGCAAGGCCACGCGATAAGCATTCTACACCATTCACTGAGATAACATAGGCCGGCTTTTAAAAGCACGCCATGGTGACATATGCTTGGTATCTGCCTCGATACATGTCTGTTCATGCAATGGTGTGATTGCATGCGAAGGATTGCGGAGACTGAGGCATCTTGGTTGGTTTCCTCAACCGCTCTAGGCAAGGCCACGCGATAAGCATTCTACACCATTCACTGAGATAACATAGGCCGGCTTTTAAAAGCACGCCATGGTGACATATGCTTGGTATCTGCCTCGATACATGTCTGTTCATGCAATGGTGTGATTGCATGCGAAGGTTTGCGGAGACTGAGGCATCTTGGTTGGTTCCCTCAACCGCTCTAGGCAAGGCCACGCGATAAGCATTCTACACCATTCACTGAAATAACATAGGCCGGCTTTTGATTGCACGCCATGGTGACATATGCTTGGTATCTGCCTCGATACATGTCTGTTCATGCAATGGTGTGATTGCATGCGAAGGATTGCGGAGACTGAGGCATCCGGGTTGGTTCCCTCAACCGCTCTAGTAGGCAAGGCCACGCGATCAACATTCTACACCATTCACTGAAATAACATAGGCCGGCTTTTGAAAGCACGCCATGGTGACATATGCTTGGTATCTGCCTCGATACATGTCTGTTCATGCAATGGTGTGATTGCATGCGAAGGATTGCGGAGACTGAGGCATCCGGGTTGGTTCCCTCAACCGCTCTAGGCAAGGCCACGCGATAAGCATTCTACACCATTCACTGAGATAACATAGGCCGGCTTTTAAAGGTACGCCATGGTGACATATGCTTGGTATCTGCCTCGATACATGTCTGTTCATGCAATGGTGTGATTGCATGCGAAGGAATGCGGAGACTGAGGCATTCTGGTTGCTTGGTTCCCTCAACTGCTCTAGGCAAGGCCACGCGATAAGCATTCTACACCAATCACTGAAATAACATAGGCCGGCTTTTGATTGCACGCCATGGTGACATATGCTTGGTATCTGCCTCGATACATGTCTGTTCATGCAATGGTGTGATTGCAAGCGAAGGATTGCGGAGACTGAGGCATCCGGGTTGGTTCCCTCAACCGCTCTGGCTAGGCAAGGCCACGCGATCAACATTCTACACCATTCACTGAAATAACATAGGCCGGCTTTTGAAAGCACGCCATGGTGACATTATATGCTTGGTATCTGCCTCGATACATGTCTGTTCATGCAATGGTGTGATTGCATGCGAAGGATTGCGGAGACTGAGGCATCCGGGTTGGTTCCCTCAACCGCTCTAGGCAAGGCCACGCGATAAGCATTCTACACCATTCACTGAGATAACATAGGCCGGCTTTTAAAGGTACGCCATGGTGACATATGCTTGGTATCTGCCTCGATACATGTCTGTTCATGCAATGGTGTGATTGCATGCGAAGGAATGCGGAGACTGAGGCATTCTGGTTGCTTGGTTCCCTCAACCGCTCGAGGCAAGGCCACGCGATAAGCATTCTACACCATTCACTGAGATAACATAGGCCGGCTTTTGATTGCACGCCATGGTGACATATGCTTGGTATCTGCCTCGATACATGTCTGTTCATGCAATAGTGTGATTGCAAGCGAAGGATTGCGGAGACTGAGGCATCCGGGTTGGTTCCCTCAACCGCTCTAGGCAAGGCCACGCGATAAGCATTCTACACCATTCACTGAGATAACATAGGCCGGCTTTTGAAAGCACGCCATGGTGACATATGCTTGGTATCTGCCTCGATACATGTCTGTTCATGCAATGGTGTGATTGCATGCGAAGGATTGCGGAGACTGAGGCATCCTGGTTGGTTCCCTCAACCGCTCTAGGCAAGGCCACGCGATCAGCATTCTACACCATTCACTGAGATAACATAGGCCGGCTTTTGATTGCACGCCATGGTGACATATGCTTGGTATCTGCCTCGATACATGTCTGTTCATGCAATGGTGTGATTGCATGCGAAGGATTGCGGAGACTGAGGCATCCCGGTTGGTTCCCTCAACCGCTCTAGGCAAGGCCATGCGATAAGCATTCTACACCATTCACTGAAATAACATTGATAGGCCGGCTTTTAGAAGCGCGCTATGGTGACATATGATTGGTGCCTGCTTCAGTAAATGTATGTTCATGCAATGGTGTGATTGCATGTGAAGGATTGCGAGATACTAAGGCATCCCGGTTGGTTCCCTCAACCGCTCTAGGCATGGCCACGCAATACGCATTGTACACCATTCACTAACATAACATAGGCCGGCTTTGAAGGCACACCATGGTGACATATGCTTGGTATCTGCCTCGATAAATGTCTGTTCATGCAATGGTGTGATTGCATGCGAAGGATTGCAGGAGATTGAGGCATCCAGTCCCGGTTGGTTTACTCAACCGCTCTAGGCATGGCCACGCGATAAGCATTCTACACCATTCACTGAGATAGATAACATAGGCCGGCTTTTGAAAGCGCGCAATGGTGATATGTGATTGGTATCTGCTTCAGTAAATGTCTGTTCATGCAATGGTGTGATTACATGCTAAGGATTGCGGAGACTGAGGCATCCCGGTTGGTTCCCTCAACTAACCGCTCTAGGCATGGCCACGCGACAAGCATTCTTAAACACCATTCACTGAGATAACATAGGCCGGCTTTTAAAAGCATGCCATGGTGACATATACATGGTATATGTCTCTATACATGTATGTTCATGCAATGGTGTGATTGCATGCGAAGGATTGCGGGAGACTGAGGCATCCCGGTTGTAGTTGATTCCCTTAACCGCTCTAGGCATGAGTGGCCATGCGATAAGCATTCTACACCATTCACTGAGGTAACATTTACCGGCTTTTGAAAGCACGCTATGGTGACATATGCTTGGTATCTGCCTCGATAAATGTATGTTCATGCAATGGTGTGATTGCCTCATCCACCGAGAAATGTCCGCTAAATGCCAGTAAGAACCAGCATTTTTGTGTGGTGGCACAAGATAGATGCTGAATGACTGAGAGTCATCTTCCTTCCTATTAAGATCGATAATGCTTCCCGATGCAGGCGTATTGTTTTTGAAAGCGTCAGGTGCATCACCACTCTCGGCTATCTCGGCATGGCGTATATATAATCCAAGGTCAACATCCAAGGTCAACTTCATAATTCATCGTTCCTTGTGGCATCTAGCACGATTTCACATAATCACGACGAAAGAATTGGGTTAGGGCGACGTCTTCCCTGCAGGCTTCAAATCACACGGGTACATGGCATCGACGTACAACAGGGTACACAGGGTGTACAGCTGACGATAGACGCTGAATTCAGCGTCTATCGTCGGGCTCGGGGTGTGGAATTGGTGTGGAGTTGACAGTTCCTGTCTGTACTCGAAATATTTGGGAAGCTGCGCAATAAATTAGTCCCCTTGTATCTTATGCATTACACCAGCCCTGTGTATGATTCGAAATGGTGAAACAAGACCAAGTCTCACGCGACTCCGACCTCGAAGTTGAATTTGAGCATCTCTCCTACGACACGAGCAAGACTGTAAGTCTCTTGCCTCATGAACATGTACAAATGAGTAGGCATGCTGCATGTTCAATAATATAAACAATCTCATGAATCTGTGCTCTTCTCTAACTGTATTTAGGTATTTCGATCATGGGCCCTGATCACGCCTTCTACCGGCTGGGGCTGCACGAATTGGGAGGGAACGTTTGCATGTTGCAGCTCGTGATGGACCTCGCAGCAGCATTTGGCTCTCCCAATATGCAGCAGGTAATTCATCAGCATCCTGCATGACATGTTCATTGGGTATTAGCCTGGGGAAGGGCGCATGGGTGCGTGGGGAAGAGTGCATGAAAAGATTGCTTAAGCGCATGGGAAGGGGGCATCAGAAGATTGCTTGAGCGCATGGTAAGGGGACATGCGTGCATGGGAGGGATGCATGGGCACAAGGGAATGGCATACACATGTAAGCATTTGTCAGGGCCATGCTTTGAAAATGTATGCTTTTAAAAAATTGCTTGCAGCGATACATTTTCTCTGCAGGTTGGTGCAAGGAGGATTTGCTCACGCTGGGCTGGTTATTCCTCCAGCCGACTACCAGCACCGCTCTGCCTGTGGTGGATAGGGGCAGTGCGCCCCTCATGGAGAATCTTGGCTTCACAGCGGCAGATGTCGTGGACCAGGCCCTGGGGCCCGTCAAGACACAAGGCAGTGGCGAGTAATTCCAAGCTCATCTTCTGCAGAAAGTTTCCGGTATGCTAGACAAAAATAGATGACAAACCTTGGAGATATCCGCACACTTGGAATCCATGGTTAAGGCGCTTGTTCCAGAGGGGCGCATGGGGGATCCCTGGAAACTGCACACCCTTAACCCCTTAACCCCTGATCCCCTGAACCCCTGAACCCTGGACACTGAACACCTGAACCCTGAACACCCTTAACCCATGGAAACTGCACACCTTGGCTGAGGTCAGCTCAGCGGTAGCAGGGACCTGGCGAGAGACTTTTGAGACAGAAAGGAGCTTCATGGAGCCGGATGCCGTCAAGTCAACTCAAAGCAGGTTCACATGGGGCGCCCTCCTCAGCCTCGCACCAAGGCAATGGCTCAAGTGCGATGTCATGAACGCCTACATGAACCTCCTTCATGTTAATGTCATCCATGTTTTTTTCACTTGTCTGTATTGAGGCTGTATTAGACTGCAATGTTTTGTTGAGTGCATATGATTGCTTCATGCTTTGCCCTTATCCTTTCGTATGAGAAATGCAGCCTTGATCCGGTATAATTCAGTAGCTTATTGGACAGTAAGAAAATTATGGGAATCTGTTATTTCCTCCGCTATGTAGGTGCGCAACAAGGAGACGTCGTTACCAAGCGTTGTATCCTTCAAACACCCAGTTTGCGGGGTTGTTGGTCCCGGAGCTAGCAGGCTCCTACGTGTACCCGAAGTTCAAATGGGCAGTGCTGGAGGTCACACAGCTTTTCTTCTTCCTTGTGAACGTGAACAAGAACCACGGATCGGAGATGTGGTGGATGTTATGGGCGAGAGGCTATTCGTCATGGACCCACTTGACGAGGTAAATTTAAACATGTGGTACACTTGCGTTTTGCTACATGCGCCCATGCACCCTTCCCATGTGCCCATGCACCGTTCCCCTCGACTCATGCACCCCTCACCATGCACCCTTCCCCATGGGCCCATATGATCTTCCCCTGCGCCCATGCATCCTTCATTCCTTCCCCATGCGCCCCTGCCCCCTTCACGTGCATCCATGCATTCTTCCCATTCGCCCATGCAACCGTCCCATGTGCCCACGAACATTCCCGTGCGCCCATGCTATCATGCCATGCGCCCATGCACCCTCCCCTTCAGGAGTGCAGAAATTCAGCTTCACCCAGAAGGACATGCCCCGACTACGAGTTGAAGTGCTTGACGAACTCTTGACTTTCTCATAGATTTCTGTCATGCCTTGTGACTTCGGTCGTGCCTGCTGATTTCAGTCATGCCTAGTGACTTCGGTCCTGTCTGACTTCAGTCTTGCCTAGAAGTGACATCAAGCATGATGGAACCTGGCGATCTACGAGAGGCGCATTCATAGGTGTCTTATGTTGCTGTTTTACCCATGGCCTGATTTTGATTTACTTGCTCATAACAGTCTGAATTTATCTGGTACTTATTCTTACTTGGTCCTAAAGTAGTTACTTATAATGAACAGTTTATCATGGGGTTTATTATGTCTTTTGAAGAGGGCTGAATGAATGCGATGTTGTCGTTGTTCAAGCGCGCAAATTCAGAAGGAGGATATGTGTACATGTTTAGACCCGCGTGGGGCTGGTAGGGAACGTCCGAACGGTGTGAAGGTTAGAGAAGTAAGGATAAAAACCGGTCAACTTGGAATAGTCCAGGCATATGAATTGTCATCTTTGTTGAACACGATTAATTTGTTATACGCTGCCACCTACCAGCATCGGTATCACACCCATGCCATCTCAACCGGTGCTCTCAACTTTTAGCCGTGGCGAACGTATCCAGCTCACTTGAACTGTCTAAAACAAGCATTCGAAAGCACATTGCTATGGCCATCGCCTAGTGGCGACAAGTACTAGTTGAAAATCAAGGATGCAGACGTCCGCCTGGAAGCTGCAAGGTCGTGGACCGGCCGTGATGTTTACTAGTACTTACAAGGCGAGGGTAAATCGAGGTACCACGGTAGCTTGCCTTGTATCACGGTAAGGAAAAACGACCATGGTTGCTAGGATGGCTCCCCCCATGCTGTATCGTAGTGACTTGGGTCCTGTCTAGTGACGTCGGTCCTGCTTGACTTTAGTCATGTCCGTGACTTCGGTCCGGCCTGCTTAACAACGGTGGCCTTTCCCACTCGATGGTGCCTAAGGTGGGGATTCCCGCGCGTGGGGGGATACGTCGTGGGTCAGCAACGTGTGGAAATCCCCACGACGGGTCCACCGCGGTGGCGTGTCCCACTCGATGGCGCCATGCGTGGGGATTCCCGTTTGGGGGGACACTTCTCGGGTCAGCAACGTGTGTGAATCCCCACGACGGGTCCACCCCAGTGGCTTTTCCCACTCGATGGTACCCTGCGTGGGAATTCCCGTGTGGGTATGCACGGCGTGGGTCAGCAACGTGTGGGATTCCCCACGACGGGTCCACCGCAGTGGCTTTTCCCACTCGATGGTAACCTGCGTGGGAATTCCCGTGTGGGAGTATAGTAGTGGGTTATCCCACTGGGTGGTGACAATCCCCAATGGGTAACCCCACGGCGGGTCTGCCCATTGACTGCACCCCACGCACAGTTTCCCCGACGAACTCTTGATTACTGACTGAAAACTGGCGTCGACAATCTATAAGTAGTATATTCATGGATCTCTCAACCCCAAGCAACGGTAATTATGAGGGAAGACAAAGCAAATCTACTGCAAGTGACAAGATGCTGTTGCGCATGTAGACCTCTTGGGGAGTCGTGTATACCAATTGTACGAGGGCGTCCAGAATCAAAGCCTCAATGTACCGGTATACGGTACTTGTTTGCCTAAATCTCTCGGCTATGCTTGCTCCATGACCTGTGTGTGGGCGTGTGGCGGGTTTGCTATGTCATGAAGCATTCCAGCCACTGTTTATGGTGCACATTCAGCTTCAATTCAGCTACATGACGGCCCCCGGCTGGGTGGCTTGGTTTTGCATGCACGGCTGCTTGAGCTGCCGGCCTTAGGCCGGTCAAGATTCGGCCCCCCCATTGGCCCAGTGGATGGTGGCTGCCCGACAGCCTCCCAAAGGCAGTCTGGTGTAGCCTAAAAGAAACACGGAATCAAACGTCATGTAAGCTTACAGGATACAAGTCTCAAAGTACCATTTATTTTTACCTACATTACTTTATACCTAAATTTCACCTACATTTCACCTAAATTACTTGTTACCCAAATTGCATTTGCTCCAGGACCTGTGTTTGGCGGGTTCGTAACGCGATAAGGCATGCCGGCGTCTCTTATGCTTCCAGAATGAGAGGGATGTCCGAGCCCTCTCATGCTCGTGTGATTAAAAACAACGGTTGATCTCCTGCTCTTGCTCATGTGTGATTCTACTCTGCACTGCTGCAGGAAACGAAAGGGTTACTCAGGTGTGGGGTCATGCCGGGGCAAGATGACTAGAATCCAGCGCAACAGGTCATGCCATGGCATAATCACTGGAATTCAATCCAGGGCAACTGTGGCTGGGGTACTCGGGGTACAGGGCAGCTAGATGTACATCCGCATTGGAGGCTATCAGCTACGTCGGAAATCACCTGGTCTCTCGATAATCAAACGGTGTTTATTTTGTTCAATGCGCACCAGGCCAACTTGTGGGGTGGCTGCCGAGCAGCCACCACGGGGTCGATGAGGGGACCTACCTCAACTGGCCTACTGACGGTTCCACGCTGGCCCACCAGGCCGGGCATCTCCTCTGAGGACCCTGTCACCACGAAACAACAGCGCTGAGTCAGGGAGGCGCCAAGGCACTGAGTGGGGATGGCCGGACACGGCTGCTGCGCGGCGGGCGCTTGGGCAGATGATGTTCCTGTGGGCCACTGCCGAGCACGACAGTGGCCGCATAGGACCTACTCTGAGCCGCAGATGTGGGCGTAGCATGCGCAGCAGGCGGGGGCTGCTTTTTCTTTTGCTTGGACTTGACAAAATGGGAGGCAGGCCGTCCAACCCTGGAAAACCTGAGACGCTAACACGAAAAAAACAGCCCGGGTGTGCCTGGGGCCCTCGTCGGCAGCTAAGAGAAGGCGGGAGAGCCCCGATGGCTCCAGTTGGGTGTGGACTGAGGACTAAAAGTTCGGACTCTGGATGCTAGATTAGGGGACGGCCCCGAGGATCGGACACTGTACAGAGACGCACCCTTATTTCCTCTTTGTCTCCCCACATCGCATCTATTGCGAAATATATATATGAATATTGTGAAGAATAAATCGTGACGAATCTGGAAGTTCCGAGGTGGGATGCTTTCTTGTCATGGATAGCTTTCTGACTCCTGATTGTGTTGTGGGAAAGCTTGTATGTTAGACTAACTGGCCCCAGTGCTTCCTTCTGGCTTTCGACCGTTGCGTCGTAAAGGTTGCGGCGAACACTTGCATATTATATTGGAATGGACATTTTGCTTGCATTTATAGCTCTGGATAATTCGACGAGTTGTCTGTTTCGCAACCTATTTGCGAAGTCCTTACCAGCAGAAATATCCAGCCCTGTTGTCTACTGGTTCCCAATTGTGAGAGACTTGCTCACCTATGGAAACTAGGAGTTCCTACGGCTCAGCTTCTGGACGAAGATCTTGCAATGGATAGGCGAAGGACAGTGCGAATTGAGTAACGCGGCGAGGTCGAGCATATCGAGTAGAGCGTATCCTGGTCTGAGGGAGAGATTATGGTTCAGCCACTCTTCCCAATCTCATATGCAGTCACATGGTTGCATTGTTGCATGTGATGACCACTGCAGAAGGCAATGGCCCAAGACTATAGGGCTGTAGTGCGAAGTCTCCCCGACAACGGCCATGGAGGGTTCAGCGATGAAGAAAAGGAGGCAGCCATTGTCAACCTCAACAACAAGTCCGAAGGGGATGCTGGAAGGATTATTGCATATCTGGAGGACCTCAACATGCCTGAGATAGGGGAAATCAAACAAGTCCGGGCTTTGCTGAACCCTGGTGAGTGCTTAGGGTTAATTACTTGTGAGACCTGGCACACTGGCCATCTTGCCTTGCCTAGCCGATCCTCAATTGTGCACACCTGGATCCCTCCGAAGTCCGCGTGCCCCACTTGCGCCTGTTACTGTGCAGATGAGGCTAGGATAGGGCGCCGAAGGGACCTTGAACAGGGATTCCGCTGTGGCCCTTGACTGGCCAGGGCTGTTGATCGGCGGGTGGTGCCCCAATACACCCCCATGCGCCCCCTCCAAAGCTGCCGCCGGGCCCACATGCCCTGGAGCATGAGCCCTGTTTCTTTCAACACCCGCCTTTGTTGGGGTTAAAGGTTGGGGGTCCGAAGGGTTCCTCAACGTGGCCCGACGCCGCAAGGCTGAGAGCTTAACCCCGCTTCAATGCTCCCAAGAACCCAAGCACTATCCCTTGGCCTCCCATAGTGCAACTTCTGTTCTATTTTTGAAATGTATTCATTGTCTGACACCCTCTGTTTTGCTTGCTGAGTGCAGCTGCAACAGTGGTGGCGGCGGCACCGGTGGCGGCCGCAGGTGGGCTCTTGGGTGTGGAGGTGCTGGTGGGTGGGAGGTGGGTCTGAACTGCTGCTGCTGGCATTGCGCTGCTTTCGCACGGGCAGACGGTGCGCTTGTGGGCATGCGGGCGACGCAGTTTGTCAACCAGCGGCAAGAAGGAGGCGCGCATTGCATGTTCCTCGGGTCCTGCCTTTGGATCTCGCTTTTGAAGCTTGCTTCAAGCTGGTATTGCAGACTGGCGCTGCAGGGTGCTGTGGCAGCGGTGCAGAGATTGTTGGTCTGCAGCTAGGCGGCCACTTTTCTGGGGAGAAGTTCAAGCACAGCGCCTTCCTGACTGTGCAGCAATGAACACCAGTTTTCTTCTAGTCACTGCGCATTACCGTTGGACCACCTTTGGCAGGCCTGCCTGCAGCTGCCAAAAGCCCGTTCGGCCGCAAACAGCCTGTTGACACGCCCTCTCTGCCCCGATTTGTCTGAGCCCATGCTGGCTCTGCCCTGGACCCGCGATCTGGCATGTAGAGCCACCTCTTTTATAATCCCCCTCATGCATATTCACTGCTTGCCTTGTGCTTGTTCTTACACAAGGTCCCATGACAAGAGCACACTGGGCTGCATCACCATGCATGCACCTTAGTGCAACCCACACTCTCCAACCTCTCCCGGGGAAGCGATACCTCAGCCTCGCCTAGCCATTTATCATGCACGCAGCACCTGCCGGCCTACAAGGCCTTCGGCATGGCACCAGGCTTTGTGCGTCTGCGCGCAGCAGCTCTGCACGAGTCCTGACCCTTACCCAAACCTGAACCCTAGCCCCGGGAGGATACCCTTATTTGATCATCTGTGTTTCGGGCAGGGGGCTGTTGGCTTGCCGCACAACAACGATAGCCGTGTGCCCGGAAGATAAATGTGTGTACCATGTAAATCACTGTGGATGTTGGAAGGTCTCCCAGTCACGACGACCTCCAGGGGGGGGTGGGATAGGGGAAAACCGTCCCCCTCCCACATCCCCTCCCTGTATTTTCCAGATCGCCTAACCCTTTGCTCGTTTTGAACACGTATGCTTCTACATGCGTACCTACTTGTATGCAGGTTGTTAACTCCAGGTTGTTAACTCGAAAACCCCCAAACGTAAACCCAAGGCATAAACCCTAAAACCGTTAGAGATGAATGATATGCTGTGTACAATGGGGACTGAGCTCTTGGCGATCTTGAGGGATATGCTGCCGCCGCACAGTTGCATATGCATGCTACAGCGATCCCATCGCATATTCATGGGTGCGGAGCATGCAATTTTGATGCCCTTTGACGGGCATTGTGACCTTTAAGGCCACCCCTCAAGAGCCGCATCATGCATGTCCACTGCTTGCCCCTTCCATCTGCGAGTTCTCCCGCCCTGCTTGCGCCGTTACTGCAAACCACGGCATGCTTGCCGCTAGGTGGTTCTGCCTTCCCCTCTCTTTTCTGGTTGGTGCTGACTTTCTCTATCCAGAGTTTGCTTAGCTCACTCTGAACTGCAGCCCGACACATTGTTTGTTTACCATGTTTGTAGGTGCAGCAACGATGGGCACCGACACTGACGAACCAGGTATGTGGGCGTTGAATGACCCTTACACCGTGAATATGAAGGTAATATGTAAGGCTGTTAGGCTCTTTAGGTTTTGCTCCCTTCGCGCACTGCCTCGCCATGCACCTCACCTGTAGACCCAGTGTGTAAAGCCCGGCCGGTCCAGCCTATGTCATCGGCCCAGCCCCTCCTCGTGTGGGCACTGCATCCCTCATCCTTACACTTACACGTCTCGCTCATACTTATTTCTCCGCTTCTGCTGTCCGCCATTCTCCCCTATTGAGATACCTTTATCTAGCAACACTGCCTCCCATTGAGAAGCCCTACCCCCCACTTGTCCTCGCCCTGAGCCGGGTCGGGTAGCACGAGAAATGTGCACTTTGTATGCACGTGGCCATGTTTTTATTGTCTTAAGCGGGGTTATGACGCATGGATCATGCATGGGTAAAGGTGGGGCATGATGCCTGGGCTTTGTGTTAAGTATCGCTTAAAAACTGCTATCTTGTATGTCTCTGCTACTCCACAGCGTGGACGCGCGTGGAGTCCACCAAGCAGCTCTTGTATGTGGCGTTCGTGCCCTCCATGCATCAAGTGGGCGTGATGTGTCAACTATTGACAGCCGTCTTCACAAGGGTGGGGTATCCTCTGTGGCTCTCTGTCGTGACCGCCATCCTTGCATATGTCTTCACCTTCCCCTACACTTACGCGAACGGCACGGAGGCGGGTGCAAAGAACAGCGCCTTCATAACCTCATGAAGGCGCTGTTCTTTGCACCCGCCTCCGTGCCGTTCGCGTAAGTGTAGGGGAAGGTGAAGACATATGCAAGGATGGCGGTCACGACAGAGAGCCACGGAGGACACCCCACCCTTGTGAAGACATCATTTGTGGGGTGTGCGTGGAGTATTTTTTCCGACACCAAATATAAAATGTCCAGCTGCATATACGCATAGTATGGTAATTTTTGCCTTCGCGACGAATCTGATATTATAGTTATCAACAGGGGTGAGCGCATGAGCGCACCTTATCCCGTTTTACCCCCTTGGTTTCACGGTACACATTCTTTTTGTTCAAGGTTTTCAAAATATCCAACTTGAGCCTGGCCTGCCACACGCCACCTGGCTAGCCTACACAGTGGGCACATGTATTCCCTTCACACTTGGCTTTAACTGGTTGCATCTGGCGTCACCTACTTGCACCTGGTTGCACCTGATATCACACTCACATACAACCACACACCCGTCCCTTGATCTCCCGCCACAGCGGACATAGCAATTGGTCGTTGCACCTGGCTACATATGGCTTCATCTGGTAACACCTGGTTACACTTGACCTACCTGGTTACACCTGATATCACTCACACACACACACACCCACACCTGTCCCTTGATCTCCAGCCACAGCGGACATGGCAATGGGTCGTTGCACTCATAGCGCTTGCGAATCACATCATCGATCTGGTTTACGTATGGTTGGGGAAATGGGACAGGGATGGGATCCCATCATCGATCTGTCGAACGTAGGACAGCGAAAATGGGACTGGGATGGGATGGTTGTTGCATAATAAAATGAATAGATAGGCATGGGCAGTGGCTATCGGGCACTCATACCCTTTGCGGATGACATCATATATATGGTGACAGCAAGGCAGGAAAAATGGGACAGGGATGGGATGGTTCAACAGGAGAAAGGAATAGATAGGCCGGGGCAGTGGGCCAGTGGCCATTGGGCACTTATAGCGTTAGCGGATGAAATCATTTATCCGGTGATGCGTCAGGCGAAAGGGAAGAAATAGGCATGGGCAGTGGCCATTGGGCACTAGTAGTGCTTGTGGATGACGTCATCTACTTGGTGATATGAGGGCAGGGAAATGAGGACAGGGATGGGATGGTTGCAGCAATAGAAAGGGAAGAGATAGGCCTGGGCAATGGCCATTGGGCACTCATAGCGCTTGCGGAAAATATCATCTATCTTGTGATATCAGAACAGGGGGGAAGTGGGACAGGGATGGGATTGACGCTAGAGGCGAAATGGAAGAGATAGGCCGGGACACACACATCGCTTGCATACTGTATCATCCATCTATTGGACCGGACTGGAAGCAAGACTTGAAAAGTGGGATAAGGCAGAGGATCGAGGGTTCTGGGGGATTGGGGATGGGTTTTCACGATCATGGCATGAATCTGTGGTGGTAGCATGACAGACGAGGGGGAGGAGGGGCTTCTGGAACCTTGCATGGTAGCACGATACGGCATGATACGTTGCAATACGGCACAGGTTCAGCCGGTTTGTCCTACAAAAGTGCCACGATACAGATTGTTCACAGGCTGTCTATCAAGGTGACAGCTTGACTGGTAAGGTAGATGGGGTCAATTAACCGCGCTGGAAAGTATCGAGGAGGCAACCCTGATGTGGAGGTTGCAGCGGTTCATAGCTAGCTCAGCAGCCGATAGTCTGATGGTGACCATCACGTCGACGGAGATATGCTTTGATTCCAGCAAACAGTGAGATTTGAACCAGCAGTTCAAACAGTGGGATTTGAACCAGCAGTTTAAACAATGGGATTTGTACCAGCAGTTCAAACAGTGGGATTTGAACCAGCATGTCAAACAGTGGGATTTGAACCAGCAGTTCAAACAGTGGGATTTGAACCAGCAGTTCAACCAGTGGGATTTGAACCAGCAGTTCAAACAGTGGGATTTGAACCAGCAGTTCGAATAGTGGGATTGGAACCAGCATTTCAAACAGTGGGATTTGAACCAGGAGTTCAAACAGTGGGATTTGAACCAGCAGTTCAAACAGTGGGATTTGAACCGGCAGTTCAAACAGTGGGATTTGAACCAGCAGTTCAACCAGTGGGATTTGAACCAGCAGTTCACTCTGTAGGATTTGACCCAGCTGTTTAACCACTGGGATTTGACCCAGCAGTTCAAAAAGTGGGATTTGCACCAGCAGTTCATGCAATGGGATTCGAACCAACAGTTCAAAAAGTGGGATTTGCACCAGCAATTCATGCAATGGGATTTGAACCAGCAGTTCAACCAGTGGGATTTGAACCAGCAGATCAAACAGTGGGATTTGAACCAGCAATTCAAACAGGGGGATTTGAACCAGCAGTTCAAAAATGTTCAAGCCACCTCCTGAATTCAGACCAGCAGTTGGGTATGGGGGATATCGGTATCCACACATTTTGCTTTGTGCCAGGTGTTGGGGCCAGGCCAACAACAGGGTTTATATGAGCTGTTGAATTTGTAACATCAGCTTCTGTTGTGCCGAAACAGCCAAACCAACAGTTGGGTTTGTAAAATCAATTTGTTTTGTGCCAACAGTTGAGTTCAGGCACAACCGTTGAATGAGTCCTCTGAACACTGCTCCTTCCCTGAACGACACTCCGTCACTCCCCCATGCATCTGAGCATATCTGGGATGCATGGTAGACGAGTGTACACTTAAGTGTTACACCATTTTACATGAATTGCTTCAACACCTACGCCAAGCTGCGGGGCCACCTGCATCAGCCGCCAGTTGGGGAGTCCTAAGAGAGCTGCAGCTCCAGCCACTACAGCGAGACTGGTGGGCACATTTCCTCCGCTTCTACAATGCAGCGGTGGCACCGGAGGCACAGCAATACAGCCCTCTCATGGCTCAAGCCATGGCAGCAGATATGATTTGAACTGCATTTTATGAGACTCCCCTTGAGCCTCATATGCTCGCACGGTCACCGCACTGTTGCCGCCATCCCCCTTGCCGACCTCCCCTGTCTCTACCGCTTCAAACCCTCACCATGTACCGCCTGCGTTCTACCCCCTCAAAAGATGCACTGCCGGCCTCCCATAGTGCAACTCCTGTTCTATTTTTGAAATTTAATCATTGTCTGACACCCTCTGTTTTGCTTGCTGAGTGCAGATGCAACAAGGGTGGCGGCGGCACCGGTGGCGGCCGCAGGTGGGCTCTTGGGTGTGGCGGGAGGGGCAGGTGGGTGGGAGGTGGGTCTGAACTGCTGTTGTTGGCATTGCGCTGCCATCGCATGTGAGACATGGCACTCTGGCCATCTTGCCTTGCCTAGCCGATCCTCAATTGTGCACACCTGGATCCCTCCGAAGGCCCCGCGCGCGCTTCGAACCCTCACCATGTACCGCTTGCGCTCTACCCCCTCAAAAGATGCACTGCCGGCCTCCCATAGTGCAACTCCTGTTCCATTTTTGAAATTAATTAATTGTCTGATATCCTATGTTTTGCTTGCTGAGTACAGCTGCGACAATGGTGGTGGCGGCACCGGTGGCGGCCGCAGGTGGGCTTTTGGGTGGTGGGATGCACCATGAGGCCCTGCATGGACCCTGGGATGCAACCTGAGGCCCTGCATGGACATGGTGGCGGGAATGGAGACAGCATCTCGCTCCCTCTCACTCTCTTTTTTGCCGCGGCACTGCCACTCACCCTCCCCTGTTGCTGCCCTACCCCTGACACTTGCCCTCCCTTGTTGCAGCCCCATTGCCCCCAGCCCGCCCTTGTTGCTGCCCCACACCCACTCACCCGCCCTTGTCGCTGCCCCGCACCCACTCGCCCGCCCTTGTCGCTGTCCCGCACCCAATCACCCGCCCTTGTCGCTGCCCCACGCCCTCTCACTCGCCCTTGTCGCTGCCATATTGCCACTGGCTCTCCTTAGAAATGATGCATAGGCCCCTGCCTTGCCTCTTTCTGCCACATCTGTGTGCCCTCTTGTCGCATAGTATGTCAGCCCCCTGTGTTGCGGATGAGCAGGGTCACTCATCCCCGGAATAAGTCGCAATTTACCTCACCTACGCCTCCCCTAGAGCCCGAAGACCAGAGTGCGGCAAGCGTGGTGCGTCTGAAGGATCTCTTCTCCTTGAAAGTCTGGCGAGCGCTGCCGAAGGCGAAAGTCTACTGACGGTTCGGGACAGGTGGGTAGTCAGGCTGGAGAGTGGTGCCACTGTCATGGGCTGACATCTGTGTGTGGCTCAGCTGGCACGAGTGCAGTGCCCCCTGCAAAAGTTGTCCCTTTGGTGCTTTGTTGCCCTAAATCTGACCATTAGTACGTCCAGGGCTAATTAGGGGTATATACTTAACCCTACACCCTAATTTCAAACCTTGCACTATAAACCCTTTTGCAGGTGTCTTGGTGGTGCTGTGTTACTCAGTTACCCAGGCCATGCTGTTGACAAAGTGGAGGGGGAACCTGTCTGTGCTCTTCCGGCAGTTGATCTGCCTTGGCATCATCGTCTTCGTGAATGCGGTGTCGCTGCTGGTGTCGACTGAGGAAGGTGAGTTGATTAGTTGATTGGGTGGTTGGGTAACCAACTCTCGAAGGTGAGTTGGTTTCTGGACTAAAACATTGTCAACCCGATGTCTTGGCCGAAGCTATGCACTCAGCAGCTGACCTTGGTCCCCCAACCTGCTGATGAAGGTCTTGAGTCTGGATGCTGGTTTTGGAGGATGTTCATTGGTCAGCGGGCGCCGATTGGGTGGTCACGTTACTGGTAAGTTCTACCATGCAGCTCTTCAATGCTCAGACCGTGCTAGTATTTCGGGTTTGACTGGGCCATTGCTTGTGAGTTGTGACGCACAGCTTGACCAAGCCCTCGCTCTGTCATCATATTGACAGGGTCCTCTGTCTTGCGCACCCTTTGGGGTGTCACAGATCGCCCCCAACCTTACCCCCTCGTTCCCTCCCCCCCTCGTCCCCCCCTCGTTCCCTCCCCCGACTCGTTCTCTTACACAAACTTGGTGTCCCCTTCCTAGGCTCCCCTCAAGGCCCGAAGAGAACCCCTGGCTGTTGGGGGGGCGCATCCCCATTGTTGTGGCGGAGGGTGCCTGGTGGGCGGTGGTGTTGCTGGTGGGTGTCGTCCCCGGAGGCGTTCTGGCGGTGGCCCTCTTCTTCCTCGGGCAGCGGGGTCTGACGAACATAAGGTATGACGGGCGTGGCGGCCACCGGGGCGGGTGCACCATTGGGGGCCGTTGCCCGTGAAGAGGTTGGTGGGAAGTTGACCAGAAGGTGTTGGGTGGGGCACAACATTGCTGAGTGGATAACAAGACAATATCACAAATGTGGAAGTAGGGATCTATGTTCCTTGAGCTAGACGCTGCCTCTCCTTTCCTTACGCACCCCTTAGCCTCATCCCCCCTCACTGCCCCCTTGCCTCTTCCTCCCTCAACCACCCCCTGCCCTTACCCCCCTCACCGCCCTCCTGCCTCTATTTCCCTTACCCGCCCCCCCCTGTTTCTGCCTCCCTTACTCGACCCCCCGCCTCTTCCTCACTCTCCCACCCCTACGTTTTTCCCCCCATCCCGCCCCCTATCTCTACCAACCCTTAACTCAACTCCCCCCTGTCTCAAACAACCCTCACTTCCTCCCTTTACCTATCACACCTGCCCCTCCTGCCTAGACCTCCTGCACTTGCCCCCCTCCCTGCCTGTAGCTCCCTCATGTGCCCGCCTGCCTGTACCTCCCTCACTCGCCCCTCACGTCTCTACCGGCCTCCTCCGCCCCCCTGCCTTTTCCTCCTTTACCCCTCCCCCCTTCCTATGCACCCTTTTTCACCCTCACCCCTACCTCCACCTCCCTCACCCGCCCCCCCTGTTTCTGCCCCCCCCCCCCCCCCCTGCCTGTCCCTCCCTCAACCGTACCCCCCTGCCTTAACCCCCCCCTGACAGTACCTCACTCATTCGCCCCCCTGCCTCTACCTCCCTCACCGCCCCCTGCATGTACCCCCCCCCCTGCCAGTACATCACTCATTCGCCCCCCTGCCTCTACCTCCCTCACCGCCCCCTGCCTGTACCCCCCCCCTGCCAGTACCTCACTCTTTCGCCCCCCCTGCCTCTACCTCCCTCACCGCCCCCTGCCTGTACCCCCCCCCCTGCCAGTACATCACTCATTCGCCCCCCTGCCTCTACCTCCCTCACCGCCCCCTGCCTGTACC
The DNA here is from genome assembly GCA_037349105.1 of Limnomonas spitsbergensis. Classification (NCBI taxonomy): domain Eukaryota; kingdom Viridiplantae; phylum Chlorophyta; class Chlorophyceae; order Chlamydomonadales; genus Limnomonas; species Limnomonas spitsbergensis. Next base: position 1,229,198 of record JAYJMM010000025.1, read on the forward strand.
CCCCCCCCTGCCAGTACCTCACTCTTTCGCCCCCCCTGCCTCTACCTCCCTCACCGCTCCCTGCCTGTACCCCCCCCCCTGCCAGTACCTCACTCATTCGCCCCCCTGCCTCTACCTCCCTCACCGCCCCCTGCCTGTACCCCCCCCCCTGCCAGTACCTCACTCATTCGCCCCCCTGCCTCTACCTCCCTCACCGCTCCCTGCCTGTACCCCCCCCCCTGCCAGTACCTCACTCATTCGCCCCCCCTGCCTCTATCTCCCTCACCGCCTCCTGCCTGTACTTCCCTCACCCGCCCCCGTGCCTCTTGGCCCCTTTTTTGTCAAGTGAGTTTCTTCCTTGTGCAACTGCCCCTCCAGGTATCGAAAGGAAGGGGGAGCAGCCATCTTCTACCACTCGCTGTGGCAGTGGTTCACCGCGCTGCCAACTTGGGTGTAGCCCTCTGGTATAACTTTGCTGTTCTCAAGCTGTGGTTCACCCAGCACGATGACCCTGGCGCCCCCACGGGCCTGCCCCTCTACCTCCTGGTGGCGAGCTCATACTTCGTTCTGGTGTCAGCAGTCACGGCCTTCCTGAAGGTGGGTGTGGGCACTAATGCACACTCTTTTAGTGCTTGGGACACTTTGGGGCATGTTTGAAGTCCTAGCGTGACTGTCCTCCTCCATTGGCCTCTTTGTTGTGTGAAGAGGATCGCACTTAGGTTGTATGCGCAACCTCACCTGCAGGGTCCGTACGACGCCGAAAAGAAGTTTGGGGTCGTCTTCCTGGACTTCCAGTGGTGTAACGATGCTTACCACTGCGGCAGGGTGTCGTTGATCGACGGGCTCACTTCCCTGGGTTTCATCTTTCCGTTCGACATGGTCATGTGTTTGCTCTGCATGTTGGTCATCTCGGCTACTTCTGCTGTGGTTGTGCATTTTGTAGATGCCGCGGAGGCGGCTTCAAAAGGTAAGCAATCTTGATTCGGTTGCTAAGCGGCCACCTGCTTGCCCGCCCGCCTGCATGCATGCTCGTTACTCGTTAGCTGTTTTCATTGTTTTATCTCCCACACACACATTTGTAATTGTAAAGCGTGGATGGTAACTGTAACGCCATAGCATTGTAGCCCTAACATTGTGTGCACACTTTGAGATGTGTCTATGTCCGGCCTGTCAGCTACCTCTTCGTCTCTGCCTGTCTGCCTGCTCGTCCTTCTTTTGTTTGCTGCCTAAGATTGTCTCTCTCCCCCGTGATGCCAGGGCCTGTTACAGAGGTCGCCGAGGAGCCCAACGGCCGTCCTCTCCCCACATCACCTCAGGTGGGTGCAGTGAGGGTTACGGGAGAGGGTGTAAATGAGGCATTACGCACGCGGCATAATCGGTGATTAATCAGAGACTGTCTCAGCCTAAAATCCCCTCGTCGCATCGACACAGAGATTTTTGCAAATTGGTGTTGCCATTGAGTATTCGAGATTTTGTTGGATGAGAGCACCCGGTGAACTTCACTGTGAAGGTATGTGTGTCACTCTTCTGATGATTCATTTTCTTCTGTTTTCAACAGCCTACGCTCACATAGTTGGGCCTCACAGCAGTTGCAGTTTGATCTGCAAAAACAGTTATCAGCTTAAAAAACACCATGACGGTAGCCATCAGGCGCCCCTGGTAGCCATGTTGAAAATTAAGTTGGACAGGTCTACATCTAGGTGTATATAAAAGAACTTTTATAGGGTTGAGTCTCTGCATGCCTTTTGTGGCCTATAATTTATTACCCGTCTCGTTTTTGAATTCATTCGGGTGAGAATATTATCTTGTGCTCATTGTTTGGGTCCTTTGACATGAATGGCACGTATACAACTAGAAATGGAATGCCAATTATTTTGATCTTAACATGTAAGCGACAGGCTTAATTAAGGTGCGTGTGGCAAGATGAACTGATTGACTGTTAAAAAAAAACTGTTGTGTTTGTGTGGCGCCCCGATTATCATCCCTCACCATTTCATTGCTATGCAGACATTTGGAGATGTGACTCCCGTCAGGACAGGAGCCACCTGCTGTGAGTTCGTTCCCGAAGAGGCCCGGCTGCAAGCCACCCCCACACACGAGCGCCCCCAGCTGCCAACCGCGAGAGGTCCGCGATGTTTAGGCCGTGTGACTACGACAGGAATTTGTAGTTCAGTTCAGGGATGGGGGAGCAGGGAGGGACGGTGCTGTTTATCGGGATCCGGCGCAGAGGCTCCCCAGGGGGGTGACACTTCTTTCCCGCCCGTGACCTGGTTTATTTTGTGCTCAAACTGGTTTTCAAGCACATGTACCATACATCAAATGTGATACCCGCTGGACTGTAAAAGAAAAAGTTGTAACCCACCTGTACATGCAAAAAGGGAGGCCATACAACTTATCTCTTTTGTTTGACACTACCGGGTAATATATTTCCGGTATGTCCCTCCCCCCCCCCATTTCTTAGCTGGTCTTTTGAACCCCTTTGTCAACCTGATGCACTACCTGGTCCTCTGATAAAGACTACTGAATTGATACGGGGAAAAGCATTGTGCTCGGGGCATTTTCGGGACCTAAATGTCAAAAGAATTGCATCTTGGTAGGATCTTCTTGTACATCTCGTCGTCCTAGCCTTGCTTCTTATTGGGATTTGTGTTTACACTTTCTTGCACACCTCCGTCACAGAAAGTTTGAGTGACCCAATGTGACGCCTACCAAATATATCCACGTCACCTCTCCACCCTGCCTTCCGTTCCACAAGGTTTTGCAAACAATATTCCCAGACGGGCACGAACTATATCTCCACCTCACTGCCCCAGAGATGGCCTTCAGCGTGCTTAAATACAAAAAAAACATAATCCCTGGCATCTTCTGTCACCATCGGCTTCACAGTAGCCTGAGGGGGTACAGCACGCACAGCATCTAGCGAAACAAGTCAATAACGTTACACCTCTGGGCCCGCTCAAAGCTCGGCCGCGTGGGCGCCCAACTGTTCAGAAGGGAGTAATGAAGGAACTCAAAGAACGAGAGGGGGAAAGGAACAAAAGGAGAGGCCGGAAAGGTAACGAAGACCAAATCCAACACCTGAGTTCCACTAGAGACTAACCCTCAACAAAGCCTATAAAAAAAAGGTAAGTCCAGAAAATAAAGTGTATCCCACCCCTGCTTGGCCGCAAGGGCGCCCCACTGATCAGAAGGGAGAAGAGAATAAACTAAAAAGGGGGCAAACAACAACAACCCCCCCCCCCAAAACGGACCAAAAGAGAAGGTCGGAAAGGCCAAAGACACCAGCCTCAGAAACCCTGGAGACTAACCCTCAATAATGCCCACAGCACAGTCCACAAAAGCAAGTGCGTCCCACCCATGCTCAGCCTTGTACAACTGGTGAAAGTTAGTGGCAGCGCCCAGAGGACCTGCCCACCCCTGCTCCCGTAACTGCTCCCTGACACTAGGGCAGTGGAAGCACACATGCAGCTCATCCTCTATCTGCTCGCTATCCCCCCGTGCCCAACACCGCTGGCAGCAGCGTGCCTGTCGCCGCTGACCGTTGCGCCGTCCTCTGGTATCAGCAGTGCTGATCGCGCCAAGCCGCAGTCGCAAATTGATGCGCACACAAGCACACTCCTTCTGACTAATGCGGCTCTTGGCTTGCGCCAGCACGGCACCCGCCGTGGACTGGAACCAGGCGCGGTAGGTCGCCGCAGATCTGTGCTCGGTGGTAGGGTCCCTGGGGTCCCCACCGCCGCTTGCGTCCAACCGTGCTTGCTCGTAGGCTGCGTCAACGAGTGCCGACACCTCTGTGACGGGTAGGCGCTGTAGGGCAGCTGCTGCTTCGCGCAAGGTGGGGGTGGCTGCCCCCCGCTCCAGCTCCTCTAATGCACCCAGCAGATCAGAGCACCATGTGCGGCCGCCAGTGCCCTGGCTGATTGCAAGCTGCATATCTGCCGTCATGGCTTGAGCCATGAGAGGGCTGTATTGCTGTGCCTCCGGTGCCACCGCTGCATTGTAGAAGCGGAGGAAATGGGCCCACCAGTCTCGCTGTAGTGGCTGGAGCTGCAGCTCTCTTAGGACTCCCCAACTGGCGGCTGATGCAGGTAGCCCCGCAGCCTGGCGTAGGTGTTGAAGCAAGCTGGACTGCATTTTGCTGGAGAGACATTGCCGCGGCCGAAACAAGTATGGCCAACATGTGCTCCATTGTATTATGTGAGGACCAAGCCGGGCCAAACTGTTTCCCTAGTAATCTGTGACGACAGGGCAGGGACAACATCATGGTCGCTGCCTGCTGGAGCTGCTGTACTGCACAACCTGCTGCACTGCTGTACTGGAAGTGTACTGCTCTGCTGTAAGTATAATTTTGTACTGGAAGTGTACAGCTACATTATAAGTGTACTGCTGTACTGCAAGCATACTGATATACTGGAAGTGGGCTGCTGTTCCCTCATGGTACCGGCAGCCTTCCGTCCTCATTTAGGTCCCTTGAGGTTGCCCTGCTCAGCCAGCTCGTTGAGGTGCACTCTCTGATGGATCACGTTGTCTAACTGGACCTCCTGAGGGGCAGAGAGGCAGCCATGTTGTTATGCAGGAAAACGGCAAAATAGCAGATGAAGGGGCCGGCAGAATAACTGCGGATAGCGCACTATTGAGTGACATGCACTCTCTGATAGGTCACATTATCCAACTGAACCTCCTGAGGGGCAGGGGGGCAGCCACGTTGTTATGCAGGAAAACGAAAGAAGGGCAGAAGAAGGGGCCAGCAGAATAACTGGAGATAGCACACTAGTCGGTGAGGTGCACTCTCTGATGGATCACACTGTCTAACTGACCCCCCTGAGGGGCAGGGTTGCAATCAAGTTTGATATGGAAACGGAACGGCAACAAACCTGGGAGATGAAATACAGGGGTGGGCAGAACAATGAGAGACAGCGTACGACTAATGGAGGTGCGCTCACTAATGAATTATGCTGCCCTACTGGACCTCCCGAGAGCAAGGTTGGATCCAAGTTTTGTCACGCAAAGATATTATTGGGGAGACATATGTTGGGGTAGTCAGCACATTTGGAGATAGGCAGATAGCGTGACGGTGGTGCAGTCGCTGGTGAAGCGCATCATGCAAATTACATTTTGCCACTTTTAGGTTATGTGCGTCACTCACCAGCCTTTGAATGGTTGCGTCATTTGTTAACTACAACTCAGCATGAGCTGCAGATGGAGGTTGATCTCCTCGGGGTCCGTGACACCGCTGTGGATTCGCACCTCATGCCAAAGTTAGGTAGTGCAAGCCACACTGCTTTATATACTTGGCGATTAGGTTACCGACACTTGTTTTCGGGGGGGGAGGCTGCTTTATTTCATACACTTGGTTATTCTTGTTTTACGTTTGTCACTCACCACAAGCTGCAGATGGAAGTTGATCTCCTCGGGGTCAGTCACGCTCCGGCCCCAAACTGAGCCATTCCCTCAACACACACCCCCTTAAAAGGCACAGATGCCATCATTTTTTTCTCTGCTTTGGGTCCGTACCGCCGCTGTCAGTGAGTCTGCCCCTCTTGGAAAGCTTGATAGTGTACAACACCCTGCTTCTAAGTTCTGTACATCACTCACACACTGTCTTACTCACTCACCATGAGCTGCAGATGGAAGTTGATCTCCTCGGGGTCCTTGACGCCGCTGTGCGTCCGCACCTCATGCCGCAACTTGTTCACGATGAAGTTGCGTCGGCTACTGGTTGGCATCTGCCGCGCCTCTCGCAGAAACTGACGGAAGAGCGACAGGATGGTTGCTGATGCAGCAGCGGCCGATGAGGGGGTGGCCAGCTGATGAGCTGTGGCTGCTGCTGCTAATGCAGATGAACCCGCCATGCTGCTCCTGTTGCGCCACTGTTCCCTTTTCCAGGTTTTGGCTTCGCCAGGGCTGCGGAAGTGCCATGTGTTTGAAAGGGCCAGGCAGCGTGGCGGTCAGAAGAAACTGGTTGAAAATAATACTTCAAAGAAATACCTCACATGCATACCGGTATACATTTGTAACCTCTGAACCTGAGCATTCATGCATGCATGCATGCTTGGTGGTTTGACTCCATGACCTCCAGTCTAGTGCCAGATGAGGTGCATGGTTGCATGGGTGCATGGGACATAAGTCCATCATGGCCCATACACAAAATCGCACTCCCAGCCTGGTTCACATACCTGAACGTAGGGATAAGGGAAGAAGCTGCTGAAGCGCTCCTATCTTTCCGCCTGGGACTATGGGAAAGCCAGCTAAAGCCCTGATGTAATGGACGGGAGGAAGGCTCTCCACGGAAATTGATTTATGCGGTGTAAGGGACTAGGGCTGAATAGGGGTAGTTATCCCACCCCCCAGGCGAGGTCGGATCTCACTCAAATGTGGATTTCGAGATGTCCATTCCTCCTACGTCACGAAATCATAATGAAACGACCTGTCCTTCTGGACAATGGTTTAAATATATATAAGCTTGAATTTAATTGAGTCCAGCAGCCAGTAATACATGCGTCGATACATATCGGAGTTGTTGTCCTGTCGCGCCTCGGCTCTAACGCCTCAGACGCCCTCAAAAGCAGACACGAACGCGTCAAATCCGTATGTTTACACTTCCTTAGCTTGCTTGGCGCTCTGGACAGACTTCAGCTTCCGTCTTGTGGGGACCGAGCGGTCTTCACTGGTAGCAGGTCGCTCATGCCAGTACCAGTCGGACTATCAGTCCTTTCTGCATGCATGACATCAAGTCATTAAAAACTGTTGAATTACAGTAGCGGCAGGCTTCATGCATTGATGTCTCTGAATACATGCACGAGACACAAACAGCGACACACGCAGTCATGCACGCAGCTCCTTCTTGCATGCAACAAGCATGGTCACTGCGTCACTGTTTCGACTTGAAAGCCACTGAATCATTGTGGCGAGGGCTTCATCCGGATGGCCATGCTCCTGACTGTCATGGGACGTGCATGGCTAGCAGAGAGGAAGGTGCAGTTGTCTTTGACATGGCGCCTGGCAGCCTTCAGCCAGTGCATCGTGGTGGTCCAGCTTCTGGTCCAAGATCATGCCCTCGCCAGCCGCACGTTCCCTATGCAAACCATGGGCATTACAACTGCAGGCTTGTTGGACATCATGTACAACTGCAAACTGAACCACCAGCTGCTGCTCGGGCTTGCCATCGAGGATGCCCTTCCCAACCTGCCTTCAACCATGGCCGCCCCCTGCCAGACGGGCAGGTGAATCCAGCAGCTGCACCCTGGTCCACCATTCCTCTGCACACCCTGTGCCCACACCTGATGGAGGGGCCCAGCCCAGTAGTAGCAGCAACAGCAGCAGCAACAGCTGGCCGGCAGACTGTAGTTGCCCCCCGTGGTGATGCCTTCAACATGGAGAGCACCGACTCCAATGGCTGTGAGATTCATTTCAGCCAGCTTCAGGCTCACAATCTGGGTTACAAGCCTCAGGCCAAGGATGTGATGTGCGTGTTGGGCAAGGTGGAGTTCTGCACCGTCACCCGCATGCAGGTAGAGGGGGATCGCCCCTTCCACCTGGATATGTATTCCCGTGGCACCTATGCGGTCAAGTCATGCACGGCGGCTGCTCCCCACCCCCATTCAGCCAAGCAATATATCAGCCAGGTTGGGGTAGACCGGGACCGCATCAACGCAGCTTCTCGCACCCAGCCGTCCGCGACCATTTCCGTCATGTTTACAAGCATGAGTGACGTGGCACAAACATGGTCTCTGAACCTTGTGCAAACATAATGCATTAGCGTCACTGTGCATGGGATGGCTCTTCTGCCTTTTGAGCATGCTGGATAACGCTGTTATTGCGTTGGCTGAATGCGGTGTGTGTACTAGTGTTTATGGGCTGTGCATGTCGGGTAATGCTTGAGTGCGAGTGCCTGGCTGTTGCTGATCTGCAAATGAGAGCGATTGTCACTAACATGTCTGTTTTTACTGTCCAGCCAATCCTTTTAAGATGGGCCTGCATGGCTGTCCTGCATGGCTGGTGTCCAAGACGAAGATAAACAGAAATCCTTTTAGTACGGTACATGGCTTTGTTGCATGGCCCAGTGGTGTAACGTCATTGACATGGCATGATGAGTTAGGAGCCACAGTGTAGAGTGAAACCGAGTTGGAGAACATGCTGATCCGATGAGCCAAACATGGGCCGATTTGGACCCGTTTTCAGGTCATATCGTGTCAGGCGTGCATCTAATCACACCCGCGCGAGACCAAATGATGTACTAGTGCTTAAATATGACACTCAATGTTATTTACACTTTCACTTGTGTCGCTGGCACACGCGAGCGAGGAAATCGCCTCTGGCAGTGGTTTTGCTGCCGTACTCTCCGTACACGCAAATCTCCCATTTTTGGGGGATTGATAAATAATTGTACCCTTTGAGGAACATGTAACCGGAAGCGATTTCAAAACCGAGTTGGAGAACAGGATGGAACACCTTTTTCGGCTCCCCACACTGTCGCCTGGGGGGTGGGGGTAGTTATAGTTTGTATGATTGATTACAGCTGCATGCGTAGAAGCTCCGTCGTGGGACCTCGCCGATGAAATGAATGGGTGCCTCGAACCCTTGATGATAATGGCCTGGTGAACGAGCTGCTATTTGATTCTCAAGCTCTGCCAACGTGTGGTTTCGACGCAAATTCTTTGCTCAAAAATTGAGTGACGGGAAAGTGTGGAACGACAGTTGGATCCATTGTGGAACAGCTTCCGTTGTGGAACTGATTCCTCTGGATCTGGCTCGCCGATCTAGAGGATGACTCCGAATTTCTGATTCCGCAAGACATGCTCTGGCGTTGTCTCTATTTCTTTCTTCCCCACTCCTTTCGAATATCCCCCCCGTGGCCTTCCCCATACATCGCCCACCGCCGTGAAGCTCCAATCGGAATTGCGCGCCTTCGGTATTCGACAATTAGTGCACCGGTATCCACGCCTTCATTGCACCAGTATTCTACCGGTTTCTCCTGCATTTACTTGCGACTCTAGCTGAACAGGCCAGGGCAGTCTTTACTCGACATGGAGGACAGCAATAAGAAGCGTGCCTTCCCTTATTACTCCGAGGTGATGATTGAAGAGGGGATGTGGCGACATCTGGTTCCATGCAATCAGATTGGCTGTAGCTGTCCATGCAGCTTGTGCAGGCCATGTGACTCAGGCATCCATCTCGCACGTCCCATGCAGCGATGCAAATCATGCTAGCATGCAGCTGCGCCATCTCATGCAGACCATGCAACATTTTCAGCAATACAGTTTCCCAGTATGTAGGTATGTATCCTATTCAACCAGACGTCCCAATAGCCCATGCACCGCATGCGGAGCCCATGCGACACATCCAACCATGCAGCCATGCAATCAAAACAACCCATGCAACCATGTAACCAGTGCTGTGCCAATTACGGACCTTATGGTGGCTAAATAACGTTACTGAGTGTTAGTCACCTTAATTTCAGGGCAAATTCAGCTATTTTTACCAGTAAGGGACCGTAATTACCAACACCAATTCTGAATTACGGTACAATGCCACAGCACTGCATGGAATGCCACGCTATGTCCTAAGCCCCACGTGGCCCATGCAACCAAGTGTCAAGTCCTGCAACCCTCCCCAATCTACCGCCTGTCATGCTGATGATCAACGCTCTTAATTCCAGCCGGGTGTAGAGTGGTGCATACCTGTCGAGCCCGGCTGAACGCTCGGCCGCGTTGGGCTGGTAGGGGATGAGCAAGCTAAATACCAGCTATCATTCACGGCCAGGATCATAGTGCAGCCCTGCCCCCCTCCCATGTGAGGGCACCCGGCGAACCAGGCAGGGGGAGAGAGAGGATCGTTTGGCGGTTTTGATCCCTCAACCTTCGTTCCAGCAAGGCGTTGCTTGCTGAGATCTCTTCGCCATGTCGCTGCTCTGGAACCGATCCTGCCGTGCACCATGCCACCATGCAGGTGGCGTCCTTTGATTTGGGGAAGCGCAGCGCTTTGCGGCCCGGCTCTTCTCATCCTGGCAGGTGAGGGGCTGTACCGAATAGTCCCTCCCCTCTTAACCAAAGGGAAGAGCATACTTGATATGCAAAATGAATGGATGAGGCCATGCTGTCCTTGGGCCATGAGAGCTGAAGGAATAGCTCTTTGCCTCCCAGCTCCTCCTATCCTGTCAGTTAAGCGGCTGTGCAGCAACACCTTTTAGACCAAAGGGAAGAGCATGCTTGTGGAGCTAAAATAATGGGCAAGGCCACGCTGTCATTGTTCCGTGAGAGCTGAAGGAGTAGCTCTCATTGTGACCGCCTTGCATCTACCTGGAGCATTTACTGGTGCCAGGACTGATGAACAGACCAAACTTGAATCCACCCTGGAGCATTGGACTGGCGCCAGGACTGATGAACAGGCCAAACTTGAATCCACCCTGGAGCATTGGACTGGTGCCAGGGCTGATGAACAGACTAAACTTGAATCTACCCTGGAGCATTAGACTGGTGCCAGGACTGATGAACAGACCAAACTTGAATCCACCCTGGAGCATTGGACTGGTGCCAGGGCTGATGAACAGACCAAACATGAATCTACCCTGGAGCATTAGACTGGTGCCAGGACTGATGAACAGACCAAACTTGAATCCAACCTGGAGCATTAGACTGGTGCCAGGACTGATGAACAGACTAAACTGAACAGCCTCTCTGACACCACAGACGAATGTAAGTTGTGCAGTTTTTTGTTCTCGATGGACGGACCATGCATGACCTGTGTGGCCTTACCTTTGCAATAGTGTAGTATCCTTCTTGCGGATCAAAATGCACCACATGTGTTGGCCTTATCTTTCAGTACCCATGACGGTGGCGATGTCCCATGCTCCTGCCCCAATGGGCCGCTTCCTTTATTCACACACGCGTTTGCGTTCCTTTAATCGTTTATTATTTGATCGCACCTTTGCGTTTATTTACTCAATATTGATTCTTTATCGCACCTACTGGCATGCGTTTATTTACTTCTTCATTTATTTGATCTTATCTTTGCAGGGAGCAGAGCGCCCCCCGTGTGTTCCAGCAGCCCAGCGACAGCCGATCTGATGACCTGTCTACAGCTGGCAGCAACAACAGCCACAGGCGCCCTGCCTGCACGGACTTTTCCCAGTGGAGTGACCACGATATACGGCAGTTCTTAGAGGCGCGGGGCGGGGACTACGAAGACTGCAACAGCAGAGAGCATCTGGTGAGTCATCTTCAGATCCGCTAGATCCACCAGGTCTTCTAGATCTGCCGGTTTTCAGAGGCGCAGGGCGGTGACTATGATGACTGCAACAGCATTGAGCTTTTGGCTAGTGATCATTATACCCGCTAGATCCACCATATCTGCCAGATCCGCTAGATCTGCCAGCTGTTTGTTGCAATCCAATTGACGGTGACCTGTAACGATTGCAACAGCAGAGGGCATCTAGTACGTTACGCCATCTAGATCCGCTAGATCCGCCATATGCTAGATCCGCCAATCCTTTGTGGCAGGGGTTAGGGCTTACGATGATTATGGCTGAGAGCATCTGGTGAGCGATCATCTACATCCGCTAGATCCACCATATCTGCTAGATCCGCTAGATTCGCAGGTTGTTAGTGGCAGAGGGCGGTCACTTTCATGGAAGCTGCAGCAGATAGCTGGTATCTGGTGAGCTGTTAAGATCCGGGTCGTAATGAGGATTGGGATAATGTCAAGAATCAGGATCGGAATCAGGATTGGCATCAAGATTGGGGTCAGGCTTGGTCCCAAGGATCGGGTTACGGTATGGATTGGGACCCGGATGAGGATCAGATATCAATTGGGATCAGGATCTGGATTCAGATTAGAATCAGGTTTTGTATCTGAATACTGGGCCTGCTAGCAGATCTAGATTAAGATCCTGAGTGGCTGCCCTCCTTCATTGTGCCGTTGAATGCTTCAGGTGGATTGGGCTTATGAGTTGTACTCTCATACTGTGCCTGCTTACAGATCTATATCCTGATATGAATTTAGATCCAGATCCTGAGTGGATGCATGCTGCCCTCCATTGTGTGCTGAATTGCTTAGGTGACCAGGCTTACAAGGTGTACTCTCATACTGTGCCTGCTTACAGATCTATATCCAGATATGAATTTAGATCCAGATCCTGAGTGGATGCATGCTGCCCTCCATTGTGTGCTGAATTGCTTAGGTGACCAGGCTTACAAGGTGTACTCTCATACTGTGCCTGCTTACAGATCTATATCCTGATATGAATTTAGATCCAGATCCTGAGTGGATGCATGCTGCCCTCCATTGTGTGCTGAATTGCTTAGGTGACCAGGCTTACAAGGTGTACTCTCATACTGTGCCTGCTTACAGATCTATATCCAGATATGAATTTAGATCCAGATCCTGAGTGGATGCATGCTGCCCTCCATTGTGTGCTGAATTGCTTAGGTGACCAGGCTTACAAGGTGTACTCTCATACTGTGCCTGCTTACAGATCTATATCCAGATATGAATTTAGATCCAGATCCTGAGTGGATGCATGCTGCCCTCCATTGTGTGCTGAATTGCTTAGGTGACCAGGCTTACAAGGTGTACTCTCATACTGTGCCTGCTTACAGATCTATATCCAGATATGAATCCAGATCCAGATCCTGAGTGGATGCATGTCGTCCTCCATTGTGTGCTGAATTGCTTAGGTGGATCGAGCGTACGAGGTGGAGGCTAATACTGGGTATGATAGCAGATCTGGATCCAGATCCTGATTGGATGCCTCCCTACACTGTGTGCTGTATGCTTAGGTGGATCGAGCGTACGAGGTGGAGGCTAATACTGGGTATGATAGCAGATCTAGATCCAGATCCTGATTGGATGCCTCCCTACACTGTGTGCTGTATGCTTAGGTGGATCGAGCTTACGAGGTGGAGGCTAATACTGGGCCTGCCAAGCCGCCTTCGGAGCAAGCGCAACAGCAGCAGCAGCAGGTCCCTGACGAAGAGGTGAATGGACACAACACTGGCTTGACTTGGGGGATGAATTGTGTGTTCCTTTGCTTGGATTGAATTGTAACAATAGGCAGCTTCGGCCTGCCAAGCCGCCTTCAGAGCAAGTGCAGCAGCAGCAGCAGCAGCAGCAGCAGCAACAGCAGCAGCAGGTCCCTGACGAGGAGGTGAATGGACACAGCACTTGCTTGCCTTGGGGGAGTAATTGTGGATAAATATTGCTTGGATTAAATCGTAATAAGAGCCAGCTTTGGCCTGCCAAACCTCCGCGACCGCTGATGTCATCGATTGTATTTGATGGTTTGGACAGATGCTATTTCACCAAAATATCAAATGTCAGGAACCTGCAGATACTGTCGTGTTGGCCGTTCCTGACATCCATCGTTCCTTTCAGCTGAAGGGGCTGTCCAAAAGTCCTGTGAGGCAGCCAACAGCTGTCATGCCTACATCCCAGCATCAGTCTTGTGACCCCCGAATACCTACCTGGCCACTGACACGACTCCTTTTGTAACAGCTGTTGTTGCAACAGATGTTGCTTCACTCAAACAATTGTTTACCGTCATACAGATGAATCATTTGTGTGACCCTCTGTATGCCGTCCTGGCCAGTGTCGCTGTTGCTGTTATAACAGCTGGATGGCATACCTTCATATGGCTGGATCAGTTTTGTGTAACCCCCGAATGCCTTTGCGGCCCGTGTGGGTGCTGCTGTTGTTACTGCTGTTGTCTCATTATATAGTCTATATCACCCTCTGGTGACAGGATGAGGAGTGTGACCCCCTGGATGCATTCCTGACCAGTGTGGCTGCTGCTGTTGCAACTGCTGTTATAACTCCTGCGGTGTCTGTTGTTGTAACTGCTGCTGTGACTGCTGTGACTGCTGTTACAATCTGACTAAAACGGCAATATTATCCTCACACCACAGGATGAGGAGTATGACCCCCTGGATGCCTTTATGGCTAGTGTGGATGCTGAGGTGGCGGCGTCAAAGCCCACCCATAAGGCGAAACCCGCTGCCAGGCTGGCGTGTGATGAGCAGGCCGACGGTGCAGCTGAATACATGGCCGCCCGACGGTGGGTGGTCCGGCAGATTACTTAGCCTTCATCCATCCTTCCACCCAACCTGGCTTCTCGGTTCACGAGGAGCTGCTCCTGCTGCTGCTTCTGCTGCTCTGCTGCTGTTGGCCTGTTGGCACCGCCTTTCATGCGTAATCAAATTATCCATCCCTCCACCCAACCCGGCCTCTTGGCTCACGAGGAGCTGCTGCTGCTGCTGCTTCTGCTGCTGCTGTGCCTCACCTCTGAGGTGTAGCTGGGATGTAGCTGATGTGTAGCTGATGTGTAGCTGAGATGTAGCAGAATATTAGCCATGCTGTGGACCCTATCGTGCTGTGCTTGATCCAGCCCTCTACCAAACCCGGGCTCTCAGGTCAAGAGGTGCTGCTGCTGCTGCTGCTGCTGCTGCTGCTCTTACCACCCCCTACTAAGCTCAATTTATCTCTCCATAAAACCCACCCTCTCAGGTCACGTGGTGTGGCTCCTGCTGTCGCTGCCGCTGCCACCGCCTACGATTCCGATGAAGAGGTTTACGCAGCCGCTCGTGCAGTGGAGGCCGCCCAGGTGAGCAGCACCAGGGTCGAGTCTGGGTGTAGTCAGGGCCGAGTCAGGGTTTTGAGCTACGGGTGTAGGGTGTCACTGTAGACTAGGGGTGGGGGAGAGCTTGTATAATTGGGTTGCGGAGGTGAGCAGCACCAGGGTGTTATCAGGGTTTAGGCTGGGTCTGGGGTAAAGGGTTCAGGGCTTCCCCGGCTGACTCTCTGGGGTTTACACAAATTATGACAAGGGTTTTACTCAGCCGCTCAAGCAGTGGATGCCGCACAGTTGACCGACACCCGGGTCAAGTTAGGGTCTGCGGCATAGGGTGTGGGGCTTCCTTGGTGACTTTTTAGGGCGTGTACAATTTGGTTCAGGTTTTACGCAGCCGCTCCGACAGTGGATGCCGCACAGTTGATTGGCACCCGCTCAAGTCAGGGTTGACGGCAAAGGGTGTGGAGCTTTCCGGTTGACTTAAGAGAGTGTGCACTATGGGGATGAGAATTTTACGCAGCCGCTTTGATGGTGGAGGCCGCACAGGTAACCGGCATAAGAGCGCAATCAGGTTTGTGTCAGGGTCTGGGTCGGAGGGTATACCGTACTATCACGAACCAATTTTAAACCAATTTTAAAATGATTTTGAGAGAAACCAAATTCGGGTTAAAAAAAATCTCCATGCCAATGTTGGATAAAAATAGGCCTCATTCAAGGCCAAGACATGGAACCAAAGCTAAAGAATACCAATTAGGAATGACGGTACGGTAACCTCAAAGCTTACACCCTCATGATTCCCATGTTCCTCTCCCTCTCGTTCCTCTCCCTCCTCCCTCCAGGAGGGGGGTGCTGCAGGTGGTGAATATAAGACTGGGAGGGCAACCCTGTAGCAGTGGACCCAACTGGTGGCAATGGCAGTCGACGGGATGTGGAGGCTCTGGCCCCATGTTCCTCTCCCTCCTGTCAGCTCTCATGTTCCTCTCCCTCCTAACAGCTCTCATCTTCCTCCCCGTCATGTATCTCTCCCCCATGTTATTGTCCCTCCTTTCCTTTCTAGGAGGGGTGTGCTGCTGCTGGTGAATACGACTCGGATGACATGCCCTTGGGACTTGGGAGCGGACCCATCCTGTGGCCATGGCAGCCGGCGCGGTATCGAGGCACTGGCTCCAGTAGATTATAGTACCCCACCTTATAAAAACTCGTATGTTCCTCCGCCCCTTGTCCCTCTCTCATGTCCGCTGCAGGAGGGGGGTGGTGCTGGTGGTGAATACGACTCGGATGACATCCCCTTGGGATCCGGGAGCGGGCCCATCCAGTGGCCATGGCGGTCGTCGAGGTGTAGAGGCTCTGGCTTCATTCAGATTATATTACTCTCCCTCCTAAATCTCGTATGTTCCTCTGCCCCTTGTCCCTCTCTCTCGTCCACTGCAGGAGGGGGGTGGTGCTGGGGGTGAATACGACTCAGATGACATCCCCTTGGGAGGGGACCCATCCTGTGGCCAGGACGGTCGGCGCGGTATCGAGGCACTGGCTCCAGTAGACCACTCGAAAGTGGAGTATGATACCTTCAAGAAGGTGTTTTACGACGAGAGCCCCGAGATCTTTGCCATGGACGATAATGAGGTGAGGGGAGTGGTATCATCAGGGTATAGGCCTTGGGGATTAGAAAGGTATACAACATGGATTCAGTGGAGGATGACACCTTTAAGGATTCAAAGTTAAATTAAGAGTTAAAAGGCAAAAGCCTGAAGATATTTGCCATGGATGATAATGAGGTAAGGGCTGGAGAGGTGATATTTTTTGCCATGTGAGGTTGAGAGGAGCTGGCCATGTCTCACGACAGGAGCCCCACAATTATTGCCATAGACGAAATTATGTGAGGGTCTGTTATCTTATGGTGTGCCTTTTGAGGTTAATAAGAGGCACTGACCCACTTGGACCATTGGGCAGTGGAGGAAAACACGCAAACTAAGGAGTTTGAGGGGTGGAGGCCCTGAGATTTTTGCCATGGCTTCAATTGGGGTGAGGGGGGTGTCTTCTTCACCATGCCTTGAGGCCCTGGCCATGTAGCACCACACGGCAGTGGTAAATGACATACATAAACTGTGATTCGATGAGAGCCCCGTGATCTTCGCCATGGATGCGAATGTGCTGAAAGGGGGTGACTGGGTTTGAGTGTTTAGGGTTTAGGCTTAAGGCTTTAAGGCTTTTAGGCTTTAAGGCTTTAAGGCTTTAAGGCTTTAAGGCTTTAAGGCTTTAAGGCTTTAAGGCTTTAAGGCTTAAGGCTTAGGGCTTAGGGCTTTAAGGCTTAAGGCTTAAGGCTTAAGGCTTAAGGCTTAGGGCTTAAAGGCTTAAGGCTTAGGGCTTAAAGGCTTAAGGCTTAAAGGCTTAAGGCTTTTTGACTGCAAGTAGAGGGGAACCTGGTACGCCATTTGTTTCCCGAACCCTGAACCCTAAATTTGCTTGTGCTCCCCACGCCCTAAACCCTTAATTTGCTTGTGCTCCCCAAACCCTGAACCCTAAATTTGAGGTGGCCCTTCAAATTGGAAACAGAGGGGGACACAAGCAGCCACTTGGACAACTTGTGAGAGGGAAGGGAATCCTAGATTCGCAATCCCTAAGTGTAGCACTGGGTCACCTGCACAGACTGTCCCCTACAGCTGAACCCATGATCCTCCTCCCCCACACCTCCCGCTGCTGCTTTCAGGTGATTGCGTACTGCCACCAACTGAAGCTGTGTATTGCCGGATTAGACGCACCCCTTCTCCTGTTGCTGCTGTTGCTGATTCCAGGTGAATGCGTACTGCCGCCAACTGAAGCTGTGTATTGCCGGATTAGACGCACCCCTTCTCCTGTTGCTGCTGTTGCTGATTCCAGGTGAATGCGTACTGCCGCCAACTGAAGCTGTGTATTGCCGGATTAGACGCACCCCTTCTCCTGTTGCTGCTGTTGCTGATTCCAGGTGAATGCGTACTGCCGCCAACTGAAGCTGTGTATTGCCGGATTAGACGCACCCCTTCTCCTGTTGCTGCTGTTGCTGATTCCAGGTGAATGCCTACTTCCGCCAACTGAAGCTGTGTATTGCCGGATTAGACGCACCCCTTCTCCTGTTGCTGCTGTTGCTGATTCCAGGTGAATGCCTACTTCCGCCAACTGAAGCTGTGTATTGCCGGATTAGACGCACCCCTTCTCCTGTTGCTGCTGTTGCTGATTCCAGGTGAATGCGTACTTCCGCCAACTGAAGCTGTGTATTGCCGGATTAGACGCACCCCTTCTCCTGTTGCTGCTGTTGCTGATTCCAGGTGAATGCGTACTGCCGCCAACTGAAGCTGTGTATTGCCGGATTAGACGCACCCCTTCTCCTGTTGCTGCTGTTGCTGATTCCAGGTGAATGCCTACTTCCGCCAACTGAAGCTGTGTATTGCCGGATTAGACGCACCCCTTCTCCTGTTGCTGCTGTTGCTGATTCCAGGTGAATGCGTACTGCCGCCAACTGAAGCTGTGTATTGCCGGATTAGACGCACCCCTTCTCCTGTTGCTGCTGTTGCTGATTCCAGGTGAATGCCTACTTCCGCCAACTGAAGCTGTGTATTGCCGGATTAGACGCACCCCTTCTCCTGTTGCTGCTGTTGCTGATTCCAGGTGAATGCCTACTGCCGCCAACTGAAGCTGTGTATTGCCGGATTAGACGCACCCCTTCTCCTGTTGCTGCTGTTGCTGATTCCAGGTGAATGCCTACTTCCGCCAACTGAAGCTGTGTATTGCCGGATTCGACGCACGCCTTCCCCTGTTGCTGCTGTTGCTGATTCCAGGTGAATGCCTACTGCCGCCAACTGAAGCTGTGTATTGCCGGATTCGACGCACGCCTTCCCCTGTTGCTGCTGGTGTTGCCGCCAGGTGAATGCGTACCGCCGCCAGCTGGAGCTCCGTATTGCCGGATTCGACGTCCCGCGCCCGGTCAAAGCGTTTGACCAGTGCTGCTTCACCAGCGCCCTCCTGGCCACCATCGGCAAGGTGTGTTTTGACGTATGGGGCAGGAAGTACTATTGCGTGTGTGGGGGGGGTCAATTTGTCTTGCCAGACCAAAGTGTTCCACCAGTGCTGCTTCACCAGCACCCTCCTGGCCACTGTCTGCAAGGTTTGTGTGTGTTATAGGGGGGCAGGAAGTGCACTTGGGGGTGGGGAGGTAAATGTTCTAGCATGACCAAAGTGTTCCACCGGTGCTGTCTCACCAGCACCCTCCTGGCCACTGTCTGCAAGGTGTGTTTGTGTTTTAGGGGGGCAGGAAGTGCGCTTGGGGGTGGGGAGGTAAATGTTCTAGCATGACCAAAGTGTTCCACCAGTGCTGCTTCACCAGCACCCTCCTGGCCACTGTCTGCGAGGTGTGTGTGTGTTATAGGGGGGCAGGAAGTGCGCTTGGGGGTGGGGAGGTAAATGTTCTAGCATGACCAAAGTGTTCCACCGGTGCTGTCTCACCAGCACCCTCCTGGCCACCATCAGCAAGGTTTGTTTTGATGAATGGGAGTGCGCTTGGGGGTGTATGTGTGGGGTTAGATTTATTTTGCCTGGCAAAAGAGCCCCACAAATGACCCGTGTTGTTGCCCCGCTACTCTCCTGGCCACCATCAGGAAGGTGAGGTGTGCCGTATGGGGCAAGGAAGTATCCTTTGGGAGGAAGGTGCCTGTATTGCTCTGGTTGCTTTTCTGTTCTGTCAAATTTTAGTGTTTGACCCATGCTGCTTCACCCGCGCCCTCCTGGCCACCATCAGCAAGGCGCGTTGTAGGGGGGCAGGAAGTCTTTTGGGGTGGGGGGAGGTGGGATTTTCTGGTCTGATTCAAGTTTCCACCAGTGCTGCTTCAACAGGGCCCTCCTGGCCACTGTCAGCAAGGTGCGTTGTGCTGTTTGGGGCCTTGGAGAATGTGCAGTAAATGTGCAGTTTCAAAGCAGGGAAATAAAGGGAAATGTTATCATACTCTTCCACACTTATTTCCAAGCCCCCCTTGGAGTGACGGAACTTCTAATCCCAGTTCGCCTGCTAGGCCTCTACTGACTCCCAGCCTGTGAAATCTTCATTTGTCACCGACCGCACGAGTGTACTGCATGCTGGCTATGCAAAACAAACAGCAGTGCAGTCCCCACCTATCGCCCAATTGTACTGCTGAAGGGCCATGCATACCAATGGCAGTACAGTCCCCACCAACCACCTGATTGTACTGCAGGCAGGCTATGAGAAACCAACAGCACTACAGCCCCACCAACCGCCTGCTTGTCCTGTAGGCATGCTATGAGAAACCAACAGCAGTACAGTCCCCACCTATCGCCCAATTGTACTGCTGAAGGGCCATGCAAATCAATTGCAGTACAGTCCCTACCAACCGCCTGATTGTACTGCATGCAGGCTATGAGAAACCAACAGCGGTACAGTCCCCACTAACCGCCTCATTGTACCGCAGGCAGGCTATGAGAAGCCAACGGCGGTACAGTCCCAGGCCCTGCCGGCTGCTCTCTCCGGGCGGGATGTGTTGGGTATTGCAAAGACCGGCAGCGGCAAGACAGCGGCATTTGTACTGCCCATGCTGGTACACATTGCTGACCAGGTGAGATGAGGTACACAGGGGCTGTACAAATATTGCCACCATACATGGATGTGGCACGACAGATGCATTTGTACTGCTCATGCTGGTACATATTGCCGACCAGGTAATATAAGGTTGCATCAGATGTTGCATGCTGGCTGCATGTGTACTGCCTGCGCTGGTACACATAACAGACAAGGAGAGCTGAGGTTGCACAAGATGGTGCGCAACGGCTGCATTTGTACTGCCTGTGCTGGCACATGTTGAAAATCAGATGAGTTGATGGTAGGCACCGCCAAGACCGGCAGCTTGTGTACACCCAATTCTGGTACACATTGCAGACAAGGTGAGGGTACGTTTGCCCCCGGCGGCAAGCTGGCATTTGAGAAGGAAAGAAAGCTTTGCCCTATTGGGGCGTGGTGTCTAAGGAAACGACGCAGCTTGGGGCTGTAGCCACACCCACGCCATGACCAGGAGGCAGCGAGTGAAACGCTACTTCCCTATGGCGTTTGCACATCAGGGGATGGATTATCTTTTATATAACTCACACACGAGGCCAGTGTGCCTGACAGTTGTTTTCCAACCAGCCCAGTACCCTGCCCTGCCATGAAATTGTCCATTTATGAGGACGAGGGACTCATGGGAGTGGGGCTGATTGTAGTCCTCACGCAAGATGTCTTGCCCCTGTCCACCGCCCTGTCTTATTGGGGCAGATGCGATTGGCCTGTCCACCGTCCTGCCCTCTCTGGGCAGTGGGGGGGAAATCAGTCCGGTTGAGGCTGATGTAGATGAGGGCCAAGTAAGCTTGGGGCTGAGTGTGGTTCTCACAAGAGATGGCTTGCCTCTGTCCACCGCCCTGTCTTATTGAGGCAGATGCGACGGGCCTGTCCGCGACCTGCCCTCTCTAGGCAGTGGAGGGAAAACAGTCCGGTTGAGGCTGATGTAGATGAGGGCCAAGTACCCTTGGGGCTGAGTTTGTGTTCTACCGCAAGATGTGACTCACCTGTCAACTGCCTTGTCTTGGTCCAGCTGATATGGTTTGCCTGCCCTCTTTCGGCAGATGCAATCAGGATATCTACTGTCCTGTCCTGTTCTGTTCAGGCAGCTGAGGGTTCAGGCGGCGGACCTGTGGGGCTGATCGTGGCCCCGTTGTGAGATACGACTGACCTGTCTGTGGGCTGTGGGTGGTTGCGTTAACTTTGTGACAACAACTGACCTGCCCACTGCCCTTTACTGTTCAGGTGTCTGTTGACAAGGGCGAGGGGCCAGTGGGGCTCATCGTGGCCCCGACACGAGAGCTGGCCGAACAGATCCACAAGGAAACGCGCAAGTTCTCCAAACCCTACAGTGAGTCAAGGAGCGGTTAGCAGTTATAAACAGTTAGCGGTTATCCCATAATTAAAGGCCACAAGGAGATGTGCAACTTCTCGTAACTGTACAGTGAGTCAAAGTGCAGTTAGCAGTTACCGGTATACACGGTTGGCTGTTAGCGTTTAATTCATTAAAAAAAAATAGCAGATCCACAAGGGAGCTCGTAAGATCATCAAACCCTACAATGAAGGGGTTACAATGAAACACAGTTGGTGGTCAGCGGTCATCTTATTTTAAAGTGACAAAGATGTGTCCGTCGCTGTGGGCGGCCCCTCCCCACATCCACACAAAGTCCACACATACTCCTCCATACAACATACTCGGCTGGACCTCCCGCTCATCCTAAAGTTTCAGTGTATCTGCCGCTTTTGGCGGCCTCTGCCACACACACACCGCACACACTCCTGCTTGGATGCACCTCCCCTCGCATCGTCAGGTTTTCGTGTGTCCGCTGCTTTTGGCGGCCTCTCCAAGTATGAACAAGTCAAGGGCCTGAAGGCCGGTTGTGAGGTGGCTGTGTGCACTCCTGGCAGGTAAGCTATATAGGAGCAATGTAAGTGTGGAAGGTATGGGGAAGAGGCAGAAGCTGTTATGGCGGTTGTGAGGTGGCCGTGTGCACTCCTGGTAGGTAAACTATATAGGAGCAATGTAAATGTGGAAGGTATGGGGGAAGAGGCAGAAGCTGTCATGGTAGTTGTGAGGTGGCCGTGTGCACTCCTGGTAGGTAAGCTAAATAGGAGCAATGTAAGTGTGGAAGGTATGGGGGAAGAGGCAGAAGCTATTATGGTGGTTGTGAGGTGGCCGTGTGCACTCCTGGTAGGTAAACTATATAGGAGCAATGTAAGTGTGGAAGGTATGGGGAAGAGGCAGAAGCTGTTATGGTGGTTGTGAGGTGGCCGTGTGCACTCCTGGTAGGTAAACTATATAGGAGCAATGTAAGTGTGGAAGGTATGGGGAAGAGGCAGAAGCTGTTATGGTGGTTGTGAGGTGGCCGTGTGCACTCCTTGTAGGTAAACTATATAGGAGCAATGTAAATGTGGAAGGTATGGGGAAGAGGCAGAAGCTGTTATGGTGGTTGTGAGGTGGCCGTGTGCACTCCTGGTAGGTAAGCTATATAGGAGCAATGTAAGTGTGGAAGGTATGGGGAAGAGGCAGAAGCTGTTATGGTGGTTGTGAGGTGGCCGTGTGCACTCCTGGTAGGTCAGCTAAATAGGAGCAATGTAAGTGTGGAAGGTATGGGGGAAGAGGCAGAAGCTGTCATGGTATTTGTGAGGTGGCCGTGTGCACTCCTTGTAGGCAAGCTATATAGGAGCAATGTAAGTGTGGAAGGTATGGGGGAAGTGGCTGAAGCTGTCATGGCGGTTGTGAGGTGGCCGTGTGCCCCTGTGTCAGATAAGCTGTAGAGATGCAGGGGATGGGAGGGTGTGCGGAGGGATTGCATTTATGGACAATAGATGAGAGGCTTTAGGGGAAGAGGTAGATGTGTCTGCAGTTTTGCAGACCAGCTGTAGAGAAGCGCAGGGGATGGGAGGGTGTGCGGAGGGATTGAAGGACCTTCAGGGGCTGGGTGAATGTGAAATACGGCATCAAGGTCGCCTTTGTCGTGGCCATGTGTACAATCAGCACGTGGATATAGGGTGCGGATCAGGAGGGTAGAGCTAGGAAAAGCAGAAGAAACAACTTTTCGTGAAAGCAAGAACAAGGACACAGAGTGAGGCAAACCTACAAATTAGTTTTCGACTCCAAGCTCAAAATGGTGGTGGTCAATATCCAAGCGCATTTTGCAGATTTTGTGTCTTGTCCTGGACGTGCTGGTAATGTATGAAGAAGTGTGAATGTGGCTTTGAGTATTCCCCCTATGGAAGGATCCCCAATCTGAAATCAAAATGAAGGGATGCAACCAGGCCTGCAGGACCTACCTGATCCTTTTCAGTGTTCTCAAAGTCCCCGTGAATGTGTGAATGCATGCATTTGTGGATGTGTGAAGAAGTGTGCAACATGATAATCGATATGGTGTAGATAAAGGAGTGCAGCCTATCTCGTGTGACCTGCCTGGTCCTTCAATGTGTGAACGCGTGAATACATGCAAGAACGAAGGTGTGAATGTTTGTGCAACAGGATCATCGATCTTGTCAAGATGAAGGCGTGCAGCCTGGCTCGCGTGACTTACTTGGTGTTCGACGAGGCCGACCGAATGTTTGACATGGGCTTTGAACCGCAGGTGGGACAGGATTTGAAGGGCAGTTGGGCATTGTTCAGTATGTAGGCTGTGGGTTGCGGGTAGCTTTTAAACGGCAGGTAGGACAGGCTTTTAAGGGCAGTTGGGCTGTACATGGGCTTTGAATGGTAGGTAACATTTGAACATTAGGTTGGCTGAGCTGTGAATGGCAGGTGCATCATTCAGGCGAGCTGGGCATGATGCGACAG
Source organism: Limnomonas spitsbergensis (assembly GCA_037349105.1). Taxonomy (NCBI): domain Eukaryota; kingdom Viridiplantae; phylum Chlorophyta; class Chlorophyceae; order Chlamydomonadales; genus Limnomonas; species Limnomonas spitsbergensis. The sequence continues at coordinate 1,253,114 of JAYJMM010000025.1, forward strand.
GCAGTTGATGAAGCACGTGTCGGCTTTGAGCGACAGTTGAGCCGGGTTCAAACACGTCTAGTTAGCCCGGGTTAGACCACGCACACAAGCTTTGCACAACACGTCCAATTTTAAATGGGTCGTTTTCAGTTTGCTCCTTCCTACCTTAGGGAGGGGACTCCCACCTACCTTAAGGGGGGGGGGGGGGACTCCCTCCTATCTTAGGCGGGGGGGGGGGAGAGGGGCTCCCTCCTACCTTAGGGGGGACTTGCCCATGAGGTTCAATGTCCCCTTAAGGCAGGGGTCCTCCCCCTCCAGGATCAGGTCGTTCAAACCTTGTTGACGAGTTCCCTTCCAAACCCTAAGGAAAGTGTCTGCTGCCTCATGGGCCCAACTGCAAACAAATGCTGCCTACTATTACACCAACCCTTAACCCAAGACCCTGAACCCTGAACCCTGAACCCTAAACCCTTGTTAGGAGGCGGCATCCGTTTGCAGCTGGGCCCTGGAGGCAGCAGACTGCTGGGTCAGGTCTGCTCCCTCCTGGATCGAGTCTATCAAAATCTGTCTCTCAAACCTGTTCAACCAGGTCCGATCCATCTTGGGTCAGGTCCGTCCCGACAGACAGACCCTGCTGTTCAGCGCCACCATGCCGCGGAAGGTTGAACGGCTGGTTGCAGACGCCCTGACGTCACCAGTTCGAATCACGGTAATAATGGGATCAGGGAGGGTTTCGGGGTCAGGGTCTGGGCAGAAATGGGGAGGGGTTCAGGGAGGGTTTGGGGTCAGGGTAAGGCAGGAAGGGGGAGGGAAGGGGGAGGGGAGGGTTTAAGGTCAGGGTTAGGCAGGAAGGGGGAGGCGGAGGGGTCAGGGAGGGTTTAAGGTCAGGGTTAGGCAGGAAGGGGGAGGGAAGGGGTCAGGGAGGGTTTAAGGTCAGGGTTAGGCAGGAAGGGGGAGGCGGAGGGGTCAGGGAGGGTTTAAGGTCAGGGTTAGGCAGGAAGGGGGAGGGAAGGGGGAGGGGAGGGTTTAAGGTCAGGGTTAGGCAGGAAGGGGGAGGGAAGGGGTCAGGGAGGGTTTGGGGTTAGGGTTAGGCAGGAAGGGGGAGGGAAGGGGTCAGGGAGGGTTTAAGGTCAGGGTTAGGCAGGAAGGGGGGGGGTTCAGGGAGGGTTTGAGGGTCAGGGTCTGGGCTGGTGGGGGGGGGGGGGCTACGGAGGGTTAGGGGATCAAGGTCTGGGCTGGAAGGGGGAGGGTTTGAGGGTGAGGGTATGGGTCAGGGCTGTCAACGTAGGTCCCGCATGGGCCAGGAACTATATACAGTGTCAGTAATTTTGAAGCTTTCCCTATTGCGTTGTTGTTTCTGCCCGACCCCGTACCTGCTGCCACATCGACTAGGTGGGCATTACGGGTGTGGCCAACAAAGATGCCATGCAGCATGTGACCAAACAGGCACCAAGCAAACAGGTCTGCCCTGAGCTTTCCAACCCTTAAGTGTTTGCCTATGATATTTGCACCCACATGACCCCTACCTGCTGCCAGATCTACCAGGTGGACATCACGAGTGTGGCAACAAAACATGTCAAGCCGTACGTCCATATCGTGATTGTACCCGCCTGCCCCCCTCACTCCTGCCATGACCACCATCACTATCCCTAACTGCATTGCAGGTGGGCATTACGGGGGTGGCCAATGAAGATGTCAAGCAGTACGTCCATATCGTGATTGTACCCGCCTGCCCCCCTCACTCCTGCCATGACCACCATCACTATCCCTAACTGCATTGCAGGTGGGCATTACGGGGGTGGCCAATGAAGATGTCAAGCAGTACGTCCATATCGTGATTGTACCCGCCTGCCCCCCTCACTCCTGCCATGACCACCATCACTATCCCTAACTGCATTGCAGGTGGGCATTACAGGGGTGGCCAATGAAGATGTCAAGCAGTACGTCCATATCGTGATTGTACCCGCCTGCCCCCCTCACTCCTGCCATGACCACCATCACTATCCCTAACTGCATTGCAGGTGGGCATTACAGGGGTGGCCAATGAAGATGTCAAGCAGTACGTCCATATCGTGATTGTACCCGCCTGCCCCCCTCACTCCTGCCATGACCACCATCACTATCCCTAACTGCATTGCAGGTGGGCATTACAGGGGTGGCCAATGAAGATGTCAAGCCGTACGTCCATATCGTGATTGTACCCGCCTGCCCCCCTCACCCCTGCCATGACCACCATCACTATCCCTAACTGCATTGCAGGTGGGCATTACAGGGGTGGCCAATGAAGATGTCAAGCAGTACGTCCATATCGTGATTGTACCCGCCTGCCCCCCTCACTCCTGCCATGACCACCATCACTATCCCTAACTGCATTGCAGGTGGGCATTACAGGGGTGGCCAATGAAGATGTCAAGCCGTACGTCCATATCGTGATTGTACCCGCCTGCCCCCCTCACCCCTGCCATGACCACCATCACTATCCCTAACTGCATTGCAGGTGGGCATTACAGGGGTGGCCAATGAAGATGTCAAGCAGTACGTCCATATCGTGATTGTACCCGCCTGCCCCCCTCACTCCTGCCATGACCACCATCACTATCCCTAACTGCATTGCAGGTGGGCATTACGGGGTGGCCAATGAAGATGTCAAGCAGTACGTCCATATCGTGATTGTACCCGCCTGCCCCCCTCACTCCTGCCATGACCACCATCACTATCCCTAACTGCATTGCAGGTGGGCATTACAGGGGTGGCCAATGAAGATGTCAAGCCGTACGTCCATATCGTGATTGTACCCGCCTGCCCCCCTCACTCCTGCCATGACCACCATCACTATCCCTAACTGCATTGCAGGTGGGCATTACAGGGGTGGCCAATGAAGATGTCAAGCAGTACGTCCATATCGTGATTGTACCCGCCTGCCCCCCTCACTCCTGCCATGACCACCATCACTATCCCTAACTGCATTGCAGGTGGGCATTACGGGGTGGCCAATGAAGATGTCAAGCAGTACGTCCATATCGTGATTGTACCCGCCTGCCCCCCTCACTCCTGCCATGACCACCATCTCTATCCCTAACTGCATTGCAGGTGGGCATTACGGGGGTGGCCAATGAAGATGCCAAGCAGTACGTCCATATCGTGATTGTACCCGCCTGCCCCCCTCACTCCTGCCATGACCACCATCACTATCCCTAACTGCATTGCAGGTGGGCATTACGGGAGTTGCCAATGAAGATGTCAAGCAGTACGTCCATATCGTGATTGTACCCGCCTGCCCCCCTCACTCCTGCCATGACCACCATCACTATCCCTAACTGCATTGCAGGTGGGCATTACGGGGTGGCCAATGAAGATGTCAAGCAGTACGTCCATATCGTGATTGTACCCGCCTGCCCCCCTCACTCCTGCCATGACCACCATCACTATCCCTAACTGCATTGCAGGTGGGCATTACGGGGGTGGCCAATGAAGATGTCAAGCAGTACGTCCATATCGTGATTGTACCCGCCTGCCCCCCTCACTCCTGCCATGACCACCATCACTATCCCTAACTGCATTGCAGGTGGGCATTACAGGGGTGGCCAATGAAGATGTCAAGCCGTACGTCCATATCGTGATTGTACCCGCCTGCCCCCCTCACTCCTGCCATGACCACCATCACTATCCCTAACTGCATTGCAGGTGGGCATTACGGGGGTGGCCAATGAAGATGTCAAGCAGTACGTCCATATCGTGATTGTACCCGCCTGCCCCCCTCACTCCTGCCATGACCACCATCACTATCCCTAACTGCATTGCAGGTGGGCATTACGGGGGTGGCCAATGAAGATGTCAAGCAGTATGTCCATATCGTGATTGTACCCGCCTGCCCCCCTCACTCCTGCCATGACCACCATCACTATCCCTAACTGCATTGCAGGTGGGCATTACGGGGGTGGCCAATGAAGATGTCAAGCAGTACGTCCATATCGTGATTGTACCCACCTGCCCCCCTCACTCCTGCCATGACCACCATCACTATCCCTAACTGCATTGCAGGTGGGCATTACGGGAGTTACCACTGAAGATGTCAAGCAGTACGTCCATATCGTGATTGTACCCGCCTGCCCCCCTCACTCCTGCCATGACCACCATCACTATCCCTAACTGCATTGCAGGTGGGCATTACGGGAGTGGCCAATGAAGATGTCAAGCAGTACGTCCATATCGTGATTGTACCCGCCTGCCCCCCTCACTCCTGCCATGACCACCATCACTATCCCTAACTGCATTGCAGGTGGGCATTACGGGAGTGGCCAATGAAGATGTCAAGCAGTACGTCCATATCGTGATTGTACCCGCCTGCCCCCCTCACTCCTGCCATGACCACCATCACTATCCCTAACTGCATTGCAGGTGGGCATTACGGGGTGGCCAATGAAGATGTCAAGCAGTACGTCCATATCGTGATTGTACCCGCCTGCCCCCCTCACTCCTGCCATGACCACCATCACTATCCCTAACTGCATTGCAGGTGGGCATTACGGGGGTGGCCAATGAAGATGTCAAGCAGTACGTCCATATCGTGATTGTACCCGCCTGCCCCCCTCACTCCTGCCATGACCACCATCACTATCCCTAACTGCATTGCAGGTGGGCATTACGGGGGTGGCCAATGAAGATGTCAAGCAGTACGTCCATATCGTGATTGTACCCGCCTGCCCCCCTCACTCCTGCCATGACCACCATCACTATCCCTAACTGCATTGCAGGTGGGCATTACGGGGGTGGCCAATGAAGATGTCAAGCAGTACGTCCATATCGTGATTGTACCCGCCTGCCCCCCTCACTCCTGCCATGACCACCATCACTATCCCTAACTGCATTGCAGGTGGGCATTACGGGGGTGGCCAATGAAGATGTCAAGCAGTACGTCCATATCGTGATTGTACCCACCTGCCCCCCTCACTCCTGCCATGACCACCATCACTATCCCTAACTGCATTGCAGGTGGGCATTACGGGAGTTACCACTGAAGATGTCAAGCAGTACGTCCATATCGTGATTGTACCCGCCTGCCCCCCTCACTCCTGCCATGACCACCATCACTATCCCTAACTGCATTGCAGGTGGGCATTACGGGAGTGGCCAATGAAGATGTCAAGCAGTACGTCCATATCGTGATTGTACCCGCCTGCCCCCCTCACTCCTGCCATGACCACCATCACTATCCCTAACTGCATTGCAGGTGGGCATTACGGGAGTGGCCAATGAAGATGTCAAGCAGTACGTCCATATCGTGATTGTACCCGCCTGCCCCCCTCACTCCTGCCATGACCACCATCACTATCCCTAACTGCATTGCAGGTGGGCATTACGGGGGTGGCCAATGAAGATGTCAAGCAGTACGTCCATATCGTGATTGTACCCGCCTGCCCCCCTCACTCCTGCCATGACCACCATCACTATCCCTAACTGCATTGCAGGTGGGCATTACGGGGGTGGCCAATGAAGATGTCAAGCAGTACGTCCATATCGTGATTGTACCCGCCTGCCCCCCTCACTCCTGCCATGACCACCATCACTATCCCTAACTGCATTGCAGGTGGGCATTACGGGGGTGGCCAATGAAGATGTCAAGCAGTACGTCCATATCGTGATTGTACCCGCCTGCCCCCCTCACTCCTGCCATGACCACCATCACTATCCCTAACTGCATTGCAGGTGGGCATTACGGGGGTGGCCAATGAAGATGTCAAGCAGTACGTCCATATCGTGATTGTACCCGCCTGCCCCCCTCACTCCTGCCATGACCACCATCACTATCCCTAACTGCATTGCAGGTGGGCATTACGGGGGTGGCCAATGAAGATGTCAAGCAGTACGTCCATATCGTGATTGTACCCGCCTGCCCCCCTCACTCCTGCCATGACCACCATCACTATCCCTAACTGCATTGCAGGTGGGCATTACGGGGGTGGCCAATGAAGATGTCAAGCAGTACGTCCATATCGTGATTGTACCCGCCTGCCCCCCTCACTCCTGCCATGACCACCATCACTATCCCTAACTGCATTGCAGGTGGGCATTACGGGGGTGGCCAATGAAGATGTCAAGCAGTACGTCCATATCGTGATTGTACCCGCCTGCCCCCCTCACTCCTGCCATGACCACCATCACTATCCCTAACTGCATTGCAGGTGGGCATTACGGGAGTTGCCACTGAAGATGTCAAGCAGTACGTCCATATCGTGATTGTACCCGCCTGCCCCCCTCACTCCTGCCATGACCACCATCACTATCCCTAACTGCATTGCAGGTGGGCATTACGGGGGTGGCCAATGAAGATGTCAAGCAGTACGTCCATATCGTGATTGTACCCGCCTGCCCCCCTCACTCCTGCCATGACCACCATCACTATCCCTAACTGCATTGCAGGTGGGCATTACGGGGGTGGCCAATGAAGATGTCAAGCAGTACGTCCATATCGTGATTGTACCCGCCTGCCCCCCTCACTCCTGCCATGACCACCATCACTATCCCTAACTGCATTGCAGGTGGGCATTACGGGGGTGGCCAATGAAGATGTCAAGCAGTACGTCCATATCGTGATTGTACCCGCCTGCCCCCCTCACTCCTGCCATGACCACCATCACTATCCCTAACTGCATTGCAGGTGGGCATTACGGGGGTGGCCAATGAAGATGTCAAGCAGTACGTCCATATCGTGATTGTACCCGCCTGCCCCCCTCACTCCTGCCATGACCACCATCACTATCCCTAACTGCATTGCAGGTGGGCATTACGGGGGTGGCCAATGAAGATGTCAAGCAGTACGTCCATATCGTGATTGTACCCGCCTGCCCCCCTCACTCCTGCCATGACCACCATCACTATCCCTAACTGCATTGCAGGTGGGCATTACGGGGGTGGCCAATGAAGATGTCAAGCAGTACGTCCATATCGTGATTGTACCCGCCTGCCCCCCTCACTCCTGCCATGACCACCATCACTATCCCTAACTGCATTGCAGGTGGGCATTACGGGGGTTGCCAATGAAGATGTCAAGCAGTACGTCCATATCGTGATTGTACCCGCCTGCCCCCCTCACTCCTGCCATGACCACCATCACTATCCCTAACTGCATTGCAGGTGGGCATTACGGGGGTGCCAATGAAGATGTCAAGCAGTACGTCCATATCGTGATTGTACCCGCCTGCCCCCCTCACTCCTGCCATGACCACCATCACTATCCCTAACTGCATTGCAGGTGGGCATTACGGGGGTTGCCAATGAAGATGTCAAGCAGTACGTCCATATCGTGATTGTACCCGCCTGCCCCCCTCACTCCTGCCATGACCACCATCACTATCCCTAACTGCATTGCAGGTGGGCATTACGGGAGTGGCCAATGAAGATGTCAAGCAGTACGTCCATATCGTGATTGTACCCGCCTGCCCCCCTCACTCCTGCCATGACCACCATCACTATCCCTAACTGCATTGCAGGTGGGCATTACGGGAGTTGCCAATGAAGATGTCAAGCAGTACGTCCATATCGTGATTGTACCCGCCTGCCCCCCTCACTCCTGCCATGACCACCATCACTATCCCTAACTGCATTGCAGGTGGGCATTACGGGGGTGGCCAATGAAGATGTCAAGCAGTACGTCCATATCGTGATTGTACCCGCCTGCCCCCCTCACTCCTGCCATGACCACCATCACTATCCCTAACTGCATTGCAGGTGGGCATTACGGGGGTGGCCAATGAAGATGTCAAGCAGTACGTCCATATCGTGATTGTACCCGCCTGCCCCCCTCACTCCTGCCATGACCACCATCACTATCCCTAACTGCATTGCAGGTGGGCATTACGGGGGTGGCCAATGAAGATGTCAAGCAGTACGTCCATATCGTGATTGTACCCGCCTGCCCCCCTCACTCCTGCCATGACCACCATCACTATCCCTAACTGCATTGCAGGTGGGCATTACGGGGGTGGCCAATGAAGATGTCAAGCAGTACGTCCATATCGTGATTGTACCCGCCTGCCCCCCTCACTCCTGCCATGACCACCATCACTATCCCTAACTGCATTGCAGGTGGGCATTACGGGAGTTGCCACTGAAGATGTCAAGCAGTACGTCCATATCGTGATTGTACCCGCCTGCCCCCCTCACTCCTGCCATGACCACCATCACTATCCCTAACTGCATTGCAGGTGGGCATTACGGGGGTGGCCAATGAAGATGTCAAGCAGTACGTCCATATCGTGATTGTACCCGCCTGCCCCCCTCACTCCTGCCATGACCACCATCACTATCCCTAACTGCATTGCAGGTGGGCATTACGGGGGTGGCCAATGAAGATGTCAAGCAGTACGTCCATATCGTGATTGTACCCGCCTGCCCCCCTCACTCCTGCCATGACCACCATCACTATCCCTAACTGCATTGCAGGTGGGCATTACGGGGAGTTGCCAATGAAGATGTCAAGCAGTACGTCCATATCGTGATTGTACCCGCCTGCCCCCCTCACTCCTGCCATGACCACCATCACTATCCCTAACTGCATTGCAGGTGGGCATTACGGGGGTGGCCAATGAAGATGTCAAGCAGTACGTCCATATCGTGATTGTACCCGCCTGCCCCCCTCACTCCTGCCATGACCACCATCACTATCCCTAACTGCATTGCAGGTGGGCATTACGGGGGTGGCCAATGAAGATGTCAAGCAGTACGTCCATATCGTGATTGTACCCGCCTGCCCCCCTCACTCCTGCCATGACCACCATCACTATCCCTAACTGCATTGCAGGTGGGCATTACGGGGGTGGCCAATGAAGATGTCAAGCAGTACGTCCATATCGTGATTGTACCCGCCTGCCCCCCTCACTCCTGCCATGACCACCATCACTATCCCTAACTGCATTGCAGGTGGGCATTACGGGGGTTGCCACTGAAGATGTCAAGCAGTACGTCCATATCGTGATTGTACCCGCCTGCCCCCCTCACTCCTGCCATGACCACCATCACTATCCCTAACTGCATTGCAGGTGGGCATTACGGGAGTTGCCAATGAAGATGTCAAGCAGTACGTCCATATCGTGATTGTACCCGCCTGCCCCCCTCACTCCTGCCATGACCACCAATCACTATCCCTAACTGCATTGCAGGTGGGCATTACGGGGGTGGCCAATGAAGATGTCAAGCAGTACGTCCATATCGTGATTGTACCCGCCTGCCCCCCTCACTCCTGCCATGACCACCATCACTATCCCTAACTGCATTGCAGGTGGGCATTACGGGGGTTGCCAATGAAGATGTCAAGCAGTACGTCCATATCGTGATTGTACCCGCCTGCCCCCCTCACTCCTGCCATGACCACCATCACTATCCCTAACTGCATTGCAGGTGGGCATTACGGGGGTGGCCAATGAAGATGTCAAGCAGTACGTCCATATCGTGATTGTACCCGCCTGCCCCCCTCACTCCTGCCATGACCACCATCACTATCCCTAACTGCATTGCAGGTGGGCATTACGGGAGTTGCCAATGAAGATGTCAAGCAGTACGTCCATATCGTGATTGTACCCGCCTGCCCCCCTCACTCCTGCCATGACCACCATCACTATCCCTAACTGCATTGCAGGTGGGCATTACGGGAGTTGCCAATGAAGATGTCAAGCAGTACGTCCATATCGTGATTGTACCCGCCTGCCCCCCTCACTCCTGCCATGACCACCATCACTATCCCTAACTGCATTGCAGGTGGGCATTACGGGGGTGGCCAATGAAGATGTCAAGCAGTACGTCCATATCGTGATTGTACCCGCCTGCCCCCCTCACTCCTGCCATGACCACCATCACTATCCCTAACTGCATTGCAGGTGGGCATTACTGGGAGTTGCCAATGAAGATGTCAAGCAGTACGTCCATATCGTGATTGTACCCGCCTGCCCCCCTCACTCCCTGCCATGACCACCATCACTATCCCTAACTGCATTGCAGGTGGGCATTACGGGGGTGGCCAATGAAGATGTCAAGCAGTACGTCCATATCGTGATTGTACCCGCCTGCCCCCCTCACTCCTGCCATGACCACCATCACTATCCCTAACTGCATTGCAGGTGGGCATTATGGGAGTTGCCAATGAAGATGTCAAGCAGTACGTCCATATCGTGATTGTACCCGCCTGCCCCCCTCACTCCTGCCATGACCACCATCACTATCCCTAACTGCATTGCAGGTGGGCATTACGGGGGTGGCCAATGAAGATGTCAAGCAGTACGTCCATATCGTGATTGTACCCGCCTGCCCCCCTCACTCCTGCCATGACCACCATCACTATCCCTAACTGCATTGCAGGTGGGCATTACGGGGTGGCCAATGAAGATGTCAAGCAGTACGTCCATATCGTGATTGTACCCGCCTGCCCCCCTCACTCCTGCCATGACCACCATCACTATCCCTAACTGCATTGCAGGTGGGCATTACGGGGGTGGCCAATGAAGATGTCAAGCAGTACGTCCATATCGTGATTGTACCCGCCTGCCCCCCTCACTCCTGCCATGACCACCATCACTATCCCTAACTGCATTGCAGGTGGGCATTATGGGAGTGGCCAATGAAGATGTCAAGCAGTACGTCCATATCGTGATTGTACCCGCCTGCCCCCCTCACTCCTGCCATGACCACCATCACTATCCCTAACTGCATTGCAGGTGGGCATTACGGGGGTGGCCAATGAAGATGTCAAGCAGTACGTCCATATCGTGATTGTACCCGCCTGCCCCCCTCACTCCTGCCATGACCACCATCACTATCCCTAACTGCATTGCAGGTGGGCATTACGGGGGTGGCCAATGAAGATGTCAAGCAGTACGTCCATATCGTGATTGTACCCGCCTGCCCCCCTCACTCCTGCCATGACCACCATCACTATCCCTAACTGCATTGCAGGTGGGCATTACGGGGTGGCCAATGAAGATGTCAAGCAGTACGTCCATATCGTGATTGTACCCGCCTGCCCCCCTCACCCCTGCCATGACCACCATCACTATCCCTAACTGCATTGCAGGTGGGCATTACGGGGGTGGCCAATGAAGATGTCAAGCAGTACGTCCATATCGTGATTGTACCCGCCTGCCCCCCTCACTCCTGCCATGACCACCATCACTATCCCTAACTGCATTGCAGGTGGGCATTACGGGGGTGGCCAATGAAGATGTCAAGCAGTACGTCCATATCGTGATTGTACCCGCCTGCCCCCCTCACTCCTGCCATGACCACCATCACTATCCCTAACTGCATTGCAGGTGGGCATTACGGGGGTGGCCAATGAAGATGTCAAGCAGTACGTCCATATCGTGATTGTACCCGCCTGCCCCCCTCACTCCTGCCATGACCACCATCACTATCCCTAACTGCATTGCAGGTGGGCATTACGGGGGTGGCCAATGAAGATGTCAAGCAGTACGTCCATATCGTGATTGTACCCACCTGCCCCCCTCACTCCTGCCATGACCACCATCACTATCCCTAACTGCATTGCAGGTGGGCATTACGGGGGTGGCCAATGAAGATGTCAAGCAGTACGTCCATATCGTGATTGTACCCGCCTGCCCCCCTCACTCCTGCCATGACCACCATCACTATCCCTAACTGCATTGCAGGTGGGCATTACGGGGGTGGCCAATGAAGATGTCAAGCAGTACGTCCATGTGTTAGGCAGCGAGGCGGAGAAGTCCAGCTGGCTAGCGGCCCAGCTGCCCGCTCTTATTGACGAGGGAGAGGTCATAGTGTTCGCCTCCCAACGCGTGAAGGTAATTCGTTTCCAGCATAGTTTGTTGTTGTCTGCATCTTTGTGTCTTGGATTCTGCCCTGCGAAGAAGTGCAGCTGGCTGGCCGCCCAGCTGCCCGCTCTCATCATGAGGGAGAGGTCATAGTTTTCGCCTCTCTATGCGTAATGCGGTTTGGGTAATAATTGCATTTCGTTTTGGGGCTTCATCCCTGCCTGGGGAAAAGGGGATTTTATTTCATAAAAGAGAAGCTTCGGCAGACTTTTCTACAAATTGCCTTTCACTGCCATAGCCCCCCAACAAGGACGTGGAGGCAGTGATGGCAAAATTAAAACCCTGAACCATATTCAACCTAAAACCTAACCACCCTACACCCTAGCCACGCCGACCAACCAACCAACCAAATGTGGTGCCCCCCCTCTTTCACACAAAGGTGGAGGCACTCATGGAGGTGTTGACCAAGCAGGGAGTCAAGGCGGGGGCAATACACGGAGACATGGATCAGGTGTGGGGGTGGGTGAGGATTGAGGGTTGAGCTATCCGGGTGTTGATTAAAAGCTTGACTGGGCAGGGGGGGCAGGGGGGGGGGAGACGCATGTACTGCCTCCGTCACGTTTACCTGAGGTACAACCCAGATTCATGTACCCCCCCCCCCCAACCGTATATGTAGCACACATGGCTGAATGTATCTCCCAACCGTCCCTGAAGTACATGTCCCTCTGACATGTACTGCCGTATCCTCCCCCGCAGTACACCCGTATGCGCGTCCTGGACGCGCTCTGAGCCGGTTCACATCACGTGTTGGTGGCAACAATGACATGTATTGCCTACCGTTTGACATGTACTGCCTTCTCCTCCCCTGCAGTGCACCCGTATGCATGTCCTTGACGCGTTCCGAGCTGGCTCACATCACGTGTTGGTGGCGATGATGACATGTATTGCCTACCGTTTGACATGTACTGCCTTCTCCTCCCCTGCAGTACACACGGATGCACGTACTGGACGCGTTCCGAGCCGGCTCCCATCACGTGTTGGTGGCGACGGACGTTGCGGCGAGAGGGTTGGATATCAAGACGCTGCGCACAGTGATCAACTACGATGCTGCTAGAGACATCGACACACACATTCACAGGTAAGGGTACGGTAGCTACGTCCCATCCTTCAGCCACTTTTTAGTCCACACGCTTGCTTGCGTCTCTATCTTTAGTTGAAGGGGGCGGGGTCTTGATAAGCATAAGACGTTGTGCACATTCATTTGCCATGTTGCGGCACTGGACATTGAACTACACATGCACAGGTAGATGAGCGGTAGCCAGGTCCCATCCTTCAGCCAAAATGGGCGGCTTCCTTAATCCACACGCTTGCTTGCGTAAATATTTATGGATTAAGGGGGCGGGGGGGGGGGGGGGCTTGATAAGCATAAGATGGTGTGCAATGTCATTTGCCATGACGCAGCTTGACCCATTGACACAATCATCCACAGGTAGAGTCGAGGGTTTGATGAGCTAAGAGATGCTGCGTGAAGGTATCAGCTACGACGTGGCAAGCGGCATTGACTCACACGTTTTGTTTTATGCACGTTGTGTGTGATCCCACACAGTGTGAACATTCACACAAATAGCCCCTGGACGTACTGTAACATTCATATCCTAACTAAAGGCCTAACGTCAACTCAATCCCCAACTGACACACTTGCTTAGGGTTGGACGCACAGGCCGAGCTGGAGATAAGGAGGGTCAGGCACACACGCTGCTGCTGCCCAAGGATGCACAATTCGCCACCTCTCTTGTGGAGAGCTTGGCACTGGGGGGACAGGTGAGAGGGGGAGAGAGGAGGTTTGGGAGAACAAGGAGGTTTGTGTCGGTGTTTACTTCACAGCTCGAAAATTATTTTGCTTAACAAAAAAAACATGACAATTCGATGCCTACCGGCACGGCACAGCTTCGATATTCGAATTATGCCGTAAGGACTGCTGAATAAGTTCTTAACTCTCAAGCCTCCCAAACTGTCTCTTCGGCGTGAGGTAGGGGGTGGCATTGCCGGATACAGTTGCAAACAGCCAAAGCGACGGTTCTTGGAGAAGTCTCTTACCCAAAAATTGCACCCTTAATGCGGTGATTTCTGAAGGTAGTGGCTGCATGATCTCAGCTTTAATGACAGCTTGCACACAGACATGTGGCAATTCAAGTACTGCAACATGATCAGCGCGACTTTGAAGGACGCAAGCACGAACAAAGAGTATAAATGAAGTAGCGAGTTCAATGCCAATGTGGCAGCTAAGCATTCCTTTTAAAGCAGGCTGAACGCCTACAAGCCCGGCTGGAGAAGGATAAGAGGCTGACCTGCCCGAGCTGCATTTCCTCTTCTGGGCAGTCATCAAGAGCCTGCAAACGAACATGCTACGGCAGATGCACCTGAACCAATGTGATGAAGCCTTTCACCACAACATGGGTATTTTTCTGGATTTTTCGAAAGATTAGTGGTACTGTATACTTTTCAAACAAATTTTCGTGATGTCGAATTCCACCCTGTTTGATTTATGGGCCTCACCTTGAGGTGCTGACGCATAATGTACGGCACAAAATATTTACACTCTCGAGTCATGCAAATTGTGCAGCTTTTCAGATGGACAAGATCAATACGGCATGTGCACTGATCGTCAAAGGTCAGGCGAGCGACAAAGTTCAGGCCAGCCGGAGGGGAAGTAAACGCCTGATCCCTTCTCTAGCTCACCGAATATGTTGAGGCTCCCCAATGAGGAAGCTAGCAGGGCCTGGCCCTCCTTTTCACCAGCTCGACCCTGATGAGCAGAAGGAGCGCAGGAAGGTCTATCGCAGATTTAATTTGCGTACCCTCAGGTTTGAACATCCTTTCTTCAAATGCTGTCCTCAGGACTTTTGCTTTCGACCTAGACTCTCTAGATTTATGAATCTGGAATCTTGCGCTGGCAATTGATATTTATTGTATTCATGGACTCCCCAAACCACATTAATCTTGAGGGAAGGCAAAGCGAATCTACAGCAGACGACAGTTGAATAATTGCAGTCGTTGAATGAAGAATGCCCGGTCCATTTCCCTTTCAGATTATATCTCCTGCGCTGCATGCTGTCATTTCACCTCACATTCCCCTGTGGGCTGTGCTATCATTTTCAAATCCTTACATGCCAACGCGTGGCAAGCGACCTATCTCCTTTTCCTTCCAGGGCATATCTCCAGCGCTGCATGCACTCTCTATGAAAGCGCCGGCAGGAGGTGGTGGGGCATTGCGCACCTTCTACATTAATTTATGTTCAAATGTGGCGTACGGCGTGCTCTATTTTCTCTCCATTCAGGGCGTAGGTCATATGGATATTCTTTGATTGCAGGACGTGCCAAGCGGCCTATTTCATTTTCCTTTCCAGGGCATATCTCCTGCGCTGCATGCTGTCACTTAACCTCACATGCCCCTGTACACCGTACCGTCATTTCCAAATCCTTCCATGGCAAAGCCTGTCAAGCAACATATTTCATTTTCCTGTCAGGGCATATCTCCCGCGCTGCATGCGCTGTCCATGAAAGCACCGGCAGGAGGCGGCAGCCGGGGCGGAGGAGCAGGGAGCAGTTTCGGAGGCGGCGGCCGGGGTGGGAAAGCAGGCGGGAGGTGAGCACTGCTAGTTGTATGGTTTAGGGTTCAGGGTAGCAGGAGGTGGGGCATTAGGTTGAGGCGGCGGAGTAAGAGGTTTCAGAGGCAGTGGCCGGGGTGGGAAGGTGTGAGGAAGGTGAGCAGTAGTGTGAGGTGGGGCACTAGGCTGAGGCAGTGGAGGAGGACGCGGTCTCGGAGGCAGTGGCCGGGGTGGTGGAGGTACACCCCACCCCTGTACACCCCACACCCCGCACTCCACACTCCACCCCCCGCGCTTCACACTCCACACTCCACACCTTACACCCTCAACCTTTAACCCTGGACCACCCCCCTGCAGGAAGCAAGCGGTTGGCATGTATGGGAGGCGGAGACAGCCAAGGTGTCAGGTGGTAAACCCTTCACCTTATACCCCACACCATATACCCTGAACCTGACCCTGAACCTTCAACTTTAACCCCTAACCACCTTTCTAGGAAGCAAGCGGTTGGCGGAGCTGGGCTGGGTTTCGGAGGCGGAGGCGGCCGGGGTATGGGGGGCGGAGGCGTGAGCACACACAAGGCGGGCGGCAGCTTTGTGCAGCTTCCAGGCTTCTCCAAGAGTACCGCAGAGTATGAACAGGTGTGTGGGGGGGGCAGTGCAGAGTATGACCAGGTGTGGCGGGTTTCGTGCAGAGTATGAACAAGTGTGGAGCTGCGCATTGCTTAGTTTGAATCACACAAGGCAGACAGCAGCTTCATGCAGCTTCCCGGCCTCTCCAAGAGCAGTGCGGAGTATGATCAGGTGTGGGGGTGGGTAGTATAAAGTGTGAACGTACAGTGATCTGCAGGCAGGTGGGTGTGCAGCGCAGATTGCGGATGCAATGTATGAACTCACTAGTCACTGCTTGTGACAATGTCAAGTACGTGGACCTCCGCCCTGACATAGGATTTTTAGTGTACCTTGAAGTCACCAGGTGTTTCACATATCACAACGCTTTTTTATTCACCCTGCCACAGGAATCCTCGGCATCTGCAGGACTTGGAGGGAGAGGCAGCCCAGACCTCCCGCCACCTGCGCCGGCCGCAGTACTTTTGTCTCACCTCCACTGATTTTACAACCACCCGCCTCAGATCTGATCTGATCTGATCTGACTCAGGCATGGTCAGCATTTGCAACACTTCTGGTAAATTACGAAGTGCTTCCCCCCTTCTGTCTTTCACACATTTGACAAACAACCGCCCCTGATCTGCCTCAGGAATCCTCGGCCTCTGCAGCCGCAGGACCCGGAGAGAGAGGCGGCCCAGACCTGCCGCCACCATGCCGGCGGCAATACCTTTGTCTCACCTTGACAATCTGACAACCACGCGCCTTTGATCTGACTCAGAATCTGGCTCCAGAATTAACTCAGGAATTGTCGACGTGTCGGCAACACCTCTGGGAAATTACGAATTGCTTTTCTTCTTAATATTTTCCAAATTTGACAAACAACCGCCCTTGATCTGCCTCAGGGATCCTCGGCATCTGCAGCTGCGGGACCTGGAGAGAGAGGCGGCCTGGACCTGCCGCCACCTCCGCAGGCCGCAGTACTTTTGTCTCACCTTGACTAATTTGACAACACCCGCCTCTGATCTGATCTCATCTCATCTCATCAGACTCGGGAATCGGCGACATTTGCAGCACTTCTGCGAAATTACGAATTGCTTCCCCCCCTCTATCTTTCCCAAATTTGACAAACAACCGCCCCTGATCTGCCTCAGGAATCCTCGGCATCTGCAGCTGCTGGGCCCGGTGAGAGAGGTGGCCCGGACCTGCCGCCACCTCCGCCGGCGCCCTCGGCCGCAGTGCTGGCCGCGGCGGCGGCAGCAGTTGCCGGGGCTGCCGCAGCTGCTGCAGCCACTGCTGCTCAGGGACAGGGCGGTAGTGCAGGAGCAGGAGCAGGAGCAGGAGCAGTGGACGGCACTATGCGATCATTCAAGGTGACTGCATCTACCGGATGAAACAAATTCAAAATTGTTTTCAAATACTTTGATTGAGTAAAGCCTTGATTCCTTGACAGCTGGACATGAAGTACAGCTCTGGACACAGACACAATGTGAACATAGGGTATGAATACAAGATCATTCAAGAGCTGAACATGGACCACAGCTCTGGAGCACACAATGAAACAGAGCACACCGAAAAGCGAAGCGCACAAAAACATGGAGCACACAAAATGGAGCACAAAATGGAGCACAAAAAGAAATGTGCCGATGAGGCATTGATTCCTTTACAGCTGAACATGGATCCATTGCTCCAGGCTCACAAATTAATGTCAATACATTCATACCTGATACAATGCCTTCAACCGCTGAACATGGACCCCAGCTGTAACGGCGCGGATGTGGCTTTGGCCCAGGCTGCGCTTTTTCCTGAACTCTCACGCCTGCCGTGGGGCGTGGCTTTCTTTTTTCTTTGGACCTCAGCTCTAGGGACACAAGACCCCGTTGGGCCTACCATTCACAGCCAGTGTTCCTTTTTGGTTCTTTGTTACTCTTTTTAAACCTAGCTCTAGGAACACAAACCCGCCTGTACCCCCATCGGGCCTACCATTCTCGGCCCGTGCTCCTTTTTTCGGCGACAAGTTCAACTTGGGCGGGCCGTCGAAGACCCCATTGGGACAAAACCTGGACCGGACCGGACAACTGGTGGCCAAAGCAACAAGGCTGGCCAACAATGGGGCCTCCGGCCAGCGGCCGGAGTGTAGCTGACATGTGGCTGACATGTAGCTCAGTCACGAAAGAAGAAGCACTGTCCATGGCGAACTCTCGCCTCGACAGACTCTAAGGAACTGTAATATGGATGTGGATTTGACCCAGGTTGCGCTGTTTCTATAACACTCACGCCCCCCGTGGGACGTAGCTTTCTTTCTTTCTGAAGGATCGCAATGTAACCTGTCGGGAAACATCCTCCCTCTTGTTCTCCCCTTCTTTGCCTCCTCAAGCCTCCCCTGCCCCCCCTCCACTCTACTTTATTTGCTTGGGCTTGGAAAAGTGTGAGGCTGGCCTACTTTGTCATTCCATGCATTCCATCCTCACTTCCTCACAATCTCCCGTCCTCCCCACACCTCATCACACCTCCCATCCTGTCCAACACTCTCGTCCCATCCACACCTCCCACACCTCCCCCATTGTCTGTCCTTGCAGGCGGGACGCTTCAAGTCCTCTTTTGTCAGCTCAGGAACCACCGGGGGAGATACTGGAGCTGCAGCCACCATTATGGCACCCAAGGTATAAGTGGGGTATGAATGGGTATGAACAGGACATTGCCAAAGGTATGAATGAGGATGTGAATGAGATCATGGCCATCATCATCGTCATGGCACCCTAGGTGTGAATGGGGTATGAATAGGTGTGAACAGGACATTGCCAAAGGTATGAATGAGGATGTGAACGAGATCATGGCCATCATCACCGTCATGGCACCCTAGGCGTGAATGGGGTATGAACAGGTGTGAACAGGACATTGCCAAAGGTATGAATGAGGATGTGAACACGATCATGGCCATCATCACCGTCATGGCACCCTAGGTGTGAATGGGGTATGAATGACATTATGGTCGCGCTACCAAAAGTTCATGTGCATTTATGTGTAAAATGGAAAGCCACCCCACACACAAAAGTAAAAAACTAGAATCACCTTTCTGCCCCATAGGGCGGAAAACTCGGTCCTGCCTCCCTTAATATCCCTGGGTGTAACTTGGTCCCCCTGCTTAACGCTTGCATCACTTACGACCAAAATCCCCAAATCTTAAATTTCCAACGTTGGCTCAGGGTCAACCTTTGCACTCTCTCCCTGCTTCGCTAATTTTAGTACACCAGAATCATCATCATGGCCCATGCACACCCTTTGCCTCATCCTGTCAGGCAGCATTCATTTAACATTCATCCTGTCCACTCCCCCCTCCTACACGCAGACAACAGGGGCTGCCAGCATCACCGACACACACATATCTTCCCCATCCTCATCATCGTGGCCCATGCACACCCTTTGCCTCATCCTGTCTGGCAGCATTTATCTGTCGCTCTTCCTGTCCAATGCCCCTCTCCTTCGCGCAGACAACAGGTGCTGCCAGCATCACCGGCCCTCTCATCTCCTTCATGGCCTCTAACAACATGGATTGGATCTCCTACTTGTCTCCTCTGTCTCCACTCAAATCCCCCATTGTGTGTATTCCCCTACCTTCGATGTCCAGACTTCAAGCGCTGCCAGCATCACGGGTCCTCAGATCTCGTTCCACTCCTCATGGCGGCACATGCGTATTCATTACTGACAAGCATATGAATCCCCCCCTCTCCACTCTCCTTCACGCAGACGGCAGGCGCTGCCAGCATCACTCGCCCCAAGATCTCGTTCCTCTCCTCATGGCGGCACATGCGTATTCATTACTGACAAGCACATGAATCCCCCCCTCTCCACTCTCCTTCACGCAGACGTCAGGCGCTGCCAGCATCACGGGTCCCCAGATCTCGTTCCTCCCCTCATGGCGGCACATGCGTATTCATTACTGACAGGCACATGAACCCCCCCCTCTCCACTCTCCTTCACTCAGACGTCAGGCGCTGCCAGCATCACTGGTCCTCAGATCTCGTTCCTCTCCTCATGGCGGCACATGCACATTCATTACTGACAAGCACATGAATCCCACCCTCTCCACTCTCCTTCACGCAGACGTCAGGCGCTGCCAGCATCACGGGTCCCCAGATCTCGTTCCTCCCCTCATGGCGGCACATGCACATTCATTACTGACAGGCACATGAACCCCCCCCTCTCCACTCTCCTTCACTCAGACGTCAGGCGCTGCCAGCATCACTGGTCCTCAGATCTCGTTCCTCCCCTCATGGCGGCACATGCACATTCATTACTGACAAGCACATGAATCCCCCCCTCTCCACTCTCCACTCTCCTTCACGCAGACGTCAGGCGCTGCCAGCATCACTGGGCCCCAGATCTCGTTCCTCCCCTCATCGCGGCCACTCCAGCCGGGGGGGGCAGCTGGAGCCGGCATGCCGCCGCCGCCCGTCCCCGTTTCCCAGCGACCGATGTACTTGCAGCAGCAAACGTTTGGTGCCGGCAGGCGGGGCAATGTGGCACCAGGGGTGAGTGGGAATAAATAAATAAATAAATAAATAGATTAATAATGTGCATTTTGCGAAATAAATGTTGCTCCGGTGCTGATTTTGAATGGCTACCGTCTCCCAACGTCCGCTGTATCTTCAACAGCAAACGTTTTGGGCGGGAAGACGGGGCAATGTGGCGCCAGGGGTGAGGGAGAAAAAATAAATAATAATGCGCATTTTGCGTAACTTAATGTTGCTCCGAGGCTGATTTTGAATTAATACCGTCCCCCAACGTCCGCTGTATCTCCAACTGCAACATTTGGCGCGGACAGGCGGGGCAATGTGGCACCAGGGGTACTTTGCATCAATAAATATAAAAATGTCACTCTGGTGTTGATTATACATTGATACCATCTCCCAGCGACCTATGTACCTTCAGCAGCAAATGTTTGGGGCCAGTCTGCGGGGCAATGTGGCACCAGGGGTGAGTCTGAATAAATAATGCTGGTCCGGTGCTGGTTGTGAATAAATATCCGCAAGACGCTGCGGAAATACCGATACTGACCTGATACCGGTAATGGTATCGGCAAGCGTGGACGCGGCCTAGGCCCGTGCCGCACCGTTGCCTTAACCCTCACGCCCCTAAACCCTAAACCTTAAACCCTAAACCTTAAACCCTAAATCCTAAACCATGCGGGGCGTAGTTTGTCTTCCTTTCTTTCATCCCGGCCTGATAAGTAGGTAAGGTCTGGGGCATGGATTAAGAACGCCCTCGATATGCATACAAAGTATGTCACAGTCAAACCCTAAACCCTGAACCCTGAACCCTAAGTATGCGTACAAAGTATGTCCCAGTCAAACTTACCAAGCTGGACAGGTATCACGTCCACCCTCAATCTCCTTTTTCTGGCCATGACTCTGGAGAACAACATGTGGGGTACAATTTGCTCTGCAGTTGTATTTGTACTGCAGTTGTATTTGTACTGCAGTTGTATTTGTACTGCAGTTGTATTTGTACTGCGCAGTATGAATGACCATGACTGACCTGAAAATCGATCTTTGAATGTAGGGAAGGCAGATTTCTGAATTTTTCGGTTTCCACGTCTGTATCGTTTCGAGTGATTGCGGTGGTTTGACAACCCTTTAACAAATCAAAACATATGGACCACATCGGCATTTTGCCAATTTGAAATCAGTTTGTAAAACGGAAATTCCTGAAAGGACCATAAATTGCTCAACCCAGCTTGAAGCATGATGTCACAGTAGACTGCTGAACAATGCTCGTCTGCTGCCTGAGCTTGTTAGACAGGGGGGACGCGGCATCAGCGCTTTTTTTAGCACACTTCAGCTACGATTCAGCTACATGGTCCACGGACGTGAGGGGCTGGCGCAGCAAGCCTTGCTGCGTGGGCCATTGGCCATAGGCCAGTCTAGGTTTGTTCCCGATCGGCCCGGAGGTGGCCCCTCGGCGGCCATCTGAAGGTGTTCTGCTGCGCCGTAAAACAATCACTGCACGGCATGAGTATCGATCAGATCATGTTGCACAATCATGTCGCACAATCATGTCGCACAATCATGCGTCCGTCCCCTGTCCCCAGCCTTCCTTCCTCCGCCTTGTGCCCCCGACCATCTTCATCCAACAACAGGCGTGGGCTGGATCAGCAGAGGGCCCCTATCCTCAGCCCTCCTTCCTCCCCCTTGTGCCCCCGACCATCTTCATCCAACAACAGGCATGGGTTGGATCAGCAGAAGCAGAAGACCCCTATCCTCATCCTTCCTTCCTCCCCCTTGTGCCCCCGACCATCTTCATCCAACAACAGGCATGGGTTGGATCAGCAGAAGCAGAGGGCCCCTATCCTCAGCCCTCCTTCCTCCCCCTTGTGCCTCCGACCATCTTCATCCAACAACAGGCATGGGCTGGATCAGCAGCGGGCCCCTATCCTCAGCCCTCCTTCCTCCCCCTTGTGCCCCCGACCATCTTCATCCAACAACAGGCATGGGTTGGATCAGCAGAGGGCCCCTATCCTCAGCCCTCCATCCTCCCCCTTGTGCCCCAGACCATCTTCATCCAACAACAGGCATGGGCTGGATGAGCAGCGGGCCCCTATCCTCAGCCCTCCTTCCTCCCCCTTGTGCCCCCGACCATCTTCATTCAACAACAGGCATGGGTTGGATCAGCAGAAGACCCCTATCCTCAGCCCTCCTTCCTCCCCCTTGTGCCCCCGACCATGTTCATCCAACAACAGGCATGGGCTGGATCAGCAGCGGGCCCCTATCCTCAGCCCTCCTTCCTCCCCCTTGTGCCCCCGACCATCTTCATCCAACAACAGGCATGGGTTGGATCAGCAGAGGGCCCCTATCCTCATCCTTCCTTCCTCACCCTTGTGCCCCCGACCATCTTCATCCAACAACAGGCATGGGTTAGATCAGCAGAGGGCCCCTATCCTCAGCCCTCTTTCCTCACCCTTGTGCCCCCGACCATCTTCATCCAACAACAGGCATGGGCTGGATCAGCAGAGGGCCCCTATCCTCAGCCCTCCTTCCTCCCCCT
Organism: Limnomonas spitsbergensis; assembly: GCA_037349105.1. NCBI lineage: Eukaryota > Viridiplantae > Chlorophyta > Chlorophyceae > Chlamydomonadales > Limnomonas > Limnomonas spitsbergensis. The sequence goes on from JAYJMM010000025.1 coordinate 1,276,124, forward strand.
TGTGCCCCCGACCATCTTCATCCAACAACAGGCATGGGTTGGATCAGCAGAGGGCCCCTATCCTCAGCCCTCCTTCCTCCCCCTTGTGCCCCCGACCATCTTCATCCAACAACAGGCATGGGTTGGATCAGCAGCGGGCCCCTATCCTCAGCCCTCCATCCTCCCCCTTGTGCCCCCGACCATCTTCATCCAACAACAGGCATGGGTTGGATCAGCAGAGGGCCCCTATCCTCATCCTTCCTTCCTCCCCCTTGTGCCCCCGACCATCTTCATCCAACAACAGGCATGGGCTGGATCAGCAGAGGGCCCCTATCCTCAGCCCTCCATCCTCCCCCTTGTGCCCCTACCATCTTCATCCAACAACAGACATGGGTTGGATCAGCAGAGGGCCCCTATCCTCAGCCCTCCCTCCCTCTTTATCCTTGATTTGAAGCCTGTGTTTCAATAGACAACCTCAATTTGTTTTGAACACATATCGCTCAGTTATACAGTGGATATGCCGGACAGTTATACAGTGGATATGCCGGACAGTTATACAGTGGATATGCCGGACAGTTATACAGTGGATATGCCGGACAGTTATACAGTGGATATGCCGGACAGTTATACAGTGGATATGCCGGACAGTTATACAGTGGATATGCCGGACAGTTATACAGTGGATATGCCTGACAGTTATACAGTGGATATGCCGGACAGTTATACAGTGGATATGCCGGACAGTTATACAGTGGATATGCCGGACAGTTATACAGTGGATATGCCGGACAGTTATACAGTGGATATGCCGGACAGTTATACAGTGGATATGCCGGACAGTTATACAGTGGATATGCCGGACAGTTATACAGTGGATATGCCGGTAACGCGGGACAGCCGTTTCCATCCTCGCTTGTGCCTCCTCCCTTCATCAGGCAGCAGGTGGCTGTTTTGATCAGCAGCAGTCCCGATCCCCTCCCTGTCTTGGTATTATAATAAATCCTGTGGCAATCGGTTAATTTCGTTTTTTTCAAAGTGTGATAGAAAAATCTGCACCGCCGGCCACCTTTCGGGCCCCGGCCGGCTTGGGCCGGCCCAAAAAAATACCCGGCACCAACCGGCTACTTGGCTCCCCCCCGGCCTTTTCCTGTCCTGTGCTACTTGGCTCCCCCCCGGCCTTTTCCTGTCCTGTGCTACTTGGCTCCCCCCCGGCCTTTTCCTGTCCTGTGCTACTTGGCTCCCCCCCGGCCTTTTCCTGCCCTGTGCTGCATGATATGTATGCCATTAATGAGGGACTGCAATGTTGATCCTCCCCTTGTTCCTGCTCCCTTCATCAGGCAGCAAGTGTCAGTTTTGATCAGCAGGCCGCACATCAGCCAGCGGGCCGGTCCTCCGCTTCTTCCGGCTTCGGAGCAGACGTGTACAACAAGGCACCTCCGCCGGGGGCGTTGTACAGCGCAGGTACATATGGGGGCACTGGGGGGGGAGGTGGGGGGACCTTTGGGTGGATGTTGCTGCTAATATTCAGCCTGCAACGAATCAGTAGCTGTATCAGGAGGAGGGGGGGGCAATTATAGGGGAGGGTGTGGGGGCGATTGTGGGAGCGGACATGTACAACAAGTCACCTCCACCGGGGGCGTTGTACAGTGCAGGTACAGGCGTACACGTGAGAACCCCCTACAAGTCTCATTGGAAAATTATAAAATATGTATTCTGTTGATTTTTAAGCGCTTATTTAAGCGCTTAGATGTACTGGAATCTTCAGATGTACAGAAGTACATTCGGTGATGATGGGAACACGCGGCCTCGGCCCATTCCACACTGCTGCAGAATGTACAGAATGTTCAGAAGTACATACAGTGATGTGTGGGCATTTCATGGGAATGGCGTGCACGCGGCCTCGGCCCATGCCACACTTTTTCCTCAACCCTCACGCCCCTGAGAGGCATAGTTTTATTTCTTTGCGATATGGGGCCCTAGGAAGGGCATGATTGTGTGGGAGGGTGTGGAGGAACAGCTTTCAGGGGGGCTCTGGTCGCATTGATGAGGGAGGGCGGAGGGGTGGAGGAACAGCTTTCAGGGGGGCTCTGGTCATATTTCTGCTGTTGGTTTTGCTGCCTACCTTTTCCCCGCTGATGTCACAAAGTCCTGTGTCGCCGGTGAGCTGATTGTCTTATTCGTCATTACCTGTGATATGTGATATGTCCGACATCCCGAGCTGCGCTGCTCCCTTGGCGCTGCTCCCTTGGCGCTGCTCCCGCCTGCCCCTATAGGGTCATAATTTGCTTCCCTTCTTGCTGTCCAACACACATTTCTGGGGATCAGCCCATGCTGCGCCATTTCCAGACCCCTCGCACGCTTGTTTGTTATCCTCTTCAGGATGTGGCGGAGGAAGTATGCCCACAGCGCCGCCGCCCATCGCAGCAGCACAAGCCATCGCGGCGGCACAGGCGGTGGCCGCTCGCCTTTTAGCGCAGGTGAACCACCGGTATGCAGATTTATAGATGAGCTTTTAAGCTCAAAGGGCCATTGCGGCCACCAAGGCTCGTCGCAGCTCGCCTCCTCGTCCTATTGAACACTGAACAGATCAGTAGGCGAGCTTGAAAGCTACAAGGCCTATTGCAGCTATGCAGGCAGAGTTTGTGCGCCTCATAGGACAGGCGAACAGATCAGATATCCACTTACGGGTTACGGCCATGTTACGGGCCCGTAAATATTGTCGGAAATGTAAGGGAAAATATGCGGGCGGCGGATTTTTTTACGGAAATTTTCTGGAAGCCGGCTTTACAATGGCCGGCATTGTCCAAAAGCCGGCAATGGCGAAAAGTCGGCATTGGCTATCAGATATCAGCCAATACAAGCCTTTGGCCTGAAGGACTATTGCAGCTACGCAGGCGGTGGCAGTGCGCTGTCTGGCACCGGTAGACAATTCTGATTTAGGAAACGAGCGTTTAGGCCACACAGATCGTTGCAGCAGCACAGGCGGCAGACGCGCGCCTTCTTGCACTGGTGAACGATGGGAGTTAAGGAAACGAGCTTTAAGGCTGCGATGGCCATTGCAGCTGGCCGCATGGCACACATACCGTGATACTGGCAACAAATTTAGGTGTATACACAATATTGTAGGCTGAAGAATTGCAGCTGGCCTCCGGGCACAAGATAAGAAATCAGCTTAGCAAACGGTCTTTAAGGCTATGAACACAATCACAGCTATGCAGGCGGTGGCCACGCGCCTCCTTGCCCCTATGTACAATTCAGATGTATGGTAGACGATCTTTTAGGCAACAGAATTGAAGCACACCTCTCGGCACATGTGAGCAAATCAGATTTGTAGACGAGCTTTTAGGCTGAAGAAATACAACATTCAAACCTCCACTGTGCAGTCCTACCCTTGGCCTCCTATTTTCACCACTTTGCAGTCCTACCCTTGGCCTCCTACTTTCACCACTTTGCAGTCCTACCCTTGGCCTCCTATTTTCACCACTTTGCAGTCCTGCCCTTGGCCTCCTACTTTCACCACTTTGCAGTCCTACCCTTGGCCTCCTACTTTCACCACTTTGCAGTCCTGCCCTTGGCCTCCTATTTTCACCACTTTGCAGTCCTACCCTTGGCCTCCTATTTTTACCACTTTGCAGTCCTACCCATGGCCTCCTATTTTTACCACTTTGCAGTCCTACCCTTGGCCTCCTATTTTTACCACTTTGCAGTCCTACCCTTGGCCTCCTATTTTCACCACTTTGCAGTCCTACCCTTGGCCTCCTACTTTCACCACTTTGCAGTCCTACCCTTGGCCTCCTATTTTCACCACTTTGCAGTCCTGCCCTTGGCCTCCTACTTTCACCACTTTGCAGTCCTACCCTTGGCCTCCTACTTTCACCACTTTGCAGTCCTGCCCTTGGCCTCCTATTTTTACCACTTTGCAGTCCTACCCTTGGCCTCCTATTTTTACCACTTTGCAGTCCTACCCATGGCCTCCTATTTTTACCACTTTGCAGTCCTACCCTTGGCCTCCTATTTTTATCACTTTGCAGTCATACCCTTGGCCTCCTATTTTCACCACTTTGCAGTCCTGCCCTTGGCCTCCTATTTTTACCACTTTGCAGTCCTACCCTTGGCCTCCTATTTTCCTCTCCAGGCCTCGCCCTCGACACCCACACCAGCAGGCAGAATGAGAACCCAGGGAGCAGCGGGCAGCTGGCCTCCCCCTCTGTGCTTGCATCAGATCTTCATGTTGTTGAGGTGCACAGGGTTCCGCAATACCACTCGGGACATCTGACACCAGATGTTCCGAGTTGCATTGTGAAACCCTGTATCCCTCGATACATGCCTTGCTCACTGTAATATGCTTTTCGGTGTGCGCATACTTATGCATCAAATGGGTTTCGAGGACTGCTTGCGTGCGCTTACCTTAATTCGACAACTTCGAGCTCCGTGCTAATGTGGCGGTCTGGGGAAACGCAATTGAGGGCGGGGCAAACCCAAACAACGAATACGGCACTGCTTTACCAGTCCTGCCTTTATTCCTGACTCCCCAGTTCCGGCATCAACACCTCATACTGCTTACATATTGTTTACCTTTGTACTCACCGCCTTATCAGCCCCCCCCCCCTTTGCCTTTGCCCTTCTCTCTGGCAGGCCCCGCCCTCAACGGGACCTGCTGACACAAGCGGCCATGGAGCTGCAAGTAGCGGGCCGCCGGTGGACATACAGCAGGCCCAGGCGGCGGCAACTGCGATTGCGGCTAGACTTGCCGCGGCATACGCGCCCCTGGCGCCCGCAGCGGCAGCGGCGGCTGGTCCAGAAGGAGCGGCAGCAGCGGCGGCAGCGCATACCCCAGCTGCAGGGCCAGAGGGGGCGGTGGCGGCGGCGGTGGCTATCGGTGCCAGGCTGGCTGCGGCGGCACCCAGGGATACGGCGTCGGAGCCGCAACAGCCCCAAACAGCAGTGGTGGCATCAGCACCTCCCCCTCGCAACCGGTGGGATCAGAAGTAGTCCTGGCGCTTACGGGATGTCGATGGCGTTACACCTCTGGGCCGTGCACAAGAAGGCTCGGCCTAGTGGGCGCCCAACTGTTCAGAAGGGAGAAGAGAAGAAGCTAAAAGGAAGAGGGGGTACAAATAATTATAAGAGGGGACAACAGGAGAGGCCGGGAAGGCAAACAAGGGATGTAAAAACCCATACACGATGGCTATTGTGATGGCTTTCAAAACGTTCCATGTCTTTTGGTGTTCATGTTTGTGTCTTTCGATTCCAGGTCATGCTGCCGTTTGAATCCAGGGTTGAAAAATTGTGAACACGTATCAGCGATCACAGCCTCCAACTTCAGTCTGGATTCTGAACCCAGCCGACTGACTGAGGACGGAGCATTCTGGCTGACAGTAATGGGTCAGTAGAGTCCAAGCACTTGATCACTAAACATACGAAGCCAGCGCACAACAAATTCGATCAGGCGCTACGAAGCTGGGAGCCGCTGAGAGTTCTTAACTCTTGCAACTTGATTTAACCAGGGCCCAGAGGTCAATAACGTTACACCCCTGGGCCCGCTCAAAGCTCGGCCGCGTGGGCGCCCAACTGTTCAGAAAGGAACTAAAAGGAAAAGAGGGGGAAAGGAACAAAAGGAGAGACCGGGAAGGCATAGAAGACCAAGTGCAACACCTGACTTCCACTAGAGACTAGCCCTCAACAAAGCCTTAAAGAAAAGATAAGTCCAGAAAAGCAAGCGTATCCCACCCCTGCTTGGCCGCGAGGCGCCCCACTGATCAGAAAGGAGAAGAGAAGGAACTAAAAAGAGGGCAAACAACAACAACAACAAAAAATGACCAAAAGAGAAGGCCGGAAAGGCCAACGACACCGGCCTCAGAAACCCTGGAGACTAACCCTCAATAATGCCCACAGCACAGTCCACAAAAGCAAGTGCGTCCCACCCATGCTCAGCCTGGTACAAGTGGCAGCGCCCGGAGGCCGGAGGACCTGCCCACCCCCGCTCCCGTAACTGCTTTGACACTAGGGCCCAGAGGTGTAACGTCATTAAGTCTGGCAACGTTTACTGTACTCCTGTGAAGTTTTGGACTGGCTCAGGAACCGGTCCCCTGATCGTCATGGCCACTCTGAATGAAAGGAGGTGCTGAAGCATGTGGAAGTGTGTTCATGCAAGTTGGCATTACATGGTGGGAATACTGTGGATATTTTTTCTTTCACCTCAACAGTTGGGCGCCCACGCGGCAGAGCCTTCTTGTGCATATGCCCCAGAGGTGTCACGTCATTGACATGGTGGGAATACATACACCAAATTTCCAACACAATAACATGTGAACACGCTTTCCTTTCTTCCTCCTGTGCCTTTTTCTCTTGAGTTTTGCCTGCAGCCTTATTCTTTGCCGACGTGGCCGAGCTTTATTTAAGCAGGGCCCAGAGGCGTTACGTTCCGCAACTGAACCATACATGTGGGATTGATGTACGTATTCCCTCGCATTCATATTCCTTTTTCCGAGCCTTTTTGTTTGTTCATCCTGACCAACTTGTTTTCCTTTCTACCCTCCCGACTGTCATGTTAGGTGCGCATGCGGCAGAGCCTAGGAACACTTCACAAACTTCAGGCAGGGCCCAGAAGAGAGGTTATTTGGCCTTTTTGAGCAGGGCCCAGAGGTGTTCTGTCATTGACTTGTTCTTAGGGCATGAGTGTGCGATGAGCCCACTGCCCGTCAGTGTCTGAACATCCACACCCATGCATAGTGCAATGAGCCCACTGCCCATCACCGTCTTAACGTCTTTTTGAGCAGGGCCCAGGTGTAACGACATTGACCGTCTAAAAGCCCACAGCCATGCCAGCCATTCGTCCATTTCATTTACAAGGGAGACACTACTGTACGCAAATCCTAGTAAACAAGAAAGCCCAATACCACCACCTGTACACATTCACATGCAGCCAAGCCATCCCTGCCCCTGTACTTCACTGTTGGGCGCCCACGCAGCCAAGCCTTTTCAGCAGAGCCCGTAGGTGAAGCGCCATTGACACTCACATGCAGCCAAGCCATCTTCTGCCCCTGCTGTCCCCTATCATTCATTATTTGAACATCTAAAAGGAATAATAACTGGGGGTGCCGCAGGATATTCTTGGCTGGCAACGCACACAGCGCCACAAACCCCACCTCTAAATGATGCTCCATCACGCCAAGCCTTTTCTTGAGCTGGGCCCAGAGTTGTCACGTCATTGACACGATGTCCTTCTCTAAATGTACATCCTTCCCAACACCCGCAAATAATAGAGAGGAAGGAGCAAGCTCATAGCGTCGCTCATGCATCACTGCAGCTGCTTCCAACACTTCAATACAGCATCCGCGAAGAATGGAGGGAAAGGGGCACGCTCACATCATCGCTCATGCAGCACCTGCCGCGGCTGCTTTCATCACTGGAAGGCAGCATCACCACATCATCTTCCACCGCCACCTCTGCCATAGCATCCTCATCATTGCATCTTCTGCTTGCAGCACTTAAATGCAGGGCATCACCGCATCATCTTCCTCCGCCTCCGCTGCCACCGCCTAGTCATCACTGCAGTCTCTGTTTACAGCACGTTCATGCAGTTGAGGTCCTCGTAGGCGGCCTTCATGCGCGCAACCAAGGTCTGCTCGCCCTTGCGGGTCCAAGCGCGAGGGTCGTAGTACTTCTTGTTGGGCTTCTCAGGGCCATCTGGGTTGCCAATCTGAAAGGGAGGGAGGATAAGGGATAAGGAACAATCTGAGAGGGGGGAAAGTGTAAGGGATAAGGTATCGCTTTACGGAGCCAGGGCCCTAATGCTGCATACACTCTATACATGCGGGGGTCGTAGTACTTCTTGTTGGGCTTCTCAGGGCCTTCGAGGTTGCCAATCTGAGGGGAGGGGGGGTTAAGGTATCGCCATTCAGAGCCATGGGCCCTAGAACACGCGGATGTCGTAGTACATTTTGGGCTTATCAGGGCCCCCGAGGTTGCCAATCTGAGGGGCAGGGTACAAGTTAAAGATCCCTACACAGAGCCGTGGTCTCAAAACTGCATTCAACCTAAACGCGTGAGGGGAATATGGTCATCCTTGTTGAGCAACCCAGGTCCATTTTCGTTGACAATCAGATGATGAAGGGGAAAGGGCATCGACACTACCTCTTGGTAGGGGGCCACAAGGCAACAACAATGGCCTGGTGCTCAGCCACCACCACACAGAACAAGTCCCTGCAGATAGAATAGGTAGGCAGCTGCAGTTCTTGGCCAATCGCTATAAAACCTAGTCGGGTAGTAGGGCCACCATTTCCAGACTAACAAAAAGACCGAGAGTCCAGGAAATCCCGATCTGATTGGTACCTCAGCCTCCACCACACACTGGTCCCTGTCGGTAGAAACCTCGTTTTAGATGCTGACTTGGTCTACGTGATCCTTTAAAAACCCTTACGTATCAGTACTTGGTGGACCCCGACCTCCACCCACCAGGTGAATGTTGTTCCTGGCCTCCTGCTTTTCTCCTACTCGTGCACACCTGTCCCTGCCGGCAGATGCGTCCTTACAAAAAGCAACCCCAACCTACTTAAGCCCTTATATACCCTATCCTAACCCTCACCCAACTGTCCCTGCAGGGAAGCCCTGTTGTTGGCCTCCTACTCGACACACCTACCAGTCCCTGCCTGTAGACACATCCTTTCAAATGCTTCAAATGCTTACCCCACTCTAAGTAAAACATTTAAAGACCCTTGTACACCCTGTCCTCCACCCCACCCACCTGTCCCTGCAGGCAGACCCTGTTCTTGGCTTCGTACTGGCACACACCGTCCCAGTAGGCCCACTGGGTGTCCGTGACAATGTTCATCTTGACCACTCCTCTAAAACTAATATACTTTGTCCACCCCCCCCCGACCCACACCTGTCCCTGGAGGGAAGCCCTGCTCTTGGCCTCTGACTCACGCACACTCCTTTATAAATTACATACCCAATCCTACACCCCACCCACCTGTCCCTGCAGGTAGGCCCTGTTCTTTGCCTCGTACTCGCGCACACCGTCCCAGTAGGCCCACTGGGTGTCCGTGTCAATGTTCATCTTGACCACTCCATATCCAACGGCCTCGCGGATCTCGGCGCGGGACGAGCCGCTGCCACCGTGGAACACGAAGAACACGGGCTTGTCATCGGCACACTCGGTCTCAGCCTGGATGTACTTCTGGGAGTTACCCAGAATCTGCAGAATGCAAGACGGGAGGGGGGTCATCAGGATTCATTTCTCATCAGCGCAACCAGCCTGGGTAAATAAAATATAAATCAAAGGACACGGGCTTGTCATCCGCGCACTTGGTGTGAGCCTGGATGTAGTTCTGGGAGTTACCCAGATTCTGCAGGATGCCAGAGGGGTAGGGGCTCTAAAAGGATGCACTAGACTGCGCGGCCGGCCAGGGGTTCACCCTCTGATATTGGGTAAGAGAGTATCCCTGTGTGCGGAGCGCCTGGGCTTACCCAATAGTATGAATTGTCAGTGGGGAGGTGTGTGTGTGTGTGGGTGGGGGGGCATGAGGAGGATACACGTCTTGTAAGCGCAGCAGGTCAGGGTCTGGATGACCTTCTGTGAGTTACCCAAGATCGGCGTCATGCAAGAGGGGAGGGGGGGGAGGGTCAATAGGGTATGCTTGTCTGTATAGCCGGCCTGGGCTCCACCAATGATCTGAATTATCAGGGGGGAGGGGGCGGTCATGAAAAACGATACGCTGGGCCTAGCGAAACTTGTGGGACATAGGGACCGAATTATCAGAAAGAGGAGCGGGACTTACAAACACGCGCTCTCTTCTACACAACAGGCCTGACCCATGTTCATCCTCTGGGTGGGTGTAGCACAGCACACGTCTAAATTAACAGACGAGGGAGGAGATTAAATGGATGCTCTGGTTTACATGGCAGATCTGGGCCCGAATGAACCTCTGGGCAACATTGGGGAGTCAGGATGTTAATTATTGAAGGGGAGGGAGGGAGGGAGAGGAAGAGCACTACGGATCCCGTCCACAACTCCATTCACAGCCAAAATCCCCACAGTCACCGATGACGTCACCTGCCCGCTGACATTTACTACACTCCGTTAACATATGAATTGACAAATCCGCCCGTACTCCCAGCCGCAATATGCCAGGAGTCTGCAACTCATTCAAACTTCCATTCACACCCAATGTTCATACACTTACGGAGGGTGTCAGCTTCACGTTGCCGGGAGAGTAGACTCCATGCACGTTGCCGAATGCAGCCGCAACAGAGTATCCCTTGGGGGCAATGGGCTCCAGCGCGTTGTACACCTGTACATGGGATTTAGGGTCTGCTGTGTTGGTTGCGTATTGGTTGATGAAAAGGGGCATTGGTTGCCAAATGCAGCCACCTCCTAAGGGAGTACCCCTTGGGCACAATTGGCTCAAGCGCTTGTACACCTAGAAGTGGGGTTCAGGGTTCAAATGCCCAATGGTGCGTGGTAATCCCCTTCTGCAAAATGGGCTCCAGCGAGTAGGTACAGCAAAATACATACGAGTGGGTACAGTCAGTAGGTACAGCAAAATACATACGAGTGGGTACAGTCAGTAGGTACAGCAAAATACATACGAGTGGGTGCAGTAGGTACAGCAAAATATATACGAGTGGGTGCAGTAGGTACAGCAAAATACATACAAGTGGGTGCAGTAGGTACAGCAAAATACATACGAGTGGGTGCAGTAGGTACAGCAAAATACATACGAGTGGGTGCAGTAGGTACAGCAAAATACATACGAGTGGGTGCAGTAGGTACAGCAAAATACATCGAGTGGGTGCAGTAGGTACAGCAAAATACATACAAATGGGTACAGCAAAATACATATGAGTGGGTACAGTGAGTGAATGCAGCAAAACTGGCTGCAGCGAGTGGGCAAAATGGGCTCCAGCAGTGGCAAAACGGGCTCCAGTGAGCAGGAAAATCTGCAGATGGGTTCATTCCCATGCCACTGGTCAGCGGTTGCCTGTTAGATGCATGCCTAGGGGAGACACATGTTTTCATCTGTTGACATAGCCTGAGCAGATTTGCACCCGTCCCAGACATCAAAACTGTTCACACATCCACACCACCATGATCTGCATGCGCGTTGAGTACAGATCGTCGGCTGTGCCCACACGATCAAACCAAACATTCGATTTCATAAGTTCACCTGCATGATCTACTCTGGAGTTGAGTAGAGCTCGCCGAGCGTACAGGCTTGGACAAACCACAATTCAAATTCAAAAAATTACCTGCATGATCTGCTCTGGCGTTGAGTAGAGCTCGTCCTGTGCGACGCCGCTGTTGTCCACGCCGTCCTCCTCTCCTCCGGTCACCCCCAGCTCCATCTCAAGCAGGATGCCCATCTTGTTCATGCGCTTGAGGTACTTCTGGCAGATCTCCAGGTTCTCTTCAATCGGCTCCTCGCTCAGATCCAGCATGTGTGAGCTGAAGAGGGGCTCCCCGTTCTTGGCAAAGTACTCCTGCAGGTAGACAGAGGGGGGGGGCATTGATCACGAGTGCATAGGGAGAAATCAGGAAGTGGGATGCGGGACTAGGTGTGCAGGCTTGGCAGGATGGGGTCCAGCTGAACAGAGGCTCCCAGTTTTTGGCGAAGTACTGAATTAAGGCACGGGGGGACACAATCAACGCTGCAGGGTGTCGGGGAGGAGGCAACGAGGGACTTGGTGTGCAGGTCTGGCAGCATGTGGCAGCTGGACAGGGGCTCTTGCTTCCTAATGAAGTTATGCTGTACGCAGGCAGTCAGGGAGAGGTTACGGACTTTATTCGAGGCACCCCAGCTGCATTGCGTGGGGGTTTTAAGCCTTACAAGTAATAAACTGTGCAGTGCTGGCTCGATGATACTGCTTGGGCATATCCTAAAGCAGTATCGCAAGCACAGCATGCTAGCCAGACCAAAAGCCATCCGGTAATGGATCGATGACACTGAGCTTGGAATGTATCTTGAAATATTCAGCATGCTGGCCCAACCAAGGAGATTTGTCTGGGGCTGGATACGCATCCTTGCTTGACGAATAATTTAGGGGAAAACACACACATGCTAAGGGGCCTGTCACTACAGGGGGCGGACTAGTTTCCCTAAAGAGGGGCTTTCAGTGCCCAGTTGGCGCCTGTGCACAACGAAGAATCGACCAGGACAAAAAAACGTTGTATCATTTTGTATTCAATGGCTTAAGTCCTGGACGCCAGTCGATTCTTTTGTGTGCTAAGGCGCCAACCATGGGGTCGCATTATAAGCCGGGGGGGTGTCGGTGGACTAGTCCGACCCCCCTAGTGACAGGCCCCTTCACATGCTTCCTAGTCTCAATGGGTTGTCTGTTTACTCAAGATCAGCCTTGTCTTTTATTTTCAGATTTATACCGTACAGGAATGTGGTCCATTGTGTTGCAACATGCACATCCAAGAGCTGACCTAAGCCTTGTTCAGTTACTCTTGTGCTGGATCGCGCTGCCAATCACATTCTAGACAGAAGGGGCAGACCGACGGATCGCAGTGAGATCATGTCTGACCTTATTTGCAGGAAGGAGGCTAGATAACCAGGGCAGCAGCTCTGCCAGAAAGAAAGAAAGAAAGCTACGTCCCGTGTGGGGCGTGATAATTAAGGAAACAGCGCAGCCTGGGCCGAAGCCACATCGACGCCATAACCGTGTAGCCCTTCAGCACGTACCTCGTTGGCGTCCAGAAGGCCGTCGAACCAGGGCAGCAGCTTCTTGTTGCAGTGATCGGTGTGCAGCACGACGGGCACCCCGTAGTACTTGGCCATAGCGCGCACATGCAGCGCGCCAGCAATGGTCCCTGCGATCGCAGCCTGCTCGTTCTTGTTGGAGATGCCCTTGCCGGCAATGGCCGCACCGCCTCCGTTGGAGAATTGGATGATCATGGGGGAGTTGACCTCCCTGGCGGACTCCAGGCAGGCGTTGGTGATGGAGCTGCTGGTGCAGTTGACGGCAGGGATCGCGTAGCCGTTCTTCTGGGCGTGCTGGAAGAGGTCGATCATGTCCTGTCCATGCACTACACCAGCCTTGAGCTTGGTGGAGGGCTGTGCCAGGAAGGGTGCATGGGAGCAGGAGGGGCAGGGGGTGAGATATGGCAGAGTGTGTGTGGAGGATGGAGGATGAGGAAGGCGGGTTCACTAGGAGAGCTAGATTGTGTTCGGTGAGCGGATGTTGGATTCTCTTGCTATGGACAACCCTGGCCGGGAGCTTCTCCATCAGTTGAGGGAGAGGGGGGTATATCCAGGGGGGAAATGTGTGAAGTTTGCCTTTTTCAAAGACGTTCAAACAACGAAAGAGGCGAAGTGTTTTCGACGCAGAGTTTACACGGTTACCGTGCTCCCCTCTCCCCTTTCTAGGTTACACCATCGACATCCCAACATTTGATCAACGTCATCCCCAGATATCAATTAAGCAGTAATTGTGAAGATGATCAAGATGATGCATTCCTAAGGGTAACATGGGAGCGTTCTTGAGAGGGGTCGACGTAGGAAGCGCTCGCAGGTACAAGAACTCGGGCAACGATCGCTTCGGATCGGAGGTAAAAGGAGGCAAACAGAGGCTCGGGGACAGAAGAAAGGGAGAGGAGCACGCAGAGCCTGTATCCTCCCACATTCCCAATGCGTCCAGGGGAGCAAGCATCATGGTCGGGTTGTCCCGATGCGGATCGTCGCAGCCTGTGTCCGTGGGAAGCGATGTCCTGCCACCAATTCTTGATACTCACAGGTGCAGACACCGCCTTGCAGACCAGCGCAGAGCGTCCACGGACAGACACCGTTGATGCCTTGTTGCCGGCCTTCAGGCCACGCTGCATGTTCATAGCCATATTGAAGGTATTGTTTGGGATAAGATGTAGAAGTAAGATTGATCGGCAAAGGGGATATGGAGCGCGGGCTGAGAGATTGAAAGTGAGCTTTACGACTGAAGTTGTCACTGCTCGTCGGCAGTTGCTAGGTTTCACGGCCAGGCGTGAACCCTGGTGTGAACCCTGGCAATATGCCAGCCGATCGTGCAGGGCCCTCTAACAGGGTCCTTCGAGGACCAGAGTTAGATAAAGCACCTTGTACACTGCTATCCGCGGGCAGCTGACACTACACCTTTCGACTTCGCTGTACAGCGTGCCATTTTTTGCCGTGCATGCTGTTCGCTCCCTCGTACGTTAAATTTCTCGTCAAAGATCACCGCGATGACTCAAAGCGGGTACACCCACCCACCCACGCCCACGGCATGACATCTCTGTCTGGGTCGGGGTCACCGGTCGGGGTGTGGTCGGGGTCGGACCACATGGTAAATTGACGATCTCCGGTATATGTGAGAAAACTTCAGATGTCTATCATGCTTGGTTGGCAAACAGCTGATGAGGCATGCACGAAACTAGGACCCAACTACTGGTATTGGTTTCTCACTTTCTTGTCAGCAGGAAAGGTTTCATTCCAATGAATGGTGAAGCACTTTGAAACACTTCAAACAAGGAAGAAGCCTATGTGCTTGCTCTTGATTCTGATGACCGGGCGACTATTCGTCAACAACGAAGGAGACCATGATAGCCGTTTATTCCACACCCGTTTTCACCGCTCTTCGCCTCTGCAGAGCATGGCTAATTATGTAGCACTCCCTCCTTGAGTCATTGGTGGAGCTGCACCTACCTGCAACTCAGTACTTCAAACCGTATTCAAATTGCTCGACAATGACGGCGCCCAACTCCATAGGAAAAATCTTAAACATTCATGGAAAGTGTGTGGGGGGGGAGGAACGAAGGAAAGGCGTGGCGTTTATGAATTTTAAGGCATGCATTGGGCATCTGGGCTGGAAAGGAAGTGTTCCTAACCCTGAGACGCCAACGCCTCAACCAGGGGCCTCAACAATGTCGACCATATTTTCCACAAAAGTCAAGGTAACCCTTCCATGCCTGCCCTAGTATAAATCAAGAGTTTGTTACTGTGCTGCGTTGGGAAACCTCTGTTTTTATTTTCTGTGTCTCAATCCGATTCTCAACCTTGTATAATCCATGCATATCAAGTCACCATGTCTGGTTCTCCACTTCTCCCCCCCCATACACAATATTCATAATGTCTGTCTCATGTCCAGAAGATCTGTCACATTCAACGCCGTAGAACTTTTGCCTTATTCTTGGTTTGACTGAAATACTGCACACCTAATACCTACTATTTCTATTTCAGGTGGATATTAGCGGCTGACAAGGTTTCCTATGCCCTGATGTGCTATCCAGTGAATCATGCCGCCATGCACCGCCTTTCATTAGAAGTCAGAAGTAAACAAGACATGATGGGAACTGCAGGAATTCTTTGAAATTAAACGCTTCAATAATGGGGGTTCTGTTAAGGCTTTCATCATGACGCCAGCCATATTTTAATTATTCATTCTATCTCATGCAGGTGGACGAGGACAAAGAAAGGCAGCGGCAATGGTATCAGACCGTCATTAACTGCCACAGACGACGGAGCTGGCTGCGGCTTTGCCTCAACCACCGGGGGCAGAATATTTTCCTTCTCCCTTTTCCGTCTGTTCCTTCCCTTTCTCCCCTAGCCTTGAGTTTATTTTCCTTCCGACCAGACCGTCGGGTGCCCATGCGGCTGAGCCTTTGCAGCATGGCCCAGAGGTCAATAACGTTACACCTCTGGGCCCGCTCAAAGCTCGGCCGCGTGGGCGCCCAACTGTTCAGAAGGGAGTAAAGAAGGAACTAAAAGGAAGAGAGGGGGAAAGGAACAAAAGGAGAGGCCGGAAAGGCAACGAAGACCAAGTCCAACACCTGAGTTCCACTAGAGACTAACCCTCAACAAAGCCTCTAAAAAAAAGATAAGTCCAGAAAAGCAAGTGGTCCAGAGGTGTAATGTCATTGACGATGCCCAGGGTAGGCAGAGGTGAGAGGCCCTGGCTTGTGTGGAAGATGAGGTCGAACTTGTTGAGGGCTTGTCTCGTGAGGGGCTGGGGATCCGGTCTTCCTGACATTTTTCCTTGTCTTTGTTGTTTGAGGGCGGAAAACTCCCTTCCTTTATTTCCTCTCTTGCCTTCTCACTTAAGATTCCTCCCACACTTTTTGTTTGCCGACGTGGTCGAGCATCATTTGTGAGCAGGGACCCGAGGTGTAACGTCATTAAGCTGCTTGCGTCCAATGCCATACTGTCAAGGAGAATCTCAAGGAGAGAGGGAGGGCAGAGAGCAGGCTCCCTAGACGGCGCAGCGGCCTTGCACCATTTGGACTGGGACGAGCGTGGGTGGGCGGCCCTGGCTTTTGTGGAAGACGTGGTTGAAATATTGAGGGCTGGGCTGAATTGGGGCTTGGGATCTGATCTTCCTTTCGTCCCTTTCCCATTCTTGAGGTTCCAAACATACAGTTTGACGCTGGGGCGGCTGGGCCTTCATTTTGAGGAGGGCCAGTAGGTTTTAATCATTAGATGTCATGTTTGCAGCGCCGTGACTAAAATCCAGCGTGGCCCAAGCTTAAGGGCTAATTACACCAGACCGGCAGACCCTGGTTTACTTTCTTTCCTTGTGGGGAATATTTTTACTGTGATTAGCTTGGCCCTCCAGTACCCCCGGCGGCACAGTTAAGCAGCCCACTCATGGTGGCAGCCATGACGGCCGACATGCAGCTGGCGGCCCAACAGAACAACGGAGGGCGCACATGGTTCACTAAACATTTGGGGGTCTCAAGCGGTCTTAAGAGGAATTGCAACTGTGTCCCGAAACTGTGTCAGGCAGTGTTTGACCTCGAGCCCTACCATGTATTGTGTTCACCTTGTACCTTGGAAAGTTATATCCTTTCCGTTATTTTGATTTGTCTGTAGGCTTGTCACAGAAAGGGCCCGGGATTCTCCCTTATTTTTCTGTTGTCTGTCCTTCCCGATCAGACGGTTGGGCGCCCACGCGGCCGGGTCTTTTCGAGCAAGGCCCGGCGGTATTTTGCCATTGACCCGATCGCAAGCCGGCAAAGTAGATTGGGAGCCATACAATCAAACAGTGTTCATGTATGTACTGTGTACCAGCCATAGATCAATGGCTCTCAAGAACATAGTCTTAAAAGCATGCCGACATAGCAGATAGTCGGCTACAGAATCAGCATCACAGGGAAAATGCTGCTATTTCTTTCTGAAGCAACAGCCTGAGCACGAAGACCCCATAGTCATTTAGACTCCAACTATCAAATTAAGTTCATACTCCTGCAAACGGCTGCCAGTGACCCTCGCATACATCTCGGTGCATATCCCCCCACACACACATCCCGCAGCGGTCCAAAGCTACCCTGCCCTACCAAACATCATCACCGGGCCTCCTTCCCTGATTCACCCCCACTCCTCCCTCCCAACTAGCCAAGGGAGCAACAGTGATGACATGCACAGAAGTGCGCCTTGCCCAACATGCAGAGCCCGCCCGGGCAGCAGACGCGCGGCCGAACTATTCACTCCTCCAGCTCTGCACCTCCGAGAGCTCCCCCCCGCTCGCTTCCAGCGGCCGGCAGTAGACTCGCCTGCTCGCTTCAAGCGACTTGAAATCTACTAGCACACTTGCTTCCCACAGACAGCAGTTGATTTGCTCGCCGAACTAGCAGCGGCCGGCAGCTGACTAGACTGCTGGCTCTCAGCAGTGAAGCTAGACTAGCCAGCAGTTAACTAGCCCGCTCAACCACCAGCGGTCGGCAGCTGACTAAGCGGATGGCAGTTACCTGCCCGTCCACCACCAGCGGCCGTCAGCTGACAAATTTGCCAGCAGTTTACTTGCCACCCAGGACAATCTTGAGGGAGCTGATCATCTCGATGTTCATGGCCTGCAGGTCACACATGAGTAAGGCGTTGTTAAATGTTGAAGGGAGGACACATGCCGGTTTCCTGCAAGAAAGGAATATGTTACATAGCTCACGCCTTGTCTCCATGCTCATGGCCTGCAGGTCACACTCGAGCAAGGCGTCGCTAAATACTGCAGGGTGAGTTTTTCTGTAAGCGTAGACACTCCCCGTTATCCGACGAAAATGGGCGAGGTTTCAGAATTCACGCCTCTATTGTTGTTCATGGCCTGCAGTTCACACACGAGGAGGGTTGTCGTACATTGAAAGCAGGCACTTGCCATTTTTTTTATCGAAAAAGGTTGATTAATTCATGCCTCGTGTGCATGTGCCTGACTTCACACACGAGCGCATCCATTGATTGGATGGGGGGATAAGAGGCTGCAGAGCGGCTGCAACTGGAATGCCTTGGCCAGGGCGTCATAGCCATCTCCATTTACCAACCAACCACCTAGTGCTGGTCCCCACCTGGGGCACCGTAACGATGGTCGCCCAGGCACCTGCAGATATCTGGATGCCTTGACTAGAGCAGCATGCTCATCTCCCTAAACTGATCAACCTAAAAGAGCTGGTCTCCACTCTGTAAACCATCGCGGTGATCTCCACAGCTGCGGCATATACTTTATTTTTTCGACCAGGGCATTGTACTCATCTCCACAAACTGATAAATCACGTAATGCTGGTCCCCACCTGGAGTACCTTAACCATGATCTCCCAAGCAGCTGCACATTTTGCGCAAACTGCGCACATGGGATGTCTGACCAGGGCATTGCATTTATCACCCTCAACTAACGAGCCCACCTTCAGCACCGTGACGGTGATCTCCTTGCCATCCTCAAACTCCTTCTGGAGCGTCTTGACCAGGGCGCCTTAACAAACCAGCCACGGAGAGGTGGTCCCCAGGTTGAGAACCGTTACGGTGATGTCTATGGCAGCTGCAATTCTGCAAACTCCTTCTGGAGCAGCTTGGCCAGGCAATCGAACTTATCTCCCTGAACAAAACAACCATCCAGTGCTCATCCCCACCTTGAGCACTGTGACGGTGATCTCCTTGCCGTCCTCAAACTCCTTCTGGAGCGTCTTGGCCAGGGCGTCATACTCATCCGTGCCACCGGGCAGGGTCAGGTCCTCTCGGATCTGGCCGTTCTCAGGAGTCATCAGAGAGCACTGGGGGCAGGCATGAAAGGGGCAACCATCAGAGAGCACCAGGGGGCATGAACGCACATAGTGCACTATCCCTGCTCCGAGAGAATTTCACGTCTTGCACTATCCCTGCTCCCACAATCCCCCCCCAAATTCACTATCCCTGCTCCCAGAATCCATCCCAAAGTGCACTCCCAGAAGCCCCCCAAACTGAACTATCCCTGTTCCCCGGGAGCGCCCAGGGAGCGATTACTTCCTCAGCGCGCTAATGACGAACCACCCATGTGCAAGCTTGTACTAGCCAATGGTGCCTTGAAGATTCCTCCAGCACTGCAGCCCATCGCTCATGCCCTGTGCAGCTGCAGTGGCTGCACCCGCAGGAACTGGAACGCCCCTCCATGGAGCTCATGGGGACCACAGCCCACATTAGACACCCCCCTTAATCCTCACCCGCCCCTGATGCCCTGTGCGGCTGCGTGGCAGCACCCCCAGGAGCCGGAATGACCCTTTTAGGGACACATGGGTGGCTGCAGCCAACAACCTAGACGCTTGGGTGATCCCCTTAATCGTGCTTTACAGAATCTTCTGGCACTGCAGCCCGCCCCTGATGCCCTTTGTAGCTGCAGCGCCAGGTCCTATAAATGCCGCCCCTAAAAGTTTTTTGTGGCATTGCAGCCCCGGACCTGCTGCCCTGTGTAGCTGCAGCGCCAGGAACTATTATGCTCCCCCTAATAAATTGTCTTGGCACTGCAGCCCTGGCCCCGGCTGCCCTGTGCAGCTCCAGCGCCAGGAACTAGAATGCCCCCCCTTGTACATTCATTTGGAAAAGCAGACCCGCAGATGATGCCCTGTGCAGCTGCAGTGGCTGCACCCCCAGGAACTCGAATGCCCCTCCATGGAGCTCATGGGGACCACAGCCCACAAACTAGATGCTTGGGTGATCCCCTCAATGGTGCTGTGGAGATTCCTCAGGCACTGCAGCTCTGGCCTCGCTGCCCTGTGCAGCTGCAGCGCCATGAACTATAATGCTCCCCCTCCAAGCTCACGCAATTTACGCCCAAGAGCCTATATTCCGTACCCTGATCCCGTATGCAAATGTGATGCCAGTTCTCAGAAAGCCCTCACCACAGACGTAAACAACCAGCTTATCACACACCGGATGGTAGCTCATCTAGTGCTACGGCCGAACGGGTGGCTTCCTTAATCCACGCCTCAGGGCGTATCGTTTATTTATATCAAACACCGTAATCCCCTCGATCCTTGCCCAAGAGCACTGGTTGTCAATTAAGAAACGTCATTGACTTGTTGTCGATTTATTCTTGTATCCAAGGTCAACCCAGTAGTACTCACAAAGCCCTCGTCGTTGATGTCCACAAGCGAGTACTCAGTCCTGAACACATTAGGCACCTGAGGGGAGCAACAGGAAGCGGCACAGATCAGGTAGGGTAGCCGAGGGGGTAGAAAAACAACGACAGAAGCACATTGGTATGCAGCAGCTACTGCGTGTCCCCACGTGCATGGTGGTCTTGGAGGCAGATACATCCACGCCACGCCTTTTTAAATGGCTAGCTAATACGAGCATGAGGTGCGTAAGACCCCTCAGTCGCGAGCACCCACATTCATGTTGGCAGTGGAGGGAGAAAGCTTCGTCTCATTTCAAAAGTGTCAAGATAATTTGTTGTGTCATTATATCCCTCAGTTGCGTGCACCCACATCCATGTTGACGGTTGAGAGACAGCTTTATTTCATTTCAAAAGTGGCCAGCTAATTTGTTGTGGCCAGCGAATTTGATTCACATCCCTCAGTTGCGTGCACCCACATCCATGTTGGCGGTGGAGGGAGAGAGCTCCTCGTACTTCTTGCCGTTGAAGATATCAATGGCGACGAAGTGGCACTTGGCAGAGCCTGCATGAGGAAAAAATACCAGCCGGGGGTATATGTGTGAGCCTCGTGACAGCATTGATAAATGAACGCTCCGGTGTGGAAACGATCAAGGATGCATTTGCCCGGGTAACACCTGTATGGTCATGGTCACAAAATGCGCAGCCACAACAATGGGCACAAAGCGCACAGCCAAGGAAACCCTTATTTAAATTAAGATTCCCCAGGGTGGATGGGATAACCAGTATACAGTGCACATTCATTTTCATTACATGGTCCAGAGCATGTGAGGGTATGCCATGCACCGTTCATGGCATAGGGCGGGCGTCGCTCCGAGCTTTTAAACCTCACATAACCACACAAATGCTGCATGCCAGGGGGGGTGACACATCCCAGAACAACCCCAGTCCTGGTTTGGCAGGGTTTGCTTATGCAGGGACAAGCAATGAGACACCCACCGTGCTTTCCAGTCTTGGAGGTGGACACGTCAGAGACCTGCGGGCGAGCGCGGCACAACCAGCAGATAGTCATGTAAAATCTTATCTTTCCTAGAGCAGTGCTTGTAACCATAAAGCAGGCAGCTGTGATGAGGATGAGGTTCCAAGCCGTGAAAGCGACACCCATACAGATATGTATGTATCTGTGAAGGCATTGACACATGAGTAACCATAACTTATTGATAGTGATCAACCAAACCCCCTGCAGGACATCAACTGCGGCACGATTGACCTCCCATGATGTGTCCAGGGCAAGTCTGAACTCGACCCTAATATGGCGCACAGGAAAGTGATTAGCTACCCTCCATGCATAGCCGCTTCGATGGCTTGCACAACATCTTAAGACATGTCTAGTGCCGCGCTGTCCTATTCCCTCAATCGTACAGCCCAACTGCAAGTCATCAGCCGCGCTCCGTGCAGGACTGCTGTTGTGACATACCCGGCCTCCCAAGAGATGTTAAGAGCCAGCCTGGCCATGTTTTAGAGAACCCACTGCTGCGCCAGAGAAGTGATCAGCAGCCCGCCGTGTAGAACTGGTGCTATGAGGCTATGACACGCTCAGCCTGCTCTTAATTTCCTTACTATTGTTCGGCTCAACTACCGGTATAGGGAGACACACCCAAACAAGTGATCAGCCGCGCTCCATGCAGGGCTGCTGCTATGTGCTGCTGCTATGACATACAAGGCCCACCCAAGAGGTGTCCTGGGCCAGTCTGAACTTGAGAGACCGTGGCTGCTGTGAGGCTTTCAAGGCCAGGCAGAACGTGTGCAGTGCTAGTCTTAACAAGCCCCTCAAACATACAGGGGCTGCTGGTTGACGCACCTTGCAGGGCCTGTTGTTCATGTTCACATAGTGGCCCTTGCGGATGGTTCCTGCCTGCAGGTCCACAACAGGAATGGGCTGGGTCGGGGAGGCTGACAGAAAGGGGGGAGAGGTGCGCCATGCATGCAGTGCCGACCAGGTGTAGAGGTCACATCAACCCCACCGTCAGGAAGCAGCGCAGAATGGGCCGAGACCATGTCTGCCATGTTAACATGACCATGGGGTGGCAGCTGATAGACAGGAGGGTGGCACAGGCGTGCAACCTTGGCCTGGCAGAGGCCCCAGGCCCAGGAGAGGTCCACCATGCACCGGAGTACCGCAGACGCCGTCAGGCAAGGGCGTGCACTACGCTGATCGTACAGTGCAGCGCATACACTCGTCTGACGCTGATCAACCAGTCAGTCTGGTGAGAAGACACGTCCTATAGGCGTGCAAACGCGTAACGCTGTTCGGAACAGGTACGGCCATATGAATACACATGCGCAATCAGCTCCGTTAACGCGGGATGCTTACCGCCTGAGGGTAAATCAACGCTGCGCCAGATTCACCGGTCTGCGCAAAGGTTCATACAAACAGTTAGCGAATGGAGCACGGTGAGGCAGCAGCAGCAGTAGAAGCAGCAGAAGCGCCAGTGCAACAGCGACAGCTCACAGATCACTCTGCGCTGGAGCAGGTCCCCACCTGGAAGGTCTCGGCCTCGAGATCAGCCTTCTCAATGTCAGACATGGCGGCAGATGATTCTTGTTTGGAGGAGGGGGTGATGTGGAAAAGATCTGTTGAGGCTCGTCGGCGGCTAAAACAAAAAATAAGGTTTCGGAGTGGAAGGCATCCGCAAGTCGAAGGTGCTTCTTATTACCCTGCCTACATCATGTCATATCAATTCCTTTTCTGTCTATCCCTCTCTCTCACTCACTGCCCTCCTTACTGCTGAACCGGACAAGCGACGCCACGCACTGCAACGCACCGCGCACTCCAGCCCAAGGGTAGCATTTTCGTACTGGATTTCAAATCCTCGAGTGCAGCACGGCAAAGATTAGTTAGATCTCATGCAGAACAGGGAGTGCACTTGGGAATGGACAGCTTCTTCTCGCCAGTGCCTTGTGGGGCAATGTGCACCTAATTTTTACATGCGCCTGATGCCTGACGGGACAGTAGACACTGCTGCCGTCAAGGGGCTCCCTTAATGCGCGCTGCATCCATCACAGCTCATGCGAAGCGTGCGGATGCAGCTCCTGCGGCGCTGTTCCACAGCTGTCACGCCCCCATGGGTAGGCAGCATGCTGTTCCTTTCCTTCGTGTACCTACCGGTACTTTTACAGCTATACTGCCCTGTATCACCAAAGAAATGCAGTTTAACTGAACTGATGTATTTTGACTGCTGGTACCGGGTAGCTTGTGTTTGCTTGCTAGGTAAGTCAATGACGTTACACCTCTGGGCCCTGCTCAAAAAAGGGTCGGCCGCGTGGGCGCCTAACTGAAGGGGTAAGTGACGGTACACATCTGGGCCCTACTCATAAGCTCGGCCACGTGGGCACGCAACAGAGAAGTTGGGCGAAGTAATCTCGAGGTAGCATGGGAAGGCTAATAAAATTTTCACATACCTGCATTGGTATGAGACCTGATGGGAGCCACATGGGGGCCTTGTAGCCAAAATCATGGTAGCACAATCCGGCTAAACCTGTGCCATATTGTACTAGCATGGCAAGATTGCTGACATGGATGTGCTGCTCAGCAAGTCCCAGAGGTGTTACGCCATGCAGAGACGCAATGGACTCCTCAATGTTTCTTCTGAGACATGTCAATGACGTCATGTAAATGTGGCTTCTCCTTGTCTAGATCGGGGCCGCGGACGCGGCCAAGCCTTATCTGAGCAGGGCCCAGAGGTGTAACGTCATTGACATACCGTAGTCTGGATTGCTGGGCTCCATGATCCTGCCCACTGAAGTAGGAGGGTGGCATGGCTGGGTTAATTGTGTTTAATTTGGTTATTTAATGGGGTTGATTTGGGTGGGTTAATGGGTTGATTTGGGTGGGTTAATTGGGTGGGTTCATGGGTTGAATTGGGTGGGTTAATTTGGGTGGGTTAATGGGTTAATTTGGGTGGGTTAATGGGTTAATTTGGGTGGGTTAATGGGTTAATTTGGGTGGGTTAATTTAGTTCTTTTATCTTCCAGTATATGATGAAAAAAGAGAATCATCTCAAAGCTTTGCCAAATTTCCCGGTGCCCTCCTAATTCTCTAGGCGGTGCTCAGTCGAATTATTTTGCACCCAAGTCATGCTTTATGGCTGGGGCTTATCTTCTGCACTATGGGGTCATTCCCACGCCACTGTCGTGGTTGTGTGCTAATTGCTTGCCTAGGGGGGTCACTGGTTTTCGCTTTCTGTCCTAGTGTATCAAGTGCATGTACCAATTTACGGGCATATGTCCCATGCGTCAATTGTGATGCTCTGTTGGACTGTAAAAACTTCACAAAACTTCACATGGCTGCACCATGATCCTGGCAGAACATGGTAGCTGGAATTGAGCGTATTCACGCACCGTTCGATTCTATATCTATGTGGCTAGTATGTAGCCATATTGGTCTCCGACCTAGCAGGAGCATATTTGTAACCAATGCCAAATTGGCAAAAAATCAAGATTTCCTGTGCCCAACAACTCAACATGCAAACCGGTAGCACCAAAATAAACATAAGATCCAACCAACACGCCGCTATGCAACTAGTGTTTTTTCATGATTTGATGGTGTTTCCCCCGGCCACCAGTAGCCAAAATAGGGCGCGTCTGACCAACTGCCAGGGGACGCCAAGCGGCATCCGCTGAGCTGATGGGGACCATCCGTTGACCAGCCTACAACAGGGTTTGACACAGGTTTGCTGCACCAGGTGCACGCGGCCTTCCGATGTACTGATGTGCCCATAAAGCGCTCTAAAATAAACGCTGGCCACCAGCCCTTTAAGTAAGACGCTGCACTACCCCAAGACACTGAAGGAATAAAACAGACTAGGAGAGGGAAAGGCAGGGGAATGCAGTAAAGGAGGGGAATGCAGTAAAGGAGGGGAATGCAGTAAACAGACATGCCTGAACAACACTTATGGTCTGACGCATCGATACCGGCCAGCAGCATCTAGCAGCATGGCATGAGGATGTTCAATATCGTCCTGTGGGCTGACAGAGCTTGGCCTTGATGAGGTACCGGCATCGCCTAGTGAGCCGGCATCCCCTGTGAACGCCTGGCACAGGAAATCAATACCGTCCCGTTAGCTGGGTTAGCTTGGCCTTGATGAGGGCTGGCAAGATTAGGGAGGCAGCTGTCCATGGGCTGGAGGCAGGCCCAAACACCTTCTTGTATGTAGACCTGGCCTGGACACGCGTGTAGTAGCTACTCAGCTGCGGATCAAATTGAAGGAGGGGGGAAGGTCAGTGACGTTACACCTCTGGGCCCTGCTCAAAAAGGCTCGGCGCGTGGGCGCCGAACTTATAAGCTGGGAACAAAAGGAAAAGGGGGGAAAGTGGGGAAGGCGGAGGAGTATTGTTATCGGCTAGGCAGCACATTCTAGTAGGTAAACCTGGCCTGGACACACATGCAGTAGCTGCTCAGCTGCGGATCACATTGAAGGAGGGGGGAGGGGACGAGTTTTGTTTAGAAGAGGCATGGGGGAACCCTTTTTCAAACTAGGCCTGGTCTGGACCTGAGTGAAGCAGCTGCACAATTGCGATCCTCACACTCCATCGACCCATCACAGCCTCTCGTGGTTTCCATCATGCTATCGTTTCCTCACCTTCGGCCGAAGCTCCAGCCATGCCTTGGTCTGCTCCACCATGCCCTGTCCCCCCACACACTCACACTCTTTCACTCCATCCCACACTTCCTCTCTTGTAGTTTCCTTTATGTGAAGTTTTGCCCTCACCTTCAGCAGAGCTCCAGCCCACGCCTTGGCCTGTTCCCCCCCACCCTCACACTCGATTACCCCATCTCGGTCCTCCCCTCTTGTAGTCTCCATCCTGTGAAGTTTTGTCCTCACCTTCGGTCGAGGCTGCAACCACTCCTTGGTCAGCCCCACCATCCCGATGCGGTAGAGGATGGTGGGTCATTACCACGTCAGGCAGGGAGTACTCTGGGGCCAGCAAGATACCTGCAGAAGAGGTGTGATGCAGGCAGTGTTTAGGCAGGCATACGCACTAGCTTAGCAATGTCATGACCACGTCAGGCAGGGAGAACTCTGAACCAGCCAGATACCTTCAGAAAGGGCATAGTGCAGGCAGTGTTAGGCAGGTATTCGCACTAGCTTGGCAATGTCATGACCACGTCGGGCAGGGAGTAATCTGAACCGGCAAGATACCTGAAGAGACAGTGTTGGGCAAGCAGTGTTTGTGAGGCAATGGTTGTGAGGCAGGCATGAGCACTAGCTAAGCTATGCCATGACCACATAGGTCAGGGAGTAATCAGGGCCAAGAAGGTATCTGTATATGGGGGTTAGGCTGGTAGCGTCTGTGAGGCAATGAGTGTGAGCCAGGCATATGCATTGGCATACTCATAGCAATGTCGGGACCACATAGGACAGGAAGCACACTGGGACAGCAAGATGCCTGTAGAAGAGGTGTTAGGCAGGTAGTGTGTGTGAGGCAATGAGTGTGAGCCAGGCATGCGCATAGGCTCAGCAATGTCGGGACCACATAGGTCACGGAGTACACTGGGCCAGCAAGGTACCTGTAAAGGGGTTACGCAGGTAGTGTGTGTGAGGCAATGAGTGTGAGCCAGGCATGCGCATAGGCTCAGCAATGTCGGGACCACATAGGTCACGGAGTACACTGGGCCAGCAAGATGCCTATAGAAGAGGGGTTAGGCAGGTAGTGTGTGTGAGGCAATGAGTGTGAGCCAGGCATGCGCATAGGCTCAGCAATGTCGGGACCACATAGGTCACGGAGTACACTGGGCCAGCAAGATGCCTATAGAAGAGGGGTTAGGCAGGTAGTGTGTGTGAGGCAATGAGTGTGAGCCAGGCATGCGCATAGGCTCAGCAATGCCGGGACCACATAGATCACGGAGTACACTGGGCCAGCAAGATGCCTATAGAAGAGGGGTTAGGCAGGTAGTGTGTGTGAGGCAATGAGTGTGAGCCAGGCATGCGCATAGGCTCAGCAATGTCGGGACCACATAGGTCACGGAGTACACTGGGCCAGCAAGATGCCTATAGAAGAGGGGTTAGGCAGGTAGTGTGTGTGAGGCAATGAGTGTGAGCCAGGCATGCGCATGGGCTCAGCAATGTCGGGACCACATGGGTCACGGAGTACACTGGGCCAGCAAGATGCCTATAGAAGAGGGGTTAGGCAGGTAGTGTGTGTGAGGCAATGATGTGTGAGCCAGGCTGCGCATAGGCTCAGCAATGTCGGGACCACATAGGTCACAGAGTACACTGGGCCAGCAAGATGCCTATAGAAGAGGGGTTAGGCAGGTAGTGTGTGTGAGGCAATGAGTGTGAGCCAGGCATGCGCATAGGCTCAGCAATGTCGGGACCACATAGGTCACGGAGTACACTGGGCCAGCAAGATGCCTATAGAAGAGGGGTTAGGCAGGTAGTGTGTGTGAGGCAATGAGTGTGAGCCAGGCATGCGCATAGGCTCAGCAATGTCGGGACCACATAGGTCACGGAGTACACTGGGCCAGCAAGATGCCTGTAGAAGAGGGGTTAGGCAGGTAGTGTGTGTGAGGCAATAAGTGTGAGCCAGGCATGCGCATAGGCTCAGCAATGTCGGGACCACATAGGTAACGGAGTACACTGGGCCAGCAAGATGCCTATAGAAGAGGGGTTAGGCAGGTAGTGTGTGTGAGGCAATGAGTGTGAGCCAGGCATGCGCATAGGCTCAGCAATGTCGGGACCACATAGGTAACGGAGTACACTGGGCCAGCAAGATGCCTATAGAAGAGGGGTTAGGCAGGTAGTGTGTGTGAGGCAATGAGTGTGAGCCAGGCATGCGCATAGGCTCAGCAATGTCGGGACCACATAGGTCACGGAGTACACTGGGCCAGCAAGGTACCTGTAAAGGGGTTACGCAGGTAGTGTGTGTGAGGCAATGAGTGTGAGCCAGGCATGCGCATAGGCTCAGCAATGTCGGGACCACATAGATCACGGAGTACACTGGGCCAGCAAGATGCCTATAGAAGAGGGGTTAGGCAGGTAGTGTGTGTGAGGCAATGAGTGTGAGCCAGGCAATGCGCATAGGCTCAGCAATGTCGGGACCACATAGGTCACGGAGTACACTGGGCCAGCAAGATGCCTATAGAAGAGGGGTTAGGCAGGTAGTGTGTGTGAGGCAATGAGTGTGAGCCAGGCATGCGCATGGGCTCAGCAATGTCGGGACCACATGGGTCACGGAGTACACTGGGCCAGCAAGATGCCTATAGAAGAGGGGTTAGGCAGGTAGTGTGTGTGAGGCAATGAGTTGTGAGCCAGGCATGCGCATAGGCTCAGCAATGTCGGGACCACATAGGTCACGGAGTACACTGGGCCAGCAAGATGCCTATAGAAGAGGGGTTAGGCAGGTAGTGTGTGTGAGGCAATGAGTGTGAGCCAGGCATGCGCATAGGCTCAGCAATGTCGGGACCACATAGGTAACGGAGTACACTGGGCCAGCAAGATGCCTATAGAAGAGGGGTTAGGCAGGTAGTGTGTGTGAGGCAATGAGTGTGAGCCAGGCATGCGCATAGGCTCAGCAATGTCGGGACCACATAGGTCACGGAGTACACTGGGCCAGCAAGGTACCTGTAAAAGGGGGGTGAGTCAGGCATCAGCACTAGCCAAGCAATTACACATCTCCACTCACTCAGTGCTCTCCACTGACTCACTCCTCTCCACTCATGCGCCTGTGCCTCTGCCTCCCGTGCTCACTCTGGACCCTCCCCAACAACCCTCCCCTTCGCTCAACCACTCGTGTTTATGCAGCAACCCTTCGCTCGGTCCAGCGGCCTCCCCAGCTCCACTCTTGCGCCTGCCCCTCACTTTTCGTCCTGTCTTTGCTCAATTCAACCCTCCCACACAGCCCTCCCCTACACACACTCACTCATGCTGCTGCAGCAGCCCTTCAGCTCGGTCCAGCGGCCCCCCTAGCTCCCACTTCTTGCGCCTGCCCTCTCTTCTCGTCCCGTCTTTACCCAATTCAACCCTCCCACACAGCCCTCCCCTCCGCTCACTCACTCATGCTGCTGCGGCAACCTTCAGCTCGGTCCAGATGCCCCCCTAGCTCCACTCTTGCGCCTGCCCCTCTCTTTTCGTCCTGTCTTTACTCAATTCACCCCTTACACACAGCCCTACCCTACACATACTCACTCATGCTTCTGCAGCAGCCCTTCCGCTCGGTCCAGCAGGCCCCCCAGCTCCTTCTTGTTGCTCGCGACCAGCTGGGTATCCCCGGCCTTGGCTTTGGTGGCGGCCATTTCGGAGATCTTGGCAGCATAGGTGGTCGCAAGCGCGTTGTCTCCAGAGGCCTCGGCCCGCTTTTTCTCTGCCTGAGTCAGCAAAAAAAAGGGCGACACCCAAAATCGAGAACATGAATCCAAAACAAAGATATACCGGTACTGGCTGCATCGGTCGCCGCATTTGCCCTACCCCTGTACAGGCCTCAGCCCACTTCTTCTCTGCCTAAATGGCGAAAGGAACTAGTTAAAATAAAAAATATGTGTTGCCGGTACAGCCTCAACGAGGCGGGATCTGCCTTGCTGCCCAACAGCTTTCCTAATGCATAAACTCCGTATCCCATGGTAGGCCTGACTTCTTGCAACCAGTGCTGTGCCATAACGGTCCTTAGGGTGGCTGAATTACGTAGCTGAGTTTCAGCCACCTACTTCTCGAGGCGCTATCAGCTACTTTAACCTAGCGGGGAATATAATGACTAGAACATTCCTGTACTGCAACGCCGCTGCACAGGACTGGTTGCAACCCTACAAAAGGCACACAGTTATTTTCAATGCAAATTTCCGTCTACCTCTGCCGTCGGACATTGTCCAGACCCCTCAGTCACCCACAACGCACCTCCGCTACCTTCACTCTGTAGTCCCCCAGCGTATCCAATAGGCCACCTGCAACGCAAGGATGGATTCAAACAATGATGCAATGGAATTAATAGATGGGAGGATTCCCGGTAGCAATGAATTACAACGTCGACCACAGCGCGTTGGGTTCAGAGTCTAGACAGCATTATCAAGGATGCAAAAAGCTATGCTCAGGGGGGCATTCACATCCCTACTACTCCCACTCTCCCAGTACTCATGAACTGTGACGTTGGCCTCAGCAAGAGAGGTTCAGAGCCTAGGCAATATGAATCAAAGACAAAACATATGTCATAGGAGCTCACCAGCCGAGATGTTCACTGCAGCAAATAGGTTCCCATCCCAGCTGTGCAACGTATCAGCCAGCTCGTCAGCCAATACCCGGTCCACCTGCAGGCAGGCAGGCAAATGGGTACATGTCGTGTCAAATAAATTCCAATCCTAGCAGTGTAGCATATCAGCCAGCTCATCAGCCAAGACCCGATCCACCTGCATACCCACGCACCTTGTCTCCGCCTAGAGGTGCGCCGCCTTGAGCATCGACATACTTGAGGATCTCAATGGTTTCGTTGAGCACCTGTTGCCAGAAAGCAGCAGCAGCAAGGTCATCAGATTAGTCGACCTTACACTCAAAAAAAATGAATACGGAAACTGTGATGTGGAGGTTTCATCTTCACAAACCAAGCGCGCAGGGACTCAACAATGCTGTTGTCCAAGTAGCTGGCAGCAGCACTCAGCTCACCTTGCCTTCAGCAGCTTTCAACACGGGCACTGTGCTGTTAGGGTTCATCTTCATGATTTGAGAGCGCAGGGAATGGGTGATGTTGTCATCTAAACTTTTGGCAGAAGCTCTCAGCTAACCTTTCATTCAGCAGTTGTGCATACAGAAATTACGGGTACTGTGCTTGGATGTGGATTTTCTTGAACCAAGGGTGCAAAGACTGGGTGATGCTGCCGTCTTAATAGCTGGTGGCAGCACTCAGCTCACCTTGCCTTCAGCAGTTTTGAATACAGGTACTACGCTGTCTGGGTAAATCTTCATGAACCAAGGGCACAAGGACTGGGTGATGCTGTCCTCTAAATAGCTGGCAGCAGCACTCAGCTCACCTTGCCTTCAGCAGTTTTGTTTTTTTTGAATTTAGGCACCGTGCTGTTTGGGTTGGTCTTCGTTGATGAATCAAGAGCGCAGGCGCTGGGTGATGCTTTCATTTTCATAGCTGGTGGCAGCATTCAGCTCACCTTGCCTTCAGCAGTTTTGAATACAGGCACTGTGCTGTTGGGGTTGATCTTCATGAACCAAGGGCGCAGGGACTCTCCGTTGAACAGGTTCACGGGCTGTTGCACGTACGTGCAGCAGTTGCCTTGCAGCTTCTTCTCCTCCAGCGCCAGAGAGGCCTGGGTAGCAGGGAGAGAGACGATTTCAGTGCCAGAGGGGGGAAATATAAATAACATGGTGGCATGCAACATGCAGAGTTGTTTTACAGCGGAGGTGGAGATACCTGGTGGGTTCAGATCAGTACTGAACAAAGGCATTCGAAAGCTTGTTTGGAATTTAAAGGCACAATTTCATTTTCAGGCGGGTCAAGAAAAATATGCACATGTATGAACATCAATTGTACCGGCATGGCGAACAGCAGTCGCAGCTAACGATCAGTGGACACGAAATGATTGCATCACAATATCGGACAGTGTTCGACAAAGCCACAGAATGAGGTCTATGAACATGGTATCCTGATCAAATATGGCCACAGGGCTCATGGAGTCATCATGGCAAGAGAATGGCTACAGAAGTGAAAGGAATCCGTGGCTTTGTCACAGCTTGAACACCATCGTCCAACAGTGCCTTATGCAGGGCCAGGGAGTGTAGCTATGGCAAGGACTACGCATTGCCGGTGGGCAGGGTGGCTGGGACCTACAGGAATATGAATACAGAATACGGTACAGAACAAAGGAGGCCACACGGGTTCTCGAAGTCATGACTGGGTCCTGGGTAGGGTCACGGACAGGCACTCTAACAGGGCTGGGGACCACCTCCAAGACAGGTGAAGAGTGGTCCCTGAATACGGTGTTAAAAATGGTCCTGGGCCATGTGTCATGGCAAGGGCCTGTTCCAGCAGGGTGTTCTAGTAGGCATCATGGGTGGGCAGGGCGGGTGGGCAGGACAGGTGAAGTCATTACCCACCTTGCCAGGATTGAAGGCTAGGACGTATGTGTAATAGACGGGTTGTCCTTGAGCGCTGGGCCCAGGGCCCGCTTCGCCCTTGCTGGCAGCATGCACCATACTGCGAAGTGATGACGAGGCGAGAATGGGTGGCTCAGACTTCAAACAAACCCTACTGCGTCCGATCGTTTGGGAGCGAATGAGAGAGCGTCTGCTGCACGAGATGGTCAGCAACATAACACATACGTTGGGTTGAGGGTGGCTGAAGGCGGGTGGCTGAAGGCGACGATGCTACAGGGTAGCAGCAGGGTAGCAGTGCGTACGGGGCAGCAGGGCGAGATCTTTCGAAAGCAGACTGATTGTCTATGCGGCAACAGTTCCAAGTGCACGACCGATTCCGAGGACCAATGTGAACGTTCAAAATTACTTGTATAATAATTGGGGGCGTTCGTTCTCTTGTCGAGTTTCTCTGTGGGAAAAATCTAGAACGCAGAACGGCGTTCATGAATGAGCTCCTGTCAACTTAGTCATAATGGATCATCACCACATACTCTCACGTGATGAGTGCATGGCCACTGTTGCTATTGCACTCTAATGACGCTGCCAGGTGGCCACCATTAAGGCAACGGGGAATTGGGGACCAAGCCTTGACTGGGCTACGACCAGTGGCCACTGGCCAGCAGTGGAGCTTGCTGCATCATCCCCTCTTGGCTGTTGGACGTGAGGCAAATAAAATGCAGCTGAAGCGCTCAAAATACACACACAGTCGGCAGCATGGTTTGATGGCCAGCATTCTGGATCGCTGTCTTTTCAGAGACTCATTGGTACCTGTGAGTGGCCAGTACTTCGAAGTGCTTTGTGTAAACTGAGTTTACACGGCTGCTGAAAGGCCACCAATGAGCCAGTGGGCACCGGCCTGACCTCCCCTGGTGTTAAGGTGTAAGATTTCGGGGCTGAGGGTTTAAGGTTTTCGTTGGAGAGATGAAGGTTGAGGGTTTGCAGATAGGTTTGCCCTTGGGGTGACGTTCATGCTCCAGAAGGACTTTCCCAGAACAGAGGTAAAACAGAGGAGGTAAACAAGACGCGCTCATGGCGACAGCCATGGCAACCGACATGCAACTTCACCAACTTGATGTCAAACACAACTCCGGAGGACACACCTGGTGTCGCTACACACCAGCTAGGTGCACTGGACGAGTGGAGGTTTTGAGCAGGGCCCAGGGCTGTAACGTCATTGAATCGAGGAGTGGAGGAGCTAGATCGGGGAGCGGGCGAGCAGCCATCCCCCAACTGCGCAAGGCAGCGAATCACCTACACCCGTAACCCGTCACACAGGTGCTGGCGCTACTGGACACAGCCTACGAGCAAGTGCAGTTGACTGCCGCCGGCCGGGGGACCCTTGGACCTTGCCATCGAAAGCAAGCCTGCCGCCGCTCAAAAGGTGAGCCTGATTTCAACCGACGGCGGGCGCCATGATGCAGTCAACTTACATACGGCAGGAGCTACACCAGCCAAAACGTACACCTGCGGCTTGGCGTCGTAAGCACAGCCAACGCTAGAGGACGGCGCTGCAGTCAGGGGCGTGAATCACGATGTTGCCAACGCTGTTGGGCTAGGGGATGTGCAGGATGTGCTGCATGCTTGCTTCCAATGCCCTAGAGTCCAGGACAAACGATGGATGCGGTAGGCCCCCTGGATGGTGCCACAGACATCCACATTCCACGAGTTGTTCAGGGGCAGGCTAAGTGGGATGCCTCAACTTTTGTGAAAGATGAGGCTGAGGCTGAGACGTGTCGGAGGATGGGGATTCCTTCAACTGTCATTATTTGTTAGCCTTTTGTCTGTCCTTCCACTTTTCTTCCTTTCTGACGCACTCTCTCCCCTTCCCGCCAACGCAGCTGGACCGTTTTGAGCAGAGCCCACGGTTGAAGCGACATTGACAAGAACCGCTCAATCAAGCTGATGTTGGTGAGTTTCTAGTTGTTGGTGGCATAGTGTTGATTTTAGTGCGCTGCAGACCATCCTCGGGGGGCCGCTGGAGCCACCTGAAGGGCTGGTTGCATACCGCCCTTCCGGCCGTAACCCATACCTCCAGAAGGTAGCTGAAATATAGCAGGAGCATGCTAACACTTAGCATGCGTCATCATTTCAATTAATTTTGATATGTCCCCTTGCATTACTGCTCGGCGTCCGTGCAGTCAAGCATTATCTAATAACCCTGCATTCAAGTTTCAAGCACATGTGTGGTCGGGGCCCCTACCTATAATCATGCAGTGGCTTGGTCACCATTAAAACTGGCCAATGACACACTAGCCCACTATGCTTTGTGGATCACCTGCTTACAACGATGAGCGTCACCCTTCGATCAGCCAGTTGCAACTCGGAGTGGCCAGCACAGCTGATAATAGAGGCCGGCGCAGCGATCAGCAGCGTGACACAACGCTACTGCCAACGGTGCTGGGCTGAGGGAGACACGGCCAGCATATGGAGGATGCGCTGCATGTGTGCTTTCAGTGCCCTAGCGTGAATGAGAGGCTGAGGGCGAGAGGTTGGGCCAGACCCCCGAAGGGCACCACGGACTTTCAGCAGTTGTACCAGGGCAGGCATGGGTGGGAGGCTCTGGCTTTTGTTGAGGACGTGGAAGACTTTGTTGACGGCTAGTCTGCTGTCTTTATTTTTGCCGCCCTAGGGACTGGCTCTTTCCCTTTTGTCTCTCCCTTCTTTCAGAGGCAGGGATCCTTCGGTCTGCCTTCTGCGTTTTTTGAAGGTGTTTCTCTTTGCCCTTTGAGCTCCTCTCTGTCTTCCCTCTAGCCTTTATTTTCTTTTCCCTCTCAACCAGATAGGATGTCGGAGAGCCTGCAGGCAAGGGTGTGAGGCCCTGATTTCCTTGTAGTGAAACTTTTTGAAAACTAGTCTCTGCAGGGGCAGGGATACGGTTTGCCAAACCTTTGTGCTCTTTTTGATTGGTGGGGGAACTTGCTATCCTTTATTCCCTCTTGTGCCTTCTCCCTTAACTTTCCTAGCTGACTTTTTGTTTGCCGACATGGCCGAGCTTCACTTCAGCATGGCCCAGAGGTGTAACGTCATGAACCCTTTGATCAGCCAGCTGTGATAACTGCTCCTCCAGAACCCTCAAATGCGGAAATGCCTCATGGCCATGCTGACCTGGGTGTTGACCTACCCTCGCATGCACTCGCTCGTCCCTGTCAAATCGTCCATCA